>OZ007589.1:200850002-203350002 GCA_963931845.1 Maratus michaelseni
CAGAAAGTTTGTACAGGGGTTCTCCAACATCGCAAGACCCTTGCATAGGCTCACTGAAAGCAAACAGAAGTTTCTATGGACACAAGAATGCGACAATTCCTTCCAGCGGCTGAAAGAAGCTCTCACATCCTCTCCAGTCCTTACCTATCCAGACCCCGACAAACAATTCATTGTGGACACGGATGCCAGTCATGAAAGTGTCGGCGCTGTACTTTCCCAAGAAATAGATGGCCAAGAACGAGTCGTAGCATACTGGAGCAAATGTTTATCGAAACCAGAGCGGAATTATTGCGTCACTCGTAAGGAGTTATTAGCTATAGTGAAAGCCATAGAACACTTCCATCACTATCTCTATGGCAGGAAATTTCTCCTTCGTACTGATCACGCATCCCTAACATGGCTGATGAATTTTAAGAACCCAGAGGGCCAAGTAGACAGATGGATACAACGGCTCCAGGAATACGACTTTGACATCAGGCATCGCAGAGGCTCATCGCATGGAAACGCCGATGCCCTATCAAGAAGACCGTGTCCCGAGAGCTGTCGCTATTGTTCCAGAGCGGAGAGCAAGTATAATCCCGAATATGTCATACGCCAGACGAAGACTTCACTATTGACGCCACCAGATCCCTGGAGTGATGAGAAGATTCGAGAAGATCAAATGGCAGACTCTGAGATCAAACCAATCTTGGAGTTATTAGAATCTTCTAGCACGAAGCCCAGTTGGAAAGACATCTCGACTTACAGTCCTACGACGAAGCAATATTGGGCTCTTTGGAACTCCCTCCACGTCAGGAATGGTGTCCTGTTCCGAAAATTCGAATCGGAAGATGGGAAGACATCTCGGTGGCAGTTGGTACTTCCTCGATCCCGAATACCAGAGGTCCTCAAGGAATTACATGGCAGTCCCACTGGTGGCCATTTTGGAGTCATGAAAACATTACATAGAGTCCGAGAGCGTTTCTTCTGGGGAAAAGCGAGAGCTGACGTCGAACGATGGTGCAAATCTTGCGATGCATGTGCAGCTCGAAAAGGACCAAAGAAACGTAGCCCAGGAAGACTACATCTCTACAATGTAGGAGCACCTTTCGAACGCATCGCCCTTGACATCCTAGGCCCTCTGCCAAGAAGTGCTGATGGCAACAAATACCTCCTTGTTGTCATGGACTATTTCACGAAATGGCCTGAAGTTTATGCCATCCCTGATCAAGAAGCTTCTACGGTTGCGGATGCCTTGGTACACCAGTGGATATCAAGGTATGGAGTTCCCCTTCAAATGCATTCTGACCAAGGGAGAAATTTCATATCTGCTGTGATTGAGGGTCTCTGTCAACTTCTCGGAATGGACAAATCTAGGACGACGCCTTTACATCCACAGTCGGATGGCATGGTTGAGAGATTTAATCGTACCATCCTCAACAATCTCTCACTGCTAGTCTCAAGAAACCAACAAGACTGGGACCAAAAACTTCCCTTGTTTCTTCTCGCCTATCGCAGCGCCGTCCATGAAACAACCGGCTATTCCCCGTCTCAGATGCTTTTCGGTCGTGATCTTCGTCTACCTTGTGATCTGATTTTTGGTCGCCCTCCAGATGCGCCTTCATCGCCAGAGGGATACGTGCAGAATCTCCAGGCACGATTTGAAGACGTCCACAACTTGGCTCGAGAGCGGATCAATATACAGACGGAGAAGATGAAGACCAGGTACGACACGAAAGCCACGGGACATCAATTCAAAGAAGGTGACAAGGTTTGGTTTTATAATCCGACTCGACGTAAAGGACTTTCTCCCAAACTGCAATCGCACTGGGACGGTCCTTATACAGTCCTAAACAGACTGAACGATGTCGTAATTCGGATCCGAAAGTCACCAAGTTCGAAGCCTAGGGTCGTTCATTACGACAGGCTGGCTCCATACTATGGCCATAGTACTTAGTTCATTGATTGTAAATAGTGTAATGTAAATAATGTAAATTAGTATGACCATGGTCTTGTATATAAGTTAATGTAATAATTTCTTTTGCTTAGCATTATCATTATTAATGTTATTATTATTTAAATACTTGTATGTAATGATGTCTATGCTTTAATTTAATTTAATTTATTTTTTTTAAATAAGTGTATATTTTGTATAATTCAGCATTATGAATGTGTTTAATTGTTATTTTCCATGTTTGCTTTAAGTGCTTTGAATAGTATAGCATTTGTTGGTAACGGGTTTGCTTTCCGATCAAAGGTTGAACTGCCCGGGACGTGCAGTCCTTGAGAGGGGGGCAATGTTATGAATTTTGTATATATCTGTAAATATTCCATTTGTTTAAATTTATTTTATTTTATTATTGTGAAAATTGCAGTATTATTAATGTATTTCCTATTGAGCATCATGTAACTCAATGCTAAAGGCCTCAGGTGCTTTGCAAGAAAAACAACCTTACAGCATCGGTTTTATAATGGAGTTCTATTGCAAAATCGCCAAGGAATGGGTTTATCGCCAAGTTGGCGATGGTTTTGGCGACTTATTTTTGTCGCCAAATTTGGCGATATATCGCCAAATGTCGCCAAGTTGGCGACGGATTTGGCGACTTTTTGTGCAACCCCCCCCTTATACATTTACATTGGGATCCTTTCACGTTTGGAGTACTCTATCGAGAGTTGAAGGACCTTCTGGTGATTTCTAGCATTAGAAAGCCCTGGAATAATCTGGAAAGATCTCTGAAGTCTATATAAGGGACCTCCACCAGTTCAGTTCAGTTAGTTGTCTGTCAACTGCGATTGAATTCATACGAGAGGCTTTGCAATGAGAACTGTGTTTCTCGGATCGATTTTGTCGTTGATACGTCGTATTGAACGCATTGTTTCTGTTGGAAATTTTGCTGTGCTTTTATTGGATTTGAAGATTACTGAATATCTTGTAATTTTCAGAAGATATTGGTGTTCGTATTGCACTGTTTATAGTGAATAAAGCCTTTTGATTGTTCTTATATATTGGCATCAGTCCTTTCGAACCCCGAGCTCACAACAGTATAAAAATCGGGATTTTGCTAAAAAAAAAAAAAATAATGGGCCGAATTCGAAAATTTTTTTAAACTCTGAAATCTCAGCCCACTTTAAGCAAGGATGCATACTTTTCAGATCCAAAAATCCGATATTTAAAAAAAAATTTATAGGGCCCCGAAATTTGGCAGTATAAACATTTTCAATCTCTAGGTGACTAGTCTCAATGTCTCGACTGAAAGTTGTACGTTTCGGCTATGAAAGGATGCGTTAAAAATGCGAAACAATTAATTAAAAAATAAATGATATTTCCGCTTTTAATTATCCCATCGTCGTGAAAATTAGATGTTTGACTTCGTCCTTGAAATATACTTATAGATGCACAATTTTCAAATCCATAAATGCAATATTTCAAACATTTTAATAGGGCCGCAATTCTTCGAGTATAAAGAAATGTGGTTTCCGTCTTCCTTTCCGATTGAACACCAACGAATGGGGTTCTCATTCTAAACTCTGCTGTCAAACAAAGCACGTGGTAAGACTCATCGATCACTATCAAGGCGCTCCAGCAAGGAGTAGAAAAAGTAGAAGTCGTAAAAGAAGCGCTGGGGTTGCGAGCAGTAAGCCAATAGTCGAGCTGCTCTTTCCCCAACCCTCTTGATTCTTGTTAATTCTATTACCTCCTTCATTCAACGTTCACAGAATGTTGAAGCATGCGCAGAAAGATCGATTTTGCGCTGAAATATTTGGATTTTTGGCTTGTTGTTTTAATATATAAGGATTCCCTGTTCAAGAAAATGTTTTTTTTTTCAGACATGATACGTAAAGTGCGCAAAGTTATGAACGGAAATGCGCGTTTGGATTTGAGTGGATACACACAGAGTTGTCAGGTCCACTGTCGCAAATAACGATCAGTCGCTCCAACTTTTGAAAAATATTGGGTGGGATCAGAATTTTTTTCAGTTAATAAGTAGGATAATTTTTTCTTTCCCGGGAAGGGGATAGGAAGACGTACTGTAAAATCTGCCACGACGGAATCTTAAGGGAATAGAAAAATCTGTTTCAGACAAGTTTCCGTCTTAGCCTTGTAGTCTTTTCGTTGGGGTAATTAAATATTTAGTTTGACATGTCTACCTTGAATGGGTTTAATCAATCTGTTTCCATAATTTATTTTATTCGATTCGAACCGGAATTTCTTTTTATAAAGTAAGATAATTAAAACAGTTCGGAACAGTTGATGCCGGTTAAGGGGCTTTCTAGTTGCAGCAACTTTACGTCCAGTCTACTGTGAGTAAAATGTCTTGTAATAGTGAGCCGTTGGGAAAAGATAAGATTGCTTTAAAGAGCAAATAAAATAGAAAGAAAAGAAAATTTAAAAATGGAAGAAATAAGTTTGGAATATATAGAAAAGCAATAGATATTAAGGATAGAGTCAATAATAGGAAAGTAAAATGGTATAGTTGTAGTAAGTATACTACTGATAAAAAGTTTAAGGATTAAAGATAGGGTTCGGGAAATGTTCGAAGCAAACAGCATATAAATGCCAGGTGGAAAAGGCGGTCAAAGCTAACTTTAAAAAAAAAAGACACTTTTCAGTGGCCATACAATATATATATATATATATATTGATATAGCTGGAATGAGATTAATTATGAAAATAAAGCTATACAAGAATTTTTTTTTAAATTTAAATTAATTTAACAAAAAGAGGAGAAATATTTTGCAGTGAGTGGTGAGCACTAATGGTCACAGTCGTTAATACAAGAGTATTTAGGTCGCTTGCGGTGTTGAGGCTCGGATGCGTCATAAAACAGTAGCTCTGCGATGATTCATTGGGGAGATCATATAATTGTAAGATAATTAAATGCTAAATAAAAGCAATTTAAATAAATATGTTAAATCAAAATTCTGGTGTGAAATGTTTTTATTAAGTTTGAGTAAAATTCCATTAGGGTAGGAAGGTTAAGACATTTTACATTTTTACACGTTTTAGTGTATTAAAAATACAGTAAACTTGTTATATCGGTCATTCGGATTAATCAATGAATTTCGTGCCTTAAAAAAATGTCAACTTTTACCACACTTAAGAAATATTCCAGTAAGTTGATTACAATAAATACAGTTTACTGTCATAAATTCAATTGAGAAAATTCAAATATGCATCTACAAACTGAGGCCATTCCGGCGTCAAATCTAAAACATTTTACTGTAGGTTATCAACTTTCTTAAAGTTAATGCATTCGGTTATATTGCGCTTTACATTTGCCTCCCAGCATGCACATATAACGAGGGGCTACTGTATATTCATTCTACTGCATGTTCATTCAAAATATATACATTTGTGGATTAATCCTCTTTGGACATTATTGGGTGGGTTCTGATCCCACGGGCTCATTCAAGTTGGCGCCACGATAACTTCCAAACGATAGTTGAACACGATAGCTTCCAAACAGTATTTCCGATGGTTGATTGGTTGGTTGATTTTATGACGGCCGATTATCTACTCGAGGGATATAGGCCCTAGGGAAAGTGCCCTCCGTGGGGGTCTTTCTAAGGGATCCTAACCCGTATTTACGGTACGGTTCGAAGAAAACTACGGAAAACTCCGAACGGTTAGGTCGACGAGCGCGACAGGGGTTTGAACCCAGCACCTCCCGTCTACCAGCTTTGAGAGCAGAACCTCTCAGCCACTGGTGGGGCTGTATTTCCGATGGAGTTCCTGTTTTGTCGAATGTGTTTTAGATCATTGTCGCAAAAAATGTATTGATTATTGCACAAATCGGCAGATGGATTAGACTTTATACCATTTCAACCCTTTGTATCAGCGTGTTGCATATCTGCTACATACCCAAAAACCAATATTATTTCCAGAATCAGACTTAAAAGACGATTTTATTGATTGCTGCTTTCTTTCAAAACTGCAGTTAACATAAATTGTTCGTAGATTCTCCAGCAAATGGTGATACTGAGTTAATTTTTATACGAAGGTTTAATTTATCACTTGAGCTGTTTCCCGTGGTTATTGCTAAAATAAACTTCATGAATTGAGTGAAATTAAAAATTTAGAGATGTCCATAAATAGATTTTTCATAAAAGTAAGTTTATGTACTTTACAATTATGAATTAAGAAATTTACAATATTTATGAGAAATATATAATTTTCTTCTTGTTACAGATGGGAAAAAATCACCCGTATGTCAATAAGTTTAGAGTTTTATGATCTAAATTTGTTTTGTATTTTTACATGTTTCCTAACACGTGGGAATTTTTTTTTCAAATTGAAGTTGTTGCGCGATAAAGGGTTAAAACCATTATGCGACCGATTCTATGGGGAAATCATAAAGGAAATGTGACACAGTATAAGTGATAAATATTGCAACGATGTAGTCAAGAATTAGTGATACAGATGTAACGTCTTCAGTTTCGAAATGGCATGTCCAGTTTTCGAATTCAGCAAACAGACATTGTGTCAAAATTTTTTCTGAATCCCCGGTATTCTACAAAATGTTTAGAAAGTCCAGTGGCGTCATTTCAGATATTAATTATTTGAATTTTTTTGTGGGAGGACCCTCCCAAAAGTGATTATTTGTATGTGTAGTGTGGAGTCACTTCAGATTTTTATTATTTGAATTTTAACCACTTTTCTGAGCAGACCCTCCCACAAAAGTGATTATTTGTATGTGTAGTCGAGTGGAGTCATTTGAGATTTTTATTATTTGAATTTTTAACCATTTTTGTGGGCGTACCCTCAAACAAGACATTATTTTCATGTGTAAACCTGTGTAGTTACTTCAGAACTTTATTATTTGAATTTTCAACTATTTTGTGGGCGTACCTTCCAACAAAGTGATTGTTTTTATATGTAGACGATTGGAGTCACTTCAGATTTTTTTTAAATTGAATTTTAACCCTTTTTCTGGGCTGAACCTCCCACAAAAGTAATTATTTTAATGTCTAGTCGAGTGGAGTCACTTGAGATTTTTATTATTTGAATTTTTAACCATTTTTTTTTTAACGTACCGTGAAATAAAGAGATTATTTTCCGGTGTGGTCAAGCCGGTGTTGGGTCAGTGGAGTTACTTCAGAATTTTATTATTTGAATTTTCAACTATTTTTGTGGGCGTACCTTCCAACAAAGTGATTGTTTTTATATGTAGACGATTGGAGTCACTTCAGATTTTTTTAAAATTGAATTTTAACCCTTTTTCTGGGCTGAACCTTCCACAAAAGTAATTATTTTAATGTCTAGTCGAGTCACTTGAGATTTTTATTATTTGAATTTTTAACCATTTTTTCTGGACGTACCGTGAAATAAAGAGATTATTTTCCGGTGGTCAGTGGAGTTACTTAAGAATTTTATTATTTGAATTTTCAACTATTTTTGTGGGCGTACCTTCCAACAAAGTGATTGTTTTTATATGTAGACGATTGGAGTCACTTCAGATTTATTTTTTAATTGAATTTTAACCCTTTTTCTGGGCTGAACCTCCCACAAAAGTAATTATTTTAATGTCTAGTCGAGTCACTTGAGATTTTTATTATTTGAATTTTTAACCATTTTTTCTGGACGTACCGTGAAATAAAGAGATTATTTTCCGGTGTGGTCAGTGGAGTTACTTAAGAATTTTATTATTTGAATTTTCAACTATTTTTGTGGGCGTACCTTCCAACAAAGTGATTGTTTTTATATGTAGACGATTGGAGTCACTTCAGATTTTTTTAAAAATTGAATTTTAACCCTTTTTCTGGACTGAACCTCCCACAAAAGTAATTATTTTAATGTCTAGTCGAGTTTAATATCTAGTCGAATCACTTGAGATTTTTATTATTTGAATTTTTAACCATTTTTTCTGGACGTACCGTGAAATAAAGAGATTATTTTCCGGTATTGTCAGTGGAGTTACTTAAGAATTTTATTATTTGAATTTTCAACTATTTTTGTGGGCGTACCTTCCAACAAAGTGATTGTTTTTATATGTAGACGATTGGAGTCACTTCAGATTTTTTTTAAATTGAATTTTAACCCTTTTTCTGGGCTGAACCTCCCACAAAAGTAATTATTTTAATGTCTAGTCGAGTGGAGTCACTTGAGATTTTTATTATTTGAATTTTTAACCATTTTTTTTTAACGTACCGTGAAATAAAGAGATTATTTTCCGGTGTGGTCAGTGGAGTTACTTCAGAATTTTATTATTTGAATTTTCAACTATTTTTGTGGGCGTACCTTCCAACAAAGTGATTGTTTTTATATGTAGACGATTGGAGCCACTTCAGATTTTTTTAAAATTGAATTTTAACCCTTTTTCTGGGCTGAACCTCCCACAAAAGTAATTATTTTAATGTCTAGTCGAGTTTAATGTCTAGTCGAGTCACTTGAGATTTTTATTATTTGAATTTTTAACCATTTTTTCTGGACGTACCGTGAAATAAAGAGATTATTTTCCGGTGTGGTCAGTGGAGTTACTTAAGAATTTTATTATTTGAATTTTCAACTATTTTTGTGGGCGTACCTTCCAACAAAGTGATTGTTTTTATATGTAGACGATTGGAGTCACTTCAGATTTTTTAAAAATTGAATTTTAACCCTTTTTCTGGGCTGAACCTCCCACAAAAGTAGTTATTTTAATGTCTAGTCGAGTGGAGTCACTTGAGATTTTTATTATTTGAATTTTTAACCATTTTTTTGGACGTACCGTGAAATAAAGAGATTATTTTCTGGTGTGGTCAGTGGAGTTACTTCAGAATTTTATTATTTGAATTTTCAACTATTTTTGTGGGCGTGTGCCCCAACAAAATGATTATTACCCATCATACGTATTATATCACTTACCCATCATACGTAGTATAGGGTCTTGTAATCGTTTTAAAAATCAAAAAAAAAAAAAAAATAAATTTGGCGGATTTACAAGTTTCAGACACTGAACATTCCGAAAAACATATTTTTAGAAAAAAAAATTTGCCGTCCAACTGTTTCTATGTGTGTGTCTGTGTGTCTGTAAACGCTCTAACTCCCGAGCAAATTGAGATAGAGACTTCAAATTTGGTATATACTTAGTATGTAATAATGAGAAGAAGCTTATTGAATTTCAGCAACCTCGATTATCCAGAACTATTTTCTTCGGACTCTCGAAATATTCGTCCTGATGAAAGGTATATAAAACTTTTTCGAAATTGTTTATTTTAAGGAGAGAATATAAAAGACAATAAAAAAATATAATTTTTTCATAAAGAATGAAGTTGATCGGGTACCGAGATATTTGTAATCCTATTTACCACACTCTTCGGTTTTTCATGACCCTGTATTTCATTCAAATTTCAATTCAAAGATATATTTTAATTGGAAATGAGACGCTTAATCCGACACAGTCATCCGTTAGTTAATATGATTATCAATTTTGGAGTTATAAGGATGTTTCTTTTACGCAATTCAGTAATAGAGCATTTAAAGCGGGGCTTACGTACTGGGCTACCGTGGTTAAAAATCACGTGACAGTCGCGGTCTTATTCAAAACGCACTTTGATGCGCAGCTATCAAACAAAAGAATTCCACTCAGTTTGTTTTCTGCCGCTGTGGCTGTATTTTCGATTTGATAGTTAGATTATTCTTAAATAATAAGAAAAAATAACGTAAATTTCATTGCAAGTGTGTTGTTCTACTGAAAATTTACTTTCATTTATTGAGTGTATTGTATCAAAAAATTATCATCTCTTTAGATAAAGTCGAGACCGGGGATAATATGTAATCTGTCGAATGTAAGTATTATCCCTTTTTCCGTTTCAATGTTATGTGTACATTTTTAAGTGTGTTATGTTATATATTCTAAATCTTTGTTGAATTATTATAACAATTTAGTCTTTTCACCAGAATGTCGGTAATTCTATTTCTACGAAATTAAGTAGATCTGTAAAATCGTAATCTAGAAGAATTGGCTAATGTTATAGATATTAATCCATCCTGCTGTATTTTTCCAATACCTTAAAATTGTGTTACAGCTTTGAAATGCTTATATATTAAAATAATCATTATTCAATAGGCTGTGTTAAATTTTGGAGTATTTATAATGACTTCTAGAATATTAAAAGCCCAGTTGGATATTTTCCTTTTTTTTTTTTTTTTTTTTTTTTTTTTTTTTTTCTATTTTTGACAACATTTGGGTACAAATTATTTCATTTAATATGCATAAAATTATGCCCGTGCTTTGAACTTTTTATTTGACAACTTTAAATCCGTTGCCTGGAAAAAATATTGGCCAAAAAATGTTATATTTTTGCTATTTTGTGTGTTAAAATTGTTTTAGTTCATTATTAACTCTTACATGCTCAGAGGTAAATATTGAACACTTTTTTTCTCTTTTTCTTTTTTTTTAAGTACCTATTTTTGTAATACAGCTTTGAAAATGGTATAATATATTAAATGAAATATGTATCCAGTGGCCACGTATAGTTTTGGGGCAAAAATATTGAAATTTAAAATATAAAAGTTCTGCTTGAAAAAAATTTCACCTTTTTTTCGCTTTCTTTCGACAATCCGTATTGTTCCAATAATTTAAAATTGGGCGACGACAGCTTTTACATTTTTATAATAAAATAAATCATTCTGAAGTTGTCTGTGTTAAATTTTGGGGTATTTACAATGTTTTATAGGGTACAAAGAACTCAGTTGGATATTTCCTTTTTTTTTTTTTTTTTTTTTACTTTTAACAACATTATACCTGGTTGCAATTGTTTTTTAAATTATTATTTAATGTACTTAAAATTATGCCTGTGCTTTGAACTTTTTATACTATTTAACAATTATAATTCCGCTGCTTGGGAAAATTTCGGTGAAAAAATAATTTTTAGACATTTTGTGTTTTAAAAATTGTTTTATTAACACCTACAGTACAGTAGGTGTTATTAACACCTACTAGTTGACCCGCTCGGCGTTGCCAGGGCTCGTGATAAAACCTTAAATGAACCCCAAATAAAAAATGCTGATAATTAGTGATAAAAGTTCACGTAAGAAAACATTAATAAAAAAAGCTTTTGTTGTCCAAACCCTTTGAAATTTTTAATGGTTATAAATATAAAGATTTTACAACCCGTGTAAAAATTACGTCAGATTTATTGGTATCTGGTTGTAAAATAAATATGTTTTCTTCCCCAGAAAACGACCCTTTCTCATGAACTTCCCCCTCCCATTTACTTTTCCAGCCTTCAAAAAAGTGAAAGCGCATCAATTCCCTTTCCCCATTGTTCACCCCCTCTCTCAAACAAAACAGGTGGAAAAATGGATGCTCCCTCCAGGAAGGGGGAATAAAAATAGAATGAAGAGGAATTTAGAAGGAGTATTTCCTAGGGGTAGGGTTGTGAGCAGTGAAGGTCAGTAGGCGAGCTATTCTTTCCCCAACCGTCTTGATTCTTCTTAATTCTATTTCCTGCTTTATCCACCCTTCAAAAATAGTTGAGACATGCAAAGTAAAGTCGAATTTGCACTGAAAAATTAAGACTTTTGCTTCTCGCTTTAACATATTATATGCTCAGTGATAAATATTGAGCATATTTAACATATCTTTTTAAACACTTATATTAAAATTTTGAAAATTTTATATATTATATAAAGTGTGTGTCCAATGACAGTGTATAATTTTGATGCAAAAATATTGATATTAGTACCCTCTCCCTCCCTTCTCTCTCTCTCTCTCTCTCTCTTTTTTTTCCCCCGACAACTGTATATTTTCTCAATAACTTAAATTGCTCTACAGCTTTGAAATTTTTGTATGTTAAATAAATATCAGTATCTAGTATGTGTTATTTTTTTTGTATTTACAGTGACTTCTAGGGTATAGAGAGCTAGGTACAGTTGAATATATATATATATATATATATATATATATATATATATATATATTTCACTTTTGACATTATAGCTGTTTATAGATTATTTTATTTAATATACTTAAAATTATGATAGTGTTTTGAACTTTTTATTCGATTTAATCCTAATTCGCCTGCTAGGAAAAATTTGGTGAAAAAATATTAATTTTTAGATATTTTGTGTGTTTTTTAAAAATATTTAATTTATCTTATGCTCAGAGATAAATATTGAGCACATTTCCTTTTTTTAAATATTTATTTTTCTACTAAAGCTTTAAAAAAATTTATATATATTATGTAAAACATATATCTCATGACCGTGTATAATTTTGGTGGAGAAATATTGATATTTAAGGTATAAAAGACCTGTTTGAAAAATTAAAAAAAAATCGAAATTTTTTTTTTTCCAAAATCTTAAATTGTGCTTCAATTTTGAAATGTTAAATAAATTATATTTACGTAGTTTGTGTTATATTTTTGTGTATTCACAATGATTTTTAGGATATAAAGGGCTCAATTATTATTATTTTTTCAGTTTAAACAACTTTATACTTGGTTACAAATTATTTTAATTAACACTTAAAATTATCCCAGTGTTTTGGAATATATGTAAGATTTGATAATCATGATTCCGTTGCTTTGGGGCAGTAACGAATTTTATCAAATTAAAGAACCACTCGGATATAATAGAAATCTAAAATGGAGGCAATAATATCTTATGTCAATTGGTTTGCTTAGCTCAGCTGAGACCGGGAGCGTCACGTGACTGCTCAAAATTGAAGAAGCGCGGTAGCCCGTCTTTCTCGTTAGCCCCGATTTAAAGTATATGACGTCATCAAGTCAGGATTTTATTCGAATTCCAATGCATTTTATAAATAGTTTACGCATGTTTTATTTTCATATTTTATGTTATGCATATCCATGATGGGTAAGTATTACGGTGGCCCCAACAACTAGTTTTTATATGTAGACGATTGGAGTCACTTCAGATTTTTATTATTTCAATGTTAACCATTTTTGTGAGCAGATCCTCCCACAAAAGTGATTATTTTTACGTGTAGTCGAGTGGAGTCACTTTAGATTTTTATTAGTTGAATTTTAACCATTTTTGTGGGCAAACGGCAAACCCTCCCACAAAAGTGATTATTTTAATGTGTAGTCGAGTGGAGTCACTTTAGATTTTTATTATTTGAATTTTTAACCATTTTTGTGGGCGTACCCTGAAACAAAGAGATTATTTTCACGTGTAGTCCAGTGGAGTTACTTCAGAATTTTATTATTTGAATTTTCAACTATTTTTGTGTGGCATATCCTCAAACAAAGTGATTATTTTTATGTGTAGACGATTGGAGTCACTTCAAATTTTTATTGCTTAAAATTTTAACCATTTTTGTGGGCGTACCCTCCCACAAAGTGATTATTTTTACGTGTAGTCGAGTGGAGTCACTTTAGATTTATATTAGTTGAATTTTAACCATTTTTGTGGGCAAACGGCAAACCCTCCCACAAAAGTGATTATTTTTACGTGTAGTCGAGTGGAGTAACTTTAGATGTTTATTAGTTGAATTTTAACCATTTTTGTGGGCAAACGGCAAACCCTCCCACAAAAGTGATTATTTTTACGTGTAGTCGAGTGGAGTCACTTTAGATTTTTATTAGTTGAATTTTAACCATTTTTGTGGGCAAACGGCACACCCTCCCACAAAAGTGATTATTTTTATGTGTAGTCGAGTGGAGTCACTTTAGATTTTTATTATTTGAATTTTTAACCATTTTTGTGGGCGTACCCTGAAACAAAGAGATTATTTTCACGTGTAGTCCAGTGGAGTTACTTCAGAATTTTATTATTTGAATTTTCAACTATTTTTGTGTGGCATATCCTCAAACAAAGTGATTATTTTTATGTGTAGACGATTGGAGTCACTTCAAATTTTTATTGCTTAAAATTTTAACCATTTTTGTGGGCGTACCCTCCCACAAAGTGATTATTTTTACGTGTAGTCGAGTGGAGTCACTTTAGATTTATATTAGTTGAATTTTAACCATTTTTGTGGGCAAACGGCAAACCCTCCCACAAAAGTGATTATTTTTACGTGTAGTCGAGTGGAGTAACTTTAGATGTTTATTAGTTGAATTTTAACCATTTTTGTGGGCAAACGGCAAACCCTCCCACAAAAGTGATTATTTTTACGTGTAGTCGAGTGGAGTCACTTTAGATTTTTATTAGTTGAATTTTAACCATTTTTGTGGGCAAACGGCACACCCTCCCACAAAAGTGATTATTTTTATGTGTAGTCGAGTGGAGTCACTTTAGATTTTTATTATTTGAATTTTTAACCATTTTTGTGGGCGTACCCTGAAACAAAGAGATTATTTTCACGTGTAGTCCAGTGGAGTTACTTCAGAATTTTATTATTTGAATTTTCAACTATTTTTGTGTGGCATATCCTCAAACAAAGTGATTATTTTTATGTGTAGACGATTGGAGTCACTTCAAATTTTTATTGCTTAAAATTTTAACCATTTTTGTGGGCGTACCCTCCCACAAAGTGATTATTTTTATGTGTAGTCGATTGGAGTCACTACAGATTTTTATTTTTCGAATTTTTAACTTTTTTTGTGGGCGTACTCTTCCACAAAGTGATAATTTTTATGTGTAGTCGACTGGAGTCACTACAGAATTTTATTATTTGAATTTTTAACTGTTTTTGTGGCCGTGCCCTTGTACAAAGTATTTATTTTTATGTGTAGTCGAGTGGAGTCACTACAGAATTTTATTATTTGAATTTTAACCATTTTTGTGGGCAAACGGCAAACCCTCCCACAAAAGTGATTATTTTTACGTGTAGTCGAGTGGAGTCACTTTAGATTTTTATTAGTTGAATTTTAACCATTTTTGTGGGCAAACAGCAAACCCTCCCACAAAAGTGATTATTTTTATGTGTAGTCGAGTGGAGTCACTTTAGATTTTTATTATTTGAATTTTTAATCATTTTTGTTGGCGTACCCTGAAACAAAGAGAATATTTTCACGTGTAGTCCAGTGGAGTTATACTTCTGAATTTTATTATTTGAATTTTCAACTATTTGTGTGTGGCATATCCTCAAACAAAGTGATTATTTTTATGTGTAGACGATTGGAGTCACTTCAAATTTTTATTGCTTAAAATTTTAACCATTTTTGTGGGCGTACCCTCCCACAAAGTGATTATTTTTACGTGTAGTCGAGTGGAGTCACTTTAGATTTATATTAGTTGAATTTTAACCATTTTTGTGGGCAAACGGCAAACCCTCCCACAAAAGTGATTATTTTTACGTGTAGTCGAGTGGAGTAACTTTAGATGTTTATTAGTTGAATTTTAACCATTTTTGTGGGCAAACGGCAAACCCTCCCACAAAAGTGATTATTTTTACGTGTAGTCGAGTGGAGTCACTTTAGATTTTTATTAGTTGAATTTTAACCATTTTTGTGGGCAAACGGCACACCCTCCCACAAAAGTGATTATTTTTATGTGTAGTCGAGTGGAGTCACTTTAGATTTTTATTATTTGAATTTTTAACCATTTTTGTGGGCGTACCCTGAAACAAAGAGATTATTTTCACGTGTAGTCCAGTGGAGTTACTTCAGAATTTTATTATTTGAATTTTCAACTATTTTTGTGTGGCATATCCTCAAACAAAGTGATTATTTTTATGTGTAGACGATTGGAGTCACTTCAAATTTTTATTGCTTAAAATTTTAACCATTTTTGTGGGCGTACCCTCCCACAAAGTGATTATTTTTATGTGTAGTCGATTGGAGTCACTACAGATTTTTATTTTTCGAATTTTTAACTTTTTTTGTGGGCGTACTCTTCCACAAAGTGATAATTTTTATGTGTAGTCGACTGGAGTCACTACAGAATTTTATTATTTGAATTTTTAACTGTTTTTGTGGCCGTGCCCTTGTACAAAGTATTTATTTTTATGTGTAGTCGAGTGGAGTCACTACAGAATTTTATTATTTGAATTTTAACCATTTTTGTGGGCAAACGGCAAACCCTCCCACAAAAGTGATTATTTTTACGTGTAGTCGAGTGGAGTCACTTTAGATTTTTATTAGTTGAATTTTAACCATTTTTGTGGGCAAACAGCAAACCCTCCCACAAAAGTGATTATTTTTATGTGTAGTCGAGTGGAGTCACTTTAGATTTTTATTATTTGAATTTTTAATCATTTTTGTTGGCGTACCCTGAAACAAAGAGAATATTTTCACGTGTAGTCCAGTGGAGTTATACTTCTGAATTTTATTATTTGAATTTTCAACTATTTGTGTGTGGCATATCCTCAAACAAAGTGATTATTTTTATGTGTAGACGATTGGAGTCACTTCAAATTTTTATTGCTTAAAATTAACCATTTTTGTGGGCGTAATCTCCCACAAAGTGATTATTTTTACGTGTAATCGAGTGGAGTCACTTTATATTTTTATTAGTTGAATTTTAACCATTTTTGTGGGCAAACGGAAAACCCTCCCACAAAAGTGATTATTTTTACGTGTAGTCGAGTGGAGTCACTTTAGATTTTTATTAGTTGAATTTTAACCATTTTTGTGGGCAAACGGCAAACCCTCCCACAAAAGTGATTATTTTTATGTGTAGTCGAGTGGAGTCACTTTAGATTTTTATTATTTGAATTTTTAACACTTTTGTGGGCGTACCCTGGAACAAAGAGATTATTTTCACGTGTAGTCCAGTGGAGTTACTTCAGAATTTTATTATTTGAATTTTCAACTATTTTGTGTGGCATATCCTCAAACAAAGTGATTATTTTTATGTCTAGACGATTGGAGTCACTTCAAATTTTTATTGGTTAAAATTTTAACCATTTTTGTGGGCGTACCCTCCCACAAAGTGATTATTTTTATGTATAATCGATTGGAGTCACTACAGATTTTTATTTTTCGAAATTTTAACTTTTTTTGTGGGCGTACTCTTCCACAAAGCGATAATTTTTATGTGTAGTCGAGTGGAGTCACTAGAGAATTTTATTATTTGAATTTTTAACTGTTTTTGTGGCCGTGCCCTTGTACAGTGTATTTATTTTTATGTGCAGTCGAGTGGAGTCACTACAGAATTTTATTATTTGAATTTTAACCATTTTTATGGGCAAACGGCAAACCCTCCCACAAAAGTGATTATTTTTATGTGTAGTCGAGTGGAGTCACTTTAGATTTTTATTATTTGAATTTTGAACCATTTTTGTGGGCGTACCCCGAAACAAAGAAATTATTTTCACGTGTAGTCCATTGGAGTTACTTCAGAATTTTATTACTTGAATTTTAAACTATTTTTGTGTGGCATATCCTCAAACAAAGTGATTATTTTTATGTGTAGACGATTGGAGTCACTTCAAATTTTTATTGCTTAAAATTTTAACCATTTTTGTGGGCGTACCCTCCCACAAAGTGATTATTTTTACGTGTAGTCGAGTGGAGTCACTTTAGATTTTTATTAGTTGAATTTTAATCATTTTTGTGGGCAAACGGCAAACCCTCCCACAAAAGTGATTATTTTTACGTGTAGTCGAGTGGAGTCACTTTAGATTTTTATTAGTTGAATTTTAACCATTTTTGTGGGCAAACGGCAAACCCTCCCACAAAAGTGATTATTTTTATGTGTAGTCGAGTGGAGTCACTTTAGATTTTTATTATTTGAATTTTTAACCATTTTTGTGGGCGTACCCCGAAACAAAGATATTATTTTCACGTGTAGTCCAGTGGAGTTACTTCAAATTTTATTATTTGAATTTTCAATTATTTTTGTGTGGCATATCCTCAAACAAAGTGATTATTCGTATGTGTAGACGATTGGAGTCACTTCAAATTTTTATTGCTTAAAATTTTAACCATTTTTGTGGGCGTACCCTCCCATAAAGTGATTATTTTTATGTGTAGTCGATTGGAGTCACTACAGATTTTTATTTTTCGAATTTTTAACTTTTTTTTGGGCGTACTCTTCCACAAAGCGATAATTTTTATGTGGATTCGAGTGGAGTCGCTACAGAATTTTATTATTTGAATTTTTAACTGTTTTTGTGGCCGTGCCCTTGTACAAAGTATTTATTTTTATGTGTAGTCGAGTGAAGTCATTTAAGATTTTTTATCATTGTACTGAATTTTTGAGAACTAAACAAAGTCTGAGGGGCATAATCTATAGCTAAATAAACCAATATTTGTGTTAATTAACAATATTTGCTAGACGATCAATATTCAGGATTGAAATAGAAGCTATATTACATTTAGGAGCATACCATTCTAGTAATATTGCAATACCATAAGATTTCTCCACATACATTGACATATTTTCATAAATTAATATTATGAATAAATGAAACTGGATACTCTTAAATGAATTTAAAACTGTACAACCTGTTCGAAATTATTCCAGTAGTCTTTAAACTTTAAAGTTTGCCAGAAATTACATATACACGCGTCTTTAAAAAAATATACGTTTGTGGGCAAAATTGCCAAAAATTTACACTTTTTGGCAATTTTTAAATTTAAATTTAATAATATTAATAATAATAATAATAATTATTATTATTATTATATTACTATTATTATTATTATTATTATTATTATTATTATTATTATTATTATTATTATTATTATTATTATTATTATTATTGAGAGTGCACTTAAAGGTCTGAATCAGCTTAGCGGTTTGCAAAAGAAATCATATTCTTGAAGAAACAAACAAACAAAAGAAATTGACTTTTCTTAGTCCAGTATTCACATCTGACTATTGTACAACATAAAACTATATAAATAATAAAACTCTAGTGTATTCAGTGTTTTTTAAACTTTATCTACAGATTTGAGGTCTCCTAAATTTTGAGGGACATGCCTTCATCTGGTCCTGGAATGGATTTTGCTTTATTCTAAGATTTTTAAAAATACTACGCTTAAGCGAAAAAAAAAGATTTTTTTTTTCGAATTAAACTTATCAAAATTTAGCGAATAAGGTTTCTTACAATATAATTGTTTACTGTTTACTATTCACGAATACGTATATTTCTATTTTATAAATTTCCAATATTATCGACGAATATCGATAGAAATTATTTAAGCTAGTTAAAATAAATATAAGCTTTAAAAATCTGATATGATAAATTATTCCAGACACTGATGATGTTTATGGTTATTTGATAATCATGTTTAATATCTAAAAAAACATGAATATTGACCCTCTGTACTCATTCGTTCCCGAGATCAATACTTGAGCATTATTTGAAGTGAAAGCGTGATTTGCAAGTTGTTGACCTCACCGATACCAGCATATATCATACCATGTGTTAACTAATTTGGTACAAGAAAATGGTTTCTTCGAGTTCACAGATCAGCTCTTTTGCCAGCTATCGAAACTTTCGAGAGCATGCTTGACCCTAAAATAATTAGTCTTAATTCTACTCCAGTCCTTGTTTCTATCTAAATGATTTTGGCTCATTCATATCACACTGGAGGAAAAAATAAAGTTTTCCGCTTTCCATTTTTAAAAAAACTAAGTGACATTTTTGAATTATTTAACATCAGTAAAGATAAAGCGTAAAAATAGAAAAGAAAACACTAATTCAGGCGAACCTGAAGTTTATGACATATCGTTCATTAAAATATTAAGGCAAATTAAAATAATATTAATAATAATATGAAAATTGCAAATTGCAATTTAGAAAATTTAATAAAAAATAATAATACGGAATAATTTTTTTCGATACAAAGAAAGCTAAAATAAGGGTATTTGTTTTCATGTGACGTATGCACTGATATACAGTTTGCAAATAAATACATAAAAGTACGAACTCATGACTTAACCCATATTATTTTAAAACGCGTAAAATAAAGCTGTGTGAATCCAAATTATTTGTTTATGATTTTCTATTCTTCTGCAATATTTTTGTCTTCTTTAGATATTTACTTTTGTTTGAACTTTATCATTTCAATATAACCTGTAAAAGTTATTTTTTGTATAAGATTTGTCATACACCATTTTCCCTAAATAAAAGTATTACGATCTTGAAAAAACGCTTTAATTATGTCCATTAGGTCGTAATGTGTTTAAGGATTGTATCAATAATGAGAAATATATTTTTACTATTAATCAGACATATCCAACATTCGCATTCTTTATTGTATATAAAAATTCTAAAATACAAAAAAAAAAAAAAAAAAAAAGAAAGAAAGAAAAAACGAAAGAAAAAGTTATATATATATATACGAGGGTGGTTTAATAATTATTGTCCCTGACCTATAAACAATATTATTTTTCCAGAACGTCTCATTCCACAGTAATGCACTTCTGCCACCTATGCTGTAAAACCACTATGCCTGCTTCAGAGAAAGTCTCTGGCTGAGCTGAGAGCCATTCCTCCACAGCCTCCATAACAGCTGCATTCGGGTGAAACTTCATCCTCCTGAGGAGCTTCTTCAACTTAGGGAACAAATGAATGTCACTAGGGGCGAGGTCTGGAGAGTAAGGAGGATTTTACAACACATCAAAACAAGCTGCATGGATTGCGGCACCACTAACATGGCGTCAGTGGGCTGGAGCATTGTCCTGGTGGAACAGCACTTTTCGTTGCAACATCCCGCGCCGTTTTTTCTTGATTACTTCGCGTAACTTAGGGAATATGGCTGCATAATAGGCCCCTGTAAGAGTGTGTCCAGCCTCCAGGTAGTGAATAAGGAGCACACAGTTCGCATCCTAAAAAATTGTGGCCATAACTTTGGGTTCTGATGATTGCACCTTGAACTTGCGGGGGGAGGTGAACTGCTGTGCCGCCACTCCATACTCTGTAGTTTGGATTCGGGATCATAGTGATGTAGCCACGTCTCATCCACTGTCACAAATATATCACAGAACTGCTTCAAGTCTGGCCCCATAAGCTCCAAACCAGCCCTAGAACATTGGACTCTGTCTTTCTGTTGTTGAAGGGATAACATTTTGGGTACCCAACGCGCCGACACGTTTCTGAATCCTAAGTGTTCATGCACAATGGTTTCCACTGAGCCTACAGGTGCAAGATGTCTTCTAATTGCTGCACGGTGATTCGTTTGTCTGCCATAATTGTGTCATGCACAGCATCAATGTTTTTTGGGGTGCATGCTGTTGTTGGACGACAAGCACCAGGGCTTGTTGACAGCTTTCCCTGCCGCAACTGAATTCGCGGCACCAGTTCTTTACCACCTGGTAGGAAGGGACACCCATCACCCAATATACTGACCATGTCCTCATGAATCTCCTTTGGACTTAACCCCTTTTTCTGCAGGTACTTGATGACAGCTCGTTGTTCGGTTTTCTCCATTTTTCAAGCTAGGTGTCACTTCTCACACTTAAAACGAAAACAAATATATTAATATAGAAGCTACAGTTCTGAAATTTAGCATGTAGGCATCTAAGACATTAGGCTTCAATATTCCACATCAACCATCGCAGTACAAATATTTTAAACACACTCGGGACAATAATTATTGAACCACCCTCGTATATATATATATATATATATTTGTCTTACGTGGCGCAAAAATAGGGCTGAATTTGTAACTTATAGTTTGGCAACAAATGTAGTTTCCAGAGCTTAGACCAATGAACAGACTAGATTGTGTTAGATCAGCTCCAATATGGCGGTCAGTGTGAGAGCAGTGAAACCATAGAATGAAACTCAAACTAGCAATTATTAAAAATAAAATAACATGTACGTAATCCAAAGCGTCTGAGATGATTCCTCATTTTAATTATGAGCAATATCGTTAATTTCAAATGAATTCTCAACTCTTATGTAGAATTCATTTACGAATTTCACTCACTCAAAAGTCGAAGAAAAAAAAATCAACTGTTTAGATTGCACCTACCGCCATATGTTGCTGTATTGATGAAGTAAAAAATAATTTATTTTGTAAAAATCTACAATCATTTAGAACAATCCTATCACGTAGTTTTTTTTTCTAATGAATTTAAGTTGTGCTGTACAAAAGATCCTTTTTTCATAGTATTTAAATGATTTATATGCCCATTGGTAGCGCCAAGTAAATGCATTTTCAGTTGTGTTTTCAACGGAGAATTACTTTTTTACATTAAAAAAATTGTCAATTTCATATGTTCAAATGTTTTATGGTAGAACTTATTCCGGCTAGAATTGCTGAGAAAAAAGGGGCGAGCGAGCGAAGCGAGCTGTGACCGCGTAGCGGTCTCAATGTGAATTGTTTCGCAATTCACGGGGGGTTGGCGAGCGTTAGCGAGTAGGGGGCTGAGCCCCCTATTATATATATAAAATCACATACTTGAAATATTATATAAAAAAATATTTTACTTTAATTTTTCTGGTTACTAATTGAATCAAAATTGGGCACTGTGAATGAGTTCGACGGTCCGAAATTAGCCCCTTAGTGGTTAAATGGAATCGCTGCCTGAACTATTAGACTAAGAACATAACAATTATTTTTTTTTTTTTTAATCGAAAGTAAAGTTTCTTTCCACGAAATATAACGTTGCTTTATAATATTTAGAATTTTTGAAATGGTTGGAAATGAGTTTTAATTTTACTATATTTTACGGATTATTCATAGCGTTTTTTTTTTATGTATCTATCGTACTTTTTATATATTTTTATTTTTTTTTGACAGCTGATCAGGCCCCTACCTGCTAGGCTTTTGCCTAGCTTAACGGGTTGATACCTGGCAACGGGGCGATGATTCGCCTGCTCTCCGATATAACTTTTCATGAACAATGTTAAGTACCTCTAAAGAGGCAACATAATATGGGAAATCAAGTGTAAAACAGCGGTGGCTTTTTTGGGGGGAACTAATGAAGAAATTTCAAAATATATATTTAAAAAAATAGCTGTGGCAGTAGGTAAACAAGAAATTGATCGTTTGGCAAGAAAAAAAATCAATAATTACATTAATTTAAAAAAATACCTTTTCTTTGCGAATTGCTTAACCATTGTAATTTTTAAGTTTATTTTTCGCCAAACGATTAATGTATAATTTAGCTACTGCCAAAACTATTAAGAAATCGAAATCTCTTTAGTACACCCGAACAAAAATGATCATTGTCAACTGTTTTACAAGCCATTTCTATATTGCTGTTATCCTCTTAATACTAGAACGGCCAGCAGAAATCAATTCGAATTCGATAAAATGGCTAAATGTCGATTAGAACCAAAAAGTTTTTCATAAAACATAAATATATACTGCGCAGAAATAAGTTAAAAAGTTAAGTTAAGTAGTTCTAAATAAAAAATCTGGCGTGAAATATTTTCATAAAACTTGAATAAAATTTCTGGGAGTTCTAGTGTTAAGCTATGAATGCGTATTTCGGTAGAATGTCTTTTATTCCTTTTCGACACGATTCTAAAAGCTGCCAGAATTTTTTCTTCCCGCTTTTTTTCGGGAGCCTAATCGTCGACTTATGATTATTCCTCCGTTACTTCAAAATTCGAGGCTTTGATTGAATAAGATCCTTTTGTATTTTGCATTTGTATTTTTCTGTGAATGGGTTTGTAATCATTTGCACGACTTTGGAACAGATTTTTTTCAGTAATACTATCTGTTAAAAATAGCCACGACATTAAAGATGAATTTCATTAAATGCCGTGCTGAGGCTGACTAATTTGAGGTTGCTCCATTTTGTGTGATGAGATGTTAATAAAGAAGTTGAACTCGAACTGTTTGATTCTTTCTCGTGGAAAACACCCGGGAATTTTCGAAGATTGACTTTATTGTTTTTTATTCACTCGGTTATAAGCTGGCATGTCTGCACTTTAACCAGTGGCGTCTCGCGACTGCCTTTATTTGGGGCATTAAATGCGCAGTAGCAAAATTTATTATTTTATTACCACTATTTTGTAAAATAAATATTTGGCTTATTTGTTGGTAGAAAATTTTGCCATTAAACCAACAAAATGTTTTCTTTAAAAAATAATGGTAAGCAAAGAATAAAATTTTCAGCCATGTATTGAGTGCCCCAAAAGGAGCGAGTCACGAGCAGCCACTGATGTTACTAATTATGGTCGATCATTTAATTGACTGCATTCTATTCTTCTATTTTTAGTTATGCATTCTACGTTGGTACAACTGCAAATGGGTATATTTTTTCTCTCCAACTTCATTGAACATGTGATCGTTTGGAGTGTACCATCCTTAATTCATTGCCTGTGTAATATTTTGCATGATTGCTCACCGAAATAAAACAACTTCTGCAACTAGGGAGTTACTGTATGCTGCTTAAATGGAATCTCATCGAATACGTCTTACACACACACGCACACACACATATATATATATAACTTTTTCTGCAAAAGCAAATCTATTTGACCCAGAGAAATAAACTTCCTTCAAAACATTTCATCCTGGAAGGCTTTTAAAACGTATTTCTGGGAAATTGTGTGAAAAGCAGCGATGCTCCAGAAGTCCTATTACATATTCAGTAAAACTAATGAAATTATGATGCTAATTAACACGATACCGATACACAAGAGTTCATTCGATAACTTCTGCATAATAAGAGTGAAAACATCATTCATCGTAATTTCGTGACTAGGAGAGAAGTTCATAAACCAACATTAGCATGTTCAATTAATTTACCTTTGCAATTTTTCAAAATTGAGGTAACAAGTGTTTAAGTGAAAGTTTTAGAGGCATTTGAAAGAAAGCAAATGTTATGTTTGCATTAGAATTTCTTTTTAGTTTCTTACCTTTTATTAAACTGTAAAAGGAATATTAGATTTTGATACAAGTCAGTGAAAATGTAAATACTTTTAGAAAAATATTAAAAATACTATTAATTTAACATTATGAGTGGAGATCGTAAAAATATAGTTTTTGGCTATCTATACCTTCACCAGCGAATGTTTTTTTCAATGTGCATTATAAGTACTTGACCTAAAAATAGGCACACTATTTCTATTTATATAACAAATGTATTATGTATATGAATGAGTATATGAGGATTATGTATACAAGGAAAATTCCTCTTAGTATATTCATTCACTAGCTGACCCCGTGATAATAACCGTACATATACCTAAAATCAGTGTTGAATGACTTTACATTTTTAAACGAAAATCTCTCGAACCCAGAGTTGGAGCCCCACTACCTTTAGCAGCGTACTCCGGGTGTACCAAGCACGCTCCGGTTTGTTTTGATTTTATAGTTTTAAACGAAAATATTTTCAAACTAATCTAATATTAATGTCTCACTGCTTTCGGTAGCGTACACCCTGCGTACAGCGGGAGTGATACGCATGCTTTGATGGCATGGCATGATGGAAAGCGATCATGACGTTCTAAATTGTAAGGACGTTGAAAATCTCCGCAAGTATGAGTTAGACTGTCACCATTCTTGTAAAATGTCTTCACGGCAAATACACGACGTGAACCGGCTCAATGCTCATTGATTATTAAATGAAAGGGAGTTGTGCTCGGAAGGATTCCACTCCCACCTTTCTATTAGCTCCACGAGATTGCTACTATCTTTTACAAAAATTTCCTGTGCCACCCTGCATATGTAACTTAACCCTTTGTGACTCAAAAACTCAAAAAATATATATTCAGATGTAAGAATACATTATTTTAAACATATAAAATAATAATAAAAAATATTTATAACATAAAAAAATATATTGACTAAAAAGCATTTTTTTCTGTAAATAACAGAAAATTACATACTTCTCATAAATATTGTGAATTGTCTAATACAAAATTGTTACGTATACGAACTTACCTCTGTAAAAAATCTAATTTTGGACTACTCCAGTCTCTTTAATTTTACAAAATTTAGGAAGTTCATTTTAACAATAACGATGGAAACCGCTCAAACGATAAATAAACCTTTGACAAGCGTCGCCGTCTGTTGAGAATTCTGTGAACAATTTACATCGATTAATGTGTTTGGAGATAGCAGCAATAAATAAAAAAGCCTACTGTATAAGTAACATCGGCTTTTAGGTATGTTGCAGATATGCAACGCGGTGATACAAAAGATTAAAATTATTAAATCACGGATTGTAGGCTATCAGACATTATGTAAAGTGAGATCAAATAAAAATGTGACTCGCGCAGCTGATATGCATCTATCATTCGTCTTATCACTGTCGTAAAATGTATGTTGCATCTGTAACACTACTATGCACAAAAAGTACGAGCGCCTGCTTACAAGCTAACCAAGCGTGAGTGATATAGCACAATATATGCTTCACAATGGAAGAATTGTTAAGAAAATAAAAGCGGTATTTGAAATTAATTAAAAATAACAGAAAAAGAGGACAAAATGAAATTAAACAAGTTGGAAATTGTACGTCAAACGTTACAAACGAGGTGCGTTCGTACGCACGTTTTAGAATTAAATTCATGATATCCCGTGCGTAGAACGGGTTAAACAGCTAGTTAAGTATATATTTTATGACACTGTTCATACAAATATCTTAACTAGTTACATAAATATTCAGATATATATGTATCAGCTAGTTATATAAATATTCAGATCTTGATGATTTTTAATTCTGTGAAATGAATTATATCGTCTGCAGATTCATTTCTGTCATAAAATAAGTATCTCGGTCGCTTGGCGATTAAACTTCGGAAGCTCCTATAACAAAAAAACACAGATTTAAAAAAAAATTCAAATTTCTTAATAAATGTTTTTATTAATATCTCCTAAAGTTTTGATTCGATTTTAATAAAATTTGAAATGTCTCGACAAAATTCTGCAAAGATAATATATTTTAAATTGCAAACCATTTGGTTGGGTAGTTTTTGCGTTGTTATATGCGGACAGACAGACAGACGGACAGACAGACAGACGGACGGACAGACGGACGGACCAAGCGACGACTATAGGTGCTACGTATTTATATAATTACGAACGCACCTAAAAAGATAGAAATTCAAGGAAAAGCTAGGAAAATGATTACATTTTGCTGTGGAAAGGCACAAAATTTTATTTATTGAAAAACATTTCAAATTTAAGAGGATGTGTTTATCTAGTATGTTCGATTTTCACAACTGGCTGTCCAAATAAAAGGGAAAAAATGGGGCACTTAATTATACTGAATGAATTGAAAATCCTTGCTAAATGTTGATGCAGAAAGCAACAAATTTAATTTGAGACGAAATCTACAGGAGGAATGAATAAATGAAATGTTTTAATACTGCCTCTTTGTCCTAGTTTCAGTGTGAAGTTGGGCAAACTAATGATTGACATGTACATTTTCTGCAAATTGTGTTGATAAAAGAATAGATTAAGATGTCATTTTAACATTTGTAAGTATTTCTTTGATGTCTTATTCAAGTTGGAGTTTTACAATGATGATGCCATAGATATAGTACTACATTGAAAACGCATGGCTGTCATTTGTGGAAAATAAGTACATATTAAGACATATAAGTTAATACTTATAGTCATCAAAAATAAACAAAAGCTTGTCGAAATATATGCTTTTATCACAGGCATAGTCGTCGAAAATAAACAAAAGTTTGTCAAAATGTTTGAAATTTTCAAAAAGTGCTCTATAAAATGTATAGAAAGGTATAGAAGGAATAGATTTCTTTGAATGTCAGTTAATTTGTGTATTTTGTTTATTTTATGTAACAATATATCGTTCAAAGCCATTTTACGCTATGATTTATTTTACTTAAAGTGCTCAATTATCTATGATCGAGCTAAACTCATATCTGTATCTCTATCTCTATGAGTTTTCATAACCATAGTTAGTTGCCATGTTTACTATGCATTATGCATTCCAGCTTGCTATTCGCATTGCTATAGTAATACAAAGGCAGTTCAACAGTATGATATAGTATACGATAAAATTAATCACCGTAAATTTATCTGTATGTTACAGTAAAAGTATATCGATGCTTCTGTTATATTTAGACATCAAAGATGTTTTAAATGTAAAAATGCTACGCAATTTAGCAAAATAAAGTTAAGCTTGACTATAAAAAAATAAGCGACTTATTAATTTCAATCAAGTTAACTTGAATCCTTGTATATTGTTACAAAATGTACTTTATTGTTTCTATCCGCCCGCGTTACCCGGGCCTGTGATAATAACCTTAAATAAACCCCAAATTTGTACTTTATATCTTTAACCCGATTTTGTATGAATTTATATTTTTAATGACAAAATCGCGAAAAAATACTGATAATTAGTGATAAAAGTGCTCGTAAGAAAACATTTTCATCTTTTTTCACATAGGGTCGTTTCCTATTTTAAAAAAATAGATTTTGTTGTTCAACCCTTTGAAGTTTTTAATGGTTATAAATATAACTGTTTTACAGCCCGTGTAGAAATTTCGTGAAAAAATATTGTTACCTAGTTGTAAAAGAAATGTTTCCTTATCGCTTTTTTGTTTATTTTACCATCGGCTACTTTAACGTAACAATCAAAAATAGTTCTCACCTTCCGAACTCCCTGAAATTGTAATCGGTTATATAAATATAACTGTACATAATCTCTCTTCAAAATTTCGTAAAACAATATTCACATTTAGTAGTGAAAACATGAGTCGAAGCAGAGCAATGGCACGCCGAAACATCCCGCGTTTTCGCTTTTTTGTGGAAATTTTCTTATATATATATTTTTTAAATATTTCTACATGTCCGAATGTTTCGAAAGTTTAGTTACTTTTAGCGTAGAAAAAATGTAGTCTCCGAGAGTCGTGAAGTGACATGCGTTCGCCGTTGTTTCTGAAAGTTTTAAAATTTGTATTTTTAAAATCCGATTACACCGTCAATTAAAAGATGGTTGCAGCTTTAAATGCATATTTTTGGTTTGTCAGTACCTCTAAAATGGCGCCCTGGAGGGGTTGCCATAAGGGGGAAAACGACCTTTTTAAATGTTTTTTTCAAATGCTTAAAAATGTTTTTCGAATTAATTGCGGCATTTGAGACGTAAGTGTACAATCTTTCTGAATATGTCTCCAAATTTTAACTGTACCGAGTGGTTTGGTTGATTTAAGCCAATTTAAAACTACGAAATAACACGAAAAAACTGCCCGTTTGGTTCTTCCATTTCCTCCCGATGCGTGAATCATGTTCTGTGTATGCGCGAGTGCTGAAAGCCGGCTCGCAAAGAAAGAGATGAGTTACTGATGAGCTTTTAATTAATATTTGGCTAATTATTAAAACATTAAAATTTTGAGTCTAAGATGCATCAGGGCGGACCTTGGACTATCCACACCTACATTTTCAGACTTCTAGGTGCGCTAGATTTCGCTAGCCATCGCACAGACACCGACAGACATACATACTCACACAGAGCGAAATTTTTTTTATTAGCATAGATTCTGAGTCTCAGGTTCATCAGGGCATACCTTGGACTACTCTCACCTAAATTTTCAGACTTCTAGCTACGCTAGATTTCGCTAGCCACTGCACACATACAGACAGACACACAGACACACAGACACATATACAGAGCGAAGCTTTCTTTTATTAGTATAGATTATTCATTGGTAGAATTGACTGTCATACTTTTTCTGAATTTATGCCTTTTAATTCTAGAAAACACTCTATGAAACAAAGTATGTATGAATAAGGCGACCAACTTTTGAAAAACTTCAATGCTGGATATAGATGCTCGTCTATTGATGCCAGGACCAGATAAATTGTTATAGTGATTATTAAATTATTACCATAACAGGTAAGCCTCTTGTTAAAGGCTAAAGTTAGTTGTGCGAACACCCATGAGAATAACTGAATCAGAAATTTATCTGGTTTAATTATTCTTATAGTTATTCTCACAGGCCAAAGCAGATGTAGGGACTCTGAGACAGAGCTTGCACTTTAGCCAGAGCGATTGCAAAAAATTCTTATATCTCCAAAATTGTTGTCGTATGACGTTCAAAAGTTACTGACGTTCACCTTTTATAATCTCTTTTTCAAAATGAAACTGTCATAAAACTACTGTGGGAAAGGTAAAAAAATATTATTAACAATGCTTTGAAAATCAAAGTCAGTCGCAATGTAAATGCCACCGGCAAAAACATAAACTCGGGAATAAGCTGCCAGTTGTACAGTCCAGGGAAAAAATGTGATCATCCACTATATTAATTCTGCTGCAATTAATCGTACAAAAATGACATATAGGTACCAATCAACAGGAAACAATGTCTACTATTTAATGTTATGCAGAAATTATCCTACAGGAGACTTTCATTTTTGTTAGAAAAAGTTACCGGAAACTGCATTCAGTCATACAGATTTCATTAATTTTTGTGAATTTTTGTAATGTTTACAAATTTTTAACGCAGAATTAACGTTGTTTCTTCAACAAATCACATACAGCAATGGTTTCCAACCAGAATAAATTTCTATGTCGGAGCCCTTCAAGGAGGCAAGGCCCTTCAAGTCTTCCGTACTATCCTATTCTTTACAAGTTAATGGTGTTTAAAAGAATTTTTACGGAGCGGAGAAAGAGAGGGTAAATAGTAAGATAAACAATTGTGTGTCAATGCGTTGAAAAAGGAAAAAAAAACCTACCATAATACTAAATTGATTCTCAATTACCATCAATGACACGATATTGTCAAAACTTTTCAATACGTAAGAAATCTCCAAAATTCAATAAATAAAAACATTTGTCTTACAATAGATTTCACATTGTTAGTATGACGTACAATAGTGTATAAATGTTTAAAGTGAAAGCTGTAGTTGCTTTGTTTTGCACAGTTTTCTGATATCCGATTCAGTTATTGATTGTTGCAGATAATTGCGAATGTCAGGGTCTACATTAAAACTAGTCATTGGGGGCCACCGTAACACTTACTCATCATGGATATGCATAATATAAAATATGAAAATAAAACATGTGTAAACTACTTATAAAATGCATTGCAATTCGAATAAAAATCGTGGCTTGATGATGTCATAAACTTTAAATGTTCTATTACTGAATTGCGTAAAAGAAACATCCTTATAGCTCCAAAAATGTTAATCATATTAACTAACGGTTTCTTGCATCGGATTAAGCGTCTCATTTCCAATTAAAATACATCTTAAAATTGAAATTTGGATGAAATACAGGGTCATGAAAAATCGAAGAGTGTTGAAAATAGGATTACAAATATCTCGTCACCTAATTATCCAATCGACTTCATTCTTTATGCAAAATTTATATTTTTTTATCGTATTTTATATTCACTTCCTAAAATAAACAATTTCGAAATTTTTTATATACCTTTTATCAGAACGAATATTTCGAGAGTGCGAAAAAAAATAGTTCCGGATAGTCGAGGTTACTGAAATTCAATAAACTTCTTCCCATTATTACATACTAAGTACATACCAAATTTCAAGTCTCTATCTCAATTTGTTCGGGAGATAGAACGTTTACAGACACACACACAGACACACAGATAGACGGACGGCAAATTTTTTTTTCTAAAAATATGTTTTTTGGAATCTCCAGTGTCTGAAACTTGTAAATCCTCCAAATTTTTTTTTTGGATTTTCAAAACGATTACAAGACTTACCCTATACTACGTATGATGGGTAAGTAATAATGTGCCTATATTTTGATTTTAGTGGCCGTTTAAGCGGAAAATCTTACATTACAGCGATAAGTTGTTTGGAAAGGCAGCAACTGTAAATTTTAAAATGCTTGCAACTAACTTTAAGCTTTGATTACACGTTATGTTGTTGTGTTCAAGACAAAATTTGCGGCTCAAACAATAATTTCTCCTACCACATTATTTTCCCGTTTCCTCATGCAACATGTGAAAAATTGAAAAATAAAAAATAGATTCAAATTATGTAAGCGAGAAATTGCATTCCGAGCATTTCAGTGGCAGAATCTAACTGGTCATTTACCAGTTAGATTCTGCATTTCCCCTGGTACCCGCCTTTCTGCGCGATTTGCGGTAGTTAACAATAGCTCAAGATCAAGCACTTTATTTTTCAAGAGGAAGTGAAAATAATTTTTTTCTCGTAAGAAAACTATGACAAAACTTGCAAAAAAAAAAAATAAATAAATAATGAAAAAGTACTGAAAACTTTCTGCCCTGATAAATTACGAGTAGTTCGAGTTGGCAAAGTTTTTGTAAATCCAGAGTTTAGTATCAAAACTTTTATAATGGGTATTTTGAAGATTTGGATGATGAAAAATCTGTTGATTTAGTCTCTAATAGTTAAACACCATTGTTCGACGAATCAGCGATATGGCTAGTAGTGTTAGTAAAAGAAACATCATTCGCCTCAGATATAGTAAACTCACGCTACAAATGAATGCAGGAACTAGCGCCTCTGATTTGGTGTTATTAATAGTATTTGACCGTTACGATTACATAGAAAGATCACAGGAGGATCTTCTTTTTTGCAGATCGCTACAAGCCGATACACTAGGGGTTGAAATATTTAATCTGCAGATGTAACATGTGGATCTCATCTCATTATTTAAACAAGAGAACTAGTTTGCTAATCGCTCTACAAAGGTGATCATAGATCAAGACCTAAGGTTAGTTACCTGCCGACCATAATTAAACGATGAGTTTTCTTATTAAAATATTACAAGATGTTTTCCATAAATTAAACTGTCATTACTCTGACAACATTTTAAGGATGTTGCACGAAAAACTAATTATTCCTAGTAAGAGAAATGCGCTGTAGCTAATCGTTAACGTGATCAAAAAATAAATAAAATTTCTTTTATAAGAAAGTCACAGCGGTTCATGAACTGTGGTGGATCGCGGACGATGCTTTTGTGGATCAGAGAACGATTAGCTAGGACTTCAAAAATGTAAACGTAAACAATACGTTACAATTTTAAAGGAAAGCACTGAGATAAATATAGACAAGTAACTTCCTGAAAAGACGGTGTTTTACTACTATTTATACAGCCCTGGCCAGAATTATAAGACCACTAAAAAAAAAAGTAAAGTATCATAAATTTTATACAGTTATAAGTATTAATAAACATTATACATTATGTATAATGAACAACATTGTTCATTTTTGTTTAAAAAAAAATATTTTTTTTAAATTATGAAAAAAGAAAAATTATTATAATTTTTCAATGGTCATAATTATAGGGACAATGCTTATAAGTTCGAATAGATGCAATTTTTATAAGAAATCCAACTAGCTTTATTTTGAAAACATCCAACTATACGACTCGACATGCTTGGAACAGGTTTTGATAACTAAGATATGGCTATACAATCTCTGGCTATAGATAACCAGAGATTGTAAATAGCTTCCTCAAGATTTGTAATACATGCATATTTCTTGCCATTTACCTAAAATAAAGTTCACCATTACACTCGATTCCTTTTTTTATAATATTCATATCGCACAATCAAAATGGATAATCAAATAATGTGACATTGTTATCAGTCAACCACATTTTTGTAGCTTTTGATGCGTAGCACGATGCATTGCCTTTTTGGAAAATTATTATTTTCCTATTTCTTAATTTAAAACTATATTCCAAAATTTGTATTTATAAAATACGGATGTACACTTTTAAATCCATTTTCTTAGAAACAATAACTAGATTAGTTTTACCTTAAGCTGAAACAACACCCTAAATCATGATTGATCCTTCTTTATTTTGACGGTTCCATGCAACGTTTCTATTCCTCTAAACATCGTACCAGTGTTAACGTCATGAACATAGATCTAAAGAAAGACTTCTAACGAAATAGCCATTCCATGAAGAAAATCATTCCAGGAAAAATGTCTCAAATAGGTGGCGCATGTGTAGGACAGCTTCTCCTTACGTCACCAGTTCGTCTGCTTTTTCAAACCATCTGTCGTCTGGTGGGTATCTGATATACAGTTTCCGTTTGATGTTGTAGGGGGCGCTGCCTTAACAGAGATTCTCGCCGGCTGCACAGAATCGTGTGCGCAGCTCTGCAGCTGCCATTTCGTTCCAAAGCCGGGACACGATATTAACACTATTTTATTGGAAGTCCTTCTTTAGTTCTATGTTCATGGTTAACGTATAACTTCAGGCGGATCAAAAAAGGTTCAAACTTGATGCGCCTAAAATTATTACGTTAATACTGGCACAATTTGCGGAGGAATGGAAACCTTACACTTATGTGTTTTCACCCATACCTAAATAAAATACGATTTGGAGAGCCTTGTTGAAGCCGTTCAATGTCTCATACAAGAAAATTTTGGGGATGAAAATCTTCTAATGCTTTCAAGTTCGATAGGCTGTTCTACCAAATAAGAACTTCGTTAAATAAGTAAAACTGAAACCATTGGATGGCCTCTTTAATGGCTAAGAGTTCAGCTTAGAATACAAAATTATCATCGGATAAATCTATGTGTGGATTAAAGAATTGACATTATAAACATTAAAATGTGAGTCCCGTGCCCTGCACAAATTTTGATCCGACCATAAAAAAAATGTAAAGGGAAATCTATTGTATCTTTAAAAATATTATGATAAAAAGGGTTGATCGTAAATTTTGAAACGTTTCGAAAATAGTGCAGAGGGTTAAAGATTCTGTACAGAATATTATGTCGAATGACTAGAGCAGCGGTTTCCAACCTATGGGTTGTGGGACAACCGAGGTTTGGCACACAAATATATCTTTTATTTCATCTGTTTAAAAAATATAACAAATACAATATTTTACAACTGCAATAATCTTGAAAGCTATTAGCTTAAACTAAAACTTCGTGAGAAGTGAGTAAAAAATCAGTAGGTATTATGTTATGACCTCGTTGTGACAAATGACAGCAGTCGTGTAGTCGTTATGGCAACCCTGGACCCCCGCGCTCGAGTAGAAAGTGATTTAAGGTTAAAATTAACCAGTTGTAACCCAGATATAGATGCGCTCATTTGTAAACACCAGTGCCAGAAATATCACTGATTTCAAAGTTGTGTTTTGATAATAAATACACGTATTTTTCATTATCTTTGTAATGTATGTGTTCTTTTAATTTTGATACCACTTACACACATAGTGACATAGTGCATCCTTCGTATGAAATTTTGCCTTTTTCGGCATATAGCTTATAGAGTCATACAACAAGTTCCATACTGATATTAGATACACTCTCATATTAGGTGGGTCGCGAAATTTTTTTTTTTACATAAAGGTGGGTCTCGTACCAATAAAGGTTGGGAACCGCTGGATTATAGAGCAAAACTTGCTTCTTTGCAAATTTTGAGATGTAATGGGATAGTACCTATTAAAATTTGGAATACTCAGGTCAAAGTTTTTTTTTATATGTGCACATTATTGGCAAAAGACATGAGCGTTGAATAGAAAATAGTAACCTTTGATTATGCAGATTGCTGCATATATGGAAACTAGAGGCAAAAAGCTTATGAAATTTTCCTTCCTATTATTGTAGTATCAAATTTTCAGAATATTTTTGAGGACCCTTCTTTGTGCTGCAGCAAATTTATACAGATTCTGTTGGATTTTAACCAGTTCAAATTTTTTGGTTTAGGTGGGGTAGGAAAGACAGATATTTATCACAGAACTTAATAAATAAGATTATTACTATTATGAAAAAATATGCCGATTCATTTTGAATTTGATTACTCAACAGGGAACACTGCAATTCTTTGCTTTTTTGCAATCAACATTATAGCTATGTCTCAGGTTCCGTTGGGTAGAAATACACCACATTTTATTCTTGAGGTTTAGGCTGATTTAAGCCTTTGACTACGGGTCGGGACATATATGTCCCAGTGTACCACTTTAAAAAAAATCTCTACACTTGTACTAGGATATTTTTAAAAGAAATTTACCACAAAGAAATATTCTTTTGTAAATTATGGTACGATTGAATATAAAAATAGTTACCGGTCCTTGCCCGTAATCGAATGGTTAACAATTTATAGCTAAGACGCAGCAGGGTTATCTCGTGTCTATGAAATTCAGAGTCGTGTGTACGAAATTTAACATATTGTACCACAGTTGAGAGTAGATCTTAAGTGAATACTAAGTTCAAAAGAAAATAATGTAGAAAAAATAAAATTCCTGAAATTTTATTTAAAAAAAATTAGAGATTTGCAAATTTAAAAGACGCTGTAACTCTACGCATTTTGCAATTAATGACTTTTTGGAATTATTTTTCAGTAAACGATCAAGAAGAAAGCGTCAAATACGAGATCAGTCAGTTTTTTTACACGTGAGCAGACGACATATGTTGTGACGTACCAAGTGACACACTAAGTAACAAATCAAGTGAGAATTCACTTTTACCAATATTCACAACTGCTTTATCAAATGTAACACAACTGCTTTATCAAATGTAACACAACTGCTTTATCAAATGTAAGTCCATGTGTTACAATCAACGGATACTTATGGCATATGCCAGAGACACAGGATCTCTCGTAGGGTTTGCATTAGAACAGGGTATTAGAACTTTGACATATAATTACTCAGGCCACAAATCGAATTTCAAAAATCGAGCCATGCTATTACCTCTGTCTTACTAAGATTATGTTTGTAGTAAATTACGTTGTAACTGATCGATCCATTGCCGAGAAATCGTATTCATTTCATTGTCAGAATGGCGTGATAATGTCAGTTGGAATCAAATTTAGTTCACCTTTAGCTCGCAGAGCTTCAGTAAATGTAGTATGTCGATTTAAGTTTAGTCTTGAATATCCAAACGGGGGGGGGGGGGGGGTTGCTGTTGCATATTTTTAGTTCTGAAAGGGATAATTCTATGTTAAATTCAAAGAAATACATTATACTTCATAATATCTATGTCGATGTTTAACTGTGTTATTTAAGAATGACGTAGAAGGAAGTTTTATTGTAGTCAAGGTTATATGGTAGTCAAGGTAGTCAAGCTTAGTTGAATTTATAAATGGATCTCTAGGGCAAAATTAGCAATGGTATCAACAGATTACTTTAAATCGAATCTTGAGTAATCAACTTTCGAATGAACCACATTTCTAAACCAGAATTTTATTGAATTAGGTGAGCAATTCATTAATACTTTATAAATTAGGATTCCAATACATGACAAAGGTAACGTTATCCATTTCGTTTTTTCTCAAAGACTTTTGAGTCTTAAAAATGTCGGATTCCAATAATTAGCGATTTTTTTAAACGGTATCTTCTGTAATTTATCTTATAAGGGCCCCGTTTTTTTTATCTGTTCTGGGACCCGTAAATATTGTAGCCAGCCATGGAATCATATAACTCCGCAGTGTGAGCTATTTTTTTAGCTACTTACACAAATAGGGTATTATTAAAATAACCTTATATTAAAACAAACATATTATCTGTGTTATTTCAATAATAAACAATAAACATTTTCATAAAAGTGGAAAGTTCATAAACTGTTTAAGAACATATTACAAATATAATTTTAGAATATTAACTTAAGCATCAAAATATTAGGTCGTTTCACGTATATTTATTTGTTGTACAAAATGTTGAAATTTCATGATAATCTAGCTCAATCTATCTCATTTTTGCAAAATCGTGCGTGAAAGCTGCAAAATAATGGGTTTGAATAAAATGTTTTTAAAAATATGCATTCCTTTATGGGCGTATATGGTGATAACTAATACTTTTAAAATTTTGATTGCGGTTTTCTTAAAATATTTCAATTTAATAAAATATCTTTATGAAGGTATAAAATAGTTATTTTTTCAGTCCATTTAAAGGTAACTGACCTTTTAACCCCTTCAGGGGCAAAGTGCTCTTGTAGCTAAAATATTGAAATGACTGATTGACACCAGGATTCACGATCGAATTTATTTTAAAATAAGTAAAAGGTTTTCCTCATGTACCATATAAATTCAAAATTTGATTATAAAATTCTGGTGTAATTATGGCATTTTGGGATTAAAATTAAGTGGTATATATAATATACCGGTGCCCTTCAAGGGGTTAAAGTAAACACAGAAAATACGACCGATTCACATTTCTTTTAACTTTTAAGACAATTAGATTCCATGACTGTCAGTAGAAGAACGTTATCAGCAAAGAATTTATACAATATTCAGATGTTACAATGTCAAAAGTGGTACAACGGTTCTTAGATTTTTGCCTAACCTTTATACTCGAGTAGAATAATGATTAGACTGCATGATAAACTGAAAGGAATGCCCGTTTGACAAAGAACATACATCACGCGTTTTAAATTAATTGGGAAATTTTTTGAGCTACTGTTTATCCTGGTAGCAAAAAATGCAGGAAAGAGGAGAATACTTTGCAAATGTCGATGGCAAGGTGTTTTTTCTTTCTTTTTTTCTTTTTCTTTTCTTTTCTTTTTTTTTTAGTCAATGGCAATATAGTACTTTTTTACTACTTTTACTTTTTTCTACTACTTTTACAAGGTATTACTTTTTTTAGTACTTTTTATTAATTTTTGAATTAATAAAAACGGAAAGAATGTTTGGATAACATTTATATAAAATAAAGAAGATTTGAGGAATGTTATTTATTGAACATAAGTGAAAGATTCTTTGTTGAATGTAAATAAATTGACGGGATATTTGAATTCAGTTAAAAAAAAAAATCAGTTAAAAAAAAAAAAAACTCAGGAAGAGGAATATTTTCCTCTTCACAGAAAAAAACTATTTAGATGTACACATGGAAATGCTTCCAATCATACACTGTTAAAAATTTACAGCAAACTGTCCAGTCTTTCGACCGTTTTTACAGAAAGCGGTTACACAAACATAATTTAACTCTATTTTGACCATAATATAGACCATAATATGGTCAGAATAGAGTTATATTACGGTTATGTAACCATTTTCTATAAAAACGGTCAAATGACTGGACAGTTTGCTGCAAATTTTTAACAGTGTATCGCATAATAATTGTCCCAATAGCAGCATTAAAGTTTTCGAAAGCGTGAAGTGAAAATATAACAATACACTTTACAAAAGTGTATGAATATGGGTGTAAATACCTCCATTTCTTTGAATTTAACAAGGAATTACAATGATCAGTGAATAAAAAAAAAACACAACACATCAGCGTCCCGTCTTATGTTTCTAAAACCAAATTTGGACCAGCATATATATATTTTTTAATTTATAACCCGATTAATAAAATTAGTTTTGTTTCTACCCAACATAGATTCAGACGCAGCTATATTGTTCACCTCAATAAGCATAGAATAGTAGCGTCTCCTGTTCAATGACCAAAACCAAACTTGAATCAGCTTAGTTTTTCATAAGCTGTTACAAATTAAGTTTAGTGCAATTCAATCTTATAGATGTCAAGATAAAGCTATCATGTAAATCGTGTAAAACCGAGGCTAACGAAAAAGACAGGCTACCGCGGGATGTTCCACTTATCTGTTTTTACAGACCGCTAGAGTGACGTAATGCTCTTTTCGTACACCTGCATTGGTGCATTCGAGCATCACGTGACTCCCGCGGTCTATAAAAAAAGATACGCGTAAAGCACCGCGGTAGCCTTTCTTTTTCGTTAGCTTCGTGTAAAACACTGCATAGTAGCGCCACCTATATACATTAAAATCTCATAAGCACCAATTTATGTCTAGGTCTAACTAAATACGAAGTTCCTTAGAATTTCATGTATGACTTTTGCGTTACAGCAGCGTTCATAAAGTGTGTATGTACTTATCTTGACATCTATAAGATTGAATTGCACAAGGTGTCCCAAATGAAACTACAAATTTTTGACCAGGGAATCACGCCGTTAGTGTAATCCCATCAAAAACGTCACATGTAAAAAATCGAGGCTAACGAAAAAGAAAGGCTACCGCGGTGCTTTACGCACATCTTTTTTTACAGACAACAGCAGTCACGTGATGCTCGAATCCACCAATGCAAGTGTATGAAAAGAGCATCACGTCACTCTAGCGGTCTGTAAAAAAAAAATAAGTGGAATGCACCGCGGTAGCCTGTCTTTTTCGTTAGCCTCGTAAAAAATGCAGCCAAGTCTCATGACCCTTTTACAGTAAAAAGTTCTCTGAGAACGTGTAAAGCCCAAGTTTATCTCTCTTATTAACTCTGAAATTTTCATTCACAAATCCCCCCTAGTCTCTAGATTATTTTTTGACTTGGCAATTACGCAGCAAGAGAATGGGACGGCTGTTGCTTACATTTTAATAATCGAGTTTATTAATAAAATATTGTATAAAATAGTAGGGGAACTTGGGGCAAAATGAAACAGAGGGGCAAAGTGAAATGGTTAAATATTTGGTCTGTATGCAGTGCCATCTACCAGTCGATATTTTAATTATGTTATTTCACATTTACTTGCTTACTGTCAGATGATAATTACCCCAAGAGATCAATATATATGATGTTAGTGACCAATTTTCAAATTGGATGAATATATTGTAATATTATTTGGTAAGTAAATAACATTTTTTGAATTATATAATGATAAAGTTCTCATTATTAATATTGCAAATATAAATTAGATTCTTCTACTGTCTAGTGAAGTATTTGTTTATTTAATATTAGGCCTACTTTTGGTTTTAATTTTTTATAAACATTTGTTATGCACATGCGGGGCAAAGTGAAAAAGTATTTTAGTGATAGGGCAAACTGAAATATTTTATTTCACTTTGTCCCTACAACATATTTATAATTTTAAAAGTGTAAAATCATTTTGTTTACCTATTCAGGTGTATAATATCCCTCGCAAGATGGATCACATTTTCTTTCAGTTAAGTTTATGCGGCCATACAGGCAAAGAAAGGATGTTTATGTGTGGCCTATAACTGATGATACAAGTATTGTATACTATACAGAAATACTGAGGAAAATGTGTAAAGTAAAAGAGCTCAGACATGGACAAATTTGTTTCTTATGTGGTTTAGTATAATTATTACAGAACTGCAAAAAAACATTTAAAGAAGTGAACTTGTTTATATTTCACTTTGCCCCATTGACAATATAATTTTGCCCCATACCTGGGGCAAAGTGATAATTTTCCACTATTGTGTTACATCTTTAATACGCCACAGAAATTAAAGAAGGAAAATTTGAAAAAAATAATTTTATAAGGCAAGGATATTATAAATTACGTAGTGTAAAATTTTAAATAAATTTTCTGTTTTTTAAAATTGTAATTATTTTTACGTATTTCCCTATGTTCCTTGTTCCTCTATTTGCGAGCGAAAGTCATTAAGTAAGTCACAAAAGATATTTAAATAATAACTTACAATAATATTCACTTCAAAACTATTTTTATTTCTCAACATATTCTTCAGCAATATTTATGCACTTATATCACCGTTTTATCAGTGCCCAAACACCAGCTGCATAACATTCTTTGGGTTGCTGTCTCAGCCACATTAGGACTTCAATTTGAACCTTTTCATCATCTGTGAACATCATCTTGTAACTTCTTCAACATCCACCATACAGCTTCGACTTAGCCCCAAACGACTTTCATCTGTTTAGTCCACTAAAAAACCATCTTTGAAGCAAGATGATGTTCAGAGATGATTAAAAGGTTCAACTTGAAGTCCTAATGTGGCTGAAACAGCAACCCAAAGAATGTTATGCAGCTGGTGTTTGGGCACTGATAAAACGGTGATATAAGTGCATAAATATTGGTGGAGAATATGTTAAGAAATAAAAATAGTTTTTAAGTGAATATCATTATAAGTTATTATTTAATTATCTTTTGTGACTTACCTTACTTAGACTTTTCCTCGTATATGAGCATTTAACGCGTATGTATTTGTAGCGTGGACTTAATCTATACTAATATTATAAAGGAGTAACGATTGTTTTTTTGTTTGTTTGTTTGTAGGGGATAATCTCTGAAACTACTGAAGCGATTTCAAAAGTGATGGCGGCAAATTGATGGTGACAATCCCTGCTCCAACATAGGCTATATTTTATGTCGGTGCCACCACCCCCACGGGGGTGCAAAAGCGAAAAACGTTCTAAAATTTCGATTTTTTTTATATTGCAGGCGCTAAAAACATTAAATTTGGCATGGTAGTTGCTTATGAGATGTAAATGCTCTCTAAGAACAAATTCTAAAAAAATTCGGAATTTAAAAGGGTGAGATGAGTGAAAATCGTTCTAAAAACATTCTAAATTACAATTTCTATGGAATCTCTGGAACTAAAAAACTGTTTTCAAAAGTGATGGTGGCAAATTGATGGTAACAGTCCTTGCTGTAATATAGGCTACATTTTATGTCGGTGCCACTACTCCCAGGGGGTGCAGGAGCGAAAAAGTTCTAAAATTTCGATTTTTTTATACTGAAGGAGATAAAAACATGAAATTTAGCATGATAGTTACTTATAAGATGTAAATGCTCTCTAGAAAAAATTCTAAAAAAATTCGAAATTTAAAAGGGTGAGATGAGTGAAAAGCGTTCTAAAAACATTCTAAATTACAATTTCTATGGAATCTCTGGAACTAAGGAAGCGATTCTAAAAGTAATGGTGGCAAATTGATTTTAACAGTCCCTGCTGTAACATAGGCTATATTTTATGTCGGTGCCACTACCCCCAAGGGTGTGCAGAAGTTAAAAAAGTTCTAAAATTTCGATTTTTTTTTATACTGGAGGAGATAAAAACATAAAATTTTGCATGGTACTGTGACGACTGAAGGAAATTACGGCCTAGCCTGTCTTGTGAGTTGCTGGCCTGGGGTTGTCCAGTTTTGTCCAGGACTTTTCCGCCTAGCTTCGCCGTGTAATCGAGTCGAAAGAACTGTTTCGATAGGCAAAGAGACTGCGAGAGATGTTGGTCGGCGAATAAAGAGAAGTGAACCGAGAAGGCTGGGAGATGCAGTGAGTTTTAAACAGACGATGTTGAGAAATGGTGTGTGCGCGTGTACCGTATAAGATAGTTGTGTACTCTGAAGTTTTAATGGGGAGTGTAGTATCTTTTTAGTTGTTCATTTTATTTTAAACGTATGTATCAACGATGCTGAATAAAAGATGTCGGATGTTTTTGCATGTGAAACCGGCCGAAGTTTTGTGAGAGGTATGTCATTCTCCCTTTTTATCCATTGCAGCGTGCTTGGTGTTAGTAGTTTATATGTTTATATTTAAGAAGTATATTTTGGTTTAGTGCCAATCTGGTTTTTTGTTTTGTATTAAATGCAGCGGTTCACAATGCCAGAGGGATGTATTGTTATTTGGAAACTGGTTTTGAGTTGTATTTGTATATATAAAAAAAATGTGTGCATCTTATATATTTTGAGAAAAAATGGTGATTGTAAATCTTAAAACTTAAGTTGAATATACAGGTGAAGCCAAACTGGCAGATATGAATTAAATGAATAACAATTCATGTATTGAAAATCAAACTGATTTTAATTGCATTGTTTTACGCCAAACTGGCAGATAGGAATGAACTGAATAGGGATTCATGTATATTGAAAAAAAAATCAAACTGATTTTATTAAGTATAATGAGATGTATAGAATGTTAAAGCCAACTGGTTTAAATTCTTAAACTAAGAATAGAGGTTGAAATAAGGAAAGGGAGTTGGTGATTTCAGAAATTGAAAACTTGTTTAAAAGTCTTGTATTGGTAACATTTATACAGTATTCTGAAAGTGAAGTGATACTGTAAATTTGTATTTAATGTGTTTGGTAAACCTTGAAATTGAATTTAAAATTAATTTTCAGAAGTTGGAAATTTATCTGGGTTTAAATTGATGGTGTCAAATTTTAGAGAAGTAATGTAATAGTACTGCTTGAAACTGTCGTTTTCCAGTTATGTTCTGATATATACTTGTGTAATGTATAAAATTAGTATTTATAGATGTGTTGAAAACTGTTTTGAAATTTTAGTAATTAGATAATATGTTTTGGTTTACTGAGTTAGTAACATTCTATCGAGTAAATAGTTTTGAAAGTATCAAATTAAATTTAGTTAGTTGGTTGGGTGTCTGCGGCTCTGAGGAAGTGTCTGAACTACGCACTCGAGTGTTTAAATTGAACTTTGAGATGGCGTATTTTGGAAGAGGCCGAAAGGAGGACATGAGAGTTCTTGCAGTGGAATTGGGAGAGGTGGTTGACGATAGCATGAGAATAATTGATTTGCGTAACTTAATTATGAAAAGTGATAATTATCAGGAAGAGTTTGTAAAGGAAATGTTTATGTCAGTTGTAAATGAGAGAATAAAGCGAGAAGAGGCAGAGGAGAAAGAGAGGGTGGAGAAAGAGAGGTCAGAGGAAAGAGATTTTCAATTGGAGAAACAGAGATTGGAGCTGCAATTAAGGGAGAGTAAGAGCCCTGACGATTCGGTTAAATCTAGTACAGGTTTTGAATCGAAAGTGGAGATTCAGAAATTGATGCCGAAATTTGATGCGAAAGAGGATGATATCAGTTTGTTTTTGGAACTGTTTGAACGACAAGCAAGGGTTCTTAAGATTTCCCCCGAAAAGTGGGTTACTCAATTAATTGGTGTTTTGCCATCTGAAATTTCTCAGTTGATAGCTCGTGAACCTGTAGAAAATGCTGGTGAATATCAGTATGTTAAGACATTGTTGCTGAAGCGTTTTAAATTGAGTCCAGAAAAGTTTCGTCAGAACTTTGTGAAAACTCAAAAATCACACGATGGTACTTGGTATGATTTTTACTATGAAATAAAAAATTATCTAGAGGGTTGGTTGAATGGTTTGAAGATAGAGACGTTATGATCAATTAAAAGATTTGATGATTGTGGATCAGATAAAAAAGAGGGTACCGTCTGAATTTAAGGAGAGTTTTTTGGATCAATGGACAACTATAATTTCGCCAGTTGATTTTGTGACTAAGATTGAAGAGTTTGAAGATGTAAGAGGGTGTGTTAGTAATAAAGGTGCGATGAGTTATAAGGATAGAAATGAGAAGAAATCATGGCAACCGAGATTTTGGAAAGGAAGTGGCCAGAGAAATGAAACTACACAGGATGTAAAGGGAAAGGAAAATTACTTTAAAGGTAGAAAACCTAATCCTAATTTTGATAGAGGGAAACCTGACTTTAATTTTGATAGAAGGAAACCTGAGCCTAATTTTGATGGAAGGAATCCCGATCCTAATTTTGAGAGAAGGAAACAGTTTCGTTGTTACGAATGTGGGGATTCAAAGCACTTCAGACCTGATTGCCCCAGGCTTAAAACTAGAAATGGTTTGGGAGTGGTGAATTTTGTTAAAAATAAAGTTGATGAGGACTTATTGGCACCATATACGATTTCGGGAACGATTAATGGGACTAGTATTCCTATTCTACGAGACACTGGAGCAACGGTCGATGTGGTGTGTCAAAAATATGTTTCAGCTTAAAGTATGACAGGAGAATATATGTGGGTGCAGCATTTGTTGAACCAGCGGAGGTCATGTTTGCCTATGGCCGAAATTGAGATTGATTGTGAATTGGGCCATGTTACCACTAAAGCAGTGGTTCTCCGAAATGAATTGGATCAGGGGACATATATCCTTGGAAATAAAACAGCCGCACTATTAACCCTCTGAGCGTTTTGAAAAAGGGTAAAATTGTAATTTTGTTTTCTCTGCATTTTCTTTTAAATGCTAAAAAAATATGATTCTTTCAGCATTATAACTAAAACTTAATTATAAATATGAATGTAACCCTTGAGAGTATTAATCATTCTTCAATATTTTGAAAATTCATTAAATCTATAGAATTATATTATCTTAAACATTGCATATATTGCAGTGAAACCTGGAGCTTAGTTAACGGAATATTACGTTCCACACGCTTAGAGGGTTAAAAGAGATTGAAAATGATTGTGAGAGGAAAAAAGAAATTTTGAGTGCTGCATTGAACCGAGCGCAGAGGCGGACACAGCTTAATGAAAAACTGGTGAATGGACGGGAAGAGAAATTGGAATTGACTGAAAAGTTGAGGGAGGAGAGAGACGAGTGTTCTGGTGCAGTTTGTGAACTTTTGCCGGAGGTAGTGGAAACTGAGGCCATTTTGGATTTGGTGAAAGTGAATTCGAATAAATTTGCAGAAGAGTAAAGAGTTGGCTTCATTGTTTACATTGGCTGAAAAGACTGAAACAGAATCTAAGGAATTTGGAGTGGTTGAAGAAAAATTATTGGTTAAGAGGGAAGTTGATAAGATGGAAAAAGAGGTGGATGTGCTTGTGGTTCCTGATCATGGGGATAAAATCTTACTAGACATTGCTCATTTGTTTAAAAGTGTTCCTGTGAATGGCGAAAAAATATGTGGCATGGAAAATATTGCTAAGGTAAATGAAAATGAGAGTGCGAGTGAAGAAACTCTTAATAACGATTTGAGCGTTTTGGACTTTACTTTAGTTGAAAATCAGTCATTGGCTGAGAAACTTTGTGAATCTTTTAAAGTTGAAACTGATAATGTTGCAAAAGAGAAAGAGGAGCTTGAATTATCTAGATTTGAAGAGAAAGGTGAACAAGTGAAAATGATGAAAGAGGGAAGCGAAACGCAGGAAATGTTAAGCTTAAAGCAGATTAATGGAACTGATGAGTCAAACATTGAAGAAGATATGGAACTATTCAAGGTATCGCAAATTAGAAATTCTGTAAATTTCGATGAAATTGGTAACGAGACTAATTTTGAATTCAATGTTGGACTTTCTCAAACTGATGTTAATGAATTCTGGGGAGATGGTTATCCTTTTGGTTTGGGAAATAAGGACAATTCAGAAATAGATGATGAGGTTCCGAAAGAGGAGAATTTTAATCCTAATGGAAATGATTTATGTGAAGATCATGAATTTGAAAGTAATAATGTGATAAAGAGTGAGATTGCTGAAATGACTGAGGAAATTGTGGAAGGTTATCAAAACCCTATTGTGGCTGATTTAGTAAATGAGGCGAAAGATGAAATTGATGGAAAGATTGATAAAGAGAATTATGCTAATGAGCAAAATGATGGAAATCTTGAGTCTGATTTGTTGGTTGAAAGATGTGAGGAAAGTGTGGCAGCGAAAAGAAATACTGAGGTAAACTTACCTAACATAGGAAACGCATATAATCAATGCGCATCAAAAGATGAAAATCTTCGTAAAACAGAAAATGGAATCACCGGTGGAGTGGTCAAGAAAGATGCGGGTAGAAATGGGAGCTATGCTGATAAGAAATTTTGCAGAATGGGTGTCAAAGAGATGAAGCGAAAAGTAGTGGTAAAATTAAGGAAAAATAAAATGATGAAGAATCATAAGAAAAGAAGGAAGAGATCACCTGTCGAGTTAAAGGTGCATGCAGTTAGGAAGTTCCTGAGAGAAATTTTGCTGCAAATTGATGCATCGGATACTAGTCTGGATATAGTTTTGGCACAGATTGGCGATCAAGGGGAGGAGCATCCTATATTATACATTAGTGGGAAGCTCAAGCAATCAGAGCAGAAATATTGTACCACTGAAAAAGAGTGTGCGGCTGAAGTGTATGCAGTAAAGAAATTGAGGTGTTATTTGGATGGTCATTTCCATTTATAATACAAAATGATCATAACCCTTTTTATGTGGCTTGAAACTCATGCAGGATCTAATCAGAGACTTTTGTGATGGACCCTGGCATTACAACAGTTCAATTATAGGATTGAGCATAAAAGAGGAAAAGATCACTGTAATGCAGACACTCTGAGCCGGCACCCATATACTGAGTAATATTTATTAAGTTTATAAATTTATATATTAAACTGGTATTTGTGTGAAAAAAAATGTATATTTTTATATTTATTTATTATTTGTATTAGAATAAGAGAAAAAAAAATATGGAAATAACTTTGAAATGTTAAATTATGATTTAGAATTTTTTGGTTGCAAATTTATAAATATTTTTGAGATTCATATGAAAAGTTGTTTCATTTGGCAGAAAAGTGTCAGATATTCATTTAGTTTTATTATGTTGAATTTATATAAAGAGATAGAAAAAAAATCTGTTAATTGTATTGGTATTTGTGTAAAATTACATTTATTATTATTTTGTTTAGAAGTTAAGGGAAATTTTGTGTGTGTTTAATTTATGGTAAATTTGTATAAATTTTATATAATATAAATTTTGTATCTGTATTACTGGCATGGTGTGAATTGCTGTATTTTCGCGTACTTCAAAATTTTGCTTGTAAATTTAAAGTTTGAGGAATGTTGATTAGGGCGGCACATTGCTGTGATGGATCAGGAAAGAGGGGGGAGATGACATGTATGTGACAAATACACAAGTTGTTCCTGAACATGGTGAATTAAAAGAAAAACATTTGGTGTTCAAGGGAACTTGTCACAACTGTAAAGTCTCATCAAGGACCCCGTTTGGACATGTCCAAAAATTTGGAGGGGGGAGGAGACTGTGACGGCTGAAGGAAATTACGGCCTAGCCTGTCTTGTGAGTTGCTGGCCTGGGGTTGTCCAGTTTTGTCCAGGACTTTTCCGCCTAGCTTAGCCGTGTAATCGAGTCGAAAGAACTTTTTCGATAGGCAAAGAGTAGATTGGTCGGCGAATAAAGAGAAGTGAACCGAGAAGGCTGGGAGATGCAGTGAGCTTTAAACAGACGATGTTGAGAAATGGTGTGTGCGCGTGCACCGTATAAGATAGTTGTGTACTCTGAAGTTTTAATGGGGAGTGTAGTATCTTTTTAGTTGTTCATTTTATTTTAAACGTATGTATTAACGATGCTGAATAAAAGATGTCGGATGTTAAGCGTCCCTCGGATCCTTAGAGTGCTTTAATTCATTACAGTACTTACTTATACTGGTATTACTGAAATTTTGCATGGTACTTACTGTAAATGCTCTCTATGAACAAATTCTAAAAAAATTCGAAATTTAAAAGGGTGAGATGAGCGAAAAGCGTTCTAAAAACATTCTAAATTACAATTTCTATGGAATCTCTGGAACTACAGAACCATTTTCAAAAGTGATGGTGGCAAATTGATGGTAACAGTCCTTTCTGTAACATAGGCTATATTTTCTATCGGTGCCAGTACCCGTAGGGGGGTGCAAAAGCGAAAAACCCTTTAAAATTTAGATTTTTTTTTAATACTGTAGGAGTGTAGGAGCTAAAAACATGAAATTTGGCATGGTAGTTACTTACAAGATGTAAATGCTCTCTAATAAATTCTAAAAAAATTCAATATTTAAAAGGGTGAGATGAGCGAAAAGCGTTCTAAAAACATTCTAAATTACAGTTTCTATGGAATGTCTGGAACTACCGAAGCGATTCCAAAAGTAATGGTGGCAAATTGATGGTGACTGTCCCTGCTGTAACATAAACTATATTTTATATCGGTGAAACTACAGGGGGTGCAAAATCGAAAAACGTTCTAAAATTTCGTTTTTTTTTATACTGAAGGAATTAGAAACTTGAAATTTGGCATGGTAGTTACTTATAAGATCTAAATGCTCTATAAGAACAGTTTCCAAAAAGTTCGAAATTTAAAAGGGTGAGCTAATGTGTTCTAAAAACATTCTAAATTACAATTTTTATGGAATCTTTGAAACTACTGAACCGATTTTAAACGTAATGCTCGTAAATTTATGGTGACAGTCTGTCCTCTAACACAGGCTATATTTTATGTTAGTGCCACCATCAGGGGGTTGTAAGAGCAAAGGACGTTCTAAAATTGCAAGTTTTATTATACTAAAGGGATAAGAAACTTGAAATTGGGCAAGGTAGTTACTTATCAGATATAAATGTTCTCTAAGGATAGTTTCTATAGTTTCTAAATAATTCGAAATTTAAAAGAGTGATATGAGGGAAAACTGTTCTAAAAACATTTTAAATTACGATTTCTATGGAATTGTTAAGGACAGAAACTTGAAATTTGACATGGAGACTTTTAAGACACAAGTGCACATACTTTTTTTTTTTTAATAAATCGAAATTTAAAAGGGTGAAAGAAAAAGAAAAATTCTAAATTACGATTTTTTTTTCCTAACAGGATTAGAAACTTTAAATTTAGCATAGCGGTTACTTTTAAGATACAAATGCTTGCTAACAATGGTTTGTAAAGAAATTCAAAATTTCAAAGAGAAATATGAGCGGAAAGCGTTTAAAAAGCGTTCTAAATTGCAATTACTATGGAATTGTTAGGGGTAGAAACTTTAAATTTGACATGGCTGTTGCTTTTAAATCAAAAATGGTCGCACTGAACAATTTGAAAAAAAAATCGAAATTTAAAAGAGTGAAATGCGCGAGAAGCTGTCTAAAAACATTCTAATTTACTATTTATTTGTTACTGTTAAGGCTAGAAACTTAAAATTTCACCTGGCTGTTATTTACGTAAATGATCACCCAGAACAATTTACTAAAAATGCGAAATGTAAAAGAACAGGAGCAAAAAGTAAAATGTACTAAAATTGCAATTTATGTGATACAGGTGATGTAGAAGCTTCGTATTTGGCATGGTGGCTACTCTTAAAATGCAAATGCTCGCTAAGACCAGTTTCTAAAAAATAAAATAAAAATCGAAACTTAACAGGCTGACTTGAGCGGAAAACGGTCTAAAAACGTTCTACATTATGATTTAATTGGATGTATTCGGGTTACAAACTGGAAATTTAGTATAGTTGTAACTTTTAAGATGCAGACACTCGGTATAAACTATTACAAATTCGAAGTTTAAAGATGTAAAGAGAGTCGAAAGTGTTTTTTTTTGTTTTTTTTTATATAAATTGTTAGCGATAGAAACTTAGAATTTAACATGCCTGTTATTTTTTATGCGTGAATGCTTCCACAGAACAGTTTTTACAAAATTCGAATTTAAAAAGAGTGCAGAAGCAAAAAATATTCCAAAATTGCGATTTTAGTGATGCTGCTGGTATAAGAAGTTGAAATTTGGCATGGTGGCTATAATAAGATTTCAGTGCTCGCTAAAAAGGGTTTCTAAAAAAAAAAAAAAAATAAATAAATAAAAAAAATCGAAATTTAAAAAAGTGAAATAAGCTGGAAAAGATCTATAAATCATCTAAACAATGATATATCTGAAATTGTTAGGGATAGAAACTTGAAATTTTACATGGCTGTTACGTTAGAGACAAATGCATCCACAGATCAGTTTTAAAAAATTTTGAAATTTGAATGTGAGCAGGAACGGAAAAGTTTTAAAATTGCAATTTCTGTGATATAGTTATTACAGAAATTTGTTTAATTAGTGTGGCTTAATTAGTAATTTCTCAATAATATGTGGCAGTAAAATTTCCTCTAATGAAAATAGGCCAACGAATACCACTTGGCATTTTTCAAGAATTAAGCGAGCAAAGCAGCGGGTTTTGCTAGTTTTATATAATATTGCAAGCCCGTGTGCAAAATCTCTTCTATGGTTGAGCGGGATGTCCGGAGTTTTGGTTGGCTTTCTTCCGATGTAACGTGAATACGTGCCGAACAACCCTTTTCAGAAAGATATCCACACAAGACATTCCTCATTTATGCTTTTATTCCTCGCATTCATAATATGTTTAATAAAATAAACCCATCCCATAACACCCATAGTAAAGTGTAATAACTTCCTTGTGCTGCGTAATTGTCAAGTCGCAAAATAATCTTTAACTAAAGATCTAGAGGCTAGGAGGGATTTGTGAATGAAAATTTCAGAGTTAATAAGAGAGATAAACTTGGCTACTTCTTTTTGTAAGCAATCCTCCTTTTCTTGAGTTTGGGCTCTTTTTGGACATAATCCACTAAATTTCGCCAAAACCTGTTCTTATTATTTGGAGGTTTTGTTCCGTTTGCAAAGTCTTCTCGATGAAAAGAAGTTTCAAGTTCCTAAGCAAGCACTAAGTTATGGTGATGGTTTTGGTGGTGGTGTGTGTGGGGGGAGGGGGGGAGGGGGGGTGAAGAGTACTCTCAATTGCTTCCAGGAAAGGTGCTACCGATCTGAGGAATTACTCGCAGCCCTAAATACTTGATATTTGGCATAAAAGTGCTGTTTAGAATACAAAGAAAAACAAAAATAAAAATTCCGAAATTTCAAAAAATCAAACTATTTTGGATTTTTTTTTCTAGAATTTTTTGATTTTTCGATTATTTTCTTCGAAATTTCCGGATTTTTTCTTTTTTTCTTTCTTTCTATCCTAAACCTTACCTTTATGCCAAATTTCAAGTCACTAGGACTACAAAATCGGATTATTTTCGATTTTACGATTTTTTACAAATATTTCCATTTTTTTAAAATTTATTTTCGAATTTTTTAATTTTCTCCCATTTTTAATCCTAAACAATAACTTTACACCATATTTTAAGTTTCTAAGACTACAGGATCGAATTATTTTCAATTTTTCAATTTTTTTCAAAATTTTCGAGTTTTTGAAAAAAATGTTTTCGAAATTTCCGGATTTTTTAATTTTTTCTTATTTTGTATTGTAAACACTACCTTTGTTCCAATTTTTAAGTTTCTAGCGCTACGAAATGAAATTATTTTCAAACTTCGATTTTTTTCGATTTTTTTAAATATTTTATTTTCGAATTTTACTGTGTTTTTAAATTATACTTTTTCTGAATTCTAAAAACTACCTTTTAAGCTGAATTTTAAGCTTTTAAGGCTACGAGATCGAATTATTTTTCATTTTTTATTTTTTTTTAATTTTCTGAATTTTTAATTAAATTTCTTTTTTTATACCCTAAACACTACTTTTATTCCAAATTTCAAGTTTCTAGAGATACGGTATCTTTTTGGTGATCGCTGAGTGAGTGAGTGTCAAAAAATGGAAACTTTGAGTTTATATCTTCCGAACTAGAAAAGATAGAAAAATTTGAAAATTTGGTCCCATTTGCATCGAACGCTATAGAAACGAAGTTTTTGGTTTTTGTGAAATTCCAGCGCAAAGATATGGGTGGGTCAAAAGTGCCCTGAGTTGCTTCTAGAAAAGGATGCTCGCGGCTGTGCCTTCTCGACTTGGGGCAGATAACTAAAAATTAATGCTTTTCTTTGTTTAATTATACTACATTAAATAGCCACATATCTGAATTAGACTATCTACCTAAAGTCATAAGAAGATCTTGCCTGAGAATTTAGAGAGTTTGTCCTTTGCTAAATATATTTATTTTGTTTATACATATATACGTTTCGCTGACGCGGGAAACTTGATTGATACATCTGATTACTCTAAATTCATATAGTTTATGAACTAGAAAATGTTTCAGGTTTCTGGGCGACTCCAGCACAAAGATATGGAATGGGAGATCAAAAGTACCCCGTGTTGCTTCCAGGAAAAAATCTATCGATATGAGGTGTATTACTCGCAGCCCTAGATACTTGATACTTGACAATAAGGACAATAAATTGACAATAATGAGAATAAATTGACAACTGTTTAGGATAAAAAGATATACAAAATTAAAAATTTCGGAAAATTCAAACAAATCAAACTGTTTTCGATTTTTTCGAATTTTTTGATGTTTTAATTCTTTTTAGGTGCGTTCGTAATTATATAAATACGTAGCACCTATTGTCGTCGTCTGGTCCGTCCGTCCGTCTGTCTATCCGTCCGTCCGCATATAACAACGCAAAAACTACACAACCGAATGGTTTGAAATTTAAGATATATTATCTTTTCAGAATTTTGTCGAGACATTTCAAATTTTAAGAAAATCGAATCAAAACTTTAGAAAATATTAATAAAAACATTTCTTAAGAAATTTGAGTTTTTTTTTTTAAATCGGTGCTTTCTTGTTATAGGAGCTTCCGAGGTTGAATCGTCAAGCAACCGAGATACTTATTTTAATACAGAAATTAATCTGCAGACGATATAATTCATTTCACAGAATTAAAAATCATCAAGATCTGAACATTTATATAACTAGCTATAGTACGAACGCACCTCATTTGTCACGTTTCACGTATAATTTCCAACTTGTTTTTTTTTAATTTTCCGTATTTTTAAATTTGTCCTTATTTTGTATCATACATACTACCTTTATTCCAAATTTCAAATTTCTTGCGCTACAAAATCGAATTATTTACAAATTTTCGAAAACTATCGAAAATTTGTAAATCATTCCAACAAACTTATAAACAATAATTCCAAAAAATGTACCAAGAAACAATCCAACCATCTGGTACAATTCAGATCAAAGTGGTTTCCAGAAGGAGAGAGGCATTATGGCAGGAGTCTCGACACACGTGAAGTGAAGAAAGTTGAAGTTACTGCTCAATCAAAACACAGTATGAATAGTTATACTATTCAACCAGTGATCAGTTCCGATGGTCGATTGCTCTCACCGATGCTCGTCGTACCTCAAGAATACAAAAGTGAATTCGGAGCGCGTGTAAGGCAAACTCTGTTCAAGCCAGATAATTTACACACCAAAGCCAAAAAATATGGTGAGTTGTAAATTCTTATTTTCAGTAGCTCGAAAGTTTGAGTAAAAGGTGACTTTGCTTATATTTGTTTTTTATAAAAAAAGTGACGAAAGCGTTAATAAAGACATGGCTGCAAGATGTTTATTTCCCCTCTTCTGGTAACGAGACCCATCTTGTAGTGGATCCCCTAACTCAACACTGCGACGACATCAACGTCAGTGAAGTGGTTTCTGACGATACAACATTTGAATTAAAGAAAATTCCGGCAGGTGCTACCGGCAAAGTTCAACATTTGCATGTTGGATTTTTCCGATCCTTTAAGCAGTTTGTTCGACGTATATCCGACAGGGCACAGTTGGAAAGAGGAGTCGATATTTTTAACATAACATCATCAAACTCCAATTACTTGTACATTTCTAGTTTAGTGCACCACAATACTCCGACACGATACGCTATACTTTGTACAAGTTTCGGTTAGTGCAAACTCGGCCAGTTCCATTTGAAACGCTGTTTCCCTGGAGGTTGACCATTGTAAACATTGCACTAGGATTAAGTTTATGGCATGTTCTCAGTGCCATGATTTTCTACGCTTCAATCATTTTTTTGTCCAATACCATATTTGTCAACAGTATTTTTTGGCAGGTTTTTTTCACTTTTATATTATTATATCTAAATATGTTTTGTAGTTTATATTAATCTGATTATTAAAATTTCTGAATCAGAACCACGACTTTTCCCGATTTTTTCCGCCTGAATTAAATAAATAAATTAGCAAACTTTAAGACTTTAAGATATCTCGATAACGGGCAGATGAGGACAAATGATTCATGCGTCAAAAAACTCGTTTTACTAAAACTCGTTCGCTCTTTCGATTGCTGCTTACTTAGCTTTTTTCATTATTACTCTAAGGCGTGGTTCCTGAGTGAGAGGCAAAACGCCATGAAAGTCATTAGAGGATAATGTGTCGTGAGGAGATAATAGTGCAGAAAAAAGTAGTTCCAAACACCATCAACAGAGGGCGTTTAATATCTTTATGCAGAAAATGTAACACGAATTATGCAGTTTACAGTCTAAATTAGGAAAAAACATGTGGAGGATTATGGTCACCAATGATTGTTATCATCTGGAACCGCAACATAGCATGTTCAATTGTCGATTGCCGTCTATGCATTGGAAAGTTGAACTCGTGGCGTGCTAAGCTGTCTGTCAGATCGGATAGAGATCTTATGGGATCAAAATAGAGAAAGACTTAGAGAACATTTTTTTTCTTTAGAAAAAATTACCTTCATCTCGTTATGACATTCCCCAGATTTCATGGTTTTCTGATGAATTGTTTTTGCTTAGCACTCTTGGAAATCTGCAGTTTAATGTTGCACCATATACTATCTTTCATACACTTATCGCTGATGCGAAGAGTGGCCTAACTTAATCAAGCGTAGCTTCCTCATGTACGGTTCAATATATTTTTTAACTATAGCTATATATGATTCAGTATTTAATTTATTCTTGAACTTTGTTTTCATCTAAAGAAGGGAAGAAAATGCATTCTAATACACAACTCGTGCAAAACATAAGAAGAAATTTTGCATCTTTCACAGAAATCACTGGCCATGCCTTTCCTTTCCGCAAACAAAATTGTGTTAATTCATTAAAAAAAATGTTCTCAAGAATTTTGTCATAGTATAAGAGTAAAATTATTTTCTTTCCCTCGTCAGTGACGATTACAAAGTATCTCCAATGAAAAATGGATTTCTGATAAAAATACTATTATTAAATTTTTTGGGAAATAGTCACTAAAATCTGCTGTGTGGCATTTATTATACATTACTTATCAAATAACTTACTAATGTACTTTCACTATTTCAGACTCACCAATAAAATTATACAGGAGTAAAATTAAAGATATTTTTTCTTGTTTAAAACAAATAGACAAATAGCTAAATAAAACGTAACAATCTGAAACATTTTATATTATTACGGGCTATAAGCATGGTTGCCAGTTTAGATTTTTTTTTTCCTTTTTAAATTCAGAAATTCCAAATTCTTTAAAAAAATTATCAATGGTAATTTGTGCTTTATATAGGGACAGACATTTCCTAATCATGTAAAGTAAAAATTCTTCTTTTTGAATTTCCGGTATGAATTCCGAATTTCTGAATTAAAAAAAATTGCCAAACTGGTAACCCGGGTTATTGGCAGAGGTATAATACTGCATTCAGAACACAGGGTTCTGTACTAGTTTAGGAAAGCTCGCATGTCATAGTTTGAGAAATCCTAGTTAAAAAAAATATCTAGTGCAAACTATTTCTATTTTTGCTTCCCTTCTTTTTTTTCCGGTGAAAATTTCCTGAACGCATTCATGAAAAGTTCGTATAAAAATTTATTATAACTATATATGTATGCGGATAATATAATTTATTAGATTTCGTGTTTTCTTCTTCATGCCATTATTTTCCACATCCTCGTGCGAAGTTAAAATTGACCTAAAGGCTTTTTGACGTCCCACTGAACTTTGGCACTTCAAATTGTTTTAAGGAAATCATAGAAAGTTACTGTTTAATGAGCTTTAGTTTTACAGACTATTCCTTGCATTAATTTAACGTACGTTACAACTTACAACCTATCCTTTCATCAGCCTTTTTTTTTTTGTTATTTTTTTAAATACATTTTCAGTTAACTGCATAAAAAAGCAAAATTTAGATCAATTACTGAATCAACAAGTAGCATGCAAGAAAAAATAAAGAAAATATTTTTTAAAATAATATTAAACTTTCCAGCCGCATAGATTAGAATGTACTTTAGGATAAAAGTTCTTTTTTGTTTTCAGCTATTATATATATGCATTCGATTGATTGTGAAATAAAAACGTTTCAATTTTGGAAAAGAGGTTATTTGCTTAAGGAAATATAGGGTATAATTCAGAGCTTTCAAAAGTAGAGCTTTTTTTGCAAAAGAAGAAAACATATATATATACATTTGCGTTCATTGTATACACAGATGTCCGTTTAAACATGTTCGTTTACATTTTAAATATTCTTAAAAAAATAAATAATTGTCGTATCTGAGTCGCGTAGTTAATTTTCTTCTTACAAATGTCTATTGTAAAGAGGGCGGAGCTACATCCTGACTCCAATATTTTTGTACTCTGGTGTATAATGTACCACTGCATAAAAAATCCGTTGATTTTACAGGAAAATACTGACTCTTGACAGTAAAAAACTGCATATTTTTGTGAAAAAATGCATTTTTAACGAACTTCCTGCTATTTTAGCAGTCAAATGTTGTCTGAAAGTACAGCACTGCACTGTTGGACTACAGAAAAAAATTCTGTTAAAAAGATTTTTTTTAATTGTAAAAAAAACTCTTTAAATGTAGAAAAGACGTTTCTAGTTCCTGAATTTCAAAGACTCATTTTCTTTCATCCCTAATAAAGTTTTCCGTCTCACTTCAGCCAATGCTTACCAAAGGTCAAATAGAAATGACAACACCAACAAATGTAAGTCATAATTTTCCCTTGTAAGTGTTATAGGCTCTAAACATGGAAAAGCATTTAATTTCAACGAGCTTGTCTGCAGTTGTTAACCTTTGACATAATTGCTATTATGCAAATTACAGTTTGCCAGGGTAGCACAGTTATTTGTAACTTTATTGTGATAACAGCATCAGAATGTTTGTTTTTTCATTTTAAAACAAATAAGATTATAAGAATAGTATAAGTGAAGGAAAATATTGTTTTAGGGTTTGTGAGTTTTTTCATCTTATTTAGTATAAATACATTGAACAGCAATATACTCTTTTAGAATGTTTAAACATTAAATGCTAGGTACTTGAAAAATATGTATACTTTTTCCAGAATATTCTGCTACTTGTAAAAGCTATCGAATACTATAAATAACTTGGATTTATATAAATAACTTCGTTCTTCCTGATAATTCATCAATGGAAAATAAGATTACCGCACCTAAAAAAGACGTAATTCTCCACACTGCAAAAAAAAAGTGTTGATTTTACAGTATAATACTGGCACCCCAGCTGCTAGTATTATACCGTAAAATTAACCCATTAACTGCCGAAACTATATGGGCGGAGTCTTCAATGTTTTTACTGAAATTCGTTTGCCACCAAAAATTCTGAAAGATAATATTCGGTATGTTTAATAGCAAAGTTTTTGTCATTAAACAAAGTATATTTTAACATATTAGAATAGTGGTAGCTTGGCAAGGTTTTTTTTTCATACACTTTTATTTTGAATGGTGCGAAAACGCACCATTAACAGGGAATGGGTTAACAGTAATAAACAGTAAAATAAGAAGTAATACGCTACCGCGCATGTGCACAGTTTTGTCACATTAAGGGTCTATTTGGCATTTTATTAAATAAATATATCATATATTCTAATACGAGCAAATCTTGTGTGTGGTTATATATATATATATATGCAAATTTTATCTTAAAAACGGCTCTAACGATTTTATCGAAATTTTGTATCCTACCGTTTTGGGGCACCAGAAAACCATTGGGCTAGGTCACATGTTCGAGAAAATTCGATTAGTGAGTCATTTTGGGTCATGGTCAAGCTAATTGTATCTAAAAAATGGTTCAAACGATTTTGACGAAATTTTGTATCCGACCATTTTCGGGCACGAGAAGACTATTGGGCTGGGTCACATGTTCGAGAACTTTCGATTAGTGGGTCATTTTTGGGTCAACGCGGGTCAAACTAATTTTATCTAAAAACCGGCTCTAACGATTTTGATTAAATTTTGTAACCTAAGAGTTTCGGGCGCAAGAATATCATTGGGCTAGGTCACATGTCTGAGAAAATTCGATTAGTGGGTTATTTCTGGGTCATTGTGGGTGAAGCTAATTTATCTAAAAAGCGGCTCAGACTATTTACACTAAATTTTGCATCCTATGGTTTTCTGGCACGAGAAGACTGTTGGGCTAGGTCACATGTTCGAGAAAATTCAATTAGTGGGTCATTTTGGTCATGGGTCATTATGGGTCAAGCTATTTTATCTTAAAAACGGCTCAGACTATTTACACTAAATTTTGCATCCTATGGTTTTCGGGCACGAGAAGACTGTTGGGCTAGGTCACATGTTCGAGAAAATTCAATTTGTGGGTCATTTTGGTCATGGGTCATTATGGGTCAAGCTATTTTATCTTAAAAACGGTTCAAAGGATTTCAAATAAATTTAGCATCCTACAGATTTAGGGAACGAGAAGACTATTAGGCTAGGTCACATGTTCGAGAAATTTTGATTAGTGGGTCATTTTGGTCATGGGTAATTATGGGTCAAGCTATTTTATCTTAAAAACGGCTCAGACTATTTACACTAAATTTTGCATCCGATGGTTTTCGGGCACGAGAAGACTGTTGGGCTAAGTCACATGTTCGAGAAAATTCTATTAGTGGGTCTTTTGGTCATGGGTCATGATATTTGAACTCAAATTTAATTTTGACCGAGCATAGCTCGGTCTTCCCTGCTCGTATTTTACTAAGCCGAAAAAGAGTGAATGCTTACTTATGAAAGAGTAACTTGTTATGTAGAAATTGAGACATTACATAAAAAACATTACAAAGAAACAATATATGATTGTCGCGTTTTAGGCATTTATGTAATATTTACAGTAGTTAAAATCTAAATGAGACGCCAAAGTACCTAATGGGGCATAGCAATTTATGTATATCAGTTCATCTTAAATTTCATCATTATCATTTAATTGCTATAAATTTTTGAAATAGTTAATAAAGAGTTGAAATACATAAAATTGAAAGTTAAAGCACTTATTATAGAACTACTTAAAATACTAATAACTTAATTTAACTGAAATAATAATAATAAAAAAAGACTTTGAGTACATATTACTGAATATATCATATTTAAATAATGAATACTTCAACAGAGATGCCAAGTTTCCACTAATCTACAAAGGAGACAGTGGATATAGTTGGCTCATGCGCAGTTAAAAAGTATTCCATTCAAATGCTGATATTTCATTAAACATTTAATTTATTTTTATTCTAATTGTACTACACTCTAAAAAAAATCCGTGAAAATACAAGAGATTTTCCGTAAAATTTACGGAGAAGTTTCATTTTTCCAAAACAACAGTACAATTTCCGTAAATGAAATTTCAAATCCGTAGATATGCAGAAAGTTTTTCGTAAATTTGATGGATTTTTTTCAAAACAGTACAATATCAGTATTTCCCCATTTCCGTAAATAACGTTCAGAGGTTTGCATACAGATATTGTCTTGTTTGAAATGCGAATTAAGATTGTTGTATTTACTAGAGTCCAGGGTCTTCTAGGATACAGGCCTGGACCTGTCCTACCCGTGGGCCTATTTTCTGTCATTAGACTCGGGCCAATCCTGATGCTCATTCTAACCGGGCCCGTGTCTAGACGGTATTTTTTTGTGAAAATAATATTTTTTATTTTTTAGTGAAATCTTTAGAAATTTATTTATATAAATTACAGAAAAATATTTTTTAAAATCTACTTTTTTTTTTCTTTATAATGCTTGAAATTATGAATTTTTTCACTGACATTTTAAAATTTTATTTTAATTTTATTAACGTGAGGCAATATTAGGTTATTAAAGGTTTTGTAAAATAACATCTTTGCAAATTATTGGTATTGAACAAAACTAATTTGTCTTATAAATTTGTGAATTAAACTAAAATTTATTATTTTATAAATTATAATTTTAGAAAGTTTATATTTTTTTCTTTAAATTTATAAAAAATAATTAATGATTTTTTCTTTACTTTTATAAAAATGAAGTTTATAATTTTATAAAGTTTATAATATATTTAGTTAGTTTATAATTTTATAAATTAAACTAAATTAATTTAGACTAAATTAATAAATCCAAATTTAAACATACCTATCCAAAGGTCATTCATTTCAAAATTTTCGCTAAACATCTATTTAAAAAAAAATATTTTTAAGGTTTCATAAAATATTTTTGCAAATTATCGGTATGTAGGTGTTAAACTAAGCTGATTTGTCTTATAAATTTGTGAATTAAACAAAAATTTATTATTTTATAAATTATAATTTTAGAAAGTTTATATATTTTTCTTTAAATTTATAAAAATAATTAATGATTTTTTCTTTACTTTTATAAAAATGAAGTTTATAATTTTATAAAGTTTATAATATATTTAGTTAGTTTATAATTTTATAAATTAAACTAAATTAATTTAGACTAAATTATTAAATCCAAATTTAAACATACCTATCCAAAGGTCATTCATTTCAAAATTTTCGCTAAACATCTATTTAAAAAAAAATATTTTTAAGGTTTCATAAAATATTTTTGCAAATTATCGGTATGTAGGTGTTAAACTAAGCTGATTTGTCTTATAAATTTGTGAATTAAACTAAAATTTATTATTTTATAAATTATAATTTTACGAAATTCATATTTTTTTTTTCTTTAAATTTATAAAAAATAACTTTTTGTTTACTTTTACAAAAATGAAGTTTATAATTTTATAAAGTTTATAATTTATTTCGTTAGTTTATAATTTTATAAATTAAACTAAATTAATTTAAACTAAATTATCAAGTCCAAATTTAAACTTACCTACCCTAAGGTCATTAATTTCAAAATTTTCTCTAAAAATCTATTTTTTTGCTTTGATTCTTTAAAATTATTCAGTTTAACAGAATCGTACACAAAAACTCTCAGCAAAGATTAAATATAATAATTTAATTTATTATAAAATTGTTTATTCACATAAGTTTTTAAAATAAGAGATAAAGAAAATTTACTTTAATAGCATGTAATAAATACGTCTACTTAAGATAATTATTGTTCTTACTGGAATTGATAAATAGATCAACAGACAAATAATTTTAAAAAGTATATGTACTATTGCAAAAAGAAGCAATCATTAGTCTTAATACAATGTTTTACGCATATAATACATAAAAAGTTAAAATTTATCTGTTACAAAGCATCAAATAATAAAGCAAGGTATTAAAAATTATGAAAATAAAATATTGAAAAAATCCATCGAACTATGAAACCTTCAAGTTTTTGCATCATTAAAAGAATCTAAAATAAATAACAACATTTGAGGGAACGAAGTGTCCGGTCTTAGCGTAATGGTACAGCCCGCCAGTTTACTACACAGAAGTTTCCACGTTCGATCCCCTTCGCGGCAACTGTTGGTTATTTACTGAAAACTCGTACAGAAATGAAAGCGAAAAAAAAAGTGTTATAAGACGTTCCTTGAGAAGTATTTTTTTTTTTTTTTGGTTCTATAAAATTTATTTTAACGATATAAAAATATCTAAAAAATACGGAAGATATCTGTTAAAAAACGGATATTTCACAATATTAAGTAAATCACGGAAAATTTCCTGGAATTTACGGAAATTTTTTTTCCCGTTAAAATACGGAAATATTAGTACTGGCGTCTCGATTGCCAGTACAATTTCCGTTTTTTTTCAGGAATTTTTTTTTACAGTGTATGTTACTTGTATATGTATTATGTTAATTGTATATGTACTATGTGTATTATATGGCATTATAATAGAAATAACAAAATATCGGAAACTGGTGTTAAATTTCGTTGAAAACCCCGCATCAAAGATCTGCACGGGCCGGAATTTCCAGGCCCGGTCCCGGCCCGATCCGTACAAAAAAATTATTGGCCCGCCCCGGTATGAAAGTTAAAATTTAGGCCCGGGCCCGGCCCGGTATAAAGACTAAAAGTTCGGCCCCAGTCCGACCGGCAAGACAAAAAAAATGCTGGCTAGGTCCGGCCCGTAAAAAACAAAATACTGTCCCAGATCGATATATGAGTAAAGCTAAAATCTCGGACCGAGCCCTGACCGGTATAAAAGCTAAGATTATAAAAGCCCGGTATTAAAGCTAAAAACTCGAGCCCATCTTGATATGGAAGCTAAAAGTTCGGCCCGAGCCCGGCTGGTACAAAAACTTAATTACTCCTGCCCGACCCGACTGAATTTTTGTAAACCATGCTGATATTTCCGAAGCAACATTATTCTACTATTACAATTACTATACATAGATTTTATTTTCAGGTTATGTTCGAAATACAAAATAACAACAATTTAGTGACCATTTAGACAATTACGTACATAAGCACTGGTTTAATTCCAAATTAGGTAATTTCTGAAAGATCCATGAAGTAATTTTTAATCTCAGATGCAAGACAATTGCAAGTGTACTTATTCAGAACAAATATGATTGAATAGCGTTTTCCATTTTTCTATAAAGGCAAAGAAACTTCTGGGGAAATCTCCGTAAAATAGGTGTTTTAATCTGAATTTCAGGGTACAACAGCCAATTGCTTCCTCATGACGGCATTTCTGTAACTGCCAAGTCTTAAAATTGGCTTAAAATGCTAATTTTCTGGATGATTCTATGCCTTTATAAGAAAATGGGAAGTTCTGCAATTTCTTGGTATCTGAATAAAATGTGTAAATTTTATATTTTTACAAATATTAATATAATATTTTTGTAATTACAAATGAAAATGACTATCTAAAAGTTTCCGAGAAGTAGCCATTTTTTTTTTTGGATACGGCAACAGCCTTTAGTATAAAAGTTGTTTATTAAGAGATGTGACCCCCCCCCCCCCCTTCCAAAAAAAGGGGGGGGGGCATGTCTCCCCGTCTAGATGGAGGGCTGTATCCGCCCTTGATTGTTGCGTCGGGATACATTTTACTGATTTTTGCATGGATCGAGTCCGGCCAATAATGATCTTCATACGACTTAGATCGTAAGTGGAAATTTCGATCTTCGTAGACCTCTAAGAAAATGAAGTTTAGGCTCGTTTCGGCCCAGCAAAACGATGTCTAGTCCAACCAAACAGAGTCTGCAGAATAAAGAAAGGCTCAAGCCTGGTTCGGCCCGGAAGAAGTAAAGACCAGGCTCGGCTCGGAGCGGAAAGAGGGAATACTAGGCCCGGCCCGAGTTTTCAAAATAAAGCACGGGCCCTGCCCGGTCCGGAAAGTGTGAAGCCTAGACCCGGCCTGGCCCAAACCTCCTAAAGGATAATTGGCCCGAGCCCGGGCCCGTGCAGACTTCTACCTGGCATGCTATAAAAGAAAACATTAAAAACTTTCTTGATTAAAAAAATCATTATGAATATACGTGCTTTTCTTACAGAAATGACCACAAATGTTGTACAATATCCGCACAGTCATGTACAGCAGTGATAGGTCATTTCGGGCATTTTATTTTACAGGGTGATTTCAAATATTTTTATTTTCTTCAGTTTGTTGGTGGTCTCCTAATTGCCTACGTGATGAAATCGTCGTTGAAAAAAAAATGAGGTCAAACACGTTTTTATATTCCCGAAGTTCTAAAAGAACACTTCGTTTATCTATATATTCGATAAAACGTCTGAAATCGAAAGTGTCCGGTGATTTTTGGCAATATAGTGTACATATATATATATATATATATACACACACACACACACACATAATTTTATGTCTCTTCATCAAATATCAGATATAATTTCCTTTATTGCTAGTGCGTTGTCAAAATATTCCGCATAATGAGAGGAAATCATTTGTCAGGTAATGATAAATTTAAATTGCACTAAAATGGTGAGAAAAAAGCAATTTAAGTTTGCTTCTATTGATAGTCCGAAACGTAAGTTACAGATTTCGGCACTAAATTTCAGTCTAAACTTCCTGCCTTTTCAGGGCGTTGTCAAATATAGGAAACCACCGACAATGACCATTGTAAGTAAGCTATGAAATCAGGAAGAACCACCCATGCCTCCAATAAGAGATAGAATAACTGATAAATTTAACCTGTGAATGGCAACATTTTAAATAAATGTTCTTACGACTCACGAGACACAACGTTGTCCATGTCTCAACTCCACTTAACCTACACATTGTGTTCGACCACTTTTATCGGCAGTCCAAAAAAGACAATAAGAGCCATCTAATGAAGTAATCTGGGCATTACAAAACTGAATCTTTCGCATTGTCTGATGGCGATTGTAACAACCTTATGATAAAGAGGGCGAATTTATGTTTAGTTAATTGTATACTACTGATTGGTGAGCAATCTTTTTTCTTTTATCGGAGGTGACCAAAGACGCGGAAATCAACTGAATTCAATTTTAACACGGCATGAATCGTTAAGAAAACAGTATAGTGATTACTAAAAGATTTCTTATGATTGTGAATACAACAATTAGTGAGCTTATTACATGATTATACAAATGTTTTCCATTTAATGAAGATAGTGCAATTGAAATTCAGCTAACTTGAAATTCAATTCTGTGCTCCGGTATTTATATATTTTCTTGAACTTTGCATACATTATTACGTTTTCAAATCTATTTAAACTTTGTTTTACGCGAGCAGTTTATGCATCATGCGAAATTTTGAGATTATATAAAGCAATCAAATTAATATTTACTAGTATATGAATGATAGTATAATAATCTATGATTATTTGTTTTCTTACGGATGAGTTTTTCGATTTTGAGGTGCTGATCAAAATAATTTGCAGTATTTTAAATGTTTGAAGATAATATTTTGTACTTCCTGAAGGCATTTTCTTTCTTTCAGAATTGGCAACTGCAAAAGTTGATAAATTAATACAACAAATGTTTTTATATTTAATTTTTTCCCCCACTGAACACTTTTTTTTTCAAGTTTCTGAAATGTCAGCATTAATTAAGGGGAACATAAACATACACTGTAAAAACTTTTGCAGCAAAGTAACCGGTCATTCGACCGTTTTCTATAAAAAAGGGTCGAATGACCGTACTTAACCGTATATAACCGTAATTTAACGCTATTTTGACCATAATGTTGCTCATATTAGGGTCAGAATACTGTTAAATTACAGTTATGTAACCGTTTTTTATAAAAACGGTCGAATGACCGGTTACTTTGCTGAAAATATTTTACAGTGTATCAATAAAGAATGACTTTTGAACAGATAACGGTTGTATTTCTTGTCGCACTTTTTTGCGCTCTTTTATTTAACACAACTTGGTTTTGTATGTAAAGATGAAATCTTGTAATCGATTTTTCACTCAGTTCCAGATAGGCTAGAATTATAAAAATTATGTAAAAAGGTGCGTTTCCGATAACAATGTAGCATTTTAATATTTTTAGAACATAATTATAAATTAAAAACTTAATTTTAAGGCATTTTTCCGTTAGGTGATAAATCGTACAATATTCTTTATGGTTACAATTGTATACGAGTTACAACAACAATGGAATTAATGATGCACCAAACCACGCTCGCCATAGAAGGCCAACTGACTGTGAAGCTACAATAATGAAGTATTTTAAACACTGAAATGTAGAAAAAATATATAAAAAAATAAAGAGTACAATATATTTTTTTATATATGCTTTAATAAATTAAGTTTCATTTTAATTAAATTATGATTATACGTTGAGAAAAAAATTTAGAAATCCTAAAATGCTAGTTTAAATAATGCTTTTTTATTTATTTCTTGTTGCTATATCTTAAAAAGGAAACAGAGCAAATATTATAATTTTTTTTTTCAAATAAATTCACTCGCTCGCTCGCGCTTCCTCTTACCAAGCGTAAAAAAAGTGGTGAGTTTTCCATAATCTTGTTCGGTGCAAATTAGCGTATTATAACGGAATTTTTCTGTAAAAATTATGAATTGAAGTCATGGAACGAGGAGTGAATTTCAAGATAAACATTGAATGCTTAGAAAAGAGTGTTTACTTTTATAGTACTTATTTCATCATTAATTTAGTTGTAATTACTCAATGGAACACTCCTTCTGAAAGAAGCTCTTGATATTTCACATCCAACTTACAAATCAGGTTATAATCTTGTTTCGCCGTAAGCATCACACTTGACACTCTCAATTTCAGAAAGAAAAGAATAGAAAAAAAAAGGCGCGCCACATTTATGAAACTATAAAGTTAATTGGTCTTCCGATAGAAAGATTACTCGAACAAACTGAAGTACTATATTGCGAAATTTTCGAGAGTAACATCAGATGGGAATTTAATTGCTAGGAGAAGGTCTAGAATTGAGTAACACTAACCTCACATATCCGATTAATTACCAATAATGATTAAAGCAGATTGGATCTTAAAATGTTTCATCACGAGTGTTCTTGCAAAGTTCTTTCAAAATGTTATGACCTTTTTCGTGTGTGAAGAGATTAGAGTCCATGAACCAGGCAATATGAAAAAAGTATTTTACGAAGTTTTTGCATGTAATTAAACTTTGAAAGAGGTAAGTGAATGGGACAATGATCAATGGCCAAACATAGAAAATTAAATATCTCCTTCACTCATTGCTAACTACGAAGAAATGCAAGGTTTTAACCTCACTTTTGTGATGACAGAAAATAATCACAAATTTAGTAAAAAGAAAACTTTTTACTAAATTTATGATTATTTTCTGCCATTTCTTACAATTACAAAATGGAGTACTGCATGTTCATATCCACAATGAAAATTAGTATGTCATGGCCATCACAAATCTGTATTGTATATAAATCGAATCAAATAATTTATATAGTACAAGAAATTACATAAAATTTAGCAAATATATATTTTTATTGCATTATTTTCTATGTAAATACTTTTGTTCATTTGCGTGCACTTAAGCTGTAGATACACTGTAAAAAATAACCAATGTTTCTTATTTTATGAAAATATACTATAACCACGAACGAAAATATAATATAATCTTCTGAGTTATCCGAAATTCCGAATAGCGTGTTCTACTGTCTTTTGAATCCCCAGAAACCACCAAACATTTCCAAAATTTAAGGAATTATTTATAAAAACAAAGTATTTTTCACTGCCCGTATTTTTCAGAAACGTTTCCGAAGGGTTTTTATAGTGTATTAATTAGTGTCCTCAGCCTGGAATACCTGTTTTTCGAATGCTATCCATTCTCAAGTAAACATTTTCATGCTTAAAAAATATGTTTAACAGACAAACATGCAAAATTAACAGCGTTAAAAATAACATTAAAATTAAGATTTTTTCTTTACTCTTTCATGTTTAAATTAACTTATGCGGCTGAAAAAGTTTACATGAGAATTAATGGCATTCGAAAAACAGGTATTCCAGGCTGAGGACTTTAATTAATACACTATAGATACCCTTCGGAAATGTTTCTGAAAAATACGGGCAGCGAAAAATACTTTGTTTTTATAAATAATTCTTTAAATTTTGGAAATGTATTGGTTTCTGGGGATTCAAAAGACAAATGGAACACGCTATTCGGAATTTCGGATAACTCAGAAGATTATATTATATTTTCGTTCGTGGTTATAGTATATTTTCATAAAATAGGAAACATTGGTCATTTTTTACAGTGTATAAACATAACATATTTCGAACAAATCATCGAATTTCAGCACCCCCCCCCCTTTTAGATGTCTGCCAGCAAAATTAAATGACAACCTATCCCCATGATGATGATTCTAAAGGTAAAGGCTCGTTGAATTATGTGCAGTTTAAATGGAGATATAAGCATCATATTTTTCGAACAAACCACTGAATTTCCGTACCCCCGCTTAGATGACTGCAACCAAAATTTAAAGACAATGTATTTCCATATTCAGTATGCTGAGCATGCAGTTTCATTGAATTATGTGCATTTAAACTGGAGAACTGGAAAAGCATCGCATATTTCGAACAAATCATCGAATTTTGTCACAACCTCTTAGATGACCGCAACCAAAATTGAATGACAATCTATTCTTATCATAAAGATTCTAAAGTTGATGTTTCGTAGAATTCTGCGCACATAAACTGAAGGGATAAGCATGATATAAATAGAACAAATCATCAATTTGCAGCACCCTTTCTTGATGGATTTTGCCCAACACCAGTTCACATAAAGATAGAACTTCATATCAAATTTCATCCAATTCTACACAGTAGTTCGTGAATTAGAACACCCACAAAATGTGTGTCGCATACAGACAGACTGACACACAGACTTACGGACAGATAATTTCTAAAAATATTCAAATCATGTTCATGACTTTCGAAAACGTATAAACCCGTCGAATACCGGAAGTGTAATTTTTTCACGAATCCAATACTTTCTTCTTGTACAGATAGAAGAAAGTAAAGTTCTATAAATTGTGATATATCAGTAGGCAGATTTTAAGAATTTAACTTGAGACCGTTTAATTTAACGTCGGCTAAAGAAATATTTCGCTTTAATGGGCTGTATTCTCAGTAACTTAAACCACTCTAATTCATTTAAAAATCTCGGTTACTATAGAACGAATATATTTTAAAGGAAACACAGTTCAAGAAACATCTTAAATTCTGGGACAAATTCGTTTCCATATCTAGCCTCCGATTTATTTTACTTAAATTATATAACATCGTTAAAGTATTAGCAGAAATAAACTCAAAAATTTAAATTCAAATTTTAATTGGAAGAATGTTTTTTTTTTAAATTACAGATTAAATAAAGTATTTCCTAGATTTGAAGCATTCCAGGATTTGAAGTACTTCACATTCTAAAACAAAGTTAAACGCTTAAATAACTAAGGCTTGAGGCCATTTGTCATTGTATTGTCTTCCGTCAATCAATTAAAGACAAATTACCATCCAAAAATCATGGCTTTATTAAGAAAGACTGATATCTAAATAGTTTTAAAATTTCATTTTCTAAAAATCTAAAAATCTTTGGATAATCCATTTTAAACAATTCTCCTTCATGAAAATAGTTGTAATACAATGGCTTCATGAAACGTCAGAGTTTTTTGATTGAAATTGCCAGATTTGATTGAAATTTAAATTGATTCAGAAATTGCCAACCATAAACGACAATGTACTTTGTTCTTTTCGTAGCCCTGTATAAGAATTTATTTATTTTCCAAAAACTTATATAAGTCTACTAACTATAGTACAGCCGGAAATGCGTAACACAATACAAAACTACCATAAGCAATTAACTCCCATTCTCAGTAATAATTACGAAATCCCTGTAAACGTGTGTATATGATCAACCATGTTTATAGACACCACGTACAATGTAAAAATTTAGTTAAACTTAAAAATGCAAACCAATGTTGAAAACGCACTTATCACACATAGATTGCATTTATTACACATACAATGTAACCGATATCTTTTGTATGTCCCTGTAACAGAACGTTAAACGCTATGCACACCATATTTTTAACTGAGCAATTTATAGTGCAACTCAGTAATGCATATAAATTTCATTGCTTGAAATTGTAAGACGATTTTTCCCTGAAGAACAATGTCAACAGAATTCTTTTGTTTGACCTTGTAAATGACTAATAAATGATTTGCGCCCCATATTTTACAAAAAGCATGTTTTAGTCCGTTTCATCGTGTTTTAAATGGCGTAGCATCATCAAAATGCACTTGAAACGATTTTTTTCCATTCATTGTAATGTAACGGAATACTTTTGAGTGTCCCTGTAAAAAGAAAAAAAACAACTATAAATGCTTACACACTTCGTTTTCAATAGTGATCATACTATAGTAAATGACAATAACATACAAAAATTTCAACGCAATCCGAGTATATTTACGCGAGTTAAAGCATGGACAGACGGCAGACGGACAGATAAACCGAAGTCATAAAACACTTTTCAACTAGGTTGGAAAGTGTTAAAAATTAAATGGATGCGGTTGAAAATTTGAATACTTTCAAGATATAATCTGATAATATTATTTCAAAGAATAATGCCCATCGAAAAATAAAGAAATCGACAATAAATTAAGGGGGGGATTAGCTATTAGTTCCTCCCTTTAAGCTTAACCAATGAACTCCCAAAACTAATCTGGTGCGCGCCTTACCATAATGAACCTATATACAAAATTTGAAGCAAATCGGAAAATTCTGCATGAAAAACCCATGAATCAAATTAAGGGAGGGATTAGCTCCCCGTTCCCCTCTTTATACTTAACCAATGAACCCCCAAAACTAATCAGGGAAGCGGCTTATCAGAATGAACCTATATACAAAATTTGAAGCAAATCGGATATCTCTATCAAGAGATCGCGTTAAGTACATACATACATACGTACGTACATACAGAGCCAGCGGGCACATTAGCTCTCAGGCTTTGATAGCCTGTGAGCTAATAAACAATAAGAAGTAAATATGGGTTTTTTTTCGCAAATTTTTCATTAAGTTTTATAAAATGCTAAAAGACTTGGAGTTTTATGCAAATTTTTAATTGTGTAAGTCGCAGGAAAGTAGATCACATCTTTGGTGAAAATTCGAAAAATAAATCTTTAAATCTCTTGATATGTTATACAATGTGTCTATTTTATGTTTTAGACTCCAATTTAAACACTTTAATCTAACATTCAAGGTTTCGCAACTCTTTAATGTATATGCAGATTGTTAATAATTCCTTCGAAATATTTTTTTCATAGAAGTAATAAAGCCGTGAGAGCCTTTCATTGAATAGATAGTTACTCCCTGAAAATGCAAATCATTTTTCATGTGTAACAAGAATACGACGATCATTGATGCTGTTTCTTACAATAATGATTATTTTTTCTGCTTCCACTATTTGTTATTATATATTTTGATAGGCGAATTTTGCAATATTTTTTTGGACCGCTTGGCGAAATTCATAGTTTTTTTCATGCAACTGATGCACGAATTTCGTGATTTTTACCGATGACTGATTGGCAATTATTCCAACTTTTTCTTGCAAGAGATTGGAAAAAGTCGTGGAAATTTTTTCCACGACTGATTGAAAATTTTCGTGATTTTTCAGACGATTTTAGAGTTTTTTTTACATGCGACTGATAGCGAATTTCATTAAATTTTCTTTTTATCGATTGGCAATTTTTTATTGTTTTTCTTGCGAGTGATTAGATCGATGAATTTCCATTTTTTTAATATCATTGAATGTTTGTAGACAAATTGTAAATTTCGACAAACAGTCGCGAAAAACAAAAATTGCGAATTTTGCAGTGTTTTTTACCTGCGACTGATTGGCGAAAACCGTGGATGTTTTTCCATGACTGTTCATCAAATTTTGCATGTTTTTGCACAACAGGGTGAAGAATTTCATGATTTGTTCTCCATGATTGACTATCGTACTGCGCAAGATTTTTTCCGGACCCAATGATCAATTCTGCAATCTTTTCAAATGAACGAGTAGTTCACATCACGTGACTTTTACCGGAGAACAATGAAGAAAGCTGTAGGACACACAAATAGAAAAAGCATTGATAAAGGTAGCGATAGCTGTCCTACAGCAGCAGCAAAAACCTGTTCGTGACGTCACCTTGCACAGCTCTATTGCTATGCAGATCAGTTGTAGTAAATAGAGGTGAAGAAAGTTTCTGCAACTGCATTTGCATTTGAATGAAAAGGATAGTGCTGTACCTTAGTATTTTAATCCGTTTGAGATACATGGTGATAGTTTTTAGGTGCGTTCGTAATTATATAAATACGTAGCACCTACAGTTGTCGTCTGGTCCGTCCGCCTGTCTGTCCGTCCGTCCGCATATAACACCGCAAAAACTACCCAACCGAATGGTTTGAAATTTAATATATATAATCGTTGCAGAATTTTGTCGAGTCATTTATGAAAATTGAATCAAAACTTAAAAGATATTAATAAAAGTTTTCTTCATTCTATTAAATCCTATCGTACGTAATCTATGTAATAAAAGCTCAAGTCATGTGACTGAGGAAAACAAATAAGGGCTAACCATTTCTTTTGTCATAGACCAGACAGCCATTTTTATTCAAAATTATTTTTTCGAATAAAAATTCGTTTTTAGAAAGATCGTTCAAAAAATTGTTTGTTTGAGAGATGAGTTACATTAAAAAATGGGTTGGGTTGGGTTGATTATTGACGGCCAATTATCTACACTAGGGATATAGGCCCGGGAGGAGTGCCCTTCATGGGGGTCTTTCTAAGGGAACCTAATCCGTATTTACGCATGGATAAATCCACGGCTCGAAGAAAACCACGAAAACTCCGAACGATTAGGCCGACGGGCGCGATTGGGATCGAACCCAGCACCTCCCGTCTACCAGCTTCGAGAGCACAACCTCTCAGCCACTGGTGGGGCCATTAAAAATGTGTAGATTCTGTGATAACTCCAGAGGAAATTAGTTTGACAGCCCAATCTCAATCCATTAAAGTAAATAAACACAAGAGATTCGTTCATCGTGACTCATAAAAATATTAAACCATGAAGGTAATCATTCGCAAAGCAAGATATCCATGGTAAATTCTGCAGCGTTGTTTGGTATCGAAAAAAAAATTCGCATCTGTAAACGTGCACACGTAATAAGAGAAAAAGGTTGCTCATTTCGCTCGTAACAGACGATATAATTCATTTCACTGAAATAATAACGATAGTTTTTTTTTTATAGGGGCCGTTCAAGTATTACGTAAGCACCTAGGGGGGAGGGGGGGGTTGCGATTTGCTTATTTTTGCTGACAAGGGGGAGGGGGGTGTTTGAATGATGCTTATGTAAGACATTTTATAAATCTCTTAAATTCTAAAAAAAAAACTATTAAAATTTTCAAATTGAATAAAAGAAATAGCAAAAGAATATTAAACTGGAAGTTCTGATGTCAGCTATTTTTACCGCACAAGGAAAATATAAACGATCTCTTTTATCTAAAGATGACTGTTCATGTTTGATGCATGAGGGCTTATTATCTCTGAGAACTTACTACTATTTCCAATTGTGAGAATAGAATAGAATAGAATTGAATGAACCGATGCGATATGTTGTATTGTGACAGTACGAGTTTTCCGGGAAAGTTTCCAAAACGTACGTAAAATTCCATCTTCTTTGTTTCCACCCCTCCTCTGTCAAGTGGTTGAACCCCATAACCATAGTGACCGACTACTCTACTGTCTGGTGTCTTGTGAGTTTTGAAAACCTCTCAGTACTATAGTGTAGGGGTGTTTAAAATAAATGAAATCGGAAATATGTCTTCATTCCGAGAAATCTTGTATAAAAAACTTTTTGAAAGTTTCAAAAAGTCTGCATCAGATAAACCTTTGAAGGATATCCAATGTAAAACGAATTCTGTGTGGCGGCAGTACAAAAAGTCTTCTAAAACTGACAAAGAGTTAGAGGTATTGGTGCTAAAAAGAATTGAGGATGAACTGCGTAAGGCAACCAAAAAAGAAATCAGTCGTTCTTGATTATTTTATAAAAGTAATTATAATCAATTTATTCTTAAAAGTTTAAATATATTTTATCAGAACTTTAAGTTTACATAATTATTTGTAAAAATTGGAAAAAGATAGATAAGATAAAATGACCGTGTAGCCTTGGCAAAACATGGTCAGTATGGAAATAAATAAAGACCAAGGAAATGTCAAAATACGAGTTATTACATTTTAAATATGGTGTAGCCAAGCTAAACCTTATTTTTCTTTTCAAATAACTCGAAACTTAATGCATCCATGGAGGAAAAATTAAAAAGTATGCAAGTTTTGTAGCAGATAATCTTCTAACTGTTTTCAAATTTTGTACCATACTAAAAATGAAATGTAATCCAATTGAATTGAAAACAATGTATCTTATACTTCTATGAATGTCAAGTCTAATTTTTAAGTACTTTTCCGTTATATGGACTCAATTGTCGCCAAGCGTATTAGTTGTCGTGAAGTTAAATTCGCGTAAACGTGAAATATTTGAATAAAAATTAAGGATTAAGGAAAAGTGAGCATTTAAAAATATAATATTTGAAAATACACATTTTTATGAACTCTTTTATTATAAATATTTATTTTTGAGTCATAACTTTGTAATAAATAAATTCAATTAGAAAAATGATAAATTAAGTTGTATTATGAGATTACGATTAAATAACCATTAAACAATCCTTAAAAAGGAAACGACAAAAGGCTGAATACCAAAGAAAACATCGAACCCCCAAACAAAAAAAGCTTGAAGAAATCTGCCATGATAATCCAGACGTTAAAAAAAAATTAGCTTTGAGGGAATCAGTTAGACCAAGTTTAAATGTAGATCAAACATTATTGCTTGAGGCAATAGCAGACAGCTATTATTGGAAGCGCTGCAGATGCAAAAGGAAGAAGCGAGTCAATACGAAGTGTCAAAATTCTTGATGACTTTACTGCAGAACTGAAAAAGGTTGGTTTTGCAATAAGCAGGAGTGGAACATATCTTCTTTTGCTTCCAAAAAATTCCTCAACCATCGAGGGCCGAAGACATGCCACCACAGTGCCGGTAAAACTTTCTCGGGCTCAGGCGGACTATCACCAATCTCACATTGATACCCAATTTTCAGTAACATCCATCCACTATTTAGAAACTTTAGCTTCAATTCTTGGACACATGCAAGTGTTTTTTCTTTCACAGGATGACAAAGAACGTGTACCTTTGGAAATTGGAAATTACAGCAGCCAATAAACAGGCTCCGATACTGATGCATATGGAGTATCGTGTATCCTTACCCGACCACGACTGGGTCATTGCTGAACGCCACAAACTCTATTAACACTCAAAGACTTTGAAAAATAGACTAGTGAAAACAGAAGAGGGTTTCATCAAACCTGTAATCATAGTTACGGTTGATGGAGGTCCAGACGAGAATCCCCGGTACCAGAAAGTCATATCGTTTGCTATTAACCATTTCAAAAAGCATGATTTAGATGGAATTTTCATAGCGTGCAATGCTCCTGGAAGAAGTGCATATAATCGAGGAGAAAGGCGAATGGGACCAGTCAGTCGAGAATTGTCTGGTCTTATACTCCCTCATGACCATCATGATTCCCATCTCGATGAGAACGGTCGCACTATTGATGAAGAAATGGAGCAAAATAACTTTGCATATGCTGGTAAAACTCTCGCAGAAATCTGGAACTCATTAAACATGGACGGTTATCCTGTTACTGCCACATATGTTGTTTCAGGCGAACCAGACCCTCTTGGTTCTGACTTGGATTGGTATTCGAAGCACGTACAAGAAAGTCAATATTTGCTGCAAATTGTAAAATGCGAAGAAAAGAATTGTTGCTCTTCTGCAAGTAGTGGCTTATTTCGTATATTAAAAGGACGATTCATTCCTCCTCCAATTAAAATTATACAATGGTCAAATGACATCATTACAAGTGAGAAGGGGGAATTTTCAGATTAAAGTCTTCGTCTGGCCTTAAATCTGAATATTACAGCAAAGGGATTTTTAAAGATGCCGTATGACTATTTTTACCCTTCCATAAAGTCGCAATTATGCGCAAAAACTTGTGGCCAATATCATACATCTCAGAAGTCAGCAAACACACACAAAAAAATTCAACACAATGAAAAAAGCGAGAAGGCCTGCCTTATACGACCATTGAGAATTAATGCTCGTCGAGCAAAAGAACTTATGTGCGTCGTAAAATTCGTGGAAGATATGGAAGATGTTGAGTGGATCAATGAAGAGGAAGTTGATCAAGATTGCATCCGAAAAGAAAGCGATGAAGATAATCAAGTAAAACTGGAAACCAATATCATAACAGATATGGAAAAATGGCTTGAGCAGCCGTGGTCAGCATCAGAATAGATATGGGCATGTTCAAATTTAAATTTTACAAATGGCTAAGTTCTTCTAAAATTGTGATCTAAGAAATTTTCTTAAATAGAATTGAAAGGTAATAAAACAAGCATTTTTTTATTATTATTTTTAAGCCGAGTAAAGTTTTTTTTAATTTGAATTAAGTCCTAATTTTTTTTTAATTAAATTATTACTGTTAAAAAAAAGTTGAGGGGGGGGGGTTGCAATTTGCTTACGTAATTATTAAGGGGGGGGGGTTTGCGATTAGCTTATTTTTGCTGACAAGGGGGAGGGGGGGGGTCAAAAATTATGCTTACGTAATACTTGAACAGCCCCACATTGTAAAACTAGTTATAGTACGAACACACCTCATTTGTCACGTTTAACGTACAATTTCCAACTTGTTTCTTTTAAACTTTTTTTAACTATGTTGGAAAGTGTTTATGAATTCGGTTTTTCTGTCTGTCGTCTGTCTGTCCGTGCTCTAACTCGCGTAAATACACTAGGATTATCATGAAATGTGATATTACATTGAGGCTTACCATGGCATTGAAAATGAAGTGTGCAGCATTTATAGTTCGTTTACAGAGGCATGCTAAAGAATTCCGTTACATTTTGGTCTATGGAGAAAAATAATCGCTTGTAGTGTATTTTAATTATGTTACACTATATGAAATATATTGAAATCGATATACATTTCTGAGGTGCACTACAAGATGCTTACTCTAGAATGGAGTGTGTATAGGTTTTGCTATTCGAATGAATCATTCGGCCATGCGTAAAAGCCTAGTTATGAACCTTCGCATTCTTTTTAATCAATTGAAACCAGAAAATTTATAATTAAAAAAAAATCAAGAGCCACGTAGAAAAGTATTTTTAATCAAATAAATGAGTAGAATGTTAAAATTCATCTTTAAAAACTCAAAATTTAAAATTACGCTACATGCGTTTTATTACTTAAAAGTTGATAAAATATAAAATAAAGAGAAAACTGCCCAGTTAAACTGAGGGCATTGAGCTCACAGTCTAGTCACACTAAGTGTATATTAAACTCTTATTTCAAAGAATTTGATCAGTTATTTTCAACTGATTAAAGAAGTTATTTTCAAAAAATTTGAAATAAACCCTCGAAAAATAAAGAAATTGACAATATATTAACGGGGGTATCATCCCCCTGTTCCCCCCTTATAATTAACTAATGAACCCCCCAAACTAAGCAGGGAAGCACCTTATTACAATGAACCTACATACAAAATTTGAAGCAAATCGGATAATTCTGCATGAAAAACCTATTTATCTAAATTAAGGGGGGATTAGCCCCCTTTTCCCCTTTATAATTAACCAATGAATCCCAAAACTAATCAGGAAAGCGCCTTATCACACTGAACCTATATACAAAATTTCAAGAAAATCGGATAATTCTGCATGAAAACCCATTTATCTAAATTAAGGAGGGGGGTTAGACCCCCTTTCCCCCTTTATACTTAACCAATGATACCCCAAAGCAAATCAGGAAAGCGCCTTATCACAATGAACCTATATACAAAATTTGAAGAAAATCTGATAATTCTACATGAAAAACCCATTTATCTAAATTAAGGGGGGGATTAGCCCCCCGTTCCCCCTTTATACTTAAACAATGAACCCCAAGAATAATCAGAGAAGTGCCTTATCACAATGAAAATATATACACAATTTTAAGAAAATCGGATAATTCTGCATGAAAAAAATGTTTATCTAAATTAAGGGGGGAGGGGTTAGACCCCCGTTCCCCACTTTATACTTAACCAATGAACCACAAGACTAATCAGGGAAGAGCTTTATCACAAGGAACTTATAACCAAAATTTAAAGCAAAACGGTTAATTCTATCAAGAGTTACCGCGTTACGTACATACGTACATACAGAACGGGTGGGAACATTAAAAAAAAAAAAAAAAGATGTTAAACTAAATTAATAATTGACATTGACTTTATATTAATGTAGTTTAACATTTAAAAAAAAATAATTTTATCATCTTTTAAATAATGAAACACATTAGGTTTAATTTTAATTTTTGAAAAAATATTTTTTTACTTTTCCTTTTACAAAATTTCTGGTTTTAAATGATTAAAAATAATATATTTTTATGTGGCTCTTAGTATAATATGTTTTTTCTTTACAAAATTTCTGGTTTCAATTGATTAAAAATAATATAAAAGTTTGCAGTTATGTTTGACGCATGGCTAAATGATTCATTCGAATATCAAAATCACTCATAATGCCCATCACTATTATATAGCATTTATCACTCCTTTACAGGGACACACAAAATAATTCAGTTATGGCAAATAACTATGAGCAATGTTTGTTGGAAGTCGTTTTCAATTAGGGTATGCGTTTTTAAATTTGGCTATTTTTTTAGCCTATTACTTGGTGTATATAAATTCTATAGATCATACACAGGGCTGCACAAAATAATTCGCGTACATTTCCGCTTATTGACAAAAAAGCTGAAGGAGAATTTTGAATTGTGTTATACGTTTCCTAACTGAACTAATTTTTTTTATATATTATGCAGCGTATATACAAATCTATATAGATCATATACAAGGCTGCACAAAAGAATTGGGATATTTTGCCGATTGTAGAAGCTAATTGCTGAAATTAGGTTTTCAAATGTGTTATGCGTTTTACAAATTGTTTACTTAGACATAATCTTTCACCTTATTAAACGATGAAGTTTTGTTAGAATGTGTTGGAAAGTGTTTTATAACGTATGCTTGACGTATGATTGTTCTTTCTTGTTTAAAAAATAATACCAATTTTGAGTTTTATTTTGCATAAATTGCTCCCGTGTTTGTTAATACGTTAAAGGCAAAATAATGTTATTTTGTAATAAACCTTTTGCTAAGTAAATTCTATTCTTTTTTTATACAAGTCTTCTAATTAAGATGTGTCTGTACCATTTCAGACTGTCAAGATGATACTTTATCAATTTAGCATAAAAACAATTTATAAAACATGAAAAAAAAGACCTAAATAAAGTTCACTTGGAAAAATGTTTTGCACGAAATAACTAATCAAAAACTTAGCGACAGTTGTCTTATTCGTCTAATCTTCCATATTCGGGTCCACAGCCCAGTTTAATTACATTACACAGCAAATTAATTTCAAGATTATGACAGTGACAACAATGGTTACAACAATTAAATTAGTTTTGCGCCAAATCACGTTCGCTAAAACACAGATATTGGCTGTAGTCTCGATTATCAGAAGAATACTTTTTTTTTAAATCTTCAAACCCCCTTCATCCCCTTACAAGTTGAATTTTGAAAATCGCTGAACTATATGTTTAACCACTTTTTTTAGTAGATTTGTTATGATGCATAACACGGTCCTACCTAAAACCACTGATGAGATATAGTGAAATGACCTATCGACAGCCCCGTAACCCTCTTAATAGTTAAATTTCGAAAAAACTTTTCTTAGTGAATCTCTATTATGTTTTACGAATATGTACCAAAGAGTTCAAGTTTTTAGCTTCAATAGTTTTGTCCGTGTGTTGATGAACCTGTCAGGACAAAGCCTCTTATAGGTATGGATTGGGCAAGCTAGCTGTCAAGTTTCTATTTAAAGAACCGTGTAATATATAGATATCCTATTTAAAACCTGTAATTTTCAAGTAATATCTATGTTGTAGAATACATGTAGAATACATGTAACATATCATCAAAAAGTGCTTCAGCCGGTTGATAATCCTACATTATCCATCTCATCAAAATGTCTTCTCTAAAATTTACAACCTTATTTCAAAGGGGATAATTGCATATCGTTGGAATGAGAAACATTATTATGTCGAAATTTCAGAATTCAGGGTTACAATGTCAAGTATTAGCTGAGTAATTATATGGTTTGTAATATAGGTTCTTATTTAAACACAAAAACTAGAATTTCAGTTAAATCTTTGCTTTTACAAAGGCTTTCATTTTTAAGAGTAAACATATGTTAAGGAAATTTGATTCGTTAATTCGGAATTGTTCTTTTTCACTTTCTTCATTTATGCAAGATAGAAGTGTTGGATTTGTGAAAATTTGCGACCTCCGGTTTTAGACGGATTTATACGTTGTAGAAGGTCCTGAACACGATTTGACTACTTTTAGAAAACGTCTGTCTGTGAGTCTGTGACTCTGTCTGTCTGTATGTGACAAAAATTTTGTGGGCGCTCTCTCTCAAGAACTAATGCACGAAATTTAATAAAACTTAAGATCTGTCTGTGAGTCTGTGTGTGTGTGTGTGTGTGAAACAAATTTTGTAGGCGCTCTAACTCATATACTATTGCAGTTCTATCCTTATGTGAACGAGTGCTGGTTAGTTTTGGGGCAAAATTCCCCAAAAGAGGGTGTAGCGCAAATCGATGATATGTTTTATGATTTATGGGATGCTCATATCTTCAGTTTATGTGCGCACACAATTCAACAAAACATCAAATTTAGAATCCTCATGATGGGAATAGATTGTCATTAAATTTTGGTTGCAGCCCAGAGCCCAGAAGAGAGCGTGGTAAAATTCGATGATTTGTTCGAAATATGCAATTTTTATATCACCAATTTAAGGCACAGAATCGAACGAAACTTCATGCTTAGCATCCTGAATATCGGAATACATTGTCATTCAATTTTGGTTGCAAAAATCTAAGAAGGGGTGGCGAAAAAAAAAAAACCTAATTGCTAAATCGGTGTAATTTCTTGTGTAAAACATTTAATTGGTTTGTTTTAAATAAAAGGAAGCTTTGTGATGGCTACAACATAATAGTTTTCCTTTTTATTAGCTTAATTATTTTTAACTAAAATGTTACGGAAAACAATTTCATAGGCTGATAAATCCACACAGTTTTTCCTTTTGTTTTTTAGTACTTTTTGAAGTTTGTTTTTATAAAACTTACAAATTCGCATATTTGTCAGTCTCTACGGTAATTATACCAAAATTCAGTAGAGTTTATCGCAAAAATTTTGCACAATAAGTAACATTCTCCCTTAAAAATTGAATTTTTTACTGATTGAAGTAAAATTTTAATTTAATAACTCGTCTCATTTAAAACAAAGTAATAAAATAAAATAAATCTAATATATATAGAAAAAGAGATTAATATCATTTCTTTCAAAATGTTTAATATGTTTTAAAACTTGATTGCTAAAATATTTTGCAAGACAATTTTAACGATAAAAGAGAAACTCAAAAATTTTTTGGTTTAGTTTTAATTATTCATAAATGAAATAAATCTACTTAAATTGCATCTTAATTTATGAAGATTATCTGAATAGGTTTTTTAATTAGTTTTAAATTGTTTTATTAAATGGTATTTACAATATATTTACACTTCAAACACTACTATCGACAAGCTTTAGAGAAGACTATGAATTTATCTCGGATGTGTTTTTAGCACTGTAAAGCCACGAATTTGCGAATATAAACGAACTATTTCAAAACTTTTTTTGGAAAAGATAAAAAAATTCAATTATCTTAATAGGTTTTTTAATTAGTTTTAAATTGTTTTATTAAATGGTATTTACAATATATTTATACTTCAAATACTACTATCGACAAGCTTTAGAGAAGAATATGAATTTATCTCGGATGTGTTTTTAGCACTGTAAAGCCACGAATTTACGAATATAAAGGAACTATTTCCAAACTTTTTTGGAAAAGATAAAAAAAATTCAATAGAACTTATTTAACAATATTTATTCGCACATTTTTCCTAACTCAATTTTAATTTAATTAAAATTAAAGAAAAAAATAAATTGATATTTTACTGAATTTATCAATTTTTAATTAAATATGGATAAAAATTACATAATTATCAAATAGAAGTTATTTTGAAAGGTAACAAAACGCTTCATACATTTAGAACTTAACTACTGAAATATATTGCTAACAATACTAATTTATTAATTAATAAAAGAACTATCCTCATATGTTTTATTTATCGTTTAAATAAATAAATAATTTTTACAATTATTTCTAAAGACTGTTTTAATTTGTAATTTTTCATGAAGGTATTCTAAATTGACTTTAGAAAATCTTCTTAAACACATTAAACAGTATTTACAAGATATTTATATAATAGTTAGTGCAATGAGACTTTGGAAATAAGATTCCAAGCTGTTTAATAAATTACTGTCGTTCGGCATTGAACGTTTCGTTGGTAATATCGAACACAGGTCACACATTGTTACGTCAATATACAGAGTGATTCAAATTACTACGTAAAAAATGTAAGGAGTGATAGAGCACACTGCAACAAACAATTTTTGTACCGAAATCTGGGGTCACAATCTATTTATTATATGTGGGTTTAGTTCACATGTCTCGCTCTAATCCATACATTTACAATGGATATTTTTTAATTTTTATTGTATGGCAGCCGTACTCAAGTTAAAAATAGGTATGGCAGATTTAACACTACTTTCATTTGTCTTTATAATGTTACCTTCTACGAAATGGGATAATTAAATATTTATTTATTTATTTTGTATTTTCTATATGAGGATTCAAACTCGAGTTGAAAATATTTCAATAAAACAACAGTTTGCCTTTTTTTTTAATACTATTCTATTGAAATACAAGTTATTAGGTTGCTGCAGATGAAAAGGTGGATTTGGTAGATAAACTTCAAACAATGCACAAACAACACTCATAACAATAACTCTATGGAAAATGACTTTTACTAATCAAAATATCTCTCGCATCGAGATATCAGAGCATATATGACAGTTACCTAAAAGTATGCAGTTCTAGACCAAAGAAACTTCTCAAAAGCGTTTTAGGCGGCTGTAACTTTGGTGAAATATTTTCCTGTCAATAACTCTTTTTAATGCCTAGAACAGTTGTTTGGCGAAAGGTCTGGAGAATATGTAGTGTAAGGAAGAGTCACATAGTGTGAGCTGTGAAATTTTTGGACAGTTGTTTGGGGAAGATGTGGTCTCGCATTGTCACGAAGCAGTAAAACTTCATTTCTGGTGATCAATCAATCCAGACCGCATAACTCATAATTTTTGATACATTGTATCAAGCTGAGGGAAGTATTTCTCTACATTAGTAGCTTCACTACTGTTAACAAACGAAATGTGGAATGAAACATACCTTAAAAGGGCTGTAGGATATTTCTTTCTTTTATGTTTTTAAAAAAAAATTTCAGTGTTTTTTTTTTTTTTGTTTTTTTTTTGAAACAAAACAAACTTTTTTTCAAATGAAAAAGAAACATGTTTAGCTGAATTGGCTTAAAGTATCAGAAACCAGAATATTTTTTTATGCATTAGATTCATACATACAAACATAATCTAAGATTTTCCCTTTTATAAAAGATTTCAGGTTTAAAATACCCACGAAATCTGGTATGCATTCTCTTTGAAAACTAAAAAATATAAAATAATATAGATTAAAAAAAAATTAACTGTTATTTTTATTTATTCAACTAAAATGCACTAAAAATTATATATTTTTTCAGTTAGGGACAAAACTGCAATTTTTTCTGCATCATTAATAGCTTCCATGTGTTTTTATTTTATCATACATACATATTAAGGAAAACAAGGCAGAGCAATCAATTTTATTACACACTTATGAATGACAAAATTTCATAAAAGGAGGATAAAGTAGTTTTATCAAGAAATATGCCCCATAACAAGTGTGTAATAAAAATTCACTACCCTGGCTTTAATTCCTTAATATAATGTATTATATATGTATAATATAATATAATTCCTTAATGATAAAGTATAAATATATGGAAATTATTATTGATATAGAAAATTTTGAATTTTTCTCCCTAATTGAAAGAAAATACGTATTTTTTAACTAGTTGGATAAAAATCAGTTTTAATTCTTTTTTATGTATATTATTTTATTTCTAAAGCAATTTTAAAAGAATTTTTGTGGAAATATTTGCTTTCCTAAAATTATCCTTTTCCGCATTATACTCCTTAACCTATTCATGCAACAAGCATTAAAAGCACCATGTGGCCAAATATCCGTACTGTATATTGAATAATTAACCATCACCATTTTCATCCAAAATCGCTTGCACACCTGTTTATCGCTGCGGGACTAGAGTTATTTCAATGTCGTAACTGTTTGACAAGTCGATAAGACGTGATGTAAACTTTTGCAATCGATCCAGTCTGTAAAAATCTTTGTCTTGTAAGCACCCCCTGCGATCCTCATCAATTGAGGTCAGTTCCAGCATTCTGGGCCATGGGCCCTAACAGCTGTGTAAAGTATCTTTCATCTTTTCCTCAACAAGAGAAATATTTGGGGAAGACACTGATGATTTACACGTCTCATGCAGTGTGCTGGTTGAATACAAAGCAGTAATTGCTATCTTAGAAGTGGTTTTTTAGTAAAAAACTAAATTTTATCGATAACTATCTAAAAATATATATGTGGGAGAAAGTGAAGGAAGCTTTTGGCGCAACCATTTCCTCGATAATAAAATTTACACAACGTACTCTTTTACAGAAATGTATTAAGGATTAACGAGGAATTTCTCTTATTCTTTATAAACCTATTTATGTTCCTCTAATATATTGTTGCAATCTACTGGAATCTTTATTAATCAAAACAAAACAAAAACATCAAACTGAACTTGTCGTCCGTTTTGTGGACACTGAATTCGAGAACGAAAGGGAAATGGAATAAAACTGAATTTGTATTACAACGCACTCTCGTTAATGATCCTCCGCTTAAGACGTATCTTCGGTTAATGAGGACAATATTGTTTTCCCAATCATTAGGTTCGTTCGTAATTACATAAATACGTAGCACCTATAGTCGTCGTCTGGTCCGTCCGTCTGTCCGTCTGTCCGCATATAACAGCGTAAAAACTACCCAACCAAATGGTTTGAAATTTAATATATATAATCGTTGCAAAATTTTGTCGAATTATTTCGAATTTTATGAAAATCGAATCATAACTTAAAAAAATATTAATAAAAATATTTATTAAGTAATTTGAATTTTTGAAAAATCGCTACTTCTTTGTTAAAGCAACTTCCGAGGATTAATCGTCAAGCGACCGAGATGTATCGCCAAGTTATCTGACATGTATGACGTTATAGTCATATATGACGTATATGACATTTTATAAACTCTATGACCAAGTTATAGTCACATTCTTCATTCTATTAAATTCTATCATACGTAATTAATTCAATGATATTCCACGATAAGTAACGATTCTAGGTTGCCATGGTGATTACGTCCTATTTAAGATGGAGTCCTATTATTTCCGTATTACTGAATTTAAAAACCGAATTTGTGTACTAAAATTGTTTAATTATAGCAATCATATAATCTACCGACAGTCTTTTGGATAGATGTTTTCGGACAAATAGATATTAAATGGAAAACGAGTCTAAATATGGATTTCACGTTCTGAAATTTTCAAAGCCCATTGGAATTTTCAGTAACTGTCAACAAAAGATAAAATGTTGCCACCTTAAAATGTACTTATTTTATTACGGAAATTAATCATATCATGATAACAGACGACATAATTCATTTCACTGAAATAATAACAGTACGAACACACCTCATTTGTCACGTTTGACGCACAATTTCCAACTTGTTTTCTATTTGCAGTTAATATTAAGGCCATTGCTTAATACGGCGGTCATAGCACTTTTTAATCGGAAAAAATGAAAAAAAAAGATTATTTTCAACATTTAATTTTTTAAATGTATATCATTTTAAAACACAGTTTTTGGAGACATGAAAGATATAAATATGTTCTTTCCTTCCAGATAATAAAACAATTACAATATGCAGAACTAATATTTATATGGGGCTTCGAGCTGTCAGACATTTTTCGAGCAGAAAATTGGCATAATAACTTACGCGCAGGATTGCAAAAGAAATTTTGCATCTAGAATAACTTTTCTAAACTTTTGATGACTAATATACTTCAGATTGTGATAAATAATTACGCTGAACCTAAATAAATTTGTATTTAAAGCATTTTATATTTTTTAATACAAAATTGTATTTAGCTTATGCAAAATTTTGAAATTTTCTTCATTACAACCACCAAAAAAGATATTCCGGAATATTCTTACTCAGTTACAAGAAAATTTGTAAGGATTACTAGAAAACAGCTGGCAACATTACTAGAAAACAGCTAGCAACGATTCTGGTTTATAGTAACGGTTGCTAAAAAAATCTGTGGAATACAAATACACTAAAAAAATTTTAGAAACCGCGGGATTTTTTTTTTTTTTTTACAGTGTATTACAGCTTCAAAAATTGTGATCTTTTAACCATCTTTTTTCTTTTATTCTAAACTACATTAATTTTTTCAATCAGTCTTTATTTGAATGTAATAGCTTAAAAGTCTAAATGGTCTCTACTATGTTGTTATTGTGTATTCTATGGCTTTCGAACTTGTAATCTGAAATATATGATGAAATTTTCGCACAAATATGTACGTATGCAGTATTCTTTAAAACTATCTTAATAGTATGTTATTATTATTTTTTTTGTGGTAGAAATTGAGTCAGATCAGGCCTGATTTCATTGATTTTTGCACAGGTCGGGTGAAAAACTGATTTTTGACGGGTCATGAACTGCGAAAATATAAACGGGTTGGGCCGGGCCCGGGCCGAACGTTTAGTTTTTACACCGGACCTGGAAATGTCAACCCGTGCAAACCTCTATAGTCTATTCAACAATTAAGAGAGAAAAGAAGCAAATAAAAGCACGTGCAAATTGGCAGTTTTTGTAATACTGTGGTTACAATCTATTGCAGTCAAATCTTGATCGTTACCATAAAAAATAATATGATTTGTCATAATAAATGTTTTATTGTGTGATTAATGTATAGATCAAATGTAATTGTTACTTTGCTTAGTTAACTTTAAAAAATAATATAATTTGTGTATTTAATGTGTAGATTAAATGTAATTGTTATTTTGCTTAGTTAAATTTAAAAAATAAAATATTTGTCCACAATTTTTTCTTTCTCTTTCTTTCTTTTTCTTTTTTTCTGTTTTTAAAAACAAATATTAATTAATTTATTTTTTAAAAATCGCCTAAATAAGTGAAAAAAAGCTCAAAACTTAAACTACAAGGCGTAAATGGGGCAACTCTTATTTTTATTTAAATTCTAATTTTGAATGAACTATAATTGGAAGAGATCGGGCTCTGATTTAATCACACTCTGTATGTTACAGATAACTTATTTAATAATAATAATAATAATAATAAACTTGTGAATAACATAATGATAAAGTAAAAATGAAAATTAGCAAATTGGGCTACTCGGCAAAGGTACTAAAGTAATTAATAGTCATTAATAATAAGTAGATGGTACCCGTCAAGATTTGAAGGTAAATAACTTGAAAGTTTCTTTAGAAATATGTTTTATTTTTAATTAGTTGCTTTTAAATTAATTAGGTATTGAAAATTTGATGAATTGGTATATTGTGTAAGCGATTCCTATAGCTATAAGATGATAGATGGTGTTGTTAGTCCAGCCTACTCAACTAAGGAAGTGAAATAATTTTAAGCTTTCATTTTACATCCTAATATGCTTGAATTAATTTAGCAAGAATTTAACTAAAAATATTAATCGAATGATTTATTTTTACTTACTTTTACTTTACTTATTTTTTTAAGTTTCAATTTTTTTTATATATCAATATTTATTATTTTCTAATTTTTTTTTTAATTACGCGACCTTTAAAATTTTTCATTAATTTTATTTTTATCAGCCTGACTCTAAAACCCAGAACTTAACAGTTGCTGTTTGCAGCTAACGATTTATAATATATATATATTTAATTACTTCAATTTTATTTTACATTTTCATACATTATTTATATATTAAACCAAACCATGGTTATCAAGGTAATTTCTTTTATAATTCTTATATGCATATTTTTGCTTCTTTCTTTTTCCTCTTCTTTTCTTTTTCTTTTTTAAGTAGAATAATCATATACTTTTCTTAGTTATACAAATATATCTTCTTGATACTAATCATACAAAATATAGATAAAAGTTTAGATCACTTTATTGTAATCGATAACTACATGCAAAATCTTTTAATTTAGGTATTTTTAATATGAAATAAGTAATTTAAAAAATATTGTCGGATTGTTAAATTTTATTTACCACAGTCTCAATATTTTAAAAAAGTAACAATATTTAAAATTTCTGATTTTTTTTAAACTTTTTTTTTAAACGACCTTTAAATTTTTTCATTAAATTAATTTTTAGCAGTCTTATTCTAAAACCCTGAGTTTAAACTTTGCTGCTTGCAGCTAATGATTTGTAATACATATTTTTAAATTACTTGAATTTTATTTTACATTTTCATACATTGTTTAGTTATTAAATCATGGATATCAAGATAATTTAGAGTTCCTGTATGAATATTTTTCCTTCTTTGATTTGAAATTTGAATGAATTTTACATTTTCGAATGAATTTCGAAACATCGTAGAGTGTGGTAAATAGAATTACAAATACGTATCTCGGAAACTAATTATCCGATCGACTTTATTCTTTATGCAAAATTTATGTTTTTTATTGTCTTTTACATTCATTCCTTAAAATAAATAATTTCGAAAATTTTTATATACCTTTTATCAGAACGAATATTTCGAGAGTCCGAAAAAAATAGTTCCGGATAATCGAGGTTACTGAAATTCAATAAGCTTCTTCCCATTGTTACATACTAAGTACATATCAAATTTCAAGTCTTGAATTAATCTTAATTTATTCGCGAGATAGAGCGTTTACAGACACACACACACACACAGACGGACGGCAATTTTTTTTTCTAAAAATGTTTTTCGGAATCTCCAGTGTCTGAAACGTGTAAATCCGTCAATTTTTTTTTTCAAAACGATTATAAGACTTACCCTATACTACGTATGATGGGTAAGTAACAATAGTGATATTGTATAGTTGTTTAAAAGAATCCTTAGAAATGTATTTTCCTTTAATAAATTATAGAGAAATATTTTAAAAAAATTACTTTTATTTTCTTTATAGAGCTACAGTGTTATGATTTCTTTTAAATAACTTTTTCTTTCAGTCTAAAGTACATTAATATTTTTAATGAGTCCTTATTTGAATGCAGTTATTGTCCAAGTGATCATTACCATCGTTATTTCACATTACATGGCTTGTGGACATGCACTTTACTTTATTGTTATACTTTAAAAGTTTTGCATAAATATTATTGATTAGAAAAAAAAAAGTTTCCAGTATATTGCAACAGTATATTTAGAGAAATAAAAATAAATGTCTTTAATTATTTATAGCTCTCGTTAATCCCTAAATAATGCAATTGCTCCGTGCTCAGAATATGTATTTGTTAAAAAGAAAACAAGCACTGTGTAAATTTTATTATAGAGGAAATGATTGCGTCAAGGAAAGAACTTTATTTCACTTTCTCACACATGTTTTATTGTTATCGATAAAATTTATTGTACCATTCCTAAGGTTCTAAGATGGCAGTTGTTTTTTTTCTATTCAAAAAGCACACTACATGAGACGTATATGTTTAAATCATCAGCTTCTTCCTCAAATTTTTTTCGTTTTCAAGATAAAGATATTTATGATGATTTATTAGATGATAATATTGTAAATATATGATGATTGTGTTAGAATTATAATATGGTGGTGTTATAATATTATTATTGGTTTACAGTATTATACTACTGCAAATGCCCGTCCAAGGACGGTGAGTAGAAATCGTGGTATTCATTTAAAATTTAAAATAATTTATAAAAATGTTCATATACAAATATTCATATACATCATCTACAATAAGGAAAACTGACCTGAGACGGGGTATGACCTGCTTCTCAGGACCTGATTAACGCATGGGCCTCTGGGGTTTTAACAACATCTTTCTAAATCAATTTCTACACAGTAAAAAAAAAATCCTAAAAAAAACGGAAATTGTACTGGCAATCGAGACGCCAGTACTATTTCCGTATTTTAACGGAAAAAAAAATTCCCTAAATTCCAGGAAATTTTCCGTGATTTCTGAAATTTCCGTTTTTAAATTTCCGTTTTATAACAGATATCTTCCGTATTTTTTAGAAATTTTTATGTCGTTAAAATAAAATTTATAGGATCCCAAAAAAAAAAAAAAAAGTTACTTCGCGAGGACAACCTTATAAGGGATACATACATTTCTGCTCATTTTTTCATTGCTATGTGAGTTTATTCTAATTAACCAATCCTTGCCATGAGCGGAATCGAACCCGTTATCTCCCGTACACCGGACGACTTAGACCAACGTGCCATGAGTGGTCACGCCGTATTCTCAAATGTTGTTAGTTATTTTGTGATGCAAAAACTTGAGGTTTGATCTGTAGATGGATTTTTTTCTTTTCATAATTTTCAATATTTTGCTGTATTATTTGGTGCCTTATAACATAGAAATTTTAATTTATTATGTACAGGGGTGGAAAATCGAAAATCCGTTTTTGTAGCAGGTTTGGAGCTGGTCAAATTGCAGTTTTGGAGCAGGTTAATTACAGTTTTTGAGCAGTAAATGCCAGTTTTGGAGCACGTCAATTACAATTTTGGAGTGGGTTAATTACATTTTGTAGCAGCTCCAAATTAAAAGCAAATATGCTTTGTTAATGAACTTTTCTTTAAAATAGTGCATATATACAATTTCAACAGTATAAAATGCAATAAATGTATAAAATACAAGAAAAAAATATATATATACTTAGAGAGTTTCAAAATTTGTAGTAATATGACTATAACAGATAAATTGACTTTCCACATTCCAATAATACATAATAAATATACCATATTCTGACAACAAATATTTTACACCCTTTTAGAAATTAAAAAATAATTCGACTTATCTAACATTTAGGAAAAGATTTAAGAAAAGATTTAAATTAAAAACAGAATGTAACAAGTTAAATATGTTTACTTTCAATAGTTATTGTATATTTTTGGCAAATGACAAACATTTGATAGTAAATTTAAAGAACCCAAGTGATACCTGTAACTGTGAGGAATCACTAGACTGCACAGTGGTTTTCTTTTAAAAATGTAGTATAAGTCAATAAGACACATTTTAAAACCGTGGCCAAATGCATTGTGGACTTTGTGAAGAGTGCATGCTTCTATATCAACAGTATTATTGTTGATTTCATGCAATTTGTTTTTTACAATATTCGTGACCAGTCCACTGCTAAAGAACGACAGCAACCAATCTTTTGGCTAATCGGCTAAAGCACACTTTATAATAATAACTAATCTTCTGATTTGGAGTCTCATAATACAGGAGTAGAAAATAAAAAATTTGTTTTGTATCAAAATAAATTGCAGTTCTGTATCAGAATTTAATGGTTTTGTAGTAGAACAAACTTATGTTTTAGAATTGAAATCAAATAGCATTTTCTATTTTTCAATAAAAACAAAGATTATTTTTTATAATGTTATGAAAGTGGGCATTTTCAACTCAATTTTAGGACGCTACAGTTCTGTAAAGGTCTTTATGCCTCAAAAATCACTAATAGCATAAGATGTGACATTTATCAAAAACTGCTATTCAATTTTAAATTACTTCAGTAGTCATGCCTTACCAATTTCATGCTTTTACATCTAAAAATAGTTTGTGGATGTGTCAGAAATTTCTGTATTGTTGAGGGGGTAAAAATATTTTGTTTGAGAACAGTCTTAATGCTGGATATCTTTTCAGTAATGCTTATTTTTGATAGATGGTACATCAGCTGTGTTTTGGAGTAATCATCCTCTTTGGATTAAGATATGTTATATTATAAAAACTGAAATGTAAGACAATGATTATGTAGTATAATCCATTATTCAGTTAGAGATAATTCTTAAACTTAAATGATGCTGCATATCTTAGCTACATGCATCATAGCAGTGCGTTGCCAAACCTATACAAAGTTAATGAAGTTTTTTTTTTAAAATTCTAATTTTTTAGATTAAGAAATTTCCATTTTTGGAGCAGAATTTTAAAAAATTGCTATTTTTGGAGCAGAATGTAGCAGGAAATCAAAATTGGAGCAGTTCGGAGCAATTGGAGCAGATTTTCCACCCCTGTATGTATTATATGCGTAAAAACTTGTATTAAGAATAATGATTGCTTCTTTTTGCAACAGTACCAACATTTTCTTTTTTCGAACATATACATTTTTCAATTATTTGCCTGATTATCTATTTATCAATTCCAATAAAAACAACAATTATCTTAATCAGACGTGTTTATTACATGCTATTAAATATTTTAATGTCTTATTTAAAAAAAAATATGTAAATAAATAATTTTATAATAAATTATTATATTTCAGCTATGCTGAGAGTTTTTGCATACGGTTCTGTTAAACTAAATAGTTAAAAAAATGATTTTTAGAGACAAATTGGAAATGAATGACACTTGGGATAGGTAGGTTTACATCTGGACTTATTGATTTAATTTAAATTAAATTAGTTTAATTTATAAAAATATAAGCTAACGAAATAAATTAAGAACGTTATAAAGTTAAAAACTTTATTTTTATAAAAGTAAAGAAAAAATATTAACTAATTTTATAAATTTAAGGAAAAAATTATAAACTTTGTAAAATTATAATTTATAAAATAATAAATTTTAGCGTAATTCATAAATTTGTAAGCCAAATCAGTTTAGTTTAATACCAATTTGCATAGCTATAATTTGCAAACATATTATGTTATGAAACTTTTAAATAATACAATATTACCTCACGTTCAAAAAGTTAAAATAAATTTTAAAAAAATTAGTGAAAAAAAATCATAATTTTGAAGTACTATCAAGAAAAAAAAAGTAGATTTTAAAAAGTATATATTTTTTTCTGTAATTTGTAAAAATAATATAAATTTCTAAATATTGCATCAAAAAATATAAATATTACTATTATTTTCACAATAAATTGACATGTCCTCGGTTAGAATGGGCCAGACGGTCGAGCCGGACCAGGCCTGTATCCTAGAAGAACTCTAGTAAATACAACAATCTTAATTCGCATTTCAAAGAAGGCGATTTCTGTACTCAACCTTTAAACGTCATTTACGGAAATTGCACCGTTTTGGAAGAAATACGGACATTGTACTGTTTTGAAAGAAATACGGAAAAATCCATTAAATTTACGGAAAACTTTCTGCATATTTACGGATTTGAAATCTCTTTAACGGAACTAATGTCATTTACGGAAATTGTACTTAAGTTTTGGAAAGATGAAACTTCTCCGTAAAATTTTACGGAAAATCTCTTGTATTTTCACGGATTTTTTTTAGAGTGTATGTAAAAAAGGAGAAATTATTTTACAATAATGATATACAATCTACAGATCAGAGAGATTTTTAAAGTTTTGAGCTGATAGTTTTCTTACGAGCAGGGAATACCGAGCTAAGCTTGGTCAAAATTAGCTTTGAACGATATTTTTTCATTATTCGCCAAGCAAATGTTTTGGCATTGGCAATCTTAAAAGTAAATTTTCCAGCCAAATCTCGCCAATGTCACCAACACTTCTTAAGATAAAAATAGCTTGACCCATAATGACCCATGACCAAAATGACCCACTAATCGAATTTCTTCGAGCATGTGACCTAGCCCAATCATTTTCTCGTGCCCAAAAACCGTAGGATACAAAATTTAGTTCAAATCGCCTGAGACGTTCTTGAAATAAAAATAGCTGGACCCATAATGACCCATGAGTAAAATAACCCACTATTCGAAATTTCTCGAACACGTGATGTAGCCCAATAGTCTTATTGTTCGCTAAAACTGCAGAATACAAAATTTAGTTCAAATCCTCTGAGCCTTTTTAAAATAAAAATAGCTTGACCCATAATGACCCACGACCAAAATGACCCACTAATCGAATTTCCTTGAGCATGTGACCTAGCCCAATCATTTTCTGGTGCCCAAAAACCGCAGGATACAAAATTTAGTTCAAATCGCCTGAGACGTTCTTGAAATAAAAATAGCTCGATCCATAATGACCCATGACCAAAATTACCCACTAATCGAAATTTCTCGAACATGTGTCCTAACCAAACATGTGTCCTAGCACGGAATATCCAAATATTCCGTTAACAGAAATTTATTATTACTATTATTTTTACCTCCCCCCCCTAAAAAAATTGCTTCCCACGATACCCTAGAAAAATTAAGTTCAGGTCCGGCCCGAGTATGCAGGAAAAAAATTAATCCTGAGCCCGGACAGCTAATGAAATTAAGCCCGGATTCAGACACGATATGCAACTGTCCGATGCAGATCTCTACGCTGGAAATGTTAAATTTCTATATTGATGTTGTCAAACTGAAATCGGCACGTGCAGCATATCTGTATTTATAGTCGGCTCATCCAGGTTCATTGAAAATTGTTCATATTTAATCGGTCTAGTCTAACTCTTTTAAATTTGTTATATCAGCCCGCCTGGCCCGTTCAATTGTTTTGATCTATTCAGCCCAGCCCGGTCCATTTTTAAAAATTATCGGCTCAGCCCGACCCGTTTAAAAAACTCTTTATTCTTTCGGACTGTTTGAAAGTTTGTCTTCATTTTGCCGACCAGGCCCGTGCCCATACAAATCTCCAGTTCCAATTTCCTATAATTCATTGTCTAAGTGGACGAATTGAAAATAATGGGAATTTAGTTACAATTTTGATCTGCAATGAATACTTCGATTGTTGTTACGATAACGGTATATTTTCTTCAACGATGTATCTACCATCAATGGTGTACAGTAAGAATCGCACAATAGAATCTTTTAGTTTTACATTTGCGTCCGTTACAAAGATTACTTGAAATATAGTCTTCTTTCCGAGTGTTACGAACAATTCTCCTTGCTTTTCCAATCAGGCGAAACAAACAGTTTCCACTTCACGCCCACCTCTCTTCCAATTCGGATACTAATCCCCATCGAACCTACTTTTAAAGGTGTCTTAATCCTCTTTTGTAGAAAGTGGAAATCTTGAACTAATTGAGATTGATGGGAACCGAAATGAGTGTTTTATGAGTTTGTAATCGCATAAAACAAAGACATTCTTTTTCTTGTAGATGATATGATTTTATAACTACAGCAAATCTATTAAGCTGTGTTGCACCATACTGGTTTATTACGATTTGAAATCTATTCACATTTATACAGATAAACAAGAAAGGAAAATCATGGGTCAAGCATAGATTATGAAACCCTTTCCAACACATTCAGAACACTGCAACAAAACTTAGCCGTTTAATAAGGTGAAAGATGATGCTTAAGTTTCCAATTTTCAAGACACGTAACACATTTTAAAACCCAATGCCAGCAATTACCGTCATTAGTCGGAAAAATATCCGAATTCTTTAGTGCAGACGTCTATATGAACTATAGATTTGTATACATACTACATACTATGCAAAAATGTAGTTCGCATAGGAAACGCATAACACAGTTGAAAATTCCTCTTCAGCAATTTCCGTCAATAAGCTGAAATGTACTCGTGGTCTTTTGTGCAGCCGTTTATATGATCTATGGAATTTAGACACACCAAGTAATAATCAAAACATTACTTAAATTTAAAAACACGTGCCACAATTGAAAACGAACTTACAACAATTACTGCTCTTAGACAGTACTGTCACCGAATTATTTTGTGTGTCCCTGTAAATGAATGATAAATGTTCAGCACACCCTGTTCTACTGTAAGCATCTTTTAATGCACCTCAGTGATGTATATCAATTTCAATATGTTTGAAATATTGTAACATCATTAAAATACACCGTAAACAACCCCCCCCCCTTATAATGGAACATAATGTAACTGCATTCTTTTGAGTGCCCTGTAAATGAACTATAAATGCTACACAACATCATTTTCAATACCGAACATTCCATGTTAGACCTCAATAACATATATCAATTACATGACAATCTGACTATATTTACGTTAGAGCGCGGGGAGACGAACAGACGGTCAGACAAACTGAATTCATAAACACTTTTCAGCTTTGTTTGAAAGAGTTAACAAAAATGAAAAATCATGCATCAATCACAGATTATGAAACACTTTTCAACACTAGCAGAATACTTTAACCTACCTTCGTTGTTTAATACAGTAAATAAGATACCTAAGTAAACATTTTAGAAAATATAAAACCCATTTGAAAACCAGATTTTAGCAATTACAGTCCATAGCCAGAAAAGTACTCGGATTATTTTGCGCAACCCTGTATATAATCTATAGATTTATGTAAACTCTATATATTATGCTACAATTTAGTTTGGTAAGAAAACATCTAGCACAGTTGAAAATTCACCTTCAGCAGTTTCTACCAATAGACTAAAACATTTGAATTCTTTTGTACAACACTGTATACTACCTACAGATTTTTATACACGCCACGTATTAAGCTAAAGTTTAATTCAGACAAAAGCACGCTCAAAACTACTGAAATCACTCTTCTCAGAAATTATCATACATAGGCGGCCATGTATCCAGTCCTTTGCGCGACCCTGTATATGATTTTATTTATACTGAACAAACATCTCTTAGTATACTAAATGTATTTCACGTTCAAAATGCATTATATTGCACGTTCAAAAATCGATTAAAAAACCCCTTTAAGCAATTTACGCTGAGACACAGTAATGCTTACGAATATTTTTGTGTAGCCTTATATATGATCTTATAGAATTTATACATACCACATAATATGCAAAAAATTAGTTAAATGCATACCTAACTGAAATCGCACTTACAGCAATTATTGCTTATAGATAATACTTCGGATACACTTACTGTATCCGAAATGTTTTGTGTGTCCCTGTAAATGAACGATAAATGCTATGCATATCATATTATACAACACGTATTTTGTAGTAAACTTCATTAACGTATATTAATTTTACTATATTTCAAATAGTGTAACATACAACCTGTGGCCAGAAAGTTCAGTGAATGAATTTTTATTTCAAATACAGTATTGTACAGCATCAAATACAATTTACTGTCCTTCAAAATAATCTCCATGGATGGTAATGCACTGTTGAGAAAGAGTATATAAGTCCTGGAAAGTACTGTAAAACAGTTCTTTCGCAATGGCGTTCAGTTCGGCCGTCACGTTGCGTTGAATGTCGGTGATGTCCGTAAATTTCTTTCCCTTCAGGGCTGACTTCAATCTGGGGAAGAGGAAGAAGTCTGCAGGTGCCAAATCAGATGAATAAGGGGGTGATCAAATGTCACAACTCCATTCACGGCCAGGAACTTCCGTACAACCAAGGCGGTGTGTGGCCGGGCATTATCAGGTAGAAGAGTCCAGGAGCCTTGCGGGGCGTACTCAGGGCGAACGCAACAGATCCGTTGCAGTAAACGCTTCAGAATATCAGCGTAGGCAACAGCATTCAATGTGGTACTCTCAGGGAGGAATTCTTTGTGAATGAGACCCTTAGAGTCGAAGAATACGATGAGCATTGTCTTTATGCGCGATTTTTCTGACCGTACCTTGTTTTTTTTAGGCAACCAAGGACTCCGCCACTCCAAACTTTGTCGTGCCAAACTTTGTCGTACCAAACTCCAAACTTTGTTGTGCCAAACTTTATCGTACCAAACTCCAAACTTTGCCCTGAAGGGAATGAGATTTACGGACATCACCAACATTCAACGCAACGTGACGGCCGAGCAGAACGCCATTCCGAAAGAACTGTTTTACAGGAGTTTCCAGGACTTATATACTCGTTCTCAACAGTGCATTACCATCCATGGAGATTATTTTGAAGGACAGTAAATTGTATTTGATGCTGTACAATACTGTATTTGAAATAAAAATTCATTCACCGAACTTTCTGGCCACAGGTTGTAATTGCTGCAAACAGTTTTTATCCTTAGACCATTATGTAACCGAATACTTTTGTGTGGCCCTGTAAATGAATGATAAATGCTTTACACTCCCTATTCTACAGAAAGCATGTTGTAGTGAATCTGAGAAATTGATATCAATTCCATTTTGTTTGTAATAGTGTAACATGATTAAAATGCGCTGCGAACGATTTTTCCCCTTAGACGATAATAATACGTAATCCTTTTGAGTTTACCTGTAAACTAATTAGAAGTGCTACATTGTCAGTATTAAGCATATTGTATTGCACTTCAGCGATGTATATCAATTTCAATATATTTAAAATAGTGTACCATAATTAAAATGAACTGCAAAGGATTTTTCCCCATAGACCATAGTGTAACGGCATTCTTTTGAGTGCCCCTGTAAAATAAGTATGAGTGCTATATACTTCATTTTCAATACCAAGCAAGCCATAGTAAACATCAATAACATGTATCAATTTCATGGCAATCAGAGTATATTTACGTGAATTAGAGCACTGACAGACGGCAGACAGACAATTTTGGAAAGTGTTAAAAATCATTGTTTGTATACCATGAATTATAACCGCAATTATTGATTCAGCTATTTTTATTTCTTGCGCTCATAATAACGAATACAGAGACTTTCATGGCAATCAGAGTATATTTACGCGAGTTAGAGCACTGACAGACGGCAGACATACAATTTTGGAAAGTGTTAAAAATCATTGTTTGTATACCATGAATTAAAACCGCAATTATTGATTCAGCTATTTTTATTTCTTGCGCTCATAATAACGAATACAGAGACTTTCATGGCAATCAGAATATATTTACGCGAGTTAGAGCACTGACAGACGGCAGACATACAATTTTGGAAAGTGTTAAAAACATTGTTTGTATACCATGAATTAAAACCGCAATTATTGATTCAGATATTTTTATTTCTTGCGCTCATAATAACGAATACAGAGACTTTCATGTTCAACTGACTGTCATTTAGCGTGAGTGCACCTGAAATGGACCATTTAGTGAAAATTTCTTCAAGTTTATTAATTTTTAACACTTTGCAGCATAGTTGAAAAGTGTTTATGAATTCAGTTCGTCTATCTGTCTGTCTGCGGTCCGTCTGTACGGACTCTAACTCGCGTAAATATACTTGGATTGCCACGCGATTAATAAATGTTAATGATGTTTACCATGGCATGTTTCATATTGAATGTGAAGTATTCAGCGTTTATAGTTCATTTACAGAAACACTCAAAAGTATTCCGTTACATTATGGACTATGAGGAAAAATCGCTTTTTATGTATTTTTATGATGTTATGTTATTTCAAATATATTGAAATTGATATACATCAGTCAGGTGCACTACAAGATGCGCTCATTGCATAATATTGGCGTGCGTAACATTTATAATTCATTTACAGGGACGCACAAAAGAATATGGTTACCGAACTATTTATGAGAGATAAATACTGGAAGTGCGTTGCAGTTTTGGTATGCGTGTTTAAATGCAACTCATTTTTCTTTTAAATTACTTGGTGGATATAAATTCTATAGATCTTGTACAGGGCTATACGAAAGATCTCCAGTACATTTCCGTTTACTGACGGAAATTGCTGAAAGGGAATTTTCAACTGTGCTATGCGTTTCCGAACAGAACTAAATCTTAGCGTACTATGTAATATATGTATACAAATCTATAGATTTTATTTCGTTTTTTGTACTGATGAGGGGCTTTGGTAAAGCTCGAAGCGTTTACACTGTTCTTTTATATTGTCTTTTGTGTGATTTTATTAAATGTTTGATTTTAATGTCTTTTTATTGGTTTATGATTCTCACTCAGACGTATTATGTTTGTCTATCTGAAAGTAATAAATCATTTTTACCAAGTACAAATCTGTATATAATTTTACATACTATCTTTATCTGGAGAGGCTCGAGAATCTTGCAATATGAGTGGCTGCTCTTAAGAGATGATTAAAGGGGAGCAAATTAACCCACATATGAGACGCGCTATAAAACAAAGTCTCCGTACAGATGAAATTCTGCGACGAGAAACATAAATTATTTCTCTGAGCTTTCTTTTCCAAGCCAGTTGTAATCTTTCTTAATACTTTCCAACATTAGATGAAAAGTATTTATGAATTCTATTTGTATGTCTGTATGTGTTCTAACTCGCATAAATATAGTCAAATTGCTAGGCAATTGATATATGTTATGGAGGTTTACCATGGCATATTCGCTATTGAAAATGAAGTGTGTAGCATTTATAATTCGCTTACAGGGACATTCAAAAGAATTCCTTTATATTACGGTCTACGGTGTTTGCGGTGTATTTTAATGATCTTGCACTACTTCAAATATATTTAAATTGATATACATCACTGAGGTGCGCTACAAAACGCTTACTTTATCGTTCATTTACAGGGACACACAAAATAATTTGGTTACAGTATTGTCTATGAACAATAATTCATGGAAGTGCGTTTTCAATTATAGTACGTGAATTTAAATGTAACTAATATTTTGCATGTAACATGCTGTGTATTAATTTTATAGATTCTATACAGGGCTGCACAAAAGAAAGGTACATTTCCAGTAATTAACGAAAATTGCTGAAGGATAATTTTCAACTGTGTTATGCGTTTCCCAACTGAACTATTTTTGCATACGATGTAGCATATATGCAAATGTATAGATCATATACAGGGCTGCACAAAGAAATCGGATATTTCCCCCCCTGCAGATGGTAATTGCTGAAATTGGATTTACAAATGTGTTATGCGTTTTTGGAATTGTTTACTTATGCATGGTCGGGGATAGTTGAGCTTAAGCCGAAAGGTAGGTCTACCGTCCGGTTTCACTTTGACCTTGTTTACTTATACATCATTTTTCTCCTTATTAAACGGTGAAGTTTCGTAACAGTATTCTGAATGTGTTGGAATGTGTTTCATAATCTATGTTTGACGCAGGATTTTCCTTTCTTGATTTTTCAATATGTTTATTTTACAAAATAATTTTGAAATTAGGAATTATTTTTCTTAACTTTTCCAGCGATTTCACTAGAAATGTACCGATTATACTTTTTCGGGTGACTGATTTTAAATTCTAGTACATTTCTTATGATTTATGTATGTTAATTTGAAATTTATAAATGAAACACTTCAATCAGCTGTGTTTCACAATCGGCCTTCTCATTTGAGGGTTCCGGGTACAAAAAATTTTTGATGCCCTAAGTTTTTTAAAGACTAAAAAAAAAGTTTTATCTTTATTGGCAGCCCAAATAAGTGATGGAGCCGCATGGAAAACTTTTTTGAATGCCTAATGTTTTATTTAAAGTTTTTTTCCTTAATGATATTTAGTCTCGTCGAGAGGCCTTATAAGCACAGAGCATGTGTGTCTAGCATCTATCTGTCATTCACCCATGTAATTTGCTTTCGTTATTTTCACATGAAATGTTGATATTTTTACATATAAATCAATTGATACCTGTTATACTAATTTACAAAGATAATTGTTAAAAACAGTGGTAGCGGATGCATCAAAATACTGATTATACGAAAAAAAAATATGAAATCATAACTGAAGTAGTATGTTATAGCCATCACAAAACTTTTTTCTGTATAAATCAAACTGTCTGCAACCAAAATTAAGTGAAATTTATTTGATCTTAAGATATAGCTATCGCGGAAATCGTAAAAAACAACGCATAGCTGCGACATCTGCACAGAGAAAAATAAAACCCAATTTGGGTCGAAAGATTCTTAGGTATGTTCCCAAATTGGGCCATGCCTGTTTTGGTTACCACCATGTATCCATTTTGGGCACTGTTAAATACCCAATTTGAAAAAATAAAATAAATAATATATATTTTTTAAAAATGGGTATTTAACAGTGCCCAAAATGGATACACAGTGTTAACCAAAACAGGCATGGCCTAATTTGGGCACATACCTAAGAATCTTTCGGCCCAAATTGGGTTTTATTTTTTTCTGTGTGTTGGACGTTATACATCGAAACCTAATAAGGATAAATTTATGCCGAGATTTACCAGAATATGAAGTTTGGGTGAAATTCCGTGCATTAGTTCTTGATATATTGCTGTCAAGAAATTGTGAAAAATGCAGCATAGCAGCGATTTACACCAAAACATAACATCTCTGATTTATGTCAGGGTCTAACAGAATATGAAGTTTGATGAAATTCAGTGCGTTATTTTAGAGATATACCTATAGCGGAAATCGTGGTAAATGCAGTACAGCAGCGTTATTTGTTGGGCGATTTACCCCCCAAACTTAATCAGCATCAATTTATGTCTAACTGAATCTGAAGTTTGATTAAATTCCGTTCATTAATTCTTGAGATACAAACCCTCACAATATTTCTGTCACATACATACAGACGGACAGACTTACGGACAGACATTTTCTAAAATTAGCCAAGGCGTGTTCAGGAGCTTCTCAAACGTATAAATCCGTCGAAAACCCAATGTTGAAATCTTTCACGAATCCCATACTTTCTTCTTAAATAGATAGAAAAAAGTAAAAAAAAAAAAAAAAAAAAAATTGGATTTAATCAAAAAGAAAAGGTTTTTTTTTGTTTTTTAAAGACATCTTTACTATTCGGAAGAAAGCTCTAGGTTATTAATAAAATATGCTAAAATTAAAAGTTTATATTAAAACTTATATTTTATAAGGTATTAAATGAAAAGCTTCTATAATTTTAACAACTTTAAGAGAAACAATTAGGTCTTGTACAAAAATATGAGTATTCTATTAACTCATTGAGATTGCATTGGTATACACTATACACGTATATCGGTACATCGTTACTGTCATCGCTATTATGACAAAAAAATGCAACTACATTTCCACAAGAATTAATATTTTTATTTAAAATTCATGTTTAAAAAAATTATATTTGTTTTTCTTAACATACTTAAATTAATCTCAGTTATTGAAAATATTTAAATTAATCTTAGTTATCGAAAAAATCACTTTCTTTGTTGCTTGGTGAATATCTTTGTGATGACAGGCTTAAGATGTGAAGGATAAGATGATTAAGATGAAAAGTCGAATCATAATCCAGCTTTGCTTGACCTGTTGTATAGATAATGCTCCCTCATCTTCAATTTTTGAATTCTTTTATATAATTCTTCAGTTCCTGTTTATGAAATATGCTAATTTTTTTCACATTTAATAAAAGAATTTTGTTTTAAATATCCTTGTACGTATGCAAATATTTCAAGACTAATTTCTATCATTGTGAAATGCATTGTTCATTCTTCTAAAAAAATTATTCTCTAATGGTACTCTTAAAATAAATGACAATTCTCGTGATATGACATTGAGAGAGATTAAGTTATAAATTACATTTCTTTTCCAATGAGAAGATATGATCTATTTAAAAAAGGAAATGTGATTCAGCCTTCACCATAATCTTTGAAATATATTTCCTATTAAAATATATATATGCTAAGATTGATTACAGTAGAATTAAAGGCTTATAAAAACCTTTTTATAAACAGAGTTTATACTTAACAAATTCAATATCTGTCTTACTGCAAAACTTTCCATAAAATTTAAAAAACATAGTCTGTAAGAAAATATATCCAATAGTGCTTGAACAACTGTTGGATGTATGGGAAATCTCGTTCACCAAAGCTGATGGAACATTTCAATATTATATAGGAATGATAAATAGAAAGTTTAAAAAGAGGATAAAAGAACGTAGAGCAGATACAAAATATAACAAGAGAACTACAGCTTTAGCCAGACTACATGACATAGAATGTTTACTGATTAATTTTTAAAATAGTAAAATAATTTATTCATCAAGATTTTATTTCCCCTCCATTATCCGCGAATCAATAGAAATTTATATGCGATTTCTATTGAATCGCATGCAAGAGCATAGGCAACGAATCAGCCTCCTCTGAGTTACCTAGAATTTTTATAAATTTAAAAATAAGATAAAATAATTCACATTTATAGATAACCATTTTTATTAAAGCACCTGGTTTCGAGATACCCGTGATCGTGGTGTTTGCTTATCAAATTCATGTATCAAAATATTTTTATTGCGAAAATACACAGAAAAAAATAAAACCCAATTTGGGTTGAAAGATTCTTAGGTATGTGCCCAAATTGGGTCATGCCTGTTTTGGTTACCACTGTGTATCCATTTTGCGCACTGTTAATACCCATTAAAAAAAAAAATCTTTCGACCGAAATTGGGTTTTATTTTTTTCTGTGTAGTAATTATACAAGACCTAATTGTTTCTCTTAAAGTTGTTAAAATTATAGAAGCTTTTCATTTAATACCTTATAAAATATAAGTTTTAATATAAACTTTTAATTTTAGCATATTTTATTAATAACCTAGAGCTTTCTTCCGAATAGTAAAGATGTCTTTAAAAAACAAGAAAAAGCTTTTCTTTTTGATTAAATCCAAATTTTTTTTTTTTTTTTTTAGTAGTGTTTTATCATTATTGATCTAGGTAATGTCGCCAATTGCGTGTATGGAACTAGTAGATATGTTTATTAAAAGGTTCTTAATAAGTTTTTATGTATACTGTAATCACTTTTAGCATATATATTTTTATTTTAATGATAACAAGCTATGATTTTTATGATGTATTTCTATATTTCCTATTGTTTAAACAATGAATTTTTTTTATATAATTATTGAAAGCTTCTAGGTTTTATGGGTAAAAAAAAATTAAATTATCAACATTAATGAAATCTAAGTAATATTTTAATAAAAAATTCATTGTTTAAAAGCCAAAATTTTATGAAAAATTTTACAATAAAAATTCAAGCTTAAATCTAAAGAGTAGAAAAAAGTTTTTTTTTTTTTAAATAATTAAATAACTAGAAGGAAATATACTGATGATACAGAGAACGTTCCGCTTTAAATAAATGATATTTACATAAGTTGTCACAACATACCAAGACAAATAAATATTACTATATTGTCAGATTAGTTACGTTTACTGTTTCTTAATACAGTAGAACTCCAATTATCCGAACTCCGACTATCCGAATCGCTGATTATCCGAATCACTTTCAGAATTTCAGAAAAAAAATTAAGACGGAAACTTACTGCGATTCGCAAAATAAGAATTCAATAAGCGCGAACATTATTGGGATGATAGGTCACCATCTCATAGTGCAGTTCGATTATTGGCTCTGGTCCGTGGCCAGGTGGCCGGCCCGGCCCACCTGGGTTTCAAATTCTAAATGATGATGAACTTATTGAAAGTGTGAGAGAAGAAAGTGTCGAGTAAGAAGATGACCTTGGTGTCGAAGTTGAAGCAGACACGGGACCATCAGCTAGTGAAGCATTTGCCGGCCTTGAAAATGCGTGGAAGTGGATTGAGCGTCAACCTGAGTGTGATCACATGCAACTTCTCACAGTCAAGCGGATGCGCGATTTGGCTGTCTGAAAACGGATGAAGACTGTCAAGCAGTTTACTTTGACTGAGATGTTCAGCAAGCAATAACTTTCATTTACAGTACAGTACGTACATACTGTACTAATGTACAGCACTTGTAAGTACGCTTAACATGTAAAAGTGTTGCCTTTTCATTTAATTAATTAAAAGATCTTTTTATTTAAAAATAGTTTTTTTCTCCCGTTTTCAACATACATACAGTAATTAATTAAAATAGACCCTTTTTTCGGAAAAAATCCAATTATCCGAATTTTTGATTATCCGTATGGGGTCCGGTCCCAATTGATTCGGATAATTGGAGTTCTACTGTAGTAATTTTTTTCAAGAAAATTATATAAATGAGTTTAATTTTGGAAAACATACACAACATATATATATATATATATATATATATACTATAACGAGATACTATGAATGGACCAAATATTTTCCAGGCGTTTTTTCTATTAAAAAAATATTTTTAATTGTGAAAATTATTAATAACTTGATATTAAAAAATATGAATTATGACCTACATTAATTTTTACACAACAAGCACTACAATTTCCAAAAGCATGGTTGTGTAAGATTACAATTCGTTCCAATCATTATGTTTCGAGATATAGATATATTTTACTTTTCAACAGCTCGTAGGTACCATTTACTGTTTATTAAAGCATCGACAGTAATGATTATTTTAGCAAACAAACAGAAAAAATGTGTGGGATTTTTCTTGTATTAAGCGAGTTTATACTCCATTTAAAAATTCTGTATAATTTTTCTGGTAATCAATTGTTTGTTTCGTGTACTTTTTGTTTTAAGACCGGAATTTTATTCTTCGAAATTTATGGATAAACCTCTAACACATTTTTTTTTATAACTCTATGAAGATTTAAGAGAAAGAGTATAAACTGTCTTTTTCCGGGCTGTTTTGATCCAAGAAACTCGAATAAATTGTCAAGAGTGGGTGTTACCATTTTAAAAATGAAACTTAGTTAATATGTAGACGATCCGTATTTCAAACATTTGCAGTCGGTGAATAAACACATTTCCAGTCAGACGGTACGTCTCGCATCTCTCTATGACAATTTGGGGATGAAGTAGCATACGGTAGTGCGATTTTTTTTCCAGGATTGTACATCTTTATCCTTTATGTAATTTGTATAAAAGGCGGGCCGATAATAAATAAAGCAATAAAGTTTTTATCCCTTTCCCTAGAAAAACTTTTTGAGAGAACACTCTTCACATAAAAGTAAAGCTAAATTTACTATAACTTGTACATTGTTTCATCAATTTATCTTTAAATGGGGTCCCTGAATCACAGGAGCCTTATAGCATCCACAGTGAGACGCTGTATCACTACTACAACTGCAATGAGACAATATTGTTACATTTTCTAATCGTGTGAATAATAGCGCCCCTTGTTTTTTTGCCCCTAGATAAAGTGCTCTCATGTTTAACACATTGACTGCCATGACACACGAATACGTGCGTCAGCAATTTTTTTCGGTGCGCCAAACCACACAAATGTGTACTATCAATATTTTCATTGAAGACAATTCACTGCTACGAAACGGGACTGTTGATAAATTATTACCATTTATTTTTAAAAAGAACCCCACGTCCCCCCAAGCATGTTTAGTGATTTCAACTTGGCGTTCAACGTGTAAAAATAACTAAAATTTGGTATTTTTTTTAAATTAAAAATGTACAAAATTAACACTTTGTATCAAATTAACAAACATTTCCGTGATTGGGAATTGTGAATAGACAACACTGAAAATAGCTTTGGAAATTTCTGCCCCCCCCCCCCCCAAAAAAAAAAAAAAAAAAAAATCGTTACAATTTGCGGCGGTCAACGTGTTAAGCCTTTGAAGGGCGGTGGGACATATATGTCCCACTTAACACATTGACGGACAGTAGGAACAAGTGAAGTTCGAAAATTGACACTATATGTTTTTGTAATTTTTAGAATATTAGAAGTATAGTTTTACTCTTTCTGCTTAAATAAACTTAATTTTGATTAATTCAGCACCTTTAATTAGGTTGCACTATTTCCTTCACAACCACGTCAGGGTGGCTAGTGGTCAGGGAAAAATACAGTCCAAAAAAGTGATAAACACCAGTATATTCCTATAGAAAAATTAACGTTGATTATTCGATCAAATAATCAATTTTAATTTTTCTATAAGAATATACTGGTAATTATCTTTTTTTTTACTGTATTTTTCCCTGACCACTAGCCACCCTGCACGTGCATACTGAAGCTGCAACTCGTATAACAGGTGGAAAACGAACTTCAACCTAAAAAATTGTTTCCAAAACATGACACTGGGCTTCTACTTGTACGCCGGTAAATGCACATTTGTGCTGCTATAGCCGTAGTGTTTAAAAACGACCGTTTCGTTTTGGACGGCTATTGCCGTCATGCCACATAGTGAACTTCGCTTTGACGGCTATAGACGCAAGTGTCCGTCAACGTGTTAATTTTCATTCCCAAATATCACACTGGAGCCAGAATTTTGGAAGAAAATTTTGCTTTTATATATTACGTGAAGAAAAGCTGTTATTTATTTTCAAATACGATTGTTTGTAACTCCTGGTGTCAATCAATCTTTTTAACGTTTTAGCAACAGAAGTACCTTGCTCCTGAAAGGGTTAATGTCTAACAGCGCTGAGCTAAACTGTGGACGATAACAGTGAACGATAACAGTGTTATTGACTTTCTTAAGTCATAAAATTAAAAAAATGCTCTCGAAATTTAAAATACGATCGAAATAAAAAGCTGTTAGAGATAAGAAAACACGATCTCATTGCACTCTGAATTTCTAAAACGAATAACTGTGAAATAACAATCAAGTGTATTACATTTGAAGTCAGCGCAATGCTAAAATAAAATAAAAGCTTTTTTGTGAGAATTCAGTTGTGTGTACAATCCTGACATGAATATCAAACATTTCCTTTCTGCCCTTTCGGTTATCTTTTCAGAAATTGAAACTGTGCGGAAGAGATTACGCGATCGCATTCGATACTATACAATACCGATGCTTGATAATAACGAAAGTTCCGTTTTTTGTTTGTCATTCAAGTGAAATTGAAAATTTCTTTTCTCAAAGCTCCGAAACAATGAAAAGATGTCACAGGAAGAGAGCTTAAGTCTGTCCGCCTCCGCTAAAATGAAGATAATGTGACAAAGAACCAAGAAAACAGACACGGCGATTGTCACAATTGAAATTTGCAAATTTTTGGGTGAAATCAATACTGACATTCGGAAATTATTGTTTGGTTACTGTCGGAACACATATAATAAACTCATTTGAATAAAAAAAGCACGGAAAATGAGAGAGTTGATCTGGATTGAATGAGGATAAGAAAAATTTGAGGATAAAAAAAAATCCATAACAGATAAAGATGTGATAGAATCTGCGGCAAAAATTAGAAAAGCATGGTGATTTTCAGAAATAACTGTATCAGATTTAATTGTCAAGTGGCGGGAAATACAGATCAGATTTAATTACCATATGGGTTAAAATATAATATCAGTCTTCTAGGCGTCGATTGAAACGTTGCTGATATTAAGGGCGACCGTGACAAAAGTAGATATTTTTTTAATGTAACACAACATAGAAGACTATAGTAACTGATGCAGTATCTTATAAAAGTCCATTTTGCGTCTAACACTATGAAATTTGATTGATAAAACGAAGATTGATAAAATAGGAAGGGAGTTTAAGAGAATCTGTCCGCCTTGGTTCTAAGACGGACATAATGCAGAAATCAAGTGACAAAGAACCAAGAAAACAGACACGGTGATTGTCACAATTGAAATTTGCAAATGTTAGGATGAAATCAATACTGTTATTCGGAAATTTTTGTTTGGTTACTGTCTGAACACAAATAATAAACTCATTTGAATTAAAAAAGCACAGAAAATGTGAGAATTATTTTGGATCGAATGACGATAAAATTTTTTTGAAGATTAAAAAAAAAAAAAAAAAAAAAAAAAACGCTTAAAGATGTGATAGATCTGCTGCAAAAATTAGGAAAGCATGGTGATTTTCAAAAATAATTATATCAGATTTAATTGTCAAGTGAGGGAAAATACAAAATCGAGATTTAATTATTATCAAATGAATTGAAATATAAAATCAGTCTCCTAGGCGTCAATTGAGACGCTGCTGATATTAGGGACGAACTAAACAAAGATAATTTTTGTTTATAATAATAACATAACATGGAGATCTATAAGTAAATGATGCAATCTATTAAAAAAGGTCCATCTCATTTCAAATACCTTGAAATTTTGCTTTATAAAACTAACTAACAGACTGATGGTAATGATAAATGTAAATAGTTATATTGTTGATTCTTTAAATTTATGTGTTTTGCGATTTCAATTTTCAACCCTAATATACGGAACGGTTAAATTGAAAGTTTAGTAATTCAAAATATTGTTATATAATTATATCAAGTATGTGATGATATTGGTTTCACTTTCTTTAATTCTTGTTCTTCAAAATTTTTAAAAACAAATAAATATAAATAAGTTAGATAATATTAACAGACATAGAGAAAAATAGTTTAAAATACCTTTCTTGATTAGGTTAATCTTTTCTTATAACTATTTATTAATCTACATAGATATGTAAACATACTCGTCGCATAAAGAAAAGTCCTTCCGGCCTGTACCGGGAGGAAAAGGTAGCTTTCCTATATCTTCGTTTTAAAATTTTAGCTAATGTGACACGAAAACACCAAGTTAAAATGCAAAGAAACGTTTACAAAAGATTCGTTAATACTGAATTTGAATAATAATTTCGCCAAATTATTGAGCAATAGCCAAATTAGCTTCATTTATAAAGACTTATTTTGGTCGCCAAATGTCACAAATTTTGCCATTTTTGTCGCCAATGTCGCCAATTTTGGCGCTAACGGATATGAATATATAGTTTTATGCGTATGATTGGGAAAATTATTACAAAAATGAAAGAAAATAATTTGCGAGTAATCGCGTTAATGTGCTGTTTTGTTTCAAAATGTCAGCCACCCTAGAATTTCAAACTGCTCTATCTCAGCCATTTTTTAAGATAGAGGTAAACCAAAAAAATGCTCTGGAATCCTTGTATCAAGGCCTAACACGTAATTAAAAAATAAATTTGAATTTTTAACTTTTTTGTATATTTATTTTAGTTTTAAATTTTTAAATGGCCGCCATCTTGAAACAAAATGGCGGACCAAGCTGGCCAACGAACTCGGTCGAGACATTGGTGACCTTAATACACACAATTAGTTTCATCAAAATCGATTTATAAATACGAGCGTTATCGTATGACATAGGTCAGATATATATATATATATATGGATATATATATATATATGTATATATAAATCAACATTTGAACGGAGGGTGGTTTTGGGGTCTGGGGGTCATGATCGGTGAAAATATATCGAAATTTTCCGGAACTGCTTTCCTCCGAACGGCTGCAATAGGCAGCTTTATACTTTTTTGTATTGAAAGCTACCTAATATGAGATGATTTGAATTAATGGAATGTGATTCCATACAAATCAAACCGCATGTTGTGTTATTTTTTTTATTTTTCAACCTCCCCTAAAGTATAACGCTTCAGCTTAATCTTGTGATTTGAAGTCGTGGTTTTCAAAGGTGTTCTGCGTGTTCCAAATTATTTACTTAGATATCATCTGTCACCTTATTAAATTGTGAAGTTTTGTTACAGTATTCTGAGTGTGCTCGAAAGTGTTTCGTAATCTATGCTTGGCCCACGATTTTCCTTTCTTGTTAGAGAGAGAAAGAGAAACGCGGAGAAGAAAATAACAAATACTTTTAAAAATTCATTTAATTTTCTCACCTCCTACGTTTAGCTCTAAGGAGACTGTATAAAAAAAGTGCAAAAATGTGCGAGTAAATACGATAAATACAAAATTAGTCCTTTAACAAAAGAATTTTGAAAATTTTTTTTATATTGATTTTCCCAAAAATGAAAAGTGTTCCTTAAATTAAAACAAGAACTATGAATCATGCGTCAAGCATAGATTATGAAACACTTTTCACGCCTACCTTTCGGCTTAAGCTCAACTAGCCCGCCCAGTAGGTTTATTTACCTAATTATACTGAGCATTATTAAATTATACTTTGTGATATTGAGCAATAATTATACTATGTAATTCTGAAATACAAATTCTGAAAATACAAGATTCCAAAAATACGAATTCCGAAAATACAATTTACCAATCCTATTCAGCAGTCCTAAATACTACTAGGTGATACTGAGCAATAATACTACCATGTAATAATACTCTAAGATACTGAAGTAAATAATAATAATGGATAGAAGTAAGTACTAAATGAACAATAATGAATGAATAATAATACTAGAGTAAACAATGATAAATTATGCTAAAAATACTAAATAACACTGTATGATGCCATTAAGAATAACTAAACTGTTAAGGTTAGAGTTTATGTAGTGAGTAAAGGTCCTTATGCATATTAGAAGTCCACTTCATCCTCAACCTCCACTAAGTCCAATGGAGGTAGCAGGAATAAGTATTGATTGCGTTCTAGTAGAAACATACAATCTGTTATTTTTTGAAGCAGTTTTGGCTGTTTCAGCACGTAGGCAAACCAGGCCGACAGATTCATTTGTGATGGCTTTCTAATGTGATGGTGGGCAGTCAGGGTACAATCTAGGATAAAATGTAAGGAGGTACCTCTTTTCCCACAGGTGCATCTAGGTGACGATGCCTTGCCGAATTTATTGAGATATTGAGGAAACGGGCCATGGTTTGTAACAAAGATGTAGTAGTGCCTATTTTGAAATTGAAGATCTGTTGATACTGTTAGGGTTAAGACGTGAGTAAAGCGACCCGTTGTTCCCAGATTCCAATCCATTTGCCATGATCTTATTAATTCTGATGTTATCTTCTTTAAATGTGATGGTGGAAATGGGTAGAATTTTTGTAAGATGTCTTGTGACGGTTTCGTTGCATCGCAGGCCAGTTTATCAGCATGTTCGTTTCCAGCTATGCCAGAATGACCACGCACCCATTTAAAGAAAATGGATTTCTATGTTTGTTGCAAGGCTGTGATTATGTCACATACGAGTAAGTTGGAGGTGACTATATCTGTTAATGCCTGCAGGCTAGATAGACTATCAGAGTTGATTGTGTAGCTTTCAAAACTGTTAGAATTAGTCCAGTCTATTGCGTCGTGTATTGCTAGTAGCTCTGCTCGGTAGACACTACTTTCTTGGTGTAAGCGAATATGTCTTGTTCCCTGTAAAACTGAACCTTTATATGCGCAGAAAGCGTATCCAGTGCCATCTGATGTTTTTGATCAGTCGGTGAATATATCAGTATCGATTATCCTCTCATTTTCTGTTTGCCACTTAAAATATTCAATGTATGGAGGTATTATGCTTTTAGTTGATTTCCGTTTGCAATTCATCGGGTTATGTTCATCCATCGGGACTTCAAGACGAAGTACCCTTCCGAGAGTGGATATTTTCTTCAGCTGCAATACAAGAGGGGGAATTTCCGACAGTACGCAATTGTGCAGCCCTGTATATGATCTATAGATTTGTATGTATACTACACGTATGCTAAAATTTTCTCCACTTAGAAAATATATAGCACAATTGAAAATGACCCTTCAGCAATTTCCGTCAATAAACGGAAATGTACGTGAGATCTTTTGAGCAGCCCTGTATATGATCTATAGAATTTATATACCCCAATTAATACGAAAAAAGATATTTACATTTAACAAGTTGGAAATTGTACGTAAAACGTGACAAATGATCGTACTATAGCTAGTTATATAAATATTCAGTTCTTGATGATTTTTAATTCTGTGAAATGAATTATATCGTCTGCAGATTAATCTATACTAATATTATAAAGGAGTAAAGATTGTTTGTTTGTAGGGGGTAATCTCTGGAACTACCGAACTGATTTCAAAAGTGATGGTGGCAAATTGATGGTGACAACCCCTGCTCCAACATAGGCTATATTTTATGTCGGTGCCACTAACCCCAGGGGGTGCAGGAGCAAAAAACGTTCTAAAATTGCGATTTTTTAGCTATCAAACTGGCTATCAAGCCCTGAGAGCTTGCCAGCCGGTTCTGTATGTATGTATGTACGTACGTAATGCGATAACTCTTCATAGAAATATCCGTTTTCCTTCAAATTTTGTTTATAGGCTCACTGTGTTAAGGCGCTTCCCTGATTAGTTTTCGGGATTGATTGATTAAGTATAAAGGGGGGAACAAGGGGCTAATTCCCCCCCTTAATTTACATAAATGGGTTTTTCATGCAGAATTATTCCGTTTTCCTTCAAATTTTGTTTATAGGTTCACTGAGTTAAGGCGCTTCGCTGATTAGTTTTCCGGATTGATTAGTTAAGTATAAAGGGGGGGGGGGATCGGGGGCTAATCCCCCCCCCCTTAATTTATATAAATGGGTTTTTCATGCAGAATTGTCCCATTTCCTTCAAATTTTGGTTAAAGGTTCATTGGGTTAAGACGCTTCCCTGATTACTTTTCGGGATTGATTGGTTAAGTATAAAGGGGGGGAACAATGGGATAATCCCCCCCCCCTTAATTTATATAAATGGGTTTTTCATGCAGAATTATCCCATTTCCTTCAAATTTTGTTTATAGGTTCACTGTGTTAAGGCGTTTCCCTGATTAGTTTTCGGGATTGATTGGTTAAGTATAAAGGGGGGAACGGGGGACTAAACCCTCCTTAATTTATATAAATGGGTTTTTCAAGCAGAATTATTCCGTTTTCCTTCAAATTTTGTTTATAGGTTCACTGTGTTAAGGCGCTTCCCTGATTAGTTTTTCGGGATTGATTGGTTAAGTATAAAGGGGGGAAACGGGGGGATAATCCCCCCCCTTAATTTATATAAATGGGTTTTTCATGCAGAATTATCCCATTTCCTTCAAATTTTGTTTATAGGTTCACTGTGTTAAGGCGTTTCCCTGATTAGTTTTCGGGATTGATTGGTTAAGTATAAAGGGGGGAACGGGGGACTAATCCCTCCTTAATTTATATAAATGGGTTTTTCAAGCAGAATTATTCCGTTTTCCTTCAAATTTTGTTTATAGGTTCACTGTGTTAAGGCGCTTCCCTGATTAGTTTTTCGGGATTGATTGGTTAAGTATAAAGGGGGGAAACGGGGGGATAATCCCCCCCCCCCTTAATTTATATAAATGGGTTTTTCATGCAGAATTATCCCATTTCCTTCAAATTTTGTTTATAGGTTCACTGTGTTAAAGCGTTTCCCTGATTAGTTTTCGGGATTGATTGGTTAAGTATAAAGGAGGGAACGGGGGGCATATTCCCCCTTATTTTATATAAATGGGTTTTTCATGCAGAATTATTCCGTTTTCCTTCAAATTTTGTTTATAGGTTCACTGTGTTAAGGCGCTTCCATGATTAGTTTTCGGGATTGATTGGTTAAGTATAAAGGGGGGGAACAATGGGATAATCCCCCCCCTCCTTAATTTATATAAATGGGTTTTTCATGCAAAATTATCCCATTTCCTTCAAATTTTGTTTATAGGTTCACTGTGTTAAGGCGTTTCCCTGATTAGTTTTCGGGATTGATTGGTTAAGTATAAAGGGGGGAACGGGGGACTAATCCCTCCTTAATTTATATAAATGGGTTTTTCAAGCAGAATTATTCCGTTTTCCTTCAAATTTTGTTTATAGGTTCACTGTGTTAAGGCGCTTCCCTGATTAGTTTTTCGGGATTGATTGGTTAAGTATAAAGGGGGGAAACGGGGGGATAATCCCCCCCCCCCTTAATTTATATAAATGGGTTTTTCATGCAGAATTATCCCATTTCCTTCAAATTTTGTTTATAGGTTCACTGTGTTAAAGCGTTTCCCTGATTAGTTTTTCGGGATTGATTGGTTAAGTATAAAGGGGGGAAACGGGGGGATAGTCCCCCCCCCTTAATTTATATAAATGGGTTTTTCATGCAGAATTATCCCATTTCCTTCAAATTTTGTTTATAGGTTCACTGTGTTAAGGCGTTTCCCTGATTAGTTTTCGGGATTGATTGGTTAAGTATAAAGGGGGGAACGGGGGACTAATCCCTCCTTAATTTATATAAATGGGTTTTTCAAGCAGAATTATTCCGTTTTCCTTCAAATTTTGTTTATAGGTTCACTGTGTTAAGGCGCTTCCCTGATTAGTTTTTCGGGATTGATTGGTTAAGTATAAAGGGGGGAAACGGGGGGATAATCCCCCCCCCTTAATTTATATAAATGGGTTTTTCATGCAGAATTATCCCATTTCCTTCAAATTTTGTTTATAGGTTCACTGTGTTAAAGCGTTTCCCTGATTAGTTTTCGGGATTGATTGGTTAAGTATAAAGGAGGGAACGGGGGGCATATTCCCCCTTATTTTATATAAATGGGTTTTTCATGCAGAATTATTCCGTTTTCCTTCAAATTTTGTTTATAGGTTCACTGTGTTAAGGCGCTTCCCTGATTAGTTTTCGGGATTGATTGGTTAAGTATAAAGGAGGGAACGTGGGGCATATCCCCCCTTATTTTATATAAATGGGTTTTTCATGCAGAATTATTCCGTTTTCCTTGAAATTTTGTTTATAGGTTCACTGTGTTAAGGCGCTTCCCTGATTAGTTTTCGGGATTGATTGGTTAAGTATAAAGGGGGGGAACGGGGGGATAATCCCCCCCTTAATTTATATAAATGGGTTTTTCATGCAGAATTATTCCATTTGCTTCAAAATTTGTTTATAGGTTCATTGGGTTAAGACGCTTCCCTGATTAGTTTTCGGGATTGATTGATTAAGTATAAAGGGGGGAACGGGGGGCTAATCCCCCCCTTAATTTATATAAATGGGTTTTTCATGCAGAATTATCCCATTTACTTCAAATTTTGTTTATAGGTTCACTGTGTTAAGGCGTTTCCCTGATTAGTTTTCGGAATTGATTGGTTAAGTATAAAGGAGGGAACGTGGGGCATATCCCCCCTTATTTTATATAAATGGGTTTTTCATGCAGAATTATTCCGTTTTCCTTCAAATTTTGTTTATAGGTTCACTGTGTTAAGGCGCTTCCCTGATTAGTTTTCGGGATTGATTGGTTAAGTATAAAGGGGGGGAACGGGGGGATAATCCCCCTTAATTTATATAATTGGGTTTTTCATGCAGAATTATTCTATTTGCTTCAAAATTTGTTTATAGGTTCATTGGGTTAAGACGCTTCCCTGATTAGTTTTCGGGATTGATTGATTAAGTATAAAGGGGGGGAACGGGGGGCTAATACTACCCTTAATTTATATAAATTGGTTTTTCATGCAGAATTATCCCTTTTCCTTCAAATTTTATTTATAGGTTCACTGTGTTAAGGCGCATCCCTGATTAGTTTTCGGGATTGATTGGTTAAGTATAAAGGGGGGGGTAATCCCCCCCCTTAATTTATATAAATGGGTTTTTCATGCAGAATTATCCCATTTGCTTCAAAATTTTTTTAGAGGTTCATTGGGTTAAGACGCTTCCCTGATTAGTTTTCGGGATTGATTGGTTAAGTATAAAGGGGGGAACGGAGGGGGCTAATCCCGCCTTAATTTATATAAATGGGCTTTTCATGCAGAATTATCAGATTTTCTTCAAATTTTGTATGAATATTCATTGTAATTAGAGATTTACCTGATTAGTTTAAGGGGTTCATTAGTTAACTAGGGGGGGGGGGTAACGGCGGGATGACCCCCCCCCCTTAATATATTGTTTATTTCTTTATTTTTCGATGGGCTTATTTCAAATTCTTTGAAATAAGAGTATAATATACAATTAGTGTGAATAGCCTGTGAACTCAATGCCTTCAGTTTAACTGGGCAGTTTTATTTTTATTTTTTATACTGAAGGAGCTAGAAATTTAAAATTTATCATTGTAGTTACTTATAAGATGTAAATGCTCTCTAAGAACAAAATAAAAAAGAAATTGAAATTTAAAAGGGTGAAATGAGCGAAAAGCGTTCTAAAAACAGTCTAAATTACAATTTCTATGAAATCTCTGGAACTACAGAACCGATTTCAAAAGTAATTGTGGCAAATTGATGGGGACAATCCCTACTCCAACATAGGCTATATTTTATGTCGGTGTCACTAACATCAATGGGGTGCAGGATCGAAAAATGTTCGAAAATTGCGACTTTTTTATACTGAAGGGGCAAGAAATTTGAAATTTAACATTGTAGTTACTTATAAGATGTAAATGCTCTCTAAGAATAAATTTAAAAAAAAATCGAATTTTAAATGGGTGAAATGAACGAAAAGCGTTCTGAAGTCATTCTAAATTACAATTTCTATGGAATCTCTGGAACCACGGAACCGATTTCAAAAGTGATGGTGGCAAATTGGTGGTGACAATCCCTGCTCCAACAGCCTCTTTAATAAAAAACTATGCGTTGCTGACGACTGGGTTTTTCGCTAGTTGTTGCACCAGATTAATCTCGGAAAATGAAGCATTTGAAGTTACTGAAAAAAATGATAGCTCAAAAAGTATTTGTCAGAAAATTGTTAGACAAACTGCGTTTGAAAGGTAAAAAATTGTATTTTTCTTGATATAAATTTCAAATCTAATGATTATGCCGTTTTCAAATATTGAATTTCAAAAATTACCAAATTTTCCAATGGAGTACCATAGCGAAACCTTCATGCGTAAAAAGATAATGATAAGGGCGACGTGTCCTGACGTGTATATTGGCTATAGCACGAGTCACAAATTATAGTAGCCTTATTATTCTGTTAAAATATAAAAGTTATTTATGAAATGTCAATATTTTGTTTGATTTAAGGTTCGTTAAAAGAAATTGACCAGCGTAGCGGGCGTAGCTTGCTAGTTTCTGTAATAAAATAATATCTCGGTCGCTTGACGATTAAACCTCGGATTAAACCGATTTTTTTTTCAAATTTCTTAATAAATATTTTTATTAATATCTTCTAAAGTTGTGATTCAATTTTCATAAAATTTGAAATATCTCGACAAAATTCTGCAAAGAAAATATATCTTAAATTTCCAACCATTCGTTTGGGTAGTTTTTGAGTTGTTAAATGCGGACAGATGGACAGACGGACGGACAGACGGACGGACAGACAGACGGACGTACCAGACGACGACAATAGGTGCTACGTATTTATATAATTACGAACGCACCTAAAAACGAGTACCACAACTGAAAACGAGCTACCAGCAATTATTTTTCGAAGACAGTACTGTAACGCAATTCTTTTACTTCTGTTTTTGTATCCTAAATACTACTTTTATTAAGTTTCTAGCTCTAAAAAATCGAATTATTTTCAAATTTTCAGTTTTTTTTCGATTGTTTCGATTTTTTATATTTATTTTCTATTTTTGTTGTGTTTTTAATTTTTTCCTTTTCTGAATCCTAAACAACACCTTTACATCAAATTTTCAGTTTCTAAGACTACGAGATCGAATTATTTTCATTTTCAATTTCTCTCTCTCTCTCTCTCTCTCTCTTTTTTTTTTTTTTAATTTTTGAAATTTTCGAATTTTCCGGATTTTTTTTTTTTTAATTTCCCGTATTTTTTAATTTTTCTTATATAGTATCCTAAATATTACCTTCATTCCAAATTTCAAGTTTCTAGCGCTATAAAATTGAATTATTTTCAATTTTTCCTTATTTTTCGATTTTTTTATTTTATTTTCGATTTTTTTTGTGTGCTTTTCATTTTAACTTATTCTGAATCCTAAACAGTATCTTTCCACCGAATTTCAAGTTTCTAAGGCTAAAAGATCAAATTATTTTCATTTTTTCAATTTTTTTTTTTTTTTCGAATTTTCAATTTTTTTTTCGATTTTTCCGGATTTTTTAATTTTTCCTAATTTTGTATCTTAAATACTACCTTTATTCCGAATTCCAAGTTTCTAGCGCAACATAATCGGATTATTTTCAAATTTTCGATTTATTTCGATGTTTTCGATTTTCTTATTTTATTTTCGATTTTTATTTTGTTTCCAATGTTTTCTTTTCCTGAATTCTAAACACTACCTTCACACCAAATTTTAAGTTTCTAACAATACAAGATCGTATTATTTTGAATTTTCAATTTTGTTGGAATTCGTTGAATTTTCGAATGTTTTTTTCTTTTTTCGAATTTTCCCGATTTTATAATTTTAACTTTCTTTGTACCCTAAACACTACCTTTATTCCAAATTTCAAGTTTCTAGGCCTACGGGATCTACCTAATTCTTTTTGATGACGCATGAGTGAGGGAGTGACTGAGTGACCAAATATCGAAATTTTGAGTTCATATATCTTTTTCACTAGAAAAGACAGAAACGAGAAAATTAAAATTTTCGTCCTATTTGCCACATACTCTAGATAAACGAAGTTTCAGGTTTTTGAGATACATTAGTGCAAATATATGGGGTGGGGGGTCAAAAGCGCCCTAAGTTGCTTCCATAAAAGGATGCTTACGGCTGTGCTTTATCGACTTGACGGAAGCAGTGCCGTGCCTCCAGATAACCTGAAGAAGCGTGAACTTTCAAAGAAGTGGAGTTACCTGAAGGAACTTTGCATATTGAAAAATACTGGACGATTATTTTGCAATGATCTGTGTTAAAAAGATTTATTTAATGGAAGTTGGTAATAAGTAGGTTAAGCAATAAAGAAGTATCAGTCGTGTTTTATTCGCATCAGAAAATTTTCATTTCTTTTTCCAGTAAGATTCGCACTGGAATTGGTTATTGAAACTTATTTCGTTATAATAAAATGCAAATTATGGCATTTCCAAAATGTACGTGAATTATTTCCTCGAACTAATGTTAAATGACCTCTTTCAGTGCAATTTAAACAATTTGTTTGGTACAAATTTTTGAAAGTGATTCCCTTGGATTGATTTACAGCTGCTAATATCACGTTTTCCGTTGGTGTTTTTGAGAGTTTCATCATTTGTAAATGCAGCTTAGTAGGAGGAAAAGTAGCTAAAAATTCTTAAATATTAGCGTGGAAGTGTTATAAAAATTATCGTAAAATCGTGAAAAATCAATTTAATACTTATTTTCTGCATCATTTTCAACCAATGTATGATTATCTTCTTTGTGTTGTATTATAGTTTCCAGTAATAAAGAAAAGGAAGACATTGTATTTCACATTTTAAAATGTAACTATTGGCAATTAGGTCTTATTTTTACTTTCTTCTAATAACAGAAGAAAATATTGTAATCGAATTTTTTTTTCGACTTCCGGTTTTCGATGGATTTATCCCTAAAACGAAAAACATGTTTATACAAAATGTCTGTCCGTCCGTGTGTCTGTCGGTCCGTCCTCACTGTATTATCGAAAAGTGTATGAAGCTATGCATAGAATTGAACCAAATTTCATTTATAGGTTTTTAATTATGGCCAGTAATCCCACTTGAATTTCGAGATATTCCGCCGGAAGGGGGCGCTGTAATAGCGATTTTTGTGCCATTTTTATTATTGTACTATCGAAAAGTATATGAAGTTACGCATAGAATTGAAGCAAATTTCATTTATATGTTTTACACTATAGCTAGCAGGTTCCACTTGAATATGAGGCTATTTCGTCGGAAGTGGGCGCTGTGACAGCGATCTGTGTGCGACTTTTCGTAGTTGTACATCGGCTGTTCGTGCAGCGAAGAGTGCTTCGCATCCAGGTAACCTGGCGCTTCGCATGCAGCTATCGTACAACAGAATAACGAAAAACATTGATTTTATTGGCGCTGTGATAGCGAATTTTGAAGTCTGAACATGTATCAGATACAAGAAAGTTTTGGGATTGGCACATCCGACTAGTTTTATTGTTAAAGTGAGAAAAGTGAACTTACACATACTCCTTATTGGTTAAGAAATTGTCTTTTATATGTATTATTTAATTACCCAGGAGAAGTAAAAGAAAAGTAGTACTTTTAAATTATTGTATCAAAATATCAGTTTAGAATATGAATAAAAAATTTTTATTTAACACGTTAAAATTTTTCAAATTAAACACTACTGTATAACAAACAAGTTGGAAATTGTACGTTAAATGTGACGTATGAAGTGCGCTCGTTTTATAACTAATTTCGAACTGTAGACAAATCATCCTTATTATTTCAGTGAAATGAATTACATCGACTGTTATGAGCGAAATGAGCATGCCTTTTGTTTTTCTTATTAGATATGCCATGTTTACAAATGCGATTTTTTTCTACACCAGACAGTGGTGTAAAATTCACCATGGAGATCTTGCTTTTCGAATCATTTCTTCCATGGTTTAATATTTTTATGACTCATAATGAACGAATCTCCTGTGTTTATGTGCTCTAATGGATTGAGATATTTGGCTGTTAACCTAATTTCCACTGAAGTTATCTCAGAATCTATACATTTTTGAACGTAACTCATCTCTCAAGCAAACATTTTTTTTTTTTTGAACGAAAATTTAGTCTTTCTAAAAATGTAACTTTTATGCAATTTTATTCGAAAAAAATAATTTTGAATAAAAATGGCATACATATGTATATATATGTATATGCAAAACCGTAGTTATAAAAGTGTATTTATTTAAGTTAAACTTACTTAAACTAGTTCAGTATGAAGAGTAGGAAAATATTTTTCGTAAAAGAATATTTATCACAAAAGCGTTTTTTTTAATTATTATTTCATTGTATCACCAACCAGCAATAAATCGCCAAAAATGCGAAATTTTCATAATTTTTTACGGACGTGATATTGAGGTTCCGCAGCAATTTTTTTTTATAAACATATATATCGCCATAAGAAGAATATTCTGCAGTTTTTTTTTCAAAATTTTCTGAGTATGTCTTATGGACACCTTCCTTGTCAGTGAGGTGGACGGCAACATGCTTTTTATATAGTAGATAGAGTAAGTAGCTTTTATAGTTCCTTTACAGAGACGCGCAGATAATTCCATAAAATTATGATCTATGGGGAAAAATCGTTTGCGACACATTTTAATGATATTATGATACGTCAAACATAATGAAATTAAAGAAGATCACTTAGGTGCACAACAACATAATTTCTATAGATTAAGGAGTGCGTAGCATTTATCGTCATTTGCAGAGACGCACAAAAGTATTTGGTTGCAGGTTTCAGGATGAACTATGATCGATTTCATTGTATGAAAAAATTAAATTTCTTAATAATGTACTGTTAGTGTTAGAAAGTGTTTCATAATCTATTATGTCTGATGCATGATTTTTCGTTCTTGTTCAATTTATACCAGGAAACTGAGAACTCAAAAATTTGAGCTTAAGTACGGATTTTGTCTTTCTTAAGCATCCTATTTTGGTTTAACATTTTCAGCCGGAGATTACCAGGATTCGAGTTTATTAACTTTAAAAAGTTTTCCTAAGGAAATTATTTATAATAATAATAATAATTATTATTATTATCACTTTTTTTAACACTTAAAGAAATATTTCTCTGTCGAATTAAGTTATCAAATATTATTTACATTTATAGAAAATAAAAGATTTTTTACGCGTTGACCTATTTGTAACCGTCTATAATGATTTTCAATAATATACTTCAAAAGTAATGATAATACACCCTTGTTAAATAAACCAACAAATTCTGAAAACGTTTCGGGCGAATCTGTCATTTATTACCAAGATCTTTTGTGTATGTCTTTTTAAGTATAGGAATTCAAGTACACTTACAGTTTGAAATAATCACTTCACTTAACTTTCTTATTTAATTTGAAAAGATAAATACTATTTCATTCTGTATAAAAACAAAATATATTTTCAAATTATTTCAAATTATTCTAAAAATGTAATAGAATGGATCTTTTTTAATTATATTCAAAAGTAAGATAATATAAAATATTTTCGAAATCAAACAACACTGATTTACTTTTACTTGCAATAAAATACTTGTCTTCTACAATTTCATTTTAAATATTTCACTTTTTTCCCTCTATCCTCTCCATCTGAATATTATTTAAACACATGTGGAACACATTTTGGATATTTTTTCACATTTTACCAAGTCTTTTTTTAGAACACTATTCGAAAAATAACGTGATAATAAAAAGAGCAACTGATTCTTTAACTCGCGATATATATCTGTTCTTTCATTATGCATATAACAATGCTTAATTTCACAGATGAACAGTCAAAAAGATATTCATAAGTGTGAAAAAAATGCAGTTTCCAATTACGATCACAATGTAGATCGTACATGAAAGAACAGGGAGATAAAAACTGATATTTCCCCCCCACTTTTTCAACCGTGAAAATAGCAAAAGAGAGTTACAATAGCTTTGAAATAGTACCATTTTTACTTTCTTCTATCTTTAAAAGAAGACAATATTGGATTCAAGAAAAATGCCGTCTTCCGGTTTTCGACGGATTTGTACGTTTTAGAACGTCCTGAACACGATTTGACTATACACAGAGTTTCTATTTTTAGAAAATGTCCATCTGTCTCTGTGTGTGGCTGTATATGACGAAAATTTTGTGTGCGTTCTATCTCAAGAACGGAATTTAATAAAACTTTAGATTGAGTTACACCTTGATATGAATTGATAGTTTTTGGTGTAAAACGCCTTTGGTGCGGCGCTGCTATGCTGCATTTTTCAGAATTTACACGACTTTAGCGATAGTCATATCTCAAGAACAAATAAAATGCATGGATTTTCATCAAACTTCATATTCTGTTAGACCTTGACTTTTAAGGTGGTCCTGATTAGGGTTTTTTTTTCTGTAAATCATATAACAGGTGGCGCAGATATACTGCATTTTTTAAATTCTAAAATGCATAAATAAAAAACATTACGCTGGTTGAAGTATTGACATGTATGAGATAGAAGAAAGTTTTGAGATTGGTACATCCGACTTTAATCCAATTCGTGTAAGGCAACAACACCAATTATTAGAAAAGGCAATTGTTAGAAAAAAAAAAGTACATAATTGGCTTTAAATACTCTTTTTCAATACTAAAGAAGTTTAAAATGTTTATGACTTGATGGACAGTTAAAAAATGTATGGGATTAGTCTGTCTTTCCACGCTCTAAGTTTCGTAAATCTACTTAGATTGTTTTTAACACTTTCCAACATAGTTGAAAAGTGTTTATGACTTCGGTTTGTCTGGCCGTCTGTCCGTGCTCTAACTTCCGTAAATATGCTCGGATTGCCCTGCGATTTTTATATGTTATTGTCGTTATCTATAGCATGTTCCCTATTTCAACTGAAGTGGGTAGCACTTATAGTTTTTTTACAGGGACACTCAAAAGAATTCCGTTACATGACGGTCTATGGGGAAAAATCATTTGCGGTTTATTTTAATGATGTTACGCAATTTCAAACACATTGTAATTGATATATATCACTAAGGTGCATTACAAAAAGCTTAATATGGAATAGGGTGTTCACAGCACTTATAGTTACTTTACAGAGACAGTCAAAAGAATTCCGTTACATTACGGACGGATTTTATATACGGACGGATACATAATGGAAACGATTTTTCTCCATAGACGCGTCTATGGAGAAAAATCGTTTGCGGTTTAATTAAATAATATTTCACTATTTTAAACACATTGAAATTTATGTATATCACTAAGGTGCATTACAAGAGGCTTACTACAGAATATTGTGTCTATAGTAGTCATCGTTCATTTACAGGGACACACAAAAGAATTCTCTACTGTCTGTTAACAATAGTTCCTGGAAGTGCGTTTTAAATTACTGAACGCGATTTTAAATTTAACTCGCTTTTTGTCTATTACGTAGTATGTATATATTCTGTAGATCATATACAGGGAAGTACAAAAGTTCGCGAACACATTTCCATTTATTGACAGGAACTCCAGAAGGAGAATTTTAAACTGTGCTACGCGTTTCCTAACTGAACTAAAATTTAGCATCCTATGTAGTATATATACAAATCTATAGATCCTATACAGGGCTGAATAAAAGTATTCTGATAATTTTCCGAATATTGTATATGTTGGAAATTCCTGAAATTACGTTTTTAAATATGTTATGCGTTTTCCAAATTGTGTACTTAGATGTTATCTTTCAGCTTATTAAAAGGTATGATTTGTAAAATTATTTTGGAAGCGTTGGAAAGTGTTACAGAATCTATACTTGACGCATGATTTTTCGTTCTTGTTAAATTTAAATGTGTTACAAAGAAGAAAGATTCCGTATTAAAAATTAAGTGTAAAAACATTTTAAGTCACACAAAAGAATTCGAAGACATTAACGTTATTGTCGGTAATTATTTGAAGTACATGTTAACTACATTATCCTAATTCAGACTCATTGAAATTTATACACAGTGTCCCCAAAAAATTAAAAGGCACTTTAATTTTTTTTTGCCTGTAAGAGATAGGTAGGTATTGTAAATTGCATTGTAAAATGTTTGGTTTGCAAGAGCCATATTCCGTATTAAAAATAATGATGAAGCCATTATAAAACACACAAAAGAATTCGAGGACATTACCGTTATTGCCGGCAATTATTTTAAATTCATTTCGATTACATTATTCTCATTCAAACTCATTGAAATTTACACAGAGTGTCTCCAAAATATTGAAATGCACTTTAGTTTTTTACCTGTAGGAAATACTAGGCATTGTAAATTGCAAAAGTATTCAAAATAAGTTAGGATTTAAGATTATGTTGATGAAATAATCCTGCCATTAAATTTTAAAGTTATATATTTTTAAACAAATTTATACGGTCCATGGATCCAACATGTTATTTTTAGAAATATTTTCTGCCCGCTCTGGCAAGTAAAACATTAAAAATTCTATACTTCTATACGATCAATTCCCGCAAAGTTTAATAAGGTAGGTGAGCCAAAGGTGGCCAGTGTTCCTAAGGTATCCCATCCCGCAAAAGTAAGAATTAATTTCATTTTTAAGAACAAGAAGGTGCTACCACATTGTAAATCATATATCTGCAGTGCACGTGGCTGAATTTGGAGAGATCACTTTGCTTGTCCCTTGTCCGCCATTTTAAACAGTGATTTTACTTTTTAGGCGTACTTTTGAGGCGTTCTAATTTCCAGGTAAGAAGATATTTCAATTTACATGTGATTAAATTCTTAGAACTTTGAGTTATGATACGTTTTCCGTTCTTTCTCTTTAACCCAATTTACTTCAATTCTAATACACTTATCAGATTAATAGTTTTAAGTCTTGCAAATGGCGACCATATGCATGTTCCCAAGGTGGCCTGACACCCGGGCCACTGTCGGAAACAAATATTGAAATCAATGTAGTAAGGGTAATTTTCAGAATTTCTAATTAGATATCTAAAAAAAAAATATTTATTGTTAAATTTATAAAAATAAAAGTTATATTTTATATTTATTGAATGGTGGTTATAGTTTATTTACATATCAGAAAAATATCACGATAATCTAAAAGAAACTTGTGTTAATTTCACCCAGTAACCTCGGTCACCAGCCGATAACTCAACCGCAAGTTCCTGACGATACTCACTCATTTGAAGACAAAGAATCCGGGTCCAAAAGTTAAAGAAAAGTTTCAAGCGCCTAAGACTAAAGGTAAAGAAATGAAGCCCTTAAAGAGAACAGCAGCCTATTGGGAAGACGACTCCAGCTCTCTGCCGAATTGTGATTATTCTTCGCAAGATTTTTATAAACCTGGCAACCTCAGTTTCAGTGATTCTGAGACTTCTCCAATGACTTCCGCGCTATTGAGAACACCACAGATCCTCCGAAAGAAGTCAGTCACTACCAGAAGAAAGTCCTGAGCTACCGTGCACAAAAAGTGGTTCAAAGTCTTTTCGTGTCAGAAGATAAGATTAAGAAGAAAAACTCGAAAGATATCAAAAGATAGAAAGAATCATCAGCGCATAACAGCAAGCAAGATAATAAGAAAAAGAAAACCTAATACGGTACACTTCCAAAAGTAACTCTAAACAAACTGATACTGCCATGCCTGGCACAAGTGGTTGACAGCCAAAAGTAAGGTGGTTTTTCCATTTATGCTAGAAAGACAAAATAATGGACATGCTATTGTGTAATCAATGCTTGCAATATGTGCATGAAGACTGTCAGGAACTTACTAAACAAGACAAGATCGAAAATTTCATCTGCACTTTCTGCATGGAATTGATTACAAAGGTATATTTTGAAAAATGTTTATTATAATTTTTTCTTGTAATTAGATACCTACTTTTAATTGAACACTCTAATACTCTTCTAGAAGTAAAAATACTTTGCCGAGTACTTTTTCACATTTTAAAGGTGATTTCAATATATGGGCCATCTTTTTAACACTATGCGCTACAATTTTGAAATTGTATTATAAAATAATAAAATTTTATTTTAGGAAGAAAAGTATACTTAATATGTGCTAGAGATAACTGTAAAATTTTACAAACAAAAATTGTACACATCTAACTAGAAAATTGTAAAAAACAACAACCCCAAAGCTTAACTATGGCAACCTTTGGAACATACTTTGAATACACCGTACTTTGAATTTTATAAAATTTTGAACGTTTCCGGCACTAAATTATAAACACCCTGTATCCGGCACTAAAAAAAGAATAGCGAATTTTTTAAGTTATCAGACTAACATTTAAAAAGTATAACGTTTTGAAAATTAATGAAAGGAGTATTTCATTATCATAACTCCTACCTTATATTGAACATTTTTGCAATTTACACTGTCATCTATCTCCAACGGGTAAAAAATTAAAGTGCGTTTCAATCTTTTTGGGGCATCCTGTGTATGCCGAGGTTTACTACAATTACAATATCAACTATTTAAATGTGAGATTTTCATTTTAGTGAATGATAAAATATGAAAATCGTCTCAATTCCCATAGAAAAGAAATATGACGTAAAAGAAAATATTCCATATATTTCGAACGAATGAACCAAATTTAACAAAAAGCTATCCAGCTAATTCCGGATATTTCCGTCTCAACAGTAAGCCTCAACAGACGTTTCGTCAATTAGTTAAGATCTTACTTTTTGGAAATTATAGATGATATTACAAATAGATGTGTATGTATATATAATTATATAGATAGATAGATGTACATCTGTGAGGAAAACGAATCTAGAAACAAAACACAAATTTACTGAACTTTTCAATTACGTACCCATTAAAGTAAAGTTATTCTGTTGAATTCCTCTTTAAAAAATAATTAAAGTTGAGATAATTTGAAAACTAAATTTGGAAAAGTAATTTGAAGACTAATTTGAGCAAATTTGTGTCCTGAAATTGGAATGAAAGTATAATGACGTTAGCTAAATAAGATATTAGAGAAAAGAAAAGGTACTGGGAAATGCCAAAAATAAAGTCTTTAAATAAATGTGGTAAGATCGTACAGACTTCTTTCTTTCTTTTTAATTTGAGAGCTGAATTTAAAGTTTCAGCATAATGAAGTTGTTTTCAATGAAGGAGGAGTAGAAAATAAGAATAAAAAAGATATCTGAATTAAGAGCGAATTGTTTGTTCACGTAATTTAACGATTTTGATGTCAAGGATCTAGAACAGAGGTTTTCAAGAGATAAGCAATGAGAAGATCTCAGGCAGTGGTCGAAAATCAGTAGTTTGTAGTGCAGTGACCTTCATTTTAACAATATAATGTAGCGAGTAGTGCTATACAAATAATCAGTAGTTTGTAGCGAGTTATGACGATACTTTTAACGCTACTTCAGGGGAAAAAAGTGCCATTCTACAAATCACATGATCGTAACTTTACTTTACAGCCCGAGAGCATAGGAACCGCGTCTGTAGAGCATAATGCCCTCCCCCGGGTCCCCTTTATTGAGGTTTAAAATTGTTTAAAAAAATTACAAAATCCCGCCGGTAAGTGCGACAGAGGGCGGGGTGGTGAACAGTAGATAAACGAATATATGATCGTAACTTGCTTTTTTGTGCAATATAGGTTCTGCTCAACACTTTGCTAATCTTAGCAGAAAATTTATGCGTTTAGGAAAGTATTGTATAAAGTTATAGATGTTTCCATTGACACTTTCTGGTAATACTAGACACTATGTAAAATCAAGTGTTGACCTATTACAGATATTGAATTTCTTGCTTCCAAGACTTGTCTACTTATTTGTTATTAGGTCTTCATGTTTTAATGCCCGATTTATTCATTTGGAATTGCTTTATTTACAGATTTATTTATTGTTTGCATTTAGAGAAGTATTTTCTCTAATTTTCTAAATTGTAAAATTAGATAACCCAATATAATTAACTTTCACCAACTCAATACAATTAATACCTTAAGTGTGTCTTGGAGACTTATATCGCACTTTCTTTTATTGTATCCCGACAGACGCGATATAACGAAGGGTGTCTTAATTTCGAGTGAAGATTGAATTTTGCTAAAAACAATTCTAAAAGTACCAAAGTAATCGCTACATTTCAAAAGTAGTTTGTAGTCGCTAAGTTTTAAAACAAGCAGTTGTATTTGTAGCTAACTACATTTTCGGGTAATGTAGTTGTAGTTGTAGTTCGCTACAATAGAAAAAGTAGTTTTTCCGGCCACTGATCTCAGATGTGCCACAAAATTTTTCGGTTAGGTTCGGACAAAATTTTATGAAGTATTGCAATATACGTAAATTTAAATTATGCAATTTACTTTAGGATGAGATAGGGTGCAATAAATTACATTTTTTCAAGTTTATTTCAGTGTCTGATTATGCGACGAAATCATTGCAATGTTCTCACATCTTCCGATAAAGGTTCCTGGGAGAAATTATTGGTCTGGTATGTAAAGAATTAGAATTGTTAAAACTAGGAAAATAAATTTATAAACTAGATAAAAACCTTATTGCACTTAATTCACGAGCTTTAGATTTTGCTGGACAGACTCTTGCAAATTATATAATAGTTGAATTTCTTAATTAATCTGCCCTTCATTTCGAAAACCAACCATAATAACTAGGTGGTACATTTAATAAACTATAAAATAAAATTTATTTGTGATCGTACAAATTCTCAATACTCTTGTAAAAGTGTAACGCGAGCTTGAAACTAAAACACAAATGCTCATTTTAATAGTTAAGTACTTAATTAAAATAAAAGTCTTGCGTTGTGTTATTTCGAAAAATCCCAAATACCTATGCGTCTTATTCTGCCAAAAATATATTTAATTAAAATTAACATTAACGATTATTAAAAATATCGTAATTTTAATTGGCGGGAAAAAGTTATACTAAATATACCTGAAAAGAAAGAACATTAATTAACATAAAGAATTACACACAATAAACTCCATGATGATATAAAAGAAATAACAAAACTAATTAAATTATAATTATTTATTTACAAAATGCATGAAACATTATTTACAAGTAAAAGAAAATACAAAGAAAAACAAGAGAGAAAGCATATTCTCCTTCTTAAAGCTTAATTCAGCATTTATGCTGATTACATATTTCTTATTATCTATAATCTTATTACAATAAAATTCCATGTTGACATTCGAATAATTTTAAGTTATATTTTAGAAACCGTCTGAATAAAAATATTAATTAGTTTGTATTCCTGAAATGAAAATCCCTAATTTTGAATTAACAAACTATAGATAAAAAGTACGACACGATTGTAAGTAAACACACTGGCTTCATACCTGTAGATACAAGATCAGCTGCGGTTGTTGTCTCACATACATCAGAAAACAGGAACATCTTGAAACGGAAATGGGTACACACAACAAAAATATTAATATTTATGGATTTTTAAAGATCAAACTTATAGCATTTACATTGTTGCTTTAAAATATATATATTTTGCTTATCTAAGCAAACAGCAGTAGAAATCAAGTAGCATAAAAAGCTATGTTACTGCTGACAAGATGACGCATTATCTTAAATGAATGCTGTGCAACCGTAAAATTTTTATCGTTAATCGAACTTCTTTAAAATTACGTTAACCATCCGTTGTTTTTGCGTTAAAAGGTGATGGTGTGCAAAGCTCTCCATCAGATTTATTATAAAAAAAACTTTTGAAGAACGCAATGAACTTACCTCCACTTCATACAACTTCTCTGGATTCGATAAAAATGTTTAGCGTTAATTTATTCCCTAAAAAATATAGCAAAATTATTTAAGAAGAGAAAGGGGTCAAAATAATAAGAAATGACAGATGATTTCAAAGACAAAAATTCAACTACGGATATTAAAATCAATTGTGAATGTACAAGTGTTACTCAAATAAACCAACTCACCGTAGCACATTACGGGGACTTCCGAAGCTTAATTACGATGCATCGAAGAAAAAAAATATATTTCAAGATTTATTTTTCCTCCTTATTCAGGTATGAAATAAAGTTTAACGAGTCATCGCACAACAATGCACTAAATTAAATTGCAGTAATTTCGAAAAAAAAAAAAAAAAACAGATTCATATATTTAAAAAAGTCACTTAAGTTTAATAACAACATTATAATACTATGCAAATGATTTTCCCCAATAGACCATAATATGACGGAATTTTTTAATGCCCCTGTAAACAAACGATGAATGCTACACACTTCATTTTAAACACCCAGCTAGCCAGACGGACGAACCGAATTCATAATCACTTTTCAGCTATATGTTAGAAGGTGTTAAAAAAAAGTTTTTAACATTTTGAGATAAATCATTTTAAACTTTTTATTTAACCATTTTTTTGGGGTACACAGACACATTTTTAACCATAACTAGCGTAACGATAAAAAAAAATTATGCAGTTTATTTTAAAATGCTCAGAAAATATTACTCCTTCACAATTTTTTTTCCACCTAAAAATCAAAATCTTTCAAGATTTAACAATACTATACCCCCCAAAACTTACTGTTTAAAGCATGGGAGTAATAATAAAAGGAAATAATCAGAAATCACGCTTTATTCAGTTATTTATATTTTTATTAGACCGTCAAGTTATAAAAATAATTTATTTCTGTTTTAGCATAGTTAAATTTTTATCATTAGTATCTAATTTTCCGCACATCAAAGTAGTATTTTAGAACACTTTTCTTTGTGCGTTTCTATTTTAATTTACAAGTCTCAAATCTCTATTCGACCTCCTTGTTATATTACTTCACACTGGAACTAGATTCTAAGAATATTTTTTTTTCTACTTTTGACCATATTTCAATTCATTTCCTGTTCAATTCCTTACATAAATGTGTCTTCGCTTTAGAAGAAGAAATCGGGTTCCAGGACTTACAAGCATTTATATGTGCATTTAAAAACAATATTCAGAACTACTCTTTGTTTCATTACGTAAAAGAAACTGCCAGACATTACCATCAAACTACGCTCAAACAGTTGGATACGAAATTTGCTACAAGTTAAGGTCAACCTTTACTTAAGGTTAAGAAAGATCACTGACTTTGAACCAGGCCATTTCTAAATCTAGCTGCTGAATATAACGAAATAATACACACCGGCTACTCTCATTCACCTTGCCTGCATTGGAATTTAAATTCTATGAAGATTTGACTCTAATTCTTACTCTATCGTGAAAACGAGTCTTTTTCCTATTTTATTTTTAACAGCCCCATTCGAAACACGTAATTTCGGTGACACGGCTGAATTTGAAATGTGATGAAAGATGCTTAAAGAAGATGTGTATTTGTATGCTTTGGGGCGTGTGAATATTTAGTTTTCTTCTCTGGTTTCTTTCTTTTCTGGATGACGAGTCTTCTATTTCTATTGCATTGTAATCTTCACATTAAAGTATGCATACTCAACCTTTTTTTCTCGCAGGCCTTGAATACATGTTTGACATGTTAGGTGGTCTACAACAGACTATTCTTATATAATAAGTGATAAAAATGGTAGTAATTGAAATGCTAAGATAAAAAAGCAGTATAACAAAGCAATATAACAAACTTATAAAATCAGAATTGACTATACATAATAATGCAAAAGGAAATTAATTTTAAATAATGTTTGATTAATGTTGAAGATTAAAAAAACATATACACCACTGTAACGCAATTGGGAGTACACGTAAAAAGAACTTTTGACTCAGCAAATTATATTTACGATATTTTAGCATAATTTTAAATTAATTATAAATAACAAGGCAAAGTTTTTTTTCCTTATAAAAATATAAAAAACAATAGTGAAGGTCTTTAATACATTTTTTATGCATCTCGCATTTTTATCAATATCGGTACACAACTGTGACACAATTAGGACGACATGTAAAAAGAACTTTTGATTCAGCAAATTATATTTACGATATTTTTGCATAATTTTAAATTAATTATAAATAACAAGGCAAAGTTTTTTTTTTCTTATAAAAATATATAAAACAATAGTGAAGGTCTTTAATACATTTTTTATGCATCTCGCATTTTTATCAATATCGGTACACAACTGTGACACAATTAGGACGACATGTAAAAAGAACTTTTGATTCAGCAAATTATATTTACGATATTTTTGCATAATTTTAAATTAATTATAAATAACAAGGCAAAGTTTTTTTTTTCTTATAAAAATATATAAAACAATAGTGAAGGTCTTTAATACATTTTTTATGCATCTCGCATTTTTATCAATATCGGTACACAACTGTGACACAATTAGGACGACATGTAAAAAGAACTTTTGATTCAGCAAATTATATTTACGATATTTTTGCATAATTTTAAATTAATTATAAATAACAAGGCAAAGTTTTTTTTCCTTATAAAAATATAAAAAACAATAGTGAAGGTCTTTAATACATTTTTTATGCATCTCGCATTTTTATCAATATCGGTACACAACTGTGACACAATTAGGACGACATGTAAAAAGAACTTTTGATTCAGCAAATTATATTTACGATATTTTTGCATAATTTTAAATTAATTATAAATAACAAGGCAAAGTTTTTTTTTCTTATAAAAATATATAAAACAATAGTGAAGGTCTTTAATACATTTTTTATGCATCTCGCATTTTTATCAATATCGGTACACAACTGTGACACAATTAGGACGACATGTAAAAAGAACTTTTGATTCAGCAAATTATATTTACGATATTTTTGCATAATTTTAAATTAATTATAAATAACAAGGCAAAGTTTTTTTTTCTTATAAAAATATATAAAACAACAGGGAGGGTCTTAAATACATTTTTTATGCATCTCGCATTTTTATCAATATGGATACACAACTGTAACACACAATTAGGACTACACGCAAAAAGAACTTTGGACTCGGCAAGTTATATTTACGATATTTTAGCATAATTTTACATTAATTATAAATAACAAGGCAAAGTGTTTTTTCCTTATAAAAAATATATAAAATAACAGTGCAGTTCTTTAATACCTTTAATATGCATCTCAATTTTTTTTTATAAATATGGATTAATGATTACGATGTCTTAGCTGTATATAAAAAGTCGGACGGCCACATTCCGCCCGTGGTTCGTAGGTTGAGTATGGCTGCGACTAGAGGAAAATAAATACATAAGCAGGTTCAAATAAAATATTAATATAAATTTCGTAATATGAATCCTTTTGGTGTGAAGGGGTCATACGATTGTTAAAACTTCAAAAAACTCACTTTTTTAAGTCTGTTACTCAAGGTCTGTACATGATTCCATAACAATATTATGCATTTATATATGAATCTAAACCTATTTGCTAAATAGATTTAACTTCTCGTACTATTTAAATTATTTAATTGATTTTATTTATATAGCAGAAAATTTTGTGATGGCTATAACATACTTTATTAAAGTAACTTACAATAGGAATGGGTCAGATTAGGGAAAAAGTATATGTCATTATTCAAAGAAGTCAAAGTTGAAAATTAATTCTATTTAAAAAAAACACTTCCCTGAAAAGTAAAAAGCAAAATATTTCATTTAATTATAAGTAAATGACAGAAATTTAAGTAACGATTTTAGGAAAACCTTTCAGCAAGGAAAATTCAATTAATAGCATATTAACCGTAACTATGAAAAGCTAAAAAAGGCAATTTTAAATGAATTCCTCCCTATATTTGTGACTTGCATTTGCTTTAATGTTGAGTATCCAATTATCCTTTCTTTTACAGTTACAAAAGAAAGAGTTAAAGCTTTGTCATTTTCCAGTGCATATAAAGAAAATCCATTCTTCTGTCAATCAAAACGGACAGAAAAATAGAAAATTGAATAGAAGTACCTCACACGTAGATAAATGTTTTTAAAATACTGCCATTGTAAAGCAGATAGTTTTTAAACGATGCGAGTTAATGCATTTAATGCCAAAAGCAGAAAATTAGACGTCATTTGAATTTGGGTTTTCCAAAAACAGACGCTCGATTTGAAATATTTATATTCAGTCACATGTATCAGTAAAGCGTTAGATTTCCTAATATGGAAAGTGAGCTGACTATCGTATAGGTTCCTCAATGCATAATGCGTCGATACATTCCTTGGTTCAGAGGTTATACCTGCCTGCAAGGTTGAAAAAAACGTGTATTTTTGGGACTTTTTTTCAGAAAAACTAAAACAAGAATTTAATTTTTTTTTTTTTTGTATTTTGTTTATTACACAGAGTCAAAAAAGAGAAATTGATTTTTGTAATGACGAAATAAAGTTGGGTGTCCTCAGCAAACCTACTCCCCGGAGATAATATCGTTCTGGTAGCCGTCTCTGGTGATCACCGTAACTCTGTTATATGCTATCTGAAATTATAAAAAGCATAATGTCTTTACTTCGAACACTTAAAACTAGAGAGTAATCTTTCAGTTTTTGCAAAAACTGATTTTGAATAGAATTGCGGTTGTTTAACGTTAAGGTACTAATTTTTACAAAAACTTTTGAACTTTGACTGTTTATAAATTGGTTGATTTTAATGCAGTTCAAAAATTCCTAAAATCTTTATGTAATTGGATGACTATTGATTATGACTATTGAGTTATGACTGTTGATTTATACATGTTTTAAAAAAATATATTCCTAGTAATTTAATTGTTTAAATTTTTAGAATTAAAAAATGCATAAAAATTATGGAATAGTTTTATAAGAATTAATTTAAACTATTTACAAAATTAAAAATGACTTACATTAGTTAATTAAAAAATTTTGAAAATAGATGTTATCTTTTTTACATCAAATGGCGGCTAGAAGCTTCCAAAATGCCGCTTTCGAGGTTATTTATCATTTGAAAATAGTCGTTAGAACTTTCTTTCCTTTCAAAAATGTTTCTTAGAATCATGATGGTATCCTTTGTTTCTTCTGATGTAAGGTTTCTGGAACATCATCATTTTCTTCATGTGAAGAATTATTTAAAATGTCCTGTTCAGTTTTGAGAAAGCTGCAGATGAAGTCATCTTCCGACAACCCCCCCCCCCTCCAATTTCTAACTTATTGTCTTCGGCAACATAATCTTTAAATGTTCAAATGTGAGATTTTTTGACAAAACAACATGTTTCTGTAATGCTTGCATTAGATGATGGAAGTCTTCAATTTCGTTGTTCAGTTTTTGGATCCTTCGGCAGTAGGTTCAGTTTCACATGCTTGTTTCTTTAAAAAGTCCGGCGTGATGGAAGCAATTGTGAACTGTGTCCTGGGAAAAAAGCTTCCCAAGCAGCATTGTCTGTATGAATAACATTTTAACAAATTCAATGTATGAGTTTTATTTGCTTCTAAACTGATCAGAATGTCGTTGACTAGTTTCTTTCGGTACATTTTTGAGACATTGTATCACATCTTGATCCATAAGCTGTAAAACTGATATAATATTCGGAGAAAGACATAAAACCTTTTCTGCTTCTAGATTTTTAATTTCTGGAGGATGTGCCGTGCAGCTGTCAATGAATAATAAGATCTTTCTTACTATAATTTTCGTTTATTTATTATTATTTTTTTTTTGTCTAGCCTCTTGATCCACTCTTCAAAAATTTCCGACGTCATCCATGTTTGTTATTGGCTTTGTAAACTACAGGCAACCTTTTGATTCCACGGAAACAACGCTGATTTTGAGCGAAGATAAGAATTTAAGAATTTTAAGCGGATTTTAAGAATTTTCTATGACTAGCAAAGGAAGGTTTTCGAGTCCAGATATGTTAGCTGCTAGTAAAACAGTTGTTCATTGCTCTGCTCGCTTCGTTCCAGTTCCAGAGCAACTTTCATTTTTAAAAACTAAAGATCTTTCTTGTAGCAACTTGTAAAAGAGAAAACTTTTGTCAGCTCAAATATATCATCTTTATTGTATTCATTTAAAAGTTTTTTCGCTGTTGTATCTCTCCACTGACTCACTGTTTCGAGATTTAAAGAAGTGCTTTTTCCGCACAGCTTTTTGAAGATTAATCCATTCCGTGTTTGAAACTTTGCAGTTATACAACTGTGGCTTTAAATTTTTCATTGACGTTCAGCTTTTCAGAAAATGCTTGAGCTTCAGCCTTTAACACATTACTATCTTTTGGCATATTCTTTAACCTCTTATGTTTCCTCCACTCAACAAAAGCCCTCTGAAATACAGGATATTTAGCCTTTTTGTTATACAGACGGTTTGGCGGTATATATTCTTTTGTTTTCATTATGCCATCCCGATTTTTTTATGATTGCGAAAAAAGTGCTTTTTAGAATGTTAAATGTTTTAGCAATTTCACATTTTGCTATATGGGGCTTATGCCCACTTTCAAGAATTTTCATCTTCATAGCGATGGATATATATGATCTTTTAGTTACAATGGAAGCCAAAAATAAAAATGTTTAGCATAAAACCAGAACAGACCATGCAAATGGTTTAACGTCAACGAAATTTCCCCGAAAAGATTGCACATTTAGAAATTATCCCTCCACGTGACGCATTTGCCCTATCACGCATTTGCCTGATAGGACTACTTTTGTGAAGATCACTAGCCACCAATCGCAATTAAATAGTCCATTAAATCTCTGCTGCGAAGCTACAATCAAAAGTGGAGAGACATTTCTAAGAAATTTAACTGAACCTGTTGTTAGGTACATTGTCATTCATACAGTACGGAGGAAAAAGGGGGAGGGTAAGTTTGCAGGTTTTGTTAACAACTTAAGAATTGCATTTTGAATTATTTCTGCGTAATTATGTCGTATGGTGTCGGCCATTACACCATTTAATTCCCGGATCTTTTACAGAACTTTATTTTTCTAGTACACAATTTTGTGTTTTTTGAATTTGGAAATATTTTGCAGATTTAAGTTGAACAGATAGCTTCTCTTAAAAAGTCCTTATAACCATTCTGTTATTGTTATTATAATAGCGGCTAAGAATAGCAGTTTAAAATGATATAAAGTATAACTACAGTAAAACTTGCTAAAGCAGAATCGCAAAGAAACGAAAAAACCCTTATAGACAGGTTTCTGTTTTAGTCGATATAATGGTAATCTCTTTTGAGAGGATAATGCGAAATAATTTCATCAAATAAATACCCATTAATAACTATGAATAAGACGTTTCTGTCAATTTAACATGGAGTTGCAGTGATCACTTCTAGAATAAATAAATAAATAAAAAACATATCATAACATCAGTGCCTCTGTTGAATATTCAAAAATTGGACCTATATATAAGGTATATTGACGATATCATTGTTTTTTGTACAAATCGTCAATCAAATTATTTATTACCCGTACATTATCACAATAATTTACAATTAAGTGAAAATGATATTGTAGATAATATCATTAACTTCCTCTATCTCAGATTAATACTTAATAAACATAAAAAATTGAACATTTTTATTTACCATAAGCGCAATGTTTTCCCTTTCAAAGTAAATTTATTCATACATTATAATTCCTCTTTACATAAATCTGTTTATGTTAATATTTTACTAAACTTTGCTCATAGAATCAATGATCTTTGTACAAATAAATTTAAAGTCCAAAATTGAAAATCAGTTTATCAACAAGCTATAAACTACGGGTATCCTTAACATTTTATTAAAACATTATTATACATTTAGTTTTTTTAAAATCTTAGTGACTTATTTATTCCACACGCACACACACAAAATGTAATGCATGTTATTGCTTTAATATGATGGTTAGTTTAGAGATGTCAAGCTACAGTGCGTGTAAAAACTTTAAGGACAGCAAAATATTTTAACGTTTTTGATAAATTTCAAATGAGATGAAAAATTTTTCACTATAATGTGTATCATAAAGTTGAAAAGCTAATAAAAAAGTCAACAAAATTTACCTGTAAGTATTTTATTACAAAAATAAAATATTCATACAAAAAACACTATTTCCGCTTGTGCAAAAACTTTAAGAACAGCAAAATAAAAACAATACAATAATAAAGAAACAAATACTTTATATGTTGTGCATAGACTATTGCTTTTAATGGCCACGAATATGTTACCTTTCATGGGCATTATTAATTTTTGGGACAGTTCGGGACTAGTTTAGCACCATTCCTCTTCAATCGTAGATCTAAGTTCTGAATCTGAGGAAAAATGTCTTCGGTGTTTGTAAACTCGTCTTGCTAGATCTCCCCTCAAGTTTTCGATAGGGTTTATATCAGGACTTCTGGGTGACCATTGCAAACTTCAATACTTTTCTTGTGGAACAAGAGTTTCGTCCTACGGCTTGTGTGGATGGCGCATTACCTTGCTGATAAATCTATTTTTCAACTGCTATAAGTGTTGTAACAGGTGAAAGATAGTCAGAAAGATTTTTTAGATATGATTTGAATTAAATTTTCCTGAAAGAAGTGCAAATGAACCCACGCCTTTAAACGAAAAACAGCCTCATCCCATAATGGTACCGCCACCTAATTGACGTTTTGAGATTTTTTTTTCCTTTCTCAAATTATGTCAATAATACTTCCAGCCATCAGAACCATCTTAGTTCCAATTGTTTTCATCGGAGAAAATAACTTGCAGCCTTTTGTCGTCCCAAATTACCAATTGTCTTGCACACTGTAAACGCTGGATTTTGTATCTAGTCAGTAAAGAGGATTTACACAATTTTGCTGTGTATTGGAAATTTCTAGATCAAGTAATTGTATTGCATATTGTTTTCTTGCAGACATTGAATCCAGTCATTCATAAAATTTCATTACTTGAGTATTTTCCAGTTGAAGCTAACTTTAAAAGTCTACTTTCATCTCTGGGTACAAAGCTTTTAGTCTTCCGCCAGCGTTTTTTCCATAGCTTAAACCTTTTAACATTAAAAAAGACGGTTTTAGATCTTCCTATCTTTTGTGCAATAGAAACAATGAAAAAGACAATGAAAAAGATTCAACAGCACCTATTTCATATTCAGTCAGTTTACTTGCTTTTGGCATTATTATAAAATTAACAAAACTCTTAATAGAAAACATCATCAAAATCCCTATACACAAAAATTTTTAACATGCAAATCTGTAACATACGTAACATTACGTAACATTTCTATCGAAAAAATAGCGGTGTCCTTAAAGTTTTTAAAACAAGAGAAAATAGCATTTATTTGCATAATTATTATTTTTTCGCAATAAAAAGCTCATAGATACATTTTGTTGACTTTTATATTAGTATTTTAACTTTATGGTCAACATTAAATTTCCATTTAAATTATCTCATTTTTATCAAAATTTTTACTTATTTTTGCTGTCTTTAAAGTTTTTGCACGCACTGACATTCAGTTGACTGATTATGGAGGTGCAGTGGTGTTGTGTGGGTTAATTTATGTACTTACATTATACATATTGTATTAGAAATGGAAATTTCAGTTCATTGGTTTCATGTAGGTTGTATCTAGTGTATTTTACGATAACAAACGGTAACGATGGTTATATTATATTTTAGAAATAGTCATTATATGTTTGTTCTTACAATTAATTTCTAATACATATCAATATATTTTAATTTAAAAAAGGAACAAAACTCCACTGTATTATAAACTGTATTATAATTATTAGTTTATTTATATATTGTCGATTTGCCTGAGATTTAATAGTTATTATTTGCAAAAAGTTTTATTATATATATATATATATATAAAGAACCCCAAATGTACAAGTTGGTGTATTTCTACCCAATAGAAACTGAGATACAAGTAATATATACATCGAAAAAGCATTGCATAGCTGTGCCATCTGTTTATTCATCAAACCTAAAATTGAATCAGCAAAATTCTTTTTAATAAGCCTCTTACGTATTAGGTCTGGTGCAATTCCATCCTACAGATGCCGAGATATTACTATCACGCACATCGTAAAAGCATGGCACAGCAGCATTACCTATTAGGCGATACTCACCAAAATCTAATCAGCACACATTGATATCAAGGTTCAACTAAATACAGTAAAACCTCTAAATAATTGTCATTTCGGATTCACCGAATTTGTCTGTTATTCAGAGGTGTCCGTTATTCAGAGGTGTCCGCTATTCAGAGGTAAAAACATGCAAATAATATTTGTGTTGGGGATGGAAAAAGTATTCGCTAAATAGAGATGTCTGCTATTCGAGAGTGTCCATTATGTCGGTTTTTCTGTATAAAGTTTCACTGAATTCCACAGATTAATTGCGTTGCACAAAATTTGTCTAACGTACGGTCATATAAAAATCGGTTCCAATAATCATATCGTATTCTACACTTCCTAAAACTTGCAAATCTATTAAAACCGAAAGAATCCATTAGAAACCATAAAAAGAAGAAACATTTCACGAATTCAACACTTTCTTCTATTGAAAATAAAAAAAAAGTTAATAAAAATGTACTCAAAACCACCTTTTGAAACTTGAGTGCCAGGTTAATTTATTTTATACTCAAACACAAATAGTGCCATCTCACAACAATGATGCCTAAATTCGGAAACAGCAAATCATCACATCAAAAAATTACACATTTCAAAAGAAAATCATTGACAACTTCTTATTGAAATGCCTTCCTGGTAAACAGGAGAAAGTTTTTTCAATGGAAATGGAACGCAGGGTCTTAAGGCAGAAGATTTGTGAGTTCGACCCTTGACCTTAATGTTAAACTGCCTTATTTCACTATGGATACAAACGATGTATACTTTTGATGACTTCCTTGTTTAGGCAGTTTGTGTATCAACAAATATATACATTTTTTTTCTCACGTACGTTAAGATTTTATGGTACTGAATGAGTTATGTATTTTAAAATGATAGGCAGTAAAAGTTTTACGAGTATCCAAAAAATACTATGATTGTTTGTTTTAAGATTCAGATTCTTTTTATTAACCGAAGTCAAAAAAAAGGAGGAAGTTCTCAATTCGACGCGTATGTTTTTTTTTTTTTTTTTTTTAATGTTTGTTCACCGATTACTCCGAAAAGACCGATTCATGTAATTTTTTTTTATTATTATTGAAAGAGGATACTGTCGAATTGGTCCCATTTAAATTTCATCAAAATTGGTTCAGTACTTTTTTAGAAATTCAACAAAAATAAACATAAATAAACACCTTTAAAATATTTCATATTCAACGATTTTCATCAAGTGAAGTAGTGCTACCTATTTGGCGAGAATGTCACTACCCGGCAATTTTCCTCTCTCTTTATATGGTTTTGTTTCTAGGATTGTCGCAGAGTAAACCAAACAGAAATGTTTTAATCGTTAAAAACTTTCATGGCGTCAACAATCAGTAAAAAAAAAGAAAAAACAAGTGGGTAAGTGTGATCTAAGATAGCTCAAAGGGTTTCGTTTAATATTCCTTTCAAAACACTTTATCCTTTCTTTAATAAATGCAAACAAATTTCATTTAGCAACAAATTAGAAAAGTCATGTTTTTTGTAAAGTAAAAATTTACCGGTCTATTTTTTCGTTTTTTCGAATATCTAAACCAGCCGGATAGCGGGCCAAGCCCGCTATTATATTCTGTCATACTAATATTCGTCATACGGACTAAATCCAATATTTTAAAAAATAATTTCAAAATTAAACAAATTGTACACTTTCAAAATGTTAAAACATGCGAATATTTCCATAATAGTATTTTTATCATGATTCAATATGTTTCTCAAACTCATATATTTACTATTCTCTATTATTTATATTGATTATATTGATACTCGCTTGTATTATTCTCAAACATTTGAAAAATTCGTTAAACTTCCAATAGGACGTTAGATTTTCTTTTTAATTCTCTAATGACGTGATATGAATCTGCTTTGTATGTACTTACACATACTCATGCTTCTTGTATTATTGAGAAATCTTAGACATTTTCCGTTTTATTACGACTATGACGTCAATCAATTTTATTTCATATTTATCTTTTTTTCAATGGGTGAAACTTTTTATTTCATTTTTATTTTTCACGTGGAAATCGTCTGATAGAAATTAATTATTGTAGAAAGATTTTCATTGTGGATTTTAAATCTTTGGCATCGGCTATAACGAAAAATGTTTAATTTTAATAGGAAAAGGCTGTTAGAATTTTGGTTTTTTTATCTCTATTTATTAAAATAATACGAATTTTTCTAATTTTAATATTTTCAGCTCTTCACAGCTGATATTCTGATTTATACACAAAGTTTCAACCCTGTAAGTTACATAGTTTTCGAGAATGGCTCTGTGACAGACAGACAACGAAGCGGGAGCAATAGGGTTTCGTGAGATGAACGAAACCCTAAAAATTGTAAAGCGTTCAAACTCACCCAAGATTTCTGCGGTACACTCGCTTCATTTGAAGAACAATATTTTTACGGTGAAGGGATTTGTAGGATAATACAGAGTGAGCCAAAAGTCCCTGGCAAATTTGTGAATTTAATATAACATCAAGTAATTAGCGTACGATAAGTGCGGGTGAAAAAACTTCCAATTTAATAAATAATTTCTAGCAGTCCCTGTAATTGGATCAGATTAGGAAAAAGCCGCGCACGCAACTGCTGCAATAGCAGTGCATTGCTTGCAAACAGAGTCGATTTGTAGTATTTTGTAGTAGTTTTTTTTTAAGTTTATATTATATGATTGAAGAAAGAGGGTCGTAACTAAAAGTAGTGCGAGCAAGGTCTCGCACCAAATAAGAAGCTTTGTTTCAAAATGTTCTTAAACATTTCAAATTCAAAATGGTGTGCAAAAAAATTAGAAATCCAAAAGGTTTCTTAGCTGTCCAACCTTGATATAAGATTCCGGAGCATTTTATGTTTTTCTTCTATCTTAAAAAATGGCTGAAATATAGTAGTTTGAAATTCGAGAATGGTTGATATTTCCTTAATCAGGTTTTATTTATGATCCTTATAAAACGTGATTATTGCAAATTTACATTAATAACTATTTGTGCTAATATCTCATACGTTTAAAATTGGCATTAAAACTGTGTTGCGTAGCTTTGATGTTTATAAATGGGAAATGTATGTACTTCTTAAATCCATGAACGTAAAAAATTATTTTAAGTATCCAAGTGTTTAGTTATCAGGCAGTTCTTTCGGTGACGTACTAAAATATTCCTATAAAAACGTGTTTTTTAAAAAAACTATCAGATAGATTTCTTTACAAAAAGTAAAAAACTACCTATTGCAGTCAGTCGGAGGAAAGCAATTGCGAAAATTTTCGGTATATTTTCACCAGTCATGACCCACAGATCCCAAAACCCCCCTCCGTTCAAATGTTAATATATATATATATATATATATATATATATATATATATATATATATATATATATATATATATATATATATATATATATATATATATATATATATATATCTGATATCTATGTCATACGATAGCACTCGCATTTACAAACCGTTTTGGATGAAATTAAGCGTGTGTATTAAATTCACCAAAAACTCGACCGAGTTCGTTGGCCAGCTTGGTCCCCCATCTTGTTTCAAAATAGCGGCCACTGAAAGATTTAAAACTAAAAAAATATATACAAAAAATTAATTTGTTTAAGTATTAGGCCTTGATACATGGATTGCGGAGCATTTTTTGTTTTGCCTCCATATTAAAAAATGGCTGAGATACTGCAGTTTGAAATTTTACGGTGGCTGACATTTTGAAACATGACAGGAGATTAAATCATATCAAGGATTAATTTATGAGTTTTAATGAACGGGATTTCTTACAAATTATTACTTTTTCACTGTTGTAATCATTTTCGCATAAAACTACATTCACATCCGTTAGCGTCGAATTCTCGCCAAACTTGGTGGCACTTGGCGAAATATTGACAAATTTGGCAACCAAAAATAAGTCTCCATAAATGAAGCCAACTGGGCTGTAGTTGACTAATTTGGTAAATTTCTTACTCAAAATCAGTATTAACGAATCTTCTGTAAACGGATTTTTTGCATTTTAGCTTACTGCTTTCGAGTAACATTAGCTAAAATTATAGAATAAAGATATAGGAAAGCTATACCTTTTCCTCCCGGGACAAGCCGGAAGGACTTTTTTAACTCTTATACTTGAATAGACCGAGTTGTAACTAAAGCAGTGCGAGCAATATCTAGCGCCAAATAGAAAGCTTTGTTTCAAAATGGTGGTCACGTAAAGATTTCAAATTCAAAATGTTATGCAAAAAAATATATATATAAATATTGGCATACATTTCAGGTTTAGGGGTAGTACTTTCATGCAAAAAAAATTCAAGTAGCAGATACTCCAGCGACATCCGTGGGGAACAATCTCTTGCACTTCATGGTACGGCCCGTAAGATATTCGTGATTAAAATTAAATTACACTGGCGCCTAATTCCGAATTGGCGTTACTTTTTTTAAGAGCGTTCCGGTTACTAAACACACAAACCGGTTCTCAAAAAGAAATATATTTCCCTTCTCAATATTGTCAAACTTTCGGACTCGTTTTTAAACGTAAAAGTATAATGCTTGCAGGACTGAATATTCTAGCGATTTGGAATTGAAAGGCGTTTTCCATTTTTTGATAAATAAATTGTATATCGAGTTATAAGCGATTGTGGTCACGTGACGACAGGTATTTCTCCTTTCCCACCCTGTCGCTTCCGGAAATTCAGTTTAAAACGCAAAACTCGACAATATTTTCTGAAAGATCTTCTGCCTTTACCAAAAAATAGCAAACACCATTCGATTATATAGTTTTTGAATAACAACACCTGCCAATTTCCTGAGTTTCCGAACAAAAATGAATTCAGAAATTAGTTAGAAAGTAGCTCCTTTATATTTGAAAACAGACTTAAGCCTTGAACTTATTTTAAATAGCTTACCAGGCGTAAACATTTATCATGCGTGATACCAATCAGCCAATGAGTACGTTGGATGGGAATAATACCGAAATGTTAAACTAAAACAAAAACGCGGACACCAAGTATGAAAGTCAGATGTAATGGCTTTTACACGCAGATAGCATCTTAGAAAAGAATTACGTATGCCTAACACATCTTTATAACGACTAGAAACACAATTGTAGAGCGAAGAGTTATTTTATATATTTTTATTCCATTAAAACAAAAGCATTAATGGCCGAAAAGTAAAATGCCTAATATAGATTTGTTTTTGTTTCTTTTAAATATACAGACAGAAAAGACGACTCAGCGATTGAGAATCAAATGAATAGTTTTTATGACCCCATATTCAGATGATTCCATGAGGGGTTTTATTAGTATTATTGATTATTTTAAATGAAATATGAGATATTAAAGGTTAAATTTACAATATATATATATATGTGACGTTTTGTCACAAATGTAAGAAATATCTAGCAAACACCTAATTTAAATGCAGTCGTAAATTTAATATTCATCTCAGCAGTCGAGTAGTATAGATAGATTTTAAGAAACACAAAGATGACGGTCACATTCTTTTTATTAAAACATGTCTGACTCCAGGAAAATGCTCTATTTAGCTATCGATAAATTTCATTACTCTCTACAGAAGAACACACCAATTAACAACTATTCGACGACAACATCCCACTGCTTTCGCATGTCCGTCCCCGTTCATCAAAATCGTAACACACTTTCTAACTCTTGATTTTGCTCCGCTCCCGTATTTCAGTAATCACGCGTAAAGTGACAATTCAAGTCACCCGATTCCTCTACACCAATCATAATCGATTAAAGAGGCACTATTTAACAGTTCCGGTGAATCCGGTAAAATGACTTCCGTGCGCGAAGAAAGCTTCTGAAACCATCTAAAGCCTCGACCCAGGTACACGTCATGTAAACAAACAAGAAGCCCTGAATCGAGAGTGTTACTAAAAATAGATTTCAGACGATGCTTTTAGGGCGCAACAGAAAAGAAAAATAAATGAATTTATTGATGCGGAATAAATTTAGAATATTTTTTTTAAAAAATTTGATATTTTATTAAAAGAATGAATTTAAATAAACAGGTTTTTTAGAATGGGATAATTTAGGAGTTATGACATTTTAGCAATAAAGTAAAGAATTTAGAGGGATTTGCTATATACGGGAAATAATAGTGAAATTTAATAGGGATTTAAATAATAAAAGGTTTTTATTTAAGGAATATAAGTAGTTAGCGCCATTTTTAGATTTAAGCAATTTGGAATAAATATTATCAGGTGGATTAAGACCTTATACCTTTACATATGGAGATTGATAGACTAGTTTAAGAATAAGTTTTAATTTAAAGAGCTTGTATAATAATATGGAATTTCATTAAAAGGAAAATTTATATAGACTAATGTTTATCTTGGCGGAACAAATTTAAAATTGTGTAATATATATATATATATAAAATAACATTTTAAAAGTTGGGAAAGTTGATATATATATGTGATTCAATATCACAATATAGTTTTACTGCAGCATTGCAAATAGGCTTACTACATGCGATGTTTGTTAGTTTCTAGACTTAGGTGGCGCACGGATGATTGTTTACATTCTGATTGCCTGTAGCATATTCATTATAAAGTACTTCCTTTTAAAAAATTGATTAAATGAATTTCATGGCACCGCCCAAAATATAATAAAGCATTAGCGGGTTTAGTGAAATCTGACAAAAAATATACAAAAAATATAGAATGACGGATTGCTGAAGTTGCAACGTCATTGCTATGTTGTAAAAGCGTTACGACACTGGCATGTCGAACACGTTATCCACTATTTAATTTTTACTCTTGTAAAACATATTCGAATTACAGAGTCACACCTTTATTTATTTTATTTTTTTGAGATATTGTTCACTAAATTTTTAACTACGCGGTTAATTATTTTGCAAAGAAGCACTCGTGCGACACATGTTCTCTCGCGATAATAGACCACAGAAATTTTCAATCAAAAATAAGGTCTGTGTTTTATTTTATTTTCTCATGATAATACAACAAAGTTTCCTTTACAAAAAGTAATAAGCTATCTATAGCAGCTGTTGAGAGGAAAGCAATTCCGAAAAATTTGGTGTATTTTCTCCGAAGGAGGGTATTGTATAGGGGTACTGTAGTGGACGAGTCAGTTTGGAGATTGTGCATGCGCACTGAGAAAATTGACACTTTCAAATCTGAGTAAATCGATATTTTCATTTTGTTATGAAACTTTTTTTTTCACATATGACGACCCAATGCTTTCAATTCTAAAATGCCAGAAATACTCAGAATATTGAAACATGGACATACTCAAAACTGAGCACATAGAGGTCAGTTCATACTCATTTTTGAAACATGAACAAGGACATGCTCAAAAATGATTAGAATCAGTTCAAACTCATTTTTGAAACATGGAAATACTCGAAAATGTGCACATAGAAGTCCATTCATACTCACTTTTAAAACATGGACATCCTCAAATATGAGCACATGATGTTTTATTCTTGAGTGTGGTGCATGTTTTCAGAAATGTGTATATACATGTTTCAAACTTAAGTAATTTTTATTCGGAGACATTTTGACTATGCGACATACTCAGATATGAGTATTTTTTGCTCAGTTTTGAAAATGTAGTTTTTAGAGTGCGATCATGGTGTCCTGAATCCTAACATTTGTGCATGAATAATGCCTATTCTGTCTATTCTGTTTTGAAGATTACTTAATTAAGTAAATAACAAATAACAAAAGTGAAGTAGACGCATAAATTACTTTACACAATTTAATTAACATCACAACAGAAGTAGGTACATCACATTACACATAACAGAACTACGTCTACATTCTATGAGTACTGCAATGAAACAATATCATCTGAACGATAGGTGGCAGTCGTGACTGCAGAGAGTTATTCCTGTGGAGCTGCCATTTATAGTTTATTATTAAAAGTAAAACACCATACTATCATTTCATTTAAGTTTAACAAAGTACGTATGTATTGCCGGGAATCTTGTTGCTACGGTTAATTTTGCAATGAGATGTTAATTAGGTAAATGTGATTGTGTGTTAGCTATATATAGTGTGGTACTATATATAGCTACATCAATGGATTTGGAACGCATCTGACTTTCGGGTTTGTTAGTTCTCTCGTGAAATTCGAGCCACGTGTTGACTTCAAGTGTAGTTTCCGACTAGCAGTTTTGATAGAATCATCAGCTGTGAATTTTTTCGCCAATTTGGTAAGAAGTTGAGCTTTCTATTTCAAATAAAGAGCATCTTATATAGTGATATATAATGATATTAGTAGCATTTATATAGTGATACTATCTGCTAAAGTGACTATCTTAGGGTTCTGCATAATGAACGGTGAAGTTATCTGGAGCCGAGTTAAATTTAATAAGTTTTGGGAAAAGATTTACCCTCACTCTCAGTCTTTCGTAATATTGAGCTTATTTTTGATCATCTGCATTAAATTGCTGCATATAACTGTTAATATTCTATGCTTACTGTTATAAATCAATTGTTCTGTTTAATTAAATCGGTCTCAGGACCTCCTTTCAAGTTGACAGCCCCAAAGGGTATATCACAACCTAACTATCTGCGTGAAATTTAACTGGAGATCGGAATGTCAAAACATATTAGCAATATATTTATTATTTATATCAAAAAGTAATGAGAGTGTTTTTTTGGCATCGTTAAAAGAAATATATATATTTACATTTCAATAAATAATGATTTCTTTTTCCAATAATTTTCTGCTATGCATTTGATACTTCCGAAGCATTTTCCAGTAAATACAAGAAAAAAATCCTTTGCCAAACATAGATTATGAAACATTTTCCAACACATTCAGAATACTGTAGCAAAACTTCCCCGTTTAATAAGCTGAAAGATTATATTTTAGTAAAAAAAACATCCAACCGGACCACCAACCCAAAGGTTTACGGACATAACATCTCGGTGGTAAGTTCCCCAACACCATCCAGCAAATACACTGGCAAGGGGATAAGCCCAGATAGAGGGCGATATTTAAGAATGAAAGAAATTGGGAGCACTATCTCATTTTACAGAACTAAAGATACTACATCCACGATATTCACGCAGGAAGATAAAAGTAGCAATAACAGTAATATAGAATGAGAACTATTTACAAAAACCAAACCAACATATACCAAAAACAGTTAAGATAAAACAAGTACATTTAACTAGATAATAACTAAGCCTGGATATAAATAAACAGCATGAGTCTCATAAATGTAAAACGAAAAACATGAAGAAAAAAAAAAGATGATACAAATAAGTCGATGTACAAAGCATTTTAAGCAGGGAGTTGCAGAAGAACAGGAGTGTGATGTTAATATAAGGATATGTTGATATATAGGCGCACAATGTCCTGATCTAGTCTATGGTAGTCCAAAGATATCCATCACAGTATCTAAAATAGTTTACAGATGAGAAAAATATTGATACATCAGAATTTGTTTCTGATGAAAGAATACAAGTTATTTAGGGTATTGTAATTCTCAGTGAGTGCCTCAAAGTTTGAACAATTAAATAATTTTCTGAATAAGTTCCATCTCAAAGTGCGATCACGTTTGAAAATAAAATGATGTCTCAGCAGCGGGCATTTTCCGAAAATGCAAGGAGTCACATTACCAGCAGCCGGGCCACTATCACAAAGATCAGAATTCCTTTTACCAATTTTGTTGAAGAAACTCAGGAAGCTCCCGTACCCTGTCAGATAGTATACCAGTATTTTCTTGCTGCACAAATAATCCGTGCCCACTTTGTTGATAATCTGATAAGTGTCCCTGCCGTTGTTGAAATTAGACCAGTCCATTTGCCAGTGGCTAAAAATTTTGTCTCTGTAATATATAATAAAAAGTTATCTTGGGTAGAGGACTCGATCGTCAAAAGCAAAATTAATGTCGACAACAGCATATTTTTTCAAGGTATCAGCGCGCTCGTTACCGTGAATTCCCCCATGAACTTTGATCCATCTGATGTTAATAACTCTTGAATTTTTATGCAGTAATTTTTCGGATATATGCTTAATGATACTATTCGTAGTAAAAGCCCGAAATAGGGTTTGCACTGACTATCCAAAAATTCTATATCTGACTCTATATAAAACTCTCTTATCTGAGTAAATTATCACTCCGTAAAAATGTGTCTTGAGAAACCAGTCAACTCTCATGCAGTATTGCTAGAAGTTCAGCCTGATAAATCGAGTAAAATTTTCGCAGTCTAATTCGATGATCAAAAATAAATTGGTCTTTATAGTTAACCGTGAATGTTTCACCCACAGCATGTTCCATCCTTGAGCCATCAGTATAAATTATGGGTTTGAAAAACGCATAACACATTTGAAAACCTAATTTCGGCAATTATCATCTATAGTTGTAAAAGTATTCACATTATTTTGTGAAGCCCTGTATCTGATCTATAGATTTACATACATATTGTGAAATACTGTAGGTTAGTGTGAAATATTAAAGAATCATGAATATTCCTTACATTTTAGTTAAAGCAGTTTCCCACGGCTAACCAGGGAAAGTCGGTTAAACAAAGAGAAACCTATAAGTCATCGGTTAAACAAGTTTGTGACATAGCAGAAGAAAGAGAGCAGTGAAGTAGCTAATCAATGAGTCATTTTGCCGTAGAGAGTGGAAGAAGCATTTTGACTTTGGAGCTCAAGGAGTTAAAGTCTCTACTCAGCGGTTTACGACGAATATCTCTGCAAAGAGAGAGATTAGTGAAAGACCAGGCCATTGGCCATTTGAAGGTTCCATCCTCAAGCCTTAAGTTAGAACCATCTTTAGTTTAAATTATTCCAAGTGAAAAACTCATCATAGAGACTTATAAAGACTTAGCGACTTTAATTAATATGTATAACAAACTCTTGTGGAAGCTTGACTATATATCGAAAACTGTAATCTCCGAAACCCCCACGAATTCAATTTTCTATGTAATTTATTTGAATGGTGACTATCGATTATTTTAATAAATCATTAGTTTACCCTTCAATATCTCTGTGATTTATCGTAAAACCATGCTACTACAACACCTTTACCTGCCTAGCGGTCCAAATTGCCACAATACTACATATGCAAACATTTAATTCAAAATTTCCGTCAATAAACGGAAGTGAATGTATTTGTGCAATCCTGTATATGATCTTTAGAATTTATAATCAACAATATGCAAAAACTTAGTTAAATTTTAAAAAAAACGCATACCACAATTGAGAGCACACTTCCAGAAATTATCGCTCATAGACTGCACAGTAAAAAAATTCTTTTGTATGTCCTTGAAAAGGAACGATAAATGCTATGCACACCATTTTCAAAAGTAAGCATGCTGTAGTACACCACATTGATGTATAACAATTTCATTATATTTGAAAGAGTGTAACATTTTAAAAATACATTGAAAACGATTTTTCTCCATAGGTCATAATCTAAATAAATTCTTTTGAGAGTTTCTGTAAAGTATTATAAATGCTACACACATCGTTTTCAATACCGGACATGCCATAGTAATCTTCAATAACATATATCAATTAATTGGTAATCGGAGTATATTTAAGCCCATTAGAGCACGGACAAAGAGACAACAGATGGTCATACAAACCGAATTTATAAACACTTTTTAACTTAAAATTCATAAAGATACAAATAAATGTAAATATATTGCTTGAAGGTGCGTAAAAACATACATAAGAACATTTAAAAGCACATTAAAGTCCTTTTAAAATCAAAACGATTTCAACCGAACTTACTCGGTCATCATCAGTAAAAAACTAATAGTTAAGTTGAGTTGTTGTCTCTTCGCGTCTTCTAGCTTGCCCTGAACAAACCATTTTACTTCAAGGGTGTGGAATATAAGGTGAGATGGGAAAGGTCATTCAACATTTCAAAAACAAGTACAGGTTAATCAATCATGTATAATTCATTCCAGACTGCGTGGATATCACATGATAATACATCGTTACAGACTGTTTCTTTTTCAGATATTATTTCCAGAGACTCTCTTGTGATAGATTCCTGGTGATTACTTGTGCGGAATATGATTTTGGATCCATTGAAATTGACTTTTTAACTTATATAGGAAAGTGTTAAAAATGTGAAAATATTTCTCTTTTAAGTTATTTTAAATATTTTTTAGGCATCTTATTTGACCTAATAGCATCCTATATGACGAGTTTTTGTCTTGTATACACATAAACTTGCATACAATTTTTGCGTAAAATAATTTTTATTTTCAATTATTAAATCTGACACGAAGCACAGTGGGGCGTTTTGAGAATCTAGGTCAGTGGTTACCAATTATTTTTCGCATGGGTCCGTTTTAAAGCATAGTTAAACTTTCGTGGTCCAGAAGACTTAAGTCTCCCCCTACTCCCCCCCCCCCCTCGATTCATCCCGCTACCAACCTCTAACTAATCTAGACCACCTATTAGCATAACTTTTCTTTGAAATTATTTGTTATCTAGGTGCTTAACATAATACATACCAGTTAAATTAAGTTCATTAATACCAAATTAATAATTTTTTATTATGATTTTCAGAATTCAAGACGATCAATACAAAGTACATATAAATTAAAAAAAGATTGCTCACTAAAGTTCATTGTGATTGATGTTCAATAGGAAAAATGGCACGTTTTATTTTTCACAACTTGCCTGAAATTTGGGATCAAGTTAGTACAACTGATTCTCATCAAACTGTTAAGGTGGTCATCTGTGAGTCGAGATCTGTACCGATTCTTAATGAAGTTCATTTTTGAGAATGCTGCTTCACACACATAAGTTGAGCCAAACATGGTACACAATTTTATGGCTAAAGACATAAAATTGTGCCATACTTCTAGATACTTTTTTTACACACATTTTTAATTCAAAATTCGTCACTCCCAAAAGTTTTTGGAACTTCATCAAAAGTGTTCTTTAAAACATCTTCTTGGAACTCGATTATTTCCAACTATAGGGCAGCTTTGGTGCTCTTGGAAACATCCGCAGATTCACTCGTCCATACGCCATTAGACGTAAGTGAAAACCAGCTACACAATGTTCTCAATTTTTTCAAAGTCAGAAAATCTTTCTTAAAATTCAGATTTAATTTTTTTCAAAAAATCTTCGAATTGGTTGATGTCAGTACCGTCATTACTTTCACAAGCTGACTTAAGGTGTGAAAAGTGTAAACGTTCTCTTCTAATATCATCGGAAAAGACGCCAATCATTTTTGTAAAACGTTTTATTTCTGAAAGCAGTTGACACGCAAGTTTACCTCTGCCTTGTAGTTTGAGGTTTAAGAGATTCAGGTGCCGAAATAGATCAGTCAAAAAATGCGATGGTTGCCAAATTTTCATCAAAGTCACTGCGGAAATCTAAATGTTCACTTGCTACTAGGTAGCTTTCAATACTAAAAAGTATGAAGCTACCTATTGCAGCCGTTCGGAGGAAAGCAGTTCCGGAAAATTTCCATATATTTTCACCGATCATGACCCCCAGACCCCAAAACCACCCTCCGTTCAAATGTTGATTTATATATATAGATATATCCATATATATATGGGTGTCCCAAAAAGGAGTACCCATTTTTAAAAATGAATAAGAAACAAACGAATAGAGTTATTAAAAGAATTCTTGCAGGAAACGGATATGTGAAGTCTGGAATTTTATTTAGAGTATTTTATTATGTTAGTTCAAATTCTTACCGACAGATGGCGCTGTGGCTACCGCATTCATCAGCAATAGTTGAAAATTAAATGACAATATTTTCAATATGTCCTCCATTCATCACAATAACATGTCGGAGTCTTAGAATGAAATTAGCACACACCTTCTGCAAAGTCTGTACGGAAATGGCTGTACACTCTTGAGCGGTTAATCGCTGGAGCTCAGCTAGTGAAGTGGAATTTTGGCAGTAAACTACATCCTTCAGATGCCCCCCCCCCAAAAAAAAAAATCACACAGTTTTAATCTGGTGAGTAAGGTGGCCAATTCATACCCTTGCCGGTTAACTTCAGGTAATTTTCGGTGCTGTAGCGCCATCTGTCGGTCAGATTTTGAACTATCATAATAAAGTGTTATAAACAAAATTCCAGACTTCACACATCCGTTTCCTGCAATAATTTTTTAAATAACTATTTTCGTTTGTTTCTTATTCATTTTTAAAAATAGGTACTCCTTTTTGGGACACCCTGTATATATATATATATATATATCTGACCTATGTCATACGATAACGCTCGTATTTATAAATCGATTTTGATGAAACTAATTGTGTGTATTAAGCTCACCAATGTCTCGACCGAGTTCGTTGGCCAGCTTGGTCCGCCATTTTGTTTCAAGATGGCGGCCATTTAAAAATTTAAAACTAAAATAAATATACAAAAAAGTTAAAAATTCAAATTTATTTTTTAATTACGTGTTAGGTCTTGATACAAGGATTCCAGAGCATTTTTTGGTTTACTTCTATCTTAAAAAATGGCTGAGATAGAGCAGTTTGAAATTCTAGGGTGGCTGACATTTTGAAACAAAACGCGATTACTCGCAAATTATTTTCTTTCATTGTTGTAATAATTTTCCCAATCATACGCATAAAACTATATATTCATATCCATTAGCGACAAAATTGGCGACATTGGCGCCAAATTCTCGTCAAACTTGGCGACGTTTGGCGAAATATCGCCAAATTTGGCGACCAAAATAAGTCTTCATAAATGAAGCCAATTTGGCTATTGTTCAATAATTTGGCGAATTTCTTATTGAAATTCAGTATTAACGAATCTTTTGTAAACGTTTCTTTGCATTTTAACTTGCTGTTTTCGTGTAACATTAGCTAAAATTTTAAAACGAAGATATAGGAAAGCTACCTTTTCCTCCCGGTACAGGCCGGAAGGACTTTTTGATCATTAGTTGAAAGAAATTATTTGATGTCCTCCAGTATGGCAAATAATTTTTCAAGCATCAAGCCTTTACTTAGCCATCTCAGATTGTTGTTAAGAAACAAGTCGTCAAACTGAGCATCACTCTCTTCAAGAAGTGTTTTAAATTGACGATGCTTAAGACGATGCAAGAAGTGTTTTAAATTGACGATGCTGACGATGCTTCTGATCGTATGAATTTTGTTATTTGTATCACCGTTTGCATTTTATTCTGAAGACTGGGATTCATACTTCAATACAACACAATTTAATGAATCATGCAGTTTTAGCATATCAAATTTTCATTGAATTTTTATCACTGCTGAGTCGCTGAACCAAACCTTTCCTACACACAAGCATTGGCGGTTCCCCGTCTGTTGTTACCAACATAACGTTTTTCATGTCTAATCCAGCTTGGTTGAAATTATCTGTAAAAGCCTTGTACAATCATCTCCTGTAGTAGTTCACAACATAGACAAAATAGTCAGTAGTTCTTCAAAAAATTGTTCACGGGTTCTATCCAGATAGCACACAAAAATAATTAGCTGTGCTGTATCTGTAATATTGCAAGATTCGTTCAAATACAATGCATAGCAATCTGTGGTATCTAAAGTTGCTTTCAAAGTTGTATATTTTTCCTCTGGCAAAACTTGTGTATTCTTTGCGCTTGAAGAAGCAGTTTATGGAATACGTCGAATAGTGCCAACGTTATCCTTTCCGTTCTCAAATAACGCATTTCCAGCATCCAGCATGCACTCTTTACAATATCTGCATAATTATATGGTTTTATATATTTCCAGTGTTGGGCTCGGGCTTAGGCTGAGCCCGCCTCATCCCTAGAATTTACCCGCTTCGGGCTGCGTCGGTGATTGCCGCCTGTATATTACGCGTTGTACGCAAAACCATTAATATTTTCTGTTATTCACAATTTCGCCGCGGTCCGTACAAAACTTGCTGGCGGTCCGGATCCGGACCGTGGTCCGCCATTTGGTGACCACTGATCTAGGTGGGCAAAATTATTGCGTTGAAGTTTAATTAGGTTTTGCTGGGTTTTCGAATGTATCAGTAATAAAATAACCAAACAGTGATAAATATTTGACTTATTTAATTATTTATATTATTATTATTATTATTATTATTATTATTATTATATTATTACTTATATTATTATTATTATTATTATTATTATTATATTATTACTTATATTATTATTATTTTTTAAATTATAATATTGTATTGCCATTGAAACCACACATGTATTCAAAGTTTCAGCTCAATCGGATGATTAAAAGTGGTGAAAATTGACTTGCAAGATTTGAATTAAACACTCAGACGCACACTTCAAGTTAATATAACTTAATGATTCGCAAACTTTCGCAGGAGCTGTCTTAAGTTTTCAATACTTTAGGAATGGCACTTTGATTTTTAAAAAAATGCTTATTGCTTAATAATGCTTAATACTGTATTAAATGTGAAGATGAAGTTTGAAAACAAGATGGCGCTTATTTTCAAACAACAATAGGTTAAATCGTGTGACAAACATGTGACATATGTCCAGTAAACTCCTGCTTTCAAATAAAACAGAAAAGTCCCGACTTGCTTTCGAACTTACAGAAAAATAATGCAACTGTTGAAAGTCTCTCAAATCAGCTGCCTTCTTTACGGTCGTAGTTAATCGACACATTGGGTTTTTTCGACAAAACTCGTACGGATCTCGACAAAAGAGACATTCAGCTACCAGTATACGCGGTCTTGTTAAATTCCGAGATAATCGGAAAAATGAATTTTGTCCACCTAGATCATCAAAACGCCCCACTGTGCGATGTAGAGATAATATCTTAATAACTACCTGCAGGGTGACAAGAAATAAACGCTTCAATTTGAAAATTCAATAATTCATTAGCTACAAAAAAATATTGAGGAGCTTATTACTTGTCGCACTGTATTAACAACTTTCTTAATGAATTAATTTTTAAATTTCTGTGGATATGACTTAAATGTGAATAAAATGAAGACTGCAACAGTGTTCACTGTAAAAAATAAAAACAAATGTTTTTTTAACATAGAAAAATATCTATAACCACGAACGAAAATATACAATTACCTCTTCTGAGTTACACACGATTCCAAAAAGCGTTCTTTATGAACCTCAGAAACAAATATAATTTCGAGATTTAAAGGAGAAAGAAGCATTTATAAAAGCGAAGTTACTTTTGCAGCCAATGATTTTCGAAAACGTCTCCGAATCCTATTTATAGTGTATAAAACAGTTTTCTCAAACCGCAATATCGATTTTTATGCTGTCCATTCTCAAGTTAACATTTTTACGTTCAACAAACATGTTTTACAGACTAACATCGTAAATTAACCGCATTAACATTAATATTAAAATTAATATTATTTTGTTACTCTTGCATGTATAAATTCAGTTACGCTACTGAAAATGTTTCATTGAGAACTGATAGCATCCTAAAACCGATATTCCTGTTTGTGAAAACTGATTAACGGACTATAAAAACAACTCGGAAACGTTTCCGAAAATCAGAGGCAGCAAAAGAAACTTTGTTTTTATAAATGTTTGTTTAAATCTTAAATTATATTGGTTTCGGAGGTTTTTAAAGATAAATAAAGCTTCTCGGAATCGTGGGTAATTTGAAAGAGGTTATTGTATATTTTCTTTCATGGCTATATTACATTTTCCTAGATTAAGAAAAATTTATCTTTTTTTACATTGACAGTAAAGCTAAAAATCTTAAAGAAAGGTTTACTAAAGAAAATTAATGGTCCCGATAAGCCATGAGGGTAAAATAGGGACTAATCAACGGTCCCTACCTTAAAAAAATCTAGGTCTTCAAAGACCCTTCGGCATGGTATTGCACAATGCCATCAATTTCCACATTCTAAAATTTTTATGTGCCTTTTTTTATTGTAATTAGTACCTACATAAAATATGACCTAAATTTAAAACTGAACGACTTTTTCTTGCTATCAGGAAAGTGATACTCAGCTTTTTCTGTCAAACAAAAACCAATCAATAAGATTTTATAGTATTGACGTTATTAATATAAGGTTTAGAGCTTTCTATAGAAAACTTCTGTTGTAATATTTTCTTTTTAGCCACCCACAGGGAGGCTTATTCTTTCAATCTCTATCATTTTTCATGTTTATGAAAAGTCACAGCAATACATCGTTGCCACAGGTTAATCTCGGAAAATGAAACATTTGAAGTTACTGAAAAAATTAATAACTCAAAAAGTATTTATCACAAAATTGTTAGACAAACTGCGTTGGAAAGGAAAAAAATTGTATTTTTCTTGATATAAATTTAAAATTGAATGATTATGCCGTTTTTCAAATAATGAGTTTCAAAAATTACCAAATTTTACAATGAAGTACCATAACGAAACCTTCACGCGTAAAAAGATAATGATAACGGCTGTTGCTTTCGGTCGATAATGGACCAAACGATGTTCGCATTTTACTATTTTTACCGTTTTTAACGAAATTCTGTAACTTTAGAAGAATTTTTCTTTGAATAGGCAATAGAAATGCATAAAATCGTTACAAAAATGTTAAAATTACAAAAAAGGATAGATGCAAATTATCAGATATGAAAAATAAAGAAGAATTTTGGTACTTTCGCTCTTTCGTGTTATAGCAGCCACCAAGCATGAAATATTTTTGTTTCTATTTTTATTAATATACTAGCAGACTACGCCCGCTGCGCTGGTCGGTTTCTCCAAAAGAATCCTGAATCAAACGAAATATATCGGTGAATTTAAACTTGTATTTTAAAGTAATCTGTACCTTTACCTGGAATAGCCTAAAATAACATAAAAACGGATACTTATTTCACTAAGTTGTGTTTTTTTTAATACGGTTTACTATTACGTTTACAATTTATTACTTACTGTTTTCCATTGATTTATATGTTTTATAGCTACATTTTTTAATAACGTGAATTAACCTATATTATTCACAACTAAAAAGAAATGGATATTTGACGAAAAATTAAATAAAAATCATGCATTCATGACATCATAATTCACTTTTATATTTTAACAAAATAATACGACTACTATAATTTGTGACTCGTGCTGACACATTTCTGTTATTATTATTTTTTTACGCGTGAAGTTTTCGCTATGGTACTCCATTGTGAAATTTGGTAATTTTTGAAATTCAATATTTGAAAAAGTGCATAATCAGTGGATTTGAAATTTATATAAAGAAAAATACAATTTTTTACCTTTCTAACGCAGTTTGTCTAACAATTTTCTGACAAATACTTTTCGAGCAATTAATTTTTTCAGTAACTTCAAACGTTTCATTTTCCGTTATTAATCTGTGGCAACGATTATTGAAAATCCCAGGCGTCAGCAACACGTACCTTTTTATTAAAGAGGATTGTAAATTTGGTACTTTCGTGTTATAGCGGCTTCCAAGGATGAACTGCCAAGCGGTCAAGATTTATCGCCAAATTATAAAGCATGTATGACATTATAATAATATATGATATATATATAACATTTCTGTACGTATGTGGCCAAGTTATAGTCATATATCATGCATATATGATGTATATATATGACATGTGTATATGATGTATATACGACATATAAGACATAAATAATATGTGTATAATGACGTATATGGCACATATAGGAGTGTTTGGAATATATATATGCATATATAGGATGCATATATAAGCTTTGCAATTATCTTGGCGAAATCATAACTGCAACCTTGGCATAATCATAATTGTGGGAGACGCTATAACACGAAAGTACGGTATTTTTTTATTTTTTTTTTATAGCCACACACAGGGCTAATTCTTTCAGATTACAGTAAAATTCATGTTTATGAAAAGTCACAGCCACTCCATATATAAAGGAGGACACCCTGTATGCATAGCTATACAAATGGTTGTTACTGACGATATTAAAAATCAAATTGTCTCTCTGTATTTTGCCGATACTTCCGCTTGTATTTCCTTTCTCAGTACCTAATTGCCATACAGCGAGCGCAGACCCCATTTAAACAATAATATAAAGTATCCAACAAAGTTAAACCCGTCGTGGCGGACATTTCTAAGGGGACCCGTGGCCCTATCTCCAATAGGAATGAAGGTACCTCTGGGGGGGCTAAGTTCTTGTAAGTTCCTGGGGGGAAAGGTTCAGTAAGACCTTTTTGGTGCTCCTCCCTCATCTAAACCCCTTCATGTAACATATCAATAATTGATAGATCTCGTCAAGCACTATGGTCTGGTCCTACTCTCCGCCTCTCACTCGCCCCTCCCTTAAAAAGCATATTTCTCTGTTTCAACTCTTTCTAAATTTTAGTTTTTCCCATCTTTCTCAGCCCCTTTAAGCCCCACAGAGGGCGTAGGCCTATTCTAAAAGATCCAACGAAATTAAAATCGTCGAGGCCGACATTTCTAAGAGGGTCCCGAGACCCTATATCCCATAGGACCGGAGTTACCCCCCCCCCTCACGGTGGAGACATTCAAGGTGCTCAAACCCCGTCATGTAACATATCAAAAGTGTGATCTCATCAAGCACTTTTGTCTGGTTTTACTCTCCCCCTCCTTCTCTCCCTTCTCCTGTCAGGAGCACTTTTCTTATTTTTTTTTCATATTTATTTTAGTTTTTCCCATTTTTCTCTGTTCCTATGGACCGGACAGCTCCAAAATTTTACCAAAATTAGCTGTAAACTGCCTAAAGGTATTCCCCCCCTTCTTTCGGCGCCCTCGGTTTTCACGTATCTCTCGAGGGGGGCCGTCAGAGGGGCGAAAAGGGGGATACCTTTTAAAGTCCCATCTCTCAATTTCAAGTGAGGATTCATTTTAAAGGTCTCGTAGAGCACTTGTGTTTTGTGTAGCTCCCCCTCCCTTCCCCCCACCGCTCCCCAAGATCCCGTCAATTAATGCTAACTCATCATTTGTTAAACAACTTCTCTTAGCTTTATCCATCATAAAAGCTGCTATCATAGAACTTTTCATTATCTTTTTTAGGTTATATATTAAAAGCTAAAATGCCTTGAATGATTAAAAATAATTTAAAGAAGGTCATTATGCCAGCACATTTGTAAACAACAACTACCTCGCCACGTCTCAGCCCATTGAAGCCACATCTTTTTATTATTATAGTTATTAAAAATACTTCTAGTCACCGAATCCTTTTAAAACTTGGTGTGCTCGTGCCTAATATATTCCGCCAGCTCACAAAAAATCTTAGAGCGCTAACTAAATTCTAAAGTGGAGAAGCTGGCTTATGCTAACAAACACTTTTTTTGACGAGTTAGACTTGGCTGAAAAAATCTCAGCAATAAAAGCCGCGGGTGGCCAATCTATATTCTGCCGTAAGGTAGAATTTTTCCCGCTTGTTATTTATTACTTTCTTCTGTCCATATACAAGAAGAAAGTATTGGATTCTAGAAATTTTTCGACTTTGAGTTTTAGAAAGGTTTATACGCTTTAAAGGATCCTGAATACGGTTTGACTATTTTTAGAAAATGTCTGTCCGTGAGACTCTCTAGATCTGCACTTGATTTTTTATTGCTATGATTTGTATTATATATTTCAGTATTTCAAGAGAAATATTCAAAAAAGGTTTTTCGGTATAAAAAATATATTATTTCTCATGACATAAAAATCAATGTTTTTACTTCCATTTTCAATAAAATATTTAAAAATTGAAGAAATATTTTCCATTTGGGCCATTCTTCTCCTTAAATATCTTGTGTCTCTTTGAGCGAATTTTCTAAAAATGACTCCACCCTATACAATTAAATTTTAAATTTATCAAAAATTAAAGACTTGTTTAATTTTAATACAGCACGGCAACATCATCTTCTTATTAAAAAAAAAAAAAAAAAAACTCTAAAATTTTTTGAAAGCTTGTTAGAGCGTCACTCAGTGACATTTTAGTAGTTAAATGTCAAAATAATCAATTGAATTAAAAAAATATAGTTTTTTTTTTAAATATTTTTACTACATCTTAATTAGGGTTTAGCCTTAATTTTTTACTACATTCTTAAGAATTAGCAAAACTACTTGCAGCCTGGATGTAGAAGTTTCTTGAACAGGGGTGAGTCTCAATTAGTCTATGTTTTGGCTACCAGTAGTTTGGAACAATAATCTTCACCTTATTTAATAGCAGAACTTCAAGTGCCAACACTGTTCAGCACTGTTAAAAACGTATCTGATAATTTTAATTAACAATGTGTATTGTGTATCATTATTTTTTACTTTAATAACTGACAAAATTAATTGTGCTTTAACTTCTCTAGCTTCTTGTGCTTTAGCTAATTGTGCTCTAGCGTAAATTGATAAATCTTTTGCGTAGCATATCGTTAGTTATTGCTATTTCATATATGATTGCAAGTTGCATCTATTTCTATAAGCAACTTGGATGTGATTGAGTACATTTACAGTTCTTGAATATCAAAATATTTCACGAATCTTAAAATATTTTATCTATAGCATTTTAAATCAGAGCAGAATAAAATAAAACACGATATAAGGATAATACCTTAATAATACATAATACATCGAAATAACTCTTCAAGAATCATTTATCTTAACATTCCGTTAGTCGCGCCAAATCTGACAGATACGCGGTCCGCATTAATAAAGCGGTACACACGTCCAAAAGCTTCAAGTAGGTGGCGCCATGTGTTGATGGCTTATAACAGATGGCGCCGTATAATGTTAGGAATATGGAAAATGGGGAAGTTTTCAACAGATTGACAAGCGAGAGAAGAAAAACAACATCACAACAACACAAATATATAGAATATGTGCAATTATATTATACGTAATATATTTACTTTGTCTATTCATAAATGTTCTAAAATTAGTTCTTTGTATTTTTTTACCCTAATATCTGAATTAATTACTGCTAATGAATTTTTTTTTATCATATATCTCAAAGGTAGAGATTTAGATTGGTGAGAGTTTAGATTAGTGAGCACCAATGTACTTACCCAGTTAGAATTTTGAACCCGAAAATTTTACTTAAAGTCAACCGGAACCTCGACCCGAACCTGACAAAAATAAATTCGTCAGCCCGAAACCCAACCCGAAAATGAAATACTTAAATCCAAACCCGAAATGGAAGGAAATTAGTTTTTATCTACGGTCGTCTATAATGTCAATTATTAGCATATTAATTACTACCTATTAAAACAGACATTAATCTATTTTAAAACACGTCAGAAAGCGGTGCACACGTCCAAAAGCTTCAAGTAGATGGCGCCATGTGTTGATGACTTATAACAAATGGCGCCATATGCTGTTAGGAATAAGAAAAATGGGGAAGTTTTCAACAGATTGACAAGCGAGAGAAGAAAAGCAACATCACTAACTGAAGATGGATCAGGAATAAAAGGTGAAAATATTTTTAGAACTTTGAACATATTGACTAGTTTTAGTATAGTTTTGAAAGTTGTTTTTTGAAGTTTTTGGACGTGTGCACTGCTTTTTGATGTGTTTTAAAATAAATTAATGTCTGTTTTAATAGGTAGTGCAAGCAATTCTTATGGAAGGAAATTAACCCACATTTTAATACAATTACGGAAAAAGGGTGTCAATGATTATTTTTAATATCAATTTCGTCTTTTATGTTGAAAAATGAATATATATATATATATATATATATATATATATATATATACTCATTAATGTTCAAATATAAAGTTTTTTTATCTGAAAAAATATTCTAATCGTCTGGGGTCTGGGTCAACTAGAACCCGACTCTCAAGAGTCAACTCCTAACCCGAAAAACGGCTCGGGTCCAAGTAAAATTGGGTTATTTAACCTGATGAAGGACTCTACTCTAAATGAAACGTTACTGTTAAAAAGTTTAGATAAACGGCCAGTCTGCCACGAATTGATACATATATTTCTCCTGCCGGCGCCGCGTTGGGCCGTTGCACTACTTTCTTACTGCTTTGAAAATCAATTATGCATCATTTAAAACATTGCCTTAACAAAAGCAGGTCCTGACAAAGCTGCTTGTTTGTATTTTTTCAGGCTTGTCAATACAGGGATCAATTAATCATTTTCTTAAATATACATGATTGATGAATGAAATGTTCAACTGTTTGTGCTTCGACGGTATTAAAGTAACAGTTGAATCACATTGTTATAAGAAATATCTGATTCATCCATAATCAAGGGCATGCTTCAAGTTCAACTTATATACTTTACTGTATAATCGATAGATGGCATTAGTAATTCTGTGAAGGAAATAAATGTTTGAAAAGGATTTTTCCCCGCCACGTATCTCATCCTACTAGCTGCAAATTTATTCTGTAATATGCGATAATAAGTTTCTGTTGTGAAACATTTCAACATTAATAGATATATCCATTGAATGTTTTATTCTTTTTTTTTTTTTTTAAGTTTAGAAGTAATGTACTTCTAGGTTAGGAATAGAAAAATAACACAAGCATAAAATGAATCTCTTTTTCTATAAAATAAAGAGTGTTTCTTATGTATCTTGGTATGCTCATTTCGAGGAAAATGCTCAAAAATTTCTATCACTTACAGTTTTGACACAAATCGAAGATTTCTGTCTAGTTGTTAAATTATAAATTTAGTCATAAAAACATCCGACTTTCGTATTGATAAGTTATGAATTTAGTCATAAAGTCACCAGAGATTGATAAACATGACAGCAGACTAATAGTGATTGCTGCATAGGAAACAGTGGCAGGTAATGCACAAGACAAAAAAGAAAAGGGGGGGGAGATATCTTTCTCCGAGAGGAAGAAATTACATTATAGTAATAATATTTAGCTTAGTGGCAACTTTGTCGAACATAACTACTTAATGAAATAAAAGATATAACTTATTTTTAGGGTTCCGTACTTAAAAGGAAATAACAGTACCATTATAAGATCGCTCGTGTGTCTGTCTGTCCATCTGTCACAGTCGTTTTTCTCGTAAACTATGGAACGTGGAAAGTTCAAACTTTAATATTGTTATAAATCCTATTGACCCACATATTTTCAGATTATTTGCCATTCACAAATATGTTTAGGAAAAAATTAAGGGGCTAATTAGTTACTGATTTTTTTTTTCTTTTTGTATATCGTGTGAAAGATCTCGTAATACCGAACTCAAAAATATATTTGTTTTAATTTTAAGTATTCTATTTGCAGAAATATCGTCGAAAATGCACTGCAAAAATATGCCCCTCCCCCCCTCTCTATTTCCGAATGTAGTGAAACTAAAATTAGGGGGAAAAATTAGGGGTAGTAGGAGTTTATTTAAACATTGCAGGAAAACTATAAAGATTTTCCTAGGTCACATAGTTTAAAAAAAAAAAAAAAAAAAAAAAAAAAAAAAAAAAAAACGCATTTTTCCGTTAAACACAAATTATACTTTTCGAGGGGGGGGGGGGGAGTTGAGTGGCGCTCAAGGTATTTATCAACGCAGAATCATCGCAGGACAGTAGATAATGATTTTTTAAAAAATTTGTAGGTAAATATCCGAAATACTAATTAAGTTACTTGATTTTTATTTTTTATTTTTTGTCTCTGTCGTAAAGTTCTCGTAACACGGAACTCAAAAATATATTTGTTTTAATTTACACTTTCATTCTTCTGTTTTACATTTTCAAAGATATCTTCGAAAGCGTACTGCAAAAATATGTCCCCCCCTCCTATTTCCGAATATACCGAAACTAAAATTATATAAAAAAAAATTGGGGTAGTAGGAGTTTGTTAATTAATAAATAGTAATTAATAAATTTAATGTACGAAACCCTTTGAGTGCGAGTTAAATTCGCACTTGACTGATCTATTTAAGCGTTTTCTCTATAAAGCTTTTTCACTTACATCTTCTGTATTAATGTAAAGACGTGTTCTATTAATAGAACCCCAGACCCGAACTGGTTAAAATAATACATTATGCTATTTTAAAACACACGATCATGCCAATATTTCTAAGACTTTCACACCTTACACATGCCTGCAGATCACATAAATTTTCGCACGGCACTCACCTGAGATATAAATTCTTTTTATGGCTGACGTTTTAAGTTTATGGCTTGGCGGTTATGGCTAGTTGCATAGGAAACTGTGACAGTTAGTGCACAAGACAAAAAAGATGTGTGTGTGTGAGGAGAAGGGAGATATCTTTCTTCAAGAGGAAGAAAATACATTATAATAATGTTTAGATTAGTGGCAACTTTGTCAAACGTAACTACTTAATGAAATGCAAGATATTAGCTTATTTCTTAAGCGTTTTCTCTTTAAAGCTTTTTCACTCTTCTACATCTTCTGCAATAATGTTAAGATTTGTCCTATTAATAGGATCCCAGACCCGATCGGGTTAAAAGAATATATGCTGGTATTTTAAAACACATGATTATGCTAATATTTCTAAGACTTTCACACCTTACTTGCCTCCAGATCGCATACATTTTCACACGGCACTCGCACTTTATGTAAATTCTTTTTACGGCTGACGTTTTAAGTTTATGGCTTGGTGGGGCCATTTATTTTACAACGAGTTATTTTTTGATGGAATCTTATCTTTACAACATGATTAGTTTTAATTTCTACTTTGAGAGAAAAAATGCTTTCTTATTGTTTAATTATTTCTCTGAATAAATGTTCGAAATGACATGAATTTTGAACTGAAGTTTAAAAAAATTACACTATACATTAACCTGGTGAATGAAGCGATGTGATACACAAATAAAGGCAAAAAAAAAAAAAAAAAAAAAAAAAAAAAAATTCTTAACAATATTATAAAATTAAGAAATGCGCAAGGCCTTTCGAAAGAAATTTGTCTTTCTTCTTCAGGAGCAAAGAAGACGGGAGACTACTTCGAAAGCAGGCGCAAGTCTTGCTCCTGCCTTCAAAGCGGTAGCATGTCTTCTTTCTGTCTGAAGAAGAAAAACAAAGTTCTTTCGAAAGACAAAAAACCTTCTTAATAACAAGAATTCTGATCGGATAACTGGAAAACCTTCTTAATAACAGGAATTCTGATCGGATAACTGGAAAGTTTTTCTTAATAACAACAGCAAGACTTGCTCCATCCTTCAAAGCGGTAGCACGTCTTCTTTGCGCCTGCAAGAAAAAAACAAAGTTCTTTCGAAATGAATAATAATAATAATAATAATAATAATAATAATAATAACGAATTCTGATCGAATAACTGGAAAACACTTCTTAATAAAAGGAACAAGTCTTTTTTCTGCCTTCAAAGAGGTAGCACGCCCTCTTTGCGATTGAAGAACAAAGACTAAGTTCTTTCGAAAGGCAAAAAGAAATCTTAATAATATTATAAATCTGATTGTGTGCAAATGTTAGGCTGAAGCCAGCGTCAAAATGGAGCATTTAATGATCCTGTATCTTTGCATACAGGTTGATTATAACCCTCGAATGAACATAGGCTGATTTTTGTTTATTTTATTCAAATATTTTTCTTAATAATTCAAAATTTCGTTATTTTCATAGAGAATAAATGGACATTTTTTCGTATAATATTTTTAAATGGTTAAATTTACTTTACCGTTGCTAATACTTTATCGTTGCCAAAACTGAATCAAATCCCGGAATAATAATTTTTACTCAACAATTTACTTTCAAGTGAAAAATGAAAATGAAATAAAAAAATTAAAGAATTAAAAAGAAGATTAAATAATATTATTAGAAATAAATCGTACTTTTTTTTAGTTTTTGATAATAATACAAGATTTCAATATGCGTAACCATAGGAAACAGGCGGATCTGACGTCCATACACCGAAAATAAAGCGGATATGCTATGCTTTGATGGTGAAATAATTTTTCTTTACTTTTTTTTTCTTTTATATGGTAACAATATTTGACATTTTACCGTCTGCGCACGGCTAATATAACTATACCGTATTCTTTTTAAAAATTTTAAAAAGTAAAAAGAAGTTTGAAAGGAAAATGGATAGCAAATGTCAATAATATGCTCCGCAAAATTATTCATGTCGAAAATGATGTCATGGATAGCGAGAAATAGTTATTTTTCATTCTTTAAACTAAAAGAAATAACTCGATTACCTAAAAAAAAAATGACGAATGTTAATAGTTCCGTTTTTGTTGATAAAACCTAAAGATTTAATATTATTTCGTTAAAGTAACATAATTTCCCCTTTGCCAGTATTGAAATTAATTGCCTGGAAAAGAAAATTAACAAGAATTATGTCATTAAAAAGGGATTTCTCTGGGGAAAAAGAGACGTCATATTTGAAATAAAACGGGAATTTTCCAATATGTTTTAAAATGAGTGTGAATCAATTCCTTACATTAATAATACAAGGATCAGTAAGTATAGAAGTAGATGAGTTTCACGCCATGTTTATGACGAAAAATTTAAATGTTTTTTTTTTAATCTATACTGATTATTGAGCATGAGTATCCGTTATATACAGATGAGAGTTTTCTGCTAAAAATCACATCATAATTTTAAGAAAAGTAAAATTAACACGAATCTATTATATTAAAATCTGACCGTGTGTTTGCATTTCGCGATTTAAAAAATTAAATTAGATGCCAAGATTTTTTTTTTTTTTTTTTTTTTTTTGTAAATTTTAACGAAGTTTCTCTAAAAATGGAAAGTAAATTACTCCATATTTGTGTATAAAAAAGGAGAAATAAAACAGATGAGTATATATTTTACTCCATTTTCTCATTAAAACTGAAAAACAGAATTTATTTTCACTTTGAATAAATGGTGAAAACAAAATCTTGATTTCAGTAAATTATTCGAAAAGTAAAAACACATTTTCACATATTCAAACGTCATGAATCAATTTATTCTGGAGAACAAAAAATGCCTGTCAACATACTGTCATTTAGAAAACAAGATTTGTTTCGTTTCAGCTATACATTAAACCAAGGCGGCAGAATTGAATTTAAAGAAAAAGCATATGCTATTTCCAATTAATGTTTTTTTGAAGGATGGCTGTTAAAACGTTTCACAAAGGCATTAAAAGTAAAATTGTTTATCAGGTAAAACTGACATTTGTTTTTACCCAATTTGTCTATTTCCACGATTTTATTTGGCCCTCCTTTTTGCATTGGTTGCAATTTCATTTCGCGATTGTTTGACACAAAATTTCACTTTTTTAAGACTGAATTATGTCAAGGTCCCTATAACAAAAAATATTGTATTGTCTCCTATGAAATATGATAAATAGTTAGTTAATTATTAAAGTTTTTAATTATCGGGAGTGAAATATTTTGTTTAATTAATGTATTTATTCTTCTTTTAATGTTGCGTGAACGAAGTCACGGTTAACAGCTAGTTCTTAATAAAAGGAATTATCGGATAGTTGGAAAACTCTTGTTAATAACAGGAGCAAGTATTGCTCCTGCCTTCAAAGTAGCAACATGTCTTCTTTTTTCTGAAGAAGAAAGACAAAGTTTTTTCGAAGGACCTTACGCATTTCTTAATTTTATGTTGTTATTAAGAAGTTTTTTTACCTTTATTTGCACTATATGGTACTAGTGAACACTGCGTTTCATAAAATACAGATCGCCTCCCTCCCCAAGGTCTTTAGTAACGCAATTTACGATTCTGAATTTTTACTTGTCCTCGCGAAGAAAACTCAGAAAACCGAAAAAAAACCGCTTCAAGTATTAGCAAAAGATTTCGGAAAAAATACGACATGTTGGACGTACCCCATAACATCTGATCATTAACAAAAAGAAGAACTGAGATTGGAAGTAATTCTTACATCCACTTCCTGCAAAAGCCTTTAGTTACGAAATCACCATCTGTCTATATTTGGATCCAAACGCTTCCCTAATGGACTTCTGCCATTTAGTATTACGACTCGAGGCACGATTTTCTCCCCAAATCATCCCTCCGTTTTTTTGGGGAAAAAAACTTCTTCAGTCGCCGTAGGTATCGGAGATTGCGAAGGAAAGATGCGCCTTCTCGGGTCGAGCTTTGGGTCACCACCGTGGTGGAATCGGTCCCCGTCCGTTGAACTCCAGCCATGCCGGTCATCTCTACACACGAGATGGGAAAATAAAAAGTAAGAGTGACCCACTTTCCTTAGGAGGAAGAGCAGGGAGAATAAAAAAATAGTTTTTAGTTTAGAAGCATCGATGAGAAATGATTGGAACAAAACAGTTATTTACTCTGGCATTCTCATTAAGAAGTAAAATTGTAGATTTTACAGTATAATACTGGTACCCCAGCTGCCAGTATTATACCGTATAATTAACAGTAATAAATAGTAAAATAAGCAGTAATACACTACAACGCAGAGCCAGTATCATACTGTAAAATCAACAATTTTTTTTTTCAGTGTTCGTACTTGCAAAAGTTTAAAAAAAAATACATTAAATTTTTTTTTTCATTCTCTGAAAGTACAATTAGTAAAAAATAATCAGTAAAAATATATATAATTACATTTTCTAGTCGATCAGATAAAAATTAAGAAAGTTACGCCGCTTTAATTTACTTTGTTCTATCATACATAAATCAAAAACTTGAATCTTAAAAGTGATTATCTCCAAAACTATTAGGTTGATGCACAAATTCTGTCGTATCTTAATACCTTTAATACCGGTATACCTGATAATTTTATTATACATGCTTGCTTTGAACTGATAGATGAAATTATCAGGTATTAAAATTTTACCGGTATTAAAGGTATTAAAATTAGGTATTAAAATACGACAGAACTTTTGCATCACCCTAATATGTCTTTGAACCAGTATTGCCAGATTGGGGATTTTGTCCCCATTTTGAGGAATTTTGAACCTCCAGAAGAAATATTTGGGGACAAGTTATTAGTGGGAAAACGTTTCGGCAATATCAAAAGTTTTGGGAAAAACTTGGGGATTTTTTTCATTATTTCATGTTTTCGGGTTAAAATTTACCTTTAGTCACCTGACAACACTGGACCTGGATTCGTCAATTACACGTATTTTAAGTTCTAATATGTTATACATTTATTGTAATATCTATTTATTTTTTCTTAATCCATATTATGTTCCCATTATTTTCCATAAATAATTGATAAAAAAAAAAAAAATGACGATTCATAAGTTTTTTTTTCTTTTTGTAAATGGGGAATTTTTTTTTAAAGGCTCGATTTGGGGGAAAATTATTAATCTTAAATTGGTTAAATAATTTTATAGTGATAAATTGAAAATTGAAAATTTACTTTTTTGACTTAAAACTAATGTGGGGAAATTTTCGGAAAAAAACACTGATTTGGAGAAAATTTTAGAACTTTTGGGGAAATTGACTTTCGACTATCTGGCCACACTGTTTTAAAGTCGGTGATCATGATAATTTGAACAAATTGAAACCCATCTTCTTCAAATTTAGACCAATTTTAACAAAAGTAATATCTAGAGCAGGGTTTCCCAAACTATGGTACGAGTACCATTTCTGGTACGCAAACTTTCACACACTAGTACGCTTACGTTATACAAAAAATTAATGTAAAACTGAATACTGCTCTATTTTAGATATAGAGACCTCCGACCTGATAAGTCGGAGTCATTTATATGACAATAAATTAAAAATACTATAGACTTCCCTTTTTAAACGTATTAATAAATCATCATAAAACACATTTAGCAAAACTTTTCTGGTTTATGTGTCGATTTAAAAAATATATATTCAAATTTTCTGATTATACATTAAATAAATATGTTATTAATATATAATCGCAGAGTTATTTGAAGATCAGCAAAAAAAGATAATCGTGGCCTTAATTTAGTAATACAATAATACAAATTTAAATCTTAATAATACCTTTAAAAGCGGTGGTAGGGGAAAATGATGATTTTCGATTTAATGGTACACCATTCTAAAAGTTTGGGAACCCCTGATCTAGACGGTAATCATTTCTTTTAGCGATCTGATTATTTTTTCTATTTCTTATAAACAATCAGTTCAAATTTTTTTTGTGAAAATCAGTACCTTAACTTCGAACGGTCGGCATTTTGTTCAAAATCAATTTTTCTCAAAACCGAACGATAACACTCTATTTTTTAAGTGTGTGAATTTATGCTTTTGATAATTTCAGATAACATCTGACATTACGGTGATCACTGTGGACGGCTACCAGAACGACATCATCTATCTCCGGGGAGCGGGTCTGCTGAGAGCACTCAACTTTATTTTGTCATTACAAAAATATATTTCTTTTCTTTAAAGTGTAATAAACAAAACAGAAAAAGAGTTTTTCAAATATCTTGTTTCAATTTCTGAAAACCAATTCCCAAAAATGCATGTTTATTTTTTCGAACTCGTAGGTATAGGTATAACTCTTTAAGATGTATTTTTTGGAAGGATACATGATTCGTATTTAATGAGGCTCGGTACCCTTCGTTTTGTAAAAAATGACGAACATATCAATTTTCCAATGTTTTGCTTAAACTGAATTTAGACATCCGTAGTATATTCTCAGGATGTCTCGTAAAGATCCAATAACATTATTCGGCACCAAAACTCTCTGTAAAAATACTGGTTGATCCTTATAGATTTCACCTTACTAAATCTAAATACAGCAATGGGACTATACTGTATCACGTACCATTCTTCAGGTAGGAGGGAACGCTTTTAAAATTGAGGTATTTTATGTCGTACTACATCATTACTGGAAATTGCGTAACCTATAAAATCTATAGAATAACACATTGCTGTCCAAAAATTAAGGGGCAGTGACCGAACGCTTTCGCTGTTTACACGGTTTGTCGAATATCTTCTGAAATTCTTGAAAAATTGTTCTTGAAATTCGAGGATTTAACGTTCATGTTTGACTTCAAGAACAGTAGAAAACGTATACTGCAATTAAAAAAAATAATATATTGAATATTTGAGGAGAATGGGCATTTGTATGAAATAATTTTTAGCTGCGCATAAACTTTTTTTTCATGATTTGGTAGTCGATTTTATAGAGTAACTCATATAAGAAGACCGGTCAAATATCGTGAAAACTCAGAAAGATACCAGTAATACAGTGAGCTAATTAACAAATTCGGTATCATATAATTCAATGGGATTTCCCCTGAATTTGTCGATTAGCTCACTGTATTGCTGGTGTCTTTCTGAGTTTTCACGATATTTGACTGGTCTTTTTATATGAGTTACTCTATAGAACTGACTACCAAATCATTAAAAAAAAAAAAAAAATCTTTGTGATAGTTCGCGCACGTGCAGTTATAAATTATTTCATACAAATGCCCATACCTCATCAAAAATTCAATATATTAATTTTTTAATTGCAGTATACTGTTTCTACTGTTCTCTAAGTCAAACATGTGCTTTACATCCTCGAATTTCAACTACAATTTGTCAAAAATTTCAGTAGATATTCGACAAACCGTGTAAAAAGCGAAAACGTCCGATTACTGCCCTTAATTTTTGGACAGCAGTGTATGTAAATAACCTATAAATAAATGTATATAAATATTAGTAAAGATACAGTGGCAAAATGAATTAAAATATGTAAGTTGAAACTACTGGACACAAAAGAGGGTGAGATACCAAAAGAACAATGCACCAGATAAATATCAGCAAAATATATTTGCATGATATATTTTATTAATTTGTTATCTAAGAAATAGAAAATATCCTTTTCATGTTTTCCGATTTAACTTCTGATTTTAATAATGTTTATTTTATACTTGAAAAAAATTGGAAGATTGGCAACTATGGCATTACCACAAGTTAAAAGTGTTTAAAGTGTGAATGTTAAAATATACATTATTTAATCAGAATGTGCAATATTAATTATTTGAAAAACTGGTAGTAATTAATGTATTAAATTTAAGATAAACTGACATGCATAAAATGAATTGCCACACTTAGGTACTTTGGACATCTCATTTAGGTTTTAATTACTGTGAATGTGACAATGCTATATTTTTGCGTAGAATAAAAACAATAAAGCAATTTCTTCCAAACAAATTAGTTTTGTCTAAAAAATATAATAATATTTTTTTTTTTTCGTATGTTTGGCATTTTATATTTAAAAAAATTCAAATATATTCTAAAAGTGACAAACGTACGAGAAATCGCAGTGCATTGAGGCACAATGACTTTATATATTATATTAAGAGGGTTCGTACGGCTCCTGGAATTTTGCGACCAGGAAATTCTTCGGTACCAGTATTTTCTTACAGAAAATCTCTGCTTATAAAAGAAGACGAAGTTTCGCGAGTTTAATGTAGATTTCTTTTTCTATAAAAAGAATACCGATGAAACTCCTGGAAAATTCCCTGACCCGTACGAACCCTGTATTAAATACATTTAATAAATCGTTTGCATTTTTCGCATATATCAATTTTCCACAATACCAATTTTTAACAAAAGTATTATCTAGAGCAGGGTTTTCCTAACTATGATACGCTAACTTTCAAACACTGGTACGCTTACGTTATACAGAAAATTATTGTAAAACTAAAAACTGCTCTATTTTAGATTTAGAGACCTCGATTTCGATAACTTTCGATAACTTTCTTAATATAGCTGCAAATTACTTATCATACATGCAATTTTTAGGAATTGTTAAGTGAACAACATCTAGGTCCTGTCAAAAATTGATATACATAGATATGTATAACTACAATTATAAGATATCTGGAAAACGATAATCCAATTTTTAAATAAAATAGTTGAAAAAATGTTTAGTGAGAAAAAGTTAATTAAAACTGAAAATTGATGCACAAGCGCATCAGTTTTTAATAAGCTTATTAATGGTATTAGCTGAAAATAACTTATTGCACGAGTACACGCAATGTTTATACCAGTCTGCAGACATAATACATGAACTCAGCACATGACTAAATTCTCTGAACATAAAATAAGAATTTAAAGACAACAGTGTTTGAAAGATTGTTAAGGTTACAAAAATTATGTAATATATCGAACATTTTAATTACAAAACTGATTTTAAGAATTATTTTAATTTAAAAAATAGCATGACTCATGGGATTTAAAAGAATCCCATGAGTCCACATTCGCGTATGTCATTCAAACTCTTTTACTATATTAAGAGCATAATTCTTACATTAGCTGTCCGTAAGTATTTAGTTAAACAAACAAATAAATAGAGGATGTTTATAATCATGTTTTCGCAACATATTTTTATTGTCTGTTTGGCGTGAATGATCGACAAAGAATGGATCATTTCAGGTAAATAATAACTGTCTTATGTGTATTAACATCTAATTGTATGTCAGTGTTAAGCCCTTAGCCTCATCTAAACAATTAACGTATAAAAACCTTCTCGTCTGACAGATAAATAAAACATGACGAGAAAATCGGGTATCATTTCATGGATAAATAACAGGTAAAAATAAAGTATAACGAATTTAGGAATAGGGTTATTATGGCATCATTTCATTTAGATACACTGGGTGTCATTGTCCAAACATATTATTATATAATAACTATTTGGATTTGTGTGTGCGTGTGTGACCATATGCATTATTATCCAAGAATTAATTATATGCTTCCCTGCATGTTATTATTTAATAATGTCTAATGCTGAACCATTATATATACATACATATACCTGTATGTATATATATATAATCAGTGTAAAAGAGTGAATGTTTTAAGCTGTTTTCCTAAGCAATTTACAGTTAAACTTTTATAATTCGAACTTTCTTAACTCGAATTTTTTGCTATCTCGAAACAATTTTGTTTTCCTAAGTGGAAAGAAACTTTAATTATCTTCCATCGCTACTTTTTAGCTTATTTATTTATTTATTTATTTTATTTAATTTAAAACAGTTTTCTCTTTCCGTAAATCTTCGAGATATTAAAGTTTGATTACATTTCTGAAAAAAAATTGGCAAAATTTTTTATTTACAAGCACATTGTTATTATGTATATAATTTTCAGAAAAACGGTTGATATGTTTACTTCCTATTTTATAAGCCCAGATAATTCGAAGTCATTTTAAATGTAAGAATTTTTCCAGAAATAACAATAATAATAATAATATAGATTCTCACATATGAAAATATCTGAAATTCCCTTTCAGCATATTAATTTTTCAGAATAAATGTTTGATATAAAAGCCCTAGGAAGAGCAAGAAAAAAAAATTGATCATGGAAATTTCAAAAATATTTTCGTATAAATATGTTAAAGCAAAATAATCTTTGAAAGGAAAAAAATGGCGCAAATAATTCTTAATGATATGACAATTCCCTAATTATAGTTTAAAATCAGATAAAAAGCGGTACGCCACTGCTGATTTTGTGCCAAATCATTTAAACACCGGCCTCAGGGGCGAATTTTCTCGAAATCTTGGCCAAAACTTGAATTGTATTCTGCTTACCTATGTCTTCTTTGAAATTAAACTAATAGTCAGAATGGAGCATTACTTAATTGTATGCAAGAGGTCAGTATCCCATAAAACGCAGACCCCCGGGATACCATCATATAGGCATATTTCTATGAACTATGCAAGATTCAAGGTTTTGTGCCTTTTATTGAATAAATAATTAAATAATAAAACAGCAGTTTATTTATTTATTTATTTATTTTTAAGAAAAAGGCACACAAAAGCAATTAGCATATTTATGTATAGATAACACAGTTATACATATTTTTAAACTTGCATTACAAGTTTTTTTTCGCATTCATTATTACTATAGTTGAATTTTTAACTTTTTTATTAAAGAATAAATTTTTAGAGAAGAAATAATTTACTATTTCTATGGTATATGGTTGAATTTCAAAATGCCATCAGACAGATATGTATTGAAATTTCAAAGTACTCATTCTATAATAGCTTTTCTTGAAATTCTTATATAATTACAATTAAAATAACCGATTAATACATTCTTTCTAAAACGCAGTCCTTCTTTAAATACTAAAATAGAGCCGTAAAAAAAGTAATTTTTAGCGTAACTGTAATAGATCGTTGTTTTCTAATTAATCAACGTCGCAAATAGCTGAACAAAATATTATGCATTTATTTTACGTAATATGGACATTTAAACATATTTTAAGAATAGTAATTGACAATTATGCACGAGTAGCTGTACGTGGAACGAGTGTAACTTTTATTTTCCTGTTTTCGCCAGTATTTTGGAAAATTTTGTCAGTATGCAGCGGGGATAATTTTCAAAACCGAAGTGTTTTCTTTTTTAAATGAAAAATCGTACATTTTAAATGAAATCTCATACTATAGTGTTTGTATTTCAGTAAATTGTCTCTAGATGTCAGCACTAAAATGTGCAAAGCTGTCTGTACGGTAACGTCATCTATTTGCTTTTATTTTATCTCTGCTGTGATTAGTCTCTGTATGTTTTGATGTTGTGATGCTACGTATTGCGTTCGTGAATTGTAATTAAATATGCAAAATGGAATTCACTCGTCCACATTTCTCGAATATGTGTTCTTACTTATTCTAATTAATCTTCAATATACATACAACCTCTGACAAAAAAGTTCGGTGATTGAATTCAGAACGGCCGATCTGGCAACACTGGCGAAACAAAACGCTGCACCTGTGTACTGGCAGATGTTGACCATCTGCCTACACCGTTGTTCGGTTGAGTATAGTTTGTGTTCCGTGTAAGACTTGTTTTACAAAATGCTTGTTTAGTGTGTTGGTTCTTAACTGAGAACAGGAAAATGAGCGAGCAGAAGATCAATTTAAAGTTTTGTTTTAAGCTTGGCAAGACACCGAAAGAAACTTATGCGATGATGGTACGTGTTTATGAAGATCAAGCACTCCCTATGAAGTGTTTGTATGATTGTTTTTCCCATTCTCGAGAAGGCCGGCAAAGTGTTTCAGAGAACCCGCATAGCGGAAGACCGGCGACATCCGTCAGTGACGAAAACATTGAGAAAGTGACGAAATTACTCACGGAATATCCTCGATTAACTGTGAGCATATGATAGCTTATGAACTGCAGATTAACCGTGAATCCGTGTGACAAATCGTTACCAAGAATTTAGGGATGAGAAAAACGTTTTGCCGTCTTGTGCCACATTACTTGACTGACGATAAAAAGCAGGCATGTTTAGAAGCTTCATGGTTTTTTGTTCACGAAAATGCTTACCCTCACACAGCCAATATCGTGAAACAGTTCCTGGCAAAAAAGGGGGTGGTGCAAATTGAACATCCACCATACTCTCCAGATATCAGTCCTCCAGACTTCTTCCTATTCCCAAGACTCAAACTCACTTTGAAAGGAAAGAGATTTGACGATATTCCTGACATCCAATGAAACGTGACGAAGCTTTTGAACTCCATCCTAAAAGAAGACTTCTTGCAAAGTTTCCAGGACATGTATAGCAGATCTGAGCATAAGTATGTAATATGGGAGGTGACTGATTTGAAGGACAGTAAGGTAACTTTCGTTAATGTTTCATCTACGTTAATGTTACAGGACTATTCACCGAACTTTATTGTCAGAGTATATAAGATAAATGGTGATGATGGAAAATTTTATAACCAGAAATATTTAAAAAAGAAGTGATGAGTAGAACAAAATGGTTCAACAACTGCTTTACTTTTGCTTTCATTATGGAATTACGCCATGTTATATTCTACTAAATATGTAATATAATTTTATCTCCTGCACAAAGTTCCTCATCTACAGCGGTGGTAAGTGTAAACTTTCTTCTTTTCTGACTGAGTTGAATAAAGTACTATAAAGTTCTCTAATTTAAAAGAATTTGAAGATTCCATTGAAACGTTCGCAGCTTATGTTGAAAGGCTGGATTTATTTTTCTTAAAGTTGCTGAATTATTGAAATATGAAGAGATTGTTGATCTTCTGCAGAAACACTTAAGCCCCGTCCCAAATAAAATTTGTGAAAGAATTAAATTTCGTGTCTTACCAAAACAAAATAATTTAAAATTAACCAGAAAGTGACTGTAAGAAATTATACTCCTGAAGCCAAGTGGATAATTGATTAGTCGCATTATTGCAAGACAGGGCAAGTTACATTGCAGAATTCAAGTTGATTCAAATATTTGGAAAAGACATGTTGATAACGTTGGTTCAAAGGTACATTTAACTAATGACACAAATTTTGAAGACAATTATACATAAAATTACAGAAGTGAAGATACAGTTGTTAATCAAGGTGATTCTCAACTAATGCATCCTAGTGTCACAGATCTTCGACCAGTTGACTCTTTCGTCCCTAATACTCCAAATTCAAAATCAGCTGAGTTTTTCCACCCAACTACTCTAAATCCGAAACCAGCTGACTCTTGTGTCCCAAACACTCCATGTCCTAAACTAGCTGACTCTTATGTCCCAAACACTCCATGTCCTAAACCAGCTGACTCTGATATGATACCTCCAGTTCCAAAACCTACTGTTCCAAACAGTACATTTGATGTTGATGTGGAACCTTTAAAAACTAATTCTTCTTCTTCCTCCCCACCGGTACCTAGACGATCTATAAGAATTAGAAGAGCTCCTACTCAAATGAAATATTAGGTGGGGAGAACTATGGTGTTTGTATTTCAGTTAATTTTCTCTAGGTGACAGCACTAAAACTTGCAAAGCTCTCTGTACGGTAACGCCATCTATTTGGTTTTCTTTTATCTCTGCTGTAATGAGTCTCTGTATGTCTTGATGTTGTGATGTTATGTATTGTGTTCGTGAATTGTAATTAAATATGCACACTGCCTTCACTCGTGTACATTTCTCGAATATATGTTCTTACTTATTTTAATTAATCTTCAATGTATTATACATACAAATTTTCACAATCCAAAATAAACGTTTCTATATTTTCTATTGCTAAAACATTTTAACACTATTTTCAGTAAGGTGACTTTAGATCCAGAAGATAACATAGCAAAACATTTTTATTTATCTTTAAAGGGCCGTACCACTGTTAAACTTTGAAATTCGATTTTTAGAGAAAATATTCATAAGAAGAAGTAATATTTTCTGAGTATTTTGAACCAAACTGCACAAAATAATTCTTAGAATTTCGCTAGTTATGATTAAAAATTTGTCGTGTGTTCTCAATATAAGCAATGATTAAAACAGTACTTTAAAAGCGGTTTCTCTAAATGTTAAAAATGTGCTTTTTTGCACTATTTTATTTAACTAAACTTAGTTTTTGCATTTAAAGATGTCATTTTGTAATCGGTTTTTCATTCACTTCATGATAGGCTATAATTATTTAAAAAAAAAAAAAAAAAAAAAGTGTGCAAAGGTATGTTTCCAATTACAATACATCATATTAATATTTTTAGAAATTAATTTTAAATTAATACATTAATTTTAAGGCATTTTCTCGTTATCCCGCAACAGATGATCAATCGCCCAGAATTCTTGAGGGTTCAATTGCATACGAGTTGCAACAACGATGGATTTAACGATGCGCTAAACCACACCCGCAAAAATACGCCAAATGGCTGTCAAACTGCCGAAATGAACTATTTTGAACACTAAAAAGTAGAAAAATAAATAAAAAAAATAAGTAAAGAATGTAATATTAAACCAAAATACGCTTTAATCAATTAATAGTTTAATATTAATTAAATTACGATTATGCGTTGAGAAATCAATTTAGAAAACCTAAAAAGATAGTTTAAAAATTTTTTAATTTTTAATTTTTTCTTGCCTATTGCCATATTTTAAAAAGATATAGATCAAAAATTGTATATTTTTTAATAAATTCGCTTCTGCGAAGAGAGAAAATAGAAATTATAGGGGAATTTTACATAATCAAGTTCGGTGTCCATTTCTTTAACACTAATTAAATAGCAAACAGGCAATAACCTTTTAGTTAATCATGGAAAATACATTATATACAAATTATACATATACGAAAAGTGAAATGAACTGTTTTCTTTACGAAGGGAATAGGGCACCTTATTACAGAATATATTATATATATATATATTTTTTAAATCTTGTCACTTTTCTATTGCATCAAGTTTGTTAGTAACTGATTTCAATAACCATGTACCAATTTTTGGAACACGACTACATGTCAAATAAGCGATTCTTCATTTGAATCATTAACATTTGCTGCTCATCAATTGGATTGATGAATTGAAATATTTTGTAACAACTAATGATAAAACTGTTAATCATGCGTTATTAATAAATTCCGCCTCCACCAATGTAAATTTGTTACAAAAATAAAGAGCAACATGAATCAGAACGTGATAAGGATTCTTCCTAATGCGATTTCTTGTTTAAATGCAGGATTGTCATTCTTTCTTTTAGTGTTTAATGACAAATGATTTACGCACTCGTTTGATGTTTGTATACGCAATTTTAAGCTGTTACAGGCTAGCTTCAGTACGAGGAAGAAATTTTTGAAGGCATCGACAGTGTATTTTTAGTGTTTTTTTCCTAGAAAGCTCCTATATATATATATATAACAAGGATATTTTTTTAAAATAAAATTTACTTATCTAATCGTATTTTATTTCTTGCAATGATTGTTTTACCTTTGATGTGGAATGATTCGTCATTGGTTTTAATGTTATTCTATTTATTAATTTATGTCCACTTCCTTTCTCATAATTCTCACCTCATATTTATTTACTTACATTTTATACATATATACGTTACATTGTAATGTAACGTATGTTACTGTAACAATACTGTTTATTTTTTGTTTCATGTTTAATATTTGTATAAGCTTTTAATGATCTATCTATAAGCAGGAAGAAAGCAGTTTTTTTTATCAGTACAAAAACTCTGTCTAATGCAGGCTTTGTGTAAGGCGGAAACTTGTCTAACGAGGACAATTTTTCAAGTCACGGCGAATCCATAGAATTACAGAAAAACTCTGTCTAAGACAGAATATACTTTCTAACGACAGAAAACTTTTTCTAATGCATTCTAACGGTAATTTTTGGAGTGAAAATCATGAATTGCAGTTATGAAATTGTGTGTGATTTCGAAGATAATATCAAGAGTCGAAAAAACATCCAAATTATTTTGTGCATCCCTGTTTATGTTCTATATATTTGTATATATACTACATAGCATACTAAAATTTAGTTTAGCTAGGAAACGCATACCTAATTTTTAGACTGTCGCGAATTCGCAGAGCAGGCGCGCGCACGCGTCCCAGAAGAATCACGGAAGACGTCAACGGAAATATTTAAAAGCCAAATTCAATAAGTTTAACCCTTTCGGGTTTGGCGTACTATTAATTGTACATTTCTTTTCAATGAGAATTTTTTCATCATGTTCTTTATTATATGTCTGTAATAATAGTAGTACATGTCTATACATTTATTATTATGACTTCTTTTATGTTTCAGCATTCAGTAATAATAAAAATAATAATAGTTTGCTTATTTCTCTTTGCACCGTTGGCGATTCTTTTATTTCAAACATTCAAACATATGGTTCATTCTTTAAATTTAAAATTGGGGCTACTTTTCCGAAAGGATAAATTCTGATGAAATATAAAAAAAATATATTAGAAATATTTTATGCCTGTTTAATACTATAGCAATACGGCATTTTCCCAAACGTCTTCACATTTTTTTCCTTAGTCTATTGTCACATGAATAGTAAGCAAAATAATTATTTTTGTTAGATTTCAGTAAATGATACAATCATTAAATTTCAGTAATGTATAAATTTTGTGATTTGCATAGCTACTTTTAATATTATTAAAGTAAAAGTAAATTTTTAATTTTGTGATTTGCATAGCTACTTTTAATATTATTAAAGTAAAAGTAAATTTTTAATTTTGTGATTTGCATAGTTACTTTTAATATTATTAAAGTAAAAGTAAATTTTAAAATTTCCCAAAAACGGGGGGGAAATTCAGACTCGAAAGGGTTAATGCATTGACCAGCAGGAGGCGGCAAACTGGGTCTCTGAATACTTCGGACGACCGCTGCGGCTTCGGGCTTATTATAGTTCAAAATTCCTTTACAACAATTTCTGTCAGTAAGCGGAAATGTACTGAAGATGCTTTGTGCAGCCCTGTATATGTTCTATAGAATTTATACACACCAAGTAATATGCGAAAAATATTATTAAATTTAAAAACGCGTACCACAACTGAAAACGCACTTTCAGCAATAATTGTTTATAAACAGTACTGTAACCAAATTACTTTGTGTGTCCCTGTAAATGATCGATGAATGCTATGCACACTGTATTCTATACTAAGCATTTTGCACTTATTCCCAATGATATATATATATATCAATTTCAATAGTCTTAAAATAGTGTGATATCATTAAAATACACCGCAAATGATTTTTCATAATAGACCGTAATGTAACGGAGTTCTTTTTAGTGCCCCTGTAAAGGAACGATAAATGCCATGTATACCATATTCTATAGTAGGCATCTTGTAGGGCACCTCACACACACACACACACACACACACACACACACACACACATATATATATATATATATATATATATATATATATATATATATATATATATAAATTTCAATAGGTTTGAAATAGCTTAACATCATTAAAATACACCGCAAATGATTTTTCCCATAAACTAAATTTATCGGAATTCTTTTGATCGTCCCTGTAAACGGACTATAAGTGCTACATACATCATTTTTAATACCGAACATGCCGTAGTAAACTTCAATGACATATATCTATTTCATGGAAATCCGAGTATATTTACGCGAGTTAGCGTAGACGGCAGACAGACAGGCATACAGACAGACAAACCTAATCTATAAACACTTTTCAACTATGTTGGAAAGTGTTAGAAAGCACGTTTTTAACATTTTGAAATTAAACTTTTAATCATTGCTCACACTAAGAACACCTGACACATTTTAGTCATAACTAGTGTAATTATAGGAAGTATTTTTTGTAGGAAACTATTTGTTTTAAAATATTCAGAAAATATTGCGCTTTCATATGTTTCTTTTTTTTCTTTTGAAAAATCGATTTTTTTTAAAAGAAAGATTTAATCTTTTCAGCGGAAAACAATTACTTTTCTGTTATGTTGAATTAACACCAGAATTTGAGGGAAAATCTATACTAATAAAATAAAGTTTCGCTCTCTCTCTCTCTCTCTCTCTGTGTGTGTGTGTGTTTGTTTGTCTGTCTGCGATGGCTAGCAAAATCTAGCCCACCTAGAAGTCTGAAAATTTAGGTGTGGATAGTCCAAAGTCTGACCATGTGCACCTGAGTCTCAGAATTTTAATATTTTGATAATTACTCAAAATATTAATTAGAATATCATCAAACATCCCATCAAAAATGCCATCTTTTAAATCAAAGTGGCTAAAGATAAGGAAGGACTTCTGTTGTTTATTTGCAAGCGGAAATGAACGAATTCGAAATTATTTTACTAATTAGCGAATTTTAAGAAAACTAATTAAGATATCGATTTGAAAATGTTTGAGCATATGTAAAAGAAAATTCTGCATCCGACTATGCGACTTTTGAAAAATTCGGATGGTAATTTTTCTTAATTTATGCAAAAAACTGCCAAAAATCTTCTGGCGCCAGTGAAAACAATCCGAGAAAGTTTCAGACAGGGATCTGCTTTCATTAAAAACTGAACTACAAAGAGATCTGTTTCTCTGGCCGATCCCTGCATTTAGTTTGCGAAAATGGAAAGAAACAATTGCCAATTTTTACTAATGAAGGAAAATTTAGATAACTAATTAATATACAGATCTGAAATTGAGGTTGGGAAGTGTTGTCATCTGCCGGCTATTTTAGCGTAGCGTCTTCGTTATGTTCTAATTATCAGAAAAATTTAATTCTTTTTTTTAATGATCGCGTTAATGTAAGTGAAGATGGTTTTCTTGAACAAATTATTCGTTATATTTGCGGGTATGGGGAGGGAAGGGGTTAACGCTTTGTTCTGAGATTGTTATTATCTCGGGCTCAGGCAACGCCGGGCGGGTTAGCTAGTTTATTATAAAATAAGGAAATGCAATTTTACATCTCTTTTTCCACCAAATTTATAAAAGGAAAATTCTATTAAGAAATTCTGTACAAAACTTGATTAAAATTAAGTGGGATAAAATGCATCCCACCCCCCTTCAAGGGGTTAACAATACCAGGCACCGCAGCAATAGATTTTTTTTTAATTACATAACTATTCATAGACAACAATATTCATTGCACATTTCTATTGTGCATGTTTAAAAGATACATTTACTACGAAGATTATTGTTTGAAAAGAGTAATGAAGTTGCAACAACTTTTTCCTATCGCTGTGACCCCTACAGTGGTATACCCCCTTAAGGACTTCTTTAAAGCCAGCGGTACCTTTTTAGTAGCCATTGTAAATTAAAAATTACATTTAAAACTAACGTGTATATATTTTCTATCTCTACAACATATTAACACTACCCATAATAAGATGACCTTCGGTATGAATAGCATATCATTTTTTTTTAATCGTTAAGAAATTTGTTTATAACAATGCCCTCTCCACAACACTCGCTCGCTAATGTAAATCCTTTCGGCTTTCTTTTACGAAGACACTTTTACTTTCGGAAACGGTTTCGAAAGTGAAATAATCTTAATAAAAAAGCTCCTCAAACAAAATCGAAAAAGTAAAAAGGAGGCGCTGTAGAGATATATCTCAGCTGTTCAATACAAAAAAAAAAAAAGTTTACAAATATTGAAATGTAAACAAAATATTGTAAAATAATTGTCACATAAGGATTGACATTAGCGAGATGTTTTCGCGTGAAGGATGAGGACCTTTAAGTGGAAATGTCTCTTCAAAAAATTAACATGGGAAATGCCATATGTTTAAAAATTTCAAACTTAACGAACTTTTCACACTTTTTTATTTAACTCAACTTGGTTTTTGTATGTAAAGATGCCATTTCTAATAGATTTTTATCTCAATTCCTGATACGCTAAAATTATAAAAAATATGTATACAAAAGTGTGTTCCAGCTGACAATACAACATTTTAATATTTTTGGAACTTTATTACAAATTAATAACTTAATTTAAATCGTTTTCACGTTATCTCGCCATAGGTGATAAATCGCCAAGCATTCTTTATGGTTACAATGGTATACGAGTTACAACAACAATAGATTTAATTACGCGCCAAACCACACTCGCAAAAAAGGCCAATTGTCTATGAAACTGCAACAATGCAATATTTTAAATACTAAGAAGTAGTAAATTAAAAAGTCCTACCGGCCTGTACTGGGATGAAAAGGTAGCTTTCCTATTTGTTCGTTTTAAAATTATAGCTAATGTTACTCGAAACAGCAAGCTAAAATTCAAAGTATCCGATTACAGAAGACTCGTTAATACTGAATTTGAATAAGAAATTTGCCAAATTTGTCAACTATAACCAAGTTTGCTTCATTTATGAAGACTTATTTTGGTCGCCAAGTTTGGGCGATATTTCGCCAAGTGTCGCCAAGTTTGGCGAGAATGTGGCGCTCACGGATATGAATATATAGTTTTATGCGCATGATTGGGAAAATGATTACAACAATGATTTATAAATGACTTTAAAATACGTTAAAACGTAAAAAACGTTAAAATAATCATTTACAATGATTTAACAAATGATTACAACAAATAATAATATATAATATATATATTTATATTTATAATAATTTGCGAGAAATCGCGTTCACAAAAACTCATAAATTAATTTTTGTAATGTGCTGTCTAATGTTTCAAAATAATGTATTGTAAAGGAACTTTTTTGGAAAATTCATAAATTGCAGTTATGTAATTAGGAGTGATATTCAAGATAAAATTTTAATGCTTATAAAAAAGTGTATTTAAAAAATGTTTTTTTTTAATTTTATTTTTATACTTATTTATCTGTGTAATATGTTATAACATCACTTGCAGTAAGATTACTTCAGATGCAAGCAACATATTAAAACATTTCTCCATTAAATATTTCAGAAATATTTTCTTTTATCATATTTTTATCACTATATTTATCTATACAGATAATATGTTAATAATATTAATTTTTTCATTTTACATTTTCTAGAAAATGGGCAAGAACTTTTTAATTTGATTGAAGACCGGATAAGGCAGGCGAGCACGTCTCGACTTAGATTTTTTTTTTTGTTGTTGTTCAAACACATGTATTCATCTCACTTATTTTTGTAAATCGCGATTCTTCCTTTTTCACCTTTCTCTAAATCACATGTTTACCCATTTTGTAGGAGATTTTCTAATTATTCTTCTACGAAAAATCAACGAATTATCTAAAGTTAGATTATATTATTCTTGTTTTTGTTTTTTTTCCTTTACCTCACTTTTCCGTTTGCAACAGTTTCATGTTTGGAGGACTACGTCCTTTCTTATCTAAATTAGACTGAGTTCCATAGCTAAAATTGTTTACTTGAGAATTTTTAATTTTTTCCAATTTCGTTTATTTGATTTGTCGAAACTTATACTTACTTATTTTCTTACTTATGCGAATGGATCTATAAAATATAGAATAAAAATATAGAATAAAAATTTTATGCAGTACCGTTCTTTAGGTGTTATATGAAAAATCGGTTGCATTTCTAAAAATTTAGCTATTTATTTTTTATCAATTAACACCAATTTAGCAACAATCAATTAACAAATTTTATCAATTAGTTATGTTTTTATCACTTTAAGCAATAATTACACTTTAATTTAATGTTAACAAGGGATTTTATTATATTATTTGTAATTGAATTTTAATCAACATTCTATAAAACTTATTTTTTTTAGATAAATTATTATGAAGGAATTTAAAATAGAAATTTTATGTCACTACCTTCTTCAACTTTGTTTCAATAATGGTAAATAAAAATTGGCTTTAAAAAGGACAATAAGAAAAAAAAAATCATGCGTCGAGCATAACATAGATTATGAAACACTTTCCAACACAACCAGAAAGCTGAAACGAAACTTCAACGTTAGGTAAGGTGAATGAAGATATGTAAGTAAACATTTTAGAAAACATATAACACATTTAAAAATCCTATTTCAGCCATTACCTTCCATAGTTAAGTCTAATTATTTTGTGATGCACTGTGTATGATCTATATAGATTTGCATATATACTATATAGCATGCTAAAATTTAGTTCAGTTAGAGAATTCACTTTTAGCAATTCTCGCCAATAGATTGCACTTGAATTCTTTTGCACAGCCCTGTGCATTAGTTAAAGACTTTTGCACACACCAGATATTAAGCTAAAATTTAATTCATGTAAAATACGCATTTCCAGCAATTACCAACCATAGACGGCAAAGTATATTGTTCTCTGCGGAGCTCTGTATATGAATTATTTATATTCCACAAACTTCTATTTGTTTACTAAATATAGTTCAGAAGTAAAATACATAACACAATTAAAAACTACCCTTAAGCAATTCACTCCCATCATCAGTAATGCTTACGAATCTTCGTGTAGCCCTCCCTATTATCAAAAGAATTTTTACACAACACGTATTATGCAAACATTTAGTTAAACAAAAAAACGCAAGCCAAAATAAACAAGAACGGAAAATCATGCGTCAAGCATAGATTATGTAACACTTTCCAACGCTTCAAAAATAATTTTACAAATCATTACCGTTTAATAAACTGAACGATAACATCTAAGTAAACAATTTGGAAAACACATAGCATATTTAAAAACGTAATTTCAGGAATTTCCCACATATATTTCCAACATATACAATATTCGGAAAAATATCCGAATACTTTTATTCAGCCCTGTATATGATGATATTTGTATATATATACTGCATAGGATGCTAAATTTTAGTTTAGTTAGGAAACGCGTAGCACAGTTTAAAATTCTCCTTCTGGAGTTTCTGTCAATAAACGGAAATGTGTTCGCGAACTTTTGTGCTGCTCTATATATGATCTACAGAATTTATACACACCAAGTAATAGACAAAAAGTGAGTTAAATTTAAAATCGCGTTCATCAACTTAAAACGCACTTCCAGGAATTATTGTTAACAGACAGTAGAGAATTATTTTGTGCGTCTCTGTAAATGAACGATGACTGCTATACACACAATATTCTGTAGTAATCCTCTTGTAATGCACTTTACTGATATATATAAATTTCAATGCGTTTAAAATAGTGAAATATTATTTAATTAAACCGCAAACGATTTTTTCCATAGACGTAATGTAACGGAATTCTTTTGACTGTCCCTGTAAAGTAACTATAAGTGCTATGCACACCCTATTCCATATTAAGCTTCTTGTAATGCACCTTAGTGATATATATCAATTACAATGTGTTTGAAATTGTGTAACATCATTAAAATAAACCGCAAATGATTTTTCCCCATAGACCGTAATGTAACGGAATTCTTTTGAGTGTCCCTGTAAAAATACTATAAGTGTTACACACTTCAGTTGAAATAGGAAACATGCTATAGATAACGACAATAACATATAAAAATTGCAGGGCAATCCGAGCATATTTACGGGAGTTAGAGCACGGACAGATGGCCAGACGGCAGACGGCCAGACGGCAGACGGCAGACGGCCAGACGGCCATACGGCAGACAAACCGAAGTCATAAACACTTTTCAACTAGGTTGGAAAGTGTTAAAAATGCAAACCAAAATTGAAAACGCATGTCCAGCAATTAACGCTCATAGACAGTTACTGTAACCGAATTCTTTCGTGTATCCCTGTAAATGAACGATAAATGCAATGTACACCGTACTTTTCAGTAAGCAACTTATAGTGCGCCACCGTAAAGTATATATGAATTTCATTATGTTTGAAATAGTGTAACAACATTAAAATATACTTGAAACGATTTTTCTCCGTAGACAATTATGTAATAGAATTATTTTGTGTGACCTTGTAAATGAATAATAAATGCTTTGCACCCCATAAGTATACTTCATAAATGCATATCCATTTCTATATTTATGTCATGGTGTAACATCATCAAAATGCATTTGAAACGATTTTTTCTCATTGACTGTAATGTAACGGAATACTTTTTGACTGATCCTGTAATTGAACTGTAAATGCTACACACTTCATTTTCAGTAACGATCGTTGCATAGAAAACGTCAATAACATATAACAATATTACAGGGCAATCCGAGTATACTTACGAGAGTTAGAGCATGGACAGGAAGACAGAGAAACCGAAGTTATAAACACTTTTAAACTATGTTGGAAAGTTTTAAAAATAAAATTTTCATATAGACTCGAAATCTAAAATAAATCGATAGAAATAAATATAGAAAAAACATTTTTCCTTTCTTCGAAAAATCATCGAATTTTTCCCATTCAATTGTCCAAAATATACCGACTAGTCCATGCATATATTTAAAGCACATTTTTCATCAATTATTCCCGTTAATAATGTGAACCTGTCTCTAAATTTGAATGTATTTAAATTTGTACTCGATGGATTAGTGCATTTTAAAAATAAATAAATATTTCTAGTCGAATTATTTTCTAAATAAAACGATGCAAAGTTTCTAAATAAAACAATGCAATTTTCTAAATCAAACAATGAAATAAAACAACGAGATGCTTGATTAAGGAGACCAACAAGATAAATTATAAGATTTATTTACAAAAATTGACGATAAAGTTGCGGCGGACCCTACAAGCACGTCACCTAATTAAGTAGCCATGACACGAAAATAGTTAACAATATTAAAGATTTATTTAAAATCAATAATATATTAGGATGCAACGGAGAAGAGTTATTAAATTCATGAAGATCAATTTAAAGCTCAAGTAAGAAACTGGATGGAATTGACTACAGTCAAACTCTAACTTACGTAAAAATGGCTACTCTAACGGTTCGCAGGAAACGAAAGGAAAGTTCACCTCAGATCATTATAAATTTAGAAAACACTATGTAACAAAAATTTCACTTGCACAATACTGCTATAGCACTAAAGAGAGACCCCGCGGGCTTCAACTTGCTCATTATTTGAAACACTAAATGATAACGCCTTAACGCCTTAACGCTAGACACACTCCTCAGTTTGAGAATCTAAATCTAAACCCAATTCCAAGTTGAACGTAACAACTGATGACACGAGGCTTGACAAAAGCTCAGTAAGTACCTTGAAGATCCACGAGGGGACGAGACTCCACAAAATCCAATGCTACTTGCAACTACCAGCGTATTCATACTAGCTAGTCGACCACAGCATCCTAATTAACATATTACTGCATAAAAGAACCGCGACAATTAGATTCAGAATATTCAGGGACACTTTTCGAAAGTAAAAGAAAATACATAATAGAGGACTCATTCATGCACAAATGCTAGAATCAGGACGGCACGTTCACTCACAAAACTCAGTAATCCATTTGACTCCAGACTACCTTCATAAAGAACTAGGCACTGCTACAATTACTTATCATTCTAACAGAAAATTACAGTAAACTCTCTAAGGCGATATTGATCGGGACTGAGAAATTTTTCTGTCTTAGACAGAGTTAACTGTATTTCTATTAATTTTCCGGGACTTGAAAACCTTTACGCGTAAAGCAGATTTCCGTCTTACAGAAAGTGTGCGTTAGACAGAGTATTGTGCTGATAATAACAACTGCTCTCTTCCGGCTTATGGGTGGATAATTAGAAGCTTATAAAAATATTCAACATGGAAAGAAAAAAAATAAATAAACAGTGTACCATGGTAACAAATTAAAATGTCAGTAAATAAATTTAAGACGCCCATTAAGAGAAAGGAAAAGGAAATAAATGAATAAATAGAATAACATTAAAACCAATGACGAGTCATTCCTCATCAAAGGTAAAACAATCATTGCAAGAAATAAAATGTGATTAGTAAATTTTATTTTTAAAAAAATATCCTTTTTACGAGCTTTCTAGGAAAAACAGCTTAAAAATACACTATAGATGACTTCAAAAATTCCTTCCTCATAGTAAAATGAACAAATTGTTTAAAATTGTTTAAATAAACATTTTTGAATTAAAACATCATTGAAGAAATAAATTATTTGTCGTCAAAGACGAAAAGAAAAATGAGAATCAAACATTATAATGATGGAATCAACTGAAATAGATTATGTTACTGAAAGAAAAGGATGTATTACTAACAATTTAATTGTGGTAAACAAAAATGCAAGTCGGTTGGATTTCTGATTAACTGAATAATCAGGAAATCTTCATTTGCTATCATTTCACTTCCACGTTGTATGTTTAAAATGTGAATTTCTCATAGGCTAACAAATAAAGTTTAAAGACTTTTTTGAGATTGCAAATTATACAAATATTTAAACAGGAAATCGCAGTGGAAATAATTCTTATCACGTTCTAATTCCTGTTGCTCTTTATTTTTGTAACAAATTTACGTTGGTGGAGGCGGAATTTATTAATAACGCATGATTAACAGTTTTATCTTTAGTTGTTGCTAAATATTTCGATTCATCATTTCGATTGATGAGCTACAAATGTTAATGATCCAAATGAAAAATCGATTATTTGAGGGGTAGTCGTGTTCCAAGAATTGTTAGATGGTTATCAAAATCAGTTACCGACGGACTTCATGCAATAGAAAAGTGACAAGGTTTTTATATATATATATATAATATATTCTGTAATAAGGTGCCCTATTTTATCTTTTAAAAACAGTTTATGTCACTTTTCGCATATGTATAATTTGTGTATAATTTATTTCCAATCATTAACTAAAAGGTTATTAGTTGTTTGTTATTTAATTACTGTTAGAGAAATGTTCTTGTCGAAATGATTATATTAATAAAATGATACATATGTTCTAACTATTATAAATTATAAATAGTGAATTGTTTTATAAGCATAATGCTTCTGTCATCAAATGCAGAAAACATTTATAGAAAAAAGATATCACCGTTGGCCATAATTTGCGTGGAATATAAATGGTTTGTAAGTATGTATATCGAAAAGTCCGTCGAAAGTGATTCTTGACGCTTCATTTCATAGTTATTCACTGATAGTGTAAATGTTTTCTTTACACTATCAGTGGTTAGAAAGATTACCCTAAATTTTCATCTGGCATATTACGCCAAAGAGACTGGATTTTGTATATAATTTATTTCCAATCATTCACTAAAAGGCTATTAGTTGTTTGTTATTTAATTACTGTTTTGAGAAAATTTTTGTTGAAATAATTATAGTAATAAAATGATACATATGTTCTAACTATTATAAATAAAAAATATTGAACTGTTTTATAAACATAATGCTTCTGTGATCAAATGCTGAAAACATTCTTAGAAAAAAAAATATCGCCATTGGCCATAATTTGCGGGGAATATAAGTGGTTTTTAAGTATATGTATCGAAAAGTTCGTCAAAAGTGATTCTTGATGTTTCATTTCATAGTTACTCAACTGCATTCTCTGAAAATGAGATATTTTTTTCCTTACCTCATCAGTGATTAGAAAGATTACCCTAAATTTTCATCTAATATATTACATACCAACGAGACTGAACTCAATGGCTGAAGTCTTACTGGGTTGTTGTGTAAGATACTCTTAATTTTTTTTTTAAAGCAAAAATAAATTTAAGTAAGCGAGTTTATTTATATCTTCTGTTTACAAAATCATCGACATCACATAACATTTAAAAAATGAAGAATATCTTTAAATTTCGTATAGGAATGTGAGTGCGGAAATGCAGCGTTGAGGCAGTAGAGGGCGCTGTTTGTTAGCCCTATGTATATATTTTTGGACCTTGAAACTTCTACATAATGTCACCTTTTCGTACTTGTCTAATTTTTCCATTCAATCCTGTATTCATTTTCTTCAGTCGCTATCGTTTTCCATTTCTAGTATCGTTCAAATCTTTCTTTTCGTTTTTCAACTCGCCAATCTATGTTTATCTTCCAAACTGTTCGTTTCGATATCATTTCTCACATCGACCATCGTTTTCTCAGCCTTTTTCCGAATTCAGTTGCAACCGCCAGCTTCGATATCGTTTCAATCGTAATAGTATAGGGGAGCATGCGCCTAGACGCCGTGTAACAGTCTTCAAAGGCACTCTAGATTACTTTGCCGATGGGCAGTTTGAGAACTTCTCAACTTAACACATCAGAAAGGGGGCGTTTTCGGAAAGCGGTATGTTGATATTGTTTAAAAGGGATGAAAAGGCAGTTTGAATGGCGAGAGTGAGGCAGCTTTGGTAAAATGATACTGTAGATACCAAAAGAAACAATATCAGTGGCGGCATAAAGTCTTTTATGAGTGCAATGATGGTATTAAACGTTTTTTTTAGTGTTTGTTTATTTCTGCTGTTGAAGTTGTGGTTTTTCTTTCTTCTGTTGGTGATGTACGTTCATTTCAAGGATTAATTAATAGTGTGTGTGGACTGTTCTTCAACTTTTTTCTTCACATCTAATGCCATGGTGACTAATAAAATAAAAAGCCTGTTTTAATTTGTGTCATCACGTTCAATTAATTATCATGTAAGTTAAAATGAACTTTTCTTCAAGTATATTTTGAAGGCTGCATTTAAGTTACTTCATGCCATATTATTTTTGCCACCTTGTTTTTGTTGCCATATGCCATTACTTTTTTTTATTAAATTGTCTGTCATATTTTTCATCTTTATTTTATTTTTTGATATGTTAAATAAACGTTAGCTTTATTTAAACCTAAAAACTGTTTCATGAATGTGTCTTATCTACATTTTTTAACACTTTTGTCACTACCTTGCCAAATTTCAGCTATCAAACTTCCACGTACTCTGTTTTTCAATTTAATTACATTTTTAGACCGGCCCCTGTATCCGGACCGCTATCACGGTTATGGGCCTGGCTTATTTAAGCCATATTAACCCTTTAAGGGCCGTAACCTTTGGCAAGGGTTAGCTGACAAGTGTTAGTAGATGGCGGCAGTTGGACCCACTAGTGAATTTTAGTGGGGGGGGGGCCGCATTTACGTATAAATTTCATAAATTTCAGTATGACAGTTAAAATTAAGATATTTATTTTTATGAAATTTTGTTGAAAAATTAAATTTTTTTTGTACCTTTTTTGTACATTTTTTGAAAAATTCTTCCTCGGCAATGGCTAACATACAGGTGAGCATAAACAAGCTAAATTTCCATAATTATGGAAACTGGTCAGCCGACATAAAGTTCCTTCTATTGGACAAAAATGCCTGGGGCATTGTTAACGGAACAGAGGCTGTGCCTGATACAAGTGATGCAGCAGCATACAAGGACTATCAATCCAGAGTTCGTTCAGCACTGTCCATAATCTACCTGAATGTCGAGCCTGACTTCCGTCGAATAATAGAGAACATTGACGATCCTAAAGATGCATGGGCAAAGCTCCGATCCCATTTCCAACCTGATAATAGAGCCCGCCACATGCAGTTATTTTCAGAGTTGTTGGCATGCAAAATAGCACCAGAGGAGTCGATAGATATGTACGCTGCTCGCCTCAACCGAATCGCTGACCAATTGAAGGCAATGAATGAGCCAATTAAAGAAATTTATCTATTGTTCCAACTCCTCAGATGGCTCCCTCAAAAATATGACAGTCTAGTCCAGAACATACTTCGTTGGCCTGATTCTAAATTTGTGTTTTCTGCCATCTTGACTGAACTAGTCGCCGAGGAGTCTCGTCTTAAATTGAGGTCAGAGGATAAAAATCAACTTGCCGTCCAGTCTCACTTTTCCAGAAGTCGCCCACCAAATAAAACGAGTTACCGACAAAAATTTAAAGGCAGATGCCACAAGTGCGGAAAAATTGGACATAGCAAAAATCAGTGCAAAGCCCCTTCTCCAGTCACGTCTGGTCCCGAGTCCTCAGTTGGCACCAGTTCCAGAGAGTCTTCTACATCCAGAGCTAGTCATGTCCAACATCAGAACAGAAATGGAGCTCCTAGATCCAGACCGAGCCGAAAGCATCAAAGTGTCTCCCATAGTCAGGTAAACTTCCTCATTCAATCTAATCTTAGCAAAGTTAAGGGGGAAGACGATGCCTGGGTGTTTGACACTGGTGCCTCGCACCACTTTTGCAAAGACCGAGGACTTTATGTGTCTTTTCAGCCTCTTCATAACCACGAACTTGCCGTTGCTGTCGATGGAGCAACTTTCCCGATTGAAGGGACTGGTACTGTTAATCTTAATTTAAATGGATCAACTTTGTGTCTAGGGGATGTAATGTATTGTCCTAACTTAAGACGTAATCTTATTTCTGGCTCTCGCCTTGATGATAGAGGCGCAACATTCAAAGGAGGGAAAGGGAGAGTTAAGGCCTACACAACTGATAAAACACTATTTAGGGCTATCCTTAAAAATGGGATTTATTACATCCACCCTGATGCTAATTCTAAAAGTAAAAGTAAACCTAGCAACAACGTAAAATTTAAACAGGTCCGTTTTGAGGCCTCGACAGTACAAAAAGATGATTTCAGATTATGGCATCGTAGGCTAGGTCACCTCAGTCCCACACTAATAGAACATACACAGAGGTGTAATGGCGTAAAAGGCTTACCACACATTAAAGACCGAGACTTTCATTGCGAAACATGCAAATTGAATAAACATAGACGCACATCTTTTAAACCACTAAATCAAATCCGGTCCAAGAAGCCACTTGAACTTTTACACACAGATTTGTGGGGACCTACTACAGTAACTGGGAGAGGTGGAGAGAAATACTTTTTAACAATAACGGATGATTTTTCCCGTAAGGCATCAGTTTATCCATTATGTAGTAAATCACAAGTCTTTAAAGTTTTCACAAACCATGTCAAAAGGGCCGAACGTTTTCTAAACACGAAACTTAAACATGTACGTAGTGACAGTGGGCGGGAGTTTTCAAACGAAGCTTTTAAAAGATATTTTGAGGAAAATGGTATAAAACACGAGTTCACGAACACATATACTCCAGAACAAAATGGCGTCTCGGAACGACTCAATCAAACCATTGTAGACGGAGCACGTTCCATACTACATGAAAGTAAACTAAGTCTGAAGTTTTGGCCAGAAGCCATTTTGTATTTTACTTACACTCTGAACCGTGTTTGTCACAAATCACATAAGAAAACACCATTTGAATATTATTGTGGAAACAAACCGTTCATAAGACACTTACGTCCTTTTGGCACAGTTGCATATGTGGGAGTACCCAGACAACTCCGAAGCACCAAATTTGAGCCTAAAGCTAGAAAGGGGATTTTAGTAGGGTATGCAATGTCTACAAAAGGGTATAGAATTTGGCTGCCAGACACAAATAAGATCATCGAAACAATTAACGTAAGATTCAGTGAAGAAGCAACCGTACCCAAAGACACCTACGTTGGAACTGAACAAGGCCCTATTTATTCTTTAGGCACAGACCCTTTTGCTAGTTTAGAGCAGCACAACGGAAGCGATCTGGGACCCACTTACACTCTATCATCTGAACCTCCCGAAATTGACCCACTAACAGAAATTCAACCTGACAAATTCCATAAGTCTGTAATTCCACCAACAGAACGAAGCACCTCAGGTTTTTCTGCTTCCGCCGCTGGACACCCATCTATGGATGAGAGTGATGAGGAGGGCGAGGAGCTTTCAAGAACTTTGAGGGAAGTTACCTGGTTTAGAAAACCTGTAACAAGGCCTGATGGAAGGCGTACAGACATTTATTATTATGAATTTGGAGGGACACAGAGGTTAAGGTCAATTAGAGAGGTCCGTGACTACTGTCTAAAAAATGGAATTAAATTCAATCCAACTCTCTTTTGTTTTAGAGGAGCAGACAAACATGAAGGTATTGTACATGGACACTCACGATGCTCAAGCGCTAGTTCTAGTCCAGGCAGTACCACCACATTTCTCCATTTTAGAATCCAACAACACCGATGCATGACTAGACCAGGCTGTACCCAATACATACAAACAGGCTTTAAAATCACCTCAATGGGAGCTCTGGAAACAAGCAATGGGGGAGGAGTTGGCAGTAATCAACAATAGAAAAGTATGGGTCTTAACTAACCTTCCACCCAATAAAGAACCTCTCGGTTGTAGGTGGGTTTTCACCATTAAGCGTAATGATAAAGGGCACATAGCAAGATACAAAGCAAGACTAGTAGCACAGGGCTACAAACAAATAAAGGGCGAGACTTATGATGAAACTTTTTCACCGGTAGTCAATTTTAGTTTAATTCGCTTTTTCTTTGCAGCTTTAGTGTCCTGTCACAGGTGGACTCACTTACAATGTGATGTGAAGGGAGCGTACTTATACGCCCCATTAACTGATGAGATCTATATGAAACAGCCCCCTAGTTTTGAAATAAAAGGAAAAGAACACCTGGTCTGTAAACTCCAAAGAGCATTATATGGGTTACATCAGAGCGGGAGAGTATGGTTCTACGAACTGCATAAAATTTTAATTTCTCTTGGTTTTAAAAAGTTAGATTGGTGCAATTGTGTTTATACATTCTCTGATTACATTGTTTTATTATTATATGTTGACGATTTTGTCATTTTAAGCAGACATCAAAATTACATTGACAAGGTTTTAACTCTTTTAACTAAGCATTTCGATATAAAAATCTTGGGCAAAACCCGTAAGTTGCTTGGGGTGGAGTTTGAGGAGGATGAGGAAGGTGTAGTCTCTATACATCAAATGCAATACATTAAGGAAATTTGCACACGTTTTGAAGAGTATAACTTTCCCATTTCTTCACTCCCGATTAGTAAAGGGGTTGTCTATTCGAAATTACAGTGCCCTCAAACAGATACAGAAATTAAAGAAATGCTTAACTACCCATATAGAAGTGTGTTAGGGTGCCTATCCTTTTTAACAAGCAGAACACGCCCTGATATTGCTTATGCAGTAAACATATTCAGCCAATTCCAAAGCAATCCGGGGATAGCTCACTGGGTCGGCCTCTTAAAACTTCTGGGTTACGTTAACTATACAAAGCACTATAAATTAAATTTACCTTGTCATAAAATTAACCTGATCACATATACAGATGCGGATTTCGCAGCCAATCGTGATGACAGGACATCTATGGGTGGTCAATTACTTATGCTAGACAAAGCTCCGATAACATGGAGAGCTTTTAAACAAAAATCAATATGCTTGTCTACTATGGAATCTGAGTTCGTGGCCTTAACAGAAGCAACTAAAGAGCTTCTTTGGTTCAGCCGTATTATCACAGAATGTTATAATAAACACATATTTTCAGGTCCACAAACTAAACCAATTTTATTAGTAGATAATATGGCAGCAATAGATTTCATTAAATCCCCCATAGAAAACTATAGGACAAAACATATAGATGTTAAACTTTTCTTTGTACGCGATTTATTAAACCAAGATATATTTTTAGTAAAACATGTTAATAGTAAATCCAATCTTTCTGACATTTTTACAAAACCACTTACAAAAGCTGCTCTACTAAAGTTCATTGAGGCTATATTTATTTTTGGGTCTTAAAAATTAAAATGTACATTTAAAACTTGAAAAAAAAAACTCTCCTCTCCTTTTGAATTGTTGAAAAAAAAATTTTCTTTTCTTCAAGCGTTAAAAGCTTGTTTAAAATTTTTCTAGTTAAACATTCAAAGTTTAACTTTATCTCTTTTGAATTTTTGAATAATGAAACTTGCATGTTTCATATGTCTTTTATATATTAATGTTCGAACCTTGTAATTATACATATAAAACTTTTCTGTAATAGCATCGTGTTTATACCTTGTTTTAATTTTTATTTCAGAAGGATCCTTCAAATTCAAATTATGTTGCTATATTTTAATATATATTGGAAATCGAGTTGTAACAAGTATTTTTCAATCCCATTATGCAAATGTTTATCAAATAGCTTTATAAATATTGCATAAAAATTATTTTTTTTGTGTGCACACATATATTTTTTTATTTTTAAATGAGCTCACTGAAATTTGAATATTTGAAATACTTATGTGTATTTATTTATTTCTTGTCTAAGAAAAATAAGGTGTTGGGTAAATGTTGCCATATGTTAGTATGGTGAGGTATAAGTTATGATACAGGCAAGAAACAAGAACTTTCTTTGTGTTTGAAAAGAAATTCCTTTTTAAAAGGTTCAACTGTTTTTTGTGAAAGTCACGTAAGTGTGTACGTTTCATGTAAGCGTGTTCCCTCAAAGTAGTGAGGATCAATGTTTTATTTTTATATAAGTGTTTATATTAATATACCTATATATTTACTTGTTATAATTGTGTAATTATTGTTGAATTGTGTTTATATTGTTGAATGTGAATATATTAAACAAAATTTTATTGATTAACTATGAATGTTTCTAACTGTTATATTATCAGATAATTTATGTATAAGTGTCAAGGGGGGGGGGCAAATGTTTAGCCCTATGTATATATTTTTGGACCTTGAAACTTCTACATAATGTCACCTTTTCGTACTTGTCTAATTTTTCCATTCAATCCTGTATTCATTTTCTTCAGTCGCTATCGTTTTCCATTTCTAGTATCGTTCAAATCTTTCTTTTCGTTTTTCAACTCGCCAATCTATGTTTATCTTCCAAACTGTTCGTTTCGATATCATTTCTCACATCGACCATCGTTTTCTCAGCCTTTTTCCGAATTCAGTTGCAACCGCCAGCTTCGATATCGTTTCAATCGTAATAGTATAGGGGAGCATGCGCCTAGACGCCGTGTAACAGTCTTCAAAGGCACTCTAGATTACTTTGCCGATGGGCAGTTTGAGAACTTCTCAACTTAACACATCAGAAAGGGGGCGTTTTCGGAAAGCGGTATGTTGATATTGTTTAAAAGGGATGAAAAGGCAGCTTTGGTAAAATGATATTGTAGATACCAAAAGAAACAATATCAGTGGCGGCATAAAGTCTTTTATGAGTGCAATGATGGTATTAAACGTTTTTTTTAGTGTTTGTTTATTTCTGCTGTTGAAGTTGTGGTTTTTCTTTCTTCTGTTGGTGATGTACGTTCATTTCAAGGATTAATTAATAGTGTGTGTGGACTGTTCTTCAACTTTTTTCTTCACATCTAATGCCATGGTGACTAATAAAATAAAAAGCCTGTTTTAATTTGTGTCATCACGTTCAATTAATTATCATGTAAGTTAAAATGAACTTTTCTTCAAGTATATTTTGAAGGCTGCATTTAAGTTACTTCATGCCATATTATTTTTGCCACCTTGTTTTTGTTGCCATATGCCATTACTTTTTTTTTATTTAATTAAATTGTCTGTCATATTTTTCATCTTTATTTTATTTTGTGATATGTTGAATAAACGTTAGCTTTATTTAAACCTAAAAACTGTTTCATGAATGTGTCTTATCTACATTTTTTAACACTTTTGTCACTACCTTGCCAAATTTCAGCTATCAAACTTCCACGTACTCTGTTTTTCAATTTAATTACATTTTTAGACCGGTCCCTGTATCCGGACCGCTATCACTGTTGAGTTCAGCGGATGAAAACTCTTCGCTAGCTTGAATCGTCATTCCCCGCCACTGAGCTCCACAATACTAGTATGATGGGCTATCTTCCTATTCTAATATATTGAATCCAGCGGTCCGCCCATGAATACAATGCCACACACTTTAAGAGGAAAATTTTTGGCAAAACACAGATTTGCTACCATAGAGTTGTATGGATTGGACATTTTCAAATTGGATTATCTTTTAAAATTATGACGAAGTTGCTACAATTTTCACTGATATATGCTTTTTATTGTAAAAACTGCAGATTTCATTTAAATTCCTTGCAAATATTTAATTTGATATTAGTTAAAAATTAAATTTTATGTAAGACCAACAAAAAAATCTGAACAGTTTGTTAAGTATTACTCATAAAAATATAAAAAAGGTGCAGAAATAAACGAAAATGATAAAAGATATGCAAAAAAAGTTTGAAAAAATGCCTGTAATATTAAGAAAAATGAAGTATTCGCTGCTTGCGCGTATAGAAAGTGTGATGCGGTTGCGGTAGAAAGTGGACCGGTAAGTTAGCCCTCCGTTCTACTATGGAGCTCGGTGTTCCCCCGCACGGATTTTGAGCAACGTGCATCATTACACCAATGTGGAACTCGCCGACGCATTTCATGTATGGGGCTGCACAACGAAATGCAGCGGCTGCTCAAAAGATGTACATGGAACGATTCCTGGGTACGAATCTGCCGGATCGCCGAACATTTGAGCGTCTTCATCGGGGGTTGTGTGCGAGTGGATCGTTTTATGCTTCCAGGCGTGATACGGGCAGTGGAAGATATCGCAGAATTCTTGAAGTAGAAGTATTACGCACAGTAGAGGATAGTCCTTGGAAAAGCTCGAGAGTTGGACGTGTGCATGCTTTGAGCAGCCACTCCATTTCCTTGCGCAGCCCCATACATAAAATGCATGTCGGCAAGCTCCGAATTGGTGTAATGATGCATGTTGTTCGAAATCCGTGCGGGGAAGACGATTCAAGCTCAAGCCAGCAAAACGCTTTCATCCGCCGAACTCAACAGCGCCCTCTACTGCCTTTAACGCTGGATATCCGCACCCACATTCCTATACGAAATCTGCTTATTTAGGTCCTCGCTGCCTGCCTTTTCATTTCTGACATATAGTTTTGAAACATTCTGTATAGTGCAGCTCTATTAATTGCAGCACTTCCAGCGATAGTGGTCTTCGATATCGCGATTGGCTTAAGATACATTTGTGAGCAGTCTATAAAAACTGAACCTGTGTATAACGGAAGCTTGCCTTAAACGTAAAAAATTCATGATTCCAATTTATTATATTGAAGGTTATCTATATATAAAAGAAAGTCCTTTCTGGCTAGATGATCAACGCACAGCCAAAACTACTGAACCTACAAAGACGAAACTTGCAGGAAAAATACTTCTTAGTGTGTAGAGACGCACTAAGAAGGGATTTTCAAAAACTCCACCCCTAAGGGGGGTAAAAAGAGGAACAAACTTTTAAAAAATTCCTTAAAAATCGGGTATTGTAGTTACATGACAAATGATAACATATCTTAATGTATTTTTGTATGCTGAATCGAATGGTATCAATTAAATACTCATAAGTTAAATAGTTCGTGAGATATTGCACATTTTTCTAATTTGGCGAAGTCTTTGACGTCATAATCTAACAATTCTAACAATACAAGTGAGAATTTCTAAAAATACATCCGTTACTATAGCAATGGAAGAAATTCAAATTAAATCTTTTTGTTACTTAATTATTTTGTTTATTTTTACAGATAGAAACATTAACTGTTCAATTGGGGATGGAATATTATTCTTACGGATATTTATGTAATTGTGTATAATTATTAATTCTACAAAATCCACGATTTAAAATAAAACGTGATTGCTAAAATAAAGTTTCGAAGGCCTGTTTAGTATTATACAAGTATATTGCTTCTTTATTTGTTTTCAGTCTTCATCCATGTTTCCCCTTTTCTTTGGGTTGTTAGTTATTCATACGATTTCGGGCTAATTTTCCCGCAATCAGATACCTCGCCAATTGGAGTTTTAGCTACCATGTTGGGTACTTCTCTGTTATCCCGTTAACCACTTTTCATAACAAAAAACTATCGCCAAACTGTAACGCCAAATAAACGGGAGAACGTTGGCATTGGAATGTCAAAATAAATAAATAAAATATAAGACTGTAAGGATACTAATTAATGAAATAACTCATAAATCAGTAAAACATAATGAAAAATACACGCAAATGTCGAATTAAAAACCACTTGATGACGTAACAAACACGTATAATTCTTCTGACATCAAGTAAATGGGACGGCATTGTTAGTGTTTAATCTTACAATTTGGCGATAGTTTTTTGTTATGAAAAGTGGTCGACGGGATAATAGAGAAGTATCCAATGAGCAAAAGCATTGTTTACGTTTGAAGCGAAACCTTCATGATGAATCTTATTACAGAAAATCATATTATCTACTATGACTCTAAACCTCATATTCATATTTTAATCCGTTTATTCATGATATTTTGTTAGGTTTTACACTGTTAGTTAAGTAATGTTTTTTGAAAGATTTTATAGAGTATAGCTATTCTACGTTACTCTGTTATAGTGATACAGAGGAAAGCTCTAAAATTAAGTGAACCCGATTATTAAAGATTACCTTTACAAAAAAATGCTACTGAACAAATTTTGATGGAAGTGACTTTTCAAGTATGGCTAATGACCCTATTATATATCATTCTATGTTGCTTAGTGATAGAGCTAATGGAAAAGTGATTGGGAAAGATGAGTGCAATTATGAAAGATATATCTACTATATATATAAAATGCAAATTCGTATTTCATTCCGACTGTTTATAATTTTAAAACTGCTGGACGGACTTTGGTGGGATTTACACAGTTAGTTACGCAATTTTGTGGAGATGGTTGGCAATTATCTGTAGACAAGTTTTCCTCTGCGTTTCTTTTCTGAAGCAAAAGCTTGACAACGAATCAGATTACAGAAATCATGTCATCATCATCTACAATATTTATAAAACGCAAATTCGTATTTCAATCAGATTGATTAAAACTCAAGTTCTACCGAACAGATTTTTATAGGATTTTACTATTAGTTAGGTAATTTGTTTTAGAAAGGTTTAAAAAGAAAGCACATTGTTATACATTGCTTATTTATAGAGCTACGGGGGGAAGTTTTAGATAAAATTAGGTGCACCCAATTATGAAAGATTACCTTTTTTAAAGTTCTACTGAACGGATTTTGATGGAATTTTCACAGTTAGTTAGATAATATTTCAGGGATTGATTTTCTACATTGTTTAGTTATGGAGCTATGGGAGAAAGTTGTCAGTGGTGTAGTAAAAAAACTGTGCATATACGCTATAGACAGAAGGTGTATACTAGAGAGTATATGTTACAGCTACGGAGGGTGTGCAGAGTTTCTTTTTGAAAATTCCAGAAGGTCAAGAAGAAAATTCCACTTCTATTATCAGGACAAGATGATTATGAAAGATACATTCACCTATCTACTGTATATATATAATGCAAAGGGGAATTTCGATCCGGCCACTTATAACTGGAATTTTGTTGGGACTTGCACTGTTAGTTAGCTAAATTTTGAAGCAAGGTTTTAGTGCATAACATATCATTCTACGTTGCTTAGTTATAGAATTAGGGGGAATTTCTATAATCAATTGAACCCGATTATGAAGCATTATCCTTTTTAAAAGATTCTGCTAAATGGATTTCGATGAAACTTGCATTGTTAATTTTTCAGAGATAGTTTTGGTGTAGTGCATTATCTATATATATAAATGAAAGTCCTGACTGGGTAGATGATCAACGCGCAGCCCAAACTACTGAACCTACAAACACGAAACTTGGAGGAAAAATACTTCTTAGTATGTAGAGGTGCACTAAGACCGGATTTTCAAAAACTCTACCCCTAAGAAGTGGGGTGGGGGGTAAAAAAATGAACAAACTTTAAAAAAATTCCTTAAAAATCGAGTATTACAATTAAGTAAAAAAATTATAACTAATTTTAATGTATTTTTTTATGCTGAATCGAATGGTACAAAGTACATTCTTCTAAGTCCTATAGTTAGTGAGATGTTGCATATTTTACAAATTTGGCGACGTTCTTGGAGTCAAAACCTCAAAATTCTAATATTACAAATGATAATTTTTGTACATACGCGCGTTATTATAGCAATGGAAGAAATTCAAATTGTCGATAAAACGCGACGGACTTCTTTTCATTGTTATAAGATAATGCGGCGAAATCTGTTCCCGCAAACTGTTATCTATATATATAAATGAAAATCCTGACTGGGTAGATGATCAACGCGGAGCCCAAACTACTGAACCTACAAACACGAAACTTCGGGGGAAAATACTTCTTAGTATGTGGAGGCGCACTAAGACGGGATTTTCAAAAACTCCAACCCTAAAGGAGGTAAAAAAATGAACAAACTTTTAAAAAAAATTCCTTAAAAATCGAGTATTATAGTTAAGTGACAATTACAATATATTTTAATGTATTTTTGTATGCTGAATAGAATGGTATAAAGTTCATTCTTCTAAGTCCTATTGTTAATGAGATAATGCATATTTTTGTAACGATTATCGTTATTAATAGTTCTACGTTGTCTAATTATAGAACTAGGGTTGAAATTTCTATAATCAGTTGAAGCCGTGAAACATTAGCCTTTATAAAAAATACTGCAGAATGGATTTCGATTGAACTTGCATTAATAAATTTCCAGGGGTAATTTTAGTATATTGCATATTGTTACATAGTTCTTTAGCAAATCATACTGTAAATGATTAAATAAAGAAGTTAGTCTTTAATAGCCAAATTTTGTGCAAAAAATAGAAAATATAACAGAGCAATGACGTTTATTTCGTTTTACAGCATTGCGAAAGGACAATCAAAGTAAAGGTGCATATTGCTTTAAAACACAAGATGACCAAATTCAGGGGTATATTTCGTTTGGAGAACCGACCAGCGTAGCGGGCAAAGCCTGCTAGTAATATATAATTAGTTAATTATATAGAAGAAATGCTGTATAATTAACCTGATAAGAGAACTTTTCTAAAACGGAACCTCTCTCTGGTCACTTTTTATTTCGTCTTAGTAGGTTTTACCGTATTAAGTAAACACAATAATATTATACAGTAAAAGTTGTAAAAGTGCGGAATCGCTAAGGGTCGAGACAAAGTTCCGTTTTGAATAGATTTCCGTCTTAGCAGGTCAAATTGTATGACATTACTTCCACGAATTTTTTACGTTTCAAGCAGGATTCCGCTATTGACAGGCTCCTTTTTCACAGGATTTATTGAACAAAGTACAGAAAAACCTTCAAAAACAAAACGCAAGGGTCTGTAAAAATATTCCGTTTTATGTAATTTTCTGCCTGAGTATTTAAATTTATACGGTATTACTTTCTTCGGGATCATAAAAATTTTCCTTTATAGGCAGGTTCTGTTTTTAAAGATTTTAAGTTCCACTCGATGCAGACTAACGAATAGTGTGGTATTAAAAATAATTTAAAAGAATTTGTGCATCATGAAAAATCGGGATTTGTGGCGTCCCGCGCAGTAGTTCTGTGGGACGGGTCTTGGATCCTTGCAAATAGGAACGTCCCGCGCAAATCGAGACATCTGGCAACACTATTCCAGATTCACCTTTGACAAGACTCTGTAGTTTAACTGAATTTGTCAGTTAGTAACTTTTCATTCCAAGGCAACTATTTCAAGAAAAATAATCCTATATTAAACAGAGGCGCCATTTGGGGGGGGGGGGGGGTTTGAGTTTCCCCATCAAGACATTTGAAATTTTAGACTGTATCAGTCATCAAAGGTCAGATTTTTTTTAATGAGAAATCGCACAAAAATAACTTGTCAGATTGGATTAAAATAGAAGCATTAGCATTGAATAAACATACATTAATAATTATCAATATTATTTGCCAAAACCTTTCTATAGTAATTTTCTCAAAGTGAGACATATATATCATCAATGAGCACTTTGGGTAATTTTAAAAAAACATATCTGTGGCTAAAACTGTTTAAATTGCTTCTTAACCCATCACAAGATCAAAAAAGTTTTTGCTCCTCTCAAAAGAAAATTTTGGACGTCTCAATAAAGTTTTGGAATTTCGCTCCTGATATTAAACCAGGAAATGATTATCAGGAAGACGCACATTCTGATACATATTCATAACTTTTTTCATCTGCAGAAAATTTACACGAGTTTCAGGACACGGGTTCAGTTAATCAACTTACTAAACGAAATGATTGACAGTGTTAGTCCCAGTTTGCGACTTGCAATATTTTGATTCATCCGTTCGACTGATGAGCAGCTAATGTTAATGATACAAATGAATAATCGATTATTTGACGGGTAGGTCGTGTTTCAAGAATTGGTACAAGCATCTGCTTTAATCGAAAGCAATTACAAGCAAAGTTGATGCAACTTAAAAGTGACAAGAGATTTTTTCTTCTTTTCGATAATGTGTTTTGCATCGAGGTCACCCACTTTCTCCATAAAATGTAGTGTTTTTTTTCTGTCTCTTTTTATATGTGTGTAATTTGTGTATAAAATATGTCCCATAATTAACTAATAATCTGTTGAATGTTTAATATTTATTTTCTTTTAGAGAACGTGTATCTTTTTTTGATTGTGGTGAAAGCAAACTATATATGTTACACATGTTATAAATCAGGCGTTAAATAGTAAACGATCTAGTTAAATCAAACGTTTTACTCACGTTTGATTGATTCGCATATGTTGCTCACTTAAAAAAAAAAATGTAGCTATATCAATTAAAAATAGATTAGAATTTATATGAGTAGGTAATAGGCCGTATATAAACTTTTTTTTTGCATAAAATTAACTCTGAATTAATATGTGTAAAACGAGGCTAACGAAAAAGACAGGCTACCGCGGTGCATTTCACTTATCTTTTTTTACAGACCGCTAGAGTGACGTGATGCTCTTTTCGTCCACCTGCATTGGTGCATTCAAGCATCACGTGACTCCGGCGGTCTGTAAAAAAATATATGCGTAAAGCACCGCGGTAGCCTTTCTTTTTCGTTAGCCTCGGTGTAAAAAATATGACGTCACATACGGGATAAGGGGGGGGGGTATCACTCGAGTATGACAACCTGTGACACAAGAAGGGGGTAGGAGTAAAAAATTACACACAGAATTCGCGGTACGTAATTATTAGGTGACCCCTTAAGGACAAAAATGGAAATTTCATACATTTTCGTCATTTTTGCGTCAAATGAAGGGTAGCTAATTGCTTTATCGAATCCAAAAAACCTAAAATAAACCTCAACACGGTACAAAATGTTGTAGATTTAAGTGATATATTTTTCAAGATATTCGTAGAAAATATATCTTAATGTCAAAACCCTACTGGGTGGTAATCCAGTATAAAAAAAAATAGTATTTAATGGAAAAATGATGAAAATGATTAATTTCGTCACAGATCAAAAGTTGAAGTAAGCAATTTGGTCAAAAACTGTCTTATGCAATTTGGCCTACGGTAAGAAAAAAAATATATATTTCCGTAAACACTTACCTCACATTAAAATAAATTCTTCCTTTTTTTTTTTTCTTTTCTTTTCTTTTTTTTTTTTCTTTTTTAGAATTTCTACAGATGAACTTGTGGTCTGAGAGGACATTAACGCCGAAGCAATAAACTTGAAGATAACACCAAGCCTACAAAAGGATTCTGAAATATTCATGAAGGGATGAACCTATCACCTTTTGAAATCCAACCTTAATTTCCTTGTTTACTCAAATGTTAAATGAATCAAGATTCCTATATAAAACAGTGTATCTTCATAATTCATATCGTATTAAAAATTCTTCATTCTAATTAAGAATCATCGATCATAACACTTACAATTTTCATAAGGAACAAGAATTTTGATGTCCTAATTAACGTTTCAGCAACGAAAGCAAATTAAGGTGAACGATGATTAGAGCGGTTCTCTTTGACACTTGGGTTACTTACATATTAAACTTTCAAAAACAAAGATGGGACATGATTTTCTGTTCGTAAGGTTTTCATGAATGTTTTGTCTATTCACATACCCATATGCTATGTGTATTGACATATTTTTCTGTAATTATAAATTGTCATACTATTAACTTTGCTGATTGACCCTTTGCTGAAAACATATATTAACTATGTGTTTAGTAAATGCACTTATGGGAAATTACCGCTCCATTATTGTCAACATCGTTTGTATGTTTCCCTTACAATGACCCCCAAAGTGTCATCTATCGGTACATGTTGAACTATTTTTTCCTACTCCAAACAAAATTACATCGTTTCACGCATATTCAGGTGGAATTCTGGTCATTCTGAACAATAGCCTTTAAATTACAGCGTTTTGAAATGAGCATTTTAATTATAATCGTCATGTATATCTTGATATCAAAGCCTGGCTGAATGATAATATATAATAAAGTATTTATTGAAAAATGAAAAAAAAAATTATTTCAATTAAAAGAGTGTTACAAAGGTTAAGGTTCATCAATCATATCACTTGCAGATTTCATAAAGAACAGGAATTCTGATGTCCTAATTAACTTTTCTCCAACGTTAGTGAATTATGATAAACGAGGATTAGAACGATTTCGTTTGTAGTAAACTTTCCTAGAACAAGGATGCAGAGCTGCAGTAAGGGTGGCGCGGACTGTACCACCACACCAGGCATCAAGCGCTTCACAGCGTACAGAGAAGCTTCGTAACCGCCTTCAATTACCTCTACTAATGGTTAACGATCGATAAAAAAACGAAGAAAATTTCTTTTTTGACTTTCATGACAAATGCAAATTGTTAGTTTCCACATTACACTTATAGACAGGGAAATATATCGGCCTGTTATAAGGCCGACATATTTTCCTTAGATAAGGTAAAGGTTATCTCGGTAAAATGTGCCGTTGTTCTAAGTAACTGAATTGGAAGAGCATTGGCAATTTAAGCCAAAAGTTCTGTGTTCTATTCTCGGCCTGAACACTTTTCACTCAGTTGGAAAATGTTTACCTTGTATGATAACTTTACCAATCAGTATGATTGAGTTAAAATAATAAAGTGTATCTACGTTCCCATCGTTTAATGCAGTTCCTTTACCAGCAGCTTGTTCTGTTGAGCTGTCTGCGTAACAGATCAGATGTTATTGCGAAAAAATTATCTGGGTGAAAAGTATCAGTCGTGCCGGTTATCGTTCCAGGTAGCTCAATTGGGAGAGCATTGGAAATTCAAGCGAAAGTTTCTGTGTTCTATTCTCGGCCTGAATACTTTTTTACTCAGTTGGAAAATGTTCAACTTGTATGATAACTTTACCAATCAGTATGATTGAGTTAAAATAATAAAGTGTATCTATGTTTCCATCGTTTAATGGAGTTCCTTTACCTGCGGCTTGTTCTGTTGAGCTGTCCGTGTAACAGAGCAGATGCTATTATTGCCAAAAGGTTATCTGGGTTAAATGTATCAGCTCCACGTCGTCGTTCCAGGTAGCTCAATTGGGAAAGCAATTTAAGTCAAAGATTCTGTGTAAGATTCCCGGCTGGGACGCTTTTTCACTCAGAAAATGCTCACCTTGTATAATAACTTTACCAATCAGAATGAGATTTTTACCAATCAGTATGATATATTTACCTATCAGTATGGTATATTTACCAATCAGTATGATTGTGTTAAAATAATAAAGTGTATCTACGTTTCTATCGTTTAATTAAATTATTTTACCTGCGACTTGACCTGTTGAATTGTCTATATGGCAGGCCAGATACTGTTGCCAAAAAGGATTATCTGGGTGAAACGTGTCTTCTGCGTCGGTTGTCGTTCCAAGTAGCTCATTTGGAAGAGCATTGGTAACTTAAGCTAAATGCTCTCTGCTCTATTCCCGGGCTAGACACTTTTTCCCTCAGTTGGAAAATCTTCAACTTGTAGATAAAATACCATCCATTGCAATATGAGCAGAAAAAAGATCTTAAAAATAAGTTTAAAAAATGTGTCCGTTATATTTACGGAAAAATCCCATTGAAAAGTTTGAAACATAAAAATATATTTATAATATGTGACAATATTATAAAAAAACATAGTTTCACTTAAAAGTTATGTATTTTTTAAATTCAAAAATGAAAAAGAATTTTCTTTGAAAAACTTGCAATAGTTGTTTTTCACTATTTCGATTCGCATTTACGGTTGGCAATAAGAGACACGCCATTAACCAAATAGAAATAAAAACTTTTATTATTTTAAATATAAACGTATATATGAAGAATTTTTCTTTAAATTAAGCACATTTCTGGGAAAGCATTGAACAACACTGCAGATATAGGGTGTTGGAGAACCAGTGTCCTACTGCAAATTGCCACAGTATATATTGGTTGTGATATCTTCAATATGGACTGTTCTTCAAATTAATCAAGTAATGCCTGATAAAAAATTCGTTGTGAAAAGGGACAAATACACTAGAGAGAAGTTCGGTAAAGCTTGAGTGCTGATAGGAAGAAATACAGCATGAGAAAAATTAAGGTTCTCGTGATTGGTAAATCACGAAATACTTGCTGCTTAAAAAAAATGAAGGGTTTGCCCTGTGAATATGCAAAGTAGAAGCAGATTTGGACGACTGGAGGATCTTTTCGTCTTATAGATATGCACCTTCAACTTACATTCTACTACTTCTCAAGTAAAATCTGAAAAGGTAGAGCTATTTGTGGAGAACTGCAGGGTTTTAAAAACGTCCTTGTTGAGTTTTTGTCACCGTATTCCAGGGCTGTGCCACGGCAGGTGAATCAGGAAGTAATTAAGACCCTAAAACAAAACCACCAAAAGTGTCTAGTTCATAGGTTCCTCGTGGAACGCAATAAACATGAACAGCAGGCATCTGTCATTTTGCTGAATAGAGTGCAGCCTCAGTATACATTGGGATAGCATCAAAACAAAAACAAACTATTTTTCCGGAAGCCGATTTTTAATAATGCAAAAGTGATGCCCAACGCGAAGAATGGCATGACCAGCTCCTGTCTCAATATTGATTGCTTAATAGCCACACATTGGGAAAAACAGATTTTTCTCGAAGAGTAATTGACATTGATGACGGCATCAGTACAATCGACTTTTGCAGTTTAGAAGAAATTATCAAAAGCGTAAAAAAAAGATATCTCCTTGTGTTCATGACTCCAAGAACGAAGCAGGTAACGGCATAGGCGACGACGTATCCAAATCTCCCCCCATTCTGGCATCATCTGTTGTTGCAAATGCCTTCTGCGTCTTTCTCAGATATGTCTAAAAGTTATTGTTATTAGAGATGATCAGGGGTTGGAAAAACGACTTTTTTACTGTAGCGAACTACAACTACAACTACTTTATCGAAAATGTAGTTAATTACAACTACAACTACTTGTTTTAAAAAGTAGCGATTACAAATTACTTTTCAAAAGTAGTCACTACTTCGCTACTTTCAAATTTTGCCAACGAATCCAATTTACACTCGTAATGGAAGACACAGATTAAAAAATACAGTGACTTCTCGTTATATTGCGTTTGCCGAATACAACTAAATAAGTGCGAGATAACCGAGGTTATTAAACAACTAGCAAGCTACATCCGCTACGCTTGTCAATTTCTCTTAACGAACCTTTAATCAAACAAAATATTGACATTTCATAATTCACTTTTATATTTTAACAGAATAATAAGGCTACTATAATTTGTGATTCGTGCTATAGCCAATATACACGTCAGGATACGTCGCCCTTATCATTATATTTTTACGCGTGAAGGTTTCGCTATGGTACTCCATTGTGAAATTTGGTAATTTTTGAAATTCAATATTTGAAAAATGGCATAATCATTAGATTTGAAATGTATATCAAGAAATATATTTTTTTTTACCTTTCAAACGCATATTGTCTAACAATTTTCTGAGAAATACTTTTCGAGCTATTATTTTTTTCAGTAACTTCAAATGTTTCATTTTCCGAGATTAATCTGTGGCAACAATTAACGAAAAACCCAGTCGTCAGCAGCGCATAGCTTTATATAAAAGAGGTTGTTGGAGCAGGGATTGTCACCATCAATTTGCCACCATTAATTTAGAAATCGGTTCTGTGATTCCAGAGATTCCATAGAAATTGTAATTTAGAATGTTTTTAGAACGCTTTTCGCTCATTTCACCCTTTTAAATTTCAATTTTTTTAAAATTTGTTCTTAGAGATCATTACATCTTATAAGTAACTACAATGCCAAATTTCAAATTTCTAGCTCCTTCAGTGTGAAAAAAATTGCAATTTTAGAACGTTTTTTGCTTCTGCAGCCCCCTGGCGTTAGTGGCACCGACATAAAATATAGCCTATGTTGGCAGGGAGTGTCACCATTAATTTGCCACCATCACTTTTGAAATCGGTTCTGTAGTTCCAGAGATTCCATAGAAATTGTAATTTAGAATGTTTTTAAAACGCTTTTGGCACATTTCACCCTTTTAAATTTCAAATTTTTTTTATTTTGTTCTTAGAGAGCATTTACATCTTATAAATAACTACATGTCAAATTTCGTGTATCTAGCCTCTTCAGTATAAAAAAAATTGAAATTTTAGAAAGTTTTTCGCTCCTGCACCCCCTGAGGGTAGTGGCACCAACATAATATATAGCCTATGTTGGAGCAGGGACTGTCACCATCAATTTGCTACCATCACTTTTGAAAATGGTTCTGTAGTTCCAGATATTCCATAGAAATTGTAATTCAGAATGTTTTTAGAACGCTTTCCGCTCGTCTCTCACCTTTTAAATTTTGAATTTTTTTAGAATTTGTTCTTAGAGAGCATTTACATCTTATAAATAACTACCATGCCAAATTTCATTATTCTAACACCTTCAGTATAAAAAAAATCGAAATTTTATAGCGTTTTTCGCTCTTGCACTCCCTCCCCCCTGTAGTAGAGGTACCGATATAAAACAAAGCCTATGTTACAGCAGGGACTGTTACCATTAATTTGGTACCATCACGTTTGAAAATGGTTCTGTAATTCTAGAGATTCCATTGAAATTGTGATTTAGAATGTTTCTATACCGCTTTTCGTTCATCTCACTTTTAAATTTCGAATTTTTTTAGAATTTGTTCTTAGAGAGCATTTACATCTTATAAATAACTACCATGCCAAATTTCATGTTTCTAACACCTTCAGTATAAAAAAATCGAAATTTTAGAGCGTTTTTCGCTCTTGCACCCCTCCCCCCTGTGGTAGAGGTATCGATATAAAACATAGCCCATGTTACAGCAGGGACTGTTACCATCAATTTGCTACCATCACTTTTGAAAATGATTCTGTAGTTCCAGAGATTCCATTGAAATTGTAATTTAGAATGTTTCTAGACCGCTTTTCGTCATCTCACCTTTTAAATTTCGAATTTTTTTAGAATTAGTTCTTAGAGAGCATTTACATCTTATAAATAACTACCATGTCAAATTTCGTGTATCTAGCTCCTTCAGTATAAAAAAATTGAAATTTTAGAAAGTTTTTCGCTCCTGCACCCCCTGAGGGTAGTGGCACCGACATAATATATAGCCTATGTTGAAGCAGGGACTGTCACCATCAATTTGCCACCATCACTTTTGAAAATGGTTCTGTAGTTCCAGATATTCCACAGAAATTGTAATTCAGAATGTTTTTTGAACGCTTTCCGCTCGTCTCTCACCTTTTAAATTTTGAATTTTTTTAGAATTAGTTCTTAGAGAGCATTTGCATCTTTTAAATAACTACCATGCCAAATTTCGTGTTTCTAACTCCTTCAGTATAAAAGAAAATGAAATTTTAGAACGTTTTTCGCTCCTGCACCCCCTGAGGGTAGTGGCACCGACAGAATATATAACCTATGTTGGAGCAGGGACTGTCACCATCAATTTGCCACCATCACTTTTGAAAACGGTTCTGTAGTTCCAGATATTCCATAGAAATTGTAATTTAGAATGTTTTTAGAACGCTTTTCGCTCATTTCACCCGTTTAAATTTCAATTTTTTAAAATTTATTCTTAGAGAGCATTACATCTTATAAGTAACTACAATGTCAAATTTCAAATTTCTAGCTCCTTCAGTGTGACAAAAATTGCAAATTTCGAATGTTTTTCTCTCCTGCACCCCCCCTGGGGTTAATGGCACCGACATAAAATATAGCCTATGTTGGAGCAGGGAGTGTCACCATCAATTTGCCACCACCACTTTTGAAATCGGTTTTGTAGTTCCAGAGATTCCATAGAAATTGTAATTTAGAATGTTTTTAGAACGCTTTTCGCTCATTTCACCCTTTTAAATTTCGATTTTTTTCTATTTTGTTCTTAGAGGGCATTTACATCTTAAAAGTAACTACAATGCCAAATTTCAAATTTCTAGCCCCTTCAGTATAAAAAAAATGCAATTTTAGAACGTTTTTCGCTCATGCACCACACTGGAATCAGTGCCACCAACGAAAAATATAGCCTATGTTGCAGCAGGGATTGTCATCAAAAATTTTGCCACCATCACTTTTGAAAAGGGTTCAGTAGTTCCAGAGATTCCATGAGAATTGTAATTAAGAATGTTTTTACAACGCTTTTCGCTCATCTCACACTTTTAAATTTCGATTTTTTTTAGAATTTGTTCTTAGAGAGCATTTACATCTTATAAATAACTACCATGCCAAATTTCATGTTTCTAACACCTTCAGTATAAAAAAATCGAAATTTTAGAGCGTTTTTCGCTCTTGCACCCCCCCCCCCTGTGGTAGAGGTACCGATATAAAACAAAGCCCATGTTACAGCAGGGACTGTTACCATCAATTTGCCACCATCACTTTTGAAAATGGTTCTGTAGTTCCAGAGATTCCATTGAAATTGTAATTTAGAATGTTTCTGGACCGCTTTTCGATCATCTCACCCTTTTAAATTTCGATTTTTTTTTTTTTAGAATTTGTTTTTAGAGAGCATTTACATTTTCTAAATAACTACCATGCCACATTTCAAATTTCTAGCTCCTTTAGTATAAAAAAAAATTGCAATTTTAGAACGTTTTTCGCTCCTGCACCCCCCTGGGGTTAATGGCACCGACATAAAATATAGACTATTTTGGAGCAGGGCGTGTCACCATAAATTTGCCACCATCACTTTTGAAATCGGTTCTGTAGTTCCAGAGATTCCATAGAAATTGTAATTTAGAATGTTTTTAGAACGCTTTTCGCTCATTTCACTCTTTTAAATTTCGATTTTTTTCTATTTTGTTCTTAGAGGGCATTTACATCTTAAAAGTAACTACAATGCCAAATTTCAAATTTCTAGCCCCTTCAGTATAAAAAAAAACAATTTTAGAACGCTTTTCGCTCATTTCACCCTTTTAAATTTCGATTTCTTTCTATTTTGTTCTTAGAGGGCATTTACATCTTAAAAGTAACTACAATGCCAAATTTCAAATTTCTAGCCCCTTCAGTATAAAAAAAATGCAATTTTAGAACGTTTTTCGCTCATGCACCACACTGGAGTCAGTGCGACCGACGAAAAATATAGCCTATGTTGCAGCAGGGATTGTCATCAAAAATTTTGCCACCATCACTTTTGAAAAGGGTTCAGTAGTTCCAGAGATTCCATAGAAATTGTAATTTAGAATGTTTTTAGAACGCTTTTCGCTCATCTCACAGTTTTAAATTTTGAATTTTTTTAGAATTTGTTCTTAGAGAGCATTTATATCTTATAAATAACTACCATGCCAAATTTCATGTTTCTAACACCTTCAGTATAAAAAAATCGAAATTTTAGAGCGTTTTTCGTTCTTGCACCCCCCTCCCTGTGGTAGAGGTACCGATATAAAACATAGCCCATGTTACAGCAGGGACTGTTACCATCAATTTGCTACCATCACTTTTGAAAATGGTTCTGTAATTCTAGAGATTCCATTGAAATTGTAATTTAGAATGTTTCTAGACCGTTTTGCGTTCATCTCACACTTTTAAATTTCGAATTATTTTAGAATTTGTTCTTAGAGAGCATTTACATCTTATAAATAACTACCATGCCAAATTTCATGTTTCTAACACAATTCCTTACTTGATTTTAGCAGTAAGTGTCAATTTGGAAAATGGACTTCATACGATGCGTTGCTATTTACTGCAGCTGAGATTCGTAAATTTTTAAGCAGAACAAACTTTGCACAAAAGAAGAAAGTTTTGACCGCGTGATTTTAAGAATGACACATTTTTTCTCTCCTGAAGTAGTGGTAAAAGTAACGTCGGTTCTCGCTACAAACTACTGATATTTTGTATTGCGCTACTCGCTACACTACATTGTTCAAAATGTAGCGCACTGCACTAAAAACTACTGTAAAATGTAGCGACTACTCTACTTTCACTACTTGTAGCGCGCTACTTCCGACCCCTGGAGATGATTATATTTACTGTTAATTATGTTTTTTCATTGTACGAGGGCTGTAAATTAAGTAATGGCAACAAAGGTATAAATCAATTTTTAATGAACTTACAAGTACAATTGCATTACATTCCTTCTATGTCATCACCAGCAAAGCTTATAACCTTTTGCCAAATGTCGGGAAGCCGTTGTAGACCAGTGGCAAGGTGTTGATTGTTGATGTGAGCCACCGAGCGCCCTATTGCGTGGAGTACAGATGACTCAGACCAACCTCTAAGGATAATTCTCGGACAGTCCATCGGCGGTCTATGGTAAGGAGACCACTCAGGATGTCAATCTGCACTTGAGGAATGGAGGGCCGACCTGTGCGTTGCAAATTCGCAGTCTCATTCCGACCCAAACGAAATGCTTGAACCCATCGTGCTTCATCGTCCTATACAGTAAAGCATTTGTGCTTTACTGTAAGGCTTCCACTAATCGTCGATAGCATTCTGTTGCATTTTTGCCACGGGAAACCTCGATTTTAAGCCACGACCACTGATCACCTTTTGAAAACATGCTTTAGAGCGATGGAAACGAAAGTCCTCACTTTAACGCCACACAACAACTACCCTTCTAAGCAGATCGACTGTTTTTTGCACTCTACACATCGACAACAGCGCCACCTCACCGCTTCCATATCCTATTTGCGCATGCCCACCCTTCTGCGAGTTTCAAGGTTAAGTTGCCACTATTTAATTTACAACCCTCGTATGTTATATCAATATGTTTCGTGATGCATGTTATAGGCAAAAAAAGACTGAAACTCTTGAAGATTAAATAAATGCGACAGCGGTTGTATACTTCTTTTATGTTTCTTAGGTTTTGTTTACTTTTTGCTATACTAAAAATATTTTTTTTTACTCCAATATTAATAAGAATAGTTTTCCTTATTACATTAAAAATTAATGACTGATTGTAAAAGTTATCATCATAGCAAGTACTAAATGTGATTTTAATAACTGGACTGTGCTGCAAAGATTTAAATTTTTTTGGTTTCTGTTAAAAAAAAATAAAAAATAAAAGGCTAGTAGGAAAATTATTTTGGCTGCTTTATTTTTGTTGTAACGTATTAATCGACAATAAAGCCATACTTGATTTCACATTTATTTCCAGTTATTTTAGCCAACAAACAATCGTCAAACTTTAATGCAAACTCAAAGACACAATTTTGGATCGTAAACATATAAATGAAAGCGCTAAAGTTCATTTAGACGATTGGATGACGATTAGATGCGTAAATAAGCTATGTTCCTGCAACATTATGCAAATCACGTTTTATACGCTGCCGCTGCCCCGCTGAAAAAGCGACTTTTGTACAGTCTCTTGATACGCGTTTTAACCGGTCTCGACTGTATCAATATTCCAATGCACTTGTTAAATGAAATTAATGAAATCAACAAATCGTTTTTTGCAGAGGTATCAATTATTCTTTTCAAAAATGACAGACATTTTCAGGAAAAAAAAAATTTTATGCTATATTTAAAACACTTTTTCCTTACACTTTACATTCAAAATATATTTTAATTCCACTCAATCATAATCAAAATCTTGTATGGAAAATATTTTGATAATGTTGTGTTATTTCATAATTTTTTTAATGCTATTATTAATCGTTGGAAGACAAATTCGTCGCTTATGAACTAAACACTGAAGTATATCTAACTTTTTTCATTCTTGACTAAACACTTATCTTCACTGTAGTGATAAATCAAAATCCAAATAAAAGTAAGGCAAATGTTTCGTCTTTTTCTTCGTCGATGGTCAATAACAACGGACACATTAGACGTGCATCATTTTGATGTGATGAAAATAAAATATTATATGAGCTGTTGTATTGTTCATCTATAAGTTTTGTGATAATGTTGATGGCATCTTTACTAATAGATGCATGTCGGGATATTTGAATACGACAAGGAAATATTGAGATAAAAATGATTCCAGTCAATTCCTATGCTATCGTTTCGGTTTACTTTTTATTGCATTCAAAAAGTTGAACAAAATTAGCAGTTAGCTATCTGAGATTCAGAATTTAAGATTTAATTCCTTTGAACAGTTGAAAGGCAGATTTGGGAAAAGAAAATACAGCGGGAGAGCATTAGTTAAATACTGTGTAAAAACTAACACGACTTCTGATTCCGACATATAAATAAACATTTAAATCGCAAAAATAAAAGTGGCAACATCTTTTAAGAATATTTTAGAAAACTCTATTCTGTATCCATAAAAGGAAGGTTGGTAAATCACATTCTTATCGGCAGGGTGACTATTTCTTTCAGACAACGGTCAAAGCGTTGTTACCAAAATTGTATATCTTTCATAGCACGTCATCATTTGAAGTTCGTGATCACTTTCAGACGTTCATAATCGAGATTTTGTTTTAACCATTCAAGTGACAATTTCCGATCATCGACTTCATTCACAGTGGCTAATTTTAATCCAGTAATTACTAGAAAAAATAAAGTTTCTATATTTCTTTTTAATAGAGTAGAATCCCGATTATGCGAGTTAATATGGACCAAGCTCACCTGGGTTAAGCATAAAACTCGGATAAACCAGACTTTTATAATTCGTTACTAACTAAGGAGATAAAATATTAATTTACACACATTTTATTATTTTTTATGGTACTATTTACAGTCCTTATGATGTGCACTTCCAATGTTTTTTTTTTTATAAAAATGGGAAATAAAATTGTTCATTTGAAGAAGTCTTTGATAGTTTTTCGTTTGCTGGATGATAAACGTTTCTTTTCTGCATTGTTACTCTATTTCTATTGTATTATAGTGTCAGCAGAATTCCAGGTGTTGCCTCTTCTTGCTGTTCAATGTATTCGATATACTTTTTTTAACCGAACTTAGACGTGCGGAATGCGTTGTTTTCATCATCACAGCTCTTTTGCTTGCAACCATGTCACATGTAGTTTTTTGCTGTTCATCCATCCAGCAATATCTTCTTCAGCAAAAGGGCTTATGGGCTGTACATATATAACGTTATCAACTTTTTGATAATTTTGAACCCCTTCCCATCCTTACGATATAATACGTTAACATCACTCGAACCCCCACCCTCCTAATGATATTGTTTTTTTCGTTTGCAGTTATATACAGATACGGTTGTACATTTATTACTACATACATTACGGTTGTACTTTGCTGATTCAAATGAAGAGAAGAAGTCAATAAAATATCACTATTATATATGAAATAACTTTATATCAAATAACACTTAAAAGAAATAGTTACCATTTAAAAGTATTAAATAATATAAGTTTTTGTTACATAATGCATTCAACAGTAATAACGTCTATTACACTTTCCCCCTGCACGGGTAGGGGGCAAGCAGAACTTCTTATCAACAAAATAGATGGACAACATTATTTTTCTTTTCTTTACTAACACAGCAAGTATCATTTCAAACATACTTTGCACTTGCTTTCTCCAACAGCGGATTATATACACATACACATATGTTAGAAAAATAAGGATGCCAAACGTTGGGGTATTCCATATTTTTAAAGGAAAAAAATGTTATAATCATTTAATGATTTTAGTAATAACTTCGTAGTTTCATAGAAAATAATTAACAGACAAGGGGTGGGGGAGAAAAAGATAGCAGAATATTTTGATGTAAAAATAAAGTAAAAATAAATAATTAATTTGATAAAAAATGATAACGATATCAAATACAACAATCCCCCCTCCCCCTAAAGTGATAACGTTATATACAGGGTGGTTTTTTTTTAACTGACGCTATTCAGTAGCTCGTTCTAATAACTGGATTGACACAAAATTTTGTGAATGGACTAAGAAAAACATGGGAAAAAAGATTCCAACAAAAAAAAAAAAAAATTAGTTCCAATCACCGCCGATAGGGGGAAATGTGGCGCTGTACAGTGAAAAAAAACATCAGAAACAGACAAAATTAATAATTTGGATAAAATGCCATGTTTTATTCATCATTTACACTTTCCCTTTCGTTGATAGCAGTTGAAACATCCATTATCACATTTTCTGCCACCGGTTTACGTCCTCTGCCTGACCGAACTGCTAGCGAGCCTGTTTCTTCGAATTTCAGAATCATTGCTTTCAATACATTAACGGATAAAGGTCCTTTGCGCAGTTTATGGCGTGTTCTAAGTAAACGAAGAGCGGCTGGTGCATTGCACTGGTTATAATAATAGAACTTCACAAGTAACGCGCGCCGCGGTAACGTGAGATTCATTTTCAACCTGAGCTGAAATTGTTTCTCGGTGTTTTTCGCATGCATTTATAACTTAAACTATTGGCGCTACTGTCGCTTGCGTAAGTAAAAATTTGCATTTTCATTTATTGCCCGTATTTTATGCTAATTCTCAGTTGCATAAATTACCACAGTGCCACATTTTCCCCTATCGGTGGTGATTGGAACTAATTTTTTTGTTGTTGTTGGAATCTTTTTTCCCATGGTTTTCTTAGTCCATTCACAAAATTTTGTGTCAATCCAGTTATTAGAACGAGCTACCGGCGGCTCTGAATAGCGTCAGTTAAAAAAAAACACCCTGTATGTACACAGCCCCTTACAATATTACTGAAGTTGAAATCTTTGAACCTGGGATTAAGAAACTGTCATCGTCAATGAAGTACTAGGTGTAGATGAAAGATAAGTCGCAAAAATTTAGAACTCTGAATTTCTGGTCAGAATGGAGAAAAATGCCTTTTCTAATTGGTAACTCGGTTAAAGTAGAAACCCGGTTTTGCGGGACTGGGATAATTGGGACTCTACAGTATATAAAATTTTATATTATTTTATATTAAAAGGTTTCCTATGTATTTTTCCGGTAGATATAAATTTAAAATTTTTCATTCAATGAAAAATGGGGATGACCTCTATATCCGCATTAACAATTTGAATGGTTAATTGTCAAATGGAAATATTAAGAGACTGTCACGTATGCAGGTTTTACTTGAATGCCAAATATATACTTTAATGTAAAAATATATATATATATATTAATCTTTGCTTATTCTGGCACGTAAATAAAATCGGCCAACAACGCAGTTTTTTTTAAATACTTTTTTATACTGTTTTTTTAACGATTCTTTCACGAATAGTAAAAATTTTTAAGGTTATTTTAATTTGGTTATTCTTGATAATTTTACATTATAAAGGGGAAAATAACTGCGTGTTTTTGTAGTTATATTTCCTAAATACCCTATAATTCAAAATTCTTCCAATATATCGGAAATCTGATGATAAAGAAATGTCGAGTTCGTATGAAGTCGAGACAGACAGAAATAATTAATTAATAGCAACTAAAAAATTAATAACAGAAATAATTAATTTAAAATTGTCACATTTTTAGTGTAAGAATGTGACAATGAATGTGGTTCTCAAAACCACAAGGAATAAAAAACTGTTCATATTAAAGAATAAACTGCAAGCCAGACCGCCAGTAAATTTCGTTTTTTTTTCTTTATAGGGGAAAATCTTGATTGCTTTTTTTACGGGGAAAATCTGTTAAAATAACAGAGAGTTCATAATAAATAGAGGTCCCCCTTCCGTAAAATAAACATGTTTTTACTGGCGACTTGATTCATAGTTTTTCTAAAAAAAAAAAAAAAGGACAGACTTTATTTTACAGTATGCTAAAAAAAAAAACAATGCCGAAATATCGAAAATATCGAAAAACTATTTTACGGTAAAATGTGATTTTTTTCAGTTGCAAAATATCGAAATCTTAGCTATTTTAAAAACTAGAATGGAGGGTACGATAATTTTGTACCAGCAATACGATAGTAACTTTTTGAAATCTGACAAGATTGTTGCTGCAGCACATGTGCAAGTGTTTGAAGTAATATTTAAACAGTATTTTCCTAGATAAATATTTTAAAGGATAGAATAGCTCATCTTGTTATGGAGGTATTTTTTGTTTGCAGAAGTCAGTATTTAAAGGGAATTCAAATTGGTATAAATCTGAAAGGGAGAAGAAGAGTACTATGCTGCAAAATTAAAGAATAGAGAAAAAATTGGCAATTGTTTCATGATTTGAGGGATATTCTTTAAGAGAAAATTATTCCATAAGTTCATTTAGACGATTAGATGTGTAAATGAGATCTGTTCCTGCAACTTTAGGCAAATCACATTTAACACGCTACCCCAATTAAAACGCGACTTTTCTCCTGTCCCTTTTACTGCAAAAAAAGTGTTGATTTTACAGTATAATACTGACATCCCAGCCATAATACTGGCAGCTTGGATGCCAGTATTATACTGTAAAATCAACACTTTTTTTTTTTGCAGTGTTCCCTTGAAACGCGTCTTCACCCGGTTCTACTGTATCCAATATTCCAATGCACTTATTACATAAAATTAATGAAAATAACAAATCATTTGTCTCAGAGGCATCAATTTTTCTTCTCGAAAATGACAGACGACAGTTTAAAAAACAAACTTTATTTCTGTCTATATGTAAAGCACTCCTTCCTTACGCTTTACATTCAAAATATATTTTAATACCACTCAATCATAATCAAAATCTTGTACAGGAAATATTTTGATAATGTTGTGTTATTTCAGACATTTTTTTAAAAATTATTATTAATCATCTTGAAGTCAAATAGTACGTCACTTCTGAACACTGAAGTATATCTAAGTTCCTGTTTTCATTCTTGACTAAACGTTTATCTATCTTCACTGTAGTGATAAATCAAAATAAAAATAAAAGTAAGGCAAATGTTTCTACTTTTTCTCCATCGATGGTCAATAATGGACACATTAGACGTGCATGTCATTTTGATGTGATGAAAATAAAATATTATATGAGCTATTGTATTGTTCATCTACAAGTTTTATTATATTGTTGATGGCATCTTTAGTTATAGATGCATGTCGGGATATTTGAATACGACAAGGAAATATTGAGATAAAAATGAATGCAAACAATTCCAGTGCTATCGTTTCGGTTTGCTTTTATTGCATTAAAAAAAATGAACAAAATTAGTAGTTAGCTATCAAAGAACTTGAAATTTAATTCCTTTGAACAGTTGAAAGGCAGTTCAGGAAAACGAGAGTACAGCGGAAGCGTATTGATTATTATATACTATGTAAAAGCTAACAAGGCTTAATTCCGACATAGATTTATCAGCATTTAAATCACAAAAATAAAAGTGGCAACGTCTTTTAAGAATATTTTAGATAGTCCTATTCTGTATCCATAAAAGGAGGGAGGTTAGTAAATCACATTTTTAGAGACAGAGTAATTATTTTTTCAGACAACGGTCAAATCTCTGTTACATAAAATTTAGATAGCTCATGGTCACGTCATCATTTTAAGTTTTCGATCGCTTATAACTTATACCATAGGGACGGTGAACCTTTTTGCATATGCGTGCCAAATTTTTTCAAAAAAGATTTTACGTGATCATGGCGTACCAACAAATCCCCCCCCCCCCCCGCACACCCACACAAAAAAAGTGGATTAAAATTTATGATGACTTTTTGTTTATCAGGATTTTAAAATATGTGGGTAATATGCATGTAGATATTAAACTGTAATAATTATAATTTCAAATATATTGAATCATCTGACAAGTGGTTTCTGTTTAGATGTTTTATACCATTCATTTCCAAAAATAATGATTTGCAGGCATGTGTAAAGAGGAAAAATTATAAGCAAATTTAATGTCAAGTTGCTATACTTTCATCATTCGCATTTTTGCTTATGTTGCCTGAAAATCTTTCTTTTCGATATTCTTCGTACCTTCTTTTAATTTGCATACGTGCCAGCCTTCCGGTCTTTTCAAGTCATAAAAATATAATTTGTACCTCAAAAATATTTAATAAAATGATTTTTGTTTTTATGAATTTTTTTAATGACTGCTTTTATTAAATATAATTTATGGTTTTATTTATTTGAAAAGAAAAAACTGGTTAGTTGTCAGGTAAGAATTTGATAAATTATCCTTAATTTCAAAAATATTTAAAAAAAAAATTAGTAAGCTCAGTTTGTTTAAATTCGTGTATTTTGTTTAATCTCATTCTATTTTGTTTTAGAATTTCAATTAAAGCTGTGCCGAAAATATTCTGCCGCGTGCCACAGGTTCGCCGCACCTGGCTTATAGAAATTCATAATCGAGATCTTGTTTTAATTTCCGATCATCGATCTCATTCACAGTAACTAATATTAATTTAATCAGCTACCAGAAAAATTGGAAAAAGATACATATGTTTATATAACATTTTAGATTATTATTATTAAAAGGGTTTTCCATTTATTTTTTCCGGTGTAATTTAGAATTATCATACAATGAAAAATGAGGATGACCTCTATATCCGTATTAACAACTTCACTGGTTAATTGTCAAATAAAAATATTAAAAGACTGTCACATATACAGATTTGATTTGAATGCAAAATTTTATATTTTAAAGTAAGCATTAAAACATATTTATTAATCTTTTCTCATTCTAGCACGTAAACAAAATCGGCCAACAACGCAGGTTTTTTTTTCCTATTTTGACGCTTTGCATTCAACGATTTTTTCGCGAATAGTAAAATTATTTTAAAAAGTTCTTTTAATTTGGTTATTCTTGATAATTTTACATTATAAAGGGGTAAATAACTGCATGTTTTTGTACTTATACGCTGCAAAACAAATTGTTGATTTTACAGTACAATACTGACAGCTGGGATGCTAGTATTCTACTGTAAAATCAACATTTTTCTTTTTTTTTTTAGTGTGTATCCTAAATATCCTACAATTAGAAAATCTGATGATCAAAAATATTAATACAAGCTCGTATGAAGTCGGGTAACCACCAATACTTTATATTATTATTTTACTGCCTAAAACACAACCAATGAAAAAATTGCTCACATTGGAAAAAAATAAATAAATAAATACAGTCGAACCCGGATAAGACGCGTTTCAATAGACTGGACAAAACTCACGTATAAAGCGGGATCGTGTATTAAACGTGAGCGTCTTAACCGTGTCCGACTGTAAATCATTTATTAAACAAGAAAAACTTAATGGAAATAATTAATTTAAAATTGTCACATTATTAGTGTAAATGTTCTCAAATCTCAAAATCGAAAAAAAAAAAATAAAAAAGAGAGAGAGAGAGAGAGAGAAGAAAAGAAAAGAAAAACTGCAAGCCAGATCGCTTGTAAAAGTCGGGAGTTTAGCTTTACTGGTGTTACTGGCGTTAAGAGCAGTAGATTGTTTATTTTACGGCCAAAATCTGTTAAAATAATAGAAAGTTCATAGTAAGAAGAGTTTTTTCTCCGTAAAATTAACATATTTTTAATGGCAACCTGGTTTATAGTTTTTCTACAAAATTAACAAATTTTATTTTACAGTGCATTCAATGAAACCAATGACGAAATATCGGAAACTTATAGATAAAATATATTTTATGATGTAATGTATATTTTTCAGTTGCAAAATATCGAAATTTTAGCTCTTTTAAAAAGTAGAAGTAGGTTTAAGTTAGCAACAGCAATACGATCGTCACTTTTTTATATCTAACAAGATTGTCGCTGTAACACATGTGCAAGCGTTTATGGTAATATTTAAATGTTATTTTCCTAGAAAAATATTTTAAAAGATCGAATAGCTCATTGTTTATGGAGCTTTTTTTTTTAACCAAAAGTTAGTATTTAAAGGAAAATGATATTGGTATAAATCTGAAAGCAAAGGAAGAGTAATATGCTACAAAAATAAAGGAGATATTTAAAAAAATTTGACATTTTGTTCATAATTTTAGGGATATTCTTTAATTTAAATTAGAATAATATCCTTCTACTGTAAAAAATTCAATTTTTGTTTGCAACAGTCAGCATAAATGATAGTGTAGAAATTCTGTTGAATTCTGAAAGTGAATGTTTATGTTTGTAACTCAGAGATAACTTAACCTTTAAAAGACATTGACTTAGTTTGTTTATTTTTTATTGATAACATACATCTGACTTATGTGCTGGACATCAAGTGCCCGCTTATAAGTCATCGTCAATATACAGGGACGAGATAGTCACAATGAAATTTACAACACCAGAGAGTTACATCCGGGAGCTCCACAAAGTGTGTGCAATGGAGCTGGCGGGAGTCGAACCCGCCGACCTGACTCCTACGCTCTCAAGCAATTAGCGGAATGGTGTCTTAACCACTCGGCCACGGAGGCCCCACATTGACTTAAAAAAAAAAAAAAAAAAAAAACACACACACAGTCTTATGGTCAGTTCTTGCAGAGTTCTTTTGTCTTGATTCCACGCTATTTTCTATATGCGGAGTTTTCTGTGTTGTTTTTATTATTTCTCTTTAAAATTGGTTTGAACTGGCTTTTATATGAATATGCATAGCTTCCAATCTTCCGGATATTTACAAAAGAAAATCCATGAGTGGATGCATAAAATTTATTTAATATAATTAGTTAATAACGTGTCCTGTTTCGATGTGGTACTTATATGATTTAACTTGTTAACACAATCTTTACCGGTGTCAAATGCCATCTTTTGAAGTTTTGATTTATGTTTATTTTATTTGTAATTTTTAAAGCTAATAAGTATGAAAATAAGCCTTCTATTATGTATTGAAAATAATTTGCGATTAATTAAATTTAAAAATAAGTATAAAAGTAAAAAAAGTTTTTTTTTTTTTTTTTTTTAAATACACATTTTTATAAGCATTCAATTCTTATCTTGCAAATCACGCCTATTTTCATGAATGCAATTCATGATTTTTTCAGAAGGTTTCCACGTTAGTTTGGCGACATCGAACCTCTTAATGGAAAATTCACGGCTTTCTTTTTAAACTTGGTAAAAATCGCGAGTTAGTCAATTTATTAAAAATATATGTAATGTTTTCTCTTTTTCTTTTTTTTAGACACGGCAAGAGAAAATGTAAAATCAAAGAATTATTTAAACTTGCTATTCGGGATTTTTAAATTGGCTTCTCAATTTAAAATCATAATTTAATTAATATTCAACTATTGATAAAATTATTAAAAATGAATTGATAAAATCAAATATGTATATATATATATTCTCTTTTTTATTTATATTTTATTTTTTTTAGAGCTAGTGATTAAAATTTTTCATTGTCGCATTTTCACAGCCAGTTGGCCTTTTTTGGCAAGCGCGGTTTGGCGCAGAATTAAATCCATTGTTGTTGTAACTCGTATACCATTGTAACCATAAAGAATATCTGGCGATTTATGGGTTAACGGGAAAATGCTTTAAAATTAAATTATTACTTTCAATTAAGTTCTAAAATTTTTTTAATGTTATATTGACATAATTTTTATAATTGTAGCCTATTAGAAAACAAGTTAAAAATCTATTACAAAATTCCATCTTTACATACAAAGCGTTAAATAAAAGATTGTAATTACAAATAAAATAACCATAAATTGAAATCCTTTAAAAGTTGTCATTTGAAACGGCAGGAATAATGTTCAGAAAATATTTGGTACAAAGTATGTTTTCTGATTTTAAAAAACCGGAAGGTTGGCAGCTAATGTGCAGTGCACCTCACATAAAATGTTAAAATATGTTTTGAAATTACAATTATTCGAACAGTGTAACAGTAATTGAAAACACCCCCAATTGCATTATGAATATATGTTGTTTGTAAAAAATAAAAGAGAGATGTTTCTTAATCTACGAAAATATAGTATAACCAGTAACCATGAACGAAAATATATAGTAACCGCTTCCGAGTTACCCACGATTCCGAAAAATGTTCTTTATCTTTAAAAACTTCAAAAACCAATATATTTTCGAGGTATAAAGAAGCAACTAATGGATTTGAAGAATATTTATAAAAGAAAAGTTTCTTTTTCTGCCAGTGATTTTCGGAAACGTTTCTGGGTAGATTTTATAGTGTGTTAATCAGTTTTCACAAACCAAAATGTCGGTTATTAGAATGGTTTTAATTTAGGTTTATATTTATTTTTAATTAAACATTTTCAGCTACGCATATGCATTCAAGAATAACACAATAATATTAATGTTAATGCTGTTAATTTATCATGTTTGTCTGTAAAACCTGTTTGTTGAACATGAAAATGTTCACTCGAGAATAGACAGCATCTGAAAAACATATATTCCGGGTTCAGGAAACTTATCGATACATTATAAAAACTACTCGGAAGCATTTCCGAAAATCAGTGGCAACAAAAGAAACTTTCTTTTATAAATGATTCTTTAAATCTCGAAAATATATTGGTTTCTGATGTTTCTAAAGATAAAGAGCGCTTTTCGGAATCGTGAGTAACACAGAAGAGGTTATTGTATAATTTCATTCGTGGTTATATATTTTCCTAGATTAAGTCTGTTTTTACAGCGTGCGTTGTTTGTAGGCATACAAAAAACGCTCCTACGAAGCCATGTTTTCATAAATGAATGTCTTCGTGATAGTTGAAAAAGGAGCATTAAAAATTTAAAAATGAATGCAACATTCATTGTAAAATTTTTAGTAGTTTTTTTTTTTTATATTTAATATAGAAGTTCGTGAATTTGTTTTCAGATTTATAAGTCAAAAACCAGTGTTAATTTAAAGATTATTAATAATTCTGTTTTACATTAATGCAGTTTTTATTTATAAATTTATCCTTTGCTTTTTATCTGTTGCTACCTTAGTATTTAAACAGGAGCCATTCTTTAGCATTTTTCATGCGTACGTACTTCTTTTAACCTTTAATGTGACATGCATGCAAAAGCAGTGCAAACCATTTTTAAAGAGAAATAATAAAAGCAACACAGAAAATTACATAGATAAAAAATAGCATAGAATCAAGACATAAGAATTCTTCGAGATGCACCAAGAACTGACCTTAAAACTATGTTGTTGAGTTTTTTTTTTTTTTTTTTTTTTTTTTTTTTAAGTCAATGTCTTTTAAAGATCTCGGGTTATCTCTCGGCTACGAATATAAACACACACTTACAGAATTCAAAAGAATTTCTTCATTATCATTTATGCTAACTGTTGCAAGCAAAGATTGAACTTTTTGTTTTTATCTTATACGGTATAATTTCTTTTTTTTTTCTCTCCTTTATTTTTGCAGTATATTACTCTTCATGTGCTTTCACATTTATATCAATTTAATTTCTGGTAACTACACTATTATAAATAAGCTCAAAGCTCAAAATCATTTTGCCCTCTCTTCTCATCTAACAAATGTAAAAATTTTCACAAACACATGCAAGCTTGAAGTTTTTTTTCTGGTATTTGAAGCCAGTCCTTGTTTTACTTAAAATTCAATTCTGAATATGAAATAAATACACATTTTAAATCCACATGAAACTAGTATGTTGTGGCCATAACAAAACTTTCTTCTATATAAATCAAATCATCTGCAAACAAAATTATTTGACAATGTCTTTTTTCTTGTGATATAGCTATCTCAGAAATCTATAAAAATAGAGCATAACAGCGACACCTGTTGAGCGGTATACAACCAAACCTAATCAGCGTCTAGTTATGTCAAAGTCTAACAGAATATGTAGTTTGGTGAAATTCCGTGCATTAGTTCTTAAGGTTCTTAAGATTCTTAAGCTATTGCGGAAATCAATATAAACACAGCATATTGACAGCACCTCTTGAACGATTTACACCCAAACCTAATCAGCGTCTATTTATGTCAACGTCTAACAGAGTATGAAATTTTGTGAATTTCAGTGTATTAGTTCTTAAGGTATAGCTATTACGGAAATCATTATAAACACAGCATATTGACAGCACCTCTTGAACGATTTACACCCAAACCTAATCAGCGTCTATTTATGTCAACGTCTAACAGAGTATGAAATTTTATGAATTTCAGTGTATTAGTTCTTAAGGTATAGCTATTGCGAAAATCATTATAAACACAGCATATTGACAGCACCTCTTGAACGATTTACACCCAAACCTAATCAGCGTCTATTTATGTCAACGTCTAACAGAGTATGAAATTTTGTGAATTTCAGTGTATTAGTTCTTAAGGTATAGCTATTGCGGAAATCATTATAAACACAGCATATTGACAGCACCTCTTGAACGATTTACACCCAAACCTAATCAGCGTCTATTTATGTCAACGTCTAACAGAGTATGAAATTTTGTGAATTTCAGTGTATTAGTTCTTAAGGTATAGCTATTGAGGAAATCATTATAAACACAGCATATTGACAGCACCTCTTGAACGATTTACACCCAAACCTAATCAGCGTCTATTTATGCCAACGTCTAACAGAATATGAAGTTTGGTGAATTTCCGTGCATTAGTTCTTAAGGTATAGCTATTGAGGAATTCAATATAACACAGCATATTGAAAGCACCTCTTGAGCGATTTACACCCAAACCTAATCAGCGTCTATTTATGTCAAGGCTAATTGAATCTGAAGTTTGATAAAATCCATTGCATTAGTTCTTGAGATAGACCGCCCACAAAATTTGTATTACATACAGACAGATACCCATATTCACGGGCAGACGTTTTCTAAAAACAGTCAAATCGTGTTCAGGACCTTCTAAAACGTATAATTCCGTCGAAAACTGGAAGTCGAAAATTTTCACGAATCCAATACTTTCATCTTGTAAAGGTAGAAGAAAGTAAAAAAACGTATCTCTCTTTGATTCAAAAAAACTTCTTTTAATAATTATCTATAAAGCAGCATTTTCCCTGCCATAACAAGGAATGTTTAGAAAATCTTTAATTTTCTCCGTTGGGCATTTCTTTTTGTTATGCGTTATTACACAAAATTTTGTTAACATTTTGCATGAACAATTTTTCTTGGATACAGTAAATTCCGGATAAAATCTCAGATATGTAACACGATGTTTAGGCTAATGAGATTTTGTTCTTCATTTTCCAGTGATTTTGAGAAAACGACTTAAGGCTTTTGATATCAGTCAAACCGCAAATTCCTTCTCTACTGTGAAATATGTGTGGTCTTAAAATGCATCCGTATAGGTGCATCAGGACATGCCTTGTACTATCCTCACCGAAATTTTCAGACTTCTAGATGCGCTAGATTTTGCTAGCCATCGCCGACACACACAGAGCGAAACTTTCTCTTATTAGTATAGATTGCCTTGAAACATTTTTGGTTATTATGTCTTAATATATATAAAATTTCTAGGTTTTTAGATTAAATACAATATTTGCCACAAAAAAGCTATCGAATTTCTGCGCACCTGCTTAAAATATGGGGATTCTAGACACGTGCCTAAGTGTGCCAAGACCACAATTAGGTGCTCTTTTGCGACAAATGTTCATTACTTATTATCAAGGTATAATGCAACAACAAAAAATCGCTTGTTTATACAACACCGACAAAAAAGCCGATTTTCCAAGAAATGGGGATCATACAGGGTGTTTCACAAAGGACCCCTAACTTTAAAAATCAATAACCCTGAAACGGTGATAGATAGAAAAATGAAACCAGTGGTATGTTTATTAAAAAAATCGTAAGAATCTTATACGTAAATCTCAAAATTGTTAAAAATAGCACGGATAGATGTCGCTGAGAGCGTTAAGAATCCTTCTAAAGAGAGTTCAGAAGCATAAAAAGACTAGTCGTCGAAGATTTCGTCATTGAAATCTGGCCGCTACTAGCGTATAGTGAAAATAATTCCGAAAGTGGTGTATACCGTGGAGGAACGTGTGTTGATTGTGTTTAATCGGTGTATCGGAGTACCACCGATTAAATCAGAGTCCTACTGCCCCAAGGAGAAGTTTTCAAACGCGATTTCAAGTCGCAAAAAGCCCAGATGGAAAAAAAAAATCGTGAGCTTTTCAAAAAAATGCAACAGACCGGCAACGTGGCTGATGCGAATTATTTTCACTATACGAAAATAGCGGTCAGATTTCAATGGCGAAATCTTCGACGGCTAGTCTTTCTATGCTTCTGAACTCTCTTTAGAAGGATTCTTAACGCTCTCAGCGCCATCTATCGGTGCTATTTTTAACTAAATTTTGAGATTTACGTATAAGATTCTTGCGATTTTTTTAATAAACATACCACTGGTTTCATGTTTCTATATATCACCGTTACCGGGTTATTGATTTTTAAAGTTAGGGGTCCTTTATGAAACACTCTGTATTTGGTCGCCAAAATCAACGAGTTTATTTATTTATTTTCTATAATGGAAAAGTGAAATTAACTGGACACAGATTATGGTTTATAAAACACTAGAAAACTATTACAGTAAAACCTACGAAAACTCAACCTGTCTATAATTACAAAATTTTCATGTTCCGACAGAAGGAATACCATACTATACTTGCAAAAACGGAAATCCTGGCGATTCCGTTTACGCAGGTTTGATTCAAAATAGATATTATGTCTATTACCTGTTGCACCGCTGATGATATAAAAGTAACAAAAAGTATACAAATCAAGTACAGCTTTTAGATGTGACATTCATTTATTTTGCAACGTAATGTATAGATATTAAAATACGAAATTTATTTCTTTATACAGACTCTGAGTCCTAGAAATTATATGTAGAAACATTTTCTCCTTGCTCTGTTAAGTAAAAGAGTAAACATTCCATTCTTCTACGACCAAAAATCACCGAGTTATGGTACTTTTTATTTTATGAAATTTCGGAACTTTTCGGCACTAAAAGTCTTTCTATCTTTAGTGTCTAAAAGCTCTGAAATTTCATGAAATTCAAAGGATTCATACGTCGGTTAAAGTGCCAACTATTTATATATGTGATTCCATCAGAAATTATCATTCATCAAATATTTAATAAAATGTTTTATGAGCAGATTTGATTTCGAAACGGAATCACTAATGAAAATTTAATGTTAATAAATCACTTTATTTTATTAACATTGTCTGACTAGGTTATATATAAACTATAAACACCAAGAACCATAAATTACCACCCCCCCCCCCCACCAATAATAATAATAATAATAATAATAATAATAATAATAATAATAATAAAATGAAATAAATAAATAAAAATACAAAAAATTACATTCGAAGCTCAATTACACCTCCGCACAGCACAACATCAGAACCAGCTAAGATTATTTGTTTACGTCATTTTTTAATTCGAAGTAGGAAAAGTAATTACTGACAAATATAAGTAACTCCATGTGATTATGAGTTTCTGTGACATTTTCGTCTGAGAAAAAATCAAGAGTATATTTATAACTCGTTACTCTAATGATTATACGGTAATTTGAAAATAAATGAGGAAAGAAACAAAACTTACTCCTTGAAATGATCTGCTCAGAAAGTAGTTAATTTAACAAATCCTTACCTGTCTCAAAATTCTGTAAATAAAATTACAGCTAGTTTTATTTTAAGATTTTTCATCGCATGTGCAGACAAACACTGGACAGATATGTCAAAAACGCACCTTTTATAAGACCTTTGACAGGATGCAGCGTGATCAGGGTTGCCAGATTTATGGAATTTACCAAAACGGGAATTTTGGTATATGGAAATACAAAAAATCGTGATTTAGTCTCAAAATGCGGGAATGTAAGATATTACTTATAAATACAGTACTTGTCAAAAGTCTGAGCACAAAAATATATTTTAAGCAATTTTCAATTGAACTGAACAATAACGAAGTAAAACCAGTTTTATTGACTTTGTTATGAAAATAAACAACTGTTTGAACAATAAAAAACAAAACAAAAATACTTGTTTTGACTTTTAGGCAGGTTTATTTAGGTAGCTTTAGGTAGTCTGCTTTCAACGAAGTGGCGTCCCTTAGGTTTGATAAGCGCTTTACACGTGCTTGGCTTCCTATTTGCTAATTTTTATAGCTTTTGGCGATCAATTCTACTCCAACAGTTCTGAAGAACCTCCTAGAGACCTTCACTGTTAGTAGGCAACTATTTCTAGACTTCTGTGTCTAATTTTTCCATTTTTTGCATTCTCATTTTTCTATTTTTTCCATCTATTTTTTCCTTTGTATAATTTTTTTATCTCATTTATTTCGCTAATGCATATTAAAATACGAGATTCATTTCTTTATACATGCTCTGAGTCCTATAAATTATACTTAGAAACATTTTCTCCATGCTGTATTAAGTAAAACAGTTAAAAATAATTTTTCTACGACCAAAAACCACCGAGTTATGAATCAGTGATGTAGAATACCCGAGTATTTATTTTTAAGGGTAACCCAGGGTTTATACCCGGGTAAATACCCATTTTGGGTATTTACCGGGGTATTTACTCTTCAGTTAAATATAGCTGTGAAAAAAAAAAACATATTGCTATTAGTTATAATGGATTACTGTAAAAGAAAGAAAAATTTAAAACTTTAGACTTCTTACAACTATTAAATTTTAAAGAAACTCAACATTTTACATTTAGATATTGAATTTAAATGACTTTTTTAATTACAATGAAGGATGTAAAAAAGCTAATGTATTTATTCAGACGAGTTTTATTAAAAAGATATTTAATTTATGAAGTAGGTACACTTAATATATGCAACGCCAGTTCAGCTAAGAGATTAGTACTACGTGTGCGTTGGTTACTACAATAAAAGGGACATATTCTCTAATCATTCTCACAAGGCTTTTCTTTACTGGATACACTTTTTTTCTCTGCAAATAACTACCTACGTCTTAAGTTGAGTTCTATCTAATTTCACATGATGATCAATTTCATAAATAAGTATTAAACTATCAAGTAAATATGGCAGTTTTAAATTGCAGTCGGTCCAAAAGAAAAAGAGAACCCCATGTATTTTAATCACAAAATTGTACCGGAAAACAACCAAAATAGCCATTCGATAAGAAATTATATATTATTTCAATTTACATTAAAGATATGCTTCATGCTGAAATTGTACCAAACTCTGAAATTTTCAATACGAAACCCTAATTTTGACATCATATTTCGCTTTTTCATTAAAGTTTACTTTAGTTTAGGGTATCATGCGGGGAAGTCATTCAGCCAAGTAGTCTAGAAATGGTGAAGATTTAAAATTTGAAACTCTAAATGTTAAATTCATCTTTAACCGTTGCAGAACAGATTGCAATGCGGGTAGTTTTTTAAGCATAACTCCAGAACTACTTTGCGAAATAAGCTATATTTTTATAATTCATATATTCATTTTATTTGAATTCTATAAAAATCGATTTTTGTTAACAAAATTCATGGGTGAAAGCTTTTAATTAATTAACGAAAAGAAAATATGGTCTAAGAATTTTTTAACAGAAATCGATTTCTAGAAGCTTCCATTAAGATAAGGTAAAATTTACAGAAAACGCCAAATATGATGTCAAAATTAGGTGCTTGTATTGAAAATTTCAGAGTTTGGTATAATTTCAGTATGAAGACGACCTTTAACCTTATTTTTTTAAACATAAATTGAAAAAATCACAAATTTCAGTCAAATGGCTATTTCAGTTTTTTTTTCTCTGACAATCTTGCACATCAAAATTTTTCGTGTTTTTTGACCAACTGTACTTCTTTGCATCCGTAGATTTAAAATATATCTTGCAAGGTAAGAAAGGATTATTGCAAGATTTTTTTTTAATAATTTTTTTTTTTTTCAATAAAGATACAGGAAATAGTTGTGTATGCGCATGCGTGGTAGCGTATTACCGCTTATTTTACTGTTTATTACTGTTAATTTTGCGGTATAATACTCAATCGGATGACATGCAGGTATTTTTCTTTAAAAATTGTTAAAATTTCTATCATATTTGAAGCATTGTAATTAATGATTTCAAGAACCTTTTCAAGATTATGATTTTTACATTGAAATATTAAAACACCCAATTTTTGGGTATTTACCCTAGGCTTGGGTAAATACCCTGGTATATACCCTAAACATAAATACCTATCCACTCGGTATTTACCCTTCCCACATCACTGGTTATGATACTTTCGATTTTATGAAATTTCGGAGCTTTTCGGCACTAAAAGTCTTTCCGTTTTTCGTGTCGATAAGCACTGAAATTTCCAAAAATTCAAATGTGACTCATACGCCGGTTAAAGAACCAACTATTTCTGTATGTGATTCCATCCGAAATGATCATTCCTCAAAGATTAAATAAAAAGTTTCATGAGCAGACGTGCTTTCGAAACGGAATCACTAATGAAATATTTATTTTATTAACATTGAATGACCAGGTCACCTACAAACACCAAGGACCGTAAATTATATTCCTAAAAAAGAAAGAATAACTTTCAAAGGTCTATTACACCTCTGCAAAGGACAACATCAGAACCATCTAAGTGTTTACGTCATTTTTGAGTTCGAAGTAGGAAAAGTAATTACTGACAAATGTAAGTAACTCCATGTGATTATGAGTTTCTGTGACATTTTCGTTTGAGAAAAATCTAGAGTATTTTTATAACTTGCTGCCATAATGATTACGGTAATTTGAAAATAAATCATCAGCACAGAAAAAAGTTAATTTATTCAATTTCATTCCTTAGCGTTAGTTACCTGTTTCGCTGATGATGAAAAGTTCTGTAAATAAAGTTAATGCCAGTTTTATTTTAAGATTTTTCATCACATGTACCGGCAAAAACTGGATAAATATAAGCCAAAAAAGCATCCTTTATAAGACCTTTGATAGAATACCCATGATCAGGGTTGCTAGATTTATGAATTTACCAAAACGGGAAATGTGGTATATGAAAATGCAAAAATCGTGGTTTAGTCTCAAAATGCAGGAGAAATTTAAAAGAATCTTTAAATAATTCAAAATGTTTATTTTGATCTATTCTATGAGATCAGTCAGTGTTAGTCATCTTGTAATGCTTATCCAACAGTGCTGTAGTAAAATAAGCAGAGGGTATATGCTATAAGGCATGATGCATATGCCAGATAATATACTCTATAGCTTTAACTGAGAAACACAGAGTATACGGAATTTCTTTTAAAATCTAGAAGGCATACAGCTTACCACTATAAGCCTTCCACTTAGGGTTCTGCACGTGTCGAATTTTACCTGATTCGAAATTCTGCTTAAAGTCAACCCGAAACGAAACCTGAACCCTACAAAATATATATATATATATTTATATATATCAACCCGAAACCATACCCGAACCCGAAAAAGACATGAACCCGAAATGAAAGAAAACTAATCATATTTTAATACAATCATGGAAAAATACTCTACAATAATATCTGTAATATAATTTTTTTAACATAAAAATGAACACTACACTCATTAATATTCAAATATATGATTTTTTCATTAAAAAAAACATAGCTGACCCCAACCCGGCGTTGCCCGAGCCCGTCATAATAAATTTTTTTAAAAATCAAGTTTTTATTATTTTATATCTTTAATCCAATTTTGTATGAAATTATATTTTAAAGTGAAAAATTCGCGAAAAAATATTGATATTTAGTGATAAAAACGCTCATTTTCTTGTTTTTTTTTACTTAGGGTCGTTTCATAGTTTTAAAATAAAAAATTATTTTTGTCCGAACTCTGAAATCTTTATTCGTGATAAATAAAACGGTTTTACAGCCCGTGTAACAATTTCGTGAAAAAAAATTGTTATCTAGTTGTAAAAGATATGTTTTCTTCTCGCTTTTTTGTTTGTTTGTTTGTTTTCGCGTCGGCTTCTTTAACATAGCAATAAAAAAAATAGTTCTCATCTTCCGAACTCTCTGACATTTCAATCGGTTATAACTATAACTGTAACCAAGCTCTCTTTAAAGTTTTGCAAAAAAAAATGCATATTTAGTAGTGAAAACATGAGTTCTTAAAAAAAAACTTTAGCTTTCAATCTCAGAGAAAAATATATTAGAAGGTTTCTGTTTCCAATGCAATGGTACGCCTCCATTCATTTTCAATCAACACTTTCAAATACGCCTAGCCTAAACAGGTGAGGGCTAATCCATCCGGTTTCCCGTTTCTGAGGGGAGAAGCCTTAAAAGAAACGTTGAAGCATGCGTAAAGAGACCCTTTTAATGTGGAAAAATAATATTGGAATTTGACATAATGCGCTTTTCGTTTTAAATATACAGATATTCAGGAATTTTTGGTTTAATGCGGGTCAGCCCGAACCCGATCCGAAAGAATCAAAACCCGAACCCGAAACGTTTAAAGTAAACCCGACTCGCACCGAAAAGTATTAGCGTGGTAGGGTTCGGGTAAAATCAAGTAATCCGATTCTATGCAGGTCTCTACTTGCACTACAACCCTGGTAGCCAATGAAAGAGACAAGCCGCTGCATTACACTAATTTGTGCTCCTTTTTAGCCTACTTTGATCATATGACAGTTCAAAAATTTGCGGAAACTAGTTTACCTTGATCACGTAACAGTCAAGGGTGGGTTGAAATCTTTGAAATATATAGCGGCCTGTCTCTTTTGTTGGCTGCGCTTGTTGTGGTTTAACCTTTAAATATCAAAACAGCAGTATGAAAAATGTAGGTATTGCTCATAAATATATATACATATATATATACTAGGGGGCCTACCCCCTGCGAGCTACGCTCGCCAACCCCCGCTCAGACTTCGAGGCCTCTAAAAACATGTCAGCGTGCTTTATTTAAAAAATATTGGTAAATCTGTAATTGGGTTGCCATGCTTTTAACGTTTCAATGGGGCATTTTTTGATTATCATGGTCTCATACACAGCTGTTGCGACAACTGACGACTGTTTTGGGGATTGATAAGTAAAATCAATTACAACTTGAAAACCAGCTTGTATAAAATGGTTAGGTTAAAATTGTGGCTACCTTTCGGACTTTTATAACAACGATCTGTATTCTATTCTTCCTTTGCGTTTAAGGATGAGAAAAATTTCATCTGCTTGTGAATAACATTAAGAACCACGGTATTGAAAAGTACTATAGACATTTTCAGTAGCAGGTTTTATTTTTCTCTCTATTTTAGTGCACCATCATGCATATTTTCATTTTATTTTAAATATGTAAATTATTTATTTTAATTAATATGTATATACGAATTTTCTAATAATTATTTATCATACAACATTAATTAAATATTTTGTACATGCATGCCTGCATTTATTCGGCATCAATTGATGAGATATTTAAAAAAATTTGCTATCCGCGATAATTTTACACCATGTTATGTCACTTGAATATTGTCCATAAGAAAATCGGGTATTTTTCCAGTATATGATCCTTTACTTTTAGGTTTGGCATAATTCGAGCTTCAAAAAGGGATAGATTCGTTAATATACATAGATTTGTTGCCAAAAGTTATGAAATCAAACCCAATGAACTTTTGGTGCTTTTCTATTATAGGGGTCTTGACGCTTTTAAAAAAAAATCTTGGCACCAAGCAGGATATTTTATTCTCCTTCCGTTCAGTTGGACAATTATTATTTTATATATTCGTTTCAAATGTCCGAATTAGTGATTTTATAAATTCGTTTAATTAAATTTTACAAAAAAATAACAAAATGATATCAATAAATAATAATTACTATTAATTCCTTTTCCTCCCTTTCTTTTGCGTTTACCTAAATGACGTCATTTGGACGAATTTATTCAAAATATTTTCAGTTTATAAATTAAATTAAATGCTGACAGACGATTGAATCCTGACGATAGAAATGTGATTTTTTTCAAATTTTCCTGAAAAACACAATTTAATCACAATCTTGTCTTCATTATCGATTGAAATAAAAGATAAATTCAATTTCAATTTGAAAATGACGAATAAAAAGATATCAATAATCCCTATCGGGATCCTTTTCATTTTTTTCCCTTTTTTGTCGCAAAAAAACTAAGTAATTAGTTGCCATCATTACAGAAATGTCATTAAAATTATAAAAAAATTAATATCTCGAAAACTAATTCCAATTTCAAAATTCTATTACCAGTTTTGACATCCGCGGATTTTTATGGACAATTGGTATTAATTTCACCATCAAGCGTTTAATATTTTATTAAAAATAGCCCTGAAACATAATCAGTCGTTTAATCAGTCGTTTCATAAAATCGTTTCATAAATTTGTTTCATAAAATCGTTTCACAAATTCGTTTCATTAGGATTTTATATATATACGGTAGATATATATATATATATATATATATATATATATATATATATATATATATATATATATATATATATATATATTTTTTTTTTTTTTTTTTTTTTTTGTGGTTGAATATTTTATTTCTCGAAGAAATCGAAGAATTCTTTTTACTCTTAATGTGGTATTAAAACTCAACACATTAGCACCATGCTCAATTGAACAAATATTTCAGATATCATCTACGGAAGTGAACATCTGTCCTTTCAGCACATCGATTTATATTCACGTGAGAAGATATCCATTTAACTTAGCAGTTGAAAGCTGAAATAATTAAAATAAATGAAATTAATATTTCTCCTATGCTATTTCTATGTTCCAGCAGGTTTTTCTCTGACCAACACCCCCGAGGTACTTACCTCGCATCACGCATCGTATTGCGCGCACGTGAAAACACTAGTAATGAATATAAACGTATGTAAATTCCACAAATATTGTTTCCGTTGTATTCATATATTCATTTATCTGTTGTTAAACCTCAATAAAGGGTATCGGTAGGGACATTTATGTTCTACAGACTTGGTTCCGAGTCTGAACAGTCCCTTTCGGGCAATAAAGTAAAGCTTATGTGAATTATTTAAAATATCGTCAAATTGTCTTCCTCACGCTGGACCAGACGCGTCGAAAAATCGAGATGTCTGAGAACTTTGCATGATATAGAAAACATAATATGGCCAATTTTAATTTCAGCTTAGCATAGATTCCTCAACTTCACAAAGGAGTGAATTGTTTAAGTTCAAAAAATCACCGTTTTAGTTTGCATTTTCAGGTATCCTAATGAAAATTTTGTGCAGTCATGGAAAAAAAGGAACATCCCCGTACCGATACCTCTGCTACAAATCATCATATAACAATGTGACTGGTACTACGCAGAAACAACGTCTATTAATTAATGCTATATTTAAATTTTGCATAGTGGTTTGTCTAAATATAAAATTTTTTTCAAACTCAAAAATTGTCAAAGCTAACACCTACTTTTGATTTCATATTAGGATTCTTCGGTTAATTTTATCTTTGGATAACAAAAGGAAAGTCATTCGGTCAAGTAAGTTTAGAAATTATGCAGGTGTAAAGTTTGGAAGTGCTAATGTTAAATTCATTTTTAGTCGTTGCAAAACAGATTGCAATGCGAGTAGCTTTTTAAGTATATCTCTAAAACTGCTGCACGAAAAGAGGTGTAGTTTTGGATTCGCATATTTGGAGCTTCTAGAAATTTATTTTTGTTAAAAAAAATCATAGACTAGAAGTAATTTTTTTTTTCGAAAAATAATTTCAAAATATAGAGTAACTCCGAGAGAGTCTCCGCATCCACGATAGATGCCACACTCCTTGTATTTCTTGTAATTATCGATAAGTGACAGTCGGAGGCACAGTATAGGTGCATAATTATTATTTTAAACTTTCATTATTGTTTTTAATAGTCTCGCGCAAATACATTTTTTTATTTGAGATAAAACATAATCCTTTGCGCTTATTTAGAAATTGGCAACAATATAAACAAATGACTTTTTCAATAAAAGATTTTTTACTCGATTTTTAAGGATTTTTTGAGTTTTTATTGTCCGACCGTGATAATTTTTTTAATTTCTGAAAGCTTTTTTTTTTTTTTTTTTTTGCAGTGTATATAATTTTTTTAGCACATTTACCTAGTTTTGTGTTAAATATGAACTGTAATTTAATTATTAAGCCAAAAATAGCTTATCATCTTTCCTACTTGAAAAACGGGAGTGGTAATGTTGAAGATTCATAATTAAAGAATAAAATCTCTTAAAATAATCGAAAAAAAAACAGCTTTCTTGTAGACCGAGTATGCAGTGAAAGAGATTTCCTGGAATGAAGATGAACTGTCTGCTGAATTTAATTGCTCATTCACAGATCCCATCTCTGATATTTCCTTTTATATAATTACATACTTGTTCTTCTAATTGCAGTTCGATGGCTTAAGCTGCAATGATTCGGTAGTAATTAACTACGGAAAGTTCCTAAGCATCTGTTTTTAATCGTTTTTATTGACATCGAAGATCTTCGACGATACATAAAAAAAGTTTGTACAGTCTAGTAGTGTATGTAGCGCAAGGAAATCCTGGTGTTGTTATGATAGATTTGTACTTTTTTATTCTCTTTTAACTAAAACTGGTTTTTGTATATGTAAAGATCTAATTTTGTAATCGAATTTTAACCTATATCCTGAAAGGTAGATTTATAAAAATTACGTACACAGGTGTGTTTCCGATGACAGTACAATATTTTAATATTTTTAGAACATAATTATAAATTAATACATTAATTTTAAAGCATTTTTTTCCGTTAGCCCGCCACAGGTGATGAATCGCCAAATATTCTCTGTAACTCGTACAATTCTATCTAAAACAGAATCGAACTTTCGTACTGATAAAAAGCGATGAAAGTTAAGAAAAGATTTGATCTCACCTAAGTTCCTGGTTCCTTTTTCAACATAGCTTCGAAATAATTCAGAAGCATCTTTATCTAACAAAGATTATTTATTGCGGAGATCATACACTTATGTTAATGTCTATCACAGACGGAAAGCAACTATATACAAAACTGGCTGTCTGGCTGTCACCCGCCTTGAGGATCCGCTTTTGGCATATGATCGGGACAAGCCCCAAGCTACAGTACCTAGAAGTAAGTAGTGTGCTTATCGCCAATACAACCGCAATAAAAAAAATGTCCCTAACAGGAGGAAAACCAGATTCTCCGCGAGAGGGCGTCGAGTTCCCACCGCCGTTATTAACGTTTGAAGTTTCATTTAACAGGCTTGATCCTAATGTTAGTTTCAATGTAATTAACGCTGTATTTTCAAATAAACTATACGAATGTTTCTATTTCTATAATATTTTAAAGTAAACATATATTATGCCTGTTTAATGATAAATCAGTATGGATAAATCTGCAAATACTAAGAAAAGAAAAGCTGATCGGACATGCTCCGGGCTTAATTTCTAAGAAAAAAAGTGCCGGAGCCCTAATATTCTGCGGTACTAACACGCACCCCCCCCCCCACCACCACCACCACCGTCACTTCAGTCTGCCTATTTATATTTCATACATTATCTTCAAAATTTAAAACACTTTTTTTTTTTTAGCAAAATAAAAATAATTAAATACATCTATCTGCGTATACTTAGATATCAACTGTTCCATTTTTTTGTTATTACTACTTCCAAATAGAAACCTTTGCTTTACCTAATCTTAATGTTAATTAATCGCAGAATTCTGCGATTAAATAAGCTCAGGATTATGATTCGGAAATAGTGTTAACACAAAAAATTAATAGTTCGCAGCTATGCGGAATAGAAAAAAGACTATTTCTGTTTACTCGTTATTCTGATCAAAATAGCATTAAAATGATTTGAAATGGAAATAAATAAAATTTGAATTTAAGACAGATTGAGTTCAAGCCTCCCAAGACTGATATAAAAACCGAGCCCGTTTTATCTCAATCTCTTACGTGAGCGACACATTACCTCACTTATAAGTGTTTTGATACAAAAGCAGGCAAAAAATTGGGGATGGGAGGGAAAGGAAAGGGTAATTTAGAATTCGTTTTTCGGAAGCGTTATTGCACTGGGCTCCGGAGCGCAGTGTTTATGAGCTCCGGTGAATTCTGGCCAATATTTAAACATTTACTAAAAATAGAGAAGTACCGGAGCTGAGGTCTGGTGGGCTCCGCCGCAAATTAAGCCCTGAACATGCTTCGTTCCCGGATATACTAGTGGATATAAAAGCAACAAAACTAACATAACTCTATCCCCCCCCCCCTCCCCAAAGACTAAAACTAATTTGAAAAATGGTTAAAAGTCATTCCTCGTGCCGACAAAGATCTGAACCAACATTCAGTTGCATGTGAATTAGAGTCCTGCACGGGTCGGGTTGTACCCGACCCGAACCCGCAAATTTCATTTGAAGTCAACTAGCAACCCGACCCGAACCCGACAAAAAATTTACCTCGATTTCCTTAATCTGAAAAAATATTGGACATTCTTTTGAAAAAGCGGGTCATCCCGAACTCGACCCGCAAGAGTAAAAACCCAACCCGAACCCGAAAAAGTGAATGTCAACCGGACCCGCAGCAAAAAGTAGAAGTCAACCCGACCCGAACCTCAACAAAAAAAAAAGAGCGCCAACCCGACCAGGACTCTAATGTGAATCGCATTTTCATGAGCGATTTATTGAGAGAAATTACAAATACACTATTGAAGGGAAAGAAGATTTGCTCAATTATTTTTAATTTAGTATTTTAATTTTTCTATCTAAAATAATTAAAATATTTATCTTGTGATAATGACAATAAATAATTTAAACAATGAACATTATCATAAATATTTTATTAATTATTGATATCCTAACTTTAAAATTTATTTTAACATGACTATTTTGTTTCATTAGTATGCTTTCATTCAATCATGGTTTTAAATACATTCACAAAATCAATGTATTACTTTTTGTAGGGTGTCTATTACTCGAAAAAAACTGGAAGGTGTTTGATTTATTTCTGTTATTAAAATTTTGATTCACATTTGAGAAATGTGAGTATGAGAATGGTTAAATATTGTTGATAACTTAATGTAATAATAATAATAATAATAATAATAATAATATATAATAATAACTATTAATCAAAAATAATTTTTAAATATTTTTTTAAGGATGATTGGCGCATCTACCCTAATTTAAAAAAATGCATTCTTGTCATACTTTCAGGAGAGTAATTATTTTTTTTTTCTAGATTTGAAATTATCATTAATTTAATGTTTGATGTTTGCTAGTATACCTTAAATTATTTTACTCAAAACTAAAGCTCCGAAATGTCAGAAATTTTTAACAACTCAATTATACTCTTAGTTTGTTAACAGGATGTAAACAAGTTATGTAATAATGAATACCGATTAAAAAGTTGTCAAAATAGGGACATGTTTTTGCAAGAATTCATCATAGTATAATGTATTTATCCAATATATTGTATTTATCCAATTTTAGAAATAACTAAATATTGTAGGAAGAAAAACATTGTCCTATGATAAAGTTTGTAACTGTTTGAGTTCATTACAATTAGTTGTTATGAAATCAATTACATTTCTCTTCAACTGTATTTTCATTATTAGAATTTTTTTCCTTGTTTATTTTTTATCTAGAGCATTTTAAAGTACTGATTTATACAGAAAAAAATAGATTTAAAATGAGGTGTATGTAAAAACGAAAGTTACCATAGCCGCGGCGAGAACACTGGCGCCATCTATCGGCGTCCTCTATTTCTGAAGTATAATATTGACGCCGATAACAACACTATATACTTCTAGGCACTGTACCCAAGCTCAAGGCAGGAAGGTAAACATAAAACAACGGTCAGTCAGAAAATGTTCTACGTGCTTAGCGCCATCTGGTGGTCTTTCTCATTTTGCAACAACTTCCGCCGAGTGAAGTACGTCTGGAGACGAAAGGGTTGCAAGGGGGCAAAGAAGCTGCACCGGTCTGGTGATGACGGCTCCGTTTGGCAACCTCACTGTACATGCTCTTGTTCGACCATCACGTACAGGATGAATTTGGATGATAACACCCATTTTACATACGTACGAGTCGTGGAGGTACGTACCTGTCCTTTGGTACCTGTCCTGGGTCCGTGGTACCTGTCCTTTATAAGAACGACGGTGTTCTCTTTAAGCTCGCTTTCTCGGTCAACCTGTTGGTGCTGGTGAGCTGATTTTAATTCTAGCAGTTAATTAGATTTCCACCATTTCCAAACTTGAGTCAAAATATTTTCTTGATATTTTCTCATTTTCATTATTTAGTATTCTCTGAATTGGGGAACTGTTATCTTTGATTGAGGTAGAGGGAGTAATCTTCTGCCAATTAAGAAATGACCAGATGTGAATGGCCAGGTTCTGGTTCATGAGGATCGCTGAAAACGTAGGTGAGGTCTAGAATTGAGAATCACTTCTACTTCAGTCACAATTACTTCCAGTTCTTGAAAGGAAACTGAAGTATTTCCAAGAATTATTTTCAGAGACATTTTAACTGATCTTACAAGACGCTCCCAGAAACCTCCCCACCAAGCTACTCTTTCAACAATAAAATTCCATTTGATAGACAATCCACTAAACAAATCTTGCACTTCTTCATTTTTCATAATCTTTCATAGTAAATCTAATTCTCGATTTACCTTATAGAATGTTTTTGCATTATTGCTGTATATAGTGCTGCAGATTCCTCGTCTTCTTAAAAATTTCGGAAGGCTTGAATGAATGTTTTTGTAGTCAAGTCCGGAGTTAATTCTAGTGTACTTCCCTGGTTACAGCACATGTGAAGAGCAATATGTAGGTTTTCTTAGTCTCATTGTGATAATTAATGTACAATAGACATAAATAATCTAGGCCTGCAACTTGGAATGGATAGACTTCATTTATTCTGTCAGCAGACAGAGGTGCAGGAATCTGGGTAGCAGGTTTAATACGGAGTTTTTCACATAAATTGCATCTAAATATCAAATTCTTGATTCTTTGTCTGGCTCTTAAAATCAAAGTTCTTTCTCTAAGTTACTTTAAAGTTTCCGAGACACCTCCATGTCTTGTTTTTTCATCACAATCTTTGATGATAAGGTTTGATAAATGAGATATACTAGGTAGTAAAACTAGATGAGCTTCGTGGTATGAGATATTAGCTTACTGTAATCGTCCACCAATCAGGATTATTTTTTTTTCATTTAAGATTTGATTAAACGATCGAATAACTGAGTTTGCTGGTACTGGTTTTCCTTGCGTTAGCGCTTAATGTTCTTCTAGAAAAAGCTCCATTTGAGTCATTTTAATCCAGTATTCTTGGGCTAATTCCAGTTCTTCTCTAGAAAACGGATTACTTTTGTTATTCTGAGGATTTCTTGCATTGTGGACGAATCTTTGAGTCCATGCGTAGCGTTGAGTCCATTCGTAATATTTGTTTAAGTTTGCTGTATCTTCGGATGTCAAAAAGATATTCAAGTTTTGTTGTCACGAGCATAGTCATCACTTCATATTCTGTGTTTTCTAAGTTGGTTTCTTGGCCGGTAGGAAGTTGGATTATGGCCATTGGTTTTCACACTTCCTTAGCCATGGTGCCCCAAACCACCAAAGGTCCTGGTCCTTTAGACTGGTTAAGTTTTCACCTCGTGTTAACGTATTAGCAGGATTTTCATTTCCAAAACAGTGATTCCAACAACCCGGGTCAGATATTTTCTTGATTTCATCTACTCTGTTCTTGACAAACATTTTTAATTTTCGAGAATTATTCTTGATCCAGTGAAGAACAATCATGGAATCTGACCAGAAGCTAGTCTTCAGGTCAATCGGTATGCTTAAATGGAGTCGAATGTGATGGAACAATCTGGTTCTTATAAGTACATCAAGAAACTCCAACCTCGGCAGAGTTATTTCTTTAACTGGTGCAACCTTAGTCTTTGAAGTGACTAAATTTGAATGTAAATTTCTGTCCGGTTTGTAAAAACGTACGGAAACAACTGCTCCGTAAGCTCGTTTGCTGGCATCTATGAAAAACTGACAGAGAGCAAGTTCTTCCATTCCTTTCATTGAGAATAGATGTCTTGTCACACAGATCAGATTCCAGTAAAAATTTTCACACCAATCCTGAAATATTTTGCTAAGTCTGGTGGTAAAGAATCATCCCAATCAAGTTTTTTCTTCCATATGTCTTGCTGTAGTATTTTAGCTCGAACTGCAAATGGTGATATTAAACCTATAGGATCGTAGATTCTTCCGATAGTTTTTATTACACTTCTCTTCGTAAATTTTAATTCTGCCATATCCTTATTCCTTAAAGGTTTATCACTATCAACGCTTAAGACATTCTTTGCTGAATTCCAGCAATAGCCTCGTGTTACATGGCATGACGTGGATTCATCGTTAACTTCTTCCTTAAATCGATCTTGCAATGAGCATACATTTGTTTTCCATTTTCTCATGTTAAATCCTGCATCTCCCAAAATGTATCTTATTTGTTCGGGATGGTGTACACTAAATCTGTGCCGTCTAATCTGTGTATCAGATCGTCTACATACAATCTACTGTTCAAAATGCTGAAGGCAGCTGGATAAACATCCTTATACTTCTTGATATGGTGTTTAATTGTCGCATTCAGTAAAAATGAGCTCGATCTTGCTACAAAAATTACACGTGTCATCCTTAAAACTTCGGGTTCAGCGTCTAAATCTTCCGTAACCCATAGAAATCTAAATGCGTCTCTTTCTTCTGGATCCAAGGCAATTTGCAAAAATGCACCTTCTATATCTGCCGTTATGGCAACCTTATTTAGACGGAACTGTAAAAGAAGTATTAGAATATCGGGAGTTAAATTCGGACCTGGACTCAAGCAGTCATTAAGGGACAGAAAATTGAATTCACTCGAGGAGGCATCAAAAACTATTCTCATCTTCGTTGTTTTATCTTCGCCTATTACCGCTTGATGTGGCATATAATAGATTATAGAATTATCTCACCATTCATTTTCATTGACCCTTTCAGTTATTCCTTGAATTATGTGATTTGAAGTAATGACCTTATACTGACTATGAAAATTTTGATTTTTCTAAAATCGTTTAACGAGTGCTCGCAAATGGTTATTAGCATTACTGTGGTTATCCTGTAACGACTCAGAATGTTAGTTCCGTGGTAATTTAACTTGGTAGTGACCGTCGATTAGTTTTGTAGAATTTTCAAAACTTCATTATCTTCGGAATTCAAATTGTCACTACGCGAAGTTCCCAAACCTTCTAAATCGATCAACCTTTTCAAAATGTCATTTTCTTCTAAATTTCGATTATGCACGATAGCATTCATTACGCTAACTTATTTAAATCTTTGCATTTTGCTTCAGAACCATTACATACATAACCTAGTTTCGTTTCTATCCCTACTAAAGCACCGGACACTCTTTTGATTTTCCCTGTAGCGATTTTCCAGAAATAGTTTAACCCGATTAATAGGGAAACTTTTAAATTTTCAGACCATTCGATACAAGGTATCTATATTTTGTCTTCATTACAAAATTTTTGAATTTCTTTACTAGGACTTTGAATTTCTGCTTCCGAAATATAGGGTGTTTCAATGGCTTCTATATAAATAATTTTCTCTGGATCATAAACGCTTCTGTTAACTGCGTCTGTTGTTAAATTTACCTTTACTATATTTATTAAAATAGATTTTTTTTTTTGGTTTTGTCTCGAAAGCATAAATTGCTAATTTTTCTTTTCCTAAAACATCTAAATTATATTTACGAGATAATGTTGAATCGATGAAAGTATTTTGTGGCCCTGAATCCATCAGAATTTTTATTTTTCTTTCCTGAGATTAATTACTTAAATATGGGACAACTATCAGCAAAAATACATTTTGATTTACTGAACTTATTAAAGTTGCGCAATTCAGAGCGTTTGAATGATTTTTTTTTGCTGTGGCAGACGTCCTCCTTTTAGCTATTTTGTTTTTCAATTTCGTCACAAACATTTAACACGCTCTGCTTTCGATTGCTATTACGACAGCGAATTTTTTCACGGCGAAATTTAGATATGTATGACTTCTGAAGACAATTAAAGCAATAACCTTGTCGAAGAAGACTTCATTTTCGTTCATTTATGCTTAAGGAACAATTAGAATTATCGCGGTCGCCCGAACAAAATAAACAACCCTTCTTGATAAAAGCGTTTAATGTAGCTGCCGTGGGTATATTTTTATGAGATGCATGTTTTCGGTAGGATAATTCGACACCATCTTTAACTTTATTATTTTCAAATTCTTCATCTTTTCGGAACATATACGTTTTTTCTCGCGTTTCAGTTTCATGTTTAAGAAATTCTAATAATTTAAAACAGTTCCAAGAATCTTCAACTTTAGCAGAACGATTAAATCCGAGAACAATTTCTTCAGGAATTAATTTGACTAAAATAGCGAATAGAATTCCTCCCTAATTAGTGAATTCTAGTTGTTTCAAGACTTCTAATTTGAATAATACAGGTATCATGCAATTGTCTGAGTTATCTTTAATTCGCTCCAAATTTTACAAGAGTTAGGCTTAAAAGATTGTTTACATGTGATCTTACTATAATTTCGTTTTTACCGAATCTATCTTTTAACAACCCGATGGCGACATCATAATTATTTTCCGTTAAAGTTAACGCTTGAATACATTTTAAAGCCGTTCCTTTCAAGAAATTTGTAAAGTAATTTAACTTCTCTCTATTCGATAACTTTACATTTTCATGTAAAGCCACTTCAAATTGCCCCCAGAATTCCTATCAATCTTCATATTTGCCATCGAAAGGCTGTATAGTAAGTTTCGGCAATCTTACATGAGAATACTGTTTTAATTCATCAGGTTCTGTGGACAATGGAATAGAGGAGTTTATTTTACTTTCGTTAGGAATATTACGCTTTAAATGCCTATCGATTTTACCTTTAGCTTTCGTAATCATTTCGCGATATTTCTGACTGGATGCTACATCTTTTTCGAGTATGTCTAATTTATCTTTGAGTTTCTGAATTTCTGAATCTAACTAATAAACTTGTTCTGAATTCTCAATTAATTGAATCTTAAGATCTTCAATTTCGTCATTATTGAGTTCGTCTCCCGCCAAATGTTCAGTTATATAGTTAATAATCTTCGTTAAAGATGTTCAAAGAGTTATTACGAATCCTTTTTGATTTATCTAATTCGCTAGGTTGCGCCTTTTCCTATTTTAGCTCTCAGTATTCCGGCACCATAAAACAGAATCGTACTTTTGTAATCATAAAAGGCAGTGAAAGTTAAGAAAAGATTTTATCTCACCTAATTTCCTAGTTCTTGTCTGTAGGTAGCTTTGTAATCAGAAGCAACTTTAACTAATAATTACTATTTATTGGGGAGATGATACACTTATGGTAATGACGATCGCAGACGGAAAACAACTATATACAAAGCGTAAACATAAAACAACAGTCAGTCAGAAAATGTTCTACATGCTTAGCGACATCTGGTGATCTTTTCTCATTTTGCAACAGTATACGAGTTACAACAATAATGGATTTAAATATGCGCCAATACACGATCGTTAAAATAGGCCAAATATCTGTGAAACTGCAACAATGAAACATTTTAATAAAAAGTAGAAAATAAATTATGAATAAAAAACAAAGACTGTAATAAATATATTTTTTAAATTACGCTTTTATCAAATAACAGTTTAATATTGTTAACATTTACGATACGTTGAAAAATCTATATAGAAATACTAAAAAGATATAATGTTTAAATAATGTTTATTTTTTTCTTTCATCTTGTCTAATCTTTAAAAAATACAGGGCAAAAATTGTATATTTTTTAATGAATTCACTTGCCTGCGGTTTCTACCAAGTGTAAAAAACAGTGAATTTTTCATAATCGAATTCGGTGTCCACGCCAAATTAATATGTTGTAACATAAATTATTGGGTGAAACATGAATTGCAGTCAAAAGATTTAGACTTAATTTTCCAGATGAACATTGACTCAGGGGCGTAGCGAGCGGGGTGGGGGGGGGCAAGGGGGGCAGCTGCCCCCCCAATGTTTGGTAAAAGGATTCAGTCGGCTTATCAGCAGCTTTAATTTGTGTCTCTGTAGTATGTCAGTACGCCGATTAAAAAAAACAATTCGGAAAAATTCTGGTTGGCAGGATGGTTTCAATAGATCTATCTGGTCAGCCGGTATGAAAGTCACGTGTTCTCTCACATTTTCGAATCACATAAATAGCTAGTCGGCCTACCCACTGAAAAAATAATTATGTATAAATCTTGTCTGCAGAGCCGGAAATGTTGGACATATACTATACCTTACCCACACATGGAAAAGCTAAGTCGGCCGTCGATACATAGGCCAATAGGGGAAAAAAATGAATCCGATCTATTGATTTGAAAATATCAGAAATTTGTCCTACATTAAGACTCGCAACTTACATAGATAAAAACTATCAATATAAACTAGGTCGACCGAATGCGAAAGTCGCTTAAGAAAATTCAAGAAATTTTATACTTGATACATAGTAGGTTCTAGCAATGATATAATGTTTATGCCCGTTGGCGCACCCACGGGGGGGCTAAGGGGGCTGAAGCCCCCCCTAGACCCTGACACCTAATAATGAAGTAACTATATAAAGTTTTCTATAAAATTATAAAAAGTTTTTTTTTTTTTTGTAAAGTCTTTAGAAAATATTTAAAACCTTTGTATCTCATTTCATCTTTATTCTCAAATTTTCTTGCCGTTTTCGACATATGTTAAGCGTAAAGACTCCTAGCGGTACTCTGATTCTCTCAGTTTTGAGTACACATCCATCATCCATATTTTTAGCACGGTCAAGCGGATTCAAGTCCAAACGAGGGTGGTATTTCTTCAACGTTGTACATCTGTGTAATGGACAATACGACCCATTCAAGGTCGATAAACGATTGGCACTATCCATTTTGCAAAACATTGAAGTGGGGTGCTGGAGAAATGGCAGCCCCACACTAAAAACCTTTTATTACTCTAGAACAAATGCGGTACAAACCAAAAGATTGTTGGTACAAACGGGTACAAACGAGGTATAAACGATTGACCCTATCCATTTTGTAAAACATTGAAGTGTGTGTGTGGGGGGTGGGGGGTGGGCTGGAGAAATGGCAGCTCCACACTAAAATCTTTTTATTACTCTAGTACAAATGAGGTGCAAACGAAAAGATTGTTGGTACAAACGGGGTATAAACGATTGGCCCTATCCATTTTCTAAAACATTGAAGTGGGGGGGGGGGGCAGGAGAAATAGCAGCCCCACACTAAAATCTTTTTATTACTCTAGTACAAATGAGGTGCAAACGAAAAGATTGTTGGTACAAACGAGGTATAAACGATTGGCCCTATCCATTTTGTAAAACATTGAAGTGGGGGGGGGGCGCTGGAGAAATGGCAGCCCCACACTAAAATCTTTTTATTACTCTAGTACAAATGAGGTGCACCTTTTATTTCCCTAGTACAAATGAGGTACAAACGAAATGATTGTTGCTACAAACGGGTACAAACGAGGTATAAACGTTTGGCACTATCCGTTTTGTAAAACATTGAGGTGGGGGGGACTGGCCGTTTCCCCCCCCCCCGCGCCCCACTAAAAACCTTTTATTACTCTAGTACAAATGAGGTATAAACGATTTGTAATATTTTCGAAAAAATGTGAGTGGTGGGTGGGGGGGGGGGGGCTGGCTAAATGCACCTCTATTTTATTAGTACTTCTGGTTATACACTTTTTTTTAGCATCATTCGTGTTAAAACATTTAACTCAACGTATAAAAAAATAGCCATAGTTTTAAATTTTATATTTGGAAAATTTATATCATCAAAGCTCGAGAAAATCATCTAAGATTAGAATAATTCACCAGCACTTCATCACTAGAATGGTAAGCATACATATTAATTTCTTTCTAAGGATAATTACACTAGTATATTCGTAAGCATAAAGTTTCAAATTTATTAATAGCCAAGAGAGGGCATATCCCGCGGTCTGCCCCTCCCTCCTGTGCCGAACAAGGTACTAATTTACTGGATCATGGACACAAACAAGAATAAAAAATGCTAAGACAAAATTGCAATGAATTGGTGAAGAATTCCGTTTTATACAGGTTTTTGCTTTAGCAGGTAAACTTTCAAGGTGTTTCTTTTGCGGAGACCATGGAATGTTTGCGATCAAGACAATATTACGTTATAGACAAGTTTCATTTACACAAGTTAAACAGTATGGGGTTATTTACACAAGTTTTACGTATACAGTTTAACCACTGTACATGAAACCTGTCTATAACGGAATATTATCTTAATCGCAAACATTCCATGGTCCCATTGAAAAAAACACCTTTACAGTTTACCAGCTAAGACGAAAACCTGTCTAAAGCGGAATTTCTCACCGATTTATTGGAATTCCGTCATAGCATTTTTTACTGTTTTTGTATCCATTGTATCCAAGCCAAAGAAGACTCCATATTATAAAATTGACTTGTTTTCCTATTCACAATCGATGTAAATTGTCATGTTAACGGTTTTTAGCTCACAGGTTATCAAAGCCTGAGAGCTAATGGCCGCTGGTTCTGTATGTACGTAACGCGATAACTCTTGATAGAACTAACCGCTTTGCTTCAAATTTTGTTTATAGGTTCATTGTGATAAGGCGCTTCCCCGATTAGTTTTGGGGGTTCGTTAGATAATTATAAGGGGGTACGGTGGATGATCCCCCTGTTAATATATTGTGATTTTTTTTATTTTTCGAGGGTTTATTTCAAATTCTTTGAAATAAGAGTATAATATAATGTTATGAATTTTGTAAATATTTCATTCTTTTTAATTTATTTTATTTTATTATTGTGAAAATTGCAGTATTATTAATGTATTTCCTATTGAGCATCATGTAACTCAGTGCTAAAGGCCTCAGGTGGTTTGCAAGGAAAACAACCTTACAGCATCGGTTTTTATAATGAGTTCTATTGGAAAATCGCCAAGGAATGGGTTTATCGCCAAGTTGGCGATGGTTTTGGCGACTTATTTTTGTCGCCAAATTTGGCAATATATCGCCAAATGTCGCCAAGTTGGCGACGGATTTGGCGACTTTTTGTGCAACCACCCCCCCTTATACCTGTACATTGGGATCCTTTCTCGCTTTGGTTCTCTATCGAAAGTTAAAGCACTTTCTGGTAATTTCTAGCATCTGAAGGCTCTGGAATAATCTGGAAAGATCTCTGAAACCTATATAAGGACCTCCATCAGTTCAGTTGAGTTAGTTGTCTGTCAACTGCGATTGAATTCATACGAGAGGCTTTGCATTGAGAACTGTGTTACTCTGATCGATTTTGTCGTTGATACGTCGTATTGAACGCATTGTTTCTGTGTGAAATTTTGCTGCGCTTTTATTGGATTTGAAGATTACGGAATATCTTGTAATTTTCAGAAGATATTTGTGATCGTATTGCACTGTTTATAGTGAATAAAGCCTTTTTATTGTTCTTATATATTGGCATCAGTCCTTTCGAACCCCGAGCTCACAACATTTGGTGTCAGAAGTGGGATTGAATGCCGATTACCAGAGCAATGGAGGCGCAACTGACTAAATTATTGGAGAAATTAGGAGAGATGGATGAGAAAATGACTGCCAACCTTGGCGAGTTGAAAGAAGAAATGAAGAAGGAAATGACTGAGATAGATGAGAAAATGACCACGAACCAGGCTGAAATGAAGAAAGATATGGCAGCGATGGATGAGAAAATGACTGCGAACCTTGGTGAGTTAAAAGATGATATGAAGAAGGATATGTCAACCAACCTTGGTGAGTTGAAAGAACTAATAGAGGATAAAATAACATCTTTAAATGACAGAATTGACGGCGTGGAAAACAAAGTTGAAGAAAGATTTCAAGAAATAGAAGAAAAAGTTCAAAATACAGCCAAAACCGTAGAAGAAAAGGTAGAAGAAATACAAAGGACAGCCAAAACCGTAGAAGAAAGGATTGAGAGTGTAGAAAAGGAGTTGGAAAATGTGAAGAAACAAAAGATAACTGCCGAAAACTATCCCGAAGATGTCAAGTATCAAGCTATGCTTCCTCGGGCCTCTATTAAACTCTCGACCTATGACGGAAAATCCTCATGGCCAGTTTTTAAGACACAATTTGGAATCGTAGCGGACGCCAATGGATGGGATTCCCAGACAAAGGCTTGCCAGTTAGCTGCTTCTCTACGAGCTGATGCTGCCGACGTCCTACAGACTTTGCCTGCAAATGAACCGCTGGATTTTGAAACGCTCGTCAGTGCCTTAGAATTGCGCTTTGGCGAGAAATGCATGAAGGAATATAGCAGACTCCAGCTCAAATCTCGACAGCAGAAATCCACTGAATCCCTGCAAGATCTTGCTACGGATGTCGAGAGACTTTCACATCTTGCTTATCCTGACTGTCCGACTGAAATTAGAGAAAGCTTAGCTCTACAGCATTTTATTGATGGTGTGCGTGACTCTGAGATCCAGAAAGCACTCCGCATTGCAGATCTCAGCGATTTAAAAGGGGCTTTGGTTTACGCTCTGAAATTCGAGGCAGCCCAGCAAGCTACTAGGAAAGATCGACACTTTGTGCGAGCAGCCAACCTGCCTGAGACGTCGGATAGAGCTGTGGAGTGCTTACAGCAGCAGATGAATGACATAATGAGAAAGATGAACTCCTTAATGGCCAACAAACCTTACAGGAAGATCAAGTGCTGGAAATGCGGTGAAGAAGGCCATATCCAAATAGACTGCCCAAGACGACCCAGCACCGAAGGTACTGGGTGAAGCACCGAAGGTTTGCTCACCCGCTAACGGAGGAGCAAGAAAACTGATTATTGGCCATCTTGCGGGGCGGAGGTTTCCAGATCTTAAGAAGCCTCATTTTCAAGTATGTGAAATTTCTGCAAGAAGTTGCGGCGAGAACGGAGTTTTTCTAGTCGGAAGTGTGAATGATTTGCCCTGTAATATGATCATCGATACAGGAGCCAATGTGACCATCATTCGGAAAGATCTAGCTCAGCGGCTGCAAGAAAAACTCTCCTGGACCCCGCCACGTGTAATCCTTCAAACGGTGACAGGAGATAAGATCGATATATTTGGAAGAATGACACTGGAAATAAAGTTTGGGAACGCCGCTTATCGCCATACAGTCTACGTGGCCGATATTTCTGACCCTTTCATACTCGGACTGGACTTTTTAAAAGAGCATGGATTTACACTGGACTTTAAGAATAATGAGTTACGCTCTGCTCAAGAAGATGTCACTATTTTCAAACTTGGAAATGAGTCCGGGTCTATTCAACGGATCACAGCCAAGGCAGATGTTATCATCCCTCCTCGGACCGAAATGATGATACCTGGATTAACTGGAAACGAAAGAATTTTCCAGTATGGCTTGACTGGATATCCTGAGAAGAGCCCAAAGGGAGTGCTAATAGGATCAGCGCTGGTAGATCTGTCGAGAGATGTGATCCCTGTGAGGATGGCGAATGTAAGTGAAAAGTCTAGAACTATCCAGAAGGGTGAAGTGCTTGCTACCTGTGCTCCAGTCACCTGTGTTTGCAAAGACCCGAGCTTGACCTTGTCGGAGCCGCCTACAAGTTTAACACCTGAAATTGGACGAAATGAGAATTTATCTCCTGAGCAGAGACATGCCGCAGAAAGACTGTTCCAGGAATTTACGGATGTGTTTTCACAAAACGAGAATGATATAGGTCGCACTTCTCTGACACGTCATAGAATTGATACTGCCGACCATCAACCGATTAAACAGCATCCAAGACGCTTGCCGTTTGCAAAACAAGAAGAGGTTTCTAAGCTCTTACGAGAGATGCAGGATAGTGACATCATCGAACCGTCATCAAGTCCGTGGGCCTCTCCCATCGTGTTGGTCCGAAAGAAAGATGGCTCCACAAGATTTTGTGTGGATTATCGTAAACTTAACGATATCACGAAGAAGGACAGCTATCCTCTACCAAGAATAGACGACACGCTAGATACTCTTTCAGGACATAAATGGTTTTCCACGCTGGATTTGAAGAGTGGATATTGGCAAGTAGAGATCCATCCTGATGACAAAGAGAAGACCGCATTTACTACTGGACAAGGACTTTGGCAATTGAAAGTTATGCCGTTCGGGCTCTGCAATGCTCCAGCAACGTTCGAGCGCCTCATGGAGACAGTGTTAAAAGGCCTGACTTTTGAAGCTTGTCTCATCTACCTAGATGACGTCATCATTGGTGGCCGCACGTTTGAAGAACATCTTGGAAATATTCGAAAAGTGTTAACGAAGCTAAGAGCGGCGAATTTAAAGCTGAACCCTCTGAAATGCAAGTTCTTCCAACGCGAAGTAAATTATTTAGGACACATCATCTCAGCTGAAGGTGTTCGAACAGATCCTGAAAAAGTGTCTGCAGTAAAGAACTGGAAGCGTCCGGAAAACGTCCATCAGTTGCGAAGCTTTCTGGGACTATGCACTTATTACAGAAAGTTTGTACAGGGGTTCTCCAACATCGCAAGACCCTTGCATAGGCTCACTGAAAGCAAGCAGAAGTTTCTATGGACACAAGAATGCGAGAATTCCTTCCAGCAGCTGAAAGAAGCTCTCACATCCTCTCCAGTCCTAACCTATCCACACCCCGACAAACAATTCATTGTGGACACGGATGCTAGTCATGAAAGTGTCGGTGCTGTACTTTCCCAAGAAATAGATGGCCAAGAACGAGTCGTAGCATACTGGAGCAAATGTTTGTCGAAACCAGAGCGGAATTATTGCGTCACTCGTAAGGAGTTATTAGCTATAGTAAAAGCCATAGAACACTTCCATCACTATCTCTGTGGCAGGAAATTTCTCCTTCGTACTGATCACGCATCCCTAACATGGCTGATGAATTTTAAGAACCCAGAGGGCCAAGTAGCCAGATTGATACAACGACTTCAGGAATACGACTTTGACATCAGGCATCGTAAAGGCTCATCGCATGGAAATGATGATGCCTTATCAAGAAGACCGTGCCCCGAAAGTTGTCGCTATTGTTCCAGAGCGGAGAACAAGTATAATCCCGAACATGTCATACGCCAGACGAAAACTTCACTATCAACGCCACCAGATCCCTGGAATGATGAGAAGATTCGAGAAGATCAAATGGCAGACTCTGACATCAAACCAATCTTGGAGTTATTAGAATCTTCTAGCACGAAGCCCAGTTGGAAAGACATCTCGACTTACAGTCCTACGACGAAGCAATATTGGGCTCTTTGGAACTCTCTCCACGTCAGGAATGGTGTCCTGTTCCGAAAATTCGTATCGGAAGACGGGAAGACATCTCGGTGGCAGTTGGTACTTCCTCGATCCCGAATCCCAGAGGTCCTCAAGGAATTACATGGCAGTCCCACTGGTGGCCATTTTGGAGTCATGAAAACATTACACAGAGTCCGAGAGCGCTTCTTCTGGGGAAAAGCGAGAGCTGACGTCGAACAATGGTGCAAATCTTGCGATGCATGTGCAGCTCGGAAAGGACCAAAGAAACGTAGCCGAGGAAGACTACATCTCTACAATGTAGGAGCACCTTTTGAACGCATCGCCCTTGACATCCTAGGTCCTCTGCCAAGAAGTGCTGATGGCAACAAATACCTCCTTGTTGTCATGGACTATTTCACAAAATGGCCTGAAGTTTATGCCATCCCTGATCAAGAAGCTTCTACGGTTGCGGATGCCTTGGTACACCAGTGGATATCAAGGTATGGAGTCCCTCTTCAAATGCATTCTGACCAGGGGAGAAATTTCATCTCTGCTGTTATTGAGGGTCTCTGTCAACTTCTCGGAATGGACAAAACTAGGACGACGCCTTTACATCCGCAGTCGGATGGCATGGTTGAGAGATTTAATCGTACCATCCTCAACAATCTCTCACTTCTAGTCTCAAGAAACCAGCAAGACTGGGACCAAAAACTTCCCTTGTTTCTTCTCGCCTATCGCAGCGCCGTCCATGAAACAACCGGCTATTCCCCGTCTCAGATGCTTTTTGGTCGTGATCTTCGTTTACCTTGTGATATGCTGTTTGGTCGCCCTCCAGATGCGCCTTCATCGCCAGAGGGATACGTGCAGAATCTCCAGGCACGATTTGAAGACGTCCACAACTTGGCTCGAGAGCGGATCAATATACAGACGGAGAAGATGAAGACCAGGTACGACACGAAAGCTACGGGACATCAATTCAGAGAAGGTGACAAGGTTTGGTTTTATAATCCGACTCGACGTAAAGGACTTTCTCCCAAACTGCAATCGCACTGGGACGGTCCTTATACAGTCCTAAACAGACTGAACGATGTCGTAATTCGGATCCGAAAGTCACCAAGTTCGAAGCCTAGAGTCGTTCATTACGACAGGCTGGCTCCATACTATGGCCATAGTACTTAGTTCATTGATTGTAAATAGTGTAATGTAAATAATGTAAATTAGTATGACCATGGTCTTGTATATAAATTAATGTAATTATTTATTTTGCTTAGCATTATCATTATTATTGTTATTATTATTTAAATACTTGTATGTAATAATGTCTATGCTTTAATTTTATTTTATTTTTAAATAAGTGTATATTTTGTATAATTCAGCATTATGAATGTGTTTTGAATAGTATAGCATTTGTTGGTAACGGGTTTGCTTTCTGATCAAGGGTTGAACTGCCCGGGACGTGCAGTCCTTGAGAGGGGGGCAATGTTATGAATTTTGTAAATATTTCATTCTTTTTAATTTATTTTATTTTATTATTGTGAAAATTGCAGTATTATTAATGTATTTCCTATTGAGCATCATGTAACTCAGTGCTAAAGGCCTCAGGTGGTTTGCAAGGAAAACAACCTTACAGCATCGGTTTTTATAATGAGTTCTATTGGAAAATCGCCAAGGAATGGGTTTATCGCCAAGTTGGCGATGGTTTTGGCGACTTATTTTTGTCGCCAAGTTGGCGACGGATTTGGCGACTTTTTGTGCAACAACCCCCCCCCCCTTATACCTGTACATTGGGATCCTTTCTCGCTTTGGTTCTCTATCGAAAGTTAAAGCACTTTCTGGTAATTTCTAGCATCTGAAGGCTCTGGAATAATCTGGAAAGATCTCTGAAACCTATATAAGGACCTCCATCAGTTCAGTTGAGTTAGTTGTCTGTCAACTGCGATTGAATTCATACGAGAGGCTTTGCATTGAGAACTGTGTTACTCTGATCGATTTTGTCGTTGATACGTCGTATTGAACGCATTGTTTCTGTGTGAAATTTTGCTGCGCTTTTATTGGATTTGAAGATTACGGAATATCTTGTAATTTTCAGAAGATATTTGTGATCGTATTGCACTGTTTATAGTGAATAAAGCCTTTTTATTGTTCTTATATATTGGCATCAGTCCTTTCGAACCCCGAGCTCACAACAATACAATTAGTGTGAATAGCCTGTGAGCTCAATGCCCTCAGTTTAACTGGGCAGTTTTCTCTTTATTTATTAGCTCACAAGCTATCAAATCCTGAGAGCTAATGTGCCCTCAGGTTCTGTATGTACGTAACGCGATAACTCTTGCTAGAAATATCCGATTTGTTTCAAATTTTGAATATAGGTTCATTCTGATAAGGCGATTTCCTGATTAGTTTTGGGAGTTCATTGGTTAAGTATAAAGGGGGAGGGAACAGGGACTAATCCCCCCCCCCCTTAATTTATATAAATGGATTTTTCATGCAGAATTATCCGATTTGCTGCAAATTTGGTATACCTGTTTATTCTGATATTAGATTTGGAAGGTCATTGGTTAAGTATAAAGGGTGAGAATTGGGGAGATCCCCCCCTTAATTTAGCTAAATGGGAATATCATGCAGAATTATTCTTTGAAATAAGAGTATAATATACGCAATCAGTGTGAATAGTCCCGTGAGGTCAATGCCATCAGTTTAACAGGGCACTTTTCTTTTCTTTTTTTTTTTTTAATTAAAAAAAGTTTTAAAATGGATTGAAAGTTCACAATATTAATTAATAGAAGAATAGTTTTCCCCCTCGTAAATACCCAGCGGCAAAAAAACATTGATACTGAAAAATAAATAAGTAGATAACATTTTCTGTCATTCATATCAAAGTTCTATTTATAGTAACAAGCTAACTATTTTATTATAAAATTATATTCCTCTGTTTTCTTCACAAAGTGTTTCATTCTGTTCATTTATGATAAATAATATGCGTTTTAGCATATGTTCAAATTCAAACGATACCGAATTACTGATGAAAAAGCAGAGACGCACAAGAGCAGTCATCATAATTTCATTACGTTGCTGTACCACAACGAATACCGTACTATTACATTACATACAATATTATATTACAGAATATGTCAGCTTTATATCGTAAAATAAGGCATTTTTGTAACATTTTTTCAGTAATCGTAAAGTATAAAGGAAAAAATCTGCACAGATCCATAAATAATTAACAAATTTTGTATCACTGATGGATATCAGAAGTGATTATAGTAAATTTCAGCTACTGTTGCAGTGCGCAAATGCAGATGGTCACTTGATCACCGACTCGTGAGTGTCATGCAAATGCACTAGAGGTCTGCACAGGCCAGAATTTCGAGGCCAGGCCCGAACGAAATATATCTTGCCCGTTGCAAAAGTTAAAAGTTTGGCCCGACAAGTACAAAAATCAAAGAAAACAGGCCCGACCCGGCCAGTGACAAAATCAGTTAAATCATGGCCTATCCAGTCCGCTCAATTTGCATTTAAAAAAATTCCGATTTTACTCAACATAAAATTAAGATTCTTTTAAAGAATATTGCATATATATTTTTGGAGAAATTTTACAATATATTTTAACTTATTATATGTTTACAAGACAGAAAAAACAGAATAACAACATTAATGATTTCTCAGATTTTTCAGCCTTCAAATAATGATTCAATCTAAGAATTAATGTAGTTTAGAATAAAAGAGAAAAAGAGGGTTAAAAAATCATAACTTTTAAGCTGTATAAAAAAGTAGATTTTTGAAAATATTTCTTCGTAATTTATTAAGGCTCTTCTCAAATCGAATGGCCCTACTTTCTGACACATTTATGAAATCAAATTTCTTCAGGAATGCATAAAATTGACAGGTGTTCTTATTCAGAAACTATGTAATCGAATAGCGTTTTCCTTTTTCTGATAAATGCAAAAAATCTTTCAGAAAATACTATCAGATTTGGCGTTTTGAATTAAATTTCCGGACGCGATAGCACGGTAAAGAAGAAAAACCTATTGTCACAAGAAAGGAATACTTATATCTCTATAGGTTATTTATTTATCAAAAAATGGAAAACAGTACTCGATTCCAAATCGCCTCAAAAGTCAGACCTGTCAATTTTATGCCTTTACAGTTAAAAATAAAAGTTAAAAAAAGTTTCGGAGAGTTTCATGTTGTTAAACTGGTAATTTGAGAGTCATTTAAGGCATATTTTCACTGAATCCGTTAACAGCAACTTATTATTTCTATTACTATTTTGACAAAATAAACTGTTTGGGCACTATTAAGTCCAGTTCCGACCCGGCTCGACTGTATATAAAAGATTTTAAGCATGATCTCGGCTCGGCCCGAATCTGCTAAAACAATAAAACTTGGATTCAGACACGATGTAAACATCCGATGTCGATCTCTACGCTTGACATGTTATATTACTCTCTATTGCTGATGTTGCTAAACTAGCGTCGCTTCATGAAGCAGATTTATACTTATTCTCGCGAACGTTATCATCACATTTTACCGGCTTCGTTTAAATTTTTATATCGGGCCGGTTAAACGTAAAATTAATTTTTAAATTGGTAGTGATAGTGACAGTGATGAACTGATTTTTATTCAAAGACGAAGAAAAGAGTGTTAAACGTATATCTTTCAAATATTCTGATTCTGACGATGCATGAAAACAACTGAAGTTTCAACAAGTAAAAATCTACAAGTCATCACGGGTCCGAGGCCCGTACCCGGCCCCATTAAATTTTTTTGTTAGCCCGTTTATTTTGTCAGTCGGCCCGGCACGGCCTATCAAAAATCTTCTAATTCTGGCGGCCCGACCTGTTTTAAAGTTTACTACCTTCATTTTGCTGGATACGGGCCGAGCCGGGCCTGTGCAGACCTCTAAAATGCATTACCCCCCCCCCCCCCCAAAGCGAAATCCTGGGTGCGCCACTGCCCCTTTGGAACTGTTTTAGGAACGTTTTAAAATAAAAACGAAGAATTTTTAAAACTATTTAAAAAAAGAAAATGAATAAATTTAAAAAATATCCGTGAATTTAACATTTAATGCCTAAAAAACTTCTACCTTTTTTTTTTTTGATAAAACTAAAACTAAATTTATATGCTTGTGCCAACATAACATAATTATATAATTTTCACTGATTTTTCACTTGTTATTATAAATATTAGAATTGGAGCCTTTATTAATTCCTTGATATTTATTGTATACCCTGATTATCGTAATTTCCGGCGTATAATCCGCGGATCAAACAATTATGTTTCGACCCAGAAATTTTATTTTATATAATGAAACATACTAGATCGCTGTAAATATTTTACTTAAATTATTAAATAAAATTTCTGGATCTAAACATAATTGTTTGATCCGCGGATTATACGCCGGAAATTACGGTACATGTTAGCGATTACTTTTTTTAAAAACTAAATCATACGTAAGAGGAATTATTTTTTTTAATAAAGAATTCAGAAAGTAGAGGATTTCAGGAAAAATTAAATTATTAAAAGTAGTTTTATGGTAAAAAAAAAAAAAAAAAAAAAAACTTGAAGCAATTGCGGAACATTAACACGTTTGCACTTAAAACAATATAAATAGGCCCGTTTCAGGCCCGTAACTACCGCCGGGGCACAGCCCCGGGGCCCCAAACTGATGGTTAAAAAATTATTGTATTTTAATATCTAATCTAACTTCCTATAAAATACCCAGTACCTAGCTAAAAGTTAATAATAAAAAAATCCATCAAAGTGCTAGAGTAAATCTTTTTGCGTGTCCGTTCAAATACTCCATACGCTTCGCATGCAAAAGCATCTCTAGAGCAGACAGCAGAATGTCGAGTCGAATGTGTCATGTCGCGCCAGGTGCCTGCCGAGTGATGAGTGTCAAGTGCAAGCTAGGACGTGCAGTGAGGTAGTGCTATTCATGATGAGTCATTCGTTTACTAACTGCTCATCAATATCGGACTATCAGAGCAGTTGAGAGTCACATAGTAGTGATAGTACGATAGTTTATTACTTAACCCCTTCGTGACGAGCGTCTTTTATGGAATTTTTAATCTTTTACCACCGGTTTTTCAAAACAGAAATTTTCGCCTAATTGAATCGCAGAAATACTGTCATTAAATAAGGCAAAGCTTACAATAAAAATTAACTGGTGGGCATAATCGAGAATCGAGGATTCTGAGCATCTTATGCATCACGTATACGTGTCGCTCGTCCCCAAGGGGTTAATCTTACTTTGCTTGCGTTGAGATAATAGTTTATATTATGAAACGAATTCGGCACCAGCCAAGTGGAAATTTAAAAAAAGACAGACTCTAAAAAGAAGAAACTTGGAGGCTGCAAAAAGTTCGAAGAAGTTATCAACATGGCTGGACAGTGGAAACCACTCGACAGAGAATGGTGATAAGAAAGGTATGAATGGATTGCTTTATTCAGTGTGATGTGTAATTCATGTAAAAATAGTACAGTCAAACTTGAATAATTCGAACGTGTATAATTCGAAATCGTGGATAGTTCAAATGTTTCTGTCGGTCCCTTGACATTCTTATAAAACACAATCAGTGGTGGATTAAACACTCAAGAGGCCCCAGGGGCAATTAAATTTTGAGGCCCCTCCAAATATTTTCAGTACCCCTATAGTATACATTTTTTAGTTTTACAATTAGAATTACTGAAAGTGTACGTTGTTAATTCCATACGATATTATCTCTAATTGGAATATAAAGTTCAAATTATTTTCTATCGCATGCTAATAAAATATTGAAAGTACTTCCCATTCATTACATTATCATAATTTTTAGAACTAAGAGATCACATTTTTATTTAGCTTTTATTTTGAAAATCACTACGTTCTATTTACTAAACTATCACTTCATTATATCATTCTAAACAAATGTATTTTTCACAAATATAACTGTAGGATTTTTTCTTATCAATACATATTATTTTTTTTTCCAGTAAAGTTCTTGGTAAATCTTTTAAATAATTACTGAGTTATATCAAAGAAACATTTTAGTAATACAAAATCATATATTTTATTTTTAACTATCAATTATAATTAATCAGTTAAAATTAATTGTAAAAACTATTAATTAAGAAATAATGCGACAGATTGACTATTTTACATTAGTCGGATTTGAAACATTTTTGAGTCGGCCAATCTTGCCTTTTGCCCCCCCAAAAATTTTCTTTCGCTACGGCCCTGCGATTGACTGCATGTAAAAAAGTGCTGTTTAAAAAACTATTTTTACTTTTGTACTATACGTGTGCATATGGATGTGTGTTTATTTTCACGCGTCTTTAATATTTAAGGCGAAGAACAAAATCTGTTTGATTGAGGTTTAATTTATATTTTCAAGAAGTATTCTCGAAACATTTTGTGCAATGTGAATCAACAGAACTATATATCATTTTTAATAGGATAGGATACTCTCTGAAACTTGCGTAAAATTTATTTAGAAAGGGTTATTTTGCGATATCTATAAGCACAATTTGTAAACGTAAATATCTTGTTTGATACACAAGAAAGGGTTTCAGCATTTGTATATTTGTGTACAAATTTGATGGAGAAATTTTTCAGGGCTCTAATATCACAAACTTTCTTATTTTTCCTCCCGATGAAAAGAAAGAAAATACTTCTCAGAATATCATTACAAGTAATGCTTGTTGGGCAATATGGTCTATAAAAGGTTTTAAATTCATAAAACGGGAAAAAATTATCGGACTAAATTGCAGTTTGCGTGGTGTCCAATTGTCATGGGACATGGACATGATAGGTTTTGTTGAATGTGCAGAGTGCCCGAAAAGTCTTTCCCTAATTACAAAATTATTCATATCCGCCATATATAAGATGCACTTGTGAAACTAGTATCAAAATGTTGGAAATCTAACCAAATTTTTCTGTTGCTGGTTTCCGTAAGATCGCTGTAGTGTATGAATATGAATACCGGACCACATACCGAGAACTGCCCGATCATCAACCTCAGTAGAAAGGGTGAAAAAAGTGAAACAGTCTTTTATGAGAAGTCCCAAGAATTCAGTGCTGACGGCGTCACGGGAATTACACATGTGGAAAGGGTCTCGTGGTACCAGAGGACACACTGAGCTTTTCCTGATTTGTGAACATTTCCGGTTTCCGGGACACTGACACTGCTACACTACAGGCACGTAACAAAAACCTGCAACAAACTTGGTTAGTTTTCCAAGATTTTAGCACTAGTTTCACATGTCTATCTTATACAGGGTTACTATAAAAGATTCATTCATTTTCAAAATGCTATATATTCAGGAGTATTAAACGTACAAATATGACTGGTATATGAAAATAACCGCAAACTCACCAAGTTTTCTGCACATTCTACAAATGTTTTATGTGCGCACCTTGGGTCACACCACATGACACACGTCCAAGCGGTAGTTGAACTCGTTCCACACATTTTATAGCGTCATTCTGTCAATGGTTATCACTGCAGCATTAATCCATTCCTTGAGTTCTTTTAATGCTTTTCGTAGTAGGGGTACATAAACAAGGTCCGTAATGTGCCCCCCAGAGGAAGAAGTCACAAGGCTTTAAATCAGATGACCTGGATTGCCAAGGGAAAAAAGAAAGTTCCAAAGACACTGAATTCGTACTGCCATCTGGTGCATACAATACAAACTTGGTGAGTTTTCGGTTATTTTCATACATCACTCATATTTGTACCCGTAATATTTTTGAATATATAGCGGTTTGAATGAATATTTTATTGTAGCCCTTTTATATAGTGGATATGAATAACTTATGTAATCAGCGAAAGACTTTTTGGACACCCTATAAAATTTCAAATTCACTTATGGGTGTAATATAACCAAGGAAGAAAAATGTCAAAGTGTGTGTCACCATTTAAAAAATGAAAGGGGATACAATTTTTAATGTGTAGACGGCACCCGAAGCATAATTTATGGGTAGTTTTAATTAGATTTAGATTGGGTTTAACCGGATAGGATATCTGAGTACCGATCGACTATATTCCAAGTCGATTGGTACCCATATCTTTTTTATACGATTATTTGTAGCAGAAAAGTAGAGCGTGATTACTTTTTTTCAAGACTGTACATAAACACTGGATTTCCTGAATCTGTGGAAAAATTTATATGTAATTAAACTATTATAAAACAATGAAATTATGGATTGTAGGATTTTAGATAATTGAGATCAAAACAAAACTGTGACTTGTACTGTTGACGTTGAGACCTCTCAACAGCAGATTTACTATTTTTTAATATTTTAATTTTGCATGCATCTTTTAGGAATAATCTGCAGAAAATATGTTCTTTTTTTTTTCTTTTAAAACGCTTCTTGTTTTAAAATATAATTATCTGGTGTTATATGCGTATTTTTGACTTTGTTTTCTTTTATAGATAAGATAAGATAGGAGAAATATTTTTTCAGGATTTTCTTAGTTAGAAATCAATTGTTTAGCAACCTCAATTTATATTTTCTTGTTTACTACTGTATACGGCCTGATTCATTTCCAATCTAAATATATCAGAGTGACAAATCTGACACCACCAAGTTAAAAACTTCATCTAAATAAATGAATTTTCCTTGTGAAAATCAAGAAATGTTTACATTTATCCACTACACAACGGTACTTTGATTAATTTTCAAGAATAGTTAAATTCTCAGGAACTAAATAAAAGCTGTTTAACCTATTTGCTCACAATATATAAATGGTGTTTATTTAACATAAACAGAATGTCTATTTTTACCACTATGGAACTGCATAAACTATATTTAACTTCTGCAAATTTAGATTATTTTAAAAGGAAATAAAATGAGTCTTATACAGGACTTATTAAACACGCGACCACTTTTCACACGAACTATTAATGTGACTCTGAATCATAGAATGTATAAAAAGATATGCAAATGAAATATCTATATAGATTAAAAAACATACAGAGGTTTATCATTTTTTTTGTTAAACATACTATAATTTTACAGTCGAACTCGGTTGTAACGAGGATGAAGAGAGTAGTGTCTTTGCTAAGTTATAACCATGTCCTCGCAGTAAGCGAGTTCAAGCTCTATTAATTTATTCTATATAAATTTATACATGGAAGATTAATTAAATCAATAAAAACAGTTAAATTATCACATTTGCAGAGGTACTTTTCCGTACTTTTCCGTTCTTTAATTAACAGAATGAAACGCAATTATTCATTAAAGTGCAGTGTTTAATTTTATCCTTTTAATGTATTACATAATTAAGAGCCTGTATCATATATTCTAATACGAGCAAATCTTGTGTGTGGATATATATACGAGCAGGGAAGACCGAGCTATGCTCGGTCAAAATTAAATTTGAGTTCAAATATCATGACCCATGACCAAAATGACCCACTAATTGAATTTTCTCGAACATGTGACTTAGCCCAACAGTCTTCTCGTGCCTGAAAAACATTGGATGCAGAATTTAGTGTAAATTGAGCCGCTTTTTAGATCTTGACCCACAATGACCCAGAAATGACCCACTAATCGAATTTTCTCGAACATGTGACCTAGCCCAATGATTTTCGCGTGCCCGAAACTCGTAGGATACAAAATTTAATCAAAATCGTTAGAGCCGTTTTTTAGATAAAATTAATTTGACCCGCTTTGACCCAAAATGACCCACTAATTGAATTTTCTAGAACATGTGACCTAGCCCAACAGTCTTCTCGTGCCCGAAAACTATTGGATGCAAAATTTAGTGTAAATTGAGCCGCTTTTTAGATCTTGACCCACAATGACCCAGAAATGACCGACTAATTGAATTTTCTCGGACATGTGACCTAGCCCAATGATTTTATCGTGCTCAAAACTCGTAGGACACAAAATTTAATCAAAGTCGTTAGAGCCGTTTTTTAGGTAAAATTAATTTGACCCGCATTGACCCAAAAATGACCCACTAATCGAAAGTTCTCGAACATGTGACGCAGCCCAATAGTCTTCTCGTGCCCGAAAATGGTCGGATACAAAATTTCGTCAAAATCGTTTAAACCGTTTTTTAGATACAATTAGCTAGACCATGACCCAAAATGACCCACTAATCGAATTTTCTCGAACATGTGACCTAGCCCAATGGTTTTCTGGTGCCCCAAAACGGTATGATACGAAATTTCGTCAAAATCGTTAGAGCCGTTTTTAAGATAAAATTTGCATATATATATATATATATATATATATATATATATATATAACCACACACAAAATTTGCTCGTATTAGAATATATGATATATATATATGCAAATTTTATCATAAAAACGGCTCTAACGATTTTGACGAAATTTCGTATCCGACCATTTTCGGGCACGAGAAGACTATTGGGCTGGGTCACATGCTCGAGAACTTTCGATTAGTGGGTCATTTCTGGGTCATTGTGGGTCAAGATCTAAAAAGCGGCTCAATTTACACTAAATTCCGCATCCAATGGTTTTCGGGCACGAGAAGACTGTTGGGCTAAGTCACATGTCCGAGAAAATTCAATTAGTGGGTCATTTTGGTCATGGGTCATGATATTTGAACTCAAATTTAATTTTGACCGAGCATAGCTCGGTCTTCCCTGCTCGTACTATTGTAAATGACGAAGGAACTCGCAAATTAATGTTAAACCAATAGTAGTATTCTTTTCAAATTTCTTGTTTGCCTTTTAATATATTTAAACGATTTTTTTTTTCTTCCATAGGGTATCGGAGATCGGTGTCATACCGATTACTTTTGTATTTTTCTTTTGTTTGTTTATTTGTATGGGTTTTTTTTTTGTGTGTGTGTGGACACTTTCAATTTCGAAACCGTTTCCTAAACCACAGAGAAAAAAAACTACAACCAAAGTCGAAAAAGTACGAAAGTACCCATCGAAGTCATATACAATCGGCTATACATCGAAGTCATATATCCTATGCAAATAATAATAATAATAATAATAATAATAATTTAAAAATATTAAAATGCAAACAATAAATTTGAAAAAAATGCTGCCATTAGTTCAACATTAGCTTGCGAGATTATAGCGTTACTAACGTAGTCTCTTAAGTAACTGAATAAGAGTAAAAATCAGAGAAAGAAAGTAAAAAAATCATTCTTACCATTTATTTATTAATATTAGCAGGTTGAAAAAAAAGTTATTTTATTCTAAATATTTTGGATTCCTTTTCATTACGTATTCGTATCGGATTAAGCTCATTTCACAGAAAATATCACTTGCCGTCTTTACTGCTAAGAATATTTTAAGTTTTATGCTGAAATTCAAAACAACTGGCATATGCCGCAGGAGAGACTATTGTTTAACAGTAATTTGTATTATAGTTATCCTTCCAATTCTTATCACTTTGAGTAATAATAAAGATGCACTATGAAATGATATGTTTACTGTATACAGAATAGATGAGATAAAAAAAGGGTCTTTTTACGTCAGTCTGCAGATTTTTTTTGCTCGTTACAACCAAGTTTCCTGCAATTTACAGGGTGATTTTTGTTAAAGTTGTGAAAGTAAAACACTATAACCAAAGAACCACTGATCCAAATTACCTGAAATTTCATCAGTATGCTCCCAAAGCAATGGGAATTTTTTAGGCTTGATTAAAAATAACTTAAAATCGCACCGACAGATGGCGCTGTAAGTTAACAGAAACAAAGATTATCGTCAGTGAGAGGAAAACAATGGACGTACTTTGAGAAAAACAAAATTTTATTACGCTTATCAAAAACATACAGAATGCAGTAATTGGGAAAAGACACTGCGAACACCTTCGCAGAAACAGAAAGAAATAAAAATATGGAGTAAAACATTCGTACAGAACTGCGCAAGATAACGCATAAAATTTTCAATGTGCTGTCTACCGTTTTCAGCTACGACGCTACGAGTGGGAAACGTGAAACCGCATGTTCCACAACAGTGCAAAGAATATCCACTGTGCGTGTGTCGTGCGCAAGTTCGTCTTTACTGCATATACACCGCCATCTTTTGGTGCGATTTTAAAGAGTTTTTTTAATCCAGCCTAAAAAATCCCCATTGCTTTGGGAGCATACTGGTGAAATTTCAGGTCATTTGGATCAGTGGTTCTTTTGTTATAGGGTTTTACTTTCACAACTTTAAAAAAAAATCACCCTGTATTTTTACTTTTTTTTTATTTTTATAAGAAGAAAGTACTGGATTCGTGAAAAAATTCGACATCCGATTTTTGGCGGATTTATACGTTTTAGAGGGTCCTGAACACGATTTGACTGTATTTAGTAAATGTCTGTCTGTGAGTCAGTGAGTCAGTGAGTCTGTCTGTCTGTATATATGTGACATAAATTTTATGGGCGCTCTATCTCAAGTACTAATGTACGGAATTTAATAAAACTTTAAATTCTGTTAATCCCTGATATAAATTGGTGCTGATTAGTTTTTGGTGTAAATCGCCCAACAGGTGGTGCTGCTATGCTACATTTTTCACGATTTTCATAATAACTATATATCAAGAACTAATGCACAGAATTTAATCAAACTTGAGAGTCTGTTAGACCTTGACTTAAATAGATGCTGGTTATGTTTTGGTGTAAGCAGCCCAAGAGGTGGCGCTGCAATGCTACTTTTTTATGCTTTTCACGATAGCTTTATCTCAAGAATTAGCTTTATCTCAAAATTTAGTAAAACTTTAGATTCAGTTAGACCTTGACATAAATTGATGCTAATTCGTTTTTGGTGTTTGTGAAACTTTCATGATAGAAGAAAGTTTTGGTATTGGCACATCCGACTAGTTTGTATTGGACCAACCATTTGCTCACTAATTCCTCGTTAAAACCAATCTCTCGTTAAATCCGAGCTCGCTATAACCGACTTCAATCAGCAAATTTGTATATTAATAAACTAAGACGTGCTTGTTCATTTTCACACAAATAATTAAATCTTGATTTAATGTTTGATGTTGTAAGTCATAAAACATCTTCAATGTTTTAAAGAGGTGATCGATACTTCAATTAATTCGTTCGAGAAATTTTTTTTATTTGTGAATCATGTAACATTCATTATACAGTGGTACCTTTGTTAACGATGATCTCAGTTGCCGACGCACTTTGTTAACGACGTGTGGTTGTACGAACAAAATCTCTTGATTAATGACACTTGTTTTCGTTAACTACTCCTGATTATCCAATTTCACAATTTTAATAAAATGAGCCCCAGGCAGGTTGACAAATCAGCAGCAAATAAATTTACCATTAGCTTTGCAAGAATTATAGAAGGACAATATCTACCGTAACGTCTACCATTGTGATATGACTGGATTATTTCAGTACAGAATGTACAACAGGACATTTATTACAAAGAAAAACAAACAATTCTTGGGGATAAACCAGTGAATGATTGATTAACATTGTTTTTAGCAGTAAAAGTGGAGACTACAAGGTAAATACGTCAATGTTAATTTACCACTCAGAGAATGGGAATGCCCGAACATTCAAAAAGTTCAATATCTTTAAATCAACCGCAGTTCTCTGTAGAAGCTAAACGGTAAAATCTTCCTCACAAAAATAAAATTTAGTGACAGGATTTGCGATGTGTTTGAACTAAAAACCTATCTTGAGCAAAACAGTCTGACTCTAAAAGACTTTTTAACCCTTAAGTGATGTGACAGAAATTGTCGCAAAGCTACTATGCGCGTTCTCTGAGACTGCTTTATCGAAAGATGAATAAAAGGCTCGAGCAACTCATATGATACTGTTTCTGTACTAAAGATTATATACAGGACTATTATAATTAAAATTCATTTATTCAGAAGTTTATAACGATAGTACTAGGGCTCCAAACAAAACAAAATTTCACCAGTTCCTATAATTCAACTGAAAATTACAAGTTAAACTGTGAAAATTTTAAAAAGCAGCGGTATATGAGACCGCTAACAGCAGCTAAGGGTTAACATAAACGCACTTGGACATTCAACGGGTATACAAGAAGAGATACCAGAGCAATTAGATTTTATGAAGGTGATTTTTTTTCTCTCAAAACTACATCTTTGATTCAACCTAAGGATCAGCTGATATTGCTGATCCTTATTATTTATCCTTATTATTATGATCCTGCTTATCTCTTATTTAAGGATCAGCTGATATTTTAAAAATATTTTATTATTTTATTTAAGGCCACTTTTTATCAGGTTCTTTGGAATGTGTGATGTTACTAACAAAATCTTAAGAAAATTTTGAGAGAAAGAATTAAACATTGTCATAACAATGAGGTTAATTGTAAAAGCTTGGAAAGGTACAACAATGATAGGGTTCAGAGCACTGTGTCAAAACACTATGTCTTTCCTATGGAAATGCAGAAACTTCACATAAAGGACACAAATCGATAAAACTCAGCTACGCCACCATTAGACGGACGCACTTCACCGCCGATTCTAGGCTCACAGAGTCCTTGTGGGTAATCCGTCAGGAGGGCCTAGTTTACCAGGCGGGCCCTTCAGCCAATGCGCCGCCACCTGCGCATCACTCTCCTGCACCCAAACTTTGACAACAAAGGTCGTTGCAATTTGCGATAAAACCAAATCTCTTAAGACACCATCGCTTCACACTTGGGGACGTACCAAAGTCCCCCGACAGCTTCGAAGCCGGAAACACAAAAGGGATCCGGGCCGAGATCCTGATGCCGAGGCTCTCCGGCACTCCTTGCTTTACCGCCGCCTTCGAACATAGAAATCTTACAAAGGCAACTACTGGACTCGCCAACAGCGGCGAAACAAATCGGTAAAGCATATTGTGGCCAGTGCTTATGATATTAACTTGGGAGGGAGTAGAGGAAAAATATCTCGAAGAATTATTGGAGTTGCATGACCGTGAACTGATTACTTGTGAGCTAAAAAAATTTGTTCATCAGAATTGTGAACAAAAGGAAATGGAAGTTTCATCTAAAGATAAAGGTGGAGAGAAAATACAAATTACTATTGATTAAATCAAAATCTGTTTTGGTAGAATGTTGTTATGACATGAAATCCCGACAAATCTGAGGTTATCAAAACCGCTGATACAATTAATTGAGAGTCCGCGTAGTTTTTTAGATTTTTTTTAGAGACAGAAACAAACAACCCTAAACACATTTTTATAGGTCCATTTTTTAAAAAACTCCGAAATAAACACAGTTGTGAGAAGAAAAAAAAAAGAGTTTACATGCACCATTCATTTTATTAATGTTAATTCTTTCTTGGAAAATATAATTCAAAAATGATATTTATCACATTTTAGTATTTTAAACGAGTTTAATCTACATTTATAACCCCTTCTCGATGAGTGACACGTATATATGCCGTATAAAATGCCCAAAATTATAGAATTTGAACACCAGAATTTTTTGCCTTATTTAGTTATTACATTTTAGTATTTAAATTGGATATAAATTAGAATAGAATAATACTGGTACCTAAAGATTAAAAGAATCGTGCTTGACGTTCGTTGCGAAGGGAGTGGATTGTGTGGAAGACCGAAACAAATTAATAAAGTTTCCAATGAATATTACCAAAAATCGTACCTTCGATAGCGACGATTTAAATTATACGATTAACGATGATAAATCCTGTCATGGATTAATGCTGTTAAGTGCCACTGTATTATCTTTTTTGCATTTTTAAAGAGCTTTTGCTGTGTCTTACAGTGGCACGCACATTTGCGGAACAATTTAATACTGCATCATAAACATAAAAAATATGGAAAGTGTACCTAAAATCAAGAGCGCAGGACGATTCTTCTCTTTAATTTTTTTTTGTTTTCAATTAATTTTTAATGTTACAGTCCAAGCACAATTTGTATACTAAAACCACAAAAACTCGTTTTTAGTTACGAAAAGTTCCGATATTTCTTAAAATTCAAAGTATCATTAGCATCAAAATACGTATAATATTATTCGACGCGTGCTGGCCGTAGAAGAATAGAATTTTTACCGTTTTAATTGTTAGAGCAAGGGGGAAAATTCTCTAAATATGACTTATAGTACTCAGGAGCGATAAAAAAAAAAACTTTTTGAAAATTGCAGGACTATTTCGTCAACATAATCCTACATACTACCTTATTTTGAACATTTTTGCAATTTGCATTTCTTATGTATCTCCAACAGATGAAAAATTAAAGCGCGTTTCAATCTTTTGGGGCGCACCCTGTTGTGGCGTAGCGAACCGCAACTTTTGTATAATTACAAAGAATTGTCACTTTGTACGCGAAAGACATAGTCGTTATTTTGTAACTAAAGTTTTTTATTAAAGCCAAACATAAACATAACAACTAACAAAAGACAGAAAGAAAGAAAGAAAAATATTCCAAAAACCTTATTCCGACACATGCCCAGGGTACAGAGGTGCCACACACCTTAAATTTAATTCTTATTTACATGAAATAAATACTCAGAATGTCACTGACTTAACTATTCTTTCAATTGTTCTCAATTCTGAAACTGATCTTTTACATCTCATCTCAAAAGTCGAAAGAAGATGTCCCTTTACAATTACAACCTCCGTTCCCTCACCGTGGGGGTGGGAAGAGGTTGTACCAACTCGTCTCCTATTGGTCAGCCTTGTGACAGGCTTCCGTCATTTTCACATTGCACCGTTTCATAGGTTTTTATCAATAGTGGAACAAAGCCATTCTAACTCTAGGAGGATAAAATAATTGGAGTAGACATATCAATCTTCCCCAGTGGAAAGTTTTGGAGCCTAAAAGCGAGATCTTCCCCCCTCTCTTGCGCCCGCCATATTTGAGAGAAAAACTTGGTTTCTTTCCAAGATTTCGGGGGTATTAATTTGAAGTGATTTTAAATTATAAATAATTCTTCATCTTAAACTTCAACAAGCATTTGTTTAATTATCTACACGACTAGCCGCACTGGCGACCAGTTTGGTCTCCCATAAATGTATGTTAAACATTGCAACACGTTACATTTATTCATAATTTAATTTTCCCTTAATCCTTCGCCAAATCGGAGGATTCTAATAGACAAATCATGAACTTTTGCGATTATGGTAGCATTTCGCATACTTTTGGGCACAGGTGTCACATACGCACGTTGGCGCGATTCCCCCCCCCCCCCCCCCAATTTCGCGAAAAAAATTTTATGCAAATTGTTGTTTATTTACTTTTTTTTTTTTAGTTCTATAAATTATTTTTTATATGTATATCAATATTTATTTACATCAAACTATCATTTATTTATTTTTATTTCCTTTTTTAATTATGAGTATTTTTGTTAGCCGGGAGCAGATGATAAATCGCCAAATATTGTTCCCATCACCATCATTCATACTACATTAATTTAATTTTAAATTACAAACCTGTCACTCATTACATTTAAAATACTTAAACTTTAATCTAAAATGCTTATATTACAAATTTAAAATACTTCACACTTTTCATTTAAATAGAAAATAAATAAATAAATAAGAAATAATATCATAAATCAAAACATTTGATTTCAAAATCAAAGTATCGTTTCTAATTTGTACACACGATAAATAAAAGCTGTATTAGCGATTTTAAAAATGCTGAAAATTTGATTCATTAAATATTATTACATGAGTTCAATTTACGTCAAGAAAAGGTCCGAAAGGAAGTTGAGTTGTATAGCACATAATTATAGTAAACTTTGATTGTCTCACTGGTGCGAATTATTCTTTTGACGCGAGGCAGCGGTCCAAAAATTCATTCGCGGAGAACTTGCTTTGCGAATGATTATCTCCATGATTTAATATTTTAAATGTTCACGACGAATCAATCTTTTTTTTTTTGTTTACTTTCATGAATAGAGAATTTGAACTGTGAACCTAATTTCGACTGAAGTTATTGCAGAATATATACATAATTGAACGTAAGTCATCTCTCAAATATTAATTTATTTTGAACGATCTTTCTTAAAATGTAACTTTTATGCAGTTTTATTCGTAAAAATAATTTTGAATAAAAATGGCCGCCTGGCATATGAAAAAGTGAAACGGCCATCCCGGAATTGTTGATGACAGTCACATGATTTACGCTTTTATTTTAGAAGATACATTATAATGATCGCTCCTTCAAAAATGCAACATTCGTGCAATATAATTTCAGCTATTTGTTTCAAAGCTGACACCACAATTTTCAACAAACATTCCACCGGTAATTCAGTCATAAACACTCTGAAGTTATCACTCCATTTCACTAGCAAGGAGTGTTATTTAGCAGCGACACCTGGTTTTTATTTCACAATTTCAATCACATTTTCGACAATTTGACTTTGAAATATAGCAGTCAGCAGTCTACAGTGCAAGACACAACGCGCGCGTGTGCCGCGCGTCAAATATGGCGAACGCAAGGAGGTCGGAACGGCTATAAGTGACATCATTTACAGGGTGTCCAGCGAATAAGACTCTGATTTTCAAAATTAAATATCTCAAAAACAAAGATCAATAGAATTATGCGGTAAACGGTTTGTTTATTGGCTAAGCTGTAAAAATGTTATTCAGAAGTTCCGAAAATTTAGTTACAAAAACCGTTAACAGATGGCGCTGTACACCGAAAAACTCGTTCTCTACACGCAATCTAAAACAAAAAAAAAGTCAAGTCAAGCATTCTTTTCAATCAGAACACAATCTTTTCAAAATGGTCACCGTTCGAAACAATGAAGTGACGTAAACGAATAATGAAATTTGACATCACATCCTGTAATGTCTCAAAGGAAATGGAATCGCATGCCACACAAATCGACGATTCAAGATTCAAGCTCATCCAGCGTAGTGGGAAGGTTCCGGTAGATAGTGTCTTTCAATGCGCCCCACAGAAAGTAGTCACATTGAGTAAGATCTGGCGAATATGGAGGGCAATCCATTCCTGCGCCAGTAAATTTGGGACAATCCAACGCAATTACTCTATTCCCAATTACTCTATTCATCAAGAAGGCGAAACACCTTTTCTGTACGATGTGCCATCTTGCATGAACCCATTGATATCTGGTCAATCCTCCAACGCTAGTTTTGTGCTGACAAATTGTTCCAAAATTGTAAGGTAACGTTCACTAGTGATCGTTTGTCGCATGAAAAAAGGGCCGATAATGCCTCTGGTGCCAAGCAGTAACTTTAGGCGAATGCAGTGGTTTCTCTTCACACAAATGAGGATTTTCGGAACCCCAAAATCTCCACTTTTGTTCATTCACGAATCCATTCAAGTGGAAATGTGCTTCATCTGTGAACCAGATGCGGCCAACATCAAACCCTTCATTATCAATCATTGTGAGAATCTGGTTCGCAAAGTCAACCCTTTGTCCCAAAGCTCTTGTGGGTTTAGTCTGATGACTTTGAATTTTGTATGGAAACATTCGTAGGCTATTTTTCAATATTTTTTGCGTACTGCAAAGCTTTAAACCAGTCTCTGATGCAATTCTCCGTACACTCTTCCTTCGATTTCACTGAACAATTCCAAAAACTTTGGTGACATTTCCAGGAGTGACTACAGTTTGCCTGGGTCCAATGTTTCCTACTCGATTATCATCAACGCTGCCGGTTCGTTCTCATTTGGCAAAGAGCTTGCGAATGACTTTCGCATCAGGCTCTTTCAAAACATTAAATCTTTTTTGAAAGCTGCGCCTTGTTGCCGTAGGACTGCGTTCTAATCTGTAATACTCCAGTATGAGAAAAACACGTTGTTCAATGGAATATATGATTTTAAGCTCTACTCTAAACTCCTTTCACGATTCAACGATCGAACTGATCGCTCTGGACTTCGAAGCACAATTTATAGGCATTGCAATTACATCGCCATCTATTAACGGTTTTTAAAACTAAATTTTCGAAACTTTTGTATAACATTTTTACAGCTTAGAAAGAAACCGTTTACCGCATAATTCTATTGATCTTTGTTTTTGAATCAATTTTGAAATCAGGGTCTTATTCGCTGGACACCCTGTATTACGAGTCCATCTACTGGATCCTCTTTGCTGTAACTGATTGTCTGATTCACAAATCCCCGACACTAGTCGTTGACTTCTTTTTGTTGGACAGTGAGACAATCCACAAGAAAGTACCATGCGTCCCACCAAGTTCCAATCTTCAAACGAACAATGTCCTGGCCAACAAAGGGATTCAGTCACTGTCTGACACTATACTGAAACTAATTAAACTGTCGAAATTGTAAATATTTATTAAGATGTAGAAATGAAAAGTGTTATCTTTTTTTTAATACGCACATTCTCAAAATGCCAACCCGAAAGAAGAATCAAATACCGACATGGGGTCTCTAATTTCAAAATTATGGATATTTTTAGGACAGTAAGTTAGGATTAACATTAAGAAGGGAGTTAACTGAATGCGAATGTTTAACCTTCTATATTGAAACAAGAGTTTTGTATAAAATTATTGAAATCCTAAGACGAAAAGAAAATAAGATGATGATATCGCATTGATAATTTGATATAATAATATTTATGTTCTTAAGTCTTTTGACAATGTTAAAAATCGAAAAAAAAAATGTTCCTGATGGAACGAAAACCTGCAACGAATGAATCGAAAACCGTTATTTTTACCAGAATGAATCCGAAATAAAACTAAAATATTTTATTTTAACTCAACTCGAAAAAAAAAGTACGCTTTAGACCATTTAAAACTTTAAATAATTTATAAAGCTTTTCCCCCACCTTTCCAAATGACGAAAGTGATTAGAGAGGATATCACTTATCCTTCTCATTTAAAGTGTTGTCTGTCACTATCCTCTGACATCGACAGATAACTTTTCTTATTTAGTATGAGACTCCCTTACCTCAAAAGGAAGCAATCCAGGGAGGATAAACGATGCGGTAAAAGAAAATTGTTTTCCATTAAAAAAACAGAAAGACTTTCTATTTCATGATTGGCACATCTCGCATTAGCACTGACTTCTTTTCTACATCTGACTAACATCGTGTTATTCCGAAAGAAGTTCAGAGTTCAGAGTGACAATGGGGCAGACGCATCTGCATTTTCCTCGTCTTAATAGCCGTGGATTCGTTTTCCATTGGTATGATTTACATGAAAATCTAGGTCTTTACCTCAGAGCAACACTTTAATGAGTTGATCGATTTCTTTTAAATATTCAATACGCACTTAACAGAAAATGCGGTAGTGTTCACTGTCTGAGAGAATTATGTTGGAGAATAGTTTATGTGCAATATATTCTGCTCAATAAAGCGTTAAAAGTAAACACGAAAAGTGAAAGTTTACGTAACATAACATCCAAATACCCTATTCAAATGGAATTTATTCAAGATTTATAACTGTTTCAGGTTTTGCATGCAGCATTTATCAAACTCTCTATTATCTTCTATAAGGAGGTTGCATTGAAAAATGAAGCGAAAAACGTAATATCAATTTTACATTAAAAGAAGAGTGGAATAAAAATAACTGCCGTTAATGAAATGCATTAAATGAATTTTATAAGAAGTTTTTTTTAATAGTACTTCAAATTAATCGTCGGAACATAAAGGGTTCAATATATTACTGTTATTTAAGGAAATGATTTTTAGTTATGTTAAATGTTTTAAAACTAAAAAAAGTTTTATTATACGTTCAAAATGTCATTTCATTTCCCTCGCAGATTCAATTTCTTTTATTCCTCTATTTTTCTTACATACTTCTGTTTCTGTAAATATAGTTTTACAGACCTTTGTCAAAAATGAGTGTAATGTTTTACCAACATAAAAGTCCAACATGCCGAAGAATTCGTAAGACTTTCCTGATAATGTCGGAATTTGCTTCCTAATCTATGCTCGACGCATGAGTTTTTCTTCTTTGTTTTAATATTTAAGCACATGTTTGTCAGCAAATTGCTATTACAAACCGAGAAAATACTTAAAAATGAGCGCGTTTGACTTTAAGTATTTATTTTTAACATTTACTGTATGATGTACTAGCTGGCATAGCAATTCGATGTTTGCATTTGCATTGCATGAGATATTTTGATTTTATTTATTTATTTATTGTTATCTATTTATTTATTTTTTTTTTTTTTGGGGGGGGGGGACTCTAATTTAATTCTATATTTATAAAAGATTTATAATATTAAGTTTATTAAATTTCTAATTATAAGCATGAAATTGTGTCTACAATATAAATGAACTGAAAATTACGAAAATTACATTTTGAAAGTTGCGTGATTTTGCTGCAGCTATAGTAGAATGAATTTATAAGCAAATGGCGACATGCGTGCAATAAAATTCCATTGGTCGAGAGAATTTTGGATTAAAATTTGGAAAACTTGCCATCATTGCCAAGCTAATGTTTGTTTACTTGTCTAACTCATCTAAGCTAAATCGTTCTGGCGAATATCATCAAGTTCTGTAGAATGGTTTGAACAAAAACTTTTGATCTGAGCACATGTTCTGTACGAATGTTCAGAATTGTACGAATTGCTCAAAACTCCATGTTCTAACACAAATCATTCATTTACATTTTAAACAAATTCGGAAAATATTATATCATACGGGTCTATAACATTTGAAACTTTTAGCCTTTTTGATAATAATTTTAATCAATGTGGAAGCAAGTCATATGAATAGTCTTTAGATTGCATTTTTTTTAATACATAAAATACACAATGCAAAATAAAAATCATTAAATCCAATTATTCCAATACAACAAAGATAAAGTTGTTCATCATTTCGTACAGCAGACAATATCCTGTTATTCATTCTTTTCTCCGCCCTCCTTTTTTTACAGAAAAATGGAGCTATTTAATTGCTATCTTGAGGGAAACTTCGTTAAAAGTTAGAAAAAAATATATCTGGGAAACTAATTCAAATTTTTAAATTCTGAGATATCATAGGATCCATATAGATAACTGACGTTAACTGACGCGCTGCGTTTCATATTCTAGAAGAAGTAGTTATGAAATACAAACAGACTGTCAAATTTTACTATAATAGATACTTATACGTTAGAGTTGTAGTATTTATTAACCACATTAATTATATATTTTTATGGCTGTCTAAGACAGGAATTTCCTGCTAAAATTATGCTAATAAGCTTAATTAAGCAACTAAACTCGAGATTTAATTAATGAAACCCGGTAATTGAATCAACAAAGAATCAGCTTTGTTGCATAGCAAAAAACAGCTCTTCCTCAGATCGTGTAATTAAATGTTTTTGTCTTGCCCTTGAGCAGTAGAGCAAAGCATCTTTTCAACAATACGTTTTATATCCCTTCTTACTATCGTGTTTTTTTCTTCATTTTTTTTCAGCATTCGATAAAATTGGCACATGGTATTCCTGGATCAACGTTGATTCAATAATTAGGTTTGCAAATAGCTATTTAAAATCCAATATTGGTCATTCACATTTGCATTTATTGTGTAAAAAATAAACATAAAACATTTAATAAGCGTATAAAAATTTTACATGGCTGTTATTTCAATGACGTAATAAATACTCGCCACAGAACAATTTCTAAAAAATTTGAAATGTAAAAGAGTGCATGAAAAATATTCTAAAATTGCGATTTCTATGATACTGCTGGGGATTATAACTTGAACATTTTCATGGTGGTTCTTTTTAAAATGTAAATGCTATCTAATAACGGTCTCTAAAATTTCGAAATTTAAAAGTGAAATGAGAAAGTTCTAAAAACGTTCTAAATTACGATTTATTTTAAATTAGTAGTGTTAAAAACTTGAAATGTATAAAAAGAAAACTGGATTTATTTTCCGCCAAACAATCAAAAGACCTTATGCCATTTATATGCAACACAACGGGTTGCTGCGCAGCTAGATGTTTATTCAATAATTAAGTTTGCATATAGCTATTTAGAATCCAATATTGCTCATTCATATTTGCATTTATATTGCAAAAAATAAACAGAAAACATTTAACAGCGTATACAAAATTAGCTGAAATTTCCTTTACCCAGGATTTTTTTTTACATTTGACACTAATATAGTAAAAACACATTAATCCCTACCCCATTGCGTTAGACTTCGTTCTCTATGGACAACCCAATCAAAATAAATAAATAATAAAGCACTAACAAATGCTAGTTAAAAAAAAAAAGAAATTTATCTACATATTACAAACATTTGAGGCTCTAAAGAATAATTAAAACAATTAGTTCTACAATTAGACAACTGAAGATCAGTTACTTTTTTTCAAAGAAGTGAGCGTGATTTTAGATTTCGATGAACCTGATCTTCGAATTTTGTAGTGCAATTTAAAGTAAGAATGTAGAATCTAAATATCATGTAAATTGTGCTTATTTATTTTTTGATTTATTTTTTGTGGATTCATTTATATGTTGTATTATTTCAAGAGTATGGTTGTTATTATTCAAATGTTCATTTTCATTTTTATGAAGTTTTACAAAAATATTGTCATTTTACAGAATGGTTTATTCTACAGATAATAAAAGGAGAAAAAAAGATTTCGATAAAAATTTGAAGAAGGAGGATAGAGCCTTCTTTCCCTTGATAATCGTGATTTTTATTTATTTATTTATTTATTTTTGCGCAGTGCTGTGCAATTGAGAATTTTAAAATATAGAAAACGTTTTAAAAGCCCTGTCATTATTATTCAAGTTGAAAACATTATAAATTTAAAAAAATCTAAAAAGAACCATTTTAATGACGACAATAATGATTTTCTCATTTAACATATAAAAATCCATAAATATAAACTTAACATTGAAATATTGGGAAAAATCCTTCAAAAATATTCTTACAGTAAGTAATTTAATAGTTATTGTTAAAAAATTTAAAGTTTTATTGCAATTTTAAACATTTTAAACAAAAGCATATTCTTCATGTTTCACTGCGCATTTCGCGCACTTGCAAACTTTGTAATAATAAAAATATTTCTTTAAAAACCTCCCCCTTTTAACACTTTCCAACCTAAATGAAAAGTGTTTATGACTTTGGTTTGTCTGCCGTCTGGCCGTGCTATAACTCGCGTAAATATACTCGGACTGCCCTGAAATTTTTGTAAGTTATTGTCGTTTCCTACAGCATGTTCCCTATTTTAATTGAAGTGTGTAGCATTTATAGTTTTTTTTTTTTTACTGGGACAGTCAAAAGTATTCTGTAACGTTGCAGTCAATGGGAAATAATCGTTTCAAGTGGATTTTGATGAGGCTACGCCATTTGAAACATTATAAAATTGATATATAATTATGAAGCGCATTAAAACATGCTTTTTGTAGAATATAGAGTGCAAACCATTTATTATTCATTTACAGGGTCAAGCAAAATAATTCTGTTACACATTGTTGTACGGGGAAATATCGTTTGCAGTGTAATTTAATGATGTTTCACTATTTCAAACATAATGAAAATTATATGCGAGGTGTACTATAAATTACTCGCTTAAAAGTATGGTGTGCATTGTGTTTGTCGTTCATTTACAGGGACACGTAAAATATATCAGTTACAGTACACGTGCGATAGTTACAGCCAATGTGTGATAAATGCGTTTTCAACTTTGGTTTGCGCTTTTAAAAGTTTAACTAAATTTTTTCATAGTAAGTGGTATGTATAAATTGGGTTGATTATATACAGGGCTACACAAGAAAGTTCGTAAGTATTACAGACTATGGGAGTAAATTGCTTAAGGGTATTTTTAAATTGTGTTACGCATTTTCCTGCTGAACTATACTTAGTAGATTAATAGAACTTTGTGTAATATAAATAAATTCATATACAGGGCTACGCAAAGAACAGAAACATTTTCGTTTACGGTTGGTAATTGCTGGAAGGGAGTTTTATGTTGTCTTATGCATTTTTTTACCTTTTAGTTAATATGTGGTGTGTACAAAAAGACTTTAGATAATATACAGGGCTGTACAAAAGATTTTAAATGCATTTCTATCGATTGGCGAAAATTGCTACATGTGAATTTTCTAACTGAACTAAAATTTATCATGCTATATCCAAATCTATAGATCAGATACAGGGCTGCACAAAATAATGCGACTACTTTTTTGGCAATGGTAGGTATTTTCAAAAACTGTATTTTGCAATGTGTTACATGTTTTCTAAACTGTGTACTTACATATCTTCTTTCACTGTATTTAACGGTGAAGTTGCGTTACTGTTTTCTAGATGTGTTGGATAGTGTTTCATAATCTATGCTTTATGCATGATTTTTCGTTCTTGTTATTAATTATACTGCTTTCTTCAATAGCGTAGAAATAAAGTTTATTCGTATTTAATAAGTTCAAATTTAAAGCAATATTCGTATTTCTACAGATATAACTTTATAAATGCTACTAAATAGATTTTTATTAATAATTTCTGTACAATTTAGACTGGTCTTGTGCTAATGCAACGGAATGAATTCGGAGAACTTCTGGATCGCATCACGTATGTTTACGTCAACCAACCAACCAATAGGATTGTTGAATTGGAAATAAATGTATTTCCTTGATATCGAAATATAACGGCTGTGTTTTAGAATCAGACACTTTGTCAGGAAAAAACCGAAGACTAAGTTATTTTTGTAGCTTGATAACATATATTTAATATTTAATTTAAAATGTCATTACTAAAAATAAAAGTCTATGTCTGTATGAAGAATTATGGAAATTTCAATTTAAAAAGACAATTATTATAATTTCATTATAGAATAAAACTATCCTCGATTGGAAATTTTTCAAATCATGCGGTTTCACAAGATATGAAAAGAAATCAGATGAAAATTACGCTTCATTCAACTTAACTTGATAGGCAGATTTGCTTATTATGATAATGTGATTTGGAGTCAAATTTTGCTGAAGCGCATCTTAAGATATTATGAAACTAGGCTGAGTTGCTGTTTGAATAATACTACGTAATATTTTTGAGCGAAATGACATAATACGAGGAAGATAAACAGCAAACTGACAATACCGTAATTATTTTGTGCCGTCTTCATTGAAATAAACATTTAGTTTCCTTGATTCTATCTCTTTCTTTTAGTTTCTTCTTCTCTTCATTTTTTAATTAATTTATTTCCGATTTAGACTTCGATTGTGTGAAAGCGAAAGTTGTGAAGAACCTTATACAGTTTGCGCCAATAAATTCTTTTAGAAGGTGGTGAAAAAAATGTAGGATATATTGGAACATCATTAGGATCTGTTTTCCTCAAGTGTGCAGCCAAGAATAGATTTTCTGCACCATTAAAACACCAAAGGTAATTTCCGAAAAACATGATAGATTACGAGCTAAATAAATTTTTTGGGTGTTTGTTTTTAGTTAGCTAGTGGAACAAAAAGATTCTACATTTCTTTCTTTTGAGTTTAAGTGTTGTTTCTTTCAATCTCTCAAGAATCCCCTTGGCATTTAAAAAGTACATCGTCTGAGGGAGTGAAAGATAAGTAACACTTTTATTAAGATTTAAAAGGTATAGGTCATTGTAACTATACTAAACTCTTGTCTGTGTATTTCTTGTTTGTACTGTAAGCACCTCGTTATATCAGGTTTGTCGGGAAATAAGAAAAAAAAAAACGCTATATATACCAGTAAAATTATGCCGTAAAATTAACAGTAATAAACAGTAAAATAAGCAGTAATACGCTGCCGCGCATGCGCGGTAGCGTATTACTGCTTATTTTACTGTTTATTACTGTTAATTTTACGGTAGAATACTAGCAGCTGGGGTGCCATTATTATACCGTAAAATCAACACTGTTTTTTGCAGTGTATAGCAGAACGTTTTGTGATGGGTACAACATACTAGTATCTTATATTCTTTTAACAATGTGAATTATTTTGAATACGTCTACAAAATTTTAGAAATATTGAATCGTTTGTCAATCTCATATGAATTTTTAAGTTGTGCGCTGTGAAAAATGAGAGGAAAAAAAAATGCTTGTCCCTTCTAGCTTAATCTTGATCTAAAAAAAATTAAGCCTTTTTTTCTGTTACAACAGCTGGTTCATTTTAAGTCAACAAGAGTTAAAGTTAATTTTTAATTGATTTTCCATTCCATTTTCGTAATTTGGAACATTTTCCAATAAAAAAGTTACCGTAATAAAAAATACTGAATCACAACCATAAGTTTCTAATAAACATTTCACCTAAATGAACACGACATAATTAAGACTTCTTCCGGATCCAAACATTAACAAAAGTTTCTTCCTCCTAAATTACGCATCCGATATTATTCAATATTTACATAAACTAACTGACATGAACTTGACTTGTTACATTTTAAACCAACAATTAATACAGTAAAAGGTCCTGCACAGGTCGGGTTGTATCTGACCCGAATCCGAAAATTCCATTTGAAGTTAACCCGAAACCCGACAAGAACTCGACAATAATAATTTCCGTCTACCCGCAAATCCGACATATTTCAACTTGAACCCGAAATACTTCAAACCAAACCAGACCTCAACCCGATAGGAAAGGAAATGAAATCATGTTTTAATTGAAAAGTAATCTACAGTTATATATCTACAAATTTTATCTTTTATACAGGAAAACGGATATGTGTATATTCTTTAATAGTCAAATATAGTAAAACCTCTAAATAGCGGACACCTCGGAATCGTTGAACAGAATCCTGCATCGTGTGAGGTTGTGCCTAATTTTCTTTTTTCGGTTCGGTTTGACTTTAATTTTCTTTCTGCGTGTCGGGTTCACTCTAGAATGCTTCTTGCAGGTCAGATTTAGGTTTTTGCAAGTCAGGTTGTTGGGAAATTCACAAAAAGTTTGAGCAGAACTAAGTTTCATACGGAAATAAATATATATTTGAATATGAATGAATATATATTCGAAATATATGCACGAGAAATAGAATGTATATAAGAAGATTATTCTTTCTTTATGGTACTGTTTAAAACCCTTCTTCTCTCGGAATATTAAAAATATTACGAACATTTCGTTTTTAATATACAAAAACACATGTATCCTATTTGTGATAATTTATGCGCACATGTTAATGTGTGTAGATTCGGAGATGTCTACTATTCAGAAGTAATACCGTACAAATATTTAAGTGTTAGGAAGTGAACGAGTTTTCGCTAAATAGAGGTATCGTTATTCGGGAATGTTCGTTATGGCGTTTTTATTGTATAAGGGTTTTTCATCTGTAACAATATTTTGGACATTCTTTTGAAAAATCGGGGCAACCCGATCTCGACCCGCAAGAGTAAAACACAACCCGAAAACAAAACAATGAAAGGCAACCCGACCCGAAACCGATCGGCAGCTAAAAAGTGGAAGTCAACCCGAAATACTTTTCTTTACATAAAAAAAAAATTCTTCTTTTGTTGAAAAATCCAAATTGGCTTCTGGAATATTCATGAATAAATAGAAAACCAATATTTTCGAAATCTGCACAACAGAAACTTTTTTTACGTTCTTAAATATATACATTTATTCATTTACTTTCAATGAACAATGCGCAAACAGAAAACAGTATAGCACAGACACTTCTTCCGTGTTCAGACTTCAACAAAAGTTTGCTTCTCCTAAATTACGCATCCAATACCTTCACATAAACTAACCGACATGAACTTGTTGTTACATTCAAAACAAGCCATTTAAAAAGAAAAATCGAGGAAAAAATCATCATTTTGTTTATATTCTGAAAAATCACAAGTCTAGACACTAGAAAATTACACCCAACAGATGCAAAAAAAAAAATAATAATAATGGGTCGATTTTTTTATCTGACGAGTCAATTACCTTAACACACCAAAAGCTAATTTTAAGAAATCAGAATCGGAAAATTAAAATAAGCAGATGACCAAACCACCAAAGAAAAAACTAAACTAAAAAAGAAGGCGAGGTAATAAACAGAAATGTTATTGTACAATAATAAAAACCAACGAAGGAATCACAGGCAAGCCCAAAGGGAAAGTGTTTTCCTTAAATAAAGAAAAGGTATCAAAACCAGCCTAGCGTATCCGATCACTACCTCTCTGGCTGGTACAGTCGTTAAGTCTTGCCATGAGAAAGCGGTGTACTGAACCTTGCCGATGCGACGGTAAAAATAAATCTCACCTCTTTGTTCCTAAACAGTATCAAAGAACACCGAGCAGCTACCACCTGTGAAAAAGCCTCGGCATGGACTGGGTTAAGGTGAGGCAATAAGATTACTATTTACTTGCAAATTTTAAGTTAGATCATTTATTTGTAAGTTAAGTTATGTAAATTATGTGCAGGATTTTAAAATTTGAGTCAAAGGGTTGAAGGTTTTCATGCAAAATCAGTTCATAAATAGGATAAAAATCAGACTCTAAATATCGTCTAAAAATTAATCCTTTATGCACTGATGAGATTTTAAAGTCACATTAAAGAATTCTACACATAATTTTATTTAATGCGTCTATTAACGCTTTCAAGGGTGGTGGTACGTTTATGAAACCACTTAATTTTAATTCCCAAATGCCACAATGGCACCAGGATTTTGCTATAAAATTTTCTGTTTATTATGTATGTGAAATAAAGCTTTTTCTTATTTCCTAATAAATTTATTCATAAATTCCGGTATCCATTTCAACATTTTAGCAATGGAAGTGTTTTGCTCCTCAAAGTGTTAATAACAAAATTCAGATTCATGCAAAATACTTTATCATTTGTAGGAAGCACAACTAATTTTACGAACCAAAATATTAAAAAATATATATACATTTTTTTTTCTTGACGCTTTACGTACGGATAGCTTTTATGCAGTTAAAAAACGTATAATGGGAAATGGGAAATTTTACACTAAAATAAATTTCTCATTTGCAAATAAAAACACAAGATATATTTGTGTTATTTTATGAGATTTCAGAAGTTTCAAAAAACGATATTATTTGTTGATGAACTAAAGGGCTACTGATTTAATAAGTTAGTTTTGATAAATGATTTCTTCCTAAATTTCATTTTACTATTATTGCATGAACTTTCTAATTTATCTTCAAACATTAACTGAGAAAATTATCCAAGTGGAATTTTCCCTTATTCATAATTTGAAACACAAAAGGTTGAAATATTTTTTTCCAAAATTGCATCATATATTCTTTTTAGAACAATGATCGATTTCAAACAAAGATAACAACAGACTGTATAAACATACCATTTGAAATATGCATTCAGTACAATCAGGGTCTGATACCGATGGGGCAAACTTCCATCAGTAAAAACGAATAGAAATTTCTGCCTTATTTATGAGAGAAATTCAGCATGAAAAAAGACGTTTAAATAAAGCGAAAATTTCTATTAAAATTTACTAGTGAAAGTTGGTCCCGGTGGTAAGCAGGCCCTGTACAATGGCGTTGTTTTAAAATTTATTTTTTTTATTCATTCAAGTAAAAGTTATATCTCAGAACTTTTTCCTGGAGGGACGTGGAGGACATGACATGCATCCTCCAGAAATCTTTTTGTGAATCTTATAAAAAAAAATAATATCTTAAGTTTTAATAATTTTTTTGATAAACTGATTTTAATATACTATTTTTATTTTAATATACTCTGGGCAGAAATAACTCATTTTCTTGAGTCAAACTCAGCGTCCCCCTAAACTTTGTTTTAGAAAAAAACGTTATATGTAAATATTATTATAATTCCCAAATGGTATGCTCTGAAATAAAGGAAAATATATTCATAAACATTCCGAAATTTGACACCGTTAAAGTAATAATGAAGCTATAGCATTCCTTTTGACCTCAATTAAAATTTGCAATAATCTCTTTATTAAATGTTTGTCTTGCTAACAGAAGAAAATAATAAAGTTTAGTTCGTTATAACAACTTTTAAAGTTGGAGTCACGTAGAAAAATAGAACTCTTCCTCTTTCAACGAAGAAATGTGCTAATAAAATTAATTATTCATTGATTTAGCAGCATCACTTGCACCTGTGCCGCTAAATGATGTGTTTTTGCAGATAATAAATGGTCGAATATAAATTATTTAACGAGCTCGTAATACTACCTGTATAATGAAGACCAAAGAAGGTGGTTATATAAGCATAGATTTATAAACCGCACCCCCCCCCCTTTCATAGGATTAAAAAAAAAAGTTTTGTTTAACACTTTCAAACATAAGTGAAAAGTTTTTATGACTTCGGTTTTTCTGGCTATTGATGTATATCACTGATGTGCATTACAAGAGGTTACTATAGAATATGGTGTGCCTAGCACTTATAGTTCCTTTACAGGGATACTCAAAAGAATTCCGTTACATTACTGTGTATGGGAAAAATCGTTTGCGGTTTATTTGTAATAATGTTTCATTATTTCGAACATATTGAAATGAAATTAATACATATCACTGAGGTGTATTACAAGAGGCTTTCCATAGAATATTGTGTGTATAGCACTCATCCTTCATTTACAGAGACACACAAAAGTAATCGGTTAAAGTACTGTCTGTTAATAATAATTGCTGGAAGCGCGTTTTCAGTTGTGGTACGCGTTTTTAAATTTTTGCCTATAATTTCATGTGTATAAATAGATCATATACAAGGCAGCACAAAATATCTCTAGTTCATTTTCTTTTATTGACAGAAATTGCTGAAGGGAAATTTACAACTGTGCTATGCGTTTCCTAACTGAACTAAATTTTAGCATACATACAAACATTTAGTATATATACAAATCTATAGACCATATACAGGGGTGCACAATACAATGCGGATATTTTTCCGACTATAGATGGTAATTCCTGAAATTGGGTTTTCAAATGTGTTATGCCTTTTCCAAGTTTTTCACTTAGACATCATCTTTCACCTTATTAAACTATGAAGTTTTGTTAAAGTATTCTGAAAGTGTTCGAAAGTGTTTCTTGCTTGACAAATGATTTTTCGATTTTATTTTAATTTATTTATTTATTGTTTGATTGTTTGTTTGTATGAAAAAACAAAATTAAGTGGAAAATACCAATCAAATACAGCCAACTCCCTCTATAATCATAAGTTCCGGCAGATTTATTGTTACATGTAGCACGAGTTCTAGGTTCTATTTTTTCATATAGAATTTTAACATTCTATTCATATTAAATGTCTCTTAAGTATTAAGTCTGGTCCCAGCTGGATTGAAATTTCTTGTACATTTTAATTTGCTTATATTTTATGTTTGTTTACTCTAGTATTTCATTCATTATTGTTTATTTAGTACTTACTTCTATCCAATGTTATTATCTACTTCAGCATAATATAGCATCATCTTTATATAGTACTATTACATGTTAGTATTATTGCTGTATCACATAGTATTATAGTATTATTAAGTACTGCTCAGTGCTCAGTATAATTGGTAAACTGTATTTCCAGAATTTGTTTTTTCGGAATTTTGTATTTTCAGAATTCGTATTTCAGTATTACATAGTATAATTATTGCTTAGTATCACAAAGTATTATTTAGTATTGCTCAGTATAATTAGTAAATTTTTTCTCAGTCATTATATCATCAAAATTCGAATTTTTGAAATTTGTGTTTCAGTGCTACTTTTCTAATATCCTAATGGTATTTGATTTGTGTTTATTGTTTTCACTACATGCACATATTCCTATAGAATCACTTATGTTGTTCCCTAATATTCTTAGTAATAGTACATTGCTGTACTTAAATTGTGTTAGCTGTTTACTTGAAATACCCCTATCTAATTATTCCAGTTTTTCCTCAAATAAGCCTTTTTATGCAGTCGATGCTACTATTCAAACTATGATTATTTCATTTGACATTATTGTATTTATTAATTGTTTATCGTTTAATAAGTGAGCTATTAGTATTATTTTCTATTTATTGTTTTCTCTCAACTTTAATAATTATCTTGTAAGGCTTTGCCGCATAGTAAACAAACCTGCTGAGCGGGGCTAGTTGAGCTTAAGCCGAAAGGTAGACTTCCCCGCCCAGTTTGACTTTGACTTTGACTTTGTTTACTTAGACATCATTATCTTATTAAATAGTGAAGTTTTGTTACAGCTTCTGAATGTCTTGAAAAGTGTTTCATAATGTTGACGCATGATTATCCATTCTTGTTTCTAAAATGCTTTGATTGCTTTAATATAAATTATATATATATATATATATATATATATAACAAAGTATATGAATTATTAATTACTACTCAGCGTATAATCAACAGAGTGAAAAATTACGCACCAATGCTCTACCATTTGGTGCGTAATACCAAAGGTTCCAGCTTCGATCCCCGGTCTGGACATTTTTTCACTCTGTTAGTTATACGCTGAGTAGTAAGTAATAATTCATATCCTTTGTTATCTTTGCTATATAAGTAATCTCCAGCGAGATTTCAGCTCTGCTGGAAAATTTAATTAGCATATATTATATATATTTACTGCCTGTCTGGTTGATTTTTGCTTGAAGGTTATTCAAATGTGTTATACAAGAAAAAACGTAAGTTTATTAAACAAATTTAATGTACAGGGTACATCATAAATTCGTGCAAACTTAAAAAAAAAAAAAAAAAAAAAAATCAAAATAAAAGAAGTAATGCTCGAAAAAAATTTCTGTTTGCGAATATGATCAGAGGCACGTTGGATTTTTTTTCATGTATAAAATAAAATTATTCCAAAAGTAACCGAAAGAGGGCGCTTACACATCATACTGAGACGTTTTATACAAATCAGGCTAGCAATAAAACACCTAGGTGAAATGGATTCGTCATTCGATCTCGGCAGCATGCTATCTTTACCAGATCGAGCGTTGGTGGTTAAACTTTTCTACAAGAATGGTGAATCCACAACTACTGCATTGCGAAAGTTTCGCACGGAGAAAGGACTGAAGGCTCAAAAAAAGCCCTATTTCATTCAATGGGATATTGAAATTAGTAAGGCTTTTTAAGGAAACGGGGAGTTTGGAGAATCTTCCATGAAATGTTTGCCTTATTTGCATAAAACATCTCACTATGACGTGTAAGCGCTCTCTTTCGATTAATTTTGGTATCATTTTTATACAGGGAAAAAACTAATGTATTTCTGATCATATTCACGCAAACCGAAATTTTTTCTGATCATTACTTCTTTTATTATGAATTTTTTAAGTTTGAACGGATTTATGACGCACCCTGTATTTTAGTTACATCAATTTGATTTATATATATATATATATATATATATATATATAAACTATAAAATAAAACTATTTGTAAAAAAATTAGTTAAATCTAAATCTCATTACAAGTTAGCATACAATTTATGTTTTTAACAAATTCACAATAAATGCTATTTAATATCTGTATAATTTTGTTACTTGTCATTGAGTGGGTCAACGCTATTTCAAATGCGTTGATTTTGAAAGTGACTCAAATCCACTTTGAATAGAATTATTTTGTTATGTTGCATAACATTAACAAGCAGAATCAGAATTTCATCACTGAATACTTAACAAATCTTCACTATCTAAATTAAGAAATATAATTATAGGCATACACTTATTACTGAATTATTTATACTTATGAACTATTATACTACTATACTTATATTTACTGAACTATTATACTTATTACTATTACTTATTACTGAATATTTTTTCGTACTTTTCCGATAAAATGAAATTTATTTTTTGTTTGATTGTAACTTTTCTAAAGAAGAATGCAATATTGAAATCGAATAAATAAGTAAATGAAATAAAATATTCCATTTTTTATTATTATGATTATATTCCATTCAAAGAAACTCAAGGTTTTCAAGAAATCATTGCTTTTGAAAGTGAGACAAGTTGATTGGTGCATACCTAAACCATGATTTTTTTTTCAGCTAACACGAATAACTATTATTGCATATTATGTTACATGAAATAAGACCACACAAATATAAGATAAGTCTGTTACTGCTTACGAATATTTTTAAACCCATTCAAATGGAAACCATTAAAGAGTTAGCAATAACATAAAATGGATTTGTCCCACTTTCAATATCAACAATTTATATCTTTTTTTTATAATTATTATTATTATTTACAACAGAGTTCATCATTAGTCCTGTGAATTGTTATTCTTAAGGCTTAATTTAATTTTCCAATTGCAATTAGCCAAATAAACAATTAAGCGACTATTGATAAACTGTTATTAGACAGGGTGTCAATCTACAAATTATCATAACTCGTCAATTCTTTTTTTCAAAAAATTTATCCCAGGGCTATCTCTGTTTTCTTCCATTAATTAAAAACTTCATCTAACGGTTTTCGTTTTATCCTTTCAAAAGAAACTATTGACAACTATTACAAGAATCTACTTCCTTAATAATTACTAGTCTATTGAGATTTGTTATTACCTATCGTAAATTTCTATTCTCAAACATAAATTATACCAACGCGGAAGTGAAGAGTTCATAATGTAAACTGACGCTGCAATTAAAATTATTTTATATAGACAAGTTTTTGCTTGTCATCTGGTGAAATAATTCCATACTTTATTACAAATAACACAGTCTTTTTATTTGGAAAACATGTAGAAATTGCACTGGCTTCGATTTTAGGTTTCCGAAAGGAATAGATTACAGTCAACGATGCTTGACTATTTCTCTAAAAATAACCCATTCAAAATAGATAGAATAATAACATCCTCAATTTTTTATCAAAATTTTTCACGAATCAAACTGTATATATAATTTTCTAAAAAAAAAATATTTTGTATAATGTAAAAGCTTTTTACATTAGAAAACACGCAAAACACCAATAAGTTTTCAAAATATTGCAGTCAAAAAATTTTGAGTTCATTTCAAATCCAATGTGTGATAATATTTTTAAAAGTATGCTGAATTTTTAAATTTCATTTTTAATGCCATAAATAATGAGATATTTGTTTTAGTTCTTTTAACGCTATGTATGCATTTAAAAGTTGATACGTTAAAGTGTAATTTAATAATAATTACTTTATTGTAATGCATTTCAAATCCAGAAGGTTGTAACATTTTTGAAAACATGTTTTCTTTTTCTTTCTTTCTTTCTTTTCTTTTTTTCATTTTTAGACCTATAAATATTTCGCTAGTTATTTTATTTATATCACTATTTATTAACATTTATATCAATGCTATGTATTTATTTAAAAGTCGCATGTTTTTACATTTTTAAAGTAACATACACAGTTTTGAGAAATTTTTAAGGATGTAATAGAATATCCTATTGTTTCAACATTTTTATTCTAAACTTTTATTTAACTTTTTACAAGCCCATTTCAGATCTAAAATTTATTTTTAATTACCTATTTGCATATTTTATCTTCTAATGTATCGATATAAAAATTACCACTTTTTTAAAATCTGAATTTATGCGTGATTTTTATGATGGTCCTAATTGAATTTGCATATTTTTAAATTTCACTATTAAAATGAACATTTTATTTATAACCATTCCAATTATTTAAAAAACTACAAGTAATCTTTCTGTAAAATAAATCTTGCTAACTTTTTCGTCCATTTTTCAGAAATAGTGAATAATTTCAAATTTCTATAAATTTTTAAATTGTATCTTATGGTAAAACACTCACACTTATGAATTCTTGTGCATTGTCTATTTTACGTTTGAAACATTATTTCTTTTTAATGCTTATCCCATGTTTTTTTGGTAAATACATTTACATATGAATTTACGTCTTTCCAACTGCATGAAAAACTGTTCGTGTCATATGCCGCGCCGTGGTATATCCTCTCAATTATATATATATACCTTTATATATATATCCTACACCGTATACCCTCTGATAAGCTATACTGATAAATTTAATGTTTTCATCTTTATTTTGATACGATCATAAATATTTTGTTCTGTGTAGATAATTAAGTAAAATATTTTTATAAACAGATTTATGTAAGCATGAATTATAAATCAAACTAAAATACGTATATTATTATCCTAACTACATGGTAAACTTAATAATTAATTCGTTTAAATAATTTCGTGTTTATATACAAAGCTATAGAAAGATTAGTGGAGGTTGGATTCGTGGTTTGTATGGATTATTATATATATTTAAAAAATCATTATATGAGATATTAATTTGGTCAATTAATCATGAAAATAACAAAACTGTTTTCATTACTGTGCTGTTTGTTTTACACATTGAATCATTTTCATTATTATTTCTCTATTAAATTTATTGTACTATGAGTTATTATTTGTATTACAACGGGGTTTATGCATAAATATAAATACTGAAAACTAAATTAATAAAAAAATTTATTTTATTAAACTAATTATGAAAATTAGATACAAAGTTAAAAATTATGTAATTTTATTATAATTATAATATAGATAAACTGGTTAATTATGTGGAAATATAAATTAATTAAGCAAGATATTTATTATTATTACTTTCTTCTATCTTTACAAGAAGAAAGTATTGAATTCATGAAAATTTCCGACTTCCGATTTTCGACGGATTTATACGTTTTAGAAGGTTTTGAACACGATTCGACTGTTTTTTAAAAAATGTCTGTCTGTGAGTCTGTTTGTCTGTGACAAAACTTTTGATGTGAAAAAACTTTTGCGGGCGCATCTATCTCAAGAACTAATGCACGGAATTTAATAAAACTTTAGATTCAGTGAGACCTTGATATAAATTGGTGATGATTAATTTTTGGTGTAAATCGCCCGACTTGTGGTGCTGCTATGCTGCAATTTTAACGATTTCCGCAATACTCTATCTGAAGAACTAATGCGCGGATGGTTCTCAAACTTCAGATTCAGTTAGACATTGACATAAGTTGTTGCTTATTATGTTTTGGTGTAAATCTCTTAACAGGTGGCGCTGCTATTCTGCATTTTTTCAGGGTTTACACGATTTTAGAGATAGTCATACTCAAGAACTAATGCATGTGATTTAATAAAACTTTAGATTCCGTTAGACCTTGATATAAGTTGTTACTGATTAGATTTTGGTGAAAATAGCCCAACGCTGCTATGCTATATTTTCAGGTTTACACAATTTTAGCGATAGCCATATCTCAAGAATTGATGCACGGAATTTCATCAAACTTCATATTCTGTTATTTTAAAATATTAACATGTATGAGATAGAAGAAAGTTTTGGGATTGGCACATCCGATTAGTTTGTATATAGATTTACACATGGCAATTACTATTATTAATAATTAAAAATAAAATGGTTGATTAATTTGATATAACATTGGCTATAAATATTAGAAATAAAATTTGTTATTAATGTTTGAACATTATTATTAAGTAAGCCATCTTATTAAATTACATTTATAATTTCATTAACAGATAGCAGCACTAAATTGTTTAAAATATTTTTTCATAATATATAATGATGCCACTTTTCTACAGTCTTTAAACTTTAAAATATAATAATATTTTTCCAACAGGTTAATAGTCTTAAAATTAAATACACAATTATATTTATTTTTTCCCTTTTGTATATTATTTAGTTTTAATTAGTAATAATTTGATAATGGTTAATTTTAAATTCATAAATAACTGTTTGTGTTAAATATTCACTGTAACCATACTAATTAAATTTCTTGATTGTTCGTTTTGCCGATTAAAATGTAACTATAGCATAACTGTTGGATTCATTGTTCTTCTAAAACACTGTGCGGACAATCCTTTTAATTATTATTAGTATTAGATTTTCTTTTAATTTTGTACGTTTTTATATGATTTTTTTTTTTCATTTTTTACTTAAATTCAATGCATTATACGGCGATAGACCACTTTCTTCCTGTCATTGTTTAAAAAATAATAATAATAAATAAATAAATAAATAAATAAATAAATAAATAAATTAACTTTAGTGATGTCAGTCATAAAATAACTGATTACTAAATCTGAAAAAAAGAGGGGAAAGGGAGAAACAACGTAAAATTTTATGTAGTAATTTTGATTAAACTTTGCGCATTAATCGTTTTTCCCTAAAGCTGTTCTCAAATTCAAATTAGCTATTTTCTGACATACTCGCAAAGTCATTTTTATTCGCAAAAGCATAACATTTGCAGCGATTCTTATTGAAGCGCCAAGAAATCAAGCAGCGGTTCCAATTTTTTTCATAAAAGTGATAAAGTTTGTAGGTTTAGGAACCTGGTCGAAATACGTAGGTTTTCGTATTAAGGTTTCGTAAATATATATATATATATATATACACAAGGTGATTCATAAGTAAGTATATAACTTCGAGATGCTGTAAGACAAGAACAGTTTAAATCACGTTCCCCAAATGCAAGCCGTAAGGTAAGTGTACTCATAAAGTTTTTTTTTTTTCCCATTGCCGTGCGAAGTGACATAGGCGATAGCTAGCGAGTCACGCGAATATCAGTAGAAATGGCTGCATCTGCAGTGGAGAAGGCATTTTGTGTTCCATAACTCCTAACTATTTTGAAACTCGATGACACACATAAAACCGGTAACCCATTTCTGTCCACTTTGCAGAAACAGCCCGTAATTTCAAATTTTTTAAACCAATCATAAATGGATTTTCTCGTTAGAGGTTCTTTTCCAAATCGTGTTTGAAAATGCCGTTGCACAATGGTGACAGATTCCGTTTTGTTCAATTCAAGAACACAAAATGTCTGCTCCACTGCAGACGCAGCCATTGCTACTGATATTCGCGTAACACGCTAGCTATCGCTTATGTCACTTCGTATGGCAGCGGGGGAAAAAACTTTATGTGTACGGGTTGCATTTGGGGAACGTGCATTAAATTGTTCCTATTTTACAGCATCTGGCATACTTTTATTTAAAATTGGGCTTTTTAAATAAAACTTTTATAGAAAAATACAGTTTTTTAGGGCTCTTATTTCTTCGATGTTGCATGGGCTATATCGTTCAACGGTAACAGAAATTTGTCCGAGGTTTTCTTTAAAATCGATCAAACAAAAGGCACTTTAAAATATAGGTAATTGTCTAGTCTTTGTTTGGAGTTTTTTTTTAAATTTTGCATTTTTAACAAAATGGTGAATTGGCAAATTTAATGTATCAATTTTCAACGAAAAATCTTATATTATTTTGAATTGTTTATAAAAGAAAACGAACGAATTAAAAAACAATTAAAAACAACAATCAAAAAGTATGGGAATATATGTTTTCACTTAAAAAAAAAGTCAAGGAAATTGGTTGATCCGTTTCTGAGATAGTTCTGGTACATACTTAAAAATTCCTTGTTTCGGGAAAATCGCTTTAAAAAATTTGCAACAAGTACCGCTTGTTCTTGCACTGTGCGTCAAAATTAGCTATATATTTTACATGTGTTTATTTTTTTAAAAACGGCTTCAAGAGAACATTTATAAAATATCAGGCAATCAGAAAATGCATGATTTTCTAAGAAAAATCTTTTTAAGCCAAAAACATTTATGCCCACTTAATAGTTCTCTTTTTGGAAATTTTCCATAGCTCTTTTGCCTTCATAGTTAATATTTAGGACTAAGTTCTTTGTTTTCAATCTTTTCAGTTAATATAAAAAGCGGTAAAACTTTTTAAGTATGTTCTTTATGGTCATCGTCTTTTGAAACTTCCATGAAACTTAAATACTTATATTTATTTTCAGTTACTTTTCTACGTAAATGTGGCTCTACTATGCTCAGTTCCAGTTAAAGCAGACCATTCAAGAACTGAAGACGATGTTAAAGAAGAAAAAGTTAGTTTCAATCACAAACTCTCAAATTCTACAACGGATGTACAAGAAATTCTACAAGAATCTCCATCAGAGAAAGTTGTCTTCCGTAACCGAAGTCTTTTCCTTGAAAGTGAATACGGTTCGCCAGTTAACAAGCATTATAAGGCCACAAAAAATAAAAAGGACCAAGAAACAAAAAGTGCTACAGATCTAACCGGGGAAGCAAATATATACAGTCCTGTATTAACTTTTACGGAATCTCCTTTGTCGAATCATTGGCACATAGTCCCGGAAATTTTTCCTTACACACCACAGTACAAATTTCCAAGCCCTATTCCTGTAATAGAATCACAACCTTTTGTAAATGCACCGAAACTAACATACATACAGAAGAATTATAAACCAGCGGGACATTTAGAAGGCAGACATGTTCATTCAAGTGCTGAATATTCGGAGGATTACAGTGATTATATTCGTCACCGGTATCCTGAACCTGAAAATCCACCACATGGACCCCCTGTTCATACAGAAACAGTTCACGACTTTGGACGTTTCCTCCCCGAAGAATATAGATCCAAAATCGAAAAAGAAGCCGAGTTAATAATAAAACAAAAAAAGACAGACAATACGACTATAGCAACAGCAACAACATATAGACCACAGGTGTACACTACAAACACACATCCATACACAAGAGAAAACCGGCAAAGTGCTCGAGGTTATCCCCATCGACATCAAAATCCAGTTAAAACGACATTTTTTCACAAAGGAAATTTCGAAAGCGCGTACCCTTTTCCCGATGATAACGATAATCAAAATGATGAAAGACACATACCTACGTCTGAAGGATATCCACGGAAGCCAAGCACCAATGTTAAGGAATCATTGACTCCAATAAAAATAGGTGAGCCCTATAAATATAGGGCTGGAGTTACGCCAACAGACACCTATCATAGACAATATTCACATCCACCAGAACAAAGTTCTTCTCACGGTAATCCAAATAGTGTTAATTCTTATCACAAAAATCCACATCATAATGAAAATCCTCCCAAAGATACATACATTGAAGATATTCATCAAAGAGATCAATATAACATAAATGGTTATCATAAGAACCAACAGTATGAAAATCCTAACTACAGAGACAGAAAACCTGTGGATGCTCATCAGGGAGATATACATAAAAAAGGTGTTAATCAACTTCATGTGAATCCCCCGCTTGCGATTCCACATGATCAGGGTCATCATCACAGAGGTTCTCACAGTAGCACTTTTAGGCAACAAAATCAAAATCATGGATATAGTCGACCCTATGATCCATTTACAAATGATTCTCATCACAAAGGTCCGCCTAATGCTCCTGAACAATACGGTACACCAACTAAAGAATATGCTCCAGTTTATCCAGATACTCACCAAAAACCCGTATCAAGTCATCCAGATACTGCTCCTTATGCGCCTCAACAATACTCACAGCCAGAACATCAAAACCTTCCACAACAGCACCACAATGTTGATAATAAAGCTCCGTGGTCACACAATACTGAACTGTATCAACCAGTGACAGCTGTTTCGCAGAAAGATACTTATTCCAATCACCCTCATGAAACATATCCTCCTTCATCAGATTCCATGAAATATAATAAGAATTCAGAATTACACTCAAATATACCAAATCGGCATTTGGCCAAAAATCCATTGAAGACTGAAGCCGAAAAGCCTTATTACAATTCTTTTAAATCTTTAATGGATTTGTATAAATCGTATGGGTTTCAATCGCTCCATCTTGATGAAATGCCAGTAATACCTGCGCGATTTCCTTTTGAAAGCCCTCTTTATGGAAAAATAGAAGTTACTGGTCCAACATCTGGTTACAGACCCGCTAATGTTTTCAATCGACCTTCTAAACCTCCAACTGATCTCGCGAGTACTAATTCTCCAAGAGATCAACAATTTAACAACCATGGTGATCAATATTCAAATAAAAATTATGACAACAAAGAAAACGGACCAAGCACCATAAAGTACGGTGGACCATATTCCAATTTGAAATATAACAGCGGAGAAAACGGACCAAGTAGTATAAGTTACGGTGGGCCACATTACGATACTAAGTATAGTAGTGGAGAAAACGGACCAAGTAGTGTTAGTTATAATGGACCACATTACGATATGAAATATCATAGTGGAGAAAACGGACCAAGTAGTGTAAGTTATGGTGGACCACACTACGATATGAAATATCATAGTGGAGAAAACGGACCAAGTAGTGTAAGTAACAGCGGACCACATTACGATATGAAATATCATAGTGGAGAAAACGGACCAAGTAGTGTAAGTAACAGCGGACCACATTACGATATGAAATATCATAGTGGAGAAAACGGACCAAGTAGTGTAAGTAACAGCGGACCACATTATGATATGAAATATCATAGTGGAGAAAACGGGCCAAGTAGTGTAAGTTACACTACACCACATTACGATATGAAACATAACAGTAGAGAGAATTATCCTTCTTCGGAAGGAAACATAAATTCACAACATCCTCAATATGTTCCTTATGCTACTAACCCACCACCAGTAGCATTAACAGAGCATTATGAGCCTCCAGAAACTTCACAGCTTCACCATGCTCTAAATACGCAGATTGAAATACCAAAAGAAGCGTTTAAAGATGACGGGTACGGTTTTAATCCCCATTCGTATTCAAGACCTGTAACATACTCACCTCCAGACGATGGAAATGTGAAAGGAATACGCATAAAAGATTACGATGCAGAAACTTACTTCGGAAATCGACCACAAACAAATCTGAATAGCCCTCCAGAATCGGAATTGCACTCCGGTGCTTATCCAACAAACACCTCTCTATATTCCCATTCCGTCGTTAGAAATAACCCATATAACATAAAAAGTCCATATTCAGGGGAAGTAGAAGAACCATACAGACCAAGAAAGTATCGGCAGAAGCTTAAAATAGAGATTGATCCATCGGTGGAAGTTTCAGATGAAAGATCAAACGGTTATAATTCTAATCACAATACAAATAAGTTCAGTTCATCCTCAACTCCACACAACACAAATGATCATAATCTTAATTTTGCAACAGACATAGGGCCATATAATCCATATAATGCTCATAATGAATATCAAGAAAATGAACATGGTTTTACGAAATCGAAAGAACCAAGCAGATCAACAAATAAAAATCACCAAAAGAAATCGAAAAGAAAATCAAAATCTCAAGAAGATAGAGATGGCAATTCTAACAATGGCCAAGAATATAGACACGGCAAGAGAAAGAAAAATTCTTCAAAACCTTCTTATGAAGAGAAATTCATTAATTCGCAACCTGAACAAGATTATTCTTTACCGAGGCACAGAAAGCGCTCGAGCCACAGATCAGCTAGGAAACATAGATCAAGTGATAAACCGGAGAATTTGCGAGCTGAAGGCTCAACACATCATTGGGGAATGGAAAGACACAAAGGAATAGATGGCTTCTTTCAGTAAGTGCAAAATTTAATTGAAAATCATTCATTTTTTATGATAACACAAAACATTAACAACCCAATTAATAACATAAATATACATCTATAGTACGGCGCAGAAAAATTAGCAAACATATAAATAAGCATAACTTTGTCAGGAACCTACTTATAGAAATATAGCTTTCATTATTTTGTTCGAGAAACTCTAATTCACAAAATATATAATCGTTTATTTTTTAATCTTAATACTAATTTCAGAAATTACACTCGTTTAATCTTCGTTTCAGACTAATGAAAAAAATCCCCAAAAAACTCCCAAAAAAACTCCAAAAGGTAATGGGACATATTGTCCCAGAAATCCACAACAAAACGTTTCTCTTCCATAATATTAGTTGAACCCTCTTTAGAAATAGTTTGTTTTACTGATAATTCGTTAAATTTTAATACGACTACTCTGAGACAGTCAAGGGCTATGTTGAATTTCGCGATCCCCCCCCCCCCAAATAATAATAATACTAATAAAAATTAATAAAAATTAAATTAAAAAATAAAATAAAATAAAATAAAAATAAAGAATAACATAAAATAAAAACTTAAATATTAATAATAATTGTGTTTGGAACCTTTTTGAGAATCCATTTAAAATAAACAGCATCTTTCAAAACTCTACCAATAGTCATGGAAAAGATAAAAACATATTTGCATTTGTAATCTCTTCAAAAACTTTTAGGTTGCCTTGTGGGTGAAAAGCTGTAAATTGTACCAGACGACGTCAATCATTAGCGTGCAAAATTATCTTCCTTCGTGATCTAGCCTTTCACTAAATCCCTTTATTCTAATAAAAAATTTTCATCTCTCGTTTACATGTTCTAAAGGGAATTTTAACTGGTTTTAATGGTCTTTTTCTCTCAGACTATCCTCTTTTTCCTGTTCTGATACCAGTCTCATACCGCCAGGGCTTAATTTGCGCCAGAGCTCACAGAAGCTCAACTCCGGTACTTCTCTGTTTTTAGTAAATATTTAAATATTGGCCAGAAATCACTGGAGCTCATAAACACTGCGCTCCGGAGCCAGTGCAATAACGCTTAAAAAAAAAAAAAACGAATCCTAAATTACCCTTTCCTTTCCCTCCCATCTCCAATTTTTTGTATCAAAACACTTATAAGTGACATAATGTGTCGCTCACGTAAGAGATGGAGATGAAACAGGCTCAATTTTTATATCAGTCTTTGGGTTTGGGCAGGCTCGAGCTCAATCTGTGTTAAATTCAAAATTTTATTTATTTCCATTTCAAAACATTTTAATGCTATTTTAATAAGACCAGAAATAGTCTTTTTCTATTCTGGATAGCTGCAAACTATTCCTTTTTTGTGTTAATACCATTTCCGAATCATAATCCTGAGCTCATTTAATCGTAAAATTCTGCGATTAATTAACATTAAGATTAGGCAAAGTAGTAAATGTATTTGGAAGTAGTAATAACTTAAAAGTGGAATAGTTGATAGCTAAGTATACTCAGATAGATGTATTTAAATTTTTTATTTTGCTAAATAAAAAAACAATGCTTTAAATTTTGAAAATAATGTATGAAATATAAATATGCAGATTGGAGTGACGGTGGAGGGGGGGGGGGGGGTTACGCTACGGGTGTTAGTACTGCAGAATATTAGGGCTCCGGTACTTTTTTTCTTAGAAATTAAGCCCTGCATACCGCATTTTCTTAGTAATTGGAGTCTGCTTCCGATATCAAGTTTCATAATATTTTCAGTCATTTCTTTAAAATATAAATTGCAATATTTCACAGATTTAAATTTCTGATTTGACTGATATTGACCTTATTTACAATGGTCAATTTTCCATTAAAAATAACTCATAGAATAAACAATAATTTTAAGTTCCTTCTTCTATGACATAACTCATTCCATTTAAAAAATACAGATATACAGTTTGTAACACTTTCGAACGTAGTTGAAAAGTTTTATGAATTCGGTTTGTCTGTCTGTCCATGCTCTAACTCACGATATATGTTATTGAAGTTTATTATGGCATAATCCGTATCGAAAATGAGTGTGTAGCCCAGTTGCGGAACGCGTTTTAAATTTAACTAATTTTTTGCCTATTACAATGAGTTTCATAAATATAAATACACAGATATATTTAAAATTACATTTTATTAATTCAGTACGACGCATGATTTTTCATTCTTCTTTTTTTTTTTTTTTTCAAAAATATATAATTTTGATAAATTTTGTTAGAAAACTTAGCTTATATTATCTTTCTAAAATATGTAAGCTATTAATTCTAAACTATACTTGTTAATATTTTTTATCAATCCTAATAATATTATAAATCTGATTGTGTGCAAATATTAGGCTGAAGCTAGCGTCAAAATGGAGCATTTAATGATCCTATATCTTTGCATATAGGTTGATTATAGCCCTCGAATGAACATAGGCCGGTTTTTGTTCATTTTATTCAAATATCTTTCTTAATAATTCAAAATTTCGTTATTTTCATAGAGAATAAATGGACATTTTCCCATAAAATTTAACCATTTTACTTTATCGTTGCTAGGGCTTTGATCGTTGCCAATAAATAAAAACACGAAAAAATAATTTTTCCTCAACAATTAATTTTCAATTGAACGATTTTCACGTAAAAAATGAAAATGAAAAAGAATTCAAAAGAAGATGAATTTCCGTGATATTTGAAAGAAAAATATGGAATATTCGTTATTATACATGAAGTATGAATATCGGTTACATTAAAAAGATCTTTTTCTGTCAAAAAACTGCGTTATAATTAGAAAGAAAAATGAACATTATATTCTATGTTCATTATATTCTTAAAAATAGATTTCGCTTGGACCATGTAACTATGAAAAGGATCCTCCTCGGCTTGGACAAATATGATGTCATAAATAAAACATGTATTTTCAAATAGTCGTAATAATACAAGGATCATGAATATCAATGTATACTGAAAGTAGATAGATAATGGACGTAATATTTAAGATGAAAAACTGAAATATTTTTGATCGATACTGATTAATAATTAGCTTGAGTACCAGTTACATACAAATGTGAGTTTTCCGCTAAAATTTACGTCCTGATTGCCAGAAAAAGAAAATTAACAAGAATCATGGCATTAAAAAGAGATTTCTCTGCGGAAAATGTGACGTCATATTTGAAATAAAACGGGAATTTTCAAATGTGTTTTACAAGGAGTGAGAATTAATTCCGTACATTAATAATACAAGGAAGTAGATTGTTTCACGACATATTTAAAACGAAAAATTGAAATGTTTTTTTTATCTATACCGATTATTAAGCATGAATATCAGTTACATACAGATAAGAGTTTTTTGCCAAAAACCACACCATGATTATTAGGTAAAGAAAAATAAATACGAATCTATTATATTAAAATCTGACCGTCTGTTTGTATTTCGCAACTACTCTTTTCAGATTGTCGAACGCAACGAGATTTATTTAACACCGGTTATCATTCATCCGAGGATGTCATAAACTCTCAGAATTTCAATTCCGAGATATTATTATTATTATTTTATTTTATTTATTTATTGATTGATTTATTGTAAATTTTAAAACGAAGTTTCTCTAAAAATGACAACTAAATTATTCCATTTTTGTGGATAAAAAAGAAGAAATAAAACGGATTAATATATTTTTTCTCATTAAAACTGAAAAAAAAAAAAATTTCAATTTGAATAGATGGTGAAAGAAAAAAAAATCCTGATTACAGTAAAATTTTTGAAAAATAAAAACGTATTTTCACATATTCAAACTTCATGAATCAATTTATTCTGGAGAACAAAAATCGTCTGTCAACATATTTTTATTTAGAAACAAAGATTTTTTTTCAGTTATAGATTAAATCAAGGAGGCAAATTTAAGCTCCTTGCATTTAGGTCTACAATAATTGCTCCCTATTCACAAGAATTGAATTTAATGAAAAAAGAATATACTATTTCCATTATCTTTGAATGATTGCTATTAAAACGTTTCACAAAGGCGTTAAAAGTAAAATGGTTTACCAGGTAAACTTGACATATGTTTTTATATAATTCGCCGATTTCCACGATTTTATTTGGCCCGCCTTTTTTCATTGGTTGCAGTTTCCTTTTCGTGATTATTTGTCACAAAATTTCACTTTTTAAAAACTTAGTTATGTCAAGGCCTTTATAACATAGAAATACTGTATTGTCTCCTATGGAATGTGATAAAGATTTAGTTAATTATTTACATTTCTAATTATCGGGAATGAAACATTTTGCTTAATTAATGCATTTATTCTTCTTTTAATGATACGTGAACGAAGTCACGGGTAACAGCTAGTTAATTCATAAAATCATTGACGGGGGAGGAAGGGGTGGTAATATTTTTTACTGGCTACTAGAATATTTTGCTGGATACCAGATTTTATAAAATTTGTAAAGCTCTGGATGCAAGAAACTTGTTTTAATACTCGCAGTTATACTCACTTTTCTATCTGCTTGATACAGTGACTTTTTTTTCTGTTGCAAATATTTGAAGACTCCAATTTTGTATAATTGTTTTCAGGTGGATTCGTAATTATATTACGTAGCACCTATAGTCATCGTCTGATCCGCCTGTCTGTCCGTATATAACAGCTCAAAAACTACCCAACCGAATGGTTTGAAATTTCATACATATAATCTTTGCAGAATTTTGTCGAGTCATTTCAAATTTTATGAAAATCGAATCAAAACATAAAAAAATATTAATAAAAGTTTTCTTCATTTTACTAATTCAATGATGTCCCATGATAGGTAATGATTCTAAATTGCCATGGTGATTATGTCATATTTAAGATGGAGTCATATTATTTCCGCATTACTGAATTTACAAACCGAATTTGATACTAAAATTGTTTAATTATAGCAATTCTATAATCTACTGGCAGTTTTTGGATAGATGTTTCTGGAGAAACAGATATTAATTGGAAAAAGAGTTTAAATATGGATTTCCACTTCTGAAATTTTCAGTAAATGTCAACAAAAGATAAAATATTGCCAACATAAAATGTACTTATTTTATTACGGAAATTAATCATATCCTAATAACAGACGATATAATTCATTTTCTTTAGTGAAATAATAACGATGACTTTCTTGAATTGGATATTTGCCCATAGTATAATTTTAATGTAACAGAATTGTAATTAATTGTTTGTAAAAGTGTATTGAAACTTAATTTCATAAAATAAAATTAATATCTATAATATAAAAATCTGCGCATAAAATAAATTTTGTATTCATGCAATTTTGGATAAGAGTGCAACAGTTATTGCACCAAGACCTGAATATTTATGAAACTAGTTATAGTACGAACGCACCTCATTTGTGACATTTGACGTACAATTTCCAACTTGTTAATTTTTGTGATTAAAAGGAAAAGAAGATACATTTTCTAGTTAATTACTAATACCCCCCCCCCCCCTTCCCCCCGAAACACCACTGTAATGCGGAAATTGCATCATTTGATGTTACATATACAACGACAGCAATAATCTAATTTTCTTAAAGATAGTAATCGAAAGAAACTCGTTAATAAAGTATTATCCTACAATCGCAACACAGGGCTTTCACTGGCGACTATTTTTATATTCCATTCACACCACTCTTTTTAAAAAAATAAAATTTATAGTATATTTCTCTTGCGCATTTTATCAAAGTTTATGTTAAAGATTTTTGTTTTGAGAAAGTGGTGGGTGAAAGGAAGAAAAAAATCAGTTGCCAATGGCAGTCCTGCAACAGTGCATGAAAATTTCGTATAAATATGTTTATTATCGAATATCTGGTAGCATTGCCTCTACGTATAGTAATATTTTTAACAGAGTGAAAATGACGAGACTCGAACCCAGAACCTTTGACGTTAATTACCAGTACTCTTCCAATTGAGTTATCTGGACGACATCCCAGCCAACACAATTCACTGGGACAGTACTTAGAAAAATTACTTTTCTCATAATTTATTTACCAATCAGCTTGATTCTGTTAAAACAATATAACTAGCTCTATATGTTTGAAAGTATTGGATGGGGGTGGGGGTGAGAGAAAAGAAAAAAATTGTAACATCAAGATAAAATGTTCTGAAGTTCCGCTTAAGTCAAAAGTAGAAGTATAAAAACAGATATATTGGTCAGAGGAAAAAAGTAAAACTGTTAACGGATAGAAAAAAGGCAAGAAAAGAAATCAGAAGCAATTAATACTTAAAACTAATGACTTCTTTGACAAGCTGTTTTCATGAATAAGTAATAAAAAAAAAAAAAAAGTCAATTCCTACTTAGGTCAACAAAGAAATTTTTTATTTTAGTTACTTTTTATTAAATAACTAGCCGCCACTGGCGACCAGTTTGGTCTCCCTTAAATGTATGTTAAACATTGCAACACGTTACATTTATTCATAATTTAATTTTCCCTTAATCCTTTGCCAAATCGGAAGATTCTAATAGACAAATCATGAACTTTTGCGATCATGGTAGCATTTCGCATATTTTTTGGGCACAGGTGTCACATGTTGGCGCGACCCCCCCCCCCCCCCCCCCCGTCAATTTTGCGAAAACTTTGTTATGGAAATTGTTGTTTATTTACTTTTATTTTTTATTTTAATTCTATAAATTATTTTATTTACATGAAACTATCATTTATTTATTTTTATTTCCTTTTTTAGTTATGAGCATTTTTGTTAACCGGGAGCAGATGATAAATCGCCAAATATTGTTCCCATCACCATCACACATTCATACTATATTAATTTAATTTTAAATTATAAACCTGTTACTCATTTCATTTAAAATACTCAACTTTATTGTGTTATTTTAATTTGATTCCATATTATTTACCATTTTTAATTATGAGTATTTTTGTTAGCCGGGAGCAGATGATAAATCGCCAAATATTGTTCCCATCACCATCATTCATACTACACTAATTTAATTTTAAATTACAAACCTGTCACTCATTTCATTTAAAATACTTAAACTTTAATCTAAAATGCTTATATTACAAATTTAAAATACTTCACACTTTTCATTTAAATAGAAAATAAATAAATAAATAAGAAATAATATCATAAATCAAAACATTTGATTTCAAAATCAAAGTATCGTTTCTAATTTGTACACGCGATAAATAAAAGCTGTATTAGCGATTTTAAAAATGCTGAAAATTTGATTCATTAAATATTATTACATGAGTTCAATTTACGTCAAGAAAAGGTCCGAAAGGAAGTTGAGTTGTATAGCACATAATTATGGTAAACTTTGATTGTCTCACTGGTGCGAATTATTTTTTTGATGCGAGGCAGCGGTCCAAAAATTCATTCGCGGAGAACTTGCTTTGCGAATGATTACCTCCATGATTTAATATTTTAAATGTTCACGACGAATCAATCTTTTTTTTTTTTTGTTTACTTTCATGAATAGAGAATTTGAACTGTGAACCTAATTTCGACTGAAGTTATTGCAGAATATATACATAATTGAACGTAAGTCATCTCTCAAATATTAATTTATTTTGAACGATCTTTCTTAAAATGTAACTTTTATGCAGTTTTATTCGAAAAAATAATTTTGAATAAAAATGGCCGCCTGGCATATGAAAAAGAGAAACGGCCATCCCGGAACTGTTGATGACAGTCACATGACTTAAGCTTTTATTTTAGACGATTACAATTAATATAAATATGTATATACATCTGACAGGATCACACTATTAAGTGGCAAAATAGAAAGCGAATTCCCTTACAATTTTCCATTTTAATAAATAATATAAGAATGGCCCGGATAATACGTAAGTACCAAAAATAATATGAAACAGTATAGAAAATAACATTAAAACATAATCACGAGTCAACAGTTTCATGTAGTAGCGGCTCTTTCGAAGAGTGGAACCTAATGGAGTGTTTCTGCTCATTTATCTTCGAGTTTTGAATGATAGTAGTTCGGTTATTTAATTTAATTAATGAATTAATATTTGAAAAAACTGTATTAACATCAAATGTAATCCACTACAAGTTTAAAAAAATGTATTTGAACTTGAGTGGATGAATAAAAAGTATTTTATTAACGATTGAAAATTTGAAAGAAAAATAATTTGAGCGTTTGAATTTGAATTTTGCTTTTTAATCATAAATATATAAAATAAACCCGTGCAGCATTAATGTCCCACGTTATCTTTATTGAACATTTTTTTATAATCATCGTTGCGGTATTTTATTTTTATGGCATCACTAATTTGTGGAAAATCTTTCATTTCATTTATGAAAACAATGGGAGAATTTTTTTCTCCCGTATAAAACTAAAATTAATTAATTTAATTTAATTAATGATTTAATATTTGAAAAAACTGTATTAACATCAAGTGTCAACCACTACAAGTTTAAAAAAATGTATTTAAACTTGAGTGGATGAATAAAAAGTATTTTGTTAACGATTGAAAATTTGAACAAGATATATAAATATATAGAGAGTGTGAGCTAATAGTAGGATTTGAATAAAAGGACAAGATTGTTAAAATAAGGAAAAAGGGCATTCAATAATTAATGGAAAGATACATAAAATTTCAATTGTGACTGTATGACTTTTTTTTTCTTTTTTAGCGTGGTGGTGAGGACTTATATTCAAATTAAATATCATTGAATTAGATGCAACTGTTTTATTATAACGATATCTAAATACAATGAAGCGTTAGAATTCAGATAAACTATTTCATACAAAAATGAAGATTTTACTCATTGTGTCTAGCACAAATGTGTCCTGCTTTTTAAGCACACACCAACACATTGGAATATGCCATATGTATAACATCACATTTCAAGTTTTACAGAGAACCAGCAGAGGTTTGTAATAAATTTACACATTGCGATTATTTTGTGATTTTAGGGCACAGCTAGTTCTCATGTTATTTTCTAAAGTAAATTGTTTCTTAAACTAATAAGACTTTTTAGAAACATATAGGAACACCGCGTAATAAAAACTTCGTTAGTGTAGTTGACTTGTGAGAAAAGTTTAATTCATTAATGCAAGATCATGCAAAAAATCCAAAATAAGGAAATACACGATCACTATTTGAAAATAAGAACGTATTAATATAATTAATCAAACTGTTCTACAATAAAACATTTTGCGAATCAAGGATGCTAAATATTTTGCAGTAATTCTCGGATCAATTGGATTCCCAACATCAATCACCAGGGACAAATGTAAATGGTAATTAGATCTTAGCTGATATAGTGTATAATTAAATGCTCCATCAAGCATTCGTGAATATTTCGTCAATTTTTTTGAGGTGCAAAGTAGCACAGATGAAATTTGTACAACATGAACTTGAGCCATCAACATGAACTTGACACATTAGGATTCGATATTGAAAATATCCGTAGACAAGGATATCATAACAGTACCAATATAAAAGAATAAACCTCAGGAGTACGCAAAAACTTCTACAGAACAGTTTGATAACTTTATTTACATCGTACGGACATGTCACAACTACAACTTAGTTTTGAGAGACATGTGGAAAGACTTTCTTTGGAACTCTGCAGCGTATTTACAATCTTTCTTGTATCATCCACGAAAAGATAAACAGCTTAGGAAACATGTTGCAGATATGTTTGTAAAACTCTCGCTGAAACACGAATGGAGAGTTGTGAATGGCGAGTGCGAAAGCTGTACTGTACACAAATGTTGAACTTTGTAATGCACTAGAAGAGTTGCAGAAAAGACTGATAATATTCAAGAAAAAAATAATACTCAAGTGTTAGTTAGTCAAGAAATTCAAGCAAAAAATTAATGCTCAAGTGTTAGTCAGTCAGTCAAGAAATTACTGACCAACTACTTTTCTGGCACTCTATCAAGTAAATTATGTGAGTAAAGATCGTCAGAGTGATACCATGGATGATACATTGATTTTGTATTCCAAAAGCTTTGTAACTTTACTTGGTATACTATAACTTTTTAACTATTATAGGCTACACAGGGTAAAGGTTTTGATGAAGGCTTGATTGATGCGGTGAATTTGTCGAAGACCTAGGTGTTGAGCCTGCGTTCAAGATTTGGAGTATTAGGTACGTTACGCAAAAAGAACATTATTTGATTATAAATCTGAGGATGAATTTGGGGCAAATGAAACAAGAAAGAAAAATCATGAATTAAGCATAGACTATGAAACACTTTACAACACGCCCAGAATAGTTTAATAAAACATCGCCATTTGATAAGTTAAAAAAGATACCTAGGTAGACATTTTAGAAAATGCATAACACATTTGAAAATCTGATTTCAGCAATTACCGTCCTTAGCCGGAAAGGTACTCCAAATCTTTTTAGTAGCCCTGTATATGATCTATAGATTTGTATATATTATACATAGTATGCTAAAATTAAATTTAACAAGAAAATGCATAACACAAATAAAATTCCCCGTCAGGAATGTCTATCAATAGACGGAAAAGTACCTGAATACTTTTGCACAACCCTGTATATAACATACAGATTTTTATACAAGCCTCATATTAAGATAAAATTTAATTATGGCAAAAACACGCCTAAAACTACTGAAATCACATTTCCAGGAATCACTATTCATAACCGGCCCTGTATATGATTTATTTATATTCTACAAACATCTCTTAGTATAAATATAAATGAGTTTGAAAATGCATAGCTCAATTTAAAAACACCTTTAAGCAATTCATGCTACGCTCAGTAATACTTATGAATACTTTTGTGTTAGCCCTGTACATAATCCATAGGATATATACACACCAGGTAGTATGCAAAAATTTAGTTAAACTTAAAAACGCATATCATAACTGAAAACGCACTTCCAGCATTTATTCTTAATGGACAATGCTTTGGATACAGTACTGTATCCGAAATATCGCACCTGCACACAGAGCTAAAGGCACTCAAGATGCGACAATTCTCGATCCACTAGACTTCTGTTCTAGCGTACTTCTGAGGTTCAGCAGAACTATCTGATTGGCTTGTCGTATTGTCAATCAAACTAATAAATAACAACCCACACACGTGGTCACATTTGCTGACGGACGGAGCAACAGGACCCCTGTTCTGTTGAAGTAGAAAAGAAAGCAGCACGTTTTTTTTCTTTTGTGTTTGAGCTTAACGTTTTTATTTCTTTTAGGACTTTTTTTTGCACTCAGTATCAGTTTGGTTTTATCATTTAATATCAATAAATCATTAATAAGTATACTTCTTATTATTTTCTAGTAATTGATGCGCTGTATTTATCAAATAATTCAATTTTATCATATTGCACATTGAAAAAATGTGATATTTGAGGTATTAATACGATAAAATGAGAAAATTATATTTCAATCAGTGGTTAAAATCACATTTCAATAAATAATAGATAACAATATTTTATTTTTATTCCTGGAACTGTTTTTCAGTTTTCTGGAAAACGTAATTTTTTGAGTTGACACTCTTCAAATAAGCGTGCAATATGTAAAAAAAAAAAAAAAAAAAAAAACTATTATCAGTAAATCAACCAATCTAAGGTATTTTTATGCTACGGAGATGTATTATACTGCAATCCATGTTTGCCCTGGATAGAAAAAAAAAAAAAAGATAGTTTCAGCCCTGTATGAAAGGAAAGGCAGAAACTATACATGATAGAATCCTTAATTAGCAATAAGGAAGTATTATGTAATCATAAGCATAAAATTATAGAAGCAAGTTTTGGTGTTTTTATGTTAGCCTGCACACATTTCACCAACAGCAGCTTTCATTTTTTGCATATGAAAATATTAAATTTGAAATAATGCTTTGATGTAGAAATAAAATCGTTTTGTTTGTGATATTATCCTTTTTTTGTGTGTGTATTTTAAATGAAATGAATGAAAAGTTTATGTTTTAGATGAAATGAATAGAATACAAATGATGGTGATGGGAACAATATTTAGCAATTTATTATCTGTGCCTGGCTAACATAAAAGTCCCCAAGTTTCTTTTAAAAAGAGGTAACATTCAACATACAAAACATATATTTCAAAAGAATTTTATTTGTTATCTAAATCGAATTATTTATCAGTCATTTTCAAATTAACTACCATTTTAGGATTACTATCACACAGATAATTTGGTTTAAATTCCAAAAATGGTTACGTGTTATTGATTTCTGATAAGTTAACACTCAGTAGGAAAGTGATATTTTATAAGTTTCTCAAAGTTACATTAAAAAAAAAAGGTTAATAACTGGTGATTTTAATTGATATTATTTTAAAAAAAATGATGTTTAATGTTTTCCCAAAATAATTTTGACCAAGAAAAATGTTATTCTAAGGAAGATAGTGTAAGGCCTAATGATCCTATAGTAAAAAATATCTAATTGACAAAAAGTTATTATAACTGAATTCATAATTAAAAATATAGCTAATACCCCTGAGAGGTAATAAAAATACTTACCATTTATAAGAGCTTTTCAATAAATAAAAATTAAAGTGATAATTTAGTTTACATTAATATTAATATTTTGCCATACTTTGTTTACACTAAATAAGGAACAATAAAGTTTTCTCTACCTTTATTTTCAACTACAGATATAAAAAGTTTTGTAAAATAATTATAATAATACTCATGAGATGTATAAAGACTAAAGAGCAGACATTAATATTAAATTTTAAACTATTATATAAATATATATTAGAAGAATTTTTTGTATTCTTATATATTTAAACAAGTCTAGTTAAAAATATTTATAACTTTGTTAAATCAGGATGTTAAATTTCTGTAATTTGGTAACTACAATAATCTAACGCTCAATCACTTAAGTACATATAAACACGTAAATGAATACATTTTATAATACATATATATGTTATGTTATACCCATGTCAAAAGGTTTTTTTTTTCTTTTTTTTTTTTTTTTTTTTTTTAATGTAATTATGTGTTTTAAGGTTAAAGTATTAAACAGGCAGTTATTTTGGAAATCTCCCATTACTAAAATAGATTGAAATTACTTTTATTCTTTGAAATTTTACATGAAAACAGGCATGTTAAATCACTGTTTAATGTTATTAAATAATATGCAAATAATACAAAGGTGCTTAGAATTATTCATTAGAAATAAATATAATGGACATAAAACTCAATGCTTATTAAACCTGAAATTACTGTATTCAGCTCTCTGCCCTTTCTTTAAATGTGGTAATCAATTCATAAAGTTTCACAATCAATTTATTAAATCGAGTTCGGCTAGCAGATGTACACTTTCAAAGCAGAAGAAGAAATTACACTTCTGCTTTCAAAAGAGACACCAGCTGGCCAATTAATTCAGAAATTCAATTAAAAGAAAAGTCCGTATTTCCTTTTATACTGAATACGTCTTAGAAAAGAATCACTTCAATTCGCGAAACATAGGGCAGCTATGTAACTGAAAAATAACTGCAGATGATGACTCTTCCTTTAATCAACTGATAATAGTAAATGATGATTCTTCTTTTATTCAGCTTATAATATTAAATATTCCTCTTTAATAGCGCAACGAAATAATTGAAAACAGAGCTTAAATCTACTTTTTTAAATATCCATATCGTCACAAAACAAACTTGTCATACCCCTCAGAGCGAGACTTGTAAACAAGTAGGAGGTTCTATTTCCATCCAGCGATAGCCGTGATTGGCTCAGAAGTACGCTAGAACAGAAGTCTAGTGGATCGAGAATTGTCGCACTCAAGATTGGTGCAAGACACATTTTCCTGACATCATTGGAGCTCAAGAATGGCCACCGTATTCCCCAGATTTGAACCCCATAAATTATTCTGTTTGGTCCATCTTGGAGACAAGGGTGTGTGCTAAACCCCATAAAACTTTGGCATCCCTAAAGAAATCCTTATGCAAGGAATGGGATAAAATATCAGTAAGTAAGTTGCGGCCCATAGCCGAAAAATTTGTGACACGTTTAAAGCTCTGTATTAAGGCTAAAGATAGCCACTTTGAAAAATTGTAAATATATTAGTCGAAATAATGTATTCATATTTATTTTGAAGTTTGGTCGTAATATTTTCATTAGCATTAAAGTTATAATGTATCATGTGTGTCCAAGTTATTTCTTGTCACCCTGTATATAACGTACTAGCTGACCCGCCTGAGCCCGTGATAATGAAATTAAACAAACCAAAAGTTTGTATGATTTTGTATGAAACGATTTATTTAAAAGTGCTGTGCGCACAACGGAAAATTCTTCATTTCCACTTTCCACCGACAGGGGACACATTCTGATCTTAACGAACCTCCGACACGTGTTCCCGCTGACTGCGGCACCGTATAGTAGGCGTGCTGCGCACGCATTGCAAAATATTTTAGTTCCACCTTCTGCCACCAGGGGGCGCACTCTGTTCCAAGCAAACCACCTTCCGAACGAAACTCCGATACGTGTTCCCGCTGCCTCCGGCACCGTATAGCAGGCATGTACAAAGTCCTTTAGTTCCACCGTCAAGGAGCGCAATTTGTTCTATACGAACATCCGACACGAGTACCCATTGTATGAGGGGGATTGAAGAACCAATTCCCGTCGAAATCGGGCGCTTAGAACTCGAGAAAATAATGCGCCCCCTGGCGGTGGAAAGTGGAACTAAAATCTCTAACGCGATCGAAAAAACCAATAGTACTGCTTATATCCTCTTTGGAACATCACAAGTTAACCTGATATCAGTCGCCAACTTGAGACACTTTGTCTACCAACTTAGATATCTGCCATTAGGTAAAGTAGTCACTCCTCTTTTAGTCGGAATGTCAACCCTCGCCCCTCCCATCGAAAACCAAGTCGAATCATCCAAACCCCATTGTGATCAGACCCATAGAACCCGAGATAAGAATGCACAGTTAGAGAAAAAAAACTTGTAGGAGTGCCCGCCAGGGGGCACTTGGTCAAGCGCACAACAACAAATCACTTATTTTGTTGGTATGCATCAAGTGAATACGGGTTGTATACTTTTATTAGGAACATTCGTTTAAATTTTACAAAAATTGTTATTTGAAATTTCTGGCATTCTCTGTATATAACATTTATAAAACGCTACGGGTAAAGCTAAAAATGTCAAATTTCTTAAATGGAATTTGTTTTATATAATTCGGAGCAATACAATTTTTTTTTATTAATAAGAGTTCTTGATTAATGAAAATGCCGCCGCCACTGGGCACGCGATGAACAGGGCCTGTTTATCGAACAAGCCCGTGAAACCCGAGCTTACCCACTGAAATACAAAGGGGCCTCCAAATTTACTTTTCAAAACTAATTTTTAGGAAAAAATATTTCAGTCAGGGTAAAATATGTATATATTTTTTCTTAGTTATAGTACAGCGCCTAGAATACATAAGGTCCCAATACAGAAAAAATACAGAGTTATAAAATAATTGAAACACTGAATCAGAAGTTTAGTGAATTTCTAGTGGCTCGATTACACAGTTTAAAGCAATTTAATATCGTTTTTACTAACTCCATGTTCCCATTATTTTATTTCATTTTTATTTATTTTGCTGTTAAAATTATCACGTTTTTGGTATAAAATCTGGCAACTGTCCAGTTTTGTTGTTATTCGAAAGAGAAAAGAATAAAATGTTATCGTTTGGAATGTTTAATTATTTGTAAAATTTAATAAGTGTTATTAAAACATTTAACTATAATAATAATTATATTATCAACCATGTATGAGCCTCCCCACACAAATTGGTGACCCGGTCATGATGAACACGCAACCTTCTGAAAAGCATTTCCTTAGATTTTGCAAAACTGTTACAGAAATGACTTAAATATATAAATATAATTATTGATACATCACTTTTATTCAACCCTATGGGAACTTATACATGTGAAATCCAAACTTTGTGTCCCCGGCAGCCATTTAAATGACGCTAAACTTCACTGGCGTATTTAAAAAATTAAAATAAAACACTGATTAAAAGCTTGATACTTTTTTTAAAATGTACGCACGAGAAAAAAAAAAATTAACAATCGTATTTTAACTGCATTAGAGGATGACATCATTCGCTTCAAGAAAAACACGGGACAAAGAAAAATAAATTGATTAAATAAAAAATACAATTTAATATAAGAAAGCATTACATTTTAGGCCACATGAAATTCCACTGATTCGGTCGATCAATGGTGTTTTTTTTTCTTTTAAACATTTGAGTTTGATTTTTTTCTTTTTAATCTTAAATATAAAATAAACACATGTGGAGATGTCCCAATTTATCTCTTTTTTTTTTTTTTAATAATCATTGTTAAGCACGGTGTAATGCGGTATTTTATTTTTGTGGCAACACTGATTTGAGAAAAACCTTTAATTTTATTTATGAAAGCAATGCTGATTTCATTTCTAATTAACTGCAACTTTTAATCAAAAAACATGTTTTAACGAAATGTGAGTGTACTATGTCAGAAACTTGTTCAAAGTCCTTTCAAATGGTATCTCATTTATCGTTCTGCGTTTTGTATTTGCTTAGAAAAAGGGATGTTGACAACAGAAATAATATAATATGATCTACTTGCCGGCATAGAAACTATTTAGGAGACTGTTTCATAACATATTTCTTGTAATGTTGCAAAGTGTTTCATGATCTATGTATGCCACATGAATTTTCATTATTTACTTTTCTACAGGTATGTCAATGTTCCTGGCGCCAAAGCTTTTGAGTATGGATATCGCATGGGAGGTCCTGAACACACAAGAGAACGACACCACAGAAGAATAGGAGAACAATCTAAAATTAAAATAAACTGGGAAGATGCCAATGGCGATTCCGGAGACCACTATTGGGAGTTTAATCACAATTCAAAAAATGGTGGTGAAGAAGAAGAAACAGAAATCAAGCCCAAATCTGATCCTAAATCTGAGGAAAGTTCGGAGGAATCGACAGAATAGCTTTAACTTGTTTTGGAACAAAAATCTCATTGTGTTCATCCTTTTTCATATAAAACATCTATTGTAAATAAATCTCATTTTATTTTTTTAAGAACTGATTTTGTCTTTCAAACATTGATAGCCGATTTATTTCATAGCAGAATGTTTTATAATACAGAGTGTTCAAAAAGTCATTTCCTGATTAATATTTACTATATATGAGATAGACATGTGAAACTGGTTTCAAAATGTTGCAAAATTAAACAATTTTTTGTTGTTGTTGTTGTAGGTTTCTGTAATGTAGCAATGTCCAGGAAACCTGAAATGTTCACAAATCAGGAAAAGGGTCAGTGTGTCCTCTGGTATCACGAGACCATTTTGGCATCTGAACTTCGCATGAGGCCGTACGCACCGATTTCTTGGGACTTTGTACAAAAGACAGTCTCATTTCATTCACCCTTTCAGCTAAAGTTGATGGTCAGCCAGTTCTCGGTATGTGGTTTGGTTTCCTGGACACTGACACTGCTACACTACAGCCACATTACGAAAAACTGAAATAAAAAGCAACAACAACAACTTAGTTTTCCAGCAGTTTCACATGTCTATCTAAGATATATCACTACAGATATGAATAAATTTTGTTATCAGAGAAAGACTTTTCAGACACCCTGTACATTCAGGGGCAGTGGCAGTCTGAGGCAGGTTTTTCACCAGAACAAAATATCATTTTGGAAGCCTTATCTTCTGACTAACATCATTCACATTCTTTCTTCAGACATCTATTTTTTTAAGCACCTGAAGCACACTAGAAAATAAATTAATTTGAAAATTTAAAGTATTAAAACTAGGATTATGAATTTTTGTCTTTGTTGTAATTGAACTATCAATATACACTTTATTTTAGGGTTACAAATTTTAAGAAAAGTGACTGCCAATAAAAGATTTATAAAGAAGAAAAAGTAAAAAAAATAATAAGTATACACAATTGATAGATACCGAACCCAGTGTAACCATAAAACGTATTTAATCATATGTCCCATTTGGCAATCTCCTAGTTTTAGCCCCTGGGCAATTGCTCGCTTTGCCCGGCCCTAAGACACTATAAAACTTTCTGAACAACTGAATAAAAGATGCATGGATAAAATGATCCCATCATTCAATATCTTTTTAAAGCAACTGCTCAAGGCATCTTATGGAAAGTACTTCAGTGAACTCTGTACATACAGCTAAAATAATATATACATGCATAATGAATTTCACAGCTATTGTTTGGTCAATAAAAGTACATAAAATGTTAATATAATGAAACAAGATAAGAAAGAGAAATGTTTTTGAAGGTTGAAAATTTTTAGATGGTAAACCGATTTGAAAGGGAAACTTCAATACAGGTGATGCTGATGTTATTTTAACTGCATAAGGTTCATTGAAGTAGTTCTTCCAAAATGCCTTCACCCATTTACATTAAAAAGTGGAACCATTGCATGTCATCCTAAGGAAGATATTTTGCAAAATAGTAATGCTTTTTTTGCCATATTTCTTGATTTAACTCTGTTTTTATGGAATATACAGTCACATTCATCCGAAAAATAAACAATAAAAGCGTATTTTTTCAAAATAATATTATTACACTCTTTATTATTATCTCTATAATAAAAGCGTAAGTCATGTGACTGTCATCAACAGTTCCGGGATGCCCGCTTCAAAATGAATTCAATTGATTGTCATTTTTACAGTTTCTGAACCACGGAGAAAACATAGACTTTAATCGCCTGCAGAGAATAAAATCAGAAAACAACTTTGACGTCATTTATTATGAACCAATGAAATTAGTTTTTGTTTTAGAAGTGTGACAAACATTGTGAGCTTGCTATTTATTGAACGTGAATCATTTTATTATTATTATTTAATGGTATCCACGCAAAAGATCTTAATTTGCTATTTTTCAAATTGCAACATTTTTCATTGACGCCGAGATGAATTTAGCCATTTGGCAGTTACCTGATGATGATGAAGCTGCAATAAAATTGTTTTAGGACTATGGAATTGTACATAAAGTTTTTTTTTTGTTTACGAGATGCCGGCTACGACATTAACAATTTCATGCCTGCAATTTAAATTGAGTTTCATTTTATTATTTTATTGCATAATATTTATTTCTTTTTTCATTTTAAGTATACATTTTAATTGGTTTAATACGATAGTTTGGGAAAGTTTGTAATTTTCAAATGATCATTTTTTTCTTAAATGATCACTATTGCATCAACAATTTCATTTTTAATTTCAAATGTTTCATTTGGTGCCAACTATTATGCTTGGCGAGAATGATGTCAGAGTAACAAAATGTGCCGAATTGTTTTTATTAGTGTAAGAGAAAAATGTAGAGAATATTTGCATTCACGGTTCGTTGGAATTAACAGAAAGAACTTTTCTGTGGAAATGAAGCAAAAACCCTTTGTGTGTTAGCGAGCATGGTTTGGCACAAAACTGATGTTATTGTTGTAACTATTGTTATCACTCTCATAATCTTGAAGCTACATTGTTGCCAGCATCGATCATTTTTGTCGCCAACCTTGGCTATGAACCAGATTATGAAAGATTAGATGAAAAAGAAAAGTATTGCTGATTTTTGATTAAATATGCGCACAACATTTTTATGGGGAAAATCTTGATTTGTCTTATTTTATTTAATTTCCTATTTTATAAATTATTTTTATGCTTTTCGTCTTTTAGCAAACTGATTTCTATCTGTATAGAAAATATAGTACATTTCCTCCTGTTTTCTGAGGGGGGGGGGCTCAGCACCCCTTGAAAATTTTTGACCCCCACCCCCACCCCTTGGGAAAGTTGCCAAGGCCACCAAATGAAATTCTGTTTAAAAATTCCAAATGAAACTCTGTTCAAAAATTGAACTTAGTTTTAGGGGGATTTCTACAGTTTTGCATAAATACTAAATTGTAGTATTTGTTTAAAAACTGCAAATAAATGCTTCAATATGAGCGCATCCTATCTGCACATACTCAGAATTAGCAACCTTTTGCTGATGCAAACATTGATGCAAGCATTAGTTATATACTGAAATTTTTCACTTTGTTTTATGCTAATAATGGAAAATGCTGCAAAGTTATTCTAATCAGTTATAGCCAATTTAAATACAAGTGAAGTAGTTTTAGCATTTGACTAGACACAAAAACAATTTTAAAATGCAAAATACATCCTTGATTTTTCTAATGTTTTTTATCATACAAGGTCCGGCTATTAATTTCCAGGACTCGTGGAATAACTCAGAAGAAAAAAAGGTTAAACACATAGCCATGTAATATGATTCGAAGTAATCCCCATCCGCTGTAATGCACATCTGTGCTCGGCTGTACAAATTTCCGAAAGAAGTTTTAAAGTCCTCTTTTGGAATGCTCTTTAAGAGTGACGTTACAGTTTTCTTGATGGCTTTGACATCCTGAAATCTTGTTCCCTTCAGCGAATTTTTCAGCTTAGGAAATAGGAAAAAGTCTGCGGGTGCTAGGTCTGGAGAGTATGGTGGATGCTGCATCTCAACGACACCATGCTGGGCTAAGAATCGCCTCACAGGCAACGCAATGTGTGGGCGGTCATTGTCATGTAGCAGCAGCCAACTCCCATTTTGTTGAAAATGAGGCCTTACTCTACGAATTCGTTTTCGAAGTCGGTCAAGAACTTCTGTGTAGAACTGTTCATTGATAGTCATGTTAGGAGGAAGAAATTCATGATGAACAAGTCCATCGCAATCGAAGAAAGCAATTAACATGATCTTGATTTTGGACTTTTCAAATCGAAATTTTTTTCTTGAGCAGGATAATGCTTCCTCGCTGTAAACTTGTTTTAACATTTCGTAGGTTTCCGCAGCTGTCTTGCCCAATTTTAAGCAAAATTTAATGTTAATTCTTTGCTCCATTTTCACTTCGACAACAGGAATTTAAAAGCTACGTTTTAATGCGCCTTTCCACGAGAACCACATACTTTAGAATGGCGCCGATTGCACTGCACATGCGCAAGAAAACGCTCTTAAATATGCATTCTTTAGTGCGATCTTCCGGCTTTTCGTTCTCGTACAGTTACGTCAGTCTTGGAAATTAATAGCCGGACCTTGTATAAAAACATAACTTTAGAATCCTTAAGGGCAGGGAATATTCAGAAAAAAATTAAAGGTTGCAACTTTTTGAAACATGTGAACTGTCAGCTTTTTATTTACTTATCACTTATTATTTCACTAATATAATATAATTATACACTGAAAATTTTCATTCTGCAACCAGTGATGTAGTAGTAAAAAACCCAGAGGGCATACCCTAAAGAGTATATGCTTTAGTGTTTTGAGAAGAGGGTATACGGTATTCCTTAAAATAATCCAGAAGGTATATGGCGTATCCACCATATATCCTCCATTACATCCCTGTCTACAGCCTTTACTTTTCTTAGCATCAAATAAAGTTATTATAAACAGTTTAATAAGAAGCATACCTACAGTATGAATATGCAATAGCCTACAGTATGAATATGCAATAATTTACCTTTCTATGTAATACTTTGATCATATATATCTGTGTTTGTAAGTGTCTGTGTCAGAGAGAGAGAAATAGTATGAGCCCTCCCTACATTTTCTTGAGCAGCCCCTGTTGTTTACTTCTACCTCCAACATAGGCTATATTTTATGTCAGTACCACAACCCACAAGGGGGATGCAGGGGCATAAAACATTCTACAATTGTGATTTTTGTGGTACTGAAGAAGCTAGAAACTTGAAATGTGCCATGGTGGTTACTTTTAAGATGTAAATGCTCTCTAAGAACAGTTTCTAAACAATTTGAAATTTAAAAAGAGTGAAATTTCCAATGCTAAAATCCACAACTTGCCACTGACTGTGTTGTGACACTAACTCCCTGACACCTGCTGCCATCTGGTGAGCAAACATCACACTACTTTTCTACTTCATTTCATCCTGCCAGGTAAGAATATGAATATTTTATGATGTTTTAAAGTATATATGCATTTTTTAAGCACTCTGTATATCTATTATTAATAATTTTTTATGCTAAAATTCAGATGTAGTTTGATTTTACAATTTCAAAATTTGTGCAAATACCACCTTTTCCTTTTTTATTTCAAATTTATTAAAATATCACAATTAATTATGCCTTCTAATTTTTCATTTCTGTATCTGCTGGTTCTCTATTTTTAAGAAAAAGTTCTTCTTGTAAAATATTAATCTCTTTGATAAATTTCTTACATTTGAATTGCAAAATACATTAAATAAAGTGTAACAAGAAATCAGTATAAAAGTAAAAATATGTATAAGGGAAAAAAAAGCTTAATTTCATATCTGCAATTCATGTTCCAAAAAAATGTTGGTTTACAGTACATTATTTGCCGAAACGTCAGTGAAGGCTCATTGTGGAGACACGAAAAGTTCTGTCATGGTTTCTGTCTGTTTCGTGATAACTGCCGCAAAAATGATCCAATTAGGTTGATTTTTGGTAGGTATGTTGGTGAGGTACCCGAAGTATAGTTTTTAGTTACATTTGGTTCATTCGTTCGAAAAATATAGAACATTTCTTTTTAGGTCATAATGCTTTCCTATGGGAATGCAGACGATTTTGAAATTTCATTTTTAACTGAAATGAAAATCGCATATCTGAATAATGGATTTCAACTTAAAATTGTGGATGCTAAATTTTCGATGTGGAGGTTTTAAATATATCCAATAGCTTTGAAAATTTGCTGATACATTTATTAGAATTTAGAAATTAATTATTTAAATTATTGGAAAATGTTTTGCATCTGTTCGGGAAACATAAAACTTTTATTTTCATATTTTTAAATGCATTTCTTTTTACTCTGCTCTTTAATTTATTAGTTGCTTAGCAACCATATTTTAAAGAATATAAAAATAATAAAATTCAAATAACTCGCACTATTTTGCTGCAATACTTTATTAGCAAAATATGTTACTTTCAGGTGATTTTCGTATTCTATTGACATGAAAGATAATTTACTTTGATACAAGTTGTCGTTTAACTACAATAGAATTATTATGAAATTTTTTTTTCCCAAACAAAAATTACAAAAACATTGAATGTGTAATATGGATTCAAGTCTTGTAGTTTGAGTTTGCATTTGTTAGATGAGATATTATTCATTTTTTGAAACAGATGTGGATGTTTCATCGTTGAAAAGTTAATATAATTTTAAAAATAGGATAAAATCACTTGTACAAAGAGGTGGTTAATCTAAAGAGATTAGAGTAGTAAAACGATCCTGAAATATTACCATTACTGGAAATTGAGAACATAAAAAGTATCACAAAAAATACTTTATAGCACCAAATTACACTTGCTATTTAGTGAATTGGCAGTGGATGCGATTATGAATGATTACCCAATAGGTTTAAAAGTTTCCAAATATGCTTATTTTGGGGAGATTTTAGTATGCCATTGCCATCGAGTTAGATCAGAATGTACTTATCGATTAAATAAATATTATAGAATGACCATCAAAACTGTTTTTCCGAAACAAAAATTGTAATAACAGTAGATTTTTAAAATAGAAATAAGTGAAATATAGTAGATTCAGTTTACATTTCCATAATTTGCTTTTGTACATGAGATGTATTATGATAACATGCTATTTTCGAAATTGTTGCTTTTCCTAATAAAACCACTATGTAGAACGAAATCCAAGATATACTGTAATCATTCACAGAATCAATAGGAAATTACGATTATAAATTTAATAAGATTATGGGGGGTTCAGGGGGGGCAGAGCCCCCCTGATGAAATGCACTTTTTAATCTAAAAAATAACATGAATAAGAAGTTCATAAGAATTTCAGACTATCATTGCATAAAAGGAGTTTAATGTTTCTAACTTCTGAAAACCTTTGAATTGTGTTATATGCCTATAAATATGTATGTAATATAAAAAAATAAATTGTGGATTGCAAGATGCTAAATATATGAAAAGTGAGATTAAAAAACAGAGATTTTCAGAGCTGACATTGAGGCTCCTGATCTGTAGATTTACTAGTTTAGCATGGGCCCCAATTATGGAAAATTCACAGCTTTGATTTACACTAGGTAGAAAGTGCAAACTAGTGAATTTATTTTAAAAATACATAACTTTTGCTTTTTTTTAAATTTTTAAGTTATAGCAACAGGAAAGGAAAAAAAAAAGCATTATTTAATTCATCCGTTCAGGGTTTATAAATTGTTTTCTCAATGTGTAATCATAATTTAATTAATATTAAACTATTAATTGATAAAAGCATATTTATTTTTAAAAAATATTACACTCTTTAATTTTAATTTTATTTTCTGCTTTTTAGTGATTAAAATATTTCATCGTTGCAGTTTCACACTCAGTTGGCATATTTTAGCAAGCATGGTTTGGCACATAATTAACTCCATTGTTCAATCATATACAGTTGTAACTATAAAGAATGTTTGATAATTTATCACCTGCGCCTGACTAATGGAAAAATGCCTTAAAATTTATAATTAAGTTCTAAAAATATTATATTGTCATCAGAACCTGTGTATATAATTTTTATGATTCTAGCATATCAGGAAGTGAGAGAAAAATTTATTACAAAATCCCATTTTTACATACATGAATTAAGTTAAATAAAAGAGTGTAAAAAAAGAAATTACTAAACTAAAAGCAAAAACAACATAACAATATAGATATTACAGGGGGAAAAAACTATAAATACTGATAACAATAAATAATTGAAAACTTTAATTTATTAACTCATTTTATTTAATAAACTGAGAAGCCTGTAATAAATGCTAAAACAGATAAATAGCACTTTATACACAATTGTTGAGTCTTCATTTGATGAATTGAATTGAATTTCTCGAAAATATCTAGAATATAGTTCAGTGCAAAATTGTCTTTTAAAAGAACACGAATGAAGAATTTAGCTAAACTATTGTCATTCTGTGACTGAAATTATGAAAACAAAGATCTTTATTTGAACAACATTATGTCGAAAGTTGCCATACCACATTTATATGATAGAAAAATTAAATACTTGAAAAAAAAATTCTGCAAGAATTTTATATTACTGTAGGAGAAAAAACAGCATAAAACTTTTTCATTTATGTCAATGCATAGGTACATTTGCACACAATGAAAAATATATTTCACATATTTTGAATATCTATATATTGGTAATTTGTGAGTTCATAACTTTCTGCATAATATTATCATAGCTGTCCTGATTTTTTTTTTTTTTTTCCCTGAAGAGTAATTTTTGTTTTATTTAGTAATTGCAAATTTCTGTCATTAAATAAAGTTAATATTTCCATTCAGAAGTAATGGTACTAAAAAATGGAATGTTTGGCAGCTATGCCACATTTGGGGAGCAAAGAAAGAGGGGAAAAAAACAGATTATGTTATCTCTTATGATTTATGAGCAGTCAGATCTCAAATTCTCCTTTGAAATATTAAACCTATGCACATGGAATAAATTCCTATTTTTCAAATTTCTCATCAGAAAATTAATAATTTAAACTTCTTTTTTCTGTATTTTCTTCTTAAAGGATGTCTCTACTGGTTTGTTTGACAAAATGTTTCTAAAAGATATACTTAATTTTAAATTAAATGTGTTAAAATCACAGCAATGCTGTCAAGCTGTGAGAAAGATTTTAACACTTCAAATAAAATTAAGCGTATATTTTAGAAACATTTTATCAAACAAACCAGTCAGAGACATCCTTTAAGAAGTGTATACAGAAACAAGAAGTTAAAAATATAAATTTTCTGATGAGAAATTTAAAAAATTCAAATGTGATCTATGACCATAGGTTTAACAATGGCGAGGAGAATTTGTGATAAACTAGCCTTAACTTGGTTTTGCAAATGACACTCAACAAATGTTTAGTTGAAATCAAAGTATAAATGATAAAATTTTATCAATGCCAACCACTGTTGTGAGTGACTTATTTGTTAATCAAAATATTCTGGAATTGCAGGACCAAAATCTTCCATGATTAGAATTTTTTTATCAATGAGTATACAGACAGAAAGTGCCATTGGTTTTTCCTTATTCCTCAAGAACAAAATTCTCAGAACATGAAGAGATAGTAAATTTCAAAATAAATGGGAATGACTTTATGGGACTCTTTATGCAAAAGAAATCCTTTAGAATCATTACTTTCTACAATAGCCATCCCACCAAAAATAAATAAAAAAAGATGCAGAATGCTCTAATTGATGGAGATATTTGCTAATTCCAACAAACACAGCTCCATGTGTAGATCTTCATACAGTAATTGTATAAAACAACATTTTACTCTAAGCTCTAGGAAGCTGTATAGATAAGCCATACTTAACCTCGGCCCACAGGCTACATGTGGCCAGATGACTTTTATATACAGTCATTAATCCATACTTAGAAAAAAAACTGAGATGCCTATAAAAATTATTTAAGACCTTTAGTATTGATTTATATATTTTTTTGGAAAGGAAAAATATCTGCCCTGCTATGTATAATTAAAAATTATGTTAAAACATCTTAAATGTCATTTACTTAGTCGAAATTTCTTTTTGAATGTAGTTCTATTTGCATTACAATGGTGTATGCATTTTTAAATCTTGAACACTAATCAAATATTATTTTAAAATAATTAAATTTGCACGATATATTTTTACATTTAAAAAAGTTTCTGCAGTGAGAAAAAGTGATTTATTAGGAAAAAAAAAAAAAAGAAAAAAGAAAAACACTACTGATTTTTCATATTTAGATCTTGGAAATTCTGCTTTATATTACATTTTTTTCGAATACTAATTAGATTAATTTTGTTATATTTCTTTTTTTATACAGTAGATTCTCGTTACTACAAAATTTGACGAGTCCCTTTTTCAAATTGCATTAACCCCAATGTATTAAAAATTCTGATTGAACGAAGTATATTTAATTAGCAATTCTGTCACAATGAAAAATCTTCATCGAGTTCAATATTTTACATGATTGACAACATTCAAACATGCTCTGAATTGACTGATAAAGATAGCATTTTGTTCATCAAAAATACACTAGTTCCACAATGTGACAAAAGAAGTGATGATGATGTTGTCGACAAATCAAAAGTTACCATTTTGGTAGGCCTCTCATGCTTGGAGAAAATGCATACTTTTGTTTCTCATCAAAAGAATGTTCCAGGAGGTATTTTATCACATTCATTCGTTACACACCTTTTTTTCTTATTATCGGCAACACAGATTTCTTTGAAGAAACAAAAATCTCAGATTTTTTTTGTGATAATGTACTAGTACTAAACAAAGGCTAGTCCTTATATTGCCTTTTAATACTGAATTTTATTCCACTAACTTTTTTATGTTAATTTAACCAGTTTTCCATTAAAATACTCTATAATGAGAGGTAAATCTATCTTACATATTAAATTTATATGTATATGTAATGCATGAGATAAATTAAGAGTAATTCCGTTACAACGAAAAATTTTAGAAGTCCAGTGGAGTTTGTTGGAACAGTAATCTACTGTACTATTTTTATTATCTCAAAATTTTAATTACCTAAATTATATAAGTACAGTGTGGCTCACCTAACATAATAAACGTTTGTTTGTGGCCCACAAGAAAAAAGATTGAATATGGCTGTATTAGAGGATTATCTATTTATCAGTTTGAATCACAAAACAAAAAGTTGGTAAAATTAGGCATTCTACCTATAAAAAAGGATTTCTTTTATAAACAACTGTAAATAAAATCTGCATTATGCAATAAGTACATTTTTCTTCTTTAAAAACTTTGTAAATCATGGAAAACTAGTTTCAGAAACATATTTATCACCTCCCTCCTTTTCCCTTAATTTGTGTGGCTGGTAAGGCTGGCAGAAAATCTGATTTACCAACCACATTGGCAGGTAAAATATTTTCAGTTCTGCAAAGCCTGCCCTATACCACATGAGTACAAATGGTCTACTCAATATCCATAAAGATTGGTGTTAAAGTTTTTCTATGATTAAAACTATCAAACTTTTAAAACCATTTTTTAAAGCCAGTGATGAAATTTTTTCCTTTTGAAGTTTTTATTAGTTAAATACATATCTGCCAACTGCTATTACGAAAAAAAAACAAAAAAAACCAGAAGATTTACAAAACAAATTCTGAAGAAATCAGGAGATATTATAAAACTATTTTATAATAAGAGAGTAAACATAAGTAAATAGAATGAAAGAAAAAAATGTTTTTCCTAATACAGTACTCCTATATAAAATGAAAGCAAAGTAAGTATTATTTAAATGTGAAGAAAGGAAATAAAATACTTATTTTCATAGAAAACTAAAAGAAGTTTTATTTACCTTTTTAATTTCAGAAGAAGCTTATAAACTGCTTAACTTTAATAGAAAAGGTACTGCTTTGTTCATCATTTAGATTATAGCTGGAAATGTTATCAAATGAAATATTAGTTATAAAAAAACAATTCTAAGTTTAGTACAATATTTTTTTTTCAGTTCTTACTAAGAAAAAAAAGCTTGCTAATTGTTTCTCTACTGTTATAAGGTTGTCTGCAAGTATCATCTGAAAGACAGCTATTGAGTTAAGCATACTTATGAAGTTTCCTAACCTTCAACACCATAAATTACCAAAATATTTTTTCTTTCTATTGGCACCCATTCCAAACAATACACAAACAAAGTTGTTTTATATGCTGATAAATTTAACAAATGGCAAGGGCAGCAATTACAAAAAACTGTTTCAGCTATTTCTTGAACTATTTCTGAACATATTTTTGTTTAAAAGAAAAGAAAAAGCAGAAAATAAAGTTAAAATTCAGACAGTTTCTGTAAAAATCAGAAGAGTTGGCAGCTATGTATATATGTAAAATTTAATCTGCTATACAACATTTATACACCACAAAATATACACATTAACTACATAAATAGAACTTGCAATTCAGTGACCATCCAGTTGACCACAATATTGAGAATGGGCAATTTATATATAGTTTATTAAATTATAATGAATAGGTTCTAAATCAAAGTTATTTGAAGCATAAATCAATTCTTATTTGTGTTTTAGTGACAATCTGAGGTATACCTATTGTATATCTCATAAACTTATCTATGTCTTTATGTCTGAATTTCAGTATTAAGAATTTCTTCAAGATGTAAATGAATCCTCCTACAGATAGTCTGGCACTATGGAACTTATGATAGTATATTAAGAGACAAATGTATTTTTTACAATACAAACTGAAGCAGTTATATTGAACACGAGGCTTTATATAGTCATTCAGGAATTTTATTTATTTTTTCATAAATATGCAGTAAAATTGGATGTCGTAAGCTTATTTTTTGCATCAGTTTGCAAAATTGACTCAAATGCATTCATATTCTGTCAAGAAATTGAAAAATAACATTCATGAAGAATCATGACCATCTTTGTCGCCAATATCACTTTCTCTTGCTGCTTGAGCTTTAGACATGGATAAAAGAGCCCTTTCTCGAAGTTTCCTCTCAATTTCATCATCTGAAGCAGAAACCTAAGGGGAAAAAAATTATAAAATATTCATTCAACAAATTAAAAAAAAGTTTTTGTTATTTGTTATATTTGATTAATTTTAATACAATTAATCTAATTGATAAATAAATCATATGAGTTATAATTTTCCAACTGAGTGAAAAAGTGTCTAGGTCAGGATTTGAACCAGGGACCTTTGGCTTAAGGCTGCTCGTCAGTAAACTTCCCGATTCCCCTCGCTAATGTTAATTCTATGGGCATAGGACGCATTCATACTTTTAGAATCTCTCTTCAGGAAATTATAATATTTTTAAATTCTGTTTTCTTTGTTCTGTTCTTAAAAAATGTCTCTTTTTTTCTTAGTTGTCAATTTTTTTCTAAACTATATACTTAATTTTATGTGAAGTGTTAAAATCTTATTCAGTTTCGTGAAGATTTTAACACATAAAATTATAAATTAAGCACATATTTTAGAAATATTTTGACAACCAACAAAAAAAAAAAAAAAAGAGACATTCTTTAAGAAGTGTAAACAGAAAACAGAAGTTAAAAATATTAATTTTTTGAGGAGATATTTAAAAAATACAAATGCATCTTAAGCCCATAGGATTAACATTAGCGAGGGGAATCGGGAAGTTTACTGACAAGCAGCCTTAAGGTGCAAATGCTGAATTATCCTGGATAAATCTGTTGGGCACAATTCACTCAAATAACCCTTTGATAAGAGCATCTAATCTGTTATTGGAAACAGCTCAACAGAATAAATCGCAGGTGGACTCTTTTTCACTTAGTTGGAAAATTACAAGACATAGGATTTATTTACCAATTAGAAAAATTGTATTAAAATTAATCAAGTGTAAGTAGATATCCAGCATTTATTTGACGTTCCATTATTTGTGATTTTTTCTTGAACTGTTTCTGATAACAGACAAAGTGCTCTTAACAAAAGGATATCTGAGTGAATTGTGCCCGCCAGATTTGTCCTAGATAGCTCAGTTGACAGAGCATTTACAACTTAAGTCAAAGGTGCCTGGTTCAAATCCTGGCCTGGACACTTTTTCACTCAGTTAGAAAATTACAACTTATATTTGTTATGTAACAAAATTAGGGGTGCAAAATATAACTTTTTAATTAAAGAATATAAAATGGTATTAAGAGTCCTACATAGGTTGGATGATATGTTACTCAAACTCAAAAATAATATTTATATAGTCAATTCAAAACCTAAGAAAATAATTTTTATTAACCCCAATTTCACAAAATAGTTTTCATCGACTGAAAACCTGGTAAAATAATTTTCATCAACCTGCAACTAGACACACTTCAACCTGAAACTGAACCAAAACAGAAAATGAAAGAAAATTGATCCATAGTTTAATGAAATTATGAAAAAAATAGTCTACAATCACATCTCTAATACCAAATTTAAATCATATGAAGAAAATATATATTCAAATATAAAGGTCTTTTTTTCACTTGAAACAATATATTCTGAATTTTCTTTTGAGTTTACCTATACTCAACTCCTAAGAACCAAAACTAAATGAACCCAAACCCCATAGAATGAGAATAGCAGGGAAAAAAACAAAACAAACAGTCAACCAAATCTAATATTATTAACTTAATTTGAACCTGCACCTGCAGGTTGCTTCAAGTTTAGGTAAAAATGTGTTACTCAATCTGATGCGGGATTTTTGACATTTATCTTTCGTATGATAGCAAAAAGCAATTAAATAAATGATAATTTTTAATGCTGATTGAGTGCTTTACATGAATGCTTTAAATTATAATATTCTTTGCTTTAATTAATATATAATTTTAGTGCTTTAAATGAATAAAAATTCGGTATTTATGCATTTTCATGAATTTAGCCTGTTTTGCTACCATTTCAGATGACAAAGCACAAAATCCAACAAAATTTTGTTTTATACATTAGAAATAACTTTTTGAATAATTCAAATGGCTTTTAAATAAATTACAAAATAACAAATAGGGCAATTTTTTTAACGTATACTGGTGACAGAAGGAGGGGCTGTGTGGAAAAATCAGAGGAAGGAGCAATTTTGATGATTATTTATTGTTAATAGGAAACATCAAATAGCGGTTTACTATAGTTTTAGTATTTTAAAACCTTATGCCCCGACAGTACTTTAAGTACCTTTAAGATAAATCTGTTGTAAAATTCATTTAAGGGGCCGCTTCACTGAAACTCCCTGATCGCGAAATTCCATGTTAACCTATGGAAAAACTGCAAAGAATGATTACTCATTACCTAATATAGATATTAAAATAGGGTTTCCACCATTACAAAGTAAATGTCAGATGCAAATGTTGTGAGTTTTTAAAAATGGTATCTTTAAATTTTAAGTATTTAAAAAATCCCTATTAACTTTGCAATTTTTACTTTATGAAAGTTTACCATCTTCTTAAAAATACTTAACATTTACATAGGCAATTTTTAAAAACACACGACGTTGGCATCTGACGCTGATTTTCTGAGGGTGAAAACAGTATTCCAATAATTAAATTAGTTAATGAGTAATCGCACTTTGCAGTTTTCCCATAGGTTAACATGGGATTTCTCGATCGAGGAGTTTCAGTGAAGCGGCCCCTTAATCCTTTAGCTATGAAACCACCCAAGACACCCAGCCAAGCAAACTACTGCTAAACCGCCTAAGAAACAGATGAAGAGTCTTTCGTACTAGTGATCTTAGGGAGGTTCCAGTTTTGAAGACATTTGTCTTCTTATTGTGCTGCTGAAAAGTAGGCAGGCAGAAGAAAGGAAAAGAAAAAAAACCTCACAGCAATATTTCAGGGTTCAGGCGTCTGCCATATTTTGAATGCTATTGAGTTTTTAAACTTCATGTATTAAAAATGTTAACACATCAAGTGGCAGTAATACAATTTTGAATGAGTTGCAGATATTTTACTTTATCATGTTCAAAAAGGATTATTTGTTAAACAAATCAAAAATGTTTTTAAAATTCTTATTTCTCTTCCATTTATAACTGTTTAGCTTTCTTGATGTTCAAAGGCATGAAGTGGAAACTTCAGTTCTGAAAACTTTCTATATATTTGTATAGTATGCAATTATTTGAGTGTTTTTCAATTCTATAAAATACTAAAAACAATATTTTAAAGAACTTATTTGAGTAAAGTTGTAAATATTTCACAAAACCTTTATAAATAGTGATTTAGTTTATTAAACTTTAACAAACAAAATATTTTAAAATTTAGTTAATGCTTGAAAAAAATCTTTTAATGCACATTCCAAAATTCAAGAAAAGTGCTTTTGAAAGTGTATTTTTTATTAATTCATTATTTGGGACATAAAGCGTTAAACAGCCGTGTATGCTAGGGGAAGCAGAAATTTCAGAGAAGGGGAGGGAGAGTAATTTAGATGAGCAATTAATTATTGTTACTAGAGAGAAACAAATAGGGGAGAAGCAGAAATTTCTCATGGAAGGGAGGGGAATTTCAATGAAACTACAAAGAAAGGGGAAAAAAAAGCAGAAATTTGCTATGGAAGATTCAAACCTTTGATATAAGCATCAAGTGGAACTGATTCTGCTATTAATTTAACACAAAGAAAGCGTTATGATTTTAAAATTGTAGTAAAATATATTTTATTAAAATATTTCGAATGTAGCTTTAGTAAGTTAAAGACAATGTAAGAACCTATCTATTGCATATTATTCTTCCACAGAAAGTTCAATTGCTTAAAAAAATTGTAGATAGCTTCTTACGACAACATTTCTATTTTGATATAAAATAAGTAAAGAATTATGCATTGCGACAATTTGTTCATTTTTCCAACAGCAAAACAAACTTAACTGCAAATATTAAAATCGAAAACAAGCAATGTGATTGTAAAATTTAGTTTCAATATTTAATACTATTGATTAAATTTACACAAGAAAAATGGCAATAAAAAGCTCAATTTTAAAATGAAATAGGCATTTGGGCACCCAATTATAGTGGCGCTGACTTCTGGATCTGTGGCTCAGACCCTGAAAAATATCTGCAGACCTTTCAATATCTCGGTAGACCCTGCAAAATGTGTTTTAAATATCACTTAAAATCTGAGCCGCCGACCCTTTTTTTCCTCCACGACTATATTGATTATCGGAGGCTTGGAGAATCGAATAAGTTGACCGTCACATACGTATTGTGTGTTTACTGCGCATGCGTTCGTGGATGGTATAAAAATCCCCTCCCCCCAAGTCATACCCGGCCTTTTGTTAAGATTTTTTTAAAAAGCACTCTTTATATTAAATCTCCTGATTCTGCGAAGCAAGTGTTCTCCTGCAGCCTGTGGTAGCAGCTTAGCTTAGCCAAAGTGTGAATTCATTTTTTCACAAGTTTGTTTGAGGTTGATGCGTAGTTATTTTATTTTGAAGGCTGAAGAAAATGTCTTCTAATAAAAGACGTCAGATTGGACACCATCAAACAGTAATATCACAATTTTTTCAAATTTGATCTCAAGGTAAGTTATTTATGATATTTATTGTTATTGTATCTTTGTATGTATAAAATGTCTAATATATATATAGTTCATATCCTAGCTGTGATAAGGTGCACTATTTTCCTTTCTAAATTAAAATTTTAATGTTTGTAATATATATTTTTAGAACTATTTTGAAGCCCTTTAGAAAAATAAATAAACCTAAACAAACAGACCAGGGATTGAAATGCACAAAATCTGAATATTCTGCACCAATAAAAATGTCACATAGAAATTTGACTTATAATTTTTAAGAAGAATCGGCACGAACACGAAATATTTTCCAATCTGTTAACATCTGTTGTACAAATATATATTAATATATATTTTTTCATTACTGTATTTTATTTATTGGGGGGGGGGGGGGTCAAATATAATTTTAATATAATTGATGCATATGTTCTGTGAGTGTAGATTCTATCTTTTACAGATTTATTTATTAAATGCATTTAGTTTCAAGATTGATTAAACTCACTTATTCTATGTTTAATAAATTATTTTTGCATTTTTAATGTGCAAAAATCGGGATATTTCGCACCAATAAAGTACCATGTGGAAATTTTAGTGACTTAAAATTTGTAAGCGGAATGGTGCGAACGTGGAATATTCTTCAATCTGTTAACATCCATTGTACAAATATATATATTTTTCAATCACTGTAATTTATTTGTTTTTGTAAGTACATAAGTGAACTAATTTCCATTTTATTTTGTATTAGTTTTGTCAAAGACAATAGATAATATAATCCACATATGATAGAATTTACACTCATAAGACACATGTTTGAATCTTTTTTGCTTCCATTGTAAAGATTTATTTATTAAATATATTTAGTTTCTATATTTATTAAAGATTTATTCATATTTCTAAGCCTGTTTTTGCATTTTTAACATGCACAAATGGGGATATTTCGCACTAATAAAGTACCATGTAGAAATTTTAGAGGCTTAAAATTTGTAAGCAAGATCGGCGCAAACGAGGATACTTTTCAATCTGTTAACATCTGTTATACAAATATATTTTTTTTTCAATCGCTGCAATACATTTATTTTTATAACAATACAAGTGAATTAATTTCCATTTTATTTTGTATAAATTTTGTCAAATATACCATAATCCACATATGATAAATAAGTGATGGAATCCACACGCATGGGACATGTTTCAATCTTTTCTTCACTATTAAAATAATTTATTATTTCTTTAAATTAATTTAGACTCTGTAACGCAGGAATGAGACAGCAGGGATCACTCTAGAGAGTTTCAGAGGGGCGGTCCCCCCTCATGCCCTTTTCTGATAAATTTTTGCCCTCCTTGCCCTTTTTCCAGGTAGAATCTTACCCTCCTTATATTCCCGGGTACAATCCTGCCTTGACTGCATTGTACTTTCCAAAATTCTGTACCTTTACCATTTTTAATACTTTCATAGTGAAGTTATGTAAATTATAAATGTTATTGTATTGTTATAAGCAAGGAGGGGACTTTAGTAGCAGTTTTTTAGCGCTCCGGTTAGTTGCCCCTTCCCCCTCTGTGGGTATATCCCCCCTATTACTGTGGGGTGTATGCCCTTATTTAAAAAGTTGCCCTTTTTGTGAAATGATGGGTCCTTTTACACAAAATTGCCCTTATTCTGTAATGTGCACCCTGCCCTTTTTATGTTCTAGAATGATCCCTGAGACAGGGTTCATTCTAGAACATGAAAAAGGGCAGGGTGCACATTACATAATAAGGACAATTTTGTTGAAAAGGGCACATCATTTCATAAAAAGGGCATGTTTGTAATAAGTGCATATACCAATATACTGGTGGGGAGGGAAGTCTGGCAACAGCTTAAAGTACTCCTTAATTTAAAAAATCCAATAATATTTCTAATTTCCATAACTTCACCATTTGAAAAGTATTAAAAATAGCAAAATGAAACTTATGGTCTCAATTTTTATTGTAAAATTGTTTACTATATTCACAGTCACTTCCCCCTTTTCCTACTATATTCAAAAACTTCTCTCTCTAAAACTTTTATTCACCAGATAACTTTTTCCCGGTTTTAGCAAAACTGGTTTTGAAAAAGCTGCAAAATAAAAGTTCTAAAGCTACTTCTCAAAATTTTTTATAGAACTTATGTAAGTCATCAATTGGCCAAAGGCCATAATGCCTGATCTAATACTATGTTTCACTAGAGAAGGTGAAATTAATCAATGACACTTAGTTACCCTTTATGTCTTGTTCAATGGAAAAAATGATAATGGAAAGATGAAGCACTCAAAGTCAAAGATTAGACATAAGAAGGCATTTCAAAGAGAAATAAAGAGGGAAATATGAGTACTCCCTCCTGATATACCATACTATACCAGTATTCTAAAAAATAAAAGATAGGTAAAGAATTTTTAAAAGTACAATGCAAACAAGGCAGGATTCTACTCAGGAATAAAGGATAGAAATCTACCTAGAAAAAGGGCAAGGAGGATAAAATTCTACCTGGAAAAAGGGCAAAGAGGGTGGGATTTTATCTAAAAAGAGCATGAGGGCAGGCCACCCCTCTGAAACTCTCCAGAATGATCCCTGAATGAGATTTTATCGCTTCTTGCTTTCTACCTAAAAGTACTGTATGCATTTATAATTTATAGTATAATTTATTTAGAGACATGACTGGATTTTCAAAAGAGTATTCGGGAATATTCTGTATATTTGGGGTTGGTTGGTTGGTTGATTTTATGATGGCCAATTATCAACACGAGGGATATAGGCCCTGGGGGGGAGTGCCCTCCGTGGGGGTCTTTCTAAGGGATCCTAACCCGTATTTACGGTAATGTTCGAAGAAAACCACAGAAAACTCTGAACGGTTAGGTCGACGAGTGCGACAGGGGTTTGAACCCAGCACCTCCCGTCTACCAGCTTTGAGAGCAGAACCTCTCAGCCACTCTGTATATTTGAGGAAAATATAAAGAATTTCTTTTACCTTAGGGCTAGTCAGGCTTATATTTCCTATAGAGCTAACGTAATCATGATAGTTTGAATACAAATTGGATAAGGATAAGAGTGCAAATGAACAGTGTTGTGTTCTCAAATAACAGCTTGAGCTGCATGACTAAATGTGCAAAAATTTTTGGCATCTTTCTCTCAAATTTGGAAGGAGAGGAAATGAAACTTTTTTAGGAAGAGGGGCAACATTTTTGTTGATAAAAGTACAAATGTGAAAATTATATCATATTAATCTCATACATATTTTTAAGGTACTATCACATAATTGTAAAATTATATCACATTACAATTTGACCCATCTTCCGATTCTCCTTATAAGGTGATATATAGTGATGTTTTTAATGAAGCTATATCTGGTAGCATTTTGTATGTAATGTTATCTAAAAGTGGTCTAAAATGTTCTGAATTACATTTAGAATGCTCAAACTGCATCGGCAGGTTGCAAAAATCTCTAAGGAGGCAAAAAGTATAATTTAATTTTCTTCGCTCTATCGACCTGCAATTTGATACATAGTAATGTTTTTAGTGTAGCGATATACAGATATCTAGTAATATTTTGTATGTGTTATCTAAAAGTGGTAAGTGGTCTAAAATGTTCAGAATTTGCATTAAAATGCTTAAACTGCTTCAGCCTGGATTCCACTGGGGGAGCTCTGAGCTCCCCCAGACCCTCTAGTTCATTGGGCTTGCTTTGCTTGCTGTCGCTGTCTAGCTCAGCACATCGCGTGTTTCCCAGACCCTGCTTTGGGACCAAAGTTGGCTCCTATGCCCAATTATACTACATTTTATGTAATATTCTATTACTTCATTAATTATTCAAATAATATTACTTTCGATTTTTAAACTTGGAACATTACCTCTTCTTCTTCTTCTTTTTTATTTTTCTTATGTTTCTTGTGTTTCTTATGTTTTTTGTGTTTCTTGTGCTTTTTCTTCTTTTTCTTTGTGATTTCAACATCAGAATCTGGTCCCTAAATTAGAAAAAAAAGTATCACATGAAAAAAAAAAGTTTTTTCTTCTTTTACTTTTTAAGTATACAAATTTTAAATGTACTAATAATACAACAGTTTAAAAAAATATTTTAGATAAGATTAAGGGGGAAAAAATCTTATTCTTTCTTTTTTAATGCTTTATCTTGGAACACTATGAATCTTCTTAAAGTACAAACATTAATCTACATTAATTTAAAACAACTATTTAAAAATTTTTCATGCCAATATCCAATTCATCTTATACTCTTTCTTTTTAAACAGATTTTCCAGGTAACTGTCTATCTTGGAAGGTGATTTGTTAAAATATTTTAAATTTTAACTTCCAATGTGCAGTTGTGCATTATATTATAGAATATGGCAAAAAATTTTAGACAAATGGCTTTATATTTTAAAATATTTTATTTATTTTTCTGTGCTTAAAATACATGCTTAATAGCAATAAAATTGTACTCATGCAAATTATCAAAACTTCAATTTAAATTAAGATATTTTGATACAGTAAATTTTATTATAATGACCGAAACCTCTTACAACCACACTCTAATAATTTGAACCCTGCTATTTAAATTAACATGTGTTACACCAGTTAACTTTGTAACACACCAAAAAAATCTTCAAAATTTATGACAAGTTATAACTGTATTAAGAAAAAAAAAAATAATGTAACTTTACTTGCAAGAGACATTTATTCCCTAAATCAGGATTTCCCAAAGTGTGAAATGCATACTAGGGCTGGATTACTTATCAATATATCGGCATATATTGATACTTTTTAAATATTGCAATAACAATATCTAAGGTCTGACCCTGCTGATAAAAATAATACTGTTTTACCCACACTGTGATTTCAAACCTTGAAAAACTGTGCAGAATATCTCTTACCAATATCTTTAATTCTACTTTCGTCCGATCCATGTATTTATTTATTCACTAGCCTACTTGAATTGAACTACAATATCTACTTCCACTGATTATATCTACAAATAAAGAATATCTCAATATATTCCAATAACTTCACTTGTTAAGTTCATTCTTTTCCTCCGGCAAACTGCAAAATCCACTGTTTGTTAAAGAAGAATAACATTTATCACCCGTTTTTTGCTCAGCTGCTGCTATTGGTCCATATATATTGCGATATATCAAAGCTTGATATACCATGGCCAACAACATCAGCTTGAATATGTGCTTGTTATTGCCGATAGCACTGATAATGATTATTAGCATGTGGTTTCTCCAAATGAATTTATATCAGCCGTTAAAATAAGCGTCCAGAATCAGATAGATTTGGTATTTTTACATTGTCCCAGTGATATAAAGAGATTTTTTAATGAGAAATTTCAATAGATTATCAGAATTAACGTATTCCTTATTCTAGTGAATTTTAACATGAAATTAAATTTCTGTACAGATGTGTACTGTTTATCAGTAATTCAGTAAATAAGAAACTTTTTTTTTGTCAAGCATTTAAAACCTTATTTTGATATTTTAAATGTATACTCTGAATAAAGGTCTGCACATCCCAAAAATTTTATTTCAAGTTAACCCAAACCCAATAAAATTATTTTTGTTCACCTCAAAATTAAATGGTAGTGAAAACGAAAAGCTTTAAAAAGATTAGTACAATAAAATGAGAAGAATAGAGAAAATACTACCTTTACAAACAACTATATGAAAGTAATGCTGTAAATGCAAATAGGTATTGGTCAATTTGTCCATTTTTTCTATATTTGTTTTTTCTTTCAATAAAATAATACAAATTATGTTGTATTAGCAAATAGATATAAAAACAATGATTTATTGCTATCTACTCTGTTTTTGTGTTTAAATTTTTGCTAGAATATTATTTGTCTCTCAAAAATAGTAAATGTCCCTCACACCCCCACTTTAAATTAGTATCGCAATATATCTCCAATATCAATATTAACTTGTTGATATACTGCAATATTAAATTGCAGATATCGCCCAGCCTTAATGTATACCCCCCCCCCCTCAATGGGTATGTGATGAGTCTGGGTCAACAACCAACACATGATACTGTGCAGCTCAATGAGTCATTGAAAAGTTTTTTTTACCTTATAAACTAACCAAAACTAACACACTAGGACTAGATATGATGACTTACTATGATCATATCTCAGCAAATAAACACTGAAAATTCAACAAATATTTAACAGCAAACAAATGCAACTGTTATATAAAAAAAACTTGCTATCTGTAAACGTACACTATATGTACCAGGGATCTGTTTAGGAAAAAATTGGGTCCTTTAAAGGACCCTTCACAATTTTTTTTATTTCAAAACAGGACCTTTCACAAAACTATTTTCCCTAAAACAGGACCCTTCACAAAACTATTTTTCCTAAACAGGACCCTTCACAAAATTCTTTATCTTAAAAATAGGTTTTTTACAAAAATTTTCCATCTTTAAACTGAACATTTGACAAATTAATTTTCAAATTCACAAATTTATGACTAGATTTTTCACAAATATAAAAAGCTGTTCACAATTTCAGAAAAACAGGACCCTGGGAAAAAAGTCTGGACAGACCCCTGTGTACATATATAAGTATGTTTATTTGTATCCGTTTGTTGTTAATTTGTTTCTATTTTCCAATCATGATTAACACAAGTTTTTTTTTTTTTTTTTTGTTTAAAAAGGATAAACCAGATACATGTAATTTTTTAAAGGATATACAACTCATAAAAGTTTGTGAAGCACTACCTTAAATACTCTGAGTATTTTAACAAAGTTCTACTATAAAGATTAATTACATGCATAGTGTTACAACATTCTAATTATGAGTAAAAGTTAAAATATATAATTTAAGGCTGTTGGTCAGTCAGATCCAAATTCCTTCTCTCCAATGTTAAACCTATGAGCAGAGACTGCATTTGTATTTTTTAAATTTTTCATCAGAAAATTAATGTTTTTAATTTCTTTTCTTTGCAAACCCTTCTGAAACAATGTCTCTTATTTCTTTGTTTGACAAAATATTTAAAATATATATACTCAATTTTATATTTTACAAGTTAAAATTTAGCAAAGATGACAAGTTGTGAAAGAATAAGATTTTAACATTTCAAATAAAATTAAGAATGTACTATAAAAATATTTTATCAAACAAAGAAGTAAGAAGCATTGATCGTTTCAGAAGGACTGAAAAAATATTGATTTTTTGATGAGAAATTTTTAAAATGTGAATGCATTCTATGCACATAAATTAATTATTCGAGAGTGGAAATTAAAATCTGGCTGAAAATCTACTTTTTTGTGAAGAGCGCCAAGAACACTTCTTTTACTTTTTGGGCACAACTTTTTCTGAAAAGAACTTTTCATATTATTCAATCATTGAAATTATATGATTAGATAAGGTGGAATTTTCTGTGCAAAAATACTGGTGTTCAAATTCAAGAATTTTGCATACCCTATACGGCATGCAGGTATATGAGCCACTTGTTGTGAATGGGTTAACATTGTATTCAACCTTTTAAAATACAGCTGAACTCTTTAATATGAGAATCAAGGTAACTATAAAAGTCCCCATATTAACTGGTATTTGTAATAATACACAAGATAAAAAAAAAAAAAAAAAAAAAGCATATAATTCAACTGATTACTATTATTAATTGCTCTAGTTGTCTCAATACTAAAATTAACTTGATATCAAAGTTAACAAAAAATATTAAGTTTTACTTTTGTGAGTCACAATTTTATAGACGGGTCTTTTCATTACACTAAATCACAGTAAAGCCTCTAAAGAACAAGTAATTCTGTAGGACATGAACAACATACAGTAATACAACTGATCACCTCATTTTTCCAGGAAAATCTCGGTTAATATTGCAATAGTCACTCTGCAATTTTCAAGCTATTGATTTCACACATGCTTTTCATTTTAATAGTGCAGTAAGAGACATGAAAAGGCTACTCAGAGGCCCAGAGTTGGTAATTAAAGAAAGAAACAAATGTTTTCTTTTATGCTTTTTTCTTTCTATGGCTTAGTTGTAAATTTTACAAGGAAGTTGTACTTGGAATGTCCTTATCTCCCCATTCTTTCAAAACCTTGACACATTCCTTTGCATTTTCTTAGGGGGAGGGGGGGGGGGGCTATAGGAAGGGAGGGGCGGGGGTCTCATTGAAGGTTGAAATTCTGTCTGGTAAAACCAGGGTTGGAAAAAAACAAAAAACGTTTTTTTTTTTTTTTTTTTTTTTTTTGTTTAAAACATGTTTTAAACGTTTAAAACATTTTTTTCTCATTCAACAGCACAATTTTGATTAAAGTGAGCAAAAATTAATAAATTAAATATAAAGAATGAAAATATTTTTAAAAAACAGTAAAGAAGAAAAAAATTATATAATAAATACCAAACATTAATTAATAATTAATTTTTTTATTCTAAACTAAAACATTTAATTATTAAGTTCTTTAAAAATAGTAACAAGTTTGGCAGCCTTATCAAACACCTAACCGGTTTCTAGTTTTGTTCTGCACAAAGCCAAAAGTAGAAAACACTCTTTCTAAACCAGCAGTAGAGCATACAGCTGCTTGTAATTGTTTTATGATCTGCATGACATTTTTATTGACGTGTTTTCAAGGCTTATTCACCAAGATAAAGGTGTTATTTCTACAAAATTGACCACTTTATTTGATTCTTGAGTAGCGAATTTATGATTGGTAACTGACAGCATAACATTTTTAGGGTTTCGTTCATCTCACGAAACCCTATTCGTCCCACTTCTCTGTCTGTCCGTCACAGAGCCGGTTCTCAGAAACTGTATAGCTAACAGACTTGAAATTTTGTGTACTTACAGCTGAATACCTACTGTCACGCTGAAAATCATAACATTTTGAAAAAATTATATTATTTTAATATATAGAGATAAAAAACTAAAAATCTAACAGCCTTTTCCTATTCAATTTAAACATTTTTCGTTATAGCAGTTGCCAACAATTTAAAAATCAACAATAAAATTCTTTCTACAATAATTAATTTTCTGTTGAACGATTTCCACGTGAATTTAATTTGTGAATTGTCACATTGTGACATTATAAACAATAAACATGTTTTAAACATTGTTTTAAATGTAATGTTTTAAACAGCTGTTTTAAACAAAATGTTTTAAACGTAACAACCCTGGGTAAAATTGATAAATTAATACATTTAGACAGATAGTTGTAATTTAGAAATAGTATCACTGAGAGAGAGGACAGTGTTCGATAAAAAATGGATTTCTTTCCTAATTCTTCTCTACATTTCACCAAAAATCACATGGAAATGAACAGATATTTTGCTAGATTAGATGTGATGCTGCTTTTGTATCATAAAAAAGAGTGAAAATCTTAATATAGTTTTAATGATGAACCATTCTTAACGTTGCAACTTCTCATTTTAATCATGCTCTCATTTTAACCATGCTTGTATTAAGAGAGTTTGAATGTATTAAAATGTCTGTAGTTCAAGTCATAAGCAAGATAATACTAAAATTCAAACTGATCTATAAATCTAAAAAATCTCTAAAGTAAATAATTTTTTGAATAGAAATTTGAATTTTAAAATTAGATAGCTACTAAAAGCACAAATAGGCAAGAAATATGGAGTATGACATCCACATGAAAAATAAAATATAATTACCTCACTACTCTCTGTGCTTTTCTTAGCCTTTCTTTTCTTTTCCTTTTCAGCCTTCTTCTTATCTTTTTTACGTGGCTCATCATCACTAGGAACTCCTGGAGGTGACATTGAACGATCTGACTGTGGAAGAGCTGACCGTTTCATGGAGATATCCATATTTCCAGAACGTTCTGGAGACAGGGAGCGCTCAATTTCTTTAGACTGTCTAAGCTTCTTTTTCTCATGCATTCCAGAATCCGACATCTATAAAAATAAAAGAAAAAAAATAAACAAAATCTTTCAAAAATAGCACAAAATCAAACATTAAAACATATAGCAATTTTTGAAACTTTTAAAATTATGATTTAAACAAAGCTTGTTAGAATGCAGGTGGCCATGAAATTCAAATACAGTTGAATTCATTAGAGAAATCTGATAGACTAAAATTCACCTTTTAAAAACATTCTTAGCATTTCCCAATAAAAGTGAAAGAAAGAGAAGGGGTGAGAACAAAAAGTGAAACGAGGGCAAGAGATCCTCAGTATTTTGGAAACTATGGCTCCAATAAAAAATATAAATAAGGTGGATAAAAAGGGTTGAATTCAAAAGAGATGAAGAACCCACATGATAAGTAAAAAAAAGGAACTAGTGAAATGAAAAGATAGGGGAGGGCTAGAGAAGGCAAAAAACGGGGAAACTAGGCTATAATGAGCCAAAAAGAGAGCCTTGTCGGTGAGACATCTGATTGTAGAAATTGGGAATTAATCGATAACTGTCTCGATTGTTATTTTCTACGATGGCAATTTTTCTCGATTGTTGAATTATCGAAACGATCGCCTTTTGAATACTTAGCAGCTTAATACAGTTACCTTGACTCTTCAACTCCTCAAATAAGATAATTTAAAAACATAAATTAAGCTTTTCAATATAACTTACCACAATTACATAAATGAAAAAATTAAATACATATTACAAAGTTTGAATTAACACTTTGCCGTCCACATGTCTTATAAAAATACTTCTATTCGTAAAATGTTGAAATGATTGATTGACACCAGAATTTAGAAACAAATTTAGTGGAAAATAAGTAAAATCTTTTCTTCATGTACTTGATAAAAAGGAATATTTCATTCCAAAATTCTGGTGCCAATGTAGCATTTAAGGAGTAAAATTAAGTTACTTTGCATACGACACCACTGTGGTGTCGCTGGACGGCAAAGTGCTAATAAAATATGCAATAAGTATGCATATCATAAGAAAAACAATAATTCTTAACTTAAAAAAAAAAAAAAAACTTTTAAAATATTAACTTAACACAAACACTGAAGAGTATCCATAAAGTGTAAGCTTTAAGCTAAAATAAGAATTTTTCAAACACTTTTTCTAACATGGCTATTATCATAATACATTTATTCTGCCAATATTTTTCACCAAAATAAAAGAAGTGAGGTATTGAAAATACAGTCGGCTGTGGCGACCAAATATGTGGAGCCCTGGAAGTAACTGTAAAGTTCATTTGATGATTTATCACCTGTGGCTGCCTAATGGAAAAATGCCTTAAAATTAATTTATTCATTAGACTTTAAAATGTTGTATTGTCATCAGAAACACACCTGCATACGTATTTTTATAATTGTACTAGCTGACCTGCCTGGCGTTCCCCAAGCCCAAGTAATAAACTTAAATCTCTTAAAAAATAAAACTCTGCCCATGGTCTCCGATGGTTTTGGCACTGTATACCGGGCATGCTCGTACACTCCGGAAGATCTTTTATTTCTCCCTTCTACCACCAGAGGAGCATTCTGTTCTAAACAAACCTCTTTCCGAAAGAACCTCTGAGACAGGTCCCTGCTACTTAAGGCACTATATAGTAGGCATGCTACAAAATTGAGCTGGTTTAGAGACGATGGGAACATTACTAGCCAAGTTATTGAAATAAGGCACAGTTAGAGAAAATACCTTGAGGGAGGTGCTGGGGGAGGGGATGTTAAAGTGTCCTTCAGAAAATGACTAATTAGGAGGACCACTATGCCATTATGTTAATGTTACTATGTTAATTAAAAATTTATTTATTTGGTTAAGCTAGGAACTTAATTACAAATTTGGCTTAAACTATTTCAGAAATAATGGTAACTGCTACTCATAAATTTACTTTAATGTTATAGAGGGTGACTATTAAGTTAACTATAATGTTTGGAATCACTTACATTGAAATCGGAAAGACAGGGTAGTACTAGCCCTAGATTATATTTCAGGACATACTTTTTTCGATATTTCAGGACAATTTCAGGACACATTTGCTTGGCATTCTAACCGAAAAAACCCTTAACTCCCTCTCTTCAATACATTTTATTATCATAAATAGCACACTACATACACATTTTTTTTGTTGTAAAAGTATACATTTAAAAGAAAAGTAATTTTACCAGAACCCTTCGACCAGGCTGCTAAAAAATTGCGATTTTTGCATTACCGAAGGACAAAAATCTATTTTTTCTTCACTGATCAATGAAAATTGTAATATTTTCTTTTTTATAACTGATTGTTAAAAATTGGGATTTTTTTTTTTTTTTTTTTTTTTTTTTTTTTTTGTGACTGGGAGACGAAAATAGCAAAATTTTTAAATGACTAATCAATAAAAATTGCAAATTTTGGTAACTGATCACCAAAGACTGCGATATTATTTTTGTGCAAATTGATGAAAATCACTATTTTTAATGATAGATTGAAGAAAATTGTGACTTTCGTGAACGTTTTGCATCAGTAAAAAGGTACACCTACCCCCTAGTTGATGATTTCAAATGCCGATATAGCACAAAACTCGTAAAATTTCAGGAATAATAGGACATACTACCACATTTCAGGACAAGTACTACCCCTGGAAAGATAGTTGCGGAGGTATGGAAATGGGGCATAGTTAGAGAAAAAACTTTGAAGGAGGGGCCGGGAGGGAAGGGAATGTTCAAGTAAACTTCAGCAAATGACCAATTAGGAGGACCACTATGCATCTTCAAACATTCGTTCGTTTGGTTAAGCTAGGAACTTAATTACAAATTTGGCTTAAACTATAATTCAGAAATAGTTGTAACTGCTACTCATAAATTTAGTTTAATGTTATAGAGGGCGACTATTAAGCTAATCATAGTGTTTGGAATCACTTGCGTTGAAATCGGAAAGATAGTTGCTCAGATATGGAAACGGGACATAGTTAGAGAAAAAACCTTGAAGGAGGGGCCTGGGGGCGGGGTAGAGAATGTTCAAGTGCCCTTCAGCAAATAACTAATTAGGAGGAGCACTATACTTCCTTAAAGATTGATTCATTTGGTTAAGCTAGGAACTTAATTTTAAATTTGGCTTAGACTATTATTCGGAAATACTGGTAACTGCTTTCTAGAAATACACCTTGAAGCTATGAATGCTGATTTTTACAATAATTTAGTAAAAATGGAACTGGTTTGGAGAAGTTAACAACATTATTAGCTGAGATTTAAAATAGTGGTATTCTCTATATAAAACAGCAATTAAACGCTACAGTTAAAGCTAAAAATGTTAAATGTAATTAGTTCGTTTGAAATCAGAGCAGTAGATTTGGATTTATTAATAAGGGTGTCAAGTAAGGAAAAAGCCACTGCTAGTTGGCATGTGGTCAAGTAAAATAAATGTGATATTTAATAAAAAGTTGTTTACCCTTACCGCTCCATCACCGCAAATATAACAAATAATCTGTTAAATAAAGTTTTCTGTATTAATAATCTCTATCATAATATATATGTCATGTAAAAAAAAACCTTAAACGCAGCTAACTATCATGAAGAAAAACGTGCCTGGAAAATGTTTCAAACAGGTGGCATCTATGTAATTTGCAGTGTGCAAGCGGCACTACATTAGCATGTCTGTACGCCGGTAACTGCAATCCATATTAACATTATTTCATTAGAAGTCCTTATATATGCCTCGCTACTCTGGTTTATTTCATTTCTTCAATGAAGATTATACAACCAACCAACCGAAGAAAAAAAGGATAATTTTGATGAGAGTTCTTTGTGGATTTTAATTAATATTTCAGTAAATAATTAAAATATTAAAATTTTGAGTCTCAGGTACACCAAGTGAGGGCTTGGACTACCTAAATCTAAATTTTCAGGCTTCTAGGTGGGTTAGATTTTGCTAGCGATCGCAGACAAACAAACAAGCACTCACAAACAGAGTGAAACTTTCTTTTATTAGTATATATAACATATCAGGAAGTAAGTGAAAAATCAATAACAAAATTCCATCTTTACATACAAAAACCAAGTTTTTTTTTAATAAAAAAGAAGTAATAAGAAGTTAAGTTTAATAAAATAGAAATAAAAGAAGTTCTTTCTTTAGATTTCAATTTACATTATAATTAAGAGCTCTCCATATGCTATGTAAATAGTGCAGCCAATAAAAAAATAACTATCACATTCAATCTATATGAAATGTTATCTAAATGAACTGTGAAGAGCAATATAAAACTTACATCATCTTGCATCTTTCGGTCATCATCCATAGATTTCATTCTAACAGGTGACATAGATCTGGATACAGACCGTCTCTTCACTTTGCGAACAGGTGATTCTGATTGTTCTTTTTTGGACTACGAGGGTACAAAAATATGAATATTAATGCAGGGAATAAACTAACATATTAATTTTTTGCAACTTTGATTTCACAGACTTTTTTTATATGCAAAAATTTATATTACATTGATTTATGATAAGGGGTAGGGGAAATCATCTTTGTGCTATATCATGTAAATTATTTAACTATATCAACGAAGGAACAGAAAACTATTATCTCAAACAATTTTAAAGTGACACTGGCCAGCAGTATACTGTAAAACGGGGTGAACAGGAACGAAACTTCCCGGTCATACAAATAAATTCAAAATAAATATACATGAGTACATTTTTAGTTGCCGATTTTTTTTAAGAAGGTAGCAGCATTAAGTGTTGGGAAATTCAGTTTTGTCATGCTGGCACCACTACTGGGTTATATAAAAAAACTGCAAGTGGATCCTCAAAAACCTTTTATTTTCAACATTTGCAAAACTTTGCATGTAACTACAGACTTTTTCGTATTCTAAACCTAAGAGTAGTGAGGTAGTTTTTAATTAACGATAGACCTATAAACGTTATGATGTATTAGATTTTATGTATTTATAAAACTACATAATGAAAAAGTGCAAAATGTCTTGTAACATCATAAGTTTAAGATTTATGGGGTGAATTGGAACACAAACGAAAGAAACTATCTAGAAGATCATCGTCTAAAGATTCAAATTCTAATTATTCTGTTCAAGACAGTGATAAAGAGTTCATATTGCCAACTACTTCAGAAGACCAGATTTGGGAATCCCAGAAAATCCCCAACTTTCGAACAAATTTGCTCCAGGAGATTTCCTTGTCGTTAAAGTGCATGGGAAAAAGTCATACAGACTCTATGTGACCAAAGTCCTGTACCCGGAAGATGATGGTTATGTGGGAAAATTTTACAAAAGGGTCCCCCATACTTGGAGAATTCAAGAAACGGTGGAAGAGAAGGCAGCATTTCTTCCAGAAGATGTCATAAAGAAACTTCAGCTAAAGGACAACATTCAAACATCTGCTCGTTTCAAGGATATGATAACTTTTGTGAACAACATGAGTGAATTGAATTTGTATTAAATTTCATCTTTCTCAATTCAAATACATTTTCTTAGAATAAATTTTAACCTTTCTTGAGTTCAAAGTCTTTTTCTAATTTCTGAAAAGTCATACCTTTACTGGAATAGAAAATAAAGAATTTGTTTGATAGTAACTACGTCTTTCTATTCAGCCCTTATCATTATTATCTGTTTTTATTAACTCTATTAAAGTCTGAATCGGAACAAATAAAGATTATAACATTTGTTCCGATTCACCCCTACCTGCGGGGTGAATCAGAACACCGTTAAAAAATTAAAAAATATACATAAAAAACAGTAAAAAAGTTTTGTTTTTGCTTAAAATTTCAAGAACAAAACAAGACCGAAGTTTCTAGTCAAAAAACAAAAGAATTAAAAAATTGATAGTTGCTTTTTTTTACGTTAAAGTTGAAAAATGTTCTGATTAACCCCGTTTTACGGTACTGAAAAGCATTTATCAGGAAAAACCATTGAAAAATGTTTTAACTGTACTTCACAAATTTTATCATTTGTTTATTCTATTTCTTATTTTTAATATTAAATGCCCCTGAAGTCACAAATGACATGTCAGTGTTAGATTTTTGAAGTACTGCCTGGCTATAAAAAGTTTCTGGAAAGAACACTGGTGAATATTTTTTAAACATTAATTTCTCAATGCAATGAGAAATTGAGTGTGTTTCTTAAATTAGCAAAAATATTAGTAATTCTGTCTGTTGTTTTAACTGATGCATGAGAATTATCTTTAACAACAAAATAAATAAAAATAAATGAAATCAACAAAATACGAGAATTAAAGATAAAACAAGGCACTTTCCTTTATAATAACCTCAACTGGACATTTCCTAAAACATGGCAATATGGAAATGAAATTATAAAAATACAAACCACGTGTTAAAATGTTAGTAAAAGAAAGTTGATCACATATACATATTTTATATACATAAAATATTGATTTTTACATATTTTTAAACTTAAGTATTACTTATTTATTATTAGCTACTTTTTCATATGTTCCATTCTTGTATAAGAAAAATTGTATGCACACATGTGAATAATAATCTTAAAATATGGAACTGAATTAATGTTATTGAAAAAGGGGCCTACTTTTGTAAAGTACAGTAAAGCACCTTTTATATATTGCTATCCAAGGAGAAAAAAATAAAGAGTAATGTAAAAGAAATAATAATAAAAAAAAACCTACTGACTGATGGAAGTTGCCCATTCCGTATAGTTTCTAAATGTTGAAATGTTTTAGCTTCTTAATTTTGAAGATAAAATAATTTCAAAGAGAATTCATGCATTTAACAGGGTGTCTATTCCAGATCAGCAATGAATTTCCCTGACATTCCCCTGACTTTTCCATACCAATTAAAGAAAAATTCCAGGTATCGAGATTTTGTGATGGTACACACATAAAATCTTAAAAGTTGTCAATTTGAGAGTGAAACTTTCACAACTGATTGTGAGGCCCAAAATTACTGATTTGTTACATAGCTTTTTGCAGATTTTACATATTGCTGAACTTTTTACATGCTAAACATTTTGAAGATAACACACTTTTAGCATCAGTTTCTATAAATTTTGACGAATTGGGATGAAATTCTTTATCACATCAGTCACAGTTAAACATATTTTAAAACAAATAATAAATATTCAATAAATTAAGCTAACAAATGTTCAGTTCCCAAACAAAAATAAGTAAGCAGAGTGAAACACCTAATCAATCCTACAATATTCAGTAGAAAGTTTCAGTGAAACTGAAAATCTCAGTTTTTTTTTTCTTTTTTGAAAGTTTAAAATTTTCTAACTTTTACTCAGAATTTTAAAATTTTCCTGACTTTTCCTCAGAAATGGTAAATTCCCCTGACTTTCTCCATATAAATTTCCCTGACTTTTCCAGGATTTCTAGGTTTTTCAGGTGGCTAGACACCCTGATTTAACAAGCTTAAGGGTCCTCTTCACTCACTTGCAAACACCCACTCGCTAATGTTAATCCTATGGAGCATTATTTTTCTAATATCTTCGTTTGCATTTCAATGTTTTTTTTTTTAACTAGGGGGCTCTGCCCCCTACGAGCTACGCTCGCCAACCCCCGTTCTGACACCACAAACTGTAAAAACACTCTGATTTGATCAACCTTAAAACGATTGCGGAAGATTGAATTATAATTAAACGACCTGCTGTAATCGGCCTTGTGTAATCGGCTGCTCGCTGTAATATCTGCTATAATCGGGTTTCCATTCATTTTCCTTTGACCAAGGGATTTTAAAGCCGAATCAACTGCTGTCGAGACAGCTAACAACTGTTGATAAAATAAAGTTAATTAAACATTTGAAAATCAACTCGTGCAAAAGGGTTAAGTAAGCAATGTCATGGCATCTGGAAATTTTATAACGATGCTATAGAAAATTGGGTATTACTCCATTATGCCGACTACTACTTTCTATAAAAGAAATGAACTGTCGCCAAAATATAGGATTTAAAGCCAAAAGTGCATATCTGTGGCGTCGCATTCAATTGATACCAGATGCATTACGCGTGGTAGTTATGTCATCGAGTGATCTTTAATTCAACGTTTATCTGTATTTTTAATTATATTTTACCAATTTATTAGTTATTTCGTTGATTTAAACGTAATTATTAAACGTAAAAATATAGCTTTTAATCGAAGGGAAATATTATTAATTATGCTGTTTTAAAATTTGCAATAGATAAAATATTTTGTCGAAATAAATTAATCTTACTCTACTTGATGCTTTGAAAGCGCGGAATAATTTAATTATTTATCTTTTTAATATTCACGCGCAAGTATATTTTTTATTCCGCTATTTTCTACATTTATTGCTTTTAACACGTGATCATTTAATTATTATTTTAAAGTTTTATTTCTGTTTTTAACATTCATGTGTTAAAACATTTCTATTGGCAACGGTTCAAATAATGAAAATTTTGATTAAAAAATTGAAATATAACCTCAAAAAATGAGTCAAATTGAAAAAATAATTGCAGTCTGCACACCCCAACCTTGTCAACTATATCCTTACAAATTATGTTTAAATTCCTGTGCATAGTTTTCGTTTCTATAAAACTTTTATAAGAAAACTGTTTTGACCAACTTTGATTTTAAATATCTCTTAAAATAATTCTTCGATTTAAAAACTGTCTACTTCTGCACGTTTATCAAACATTTCTTTATAAAACCACCAATTTTTTAATTTTTATTTGCAATAGTTTTCTGGATATTAGTCCAGAAAGACTTCAATGCACAAAATCTTAATTGACAGCAGCGGTCGCGGTGGTGGTTACTTTTTTTTAATATAGAGAGATTATTGAATAGCAGAGATCAATATTTCTATTTCTGCCATTGATTACTTTTTCAATTTTCTTTGCAGATTTTTTTTCTAAGATAATTTCAATTTTGGAACCGGTTTAAAAAAGGTGAAAGTATAAACATGAAAAAAATCCACAAATAAAATTTAAAAAGTAGTCAACGGCGGAAATAGAGATTGATTTCTGCTATCCATTGCAAAAAAATCATTTAAAAATATTGAAATGCAAACGGGATATTAGAAAAATAATTCCCTATAGGATTAACATTAGTGAGCGGGTGTTTGCAAGTGAGTGAAAAGGACCCTAAATTAAAATTTTGAGGCGAGACAAATCTAGTTCTTGCTAGATTTTCCATTATGTATCTTTCTAGTTGGAGTTTTAATGATATAAATAAGTGTCATAGGTGTAAATCTGCATCAAAAGGATCAGGGTCCATAAGTCGTGTTTTTGGCCTATGAAATAAAGACTAAAATTTGATTGCAGTGAAAGAATGCAGTTATTAGCAATAGTTACGTTCATTTTAGCACGTTTAAACACATTGCTGCATCCTAAAGTCTCTTAGTGATGTGAAGGAATGCAGTTACTTAACTCTCTATTTTTAATATTTTACTATGAACGCAGCTTTGCAACACTTTTATTTTTACATATATTGTACATTTTGATGTATTTTATAATATATGTAATGTAAAGAAGAAAGTGTTGCACAATTGCGCTCATATAAATAATTTAGATAAAATTAGGAGAAATTGCATATTTTTCATCAAAAACTACGAATAATATGATCTTTGAGCTTGTGCAAGTCATATAAATCCGAACAAAATGCAAAAACTATTGTTGAAATTGTACAGGATAAACCTTCTAATATTAAAAAGTGAAATAATTAAGCCAGTATAACAAAATAGAATTTTAGTCTTATTTCATGGGCCAAAAACATGGCATTCCTTACCCTCATTAGTAAAATTGGAAACAACTTGCTTTTTCAATTGCATCAATTTCTGTTTAGATAGTGAAACTATTTATGATTATAAGTTCAACTTTGGAAAAACTATACTACATCATTTCTTGTTTGACACTACACCATGCAGCTGAAGTTAGATTCAGTGTCTGGAAAACAAGATGATTCAGCAATATCTGTATTTGTTAAGGGGGAAAAAAATCATAAATTTTATTGATGAAAAGAGAAATAATTTTTCTTGGACATACCAGCATTTTCACAGTAACATATAAAAGATAGTTACTTATAAATCTGACGTGATAAAGAAATATCTTGACATTGTTATATCTAGAGATACTTTAGGATCAGGAAAAATCAATATATAGAAGAGAAATGTTTAACCCTCTAAGCGTGTGGAACGTAATATTCCGTTCACTAAGTTCCAGGTTTCACTGCAATATATGCAATGTTTAAGATAATACAACCTCTGACAAAAAAGTTCGGTGAATGAATTCAGAACGGCCGATCTCGCAACACTGGCGAAACAAAACGCTGCACCTGTGTAGTGGCAGGTGTTGACCATCTGCACCCACCATTGTTCGGTTGAGCATCATTTGTGTTCCGTGTAAAACTTGTTTTACAAAATGCTTGTTTAGTATGTTGGTTCTTAACTGAGAACAGGAAAATGAACGAACAGAAGATCAATTTAAAGTTTTGTTTTATGCTTGGCAAGACACTGAAAGAAACTTATGCGATGATGGTACGTGTTTATGAAGATCAAGCACTGTCTATGAAGTGTTTGTATGAGCGGTTTGCCCATTTTCGAGAAAGCCGGCAAAGTGTTTCTGACAACCCCTATAGCGGAAGACCGGCGACATCCGTCAGTGATGAAATTACTCACGAAAGATCGTCGATTAACTGTGCGCATATGATAGCTGATGAACTGCAGATTAACCGTGAATCCGTGTGACAAATCGTTACCAAGAATTTAGGGATGAGAAAAGTTTTGCCGTCTTGTGCCACATCACTTGACTGACGATCAAAAGCAGGCATGTTTAGAAGCTTCATGCTTTATTGTTCACGAAAATGCTTACCCTCGCACAGCCAATATCGTCAAACAGTTCCTGGCAAAAAAGGGGGTGGTGTGATGTAACTATTGATGATTGGTGCTGTTATTAATTTTATTTTTCGTATAGTGGAATAGTGGAAAAAGAGTACATTGCTGTTGAAGGAAGCAATAACCCCAATCTTCAAGAGATAGTTCTTTTTGGTCAACGTTAAAGATTAATAATAAAATTTAATAAAATAATTCATCTTACTTTAAAAAGGAGACACACAGCCGTTGTAAAGAAAACAAAGTCATTCTTGCTTTTTTTAAATCCAAATTTCTTTATTAAAGATCTTTGTAGCATATAGAAGGAAGGCTTTATCCAAATAAATCCAGTTGGCCACTGTACCATGAGAACCGAAAGTCTTTAACTTTAGAATGGCAAAATATTAATCTAGTTGACGGCATTTAACAAGATGTACTCCAAACTTCTTGAGAATACGAAGAAGATATTTCTATTGGCAAGCTCGTTTTAATAAATTATTAACAATTTAAATCATTTAATTTAAAAATCACTGCATCAAATTTAAAAAGGCTTAAAATGTAACTATTAAAAACTTTACTGAACTTAAAGAACAAACTCGGCATGAAAATGCGAATCTCCGTTACCGGAGAACACGCCGATAAAAATCAAATTTCCGCGATCTTACATGATCGAATTTTCGAATACTTCTGACACAAAATGCCGTTGCACCGATATAAATATGACCACCACGGGGATCACACAGGTAAAATAAAGAAAGAATTAAATTGATTTGATAATTAATTATTGCCAAATAAAAATAAGAAAACTCTAGATTCCGTAGAAACGGCACTTGAACGCCGCGCCGTACATTGTATCGGCGGAAAACAGAACCAAAACATACGATGCAGTAGGCTGCGCGCATGCGCAAAAGAGATTGTCGGGCGCTCGGCAAGGCATGGGAGAGAGGGGGGAAACGCTACCAAGAGAGATGGAAAAAGCGTGCCGAGGGAGAAGACTGACAACAGCATACTTAGTAGCATAAAATTTACAGAACGGCGAATAAAAATTATGAAATTGTGATATTTCATATCACAGGTGGTGCAAATTGAACATCCACCATACTCTCCAGATATCAATCCTCCAGACTTCTTCCTATTCCCAAGACTCAAACTCACTTTGAAAGGAATGAGATTTGTCGATATTCCTGACATCCAACGAAACGTGACGAAGCTTTTGAACTCCATCCTAAAAGAATGACTTCTTGCAAAGTTTCCAGGACATGTATAGCTGATCTGAGCAGTGCATACTTACTTATGGGAGGTGACTATTTTGAAGGATAGTAAGGTAACTTTCATTAATATTTCATCTACGTTAATGTTACAGGACTATTCACCGAACTTTATTGTCAGAGGTTGTATAATTTTACAGATTTAATTAATTTTCAAAACATCGAAGAATGATTAATACTCTCAAGGGTTACATTCATATTTGTAATTAAGTTTTATTTATAATGCTGAAAGAATCATATTTTTTTAGCATTTAAAACAAAATGCAGAGAAAACAACATTACAATTTTACCCTTTTTCAAAACGCTCAGAGGGTTAAAAGATGCTATTATACTATAGCTTTTGAAAGATGAATGTTCTAAAAACCTGATATTCTAAAAAGGATCAGTGGCATCACTTATTCCAAATATTGAAGAGGGAGATAGTTTCAAGAGATACATCTTAAATGCAAGTAACTTACTATATGGAACTTCAAAAGCATACTAAAAGCTTAAATTATTTTTAAATTACATGAAAATATAATTAAATTAAGAAAAGTTAATATATAACCCAATATTAAACAACAGCATCATTTTTAAAAACTTAATATTAACAATAAATGTTTAAAACAAATAAATTACTAAACAGGGCTGGGCCTTTTGCTAGCAGAAAGTGGTTATAACTGGTTTTAACTGGCAACAACTGGCATAAACACATTTTGTGACATAATCTGAGACTTTTTTAATAGTATTAAATTCCTTAAGTACATTTTATTCAGGATAAATAACAAATAAAATATTGTGGATAATTTTAATTAAAAAATAAATTTTTTTAGAAAAAGGAGTAATGTAACAGATAAAATTTTTGTTATAATATGGTTGTGTAATTTTATTTATATAAACAATTATTATCGAGTATTTAAAATCTCAGTTTAAAAATCAAAATAGAAAACTATATCCAATTATATAGTAGATAATCTTTAAGTTATTGCATTGTATTATTTATTTAAAAATACTCTGAAAAGTGATTTGTTAAAATATCATAGAAATTTTTGTAAATTTCTTTTTTTTTTTTTTTTTTTTTTTAAACTTTCAAATAGAAATTTAACTGTAAACAATAATATTAATAGTTAAACTTATACAGCATCAGATTACTATTATGAAAATTTCTGTTTTTCAAGTGAAAGAAAATTAGTATTATATAAACAAAGTACATTTATAATGATCATTTTGAAACTTTTTGCTACTCTGAATAACATTCATAATTTTTATTAGTTTTAATTTTTAACTTAATTGTTTACATATCAAATACATGTGTGAATTATGAATCATTGCAGATTAAAGTTCTTATTAGTATTATTTCTTAGTTTCTACCAGTTTTTACCACATACTGGCAGAAACTAGTTTCTGCTATGCCAGTTTTAACCACCCCAACAGAAATGTGCCAACCCTGTTACTAAAACCTTATGCAAAATATAAATGAATAATCAATGTTTCTAGAAATATAGATAAAACATTTGTACATCTAAGATGCAAATAAATGTAGTAAAATAACACAATTTTTCACAATTTATAAACTAGATTTAAAAGTCTACATATTCAATAAATAAAATATAAAGCATGACATATATGTGTCTATATTATTGATACTTCATCAAGTAAAACAAACATGCAAGAAAAAATAAATCTATAATTTCACTCTTAGAAATTCAGCAGACTATCTTTCCTTGTTATTGGCGAAAAAAGTTTAGTTGAAAATTTTGTAATAAGTAATGTAAAACATAAATACTAAAGATTCCTTTTAAGAAAATTGTAATATTTCTTCTTAGGAAACAGAATATGAGAAAAAATATGAACATAATTTTTAAATAGACTTGCATTTGAAATTTTTTCAACTTTATCTTTCTTTTTCAAAACCAGACTTTTTACCCCAAAATTTCCTTATTTTTTTCAAATATTCTAGGCTTGAAGACACCCATTACAATTATGTATATTTCTTATATAACTAACTGCCTTTGTACGTGGTAAATTGTGACATACTAAATAAATTCTCCATTATCTATTTTAAATTAATTTTGTCAGTTGTCACTTATTCAGAAAAATGATCATAGTTGCTGTATAACTTAGTGTTATAAGTTTAAGATAGGTAAAGTCAATTGCACGTAATTATAAGCTATTGTATTTGTACAGACATGATAATCATTCTGTATCGTTTCTGAAAGGCCGCAAAAAGTAAACCAAAGGAATTTTGTTATTTAATAGGCAAATGCTATTGCGCTAATCTTTTTCTCTTTACTATATTTTAAAATCATGCATGTAAAAAAAAGAAATAAAAATAATAACCAAACCAAAAGTAAATAAATAATAATATGAAATCCTACTTTCATTCTTTGTGGTGGGGGAGAACCTTCATTTGAGGATGAACTAGAATCTCGAGACATTTTACGTTTCTTTTTCAGATGTCTTACTTGTCGAACTGGTGATGGGGAGGGTGAATGTGAAGCTGCTTTAGCGGGTACAGGAGAGTAGTTTCTATGAATAAAAAAAGTGCATTATTTAAAATAAATGAGGAATCTATATATTTAAAACAGAAGGCTTTTTTTTTTTAACCATCTGCCCTGAGCTTTCTACTGAACCAATTTTGATAATTATTTTTTTAAATAAAAGCAATTTATTTATAGATGTACTCACACTAGCTATTTTTTAAAATACTCATTTTTATATTTTAATATTAAAAGTTTTTTCTTCACAATGGTAGCAATTTAGTTGCTTCCACTATTACAGAGAACAAGGAAATAATGGAAATTACTATATCTTTACTGATGCCATTTTCACATTACAGTTAAAACTATATAAATTTGTTTTAATTTAATGTGAACAGAAAATGACACTACATTTAAAAAAATAAACAAGCATTTTTCCTCATAAAGTTAACATTTTATAGGTTATTACAATAGTTATATTAAGTTAAAATAAAATTTCAATATTTTTTTCATTCCACTGATACTGAGTTTGAGATGTTAGTCTCAGAAAGAGGCGAAATGCTTCAGTGAGTGAAAATGATGTAACAGTAAAAAGAAAACAAGTATTTTCCTTGATAAAACTAAATATTTTACTACAAATGCATCTAAAATAAATTTCTGGATTACATCTGTACTGAGATCTCAAGTGAAGAGTGCAAATGTTCACATGCAAAACTGAAGCTGGCAAACATAAAATCAAGTTTAGAAATGTATTTATTAATAATCTATTGTATGTTAAAATATTTTTGAAATAGTGAATGTGAATATGAAAAGTATGCATGTAAATTTTGCGATGGTGAAAATGATGTTATGTTTAGATTTCATTAAAAAAAAAATTATGATTGTGTAAAAGTGGTGAAATTTTTGCTGATTTTTTCATTCTGTAATATCAAAGATCAAAACCTCAGTTGATAACTTCAGAATTACTTATCTTGATTACATGGGTTACTGATTACTTTATTGGAATAATGTTTCATTTTTCAATAATTTGAAAAGTTAATGGAAACAGCAAAATAATACTTGTTTTAAGAATTAGGCCAGCCAATGTAAGATTGATTTTTTATTGTAATTGCTTTTGTAAGTTTTTATCCCATCAAAAATATACATGTGAAAGAATGCCAAATTCGTTAACGGTTTCACTAATAAAAGAAGTGAGATCTAACTGGAAACCAAGTTCTTTTGAAGCTCCTTAAATCATAGTTCCTGTCATGCATAACATTCTTCAATTGCTTAAAATGATTTGTTATGCTATTTGCTACTCAATAGAGTGACTTGGCAAGTTTTCTCTTATTCAAATTTCGCTACTTGATTGATCTGAACTTAAAGTTAATCACTTCCTTAACTTATCAATACCTTAATTTTGACATACTTATTCGAATACTTGATTGATTAGATCTTTGCCAATGACATACTAGACTAAATTGTACTCACACTCAAATATTAAAGTTGGTGGGTGAAAACTTGCCAAGTCGCTCTATTGAGTAGCAAACAACATAACAAATCATTTTAAGCAATTGAAGTAAATTATGCATCAGTGTTGAATTCAGGTGGATGGCCCGGGGGGAGGGGGGAATTTACCCCCCCCTCACTGGAAGATTTGAGATTTTATGCTTTTAATGGATAAAAAGTGCAACCCTCCCCGGAACTCTACAATGTCTCCCCCCCCCCGGGAGCGACAGATATCCTTCCCGGAGAAAAATGTCGGAATTCAACACTGTTATGCATGACAGGAGCTATGATTTAAGGAGCTTTGAATGAACTTGATTTCCAGTTAGATCTCACTTCTTTTATTAGCAAAACCATTAACGAACTTGGCATTCTTTCACATGTATGTTTTTGATGGGATTTTATTACTTTTTGTACAGTTACAATATACTTAAACACTTTACTTAATGGTTTTTAATGTGTTTACAAGTGACTATTTTATTCACCAGTCAACATTCAATTTCATTTAAATTTCCGTAGCACTGACGTGAAGAGTCCGAGACAAGGTTGTCCACAGCTACACTGCCTATTCCCTTGGTAGCCACACATCCATGATCAATATTTATTTGAATCATAGGAATGACTCTCTTTTGTTTACATTTTTAATTCTGGGATTAGACGAATTTCAACTGTGGATGTTTAGAAATATATGCATATTTCGATATTATGTATTCTCTCAAAATGTTTTTGTTTTTTCACAATGTGTCTAAAAAGGTAAATTTTATGCACCATTACTCAAAAAATTAATTCTCTGAAATTAACCAAAAATGGCTGATAATCAGGTGATTTTGCTGCAAGGTCAGCCCGGATTCAACATTTGGCACTTTTTTAGGCAAATTAAAATTTGGCCTAATAGACGTAGCGTTAAAGTAAAAATGGACACCCCCAAGTGCGTAATTAATCGATTTTCAGATTTTTTCTTCTTTTTTCCCCGATTTCTTACGGTGTAAACGAACTTCCTACCAAATTTGAAGTCTGTAGGTGCAGTAGATATATGAGCTCTTTTTGATGAGTGAGTGAGTCAGTGATAAAATTATTGATTATCAGACACTTTCAAATATCATTATCTCGGAAACTAATTATGCGTTATTTATAAAATTTTGGATTCTGGATAATTAAGGGGGCCTTACTACACATCTAAAATTACAAGTACATAGGTCAAATAGATTTTCAGTAGTAGAGCATCGAAACTTGGCGAAAACAGCTCGAAATGGTTCGTGTAAATATACCCAAGGCCGGTGTGTCGACTTTTTTGCTTTGCAAACTTGGCTGACACACTGCCGTGTGTCTAGATATATTCAATCTAATAGTTCTTTTAATTATTTTCATTCATCAAATTCAACAGATTACGACTCGTAATTATTAAAATAAAATATCTTAAAATAAATAATATCACATGTTAAAACTACTAGTCAAATACTTATAGTTTTATGGTACTTGTGTACTTTCCCATCAACCTTTTTCCTCAAACAAAATTTGTTACCAGTGTGATTTGATGTTAATAATGGATAAGTATGATGTCACATTCACTGTTAACTGTAATGCTGCATGTCATACACGATGTACATATTCAATTTTTATTTATTTTTTGGATCAAACAGTTTAGTTTTTGTATTGAAGGATATACATTATAAGTTAATTGCTATTTTTAAAGTGAAAAACTTATAGGCACCTCACACACTCTTTTCCCTGGGCAGTGAATTAAACTCATCTGTGATGCTTGGAAGTGAAACGTTTATTTATACAACAACACATAGATGCTAGAAGATATTTTTCCTGTCGCATCCTTCACGCTTAGAAGTGACACATTTATGAAACAAAACTGGTTTCGCACATTTTATTTATGTACAGAAGTACTTATATATTGACATACACACATGCATGAGTGCCCTCCTTTGCTAAATTGTCACTGACCTTGGTATTTGGCAACAAAAATAAGTTGCTAGACACATGTCTACATTGCTGATAACTGGTTAATTTGATATTTCCATTCAAATCTGAATTTGATCATAACTAAAAAAAAAACTTTCATAATTGGGGCCCATGTTAAATGCATTTTTTCTTTTTGTATAGTAACACTTATTTATTCACATGTATTCATATACACACACTAGTGCTCTCCTGCAGCAATTGTCACTAAGCCTGGTAATATATCGCTATTCTGAAAAGAAAGGATCAGATTTCTGAAAATCTGATACTTTTTCTGAATTTTTATTTGATGAAGAAGACATTGTAACAAAGATTTCTTCCTTAGACTGATGGAAAACACACTTTGATTAAATTATTTGTGTGTCAGATGGGGAAGGGAATATAAAGAAAGCCATAGAGCAACTGCTCATAGCAACAGCTATTTCTTCCTCCATGGAATGGATTTTTTCAACATATGGCTTAGTTCAACCTAAACTTAGAAATAAATTAGGAAATGATAAAGCAGCAAAATTAGTATTCTTATACAAAACGTTAAATGCATAAATAGCTAAATATATATATAAATAATTACTAAATAAAAACCAGATTTTGTAAAAAATTGAATTGTAATCCAGACCTGCCAAGTCTCCGGCTTTTTGGATACCAGTAATTTAGTACAGAAAATATTGTTTTACTTAATCGGAGCATTTTGCAATTTAAAAGCACAACATTTTCTCTAAAAAATTTCTGGTGTGCAAACAGCCGGAGACTTGGCAACTCTGGTAATCTAATACTAAACTATAATCTTATATTAATGATTTAAACAATTATCTGTTTATGGATATTGTTTCTAGTTAATGTTTTGTCATAATTAAAATTTCCGATGCCAATTTAAATAAAAATCATGGAATTGTTCTTGCAGGATACATATAAATATATATGCATATACATTTAGCATTCTTTGTTGCATTTATTATGTTATTATATATTATAAATGTTATTTGGAGTAATACATGAAAGAAAAATTTAATAACTTTTAAGTTAAATAGAAACAACCCTGATAATTTGTAAAAAAGATTTAAATCCGATTGCTGGTGAAAAGATAATTTATAAAACATGAAAGTAAAAAAAAAAAAAAAAAATACTTCACAAAAATTCACTTTGAAAAATGTCTTGCACAAAATATTTAATGTAAAATTAACAATAGTTGTCTTATTCATCTAATCTTTCATAACTGAGTCCATAGACAAAGTTGGCAACAAACATGAATGATACTAGCAATGTGGCAAAAATGTAGTCTCAAGATTATGAGACAATGGTTACAACCAGGGATTGACAAATGCAGTCGCTAGCCAAGTTTTTTAATATGGTGACCAGTTATTTAACCTGGCATTTTTGTTTTTCCTAGGTACAGAAAATGAACTAAGAAATGAGTGGAAACAGTATTTTAATTTTAAATTGTAATAAGATCTTTATAGAAGTTGCAAAATATTAAGAAATAAGCTTAGAAATATTGAAACAAAAGTATTTTTAATTTGGCAAATAGGTTTATCAAATCCAAATTAAAAAAAAAAAAAAAAAAAAAATTAGAATTATGTGGCTGACTTCAAAAGGAAAAGAGGCAAAAAATTATTTTCCTGCTTCACTATTTCAGAAATAACACCCTCATTAGATATAGATTTTGTAGCACTCAATTAACCAGACGTTTGAAGCATTTCGCAATCAACATTTTCCAAACATGGTGGCTAATACAGCCTTTACACCACAGTATTTCTTCTTTTCTTTCTTTTTCTCTTTTTTTCCAGAGATACATAATTTTGGTAAGTTTCATTAGAAAACTTAGTTTATACTATTTTTCTAAATTATGTAGTATTTATTCTAAACTATGTAACTAATAACTCTAAACTATGCTTATTATCATTTTTTTTTCAAATGATTGAATAACTTTTGCACTTTCTGTAAATCAATGACAGGGTGGGGGTAAATATCTTTTACTGCCAACAAGATTTTTTTTTGCTGGCTACCAGATTTTATCAAATTTATAAAGCCCTGACAAGAATAAAATTAATTTTGAGCCAAATCATGCTTGGTAAAATTCCCATATTGGCTATAGATCTGATCACGGAAAAATCTTTGTTTTTTGATTTTCACACCTTCCATCCTCTTTCAACCAATTTAGAAGTAGAATTTTGAAAAATCCTTTCATAGTGGATCCCTACTATGTGTTATGAATATACACAGAAGTTAAAGTTTCTAGCTTCAATAGTTTTGTCGATGCATTGATGGATCAGTCAGAGCTGCCTTTTATATATATAAATTACAAAACTTTAACAAAATCCATATTTCGCCTCAATGAGTTACAAGAATTCAGTAAGTAATAAAATAAAATAATATAAACAAAACATAAAATTTCTTACAGTGCCAGATATTATTACATTACAATTTTCTGAAAATATTTCAACTAGCTAAAAAATTTATATTTGTAATTGAATTTAAAAGAAGTTTGATTCACTAAAGTTTTAGTAAAAACATTCTCAAGAATTTCAAACTCTCAATAAATGGAAAACATACATATTTACTTAATAAATCATAATCTTACATTTATAAATAAAAAATTAACATTAAAAATAAAAGAATACCGTTTTTTAACATTGTATGATTCACTAGGAGAACGTCTGCGCCTTTCAACAGGTGAATGTCCTCTCTTCTCAACTGACATAACTCTTTCACTAGGTGATCTACGATGTCTGTCAGGAGGGGACCTACCCCTTTGCTCACTTGGAGAAGGAATCGGTTGTTCACTGGGAGAACGTCTGCGCCTATCTCCAGGTCTGCCTTGATATTCATTAGGTGACCGATTACGTCTTCTATCCATCTGATTTTCTTCAGGACTGAATGATCTTGGTCGACTTCTTGGGCTTGGGCGCCTAGCATTATAAGACCGTCGGTCCATATTCTGATTAGGAGTTCTTCGTCTCTCATTATAATATTCTCTACGTCTATCTTCTGGAGTTCTACGTCTTCTATCAACTGTAAAATTAAAAGATATTAATAGGCTGAATAACATGTATAAAAATATTTTTTTCTATGAAGTTAAGTATTAAAAATATTTTGGTATAAAATAGATCAAATGCAAAAACAAATAGGAGATAAAGAAAAAGCACAAAAAGATGAAAGCACTGTATTAACACATAAAAGCCTGAAGTGCAAGTCGTTTTCCTTGAGAGAATATTTCAAGTTTAACAATTGAAATGTATTCATAAAACACGTTATTTTTATAGGCACATTTTTGTACAGTACAGATTATTTAAGATATGTGCTAGGCACTAATATGATCAAAATTTTCATTACAAATATCCTTGCTGGTGTTCATTAATGCTACAGTAAGTGGTTAATACAGAAAATGGAACAGCAGCTGTGAAACAGCTGTGTAAAGCTTGTCCACTTTTTAGGTGCGTTCGTAATTATATAAATACGTAGCACCTATAGTCGTCGTCTGGCCGTCCGTCTGTCTGTCTGTCTGTCTGTCCGCATATAACAACGCAAAAACTATCCAACCAAATGGTTTGCAATTTAAAATATATTATCTTTGCAGAATTTTGTCGAGACATTTCAAATTTTATTAAAATCGAATCAAAACTTTAGGAGATATTAATAAAAATATTTATTAAGAAATTTGAATTTTTTTTTTTAAAATCGGTGCTTTTTTGTTATAGGAGCTTCCGAAGTTTAATCGTCAAGTGACCGAGATGCTTATTTTATGACAGAAATTAATCTGCAGACGATATAATTCATTTTACAGAATTAAAAATCATCAAGATCTGAATGTTTATAGAACTAGCTGATACATATATATCTGAATATTTATATAACTAGTTAAGATATTTGTATGAACAGTGTCATAAAATATATACTTAACTAGCTGTTTAACCCGTTCTACGCACGGGAGATCATGAATTTAATTCTAAAACGTGCGTACGAACGCACCTCGTTTGTAACGTTTGACGTACAATTTCCAACTTTTTTCTTTTTATTTATGGCCTGCACAGCTGTCTTGTCCTATCTGAGTTAACTATCATCACGTTCTCCACCACTTTAATGGGTTTCTTCATAATGTACTAATAACGATCCTGAAATCAACACCACAATACCCACATATGTTTAATTAAAATACAACAGAACTTACATTTGTAAAACTAAAATGCAAATCTTTAATTAACAATCATATGTATTGACTCAGTTTTTTGGTAGATAAAATAAAATAATATAAAAAAAGCTAAAGGTGACTGCATGTCCTACAAATGTTCTAACATGGCAACAAGACTATTGCTTGTGTATAATATATTCATTAGAACTTTCTGAATTATCAGCAAAACATGGGCCTCAGTCTCAGCACAGGTAGAATGAGAAATCAGTGAAAATATTTTGGAGCAACTGTAGTAAAATGGTTCAGCTTCAGGCATGAAAGTGGCTGAGGGAAAAAAAAGAGGTAAGATTTTTCTCACTATACACGGATGACAAACTCATGTAATTTAATCTTATTTCAATGAACATTTACACCAGGGTTGTGGAGTCAGAGTCAGGCCCATTTTTGGGCAAAATAGTCAGGGTCGCTAAAAAACAGGCCAACTTCAACTGCAGCTTATTTTTTAGACAGTTTGAAGTGAAATTAAACCAATTCATGCAATCTTAAATTTATAAACTGAATTATTATTTTTATTTTTGGACTATACCAGGCAACCCAGGTTAAACATGCTCAATATACTGCCCAGTGTACAGCATATATGAAAACGTTTTTTATTGAAAACTGTAGATGATATTTTATATTTAGTACATATAGTCCTTTCTCTCAGTTCAGCAGGATCTGAAATAGTAAAATTTCCATTTTGTTTACTTCTTTAGATTTCAATATTTGCATTTTTCGGGTTTGCAGAACCCAAAATTGTATAGTTAATAATGCTGAAAATTAAAAATTTTTGCCCTTTTTTATGAAGCTGTAAAAACAGAATTAATGCAAAAACAGTACAATTTTTGCTTTTATTATGAGTTTCCACGTAATTTTTCAGTTCTGAAGACTCCAAATGATGCTCAAATTGTAAAATTTTCACCTTCTATTTTTTGGGTCTGCTGGAATGGGTATAAAACCAAAATTAAACATTCTTTCGCTCATATTTTGGTATAATATATATTTGGTATTGCTCCCCATATTTGGCATATAATATTTTGGTTATTGTCTTAAAATGACATACCAACATATGTTATTTGGATTCAACTGATAGATTTTTTTGTGCGTTGTTCAAAGTAAATTTTGGAGATTTATTAGGTTTTAACTGGAAGAAAGGAGAAGCAAGCTTTACCAGCAGCAGACTCTGATTGTCTCGTGAGACAAGCTTTCTAGTTGAACATAGTTCCTTTGTAGGAAACTCAATCTAATCAGAGGATTGACTGATCAGAATGCGTGTGCACGTTTCAAATCGTAACAAGCACTTTAAAGAGGGAATTTTATACCACGAAGAATGATGGAATTTTTCTTAAGGCAAAATGTTGCTAGGATAAAATTATCGAATTGGCGTGCAATTTTGTTGAAAAATTATTGTTTTGGCGTAGCTGTTCCATCACTGTACTGTAGATGATTCCGTATGTAAGAAATATATATACTTATATTTCTTTCACAACTTTTTATTATTTTTTTTAGTATTTAAAATTTGTTTGTAGTAATACAGTTATTTTAAGTATCTTTAAAATATTATCTATTACCTGGTGGCCTTCTATCAACAGGAGACATACGCCTACGCTCCATTTCTCGTCGATCTGCATCCCTGTTGTCACGGAAGTTTCTGTTATCATTAAAGTTCCTATCTCGATTATACCAACTTCGTTCTCGCTCTCGGTCCATTCGGAAGTTACGATTGTCCCTTTCATAGCGTCCACCTCTATCACGCATTGGTGAACGACGTTCAGGTGAAAAAGAGCGGCGACGCATACGATCATCAGTTGGAGATCTTCGATTTCTAAATTGAGGAGTCGCTCTAGCATTTCTACGGCGAGGTGAAGGACTACTTCTAGCAAAGAAAGAAAAAAATATAACTTACATTTTATATTAAAATTAAGCAATTTTGAATTCAAAATATGATAATGAAGATTTAATAATTCTTATAAGGGATCATCCTTAATTAGCATAACACAAATTTATGGGTTATCTTTTATATGTCCTTCCACTTACGTGACATTGTTGATACATAGAGATGGGAATGTTCGGGGAAAAAAAAAAAAAAACGGAAACTTTGGGAAAAAAAAACTTTTTTTTTTCTGTTTTTTTCTGAAGGTGTATTTTTCAATTTTTCCAAATTGGAAAAATTGAAATTTAATTTATAAAATAATACATTCAAAATGTTATTATGGCTGCATTCTGATATTTTTTCATGTTCAGTGTCTTGCATGAAAATGTTACCCATTAAAAATATGATCTGTAAGCAGTTTAGGAAGAACTTCAGTCCTTTAAAGGAAACTTTACAATTTTTTCACAGTAAAACATAGGACCCTTCACAAAATTCGGAAATTTTTTCAATCTTCATTATGAATTCTCTAGAAATATGACGATTTTAGAATAACAAAACTTGTCACATAAACAACTGAAATCATCAATGAATCTATCATCTAGCTGTATATATGCATGAAGGATCTTATTAAAAATATCTAAATAGAAACCTAAATGTAACAATAATTTCTAATTCACAAAATTGTGATAATATTTTTTATGACAATTTTGCAAGATTTTTTTTATACAAAGGTTTACAAAAACAGGATAGTGTGAGAAAAAAAAAAATCTAAGCAGACCCATGCAATTACTCTTGTTAAAAATGAAAATGCAAAATTATTTCAATAATACCAATAGGTTGAAAACTGAATATAAAATTTGAAACATGCATTTATTTTTATTGGCATAGCTGCGATTTTTCATGTAATCAGATGATAATCTCCAGAAATATTTAACTATCATTAGAAACAAATTCTTTTTTAACAACATGCAATTGAAATTATTTAGTCTTTTCAAGCTTTTCTCTCTTCTCTTCCTTTTATTTAAAATATAGATTCTAAGACTTGTCTAACTGTATATATTTTTTTAATATAAATGCATACAAACAAACTGCACAGAAAATGTAAATTTTCTGTGAAAAATTTTGTTGAAAACAATTTTTATAAGTATTCAAAAATCCACCTGTTTTATAACTTTCATTAAAGAAATATACATAGGTATATATATTATTTCTTTCTTTGAAACTGAAGATATAGGTGGAAACCCATAAGATTTTTTTTTTGTTATTTTTTAAATTTTCTCTACTGGCAATAGAAGAAATGCAACTGAAAAATCATTTCAACAAAGACATGATAGATTACAAACAATGGTGTTAAATTAAGCAAGAAAAGATACTGTGAAAATTTGAGACTGAAAGGCTGAACTTCTAAAAGATTATTTTTTTTCCCTTTTTGCAATATATTCATGTAAAGTGGAAAAAAAAATAGTATACAGAAATTAAAAGAATGTTTATTATTTTATATTTTTTAAGAAAATATAACTTATTTTTGAGAAACATTTGTACAAAATCAATTTTTCTAGAAAGAAAACTTTTTTTTTTTTCGCCACTTCAAAATTTCTGGAAATTTTAAATGTGTATTGATACATTACATTTTTTGCAACAATTTATTTGAGCTAATTTTATGTTGTAACATATGATCTACTAGCTGACCCGCACGGCGTCTACCGGACCTGGGATAATAACAATCTATTCTATACAAACATGACTGAAATCTGTAATGCTATCGAAATCAACCCGAATTAGGCAAAACTCGTTGTAATCAGGCCCATAAAACCTGAGATCTGAAAGCGCCATCTGGCAGTAGAAAGTGCAACTAAATTATTTTAGGCTACTGATATCAAGTCGAATGAGACAAACTCCGTCATAATCGGGGCCCATAGAACTTGCGATACTCCTGCAGTTCCCTCGTCCACCGCCAGGGAACGCAATCTGTTCTATACGAACATGGCTGAAATCTGTTGAGCTACCAAATTAGAGTTGAATGAGCCAAACACCATCTTAATCAGGCCAATAAAACCCAAGATAGGAAAGCGCCACCTAGTGGTAAAAATTGGAACTAAAATATGAAAGGCTATCAATATTAAAGTCGAATGAGCTAAACCTTGTCGTAATCGGGCCAGTAGAGCCCGAGGTACTCTGAAATGAAATTAAAAATATCCAAAGTTATTATTAAAAATGAGTGATATATACAGTAGACTCTCTCAAATCCGCGACTGTAAAATCCACAAATGCCTAAAATCCACACGTCGTTTCAGATGTAGAAAATGAAACTTACACTTAAGATGCAGGGGAAAAATTCACGTTTTTGTTTAATTATTTTTATATCATTTTGTACACATTTTAATGTTGAATTCTGGTTATTAGGATTGAACTCATGTTACCTCAAGATGGAAGTATTTCCAAAAAAATTCAAGATAGTGCTGATATCAGTGGCAATCGCGAACTTTTTACCAAATACATTTATGTATTTAATCAAGCTTTTTTTGGTTATTAAGTATGGCTAAACATGAAATAAAACTTTATTTTAAGATTTTGATGTGAATTATTAGTGTATACCATTATAAGGAGAGTTTCACTGAATAATTCAAGAAAAAATTCTCATCATTATGCATAGTTGTTTATGCATTATTAATTATTTACTTGACATTTACATTTACTTTTAATATTTAATTTTTATAATTTTACTTTATTGTAAGCATTCATTATAATTTCAAGTGCATTATTAAATTCAAATTAATGTTTAAAAATGTAAACAAAACAGTGACCAGAAATCCACAAAATTCTAAAATCCGCACAACCTCTGGTCTTAAGCTAAGTAGATTTAAGGGAGTTTACTATACAACTCATAAGTTCACAAGTTCACTTTAATGTTATAGAGGGTGATTATTAAGTTAATTATAATGTTTGGAATCAGTTGCGTTAAAATTCGAAAGTTAGTCGCTGAGTTATGGAAATGGGGTACAGTCTCATCTCCCCCCCTTAAGGGGGAGGGGAGATGAGACTGCTTTCTGTCAAACAACTAATTAAGATTACTGGACTACTTGTTCAAAGATTGAGAATCGTAGAAAAGCTTGGAACTTAAAAAAAAAAAAAATTGCTACAATTACTATTTGGAAATAGTGGTAATTATCTATACATCACAACAATTAAACACTAGGGATGAAACTAAAAAAGTTAAATGGAATTATTTCAGTTGAAATTGGGTCATTAGATATATATTAAAAATGGTGCCAAATAACGGTAAACTTGACACTAGGGGACACGGTTCACTAAATGCGATATTTATTTAAAAGCCGCCCCCCCCCACCCTCCCATCCCAATGAATAAAAAAAAAATACATCGATCGATAAATGTAATAGTTTTATTTATTTGAATAGGCCCACAAAACTCAGAGTTGTTTTTTAATCTGGCAACCCCCCCCCCCCTTTACAGTTTTTTTGTCTGGGTCAATTTCATTTGCGTCTGGTCAGTTTTTGGCCGAAATAAAGAAAACTTTCAGTCTGATTTTCACAAAATTTGTATTTTTGGAATGAGAAAAATCAACTACATATATAGTCTGAGTTTCGAATCGATACCTGCAATAGTTTTTTTTTTAAATTATTTGAGGATAAGTGAAAATGAGAATATTTCGTTGTCTGGAATTATCAAAACAGTAATTTCTTTTGCGGTTACGGTAAAAATAGCAATTTTTGAAGCGCATTTTAATGAGTTTTTTTAATGCGATGCTTAAAGGGTTTTTAATTAATATTTAGGCTAATTTTGAAAATTTAAAAATTCTGAGACTCAGGTGCACCAGGAGAGGCCCTTGGACTACCTTCACCTAAATTTTTAGACTCCTAGGTGTGCTAGATTTTGTTACCCATCATACACAGACAAACAACTTTCTTTTATAAGTACTAGGGCATCCAACCCGGGCTTTCCAGAGATAGAGAATATAGTTAAAAATCATTTTTTTTTTCATTGAAAACTCTAATAGATTTTTTACATTTAATATTTTCTTTAGGTTGCCCCAAAACAACACCAAACAGCCTTTTTATATAAAATATGTCAATTATACATTGAAATAAATTTTAAAATTTTTTTTAAAAGTGGTAATTTTGTATTGGGCTCGTGACAGAAGTCAATAGCTGAAGAAATCGATAAAATTTCATTATCTAAAGCAGTTTTTTTTATTCTAAAAATTTCAGCGGTTTTAAAAGTTTATTTAAATTCAGTTAAATTTGGCTTTTATTTATACTATTTTATCAATTGCTTAATGAAGTTTTAATTTCATTATGGAATATTAGCTGGAAACAAATGGTGAACTTTTTATATTGTTTAAAGTGCAAACGGATTAATATTTTGTAATTGTCTGCAAGTAGATTAATTAAAAAACAATGCTTGAAATTAAATTTAATGCTATAAATGAGTAAATTGCGATACAGTTTTCAAACAAATTGCATATGAAAGTAGATTTCCCCCCCCTACATAACTGTGTAAAATTTGAAAAGGTGCAATGTTTAGAAAATAAAAAAACTGCAGTAGCAAAAATCGCAAAACTGAAATTTCATTGTCAACTGTTGAAATTCGCAAAATGACGTCAGCGTTACGCATGGACACGTTTGTCCTTTATAATATAGACTAGGGAATTGCACCTGGCCTTCCCAGATTTCAGAGCATATGTCAAAACCATTTTTCTCTATCTATACTATAGACATTTTTGTATTTGATATATTTTTTTAGATTGTCCATTAACAACACCAAAAAGCATTTTTATATTAAAAGTATCATAATTTATTCAAATAAAGTTTTGAAATTTAGTAAAAGTGGTACTTTTGTATTAGCCACATGCCAGGAGTTGATAGCCGAAGAAATCGCCAAAGGTTTCGTGACTTACTGCAGCAGTTTTGATTTTAATATTTTCAACTGTATAAGCTCATAGTCTGATTACATGTCTGTTAAATTTGTGTTTCATTTATATTATATTATTTTTTTTGTATATTCATTTACTGATTAAGTTTTAATTTTGTTCTGGAATATTAGCCAGAAACAAATGCTAGAAATTTACAAAAAAAAAAACATTGTTTTTATTGTCTTTGTAACTACATGTTTTTGTACATAATAATGTTTATTAATATAATATAAAGAATTTAGATAATTGAATATATGTAATAAATCATTAATGAATAAAATATATATATATATATTGGAATTTGATGAAATGTTAAATCTCTCACATCTTAATAATTTCTTAGATGCTAAATTAGTTTTAAGTTTGATCAGAAAACTAAAAATAATAAACTGAGTATATTAATAATTATGGCACTGCACTTTTTATATTATTCATGTTTACAAGGAAGCGCTATTAGTCAGTTCAGGTGAGTGATTTTCATTGTGATTCACTATGAAGGATTTTTACCTATTTTACTGTTATTTTCTTTTTGATTCCATAATTTCAATGTACTCATTTCTTTTATAACCACTTTCAATCACTGTTCCTAAATTATTTTATCTTTTCCTTTTTGAAATATCAAAAATTTAACAGTTTAAATAATTATTCAAAATTCTTTGTTTACACTATTTTCGATCACCCAACTTATTTTCTATTTTTTGTTCTTTCTTCATTAAATTTTTTGTCTTCCGTTAGGCTGTCTTGCATTCTTTTGGGTATATCTCATTAGTTTGTTCGGATTAGTATTTGTCAAATTGAGGAAAATTTATAATTTTTTTTTAAAGGGTTTTTGTTAGTTCGGCTAGGTTTAGAGATAAAAAGCATGCTACTCTGATGTTTTAGTTTGAGAAAACAGTATTTTTTTTTTTTGCCCTATTTTCACAGTATGCACACTTTAATAAAATTCAATAAAATGTAAAGATATGAAAAATGTAATTGTGTCAAATAATGATTTACTTCATTGCACCATTGTTAGATAATTGTTAGAGGAGATTTCTCTACACTTTTATTTGAAACAATGGCGTTATGCACTAATTAAATATTGGTCTCAAATTTTTTTGGTCTTTAACCCCTTCGGGACGAGTGACGGGAATATGTGACTGGGCTTGCAGTATTCAGATCCCGAGCGACACAAATTCGTGACTCAGACTTGGAACGTTTTTATTTTTTTAATTTAACGTACGCATTTTTATAATAATCATATTTGAATAAGTATCACGGTAGAACACATTTCATTTTAACAAGGTAAATAAATGGAATCAATTAATATTTTTTTAATCCATGATAATTTAATTTTTTAAACAATTACTGCAATAAAATAAAATTGAGTTTCTTCACACTGTATTTATGTGTTTGAATAGTGGCTCATTTCTATCATGACTTTTTTTTTTTGCGCCTAATAAATCTTATCAGGAAATTTTCTAGATCTCTTGGAAAAGAGGATGTCTGGTATGAATGGATGTAATGAATCAGTCAGCTGATCAACATATGACGTATACTCCAACCTGGCGCCTGCTGACTAAGAGTTTATGCGTGTTTCATTTATTCTTTTTTTACTTTTTTCTCGATTGAGAAATATTTATTCCTACGTCGGCAACATATTATTATTATTATTATTATTCGGATTTTCGTTCTTTGAGAAGGAAAGGGGAACTCTTTTTTTTATACTTTATTTTATTGTTGCGAAACATATTGCGCAGTAATGAAAAAGAAATACAGATTGTGGTTGCTAAAAGCATCATATTTTTTTTCGCACAGTAAAGTTAAGATGGATTTTCTGTTCTTTCTTTGGTACTTATTTTGATATTTTCCGTTAGTAATTTTTCATAACGTTTCAAATGAATTTGTTTTAAATTAAATTATTTATAATTTCGTATCAATATCCATTAACTAATTAAAATGTCTAAAAGACGTCGGTATTTAACTGCTCAGGAAATAGTGGAAATTATGAATAAAAATTCATCTTCAGAAAGTGAAATTTCTGAGAGTGAAAGTGATTCTAACACAATCATTGACTCGGATTATTTTGTTAAGTCAGCTGATGAATCTGAAAGTGAAAAGGATAATTTAGACCTACCAACTCTAGGACCTTCTGGACAGTGTTCATGGCTATGGTCATCTAATATAAATCCAGTTACTCCTATGTCGTTTTGTGCATCTCCAGGTATAAAAGTTAATCAATCATTTTCTTCTGAGATTGATTTTTTCAGAGTTTTTGTTGATGATGAAATTGTGAAAATTATTTCAAAAGAAACTAATGCTTATTATAATTTGAAATAAATTTAAGATCAACAATATTTTTTAAATATATATTTTAAGTTATCATTAAATTTTACTGATAATTATCAAACGCTTCTTATTTAAGCTGCTTTATTGTACGTTAATATATATATATATATATGTTTTGAAAAACATTTCCAAAAAGAAATGCATATTTTAAAATTTAATTCTATTTTACTCATTATTACTGCTTATTATACAACACTATATACGATATGTTTATATATATATATATATATATATATATATATATATATATATATATATATATATATATATATTATTTAAAAAATATTTTAAAATTAAAACAAGTTCAATAATAGTGTCTATTTTTATGTACGTTAAATGTTATGAGGTAACATTCGCAGGTTGTTTGCAAGCTTTATTTAATTATTTTCATTTTTGAATAAATCCTCTTGTTTAAAACATTTATTTTGCTTACTGGGAGTGTTAAAAATTATTTAGTAACAAAATTGTTACATTTAGAAGAAAATGTTTGACATATTGATATTTTAAAGACATGTAAGTATTTTTCTATTATATTATATTATTGTTTTAACTAAAAACGTAGATAAACATAAGCATTAAATCTATTTAAAAATTCATTTTTTTATTACAATATCAGAGAATATACCTCATTTTTTAATTAATATATATATAATAACAACTTATTCCATATACGTGAATGTCAAAAAGTTTAATGGAATACTTATTTTGTTATAAGTTTTTAAGGAATATTTTACAAACGATAGGCATAACTGCGCAAAATCCTTCGGCCCAGAAGGAGAAATCGAATTTTCCCGCTCCGTCCTCAGATGCGCACTTCAGAATATGCGCCCCGTCGCGAACGGGTTAATCTCCTCGGCAAATCAATTTTTCATATACTAATTAAACATATATAAAGTTTTCTATTGTTACTCTTTTCTTGAAAGTTTTTCTAAATTTCTGGTACATATTTGGTTAACTTTATTATTGTGTACAATTTTTAGGAATGTTATATGGCCCTATTAATATCTCTAGAGGTATTTTCTAATGAGCAAAATTTGAGAAATTTAATGTTTAATTTCTTCATTTTCAGAACTTTACATTTTTTTTTATATTACCACTGCATCAACAATTGCAAATAATTTTGATTAATTGCGCCAAAATTTAAAATATTATTTCAATTTTAGAGAGTCATATTTCAATATATTTGTATGAATCTAGACCTCCAAATTAACCTAAAACAACATTTCTAGTGCTGGAGATATTCAACATTAAAATATTAAGTTATGTTGGAGACAGTTTTAAAAGTTAAATCTGTTACTTAAATTTTCAGATTTAATGCAAATTTGAATAATTGAGACCACTGTTACATTTATTAATAGTTATATTAAATAAAATTTCTTTAATTTTTGTTTTATGATTATATAGTCACACTCAAACTGTAGCCTTTTTTTTTTTTTTTCTTACAGCAGAAAACTACTTAGAGAAGTTTCTGGAAAATTAATTTCTGTTAACATACTGATAGGTTACAATTTATGTTTTTAAAAAATATTAATATCATAGCTCAAATTTTATACATAAAAATTATAATGTACATTTATAAGAAGTAATGATAAGACTTTTACTGTTTCTAAAAATATTTTTGAAGCTACCCGTAAAATAATCATAGATATTAAACAAACAAGAAGAAGAAAAAAAAGAAAAAAGAAAAGGGTAATTTATAAATTGAAAAAAGAAATTTGATAGCTAACATATTTCATACAATTGAATATGTTACAATTTCAATAATAACAATACTGCAATTACATATTTAATATATCAGACGTAAAATTCCTAGAAATGATTCGCCCAAAAAGGAATAAAAATTAATTGACGATAAGATACCTTCGGTTATAAAATGAGGGACTAGGTCGTCCTTTTCTAGGTGAAGGTGAACCAGACTCTGAAGACCCAGATGAAGATGATGATGAGCTTCTACTAGCCTTTGCCTAAAAATAAAGGAAGAAAAAGAATACTATAGTCATAAAATTACTTACATAATATGTGGTACAGTAAGTTATATAATAAACAGCAAAATAAAACACAGATAGAAATTAACTAGCATGTTGTGGCTATCACAAAACTTTCTTCTATATAAATCAAATCAATTAAATGATTTAAATGGTACAAGCAGTTATATTGATTCAGCAAATATTTTTTTGGCACCCTCTCTTAGATGTTTGCAATCAAAATTAAATGACAATGTATTCCCATATTCATTATGCTAAGCATGAAGTTTTGTTGAATTCTGCACATTTAAACTGGAGCTATAAGCACTGTATATATCAAACAAATCATCGAATTTTGGTCTCCATCTCAGATGACCACAACCTAAACTGAATGACAACATATTCCTATCATGAGGATTTTAAATTTCATGTTTCTGTGAATTCAGCACACATAAACTGGATATATAAGCAATACATAAATCGAAAGAATCATCGATTTGTGGTCCCAGACTCTAAATGTAAATAGTACAAGCAATTATATCCTCCTTTTATATTTCCAATCCCTCTTTTAGGGGATTTTGCCCAAAAATTAATCAGTGTAAGTTTACATAAGGATAGAACGGTACTTTTCGGTTAGCTGGGCGCCAATGAAATATATGATACACACACACACACACACACATACATATTATTTATATATATAACAAGTTTTTTTTTTTTTTTTTTTTTGTCCTCTATACATAAAACTTGTTTTTAAGAGCTAAAGCAACTGATAGAATAAAGGGAAACTCTGATTTAAAAAAAAAAAAAAAAAAAGGAAGAAGAAAGAAAAAGAGGGGAGGGAGGGAGTGGTACTAAATATTCTATTGCATTGCAAATATATTCAGTTTTAAATTTTCTTGTAAAAATAATTTAATATTATTAAACTAAGTAGCTGATATTGATATAATTAGAGATTTAAAATTATATATATATCATCAAATTATTGGTACTTAAACAGGATGTCTATTCTAGATCAGCAACGAATTTCCCTGACTTTTCCAGGTTTTCCATGGCAATAAAAAAAATTTCCAGGTATTGAGTTTTGTGATGTTCCATACAAAAAAATAAAAAAAGTTGTGAATTTGAGAAGGGAACTTTCACAACTGATTCTGGGGCACAAATTACTGATTTGTAAAATAAATTTTTGCAAAATTTATAAAATTGTTGAGCATTTTACATGCTAAACATTTTGCAGATACACACTTTTAGCATGAAGTTCTATCCATTTTATCTAATCAGGATGAAATACTTTATCACATCAGTCACAGTTAAATACAGATTGCTTTGACATATTAATACAAATAAATTAAGCTAACAAATGTTCAGTTCCCAAACAAAGATAAGTAAGCAGAATGAAACACCTAATCAATCCTACAACATTCTGTAGAAAGTTTCAGTGAAATGGAACTGAAAATCTCTGAGTTACAAAGAAGGATTGAAAGGGGTTAGACAAATTGATTTGCACGAGAGGTTGAAATACACTTTACAGTACTTATGAAGAGCAAAATTTGATTTTAATGGCACTGCAATTTCAAATCCTTAGTTTAATAAAAAACATTTTCCTATTTTTTTTCTTGGAAATTTCAAAACTTTCTAACTTTTAATCAGAATTTTCCTGACTTTTGCTCAGAAACGGCAAATTTCCCTGACTTTTCCAAGTTATCCAGGTTTTCCAGGTGGCTAGACACCCTGTTAAATTGAAATAATCCTAAAAATTATTATTAATAAAAATTTTAAAAATAAATTTTCAAAAAGAAAATAAATAGTAATAGTCTTAACCTAAGGAAAATAAAAATCATTTATTTAAAAATAAATAAAAAGTGTAAAATAAAATAAAAGTTTTAATAATAATAATAATAAAAACTACCCTTTTATAAACATTCAATGCTTATCTTAAAAATCATGCCTATTATCATGTCTGCAATTCATGTAGTCACAAAACATTTTCTTTACAATACAATAATTTGATGTGGGCCCCGATTATTGAAAATTCACTGTTTTGATTTACACTTGATAGAAAGCAACAATTTAATTTTTTAATTTAATAATACAAATATATTTTTTCTACATTTTAGTATTTAAAATATTTTGTTTTGCAGTTTTACAGCAAGTTGGCCTATTTTGGAAAGCATGGTTTGACACATTATTAACTTCACTCATAAACAGTTCTAACCATACAAATTACTAGGTGATTTATCACCTGCAGCTGGCTAATGGAAAAAGCCTTATTTTTTTTAATTATTATTATTTTATAATTAAGTCCTAAAAATATTAAAATGTATTGTCATTGGAAACACACCTGTGTACATAATTTTTATAATTCTAGCATATAAGGAAGTGAGTGAAAATCAGATTACAAAATTACATCTTTACATACAAAAATCGAATTAAGTTAAATAAAAGAGTGCAAAAAGGAAGAGATGGAAACATATTGCAGCTGGATGGCCAGATACCCAACTGCACATTTTACCTGATATCCAGTATTGGACCAAATTGTTATCCATTGCATCCCTAAATTACTTTTTACATCACAAAACATAAATTCTCCATTCAAAAATATATAGGAAATTACATTTTGAACCCTTTATAACAGTCTTCATTATAAAAAGGAACCATGGACATTACTTCCACGAATTTTTTCATTATATAAAAACCCTTTGCAGGTTAACAAGAGTGATTGTGGGTTCATGAAAAAATACCTGAAATTTTTGCGAGAAAACGTTTCTGTATGGAGAGAGGGGGAGGGAACATATAATTTATTATAAGGAGGTCAAATTATGAATTTTAATTATGTTTAGCAATCATATGAAATTAATATTTTAGTCTTATTTTATGAATTTAACTACAGAAAAACCAGAATTTCAGTACTGAAAATGAAAAAAAAAAAAAAAAAAAAAAAAAAACCTGAATTCAGGTGAACATAATCACCCCTGAGGTTAAACACAAATTCTGAAAAAATGCTCGTAAAAATTCAAAACAATTATCTCCAAAACTTAATTATTCTAGAAAATACCTTATAATTAATACCTTTTTTGAAACTTTAGATTTTCCTTGCAAAACTTTTCTAACAGGAGACTCGTCTTCAGAACTAGATTCTGATGCTCGTCCATGTGATCTGTAATGTCGAGTTTTTTGGATAGAATTTTTCTTTGGAATAATCTCAAAATTATCTTTCTCCTGAAAGAGAATTAAAATAATAACAAATTAACATTATAAAACCAATATTTAAATAAAAGAGAATGGAGGTTAATAGTAATAAAATTCTTTTACAGTAGTACAGGGCACAGTATTTTAAAATTTTCTGTTTTCCTGTTTATTGTTTGTTGGTTCTGATACACCACAGTCATCTTATAAACACAAAAAGTACAAGGTGGAGCATGAGAATTTAGCCTCTGTGATTTTCTACATAACAAACTCATAACAGTTTATACAGATCTTTGCAGTTGCTTATTTCTTTTTATTTCTGCATATTGCATACTTGTGCTGGACAGATGGATCAGTTTTTCATGTGGCACAGTGTACTTAAAAAAAGCACAAAATTTATTATGAGTGAAAATTAACATTTCCCTTCTTCTTTTAGAGATATTATACTGTAAAGAGTTGATGTATTAAACTACTTCAAGAAAATAAAATATGAAACAAATACTTATCAGAAAATTTATATTACTGAATATATCTTACCTAAATCCTATTTTACTTTAAAATTATTGGGCAATTAGGCTTTGAAATCTTATATGAGAAACTATTTCATATGAAAAGATACAGAGCACATTTTTTGATGGATATTGTGAATAATTTTGGTTAACTATATTAACTAAACTATACTCTACAACATTTTCTATAGATGAATTACAATAGGTGTCTTCATTATTAATTTTCTGAGTAAAATTATAAATTGTGTATAAAGTAACACTTTAAAAATCATATATTAAAACTGTTTACAAAGTGTAACATTTTTTCTTTATTTTTAGTTTTTCAGTTCAACTTTTTCAAATATTACAATTTTAAAATTAATAATAAAAATAATTGAAATCATTAAAAAGTAATTATCTATTTGCCTGTCTTTATTATTAATGTTCGGATACGTCTGTGTGTCTGTACGTGGAAAAACTCTGCAACCGTAGCGCGTAGCAAAGCACTTTTTGTTTAAAAAAATTCGGAAAAATCCCGGAATTGTTGACATTCAGTATCAAAGAAATCGGCCTTCAATTAAGACAGTTAAATTAATTAACAGACAAATTAATTAAGACAGACAAATTAATCTGTCAATTAATCTGTCTGAATTGTCAAAGACAGACAAATTAATTAACAAAGTCTCGAAAATTAGTGAAAAAGGAGAATTTTTTCCAAAACAAAGAAACTATTTCAGTTTTGACTTGAACGGGGCCTTACGTCGAGGCTAGCAACCGAGCCAATCAGCTTTCGTCTTCCACCCGCATCCCCATACTGAAGAAATAACAAAACAAAACATTTTTTTTATAGTGGATGTATTCCAGGTCTATCAAATTTTTTTGAAATATTACATTTATCGATTTGAAAATTATACATCCATCCGTAAATTTTTACAAGGATTCTAAATATGTAATTTTCGAATTTCTCCGATAATTAGGACAGAATTTACAATTATTTTTTTATTTAATTAGACCACTTAAAAAGATTTTATTTGGGAACACCTGATATCTCAGTTATATTTCATTAGCACAGACATCACAGTGTTTATTCATGGAGATAAAACAATTTCTTTTTAAAGGAACTGCGGTTTCTATAAGCTTATAAAAATTTTTAAAATAATAATTTTTGGATCTGAAGAAAACGCATCCTTGCTCAGAGTAGGGTGACATTCCAGGGATTCAAACAATTTTCGATTTCGGACCATAATTTTTGATTTTAGCAAAATCCCGATTTTTGTATAGGGGAAAAAAAAAAAAAAAAAGAAGCTAAGGAATTATCTATTTTTTTTTTCAAAATATCTCCTGTCGTATGGGTCCCATCGCGACGCGGTTTGGCTAATTCGACTCGACATCAATAGAGCTTACCGATTTTAGTTCCTTCTTTCACCACCAGGGGCGAATTTTTTCTCTCTTAAGTATGGTCCGTTTCTATAACTCAGAAAGTATGTTACGGATTTCCACCAAACTGATTCCAAACATCACAATTAAAGTAATAAGGACCCTCTATAACATTTTTTAAAGTTTCTAAGTTTATACCACTCTTTTCGAAGAATAATATCAGATTTATATATTCATTTCATAACATCTCGAGTTCTGCGAGTCCAATCGCAACGCGGTTTGGCTCATTCGACTCAATATCGCTAGCACTTACATATTTTAGTTCCAAGCGTCACCACCAGGGGCGCTTCCGGAAATCGGGTTGTATGGGCCCGATTACGACGGGGTTTGGCTCTTTCGACTGGATTACGATAGCTTTACAGATTTCAGTCATGTTTGTATAGAACAGATTGTGCCCCCTAGTGGTGGAAGGTGTAGTTAAAGGATTTTTCAGCTAACTCGGGTTCTATGGGTCACATCACGACGCGGTTTGGCTCAATCGACTCGACATCGATAGATGGTACTAGAGCTTATCGGTTTTAGTTCGTTTTTCACCACCAGGCGTTTTCTTATCTCTGTTTCTATGGTCGGGATCACGACGGGGTATGGCTCATTCGACTCAACGTAGATAGAGGATACTACAGCTTATCGATTTTTGCTCCGAGTCTCACCACCAGGGGGCGCTTTCCTATCTCTGTTTCTATGGAAAGGATCACGACGGGATATGGCTAATTCGACTAGACATCAATAGAGCTTACCGATTTTAGTTCATTTTTTCACCACCAGGGGCGCTTTCCTATATCCGGTTCTACGGGCATGAAAACGACGGGATATGGCTCATTCGACTCGACATCGAAAGCCTTAATGATTTCAGTTATGATCGTATAAACTGATTCCGCCACCTGGTGGTGGAAGGTGGAACTAACGTATACTGCAGCGCGTGCGCAGCATGACTGCTATACGGTGCCGCAGGCAGCTGGGACCCTAGCCGGAGGTTCGTTCAGTTTGAGGTTTATACTACTCGATGTGCAATTTAAGTGATTATCCGGTGCCGAAGGCAGCGGGGACCAGGGTCGGAGGTTCGTTCGGTTAGAGGTTTGTACTATTCAATGTGCAAATTAAGGGATTATCCGGTGCCGAAGGCAGCGGGGACCCGGATCGGAGGTTCGTCCGGTTCGAGGTTTTACAAGATTCGAGATTTTCTACAATTTGAGGCACCGATGTAAATTAGGGGCCCGCTAGCGGGCGAAGCCAGCTATTAATAATAATAATTCTTTACAAATATATTCATAAATCTAAACGATCTTTTAATATTATTCTACATCCATATAAGTAAAATAATCCCCCAAATAAATTAATATTTTTCACTTAATATTATTAAATTAAATTTATTTTATCAGTTTTATTTAATATCACTAAACTCATTTTAATTTTGTCAATCTTTCTAATTAATTCTCATAAATTTTCAGGTTAAGCTCAATCTAGTTTAACCAATAGAATATTTATTTAATATAAAACTTTTATATTTCCCTCTTTAGAGCATTCTTTTTCTTTCCTAAAAAATCCTCTTGCAAGACAAAATCGTCTTTTGCAAACAGTTCAACGAACTCTCCCTGGCCACCCACGCCTTAAAGATTGCCCCAAAAAATAGTTTCAGTCTGACACAATCTAACATACTGTTGCCTGCGGCAAAATACTGCTTAAAAGTCGGCTGAATCGCCAGTGATTACGACCGATTAGAGATAATGAGCGCACTTACATGCATCTTATTAAACCCACCAACCGTAGTTCGGAATGCTGATTGGCTATGTTTTCAAAGCAAAGCCGTTAGGCAGAAACGGAGATCTGATAAGAAAATTTTTAGTGTTTGGGAGATGTTGTGAGGTGGATCTGAGAGTACATCCAAAGAAGAGGGAGCAGCTAAGGCCCAAGGGCCCTAGTTTGTTTTTCATGATGCAAGATCAAGATTTTTAATGTTTTATTTTTTAATAATAATTTTTTAAAAAATGGACATTATCCAAGAAAATGTAAATATTAAAAAGTACCCACAGATTTGGTAAGAGATTCATTGGCATAATAGACAGTTACATTATTTATATTGCGGATCATTAACGGATGAAAGTCTCAACTGCTGCTTCCAGCATCATTGCCTCTAACTGGCATCAATTATTATTTAATTTAGAATTCTCTCATTTCAATAACAACATAGCAACTTAGACTTAAAGATGGGCGGGTGGGGGGGGGGTTCAAAGAACCTAGCACTGCGACCAGAGGTCTATTGTACTAACCCCAGAAAATAGTCCTAAAAAAGGCCAGTAGCTGAAGCAAAATTCAGCAGACATCTCAAAGGAATGTCATAAAGCTCCCAAGATGTTCAAACCTATAGGCAGAAAACCCCTCACACTCACATAAAACATGCATGGTCGTTTCCTCCATATAAAGGCAACCCCTACACGTTGGGCCATTTTTTACACCTATAACTGTAAGGTGCCTTTTCAAAGGGCAATGTCCCGTTAAAGACCAATGGCTTTCCTAATGCCATTCCTACTCAGTATTAAAAGTTCCTTATGCCTAACACTAGGACAACCACAGTTAAGTTCCTTTGCTTGCCGCTGTCCTTTAATGTTACGCCAGTCATAATACTGCTTCTTTCTAAAGATCGTAAAGACAGTAGTCCTAATAAGATTACTCGAAATCCCAATAGCTGGTTCTGGAACAGCAAAAGGGGTAGCAGATCCCTTCTTTGCCAATTCATCAGCCAACTCATTACCAGAAACACCTGAATGCCCAGTAGAGAGTGACCCTGTTGTCAGTTGCCAGTTGGCAGAGTAAAATATAACATTCCCAAACTATATGGGAGGAAATAACAGTTTTACTTAAAGCAAGTAATGCCGCTTGACTATCAGAACAAATGTGAACACATCTATTCCTACAGCCAATGTCTAAATAAATTCTGCTATTCTGCAGCATATCAGAATAGCAAAGACTTCAGCCTGAAAGACAGTAGAAAAATTGCCCAAAGAACATGGGTACTTACTGCCATCACCAGGGCAACAGACACCAGCACCAGTGTTCTTGTTCATCTTTGAACCATCGTATACCAAATAGAGCACTTCCTACCAATATGGGTAACAACTGAATCCCAATCACCACGTGAGGGCAAAAAATTTTTTATAAGGTTTTTCAAAGGCATACTTTACAGGCTTCCCAAAAAGAGAATACCAAAGAACATCACCATCAAAATTTTTCAAAGACAAATAGTCTGAGTAAGACTTCCAATAACCTAAATACTTAAGCCTCCTCATGCATATGATAGCCCCAGCTTCTGTACACATAAAGAGAGGATGCAGCCCAAGCAGAAGCTCAAGAGAAGTTGTAGGAGTGGTTCTGATACAGCCAGTCATAGCAATACAGACGAGACCATCCGCTGGAGCTTGTTTAATTCTTTTTTAGCTGAATCCAGCTTTGTCCTAGACCACCACACAATGGAACCATAAGTAATTATAGGACAAATGATCATCCTATAAATCCAGAGGATAGTATTCGGACCTAAACTCCAGGTTCTGCCAATAGCACTTCTACAGGTCCAAAAGACTTTTTTTGCCTTATTCAGACAAAATTCAAGGTGCTTCTTCCAACCAAGTTTAGAGTCAAAGTAGATGCCAAGATATTTGACATCCTGAGAGCATGTGAGTGCCTGACCAAAGAAGACAATATTTTGCACATCAAGATTTCTCATACTCGTAAAGGCATCCATTGTGGTTTTATGTGGATTAACTGAAAGTCCTTCAGTATAGCACCACTTTTCAATATGTCTAAGTGCATCAGCCAACATCACCAACATGCCAGGGGTGCAGAAAATGTTTTTACTCCCAACATTTCCCCCAATCCATATGAAAATTTTCCCAAAATGTTACAATATGTTATAGGCTTACATAGGCTTCTGTATTACCGTAGGTATAGTAAATTTTGCAACATACAAGTCGCATCTTTACAAACCTATAGACTGAACTTGTAACATGCCTAGTTATTGGAAAGGTAAATTAATCCCTTGAAGGGCACCGGTATATTATATATACCACTTAATTTTAATCCCAAAATGCCACAATGACACCAGAATTTTATAATCAAATTTTGAATTTATAAGGTACATGAAGAAAACCTTATACTCATTTTAAAATAAATTCGTTCGTGAATCCTGGTGTCAATCAATCATTTCAATATTTTAGCTACAAGAGTAATTTGCCCCTGAAGGGGTTAACTTAATGCAATGTAAGTTTTAATCTAATTCTTATGCCTAATATTTATTAATAACTACACAGTTTTAACCAACAAATACAATGTTTTTGATTACCTTTTCTGATAAATTGCCAATTATTGAGAAACTGCAATGTTCCACTCTCTTTGTGGATGTTGTCAATCATTTTTTATGTTTTGTAGATCTTGAGTCTGTTTCTTGAAGAAAATCTAGTGAAATGATAATTTCCACCATGAAAATGTCTGTTTAAGGATGCTTTTAATAGTTCCATAGATTTATGCACTGGTGGTCATTCCATGATATAAACACTTCATGAAAGAGATTATCAGATTTTAGGGTTCTATTATTAGGGTCCTATTAAATGTGTTTTCCAATAATAGAGCCAACAGATCCATGTAAATTTTCAAGCAGTTTTCAAGGAGCTAAAGTATTTCTGGTACCGCTGTCTTGATCTAGAAGTGGTAGTTTCTTTTCAGAATTTAAGATTATTTTATTAAATTAAGTTTTTAGAATAATTTTCTTCAAAGTTGTCCATAGATTAAAAATATTTTTCTCATTATTAAATTTAAATTATTTTCTATTTTTGCTCACCCATTCAGTGAGAGCTTGTAGTGAGTTTTCCACCAGTGATGGGTGTGAGATCTTCTTGATTTGATTCTGTCTAAAGTTTTCTCTTTCTTGATTTTTTTTTGTCAGAAAATTATTATCTTTTAAAATTTTTCTCTAAGGTTGGTAATTCATAAGAAAAGAACTTAGAAATTTCGATTATTGCAATCGCATAATTACTCCGGAACATCGACGTTTTTCTACTCCAAAAATAAATTTCGACCTTTTTTGTCCCATGTATAAAGTAGACCTCCCTCCCCCACTTTGAAGCAGATTATTTTTCCAAAATTTCTCGACTTATACGTGAGTATATACGGTACATATTATTCTCAGATCGATTTTGTGAAAGTCGCCATACGGATCTTTTTATTTGTAGGGAAACATTTTTCTATCTCGGGGAATTATGTAATTCATTGTTAAAATTGAAATCAATTGTATATTTTTCCGAAAAATTTCCCCAGATAACTAAAATTTCCCCCAATCCTAGATCGCCGGATCGGACATATTCTGCACCCCTGCAACATGCTATTCATAAAACTGCCCAGTTAAACTGAGGGCATTGAGTTGACAGGCTATTCACATTAATTGTATATTATACTCTTATTTCAAAAAATTTGAAATAAGCCCCTCGAAAAATAAAGAAATCGACAATATATTAAGGGGGGGTGTCACCCCCGTTACCCCCTCATAGTTAACTAATGAACCCCTTAAACTAATCAGGGAAACCTCTAATTACAATGAATATATATACAAATATTTGAAGTAAATCGGATAATTCTGCACGAAAAACCCATTTATCTAAATTCAGGGGGATTAGCCCCCCCCCCCCCTTCCCACTTTATACTTAACCAATGAATCTCAAAAACTATTCAGAGAAGCACATTATCACAATGAACCTATATACAAAATTTGAAGAAAATCGGATAATTCTGCATGAAAAACTCATTTATCTAAATTAAGGGTGGGTGGGATTATATCCCCCTTTATACTTAACCAATGAACCCCCAAATCTATTCACAGAAGCGCATTATCAAAATAAATCTATATACAAAATTGAAAGAAAATGGGATAATTCTGCATGAAAAACCCATTTATCTAAATTAAGAGGGGTTAGCCCCCTGTTCCCCCCTTTTATACTAAATGAATGAACCCCCAAAACTAATCAATGAAGCGCCTTATCACAATGAACCTATAAACAAAGTTTGAAGCAAAACGGTTATTTCTATCAAGAGTTATCGTGTTACGTACATACGTACAGAACGGGCGGGCACATTAGCTCTCAGGCTTTAATAGCCTGTGAGCTAAAAATGAGTGTTTAAGAGGTAATCTTGATTGCATCATTATTATCCTGTTATCTAGATATTTGTCTGCATCCCAGAGCTCATTATCTCTATCTTCATGCATTCATCAGTAAGGAAATATCGCTATGGATACGTTGGTCGTGCCATTTCTCAAGTTACTCTTTGACAGACTCTACTACAAGAGTTTGATGTTATTAACATCTCGCCATTTATCCATCGAGAGATGATTCAATTTGAGAATTGTGTTTAACATTTGAACACAATACTTTGAGTGCTAAATAACTTATCACTTAATGTCATGAAAATATAAAACAGCAAAATTGATCAAAGGAAATAAATAAATAAATATATAGATATATTTTATTAAATGTATGATTCTCTCATACAGGGTTATTTGTGCAATGTGAAATTTGAGATTTCCCATTAAGAAATTAAGTTAATATACTGTAGATGGTACCATCAAGAATGTGTGTTATGATTTTAATAAATTGAAGAAAGTATGAAAGAGTTCATAATTGAATTATTTCAATTAATTTGACATCCCATGGTGAGTACTCCTATTGAAACTTTATTATCAAAAATTTAAAATATTTAGTAAATAATCTATATTATAATTCTTATACAACATTTCTGCCGGAAAATGATTGAATCTTAATAATATATAATTAATTTTTAAAGCAACACAATATGAAATAATAATTGTTAATACAACTATTTGAAAATAGTCTGTTTTGATTTGTTGAAGTTGAGATTTTTGTTTTATATAATACTAGCTAACCTGCCCGGCGTTGCCCAGGCCCGAGATAATATTAATCTGTTCTATACGAATATGACTGAAATCTGTAAGGCTATCGAAATGAAGTTGAATGAGGCAAACCTTGTCGTAATCAGGCTCATAGAATCCAAGATCAGAAAGCGCAACTAAAATATTCAAGGCTATAGATATGAAGTCGAATGAGCCAAACCCTGCCGTAATCGGGCCCATAGAACCAGCGATACTCCTATAGTTCCACCTTCCACTGCCAGGAGGTGCAATCTGTTCTTGAAGAGACTTTTTCAGAACACTCGACCCAACCAAATTTCCTTTGTAGTAGAATTGAAATTTAATCCCCGGTAAATATTGCCAAAATAGCGGAAATCACGAAAGTGGGTTACATAAACGATCGGTTTCGAAAGGGTTAATGTAGACATTTTTTTAAAACCCAACGGTGCGTTTTGAAAAAAATGAACATGTCTATGATTTGGAGTCTATTGTTTGTCTGTATTCACATTTCCCGAGTCAATGCCTATTTTTAAACCTGGGCAGAAAAACGAAAATCGCGTAAGTGAGTTTTGGGAAGGATTTTTTTCGGAGGGTTAAAATTAAAAATTTTCAAAACAGATGCCAGATTGTAAAAAGGAAAGGGATATAGATTAGGTGCAGTACTTTTAGTTTTTCGTATCTGGTTTATAAATGCTGATTCAAATTTTTAAAGATAGGAGAAATAGTTAAAAAGCGAAATTGACTTACGGTAAAAAACGTTTTCAAAAGGGTTTACATGAAATTTTTTTTTAATTAAAGGTTTCTGCCTGAACCCGACAGAACGTAGATGCCTTTTGGTGTGTTTGTTTTTTGTTTGGTTATTTTAGAGAGCTGATGCCAGATTTTATATATTGCAGAAAATCTGAATTCGCAAAAGTGAGTCTAGGTCTTCTTCTGGGATGTTCACTCTTAATAAAGTGAACGATTCACTGTAGAAAGTGTAGTGCTCGGCGTCATGTTGACCGATAACTACCTCCATGTTACGGGAATGCTGCTATTTAGCCAATGAGCTGAGGGCGTTTCTTTTCCAGAAACGAAGTGATGGTTCTTTAGGATTGATGATTTATACTGTCATTTGTTCGGTGGTGTTGGCATTGTTAAGTTTCAAGTTTGGATTACTATAAATATTAGGTATTTTTTCATTTTATCTTTATTTATTTGGGTTTATTGAGTTCATGAACATAGAAACAGATATCTATTTCTATGTTCATGATTGAGTTCTTTGGGTTCTCCGTATAATGTTCATAAAATTTTAGCGGATGGAGATTATTTAGTGCGCTGTTTATATAGCAGAGAAAATCATATCTCTCGCTTTCATAATATAATTGCAAAACATGCTTTGTGAAATTGGAGTAATTGCAGGTGTCGATACAGGTTTTCTTTCTTGGGGCCTATTTTATGAAAAATAAAGGTTATTTTTGTGAAATTTATTATATTTTTGTGAAAAATAGCATTTTGTAACGAAAGTTGAAATCCAGTTACTCAAATTCGAAAAAAGCATTTATTAACAAAAGCTTTTTTAAATTCTTTTGCTGAAGTTTTCCTCTCTGGTGAACTTATTTGTTTACAAATTACACATTTTAAAATGTAACAAAATAATAATTAATTAATAAATAGTAATTTCTTTTAATGAAATTTTGTGAAAGGGCCTATTTTATAAAAAAGAATTGTGAAGGGGCCTGTTTTATTATAAAGAATTTTGCGAAGGGACCCATTTTATCAAATTGAGTTTTGTGAAGGGACCATTTTATTAAATTGATTTTTGTGAAGGGGCCCTAAATAGGCCTCAAATTTTGCTCGGATCGGCCCTTGAATTGTAAAACAAAAAATTAGAGATACATTCTGGTGTATTTTTCTTTCTTTTTTTGTCATATATATTTTGCTACTTTAAATTTCTTAAACCTAAAAGTAATGGTCGAGTTTTTATTAGGATTTTTTTTTTTTTTTTTTTTTGAAGAGGTTTATTTTCACTTGGAAAAGCTGAAATTTCATTTTTTGAAAATATTTCAAATTTTTAAATACAGTAGAACCTCCATAAGTTGACCACCCAACTGTAACTAAGTGGTCAACTTAGGGAATTTTTAGAAACTATCTAGTACAATATTAGAAAAAAAAATTAGTAAACTTTTTTAGTATTTTTTAAGGAAAAATTTAGAAAAAAATTAGCACTTACTTATTTTTATTTTTACTGAAGGTACAGCACATTTTTACAATTTTTGAAAGAATAATTCAATTTTTGTTTGAGTCCTCTTTTTGTTCATTAGGTAACTGCAAAAAGCACTTTCACAGTTTACAAGTCCATTAAGCATGCTTGGGCATTTTTCTGCAGCGAAATCTTTAAGTTGCTCCATCATGCGCTTTACATCGTCTTCCTTCACAGTTGGGTACTTTTGAGTTTCGTCGTCACTTGGATCATCATCCTTTTCGCCATCTATTTCTTGTACCTTAGTGTTCTCGCTGTGCTTACTTGCAGAGAGTATCTCATTGAAGATTGCCTCTGGGTCTGGTTCAACACATGTTACTAACCCATCGTCCTCGGTAACATAATCTTCAATATCAACTCCGTCAAAAACTGGCAAGGGAGATAAAGGAAGCTCATCCTCTTGCACCGATGTTGTAGCTGTAACAAATCCAGCTTTCTTGAAGCAGTTCTTAATCGTGCTTTGCGTAACTTTATTCCAAGCAGAATTAATCCAATGGGGGCAAAAATTTATCACCACATTTGTGAGATTATTCACTTTCGGGTGGCTGGGGTAGTTGTCCACGGTAAGTAAGACTGCTTTTTTCCTATTTTTGCGTCAATTCCTCTAACCCACTCTTCGAACAAAGCACTGGTCATCCAAGCGGATCTATTTGCTCTAAGAAAAACAGGAAGGTCTTCAGGTTTTACATTTTTAAACGCACTAGGTTTTACGGATTTGCCGATCACCGTAGATTTCAATTTTCCCCAGTCATGCTAGCACATAGAGGAAAAGTAAAACGCTGTTTTGAAAGTTTTCCTTTTTTGCAAGTGTCACCCTTCATTACTAGACTTCTATCAGGCATTGCTTTAAAGAAGAGACCGCATTCATCAGCATTAAGGATGTCCTCATCTTTAAAACCTGTAGCAAACTCTGGGAATTTTTCAATAAACTTCTCCACCACTTAATCTGAAACCTCATTCGATTCCCCACACATAAATCTCTTTGAGAAATCTTGTATTGTAGTTTGAATTTTTCAAGCCAAGCTGCTGGCGCTTGGAAGTCCTCTATTTCGAATGCTTTTGCAGTTTTTTTTTGCTACTTCCTGAAGCATAGGTCCCGATATTCTTGCATTGATTGATCTCATCTCCTTAAACCAACGAAACCTGACTTCGTTCACAGTGTCGAGGCTCGTTTTTCTGCGTTTTCTTTGGAGACCCCCGTTTTCGGAAGAATATCTTTCCAGATATTCTTCCTTGAGTTTTAAAATGTTGCTCACACCAAATTTTTCCGTTGTCTTTCTTTGGATGCTGCTTTCCAGAAAATTAAGAAGATCCACTTTCTCCTTTAATTTAAGTTCTTTTAGAGCTTTTCTTTGCTCCATTTTTAATGAAAATTCGCAAATAAACGACCGGTCCCGTCACGACGCGACATCCAGAAAAAAAGAACGGAATGTGTTTCACATGTGAGCGATACACGTTGTTTTCTAATTCTGCATATAGCTACACCGCTACGCACATCTCCCACTTCCCTGAAATTTTTCGACAGATTCCAGGAATTCTGGCTTTTCCCTCCCATTGTATCATACTGGAAGTGAACAATGAATGGAGCACCACAAGGGAGGCGAGTGTTGCTCAGATAAACTAAATGACTGATAAAGAAATTCCTGGAAACCAGATGGAGAACAAACGGAGGATAAAGCAAATTTAGGAAAACATCAGTGGTCAAGTTCCAGAGAGTAAAACCTACTAAAAAGTGGTCAACATACAACTTACGGAGGTGGTCAACATAGAGAGGTAAATCTCCATTGAAAATGTGTTGTGACCATTCAAACTAATAAATTTCGGTCAACATAGAGAGGTGGTCAACTTTGGAGGTTTTACTGTAGTTACATTCGGCTGTAAAATGTTGAAAAGTTTTGATTATAAATAAAAGTTTGAAAATGAGTTATCACTTTTTTGTTGTTGTTTATTGACAGACGATATTGATTTTTGCTTAAATGATGTGCTGTAAGTGCAATTCCCAGCATCACTGCTAATGTATGGAATCCTACTTTACAAAATAATTTACAGAGCCAGTCTGTAAGTGGCAATATGAATTAGAGATGTACTGTAGGCCAAACTATGTACTCGGTGAATACTGATTGGTTGTAAAATTTTACTTTCTTTTTGTTTTAACCCCACAAAACAAAGTACTACACCTGGCAACAATGTTGTTGGTATAACAGAAACATACCATAATGCCCCCACCCTTTCCCCATATGCAAGAAATGAAAATGTTGTAATTTTTAAAGTTGAAATTTCATTTTTTAAATGTTTTATTTAATTTTTTATAAAACTACATTCTGGTATTTTTATCAATTTTAGTTTTTTAATCAATTGTAATTTTTGTGAATTAGAGAATCAGTTGTATACTTTTTGTGAATATGAATTACAGATGCATAAAATACTCTGCATTTGGCCAAATTTTGACCATGTACTCGCCCAATACCGAATATAATCCTAAATAACAAATGGAGTCGCTAAATAAGCCAGACTACAGATATATTTCCAAAAAAAAAAAAGGAATGATCATACTATAAAAAAATTGTTTCCATCCAGGACAATTTAGGAAACATAATATGGTGAATCCAAAGAATTCAACAAACCAGAATAAATAATGATAAAATGAAAAAGTAACCTAATATTTATTGTAATCCAAGCTTCCAATGCATCAGATTGACCAAATTCATGTTTTTTCCTGTGTTTGACTGAATAATTTTGTGATTTTTACCTGCAACCGACTGATGAACTTCAAGTTTTTTTCATCTAATAGATTGACAAACTTCTCGATATTTTCCCGCGACCGATTGATGAATGCATGATTATTTTTTTCCACGTCTGATTGATGTATTTCATGATATTTTTCCAACGACTGATGGGCACATTTCACTGTAGTTTCCGTGGTCAATTGGCAAAATTTCGTCGTTTCATCCTGCAGAAGTTCAACGTAATGCATGATTTTTCCAACCGTTATTGATTGAAAACAGCTGCAATTTTTACCCACACCAACGAATTTTAAGATTTTTTTTCCATGCGACTGATCGACAAATTTTGTGATATTTTTCCTGCAATTGTTAGGCATGTTTCTCAATTTTTTTCCCACGACCGAAACATTCAACGTAGAGAGAAAAAAATTTGCTACACACATTGCACATTTTCTGCTTCTGTGGTTAATAGTTTAAATGTTCTTGCAATTTTTTTTTTTTTAAATCTTAATTTTGAATATTTTGAATTTTAAACCATTTAATACATGTAAGGAATATAAAATCATTTATTTACCCCCATCCTTTTCATTCCTCAGGACAAATTTCAATTTTAAGGTAAGTGGGAAAATTGTTTCTTTTGGTATTTTGCATAAAATATAACTTGTTAAGTAACATATTTTTGTCAATTTGTTTTAAAAAACATACTACATGTAACCCGTCAAGATTTGACGCCAAACAACTTCATGGTACCATTAAAAAAAGTTCATTGTCACTTTAAAATGCCTTAAATTTTTGCAGAAAAATTCAAATAAATAAAAACATACCTTGATCTAGGCTGGGGATGTGGGAATCGACAAAATGTTAGAGTATGCATGTCAATGCAAACACTTTAAGAGAGGTTTCCATTTACTGACAGAACACAGATTAATAATATAAGATTGTGAGTATCTGACATTTATTGCTAACAAAATGCATTTAGATATACTATAATAACAGAAGGATCATTAAATCAGTAGGTGGAGAAGTCTGTAGTGTATGATTTATCAATGTTGTGCCATTAAATAGAAAAAGCATCAGATGAAAGAAATTCTGATAGTGCATGTGTAACTCTAACATTTTGTCGGTTCCCACAACCCAGGCTAGATTTAAATCACGGTAAGTTTTTATTTATTTTAATTATTCTGCAAAATTTAAAACATTTTAAAGTGGCTATGAACTTGTGTTAATGGTAAGATCAAGTCGTTTGCCGTCAAATTTTAACAGGTTCCATCTAGTATAATATAAACTAAATAAGTTAACTCCTTTCTCAATATTTTTAATGCCCTCAGTTATATCACACTTTTGGATACATCATATTGGTTTTCTTGTCTTTTGGCATGTGCAACATAATTAGGGCTTACTCTATCTAATAAACTAAATTTTGATAAGAAATGGACAAAATTTTTTATTTTATTTAAATATTTTTTTTAAGTGCATATTTTATTTCTCAAATTTTATTTTATAAGCAGCCAATTTAGACAATATATGTAAATTTCCTGCTTTCTAACAAAATTTTCTTATTTATCTTCCTTTTTCTTCATTTGCTAAATTTACTATTTGGTCCTTGTTTTCTTATGTAACTCAAATTTTGCTTCAAAATTATAGAATTCTCTTTACAAAAATTAAACTTCTCTTAGATCAATATATATTACTTTTCAAATATTGTTAAAAAAGTAAAACTTTTATAATAGTAACATGTTCATGCAAGCACCACACACACACAAAAAAAAAACCCTTACGCAAATTACAATAAAAATCATAAAAACTCTTATTTTCAAAAGGGTTTTACAAAGCAAGACCTTTCTATTTTTCTAAAAAAATAGTCCATATAACAATGCATGCTAAATTGCATTTGAATATTACTTTAACTAACAGCAAAACTTACAAAAAACTATGCAAGATACTATGTGAAATCTTTTTTGACACACACACACACACAAAAATCTTGAAATATATTTGATAATGTTCAATAAAGATGTAAAAATACACTTTCTACACAAAGTTGTATAGATAAACTCCTTTGTGAACCTCCTTTGCATCCCATACACATTTTGTAATCTTTTAACACCAGTAATTCCAAATAAAAATCTTTGCCTATCACTCATATTTAAACACAATATAAGGTACTTACAGTTTTTTTACTAGTTTCAGCTTCAGAAGATGCTCTGTGCTTTAATCTTTTGGCAGGTGGAGATGCAGCAGATGCAGAAGAGCCAGACGACCCAGATGATGAACCAGAGGAAGAGCGTGATTTCCTTAAAAAGAAATAAAAGATTCATAAGCAGTTGTTGTTTTAATGACAAAATTTATATTTTGACAAAAATAATTTATATTTTCTAATTTTTAACGGCTGGTTTCATTTTTGAATTAAAGAAAAGGAGAAATCCATGATAAGCAACTATATCTAACAATCAAGGCGTTTTTAAGAGATGTTCAAATTAATTTTATTTGAAAAACTGGGACTTTTTCTATAACTGCATCAAATTCACTTTATTTTTAAAATGTAATTTTCATAATATTCAGTTAGCCTACAATGTAAATATGATTCTTACTTACATGAAATTTAGTAAAATCATTTTCTTCAAACTACAGTTTTTTATTAATAAACTTTAAACATAAGATGTGTCTGAAGTATATATTATATTCCATCAAATTTTCATAGGTGCAGCAAGTTATGATTATTGCAAAATGTTTAATCACTCTTACATAGTGTTGCAAAGACTAGAGAAAACACGGTCTAAACCTGGGAATGAACCGGGTTTTTTAGGAATAAACTGGGTCTATTGGAAATAAACCGGTTCTTTGGAACTCTACTCTTACATCTACTATACTACTAAATCTGCAGATCAGGAGCCTCAACATCAGCTCTTATCTAAGTACATCCTGATTTAACTTGATGGTAATAGCATACTAAAATCTCCCCAAAATAGACATATTTGGAAACTTTTAAACCTATTGGGTTCATTCATAAACGTTAAAATTTGTATATCATGCACTGCCTTCTGTCTGCCTGTTTGTGAGACGCTTATGTAGGTGGTCCAAGGGTCACACGAGGTGATGGTTATAAATTTAGTCATAAATTTATCTGTCATCCCATTCACTTGTAACCTCAAGTTTGGCGACCAGAGTCTACCTCCTATAAATCACCCGTGGCTGTAGGTCTCACTTGTGTGTGAAATCATTAATACTTGTTAATTGACATTTGATAATTAATGTCTATCAATTATTAATTAATTCCCATGGAACTAGTGTCTTTTATGGTTGCATGATTTCTTCCCCTTTCTTTTTGAGTGCATGGTTGATTTTATAAAAATAAATATGTATGTATGCAGGGATTGGGGTTTTTACGCTAAATCCCGTGAGATCAGTTATCAATGTTAGGACGGTAAGTTAGGTATATTGCGTCCCAACACTAGAAATAAAAAGAAAAGTGCCCAGTTAAACTGATGGCATTGAGCTCACAGGCTATTCACACTATTTGTATATTATACTCTTATTTCAATGGATAATGCCCCTCAAAAAATAAAGAAATAGACAATAAAAATGCAAATTCCGATTATGAGATACACTTTTGATACAAGCTAAATACAAATTTAGAGTTTCAGTCCATTCTTTTATTTTTAGAGTAAAAATATGTGATCCATTTCTCACTAACGGCGCTGTTATCTTTATGAATTTAAAATAAAAAAATATAATAAATATGGCAAATGTAAAACTTCCATTCCAATTTCTTAACAATAATTATTTTTCAAAAAAGAATGATCATGAAGCAAGTTTCATAACAAATAGTTTTATTTAAATAAACAGAAATAAATATAGGTGTATATTTACAAAATTATTAATATAACACATAAAAGCGCCTACTCAGAACCAAATCATTTAATAAGTTTATGTCCTACTGAATATACAGTTACATTAGTTTGTTAGGTAATAAATTAAAAAAATAATCTAAGAAAATCACAAAATGTAACTAACACACACGCATAGGTCATTATCACCTTTTTTCGAGTGTAAATAAAAATACAAAGTTTACCTTACCCGAAAGAAAGAAAGAAAAATTAATCTTTTCATTATAAATAAATACTCTATGCATTGTTATATCTACTTGTATATGAGAATGTCCACTACTCCAGTCATAAGGCCAACATTAGTTTTAAGAAAAAAGTTCAATTTTGACAAAGGAAAGATAATTAAATAACTGATAGCAGAGTTTGGTAAAAAAAAGAAAAATGTTTTTAAGTGTCAATCATTATTTTCAATTGCAAATAATTACACGCAATATTAATAACAAAAAAAAAGAATACGCTTCTATTTGATTAAATAGTTTTAGGCCAAATACAGGAAATTGCTTTATGGTAACTAAAAATAGATTCGTAATACCAAAATTCTAGGTTTTCTTCATTTGTATAGTAAACGTCTATCTGTGTACTTTCATTCGTTGAAATTTCGTCCGAGAAAACCTTGTTATGTAAGTTGTATAAAGTTAATATTTTATTTATTTTTTGAAAATCGGTGGATTTTCTTTCAATATTGAAATCACTAGCAACGGTAAATTTACAGTCAAAGTGCATCAAATTGTCTAGAATTTCTGTCATTAATGATTCCAGTAGTTTGATTGATGCCTTCGGAGATTTGTATCCAAAAAGAACAATCATTTGACCAAGTTTAACGGCACAGAATTCTGCATGAACTCCGCGATCATGTCTTATACAATTATTTATGAATTGGCACTCATGAATTATTTCAGTTTTAGCAGCACACATCAAGCCAAAAGCCTTCCGCTTGCCAACACAGTCTATGCGAGATATGCACGTGAATTTGCCATCAAAATCATACACATCATCTTTCAAAGAAAATGGTTCCAGGAAACATAAAAGGTGTGCAGTCGTATAATGTGGGTCTAATTTTATATCTAAATAATGTGCATTCAGTGACTGGACGTTGTGAATAACAATTTTGAAATAACTGTCCAGCACGTCATACATGAATCTTAAATCGAAACGTTTTGGATGATTTTCTAATCTAGACAGCTCTTTTAGTACTGGATCATTTTTTTCTAGGGATTTGGGTGGTTTAAAATCACCATCAATATATAAACCATCAGCAGTAGTTGCTTGACTGCATGCGACGTACAGCTGAGCTCTCTACATTTTTTTGCAATTTTTACTATCACAAAATTATGTGTGGCACTTTGACCCTTATGTATAGTTCGTCCATTGGCAGCAATCAAAGGAAATTGTGTCCGAACAACTTGTAAGCCCCGTCCATGCCAAGTTTTAATAATTTTAACAAGTGGAGAAATTGGAGTCCAAGTTTTATCTATTCCTTTAGAATTGAGAAGATTTTCATACTTTTTCCACATTTGCGCTCCCACAAGTGGATCATCAAGTTTAAAAAATACCATTGTTGGTACCCTTTTACCCGTATTTGTATTTCCATATTAGATGTGTTCTAATGTTCCTGTTGTGCCAATGAAAAGCCCATCTTCTACATCTATATTGCACGTAATCATATAAATTGCAGATATTTTCAATTTAACGACTGCGGGTAAGTCATTTGTGTCTGTATTTTAAGATTTTTAGCGGATTTTAGCATTTCTTCTTTAGTAGCTTTTTACCAGATCCTTGAGTTTTATCGAAAGCATATGCCACGACTTCTGTCTGTAATTTACTTTGAAAAAAGCTATTCTACTTATCACATTCTGCATTTGTCGAAAAAAAGGATATTGCATTGATAGGTGGTTGATTTGAATTTGTTATTTTACGAGATTTTATTAGTGTAATACCTTTTTCCGTCATTGCACCGAATGCCATATTATTTAGTGCTTCTGCAAAAGCACGATCGTTTTGTTGTTGCATGATTTCCGTTAAATTATACATTGAAAACATGTGTCAAAGATAATTGTGAAATAATGGTTTTCTATCGATTTCGATTATTTCACCTTCTTCTGGATTAGTAAATACAAATTTTTCCATTACTGGTCGTAATTGCCAAAAATCACCAAGAACAATAACACTAACACCACCTAAAGGAAAATTATTACGGAATATCTGCCTTAAACGATTTTCGACAAAATAAAAATCTCGTAGTTTGACCATTGAAGTTCCATCAATTACAACCAATTTTAAATTTACAAGTTTTGTAGAGAGCTGATTACACATATCATCACTTAGTGGTTTTAGAGAGTTTTGATTTAGTGGCAGATGGAAAACGGAATGTAAAGTCATTCCTCTAATGTTAAAAGCTGCTTTACGAGTTGGTGCGCACAATAAAATCTTAATAGAAGAAGGATCTTCTCCTGGAAAGGAATTAAAGTATCTTAAACCAGCTTGAACAATCGAATTAATAAGAGTACTTTTACCAACTCCTGCGCCACCTAAAACAATTTCATAAAATGGAACTTTTCCATTTTTTATTTTAAACATGATATCCATAAAATATTTTCTTTGCTTGATATTTAAGCTTCGAATGAGATCAGTATATTGATGTTCAGGAATTAGCTTTGGACTCAAAAGTTTTAGCTGTTCCTGTGCAGCATTTTGACACATATCGAAGAGTATCATTCATTAAAATATATTCCTCATCCAGTTTCTCATCTGTTGTGTTAGAGAAGTCATTTTCTTCTTGCTCGATTTCTCGCACCATACTTTCTAAATCTAGCATTTCATTAGTAATATATTTACTTTTATTCAAATTTATGGATCTACTATTAACATTATAAATTTCTTCTACATCTTTAGATACAATATCATCTTCTTCATTTCTGTATGGATGGAACAACATCACTTGCTCTCTAAAATAATTATATGGGTCCTGTTCCCAACCATATCTTCTGAATCTGATAATTCTGGCTTTTGTCCGTTTTCTTATATAGCCTGACCTATCCAGAAGTTTTAAACACTCAGAAATTCGAGTGTTGTCTTCGGTTTCAATAACTGGTTTGTTTAAATCTATTCCACGAATTTTTTGATCATTAAGAGAATGTACTACAGAAACATATTTTTTGTCACATTTTGCTTTAGAGTATGTGTACATTGCAGCAAATTCTGCAAGACATAAGTGATCTAATTCATGCGGCCTTTGTGCATAATGGTCTAATATACATTTAACGCCAATAACTGTCGAATCATCCAATAATTGTTTCAAATCTTTTGGAGCTTTTATCATGAAAACACGAGAATTTGGGTGTGAGGTCGGAATGTAAATGGAATCGCGACTACATACAGACAAAGGCAGCCTCAAAACACCGTATGCTGCTTCTTGTGCTGATATTTCTGTTCCATTTAGAAACACACTTGCATATTTACGGAGTTTTTGTTTTATTGTAGTATTCCCTCTTTTCATGTCTTCTGAAGCATCTTTTAGCAATTTTGACATTCCTCCATATGAATTGTTGATGTAAGCAACACAATACTTGATGTCCATATTCGTGCGCCATGCTTCTATCATTTTGAAGTTGTACGCATTAATGAACATTGCATTTACATTTCGTTTAAGAAAAACAGTGGGTCTCTTTATGGATGATCTGATAGCAAGCACATATTCAGACTCAGAGATGTTCAAATTCTGTAAAAATTCAGTAAAAGACATGTCACCAGTGTAATTTCTACCAAGATCTTTACAATTCATGTATGATTTGATTTCTTTAAATATTTTTTTGCATTTTGTCAAAGTCTCTTTTTATCTGTATCTAAAGCCAATGGAAGGAAGATTTCAGTTGAATTCATGGGAGGATGGGGAATGCCAAATCTACATATTTTAGTACCACTTTTAGATTTTTTTAGACATGTTTTAGAATGGCGATGATTTTGAAAATTTACAAATGCATTCAAATTTTCGTTATTCTCGTAAATTCTCTTGCATGTAATAAACTCATCAATAAATTGCGTGCAATTTGACCAAGTTGAATTTTCTTCCGGATCAAATACAGGAGCATTTTTCTGCCAAACGAGCATATGAACATGAGGTGATCCTCTGTGTTGGAATTCAACTCGATAATAATAATCCAAAATAGTTTTATCTTTACTAATAGGACCGGAGTTGGATCTCAGTATCAAGTTGAGAAACATTCTAAATCGATAATCAAAATATTCTGCACAAGTAATAGGGTCATTACGGATAAGTTCTGCTATTGAATTAAAATTGAGGTTGCATGCATCTTCATGTGAAATAGTTTCCTGATGCAAATTCTTTGCCAAAATTATAATTAATTCAAGCCACTTTGTCTCTGCTGCAGAAAATGTCAAGAACAAAGACGGTATTCCAAGCTGTCTTATCATGGTGTTTAATTTTTTTTGCTTATCTTCCCAATAAGCTGGAGATTATCTTAAATTTTTTAGAACTTTATAGCCATCGTCGTGTTGAATAAGTCTATCAACGCTCTGTGCATCTTTCAACTCGGCCGCTGTAATATTAGTTCCACATTTATTTGTTTTTTTACGTAAGCAAATGTTAATTTCTGAAGCAATTCTCTTATTTTGCAATAATTTATATGCATACAATATTTTGTTTGGCTTGCATGCTCTTCTGTCGTATCTTTTCGCTTCAGAATTAGCAATATCTGAATAATTGACATGGATAGAGTCTACGAATACCCTTGCGGTTCCACAGTAGATGGAAAAGATAAATCTTTGACTTTTCGTCGAGTAATAAAGACATTGGGGATCTACCTTCTCCAGGCGCAAACTTAATTGCCATATTATTATCTGTTTCTGTTATCAAAGTTTCCAATAAATTTGAATTATGTGGCTCATCATCTTCAAAATCAGAATCATCAGAGTGCAAAAAGACTTGAACAGCATCATCCATTTCCTTTTCACTTACTTTTATTTGATTTGCAATCTGTTCTTCCAAAATGAAATCTATTGTTTCAGTTTCCAGTCAATTTGCCCATTCGTCAGAAAGTACCACACCTTCTTCCTTATACAAGTCTGTATTTGCCAAATATTTAGCGGCTGCGTAAACTTTTGCTGGACGAATTGTTTCGAACATATAAGGACGATTATATTTCAATCTTCTCATTAGCATTAATTGGATAGTCGAAGTTTCGTTGAATTTTCTAGGCAGAACTGTGACTGTATCATTTAAGGTATTTAATATATTTATAACATTTCTATGAAGACCCAATTTGTCGGTCAATACCAAGACGCCGAATTTGCATAAATGGCAGGCGCAATGCAACCAATCGTTCTTCTAAGGGTGTCAGATCAGTCAATTCAGGTGGAATTGGCAGAAATTCAAATCCGTTTCCCATCCATAATTTGGGAATTTTGTTCAATTTCATTTGATTCCAGCAGGTGTTACAGAAACAGTATGGAGGATTGGAATCCTTCAGAAAAAGAGATTTCTTGACGATATCTTCTTTAATATTCGCATGTAAGGTATTCAAATAACGATACGATACAGATTGTCTGAACCATAATCTCCCACAACATGAACATATGTGAGTGGGACCTTCACTAATCATATTGTTAAATTCTTCCAATAAATTACTCCAGTTAGATCTTATACTTTGCTTACTATAGAGCTTTCTTTGACGATCTTCTACACGTTCATTTTCACGATATTCTTTTCCCCTTCGCAAATTCTCCAATCGATTACGATTCTCTTTCTTTTCTTTTTCGCGATATTCATCATTTTCTCTAAAATTTTGTATTCTAGTACGATTCTGTTTATTTTCATTCTCGCGATATTCATCATTTTGTGTTAATTTTTTTTACTCTGCTGTGAGTTTTTTCATTTTCACGATATTCATCTTTTTCCCTGAAATTTTGTATTCTAGTACGATTCTGTTTCTTTTCATTTTCGCGATATTCATCATTTTGTCTTAATTTTTGTACTCTGCTATGAGTTTTTTCATTTTCATTTTCGCGATATTCATCATTTTGTCTTAAATTTTGTACTCTGCTGTGAGTTTGTTCATTTTCTTTTTTGCGATAGTCATCATTTTCCCTGCGGCATATTTTAATTACTTCAGCTTTTGATCTCAGACTTTTAGATTTAGTTTTCGGCATTTTAGTTCTTCATAAAATCTAATTTTGGTGGCACAGGTAAATATTGAAAAGTTAACTAAATAAGTTCAAGTTATTTAATACATTATAAATTTTATTTTTCAGCCTGATAAAATTTAAAATCGTATTTCATATGCATACACGTAAACACGTTTACACTAAACACGTAACAATCTTAAGTGCACCCAGTATATCATTTTTATTATATTAACGTCTGGACTTTAAGAGTAGTTTTCTATACACCTAGATTCTTCGGTGAAAGGATTGTTTATCAAATTATTCGATACCTTTTACACAAATTTTTGAAATTTAAATAGAGCATTGCAGCTTATTCAATCAAAATATATACAGCATCAATATTTCATAACTTTCTTGAATAAAATAAACACTTGCAACATTATTTAGAATATATTTAAAATGTTTCACATTCTTTCCATGCATAATTTTACTGCATTACTTAACTTGGCAACTCACAATTCAGTTTATATTTTCAAACAAAATGCATGTTCACTCCAAGAATAAAAAGTTTAAAAAAAGATTAAATAGTACATCTACTTTTTCAGCATTGAAAATAGTACAGAAATTTGCAGTACTGTACTTATGTGAATTTGAAACTTGAAATAATAAGCATGAAAAAACGATTAATTAAAAAGAGTTTCACACAATTATAAATTATAATATCTCAAATGTCGAACGATCGAACGAATAATAAACGAAAAAGATATTTATCTATTCTGAAATATCTGTTGCCACACATAAAAAAGTAGCGTTATAACTATATTTTAAAAGAAAAAAAAAAGATTCAATCGCAGACAATTTAAAAAAAATTATTTTATGAAACACAACCACACGAAACATACTCCAGTCTTTCATAATTTCAAATTTATCAATTTAAAATACGGCAGACGACAAATAAGCAATAGTTCAATCTGAATTCAGTAAATGCTAGGCATTTCAAGAAGTACGAATAATTTTTTTTATCGTAAAATTGACAAATATTCTATGCATTGTTCTATGCATATGCTAATATTCTATGCATTGTTAAAATAGAACTTACTCTTTTTGAGCAAAACGGTGAAAATAAAAATCATAAAAAAGCTGCGTTTTTTGTTATAATACAAACCAATATAGTTCAAATGAGAAAAAAGAGATACTGCTATTACACATTAATGTCGACTATCTCTGCATGATATAGGTATAGTTCAGAGGTTCCCAAAGTGTGCTCCGCGGAGCCCTTGGGACTCTGCCTATACTTTTCAAGGGCTACGCGGCGTTCCAGGAAAATAAACAAAACATGAAAGAAATTAGCATATTGCAAGGAAATATTTTTCGAAAGTATGTAGGAATTTGTGTGTGTGTGTCTAAGATAAATACATCTATCACTGGGTTGAAAAATACAATAATATATTTTTTAAAATCATTAAAAATTTGCATTTTACATGTAACCATTTTCTATATAATATTTTTAGTTTCAATTACTTTATTTTATGTTTCTGCATTTAATGTATTTAAAAAATTCGATTCAAAATAAACTACAAGAAATAGTATTCCGAATCGAATGCAAAACGTGAATCGCGCCAGTGCTGTTATCTCTGCTTGCCGAACTAAAGGGAAAACAGATTTGTTCTTTGGTGCTCCGCCTATTCATATGTTTATACTTAGTTCTTTTTTGCTTAGTAACCAGTGCAAAACAATTCAATGACAATTTTCACACTAAAATTTTATACGGTATTGCCGTCACACTTTGTGCAAAATTTAAAAAAAATCTATCAGCATTTAATATTTGTAACACATGGGCTGATAAGTTCACGGTCTAATAAAGAAAACACAACTTTTTAACATAACTTTACAACTTTATAACTTTAATAATAAATAATAATTTAATAATAATAATAATTTAATTTAATAATAATAATAATTAGATAATAATAATAATTTTATAATGAAAAAGCTCCAAACAGTGCTTAGAATCATCGACTCGTTTTTTTCAAATTCAACATGTGCGGCACCCACTTTGACAACATTTTCACTTTGACTTTTTCATAGACAAATGTTCATTCAAAATAAAACCTGCACATTCCTTGGATATCTTCAGAGTCTGAACTATCACCTGCAACTTCACTTTGCGGTTCCCCAAAACGATTTTGTGGACTTTTTTTTATGTTTTCCGGAGAATTCACCTCTTTTGCATGGTGCAGCACTGGTGTCCATACGACCACGTTTAAATTCAGCAAACCAGTCAATAATGGTTGATTTACCTGGTGCAGTGTCCGGATAACGCTTATCAAGCCAAGCTTTTGTTTGAATGGTGTTTTTTCCCCATCAAATAACAATTCTTGAAATTCTTGTTTATCCATTTTTTTTGTTTATCAACAAAGTCGTTCAACTAAAACCACGCTAACGTTTTATCCACACGGCGAATCGTCATAACATTTTTTCTGCTACCTTTTAAAGGTTAGTATTTACTAAAAAAAAAAGCATCAGTTCGGCGATTGCAATGCCATCTGTGTGCCAGACCGAGAACTTTTCAGCCCATGTGTTATATATTGTATAAATGTATTATTTTTATTTTTGGAATTTTAATTTCCTTAAACTATTTATTTTTTTATTAAATTTTAGTTATTTAAATCTTTTATCCTATTTTTCATAAATGTATTTTAAAGCATCTTTTTTATAAGATCTTGTATTAATTAAAGCCCCCCACCAGATTCATTTTACATTTGTGTGTATTGTGTATATATATTTCTTTTTCTTTTTATAATTTTGATATCTTTAATCTGTTTATGTTATTTGTATTAATTTTCAGTTATTTAAATTTTCTATACTGTTTTTCATAGTAAAATAATGCTTGTCGCTTAAAACATTTTTTTTATAACATCTTGTATCATATTTAAAGCCCCTCATTTGATTCATTTTACATTTGCGTATGTTACAACTGTTTATTTTATCTCTATTTTTAAATTTTCTATACTGTTTTTCATAGTAAAACAATGTTTGTCGATTAAAACACCTCTTTTTTTTAACATGTTGTATCATTTAATAAACCCCTCGTTAGATTCATTTAATATTTGTATAGGTTGTGTATATAGTTTTCTATCTCTCTTTTTGTAACTTTAATTTCTTTAATCTGTTTATTTTTATTAATTCTTAGTTATTTAAATTTTCTATGCTGCTTTACGTAATTGTACTTAATTTTTAAAGCAATGTATGTTGCTGAAAACACATTTTTTTTAACATCTTGTATCACTCTTTAAAATTTTGTTTTAATTGGTCTCAGCATTGGCTAAGATTATGTTATGATGCCACATTTTCCTATCAGAAAGAAAGCTGTAGCAATTAAAAAAATATATTTGTTCTATACACTTGTCATCACGCTAACAATCTAAACTTTTGCTCAGCTCCACCCCTTGCTTAGACTTTTCGTCAATGAGTACCCGACCTGATATAAATTTAACCCCACCCATATATCCCGTTTTGTTAGTAAAGTTTTTCTACTAGTTGCAGTTTTTCAACATGCATAGTTTTTAACCGTATATCAATTTTGAGGCTAAAAACAATGGTGAAAGAAAGTTTCTTTCAAAACTATAATTAATAGCTAAATGCTTCAAATAAAACATCCAAAAAAGTGAACGGTGCTGCACCTAAAAATACAGGTTATAGATTTTGCTTCGCCCACTTAAACACTAAAACGATAATCTGCCTCTAAATGTATTTTTAAAAAATAGTTCAAAAGAAGAATCTCAGAGGCAATTCGTTTTCGTTGCATGTTTAGAAGTACTAGAAACGTAAAGAGCGACGAAAAAAGAATCCTTAATCGCATGATTCTATTACGGGTGGGCGGGACTAGCGAAAACGTGATATATAATTACTCATGGACGACTGGGCCTAAGCAATTTCTTTTTGCGAGTAGCCTATTGAGATTATACAGAAGTCTCTCTTTGTAAACGAAAACTGTATAACTTACCTTTTATTTCTGTGTGTGTGGTTTTCGCCATAAATAATAATAGTTTCACGTAAGCCCAAATGAAATGCATGAACCAGACAGGATTACCATTTTGATCTTTAATTCCGAGTTCATACTGGAAATGCCGAAAGAATATATTTATTTTAAAAATGGATGTCAATAACCCCTTAACAGTATTGCTCGAACGTCGCTTGGGTAAGAAGAGTTTGTTTTCTTACTAAAAGCTTTTAGAAACCACAAATTTTTAACTATAATTTTTGCTATATTTGGCGGACATATCTCGACTATACAAGGCAGGTATTTTAATACAAAAATAGTGGTTTTTAGTCCTTATTTTTAATTTATTGTGTCCAATAATAGTAATATTAAATAAAACTGTTAAGGGGTTAAATAATAGAAAATTTGATTTTCAAAATGTCTAGTATGAATTCAGAATTTCTGTATCAAGAAAAGGGCCAAACTGAGAACCTTGGCCATATGTTGGAAACTACCAGTTCAGACTCTTATCCAGCAGAACTTTCTCTGCTTCATAGGCATAAAAAAACATTAAGTTGTCAGAAAATTTGATTTTCAAAATGTCTAGTATGAATTCAGAATTTCTGTTATCAAGAAAAGGGCCAAACTGAGAACCTTGGCCATATGTTGGAAACTACCAGTTTGGACTCTTATCCAGCAGAACTTTCTCTGCTTCATAGGCATAAAAAAAACATTAAGTTGTAAACCATAGAGCACCGTGGGGTTATGGGGCTCCGCCTTAGAAATTATTCCCAAAAAGGGCTCCGCGAGCCCAAAAGTTTGGGAACCACTGGTATAGTTGTTATTTTTACGAAATTAATCATTGCATACATATCATATATAAAACCAATGACATTAAACTTGTTTAATTAAAATAATGTGTGTGTGGGAGGGGCAATTTTCTTATACTTTACTTACTAAAGCTCTAACTTTATGGAATAATAAAACTTTATTCTAAATTTCGTGGAGGGGGGGGGGGGGGTAACCTTTTACAGTTGACCTACTCATCGGTAAATTTATAAAAAGTTTCAATAACTCCGACGACTAGTATATTGTGCCGACGAACTTGCTTCTGAATGACTGAATGTAGGCTACACCTCTTGGATGCTTGCAACCATGATTGAGATACAAACATTCGAATTAAGGGGAGAGGATTAGCTCCCCGTTCCTCCCTTTACACTTATCCAATGAAACCCCAAAATAAATCAGGGTAGCGCCTTATCAGAATGAACCTATATACAAAATGTGAAGCAAATCGGATAATTCTGCATGAAAAGCACATTTATCTAAATTAAGGGGGATAGCCCCCTGTTGTCTCTTTTATACTTAACCAATGAACCCCCAAAACTAATCAGGGAAGCGCCTTATCACAATGGACCTATAAACAAGATTAAAAGCAAATCTGATAATTCTTCAGGAAAAGTTCATTTATCTAAACTGAGGGGGGGGGATTAGCCCCCCCCCTTCCCCTTTTATACTTAACCAATGAATCCCCAAAACCAATCAGGGAGGCGCCTTATCACAATGGACCCATAAACAAGATTTGAAGCAAATCTGATAATTTTTCAGGAAAAGGCCATTTGATTTATCTAAATTAAGGGGGGGGGGGGAGATTAGCCCCCCGTTCCTCTCCTTTATGCTTAACCAATGAACCTCCAAAACCAAACAGGGAAGCGCCTTATCACAATGAGTTGGGTTGGGTTGATTATTGACGGCCAATTATCTACACTAGGGATATAGGCCCGGGGGAGTGCCCTTCGTGGGGGTCTTTCTAAGGGAACCTAATCCGTATTATTTACGCATGGAGAAATCCACGGCTCGAAGAAAACCACGAAAACTCCCTTATCACAATGATCCTATAAACAAAATTTGAAGCAAATAGGATAATTCTGCATAAAAAGCCCACTTATCTAAATTTAGGGGGGTAGCCCCCCGTTCCCCCCTTTATACTTAACCAATGAACAACTAAAACTACAGGGAAGCGCCTTATCACAATTGACCTATAAACAAGATTAAAAGCAAATCTGATAATTCTTCAGGAAAAGCTCATTTATCTAAATTAAGGGGGGGGGGGGGAATTAGCCCTCCTTTATACTTAACCAATGAATCCCCAAAACCAATCAGGGAAGCGCCTTATCACAATGATCCTATAAAAAAAATTTGAAGCAAATCGGATAATACTGCATGAAAAGCCCATTTATCTAAATTAAGGGGGGTGGTTAGCCCCCTTGTTCCCCCCTTTATACTTAACCAATGAACACCCAAAACTAATCAGGGAAGTGCCTTATCACAATGGACCTATAAACAAGATTTGAAGCAAATCTGATAATTCTTCAGGAAAAACCCATTTATCTAAATTAAGGGGGGGGATTAGCCCCCTGTTTCCCCCTTTATACTGAACCAATGAATCCCCAAAACTAATCAGGGAAGCACCTTATTACAATGGACCTATAAACAAGATTTGAAGCAAAACGGATATTTCTATCAAGAGTTATCGCGTTACGTACATATATACAGAACGGGCGGGCACATAAGCTCTCAGGCTTTGATAGCCTGTGAGCTAAAAAGTCCAATTGAGAATGTAAGAAGTGCAGTTTTAGAGACATATTGCACCCCAATGCTCTAAATGAGGAGAGTAGACTACCCACATTTTTTTTTTTTTTTTTATAATATTGAAACTGTTTGCCAAACAATTTGTACATACTTTTTCAAAAGTGCTTTTCATGTTACTTTTCTTGACAGAATTCAGATCTTGAAAGAGTTGTTCGATTTGAGGTTCAACAAAAATACCTTCTTTTATTTTGGCCTTGCTCATGCATGAAAATTTGTGCATCAAACATTCAAACTCTTCATCGTCTTTATTCATAGCTTTAACAAACAAGTCCACGATTCATATGGAGAGTAGATATACATATTTTTGTTTTGTCAACAACTCCTAGTGTGCAACATTTTTTGTGCCAGGAATATTTTCTTCTTGCAGTGAACATGTTTTCACATTCATATAAAAAAACAACTGAATTTTATGAAACAGTTTCATAACTCAGTTAGCAATGCTAATTAGTTATTTAGCTAGTTATTAAATTAAACAATGCATGTTCCTCTCAACAGTGAAGCGAAGGAAATTCCACCAGTGAGTAAAATACAGAGTGTCATACGCAAATTTGATCATTGAATTGTAGAAGACTGTTAAAATCTTTTTAAAAAGAAGCTGGAAAAAAAACAAAGGTCAGGAGAATTAAAAAATAAAAGAATAGCATGCATTTAGCACTAATGTTTTAGCAAGGGAAAACTTTTTTCATTTCAAAAATGACCCCACAGAAAAAAATTAGTATGTTACGGAGCAATTTGATTGCCATATTTCAGTGTTGGTAAGTTTTTGCCATATGAAGAAAAAAACATGTAAAAACCGTCCCGGTAAAAATAGATTTTTGCCAAAGTGGTAGCAAAAAAGACTATGTCGATTTAATTTTTTTTCTCATGAAGAAAAAAAAACAAGTGGGTAAGTGTGATCGAAGATCACTTAAAGGGTTTCGTTTAATATTCCTTTCAAAACAGTTTATCCTTTCTTTAATAAATTCAAATAAATTTCATTTAGCAACAACAACAAAAAAAAGTCATGTTTTTTTATAAAGTAAAAATTTACCGGTCTATTATTTCGTTTTTTCAAATATCTAAACTAGCCGGAGAGCGGGCTAAGCCCGCTATTATATTCTGTCATAATAATATCCTTCATACGAACTAAATGCAATATTTAAAAAATTAATTTCAAAATTACACAAATTGTACATCTTCAAAATGTTAAAATATGCGAATATTTCCATAATCGGATTTTTATCACGATTCAATATGTTTCTCAAACTCATATATTTACAATTCTCTATTACTCATATTGATACTCGCTTTGCATTATTCTTAAACATTTGAAAAATTCGTTAAACTTCCAATATGACGTCAGATTTTCTTTTTAATTCTCTAATGACATGATATTAATCTGCTTTGTGTATATACACATACTCATACTCCTTGTATTATTGAGAAATCTTAGGCATTTTCCATTTTATTACTACTACTAGCTGGCTTCGCCCGCTAGCAGGCCCCTAATTTACATCGGTGCCTCGAATTGTAGAAAATCTCGAATCTTGTAAAACATCGAACCGAACGAACCTCCGATCCTGGTCCCCGCTGCCTTCGGCACCGTATACCGGTCGTGCTACGCACGCACCGGATAATCCCTTAAATTGCACATCGAATAGTATAAACCTCAAACTGAACAAACCTCTGGCTCGGGTCCCCGCTGCCTGCGGCACCGTATAGCAGTCGTGGTGCGCACGCGCAGCAGTATACGTTAGTTCCACCTTCAGCCACCAGGTGGCACAATCCGTTTATACGATCATAACTGAAATCGTTAATGCTTTCAATGTCGAGTCGAATGAGCCATACCCCGTCGTTTTCATGCCCGTAGAACCGGAGATAGGAAAGCGCCCCCTGGTGGTGAAAAAACGAACTAAAATCGGTTAGCTCTATCGATGTCGAGTCGAATAAGCCATACACCGTCGTGATCCTTCCCATAGAAACCGAGATAGGAGAGCGCCCCCTGGTGGTGAGACTCGGAGCAAAAATCGATAACCTGTAGTATCCTCTGTCGACGTTGAGTCGAATGAGCCATATCACGTCGTGATCCGGGCCATAGAAACAGAGATAAGAAAACGCCCCCTGGTGGTGAAAAACGAACTAAAACCGATAAGCTCTAGTACTCTCTATCAATGTCGAGTCGATTGAGCCAAACCGCGTCGTGATGTGATCCATAGAACCCGAGTTGGCTGAAAAATCCTTTAATTACACCTTCCACCACCAGGGGGCGCAATCTGTTCTATACGAACATGACAGAAATGTGTAAAGCTGTCGAAATCCAGTCGAAAGAGCCAAACCCCATCGTAATCGGGCCCGTAGAACCCGATTTCCGGAAGCGCCCCCTGGTGGTGAAGCTTGGAACTAAAATATGTAAGAGCTAGCGATATCGTGTCGAATGAGCCAAACCGCGTTGCGATTGGACTCGCAGAACTCGAGATATTATGAAATGAATATATAAATCTGATATTATTATTCGAAAAGAGTGGTATAAACTTAGAAACTTTAAAAAATGTTATAGAGGGTCCTTATTACTTTAATTATGATGTTTGGAATCAGTTTGGTGGAAATCCGTAACATACTTTCTGAGTTATAGAAACGGAACATAGTTAAGAGAAAAAAAAAACCTCGCCCCTGGTGGTGAAAGAAGGAACTAAAATCGGTAAGCACTATCGATGTCGAGTCGAATGAGTCAAACCGCGTCGGGATGGGACCCATACGATAGGAGATATTTTGAAAAGAAATAGATAATTCCTTAGCTTTTTTTTTTTTTCCTATACAAAAATCCGGATTTTGCTAAAATAAAAAATTATGGTCCGAAATCGATTTTTTTTTTGAATCCCTGGAATGTCACCCTACTCTGAGCAAGGATGCGTACTCTTCAGATCCAAAAATTATTTAAAAAAATTTTTTAAGCTCATAGAAACCGCAGTTCCTTTAAAAAGGAATTGTTTTATCTCCATGAATAAACGCCATGATGTCTGTGTTAATGAAATATAACTGAGATATCAGGTGTTCCCAAATAAAATCTTTTTAAGTGGTCTAATTAAATAAACAAGTGGGTAAGTGTGATCCAAGTTCGCACAAAGGGTTTCGTTTAATATTCCTTTCAAAACACTTTATCCTTTCTTTAAAAAATCCAAATAAATTTAATTTTCTAAAAAAAAAAAAAAAAAAAAAAAACTGTCTATTTTTCTTGGTTTTTCGAATATCTGAACCGACTCGATAGCAGGTGAAGACCAGTATTATATTCTGTCATAATAATATCTGGCATGTGGACTAAATGCGATATTAAAAAAAAAATTAATTTCAAAATTAAACATGTTGTACACTTTCAAAATGTTAAAATATGCTAATATTTCCATAATCGGGTTTTTATCATGATTCAATATGTTCCTATGTGGGTCAGGGTTTTCTCCTGACCCACCCCAGCTGGTAATGGTATCATCCGGACTTCAGTCACCCCCTTCATTTCATGTCTGTTTGGTTTCGCCCATTCCCAGCCTGTCCAAAACGTGCCATTTCGGAGCGGCGTCTCCTCGACTGCTTGTTGTTCATCTGAGGAAGGCTAAAGTTTAGCCGAAAGCTCATGAAATTTTAACATCTTACAGTTTTAATGTTTTGAAGCTGTATTTTGATTTATTGCACCTCGATAGTAACGTAACTTATCAATGTGTTTACATTGTGCTTTATAAATATTTTATTGGGTGAATTTGACGTTCGTATTATATAGATTTTTCTATATATTTTTATAAAATTAAAAGTTTATTAATTGATAACTTCTCTTCTAATTGGTCGAATTTCACGAATTTTACCTTCATGAATTCGCGATTTTTTTTACGTCCGTCTGCAAATTTTTGTGCCAATGTGACAATTTTTGCGATTTTTTGAAAAAAGGCTGGAAAACTTCCAGTACGCCATGTTTATCAGAGCTGGAATGAAAAATATGGGGATGCGGGTGGAAGACGAAAGCTGATTGGCTCGGTTGCTAGCCTCGACGGAGGGCCGCGTTCAAGTCAAAACTGATATTGTTTCTTTGTTTTGGAAAAAATGCTCCTTTTTCGCTAATTTTCGAGACTTTGTTAATTAATAACTGTCTTAATTGAAGGCCGATTTCTTTGATATTGAATGTCAACAATTCTGGGATTTTTCCGAATTTTTTTATACTAAAAGCGCTTTGCTACTCGCTACGGTTGCCGAGTTTTTCCAGGTACAGACACACAGACATTTCTGAACATTAATAATATAGATGACGTCAATCAATTTTATTTCATATTTATCTTTTTTTCAATTGCTGAAACTTTTTATTTCACTTTCATTTTTCACGTGAAAATCGTCTGATAGAAAATTAATTATTGTAGAAAGAATTTCATTGTGGATTTTAAATTTTTGGCATCTGCTATAACGAAAAATATTTCAATTTAATAGGAAAAGGCTGTTAGAATTTTGGTTTTTTATCTCTATTTATTAAAATAATACGAATTTTTCAAATTTTAATATTTTGAGTTCTTCACAGTTGGTATTCATCTATATACACACAGTTTCAACTCTGTAAGTTATATAGTTTTTGAGAATGGCTCTGTGACGGACAGACAACAGAGCGGGAGTAATAGGGTTTCGTGAGCTGAACGAAACCCTAAAAAAAGAAAAACCAAAATATCTGATGAAAGAGAATAAACCCTTAATACTTAGTTAAAAAATCAATATTCTAAATTTATTTTTGGAACTCTTAAGGGAAATAAGTATATTATGCATTTTATGAAAGAATACTAACTTTTATAACAAAATTATAAATGAAAAATAATACTCATTTTATATAAATAAATAGAAAACTTAATTTTTTATTCATGCTTATACAATAGTTATCAATGATTATTCACACAATAGGAATGTGTAGGCCGTAAATGGGTAAAGCATTTATGTTTATATATGTAAGAAATTCAAATATACATTTATATCCTAAATTCAAATTTTTAATGTAAAATTATACATAAAGCAGAACACTATAAAATGGCTACAGGCTATTTATTGAAAGTAAAGAATGTAACTTTTTTTTGTACCTTTCTTGGGAGTGCAAGAGGGAGAATTTTTTTTTCTAGTTTCCTAACAAAACAAAACACGGAGGTTTTTTTCAATATGTAATTTTCAATTTAATTTAATTACTTTTTTATTTGTGACAGACTAGTTTCATTAGATAAATAAATATAAATTAGTACCAAAGACTTAAATATTTACATATTTTTAGGACTCATTACATAAAACAAAAGTAGTAAAGTCATATAAAACCTTTTGATTAAAAAAAAAAAAAAAAATAGATATCTGATTTTTAATTCGGTTTTTATAAGTTCCTAAGTTAGTATTAGACTGAATCCCACCTAGTTTATAAATATTTAAAACTATTTAATTATATTTATTAATTAGCAAATTAAGTTAAAAATATTAAATCTAATTGTTTGTAGCATTATAATCCTTATTAATTTATAGATCTTACTACACATTAAAGACCAATAAGAATTTGCTATTTTTTTCCATTTTTGCTCTGTTTTTTTTTTTAGTTTTTGCCACTATCCTGGCAAAAATACCAACCCTGTCATATTTGAAGATTGTATCTTTAAATATGTCAGAAACAATCACCATTTTAAAAGGGAGGATTTTGATGCCGACCAGTGTAAAGTTTAAATTACAAATTATTTCAAATTTCTACATAAGTGACTGTAATTATTTTTTTAATTATTTTCAGATGCAGTTATATTATTTATATAATACCCGACAATGTTTATTTTTATGAACATATATGCATATATATGTAATAGGAAAGGATATTTAAAATAACAAAAAACACTGTTTAAAAAACAACAAAAAAGAAACTATTTTTTTTTTTTTTTGTCAACCCTGCTTTATCCTTTGACTGTGGAATTTTTAAAACAAAATTGCCTAAAAAAATTGCATATTATATAAATTTATCTACAAATGTCTTGCCCATAGAATTCATGGGATAAGCAGTCAGAGGGTTAAAGTCAAGATAAAGGTCTTGGTTCCAGTTGCCCCAAATTCCAGGGAATGTGTAACCATCTGACTTCAGTTGGTATCGCCGCCAAGCATTCAGATTGACCAAAGAAAAATGCAATCAAAAGACATATTTACCTTGGAGGTGAAGGACGACGTCTTTGTGGAGAATCTCTTCTTGGTAATGGTTTTTGTCTTGGTTTTCTTGGGGGACTCCTTCGATGAGGACTAAGTGAATGTCGTCTAACCGGAGATCTCGAGCGAGAACGACTTCTCCTCATTTGGCGACCTCTTGATGGTGGAGGGGATCGACTGTGCCGTGGAGACCTATGTCGTTTTGGAGGAGGTGATCTACTTCTACGTGAAGGTGATCGACTGTGACGGGGAGACCTATGTCGTTTTGGAGGAGGAGACCTGCTTCTGCGTGATGGTGATCTGCTATGCCTTGGTGAATACTTCCATCGATTGTTAGGTGATCTATGGGGAGACGGTCTTTTCCTAACAGGAGAATGACTTCTTTGAGGACTACGGCTGTGTCCAATAGGTTTTGTTCTTTGAGGAGAACGACTTCGTCGTGGTGAACTTTTCTTTTTCGGAGATCTTTTTCTTTCTTTTATTGGCGAGTGGCTTTCTCTAGGAGATTTTCTTCGAACAGGAGATGGAGATTTACTATCTCTAGGGGACTTTCCTCCAACAGGTGATGAAGACTTACTTTTTGCAGGTGACTTGCTTCTAGAAACTGATATTTTTTTGTTATCATTCACAGGAGAAAGTGCTTGACGAGGAGATTTCATTTTAGAAGACGGAGAGTGACTTCTATGAGGAGATTTGATTTTATCAGGTGAATTACTGTGATGAGGAGAATGTGAGGTATTTCTGTAAACATATAAATATTATTAAAAGTAAGTAACCATCAACAATGTTTTGTTAAAATATTTTAAAAAGTAAAATATGCAGTTATTTCCTACCACAAATTAAGTAGTCATAAATAAACACTAATGATTAATGCATTACAATAGTAATCTTTTAACAGCACCACATATATTTAACTAATATAAATAAAGAAGATGAATTATAAATAATATTTCGATTTTACAGAACATTAAAAAAAGGTTTAGTAACTAACAAATTATAAGATATTCACATTTTCTTAAATTAATCCAAAATGCCAAAAATTTCCATTTTTCCAATTTTATATTAGAGCAATTGACCTATGATAAAGTACATCACAGGATTATTTCTAAGTCATATTTATATTAGGATGACATACACAGATGTTACACACTTATTAACTTGTGAAGATGAAAGTTTGCAATCTATTTTCATACCCTTCCTGATGGGCTAAAATTGTGAAATAATTCATAGTTGTGTGTTCTCAATGAAACTATTATTTATTGTATTTTAACATTTTCATAACTACATTTCATTTACAATTTGATTATATGTTGAAATGTTTAGTCATATTGATGGTGGCAACAAAATGGTTCTGTACACGAATCACAACAATGGAATTAACTAGGACTTCCCTCAAAGGGATTAGTCTGAGTGATATTGCTGAGAACATAGAGTTAATAACTTTTTTTTGATAAGTAATGAAAATGAGACATCTTTAATTATATATTGGTACAAATTCAAATGATGAAAATGGGCAAATTAAATGGTAGAATTACAAAATACTATACATAAATTCGTATCAGGGGTCGATGCAGAGTTTTTTTTTTGGGGCCCATTTTGTGAAAAATAACATTTTGTAATGAAAGTTGAAATCCAGTTAATCAAATTCGAACCAGGCATTTATAAACAAAAACTTTTTAAAATCTTTTTGCTCTCTGGTGAACTTGTTTGTTTGCAAATTACACATTTTAAAACATCACAAAATAATAAATAAATAATAAATTGAAAGTTTTTATGGTATAGAATTTTGTGAAGGACCTCATTTTATCAAATTGATTTTTGTGAAGGGGCCCATTTTATTAAATAGGTTTTTGTGAAGGGGTCCTAAATAGCCCCCAAATTTTTCCTGGATCGACCCCTGCATATACAATGTTAAAAAATAGAGAAGCAAACAAACAGAGATAACCATGCATGACAGCCATGCATAGGTATAAAATTGGAAGTACCACATACATTAAAGGTAATATAGAAAATAAGACACTTAAACATCGTATATCAGAATTTTAACTCTCTGAAATGATGTCAAGAACATGAAGATATTTGTAGCACCAATTAGAGTACCTATAAATGTCAAAAAATGTGTTTTTTGACAAAGGAATGTTTTATATGGTGTGTGGTTGTCTCGGAGGATTAAGACTGTTGCACATCTGTTTTCCATGGATGTGATGAGGTTATCAATAGGAATTTGGGGAATTCTATTATACTTTTTAAAAATTGCTATCTCAAAGTCCCAAACAGTCAACTTCAACAAAGACATCACGTTCGCTGCAATGCGTCGCCCAAGTGGGACCCAGACATGTGATAAACATAATAAAGTTCTTACCACTGCCTATTTATATCGTTATTTACTTTCCACCTTTCCTGTTTTCAATCATCTTTATTTAGAGCAGCTACATTTATATATTCTTACAGTACATTTACCTTTCCAATATCCTTCATCCAGTTTCTACAGTATTATCATCCAGCATCTATAGTATCTTCACCTAATGTCTACAATTCTATCTACAGTATCTGCAATAGCCCAGTTGAATGTCTTAATCCTTATACATATTGTTTAAAGCTTATTATATTCAATTTCTTTTATTTTACAAGCATATCTTTAATTCACCTGTCTTTGTTTACATTCAGTCACACTTCTATTCACTTTTTCACAGCCACGCACGTGCTGACTGCTTTCACCGTAAGGTAACGTTGTTCGATCGTGATCGCTATGCTCTACGTGATGTATGCGTTTGACGTCACAATCTCACTCCTTCTACCTGCTCCTTGCATTGCATAACAAGCAGCTATTGAAACAAATGTTCAGTATAAAACAGTCTCTTATCTTGTGCTCTAATAGCTTGTCTTTTAGCCTGGCTTGCTTTAGCTATTTTTACTTTTGTTTTGCTGCTTTTCCGTGAATGAGCTGTATTCATGAGAATGTTATTTTAACCCTTCTTATTGAAACAGTGGAAAATGTTAAAGTTGTTATAATGGCTTTTAAAGTCCTTTCATCTGGTTTTTACCATATAGTTTTTTAAAGTTTTAACGATCACAAAACATATGTATGTTCATTTTTATGGTGCTTCACATATGGCTATTGTGTGTTTAAACGTTGGTTCTTTGTGTATAGTTGTTTTATTTTAGCTAGATGTCAGCACTGCCCAAATATTCTTGAATTAAAAAAATAAGCACTTTTATTTTACCGTTTTCTTGAAAATTATGTGATGTTAAGGGGTTAAAATATCTCGTTTGCATTTCAATATTTTAAAACTATTCATTTTGCACTGGATAACTGATGTGAATCTTTATAATTGGTGCTTTTTACTTTTTCAATTTTGTTTATGGGGTTTTTCTTAGGAGGATATTTTCACTTTCTTAACTGATTTTAAAAGTGAAAGTATCCCTATAAAAAAAAAAAAAATAATAATAATTAAAAAGCCCTGCAAACAAAATCTAAAAAATAAAAAGCGATGATCATAAATATTAACCTCAGTTATTCAATGCAAAATAAATCGTTTAATAATCAATCTTTAATTAAAATTAACTTTCTGAAAACATTAAAATATATGCATTGTCATTGTGAACACACCTATAAGTCATTTCTATAACTTTAGTATACCAGGAAGTGAGAGGAAAATTAATTACAAAATTCCCTCTTTATAAGCATAAAACAAGTAATAAAAAACATGAAATAAAATTTCAAATTATTAGAAAATCTCTCAAATGGAGAAGATAATCTTGTTTACTTATAAAAATGTACCTGTCTTTAGGCCTGGAAGGAGACATAGACTTAGACTCAGACCTTCGTTTACGACTTTTAGATGAGTTTTCTTTATCATTGCTGGAGTTTTTCTTTGAATCTGATCTGATAAAAGAAAAAAGTGAGAAATAATAACAGAATATTTCCTAAATTTTTAGGAAATATTACGAAGTAATTTACAATATGTTTTACTGTAAATAAAAAATATCAAAAGGGAAAGATAAAAATATATTTTGGTAAGGGCAGATATTATATTAATAGATTTGGAAAAGGTTTTTTTAAAAATCAAAATGGACTTTGTTTCATATATATTATAAAAACACTATTTAATTACATATTGACCATTTTGGGATTAATACATTTCGCCACTGTGTTTAGCTTCAAACAATACCTATGCTTTTTCTTCCATTTCTTTTATTCCCATATGCAACAGAATAGCTTGTATTAGAGCCCGAACAACAAAAGGATATGGGAGAGTACTACATTACTTCTATGAGAAATATTCTACTTACATTCAACAAGTTTATCATGTTATTAAAGAAAACATGTCATTGTATTTATAAGGTAATACATTTAAAAAAATTTCATGGATGTAAAGTAATCCCAATATTTTAAAGCTTTATTAGTTGTTTTATGATAATTAAAAAAATCATTAGAAGAATTTATGTACATTCATTGCTATATATCTATCGCATAAATAAATCAGACTTCATCTAAATCATTTCATCAATATTATCATGTAACATAAAATTTATGAAAAATCAAAACAGGATAAATAGAATTACAAATGTGTCCTTTTTAGGTGCGTTCGTAATTATATAAATACGTAGCACCTATTGTCGTCGTTTGGTCTGTCCGTCCATCCGTCTATCTGTCCACCCGTCCGTATATAACAACGCAAAAACTACCCAACCGAATGGTTTGAAATTTATGATATATTATTTTTGCAGAATTTTGTCGAGACATTTCAAATTTTATGAAAATCAAATCAAAACTTTAGAAGATATTAATAAAAATATTTATTAAGAAATTTGAATTAAAAAAAAAAAAAAATCGGTGCTTTGTTGTTATAGGAGTTTCCGAGGCTTAATCGTCAAGCGACCGAGATACTTATTTTATTACAGAGATTAATCTGCAGACGATATAATTTATTTCACAGAATTAAAAATCATCAAGATCTGAATATTTATATAACTAGCTATAGTACGAACACACCTCGTTTGTCACGTTTGACGTACAATTTCCAACTTATTAAAATGAGCACTTGCAATATAAACAGTTATTTTAATACTTTTCAGAACACCAAAACCACTTACACATGCAGTTACTATTTCAGCAAAATAATGCATATAATTTTTTGGTTTATGATGAAATAAATTATAACAGCATTCAAAAAGCCATTCTTCTTCTTTTCTTTTTTTTTTTTTTTTTGTCTTTTAGTTTAAACATTTATGTGTAATTAAACAAAAACTTGCCTGGTTAACACCTATGCTTCTTTTTAAAAAAATTATATGAAAAACAGTTTTTCTTGCAAAAATTTGCATAAAAACAAATTTTGGAGTTTTTTTTTTTTTTTTTTGGGGGGGGGGGGGGGGGGGGAGGCATTTTTTAATTTTAAATATGATCAACAAACTTTTTCCACCTATATCTCCATCTTTTAGTGAAAATTCCAAACTTAATATGTTGAAAATGAGTAAAATTATGATTTTTTGCCTGAAACAATGCCTCTTAAATACAGAGCCTTCAAAGTGCCATTTATACAATTATTTTGTTTGTTTCAACTGTTTTTTTTTTTTTTTTTTTTTTTTTTTTAATCAAAAAGTACTCAAGATATTGAAGTATCATTTTATTTTGTTAATAAATATAGTAAAAAGAACAACTAAAAATTTTTTTATCAAAATCTGAGACCATAGGTTTTATGGTCTGGATAAAGTGTCATGGAATGACCTCGGGGTTCCCTTTAATTCGTTTGGAAATATTTTCATTTAATACATATAAAATCATACAAATTCAAGGTTCGTTTGTAAAAACAGATGGAACAAGCATAGCACACCCCGTGTATGCTGCCAAAGGAAGAAGGAGCCCCAACTCTAGGTTCGTTTGGATAGATTTTCATTCAAAAACATAAAATCATACAAATTTGAGGTTTGTTTGCAAAAACAGATTGGAATGTGCTTAACATGTCCAGTGTGTGCTGCTAAAGACAGTGGTTATCCCAACTCTAGGTTGTTTTTTGGATAGATTTTTGTTTAAAAACATAAAATCACAGAAATTCGAGGTTCATTTGAAAAAACAGGCCAGAGCATGCATAGCACAACTGGTGTACACTACCGAATACAGTGGGCTCCCCAACTCTAGGTTCATTTGAAAATGTAAAATCAAACAAATTTGAGGCTCGCTTGTGTACCAATTTGTTGGAATCCGAAAAGAAGCAAATAAAATAAATTAATTAAATTATAAATTTGATATATCAATTCATAACAAAATCTGAATATATCAATAAATATTTAAATTAGTCGAGAAAGATATTTGCTCATAATCCTACTCCAGCAAATCAATACGAAACATAATGATATAGTGATTTAACATTATGAAAAGGAAACCTAATTTTAATTCAAAATCTGAAACTGTTAAGAATTAGGCTTTAATTTAAAATTGAGAATGACTAGAAAAAAAAAACTTTAAAGTTAAAACTATTCAGCTGCTATCAAATGTTAGTTAAATATTCTTATATCTGTCGTATCCTGTAAAAATATAATAAAAACTTCACTACATGATATCCTGTAAAATAAAATAAAAATTTCACTCTTCCAGACAACAGTGACAAAAATAGATGAAACTTGTTACGGCAAAAATAGTTTATCTCTATATTAAAAAAAAGTAACCACCGCAGCAGCAGCCTCTGTCAATAAAGATTTTGTGCCTTGAAGTCTTTCTGGACTAATAGCCAGAAAACTATTGCAAATAAAAATTAAAAAATTGGTGGTTTTATAAAGAAATGTTCGATAAACACGTTGAAGTAGACAGTTTTTAAATCGAAGAATTATTTTAAGAGATATTTAATATTAAAGTTGGTCAAAATAATTTTCTTATAAAGGTTTTATAGAAACAAAAACTATGCACAGGAATCTAACCATAATTTGTAAGGATATAGTTGACAAAGTTGCGGTGTGCAGACTGCAATTATTTTTTCAATTTGACTCATTTTTTTAGTTGAGTTGAGTTGAGTTGAGTATTGACGGCCAATTATCTACACTAGGGATATAGGCCCGGGGGGAGTGCCCTTCGTGGGGGTCTTTCTAAGGGAACCTAATCCGTATTTACGCATGGATAAATCCACGGATCGAAGAAAACTCCGAACGATTAGGCCGACGGGCGCGATTGGGATCGAACCCAGCACCTCCCGTCTACCAGCTTCGAGAGCACAACCTCTCAGCCACTGGTGGGGCCTCATTTTTTTAGGTATATTTCAATTTTTTATTCAAAATTTTCATTATTTTGAAGAAGATTTACTTCATATTTCATAAAATCCATTATTTGAATTGTTGCCAATTTGTAAAATAGCACACAAAATAATATTCCCTTTCAATTAATAAAATTTATTTACACGTGACTATTAAAAACAGAAATAAAACTTTAAAATAATAACTAAATGATCACGTGTTAAAAGCATTAAATGTAGAAAATTACGTAATAAAAATATACTTGCACGTGAATATTAAAAAGAGAAATACGAGTAACTAGGGAAATTTACGTCACATTTAAAATGATGAAATAACAATATTTCCAAACAATTTCAATTAATAATTATATTTTCATGAGAGATCAATTTATTTCGACCAGGGGTGCAGAATATGTCCGATCCGGCGATCTAGGATCGGGGGAAATTTTAGCCATCTGGGGAAATTTTGTGGGAAAATATACAATTGATTTCGATTTTTACATAATTTCTCGAGATAGAAAATTGCGGTTTTATTTCGCGATCGTTTACCGAAAAATTGCAGTTTTATTTTGCTGTCCCTTACCAAAATTCGTGGTTTTATTTGGCGATCATCTGATGAAAATCAGTTTTATTTCACGATCGTCTGACAAAAATTAGTTTTATTTCACGAACGCCTGATGGAAATCGTGGTTTTATTTCGCTGTCGTTTGACGAAAATCTCTGTTTTATTTCGCGATAGTTTGAAGAAAATTGTGTTTATTTCGCGATCGTCTCACGAAAATCGTGATTTTATTTCGCTGTCGTCTGACAAAATTCACGGTTTTATTTCGTGATTATTTGACGAAAATCATGGTTTTATTTCGCAATCTCGTGTTGAAAATCGTGGTTTTATCTCGCGATCGTTTGACGATAATCGTGGTTTTATTTCGGGATCATTTGACGATAATCGTAGTTTTATTTCGCGATCGCCTGACTTAAATCGTTATTTTATTTCACCGTCGTTTGACGAAAATCGCGGTTTTATTTCGCTATCGTTTGGCGAAAATCCCAGTTTAATATCGCGGTCACTTGCCGAAAATCCCAGTTTAATATCGCGGTCACTTGCCGAAAATCCCAGTTTAATATCGCGGTCACTTGCCGAAAATCGCGATTTTATTTTGTGATAGGTTAAAGAAAATCGTACTTTTTTCTGCGATCACTTGACAAAAATTGTGATTGTTTTCCGCAAAAATCGCCAATTAGATTTTTAAAAAAATTAAGGCGGAAATCTGCCGTTCGGCGGGCAAGTGGCATCCCTGGACACAAAATGGCATTAAGAAATCATATGTACTGCTACATGAAAAATAGAAATCGCCTCTTTGGCGATCAGATGCATAGCATAAAGTCGCCAATTTTTTTTTACATTTAGTTGCCCTGTGGCCGATGGCGACCAGGAATTTTAACATTCCACAAGAAAACATCACAAAAAGTGAGTGTTTCAAATTCTCAAGAAAAAAAATATTAAAAACCTCTGCTCAGCTTAAACATAAACCAAGAATATGTGAACCAAAAATTGTAAAACATATGAGATAATACTTAAGTAGTATGCCATCTTTAGAAAAGAATGAAATCAAGAAGATCCCACACCACCATTGGTGAAAAATATTAAAAGCCTCTGCTTAGCTTAAACAAAAAGAATATGTGAACTAAAAATTGTAAAACATATGAGACTATGCTTCAGTAGTAAACTCATTTTGAGCTCTATTCCATCTTTAGAAAGATAATTAAATCAAGATGATCTCTCATCACCATTGCTGGGAAAACTCACTACAAGCTCTCACTGAATAAGTAAAAAAAAAAAAAAAAAAAAATTAAAATTAATAATGAAAAAAGTCTTCTTAATCAGTGGACAACTTTGAGGAAAAACATTCTAAAAGCTGAATTTAATAAAAAACAATCCTGAATTCAGAAAAGAAACCATCGGTTCTAGATCAAGACAGCAGTATTATAAAGAAGCTTTTACCAGTCGTGATGTGTACGCTGATGGACCAGAAATAGTTTACCTCCTTGAAAACTGCTTGAAAATTTGCAGTGAATGTGTTTGTGAATCTGTTGGCTCTATTATTGGAAATCACATTTATAACTGAACCCTAAAATCTGATAATCTCTGTCATGGAATGGACCTCCAGTGCATAAAGGTATGGAATTATTAAAATCATCCTTAAACAGGCATCATTTTCATGGTGGAAATTATCATTTCACTAGATTTGCTCCAAGAAACAGACTCAAGACCTACAAAACATCAAAAGTGATTGACAACATCCACAAAGACAGTGGAAGATTGCAGTTTCTCAATAATTGACAATTTATCAGAAAAGGTAATCGAAAACATTGTATTTCTTGGTTAAAATTGTGCATTTGGTAATAAATATTAGGCATAAGAATTAGATTAAAACTTACATGCATTAACTTACCTTTCCAATAAATAGACATGTTACAAGTTCAGTCTATAGGTTTTTAAAGAGGCGATTTGTATATTGCAAAATTTTCTATACCTACGGTAATACATAATTTATTTTGGGGAAATTTTCATATGGATTGGGGGAAATTTTGGTAGTAAAAACATTTTCTGCACCCCTGATTTCGACAAATCTTTTACCTATTATTGCAAATTTTAAAACAGCGTAAATAATATTTCCTTTCCAATGTCAAAATTCTTCTATTTGTTTATTTGGTGTTACAGTTTAGAGATAGTTTTTTTTTTTTTTTTTTTTTTTAATGAAAATTGATTGACGGAGTAATGGAGAAGTATCAAAAGACAAATAAGTGTTGAATTAAAAATTCCTCGATGAAAAAACTAACACGTGTAACGCATATGATGTCAACTGAATGTGACGCGACGCCACACGATTATGCACGTTTGGGCTTAAATAATACATTTTGGTGACAGTTACAGTTGTAATCTGTTTCAACAGCAGTTGATTCAACCTTAAAATCCCTCAGTCAAAGGAAAATGAATGGGAACCCTATTACAGCAGATCGTCACTGGTTGTCTAATTATAATACAATCTTCCATAATCATTTTAGAGATGATCAAATCAGAGTGTTTTTAAATCATGCTGTTTCAGAACGGGGGTTGGCGAGCATAGCTCGTAGGGGGCAGAGCCCCCTAGTTTATTCAAATAACACAATTGAAATTTTTTAATATGGAGCTCCACTCAGAAATATTAGTTACAAAAAGAGTTTTTTGAAGTTTCCATTTGTAATTATTAAAATTTTTCCACAGTTCAGTTCAGATTAAATGTTCGAAATAAATAAGGCAAAGTGATTGATTGATATCTAGAAATAATCCTAAAATAAAATAAGTTAATATACGAAATTTTAAGTTCTGATATAACGAAGTTTCGTTTCTAAAAATAAAGTCAATTAGATATCTGAAAAAGGCTTGACTATTAAAATAGCATAGAGGACTAGGCGTTGTATCTTGAAAGTCTATTAGACATCTGAAAAGGACTTGACAGTTAAAATAGCGTAGAGAAGTAGACTAGGCATTGTTTCTTAACATCATACAAGCTAAGAAAACAACAGAATAAAATTTTGAAGAATTAGACTTAAGCAGTTATATAAAAACGTAGATTTCGTTAAAAGATGAGAACGAATTATTGAGATTTTTTTAAGTTAAAAAAAAGGATGCAAATTTAGTTCACAGATAACAAACGATATGACGTCTTAAGATTTTTTAAAGTTAAAAATAAAAATGTAGATTTAGTTTAAAGATGAGCACAAAATCTTGAGATTATCTCGGAGTGTCAGTGTCAGCAACACCCATCATCCTCTATGGCACCAGGGGTGCAGAAAATGTTTTTACTCCCATTTCCCCCAATCCATATGAAAATTTCCCCAAAATGTTACGATATGTTATAGGCTTACATAGGGTTCTGTATTACCGTAGGTATAGTAAATTTTGCAATATACAAGTCGTATCTTTAAAAACCTATAGACTGAACTTGTAACATGCCTAGTTACTGGAAAGGTAAATTAAGTTAATGCAATGTAAGTTTTAATCTAATTCTTATGCCTAATATTTATTAATAAATGCACAGTTTTAACCAACAAATACAATGTTTTTGATTACCTTTTCTGATAAATTGTCAATTATTGAGAAACTGCAATCTTCCACTCTCTTTGTGGATGTTGTCAATCATTTTTGATGTTTTGTAGATCTTGAGTCTGTTTCTTGAAGAAAATCTAGTGAAATGATAATTTCCATCATGAAAATGTCTGTTTAAGGATGCTTTTAATAGTTCCGTAGCTTTATGCACTGGTGGTCATTCCATAATATAAACGCTTCATGAAAGAGATTATCAGATTTTAGGGTTCTGTTATAAATGTGTTTTCCAATAATAGAGCCAACAGATTCACAAACACACTCACTGCAAATTTTCCAGCAGTTTTCAAGGAGCTAAAGTATTTCTGGTATTGCTGTCTTGATCTAGAAGTGATGGTTTCTTTTCAGAATTTAGGATTCTTTTATAAAATTAAGTTTTTAGAATGTTTTTCTTCAAAGTTGTCCATAGATTAAAAAGACATTTCTCATTATTAAATTTTAATTATTTTCTATTTTTGCTCACCTATTCAGTGAGAGCTTGTAGTGAGTTTTCCACCAGTGATGGGTGTGAGATCTTCTTGATTTGATTCTTTTTCTAAAGTTTTCTCTTTCCCTGATTTTTTAATGTCAGATAATTATATCTTTTAAAAAAAATTTCTAAGGTAATTCATTAGAAAAGAACGCAGAAATTCGGATTATTGCGATTGCGTAATTACTCCGAAACATCGGTATTTTTCTATTGCAAAAATAAATTTCGACTTTTTTGTCCGGTGTATAAGTCGACCCCCCCCCCCTCCTCCACTTTGAAGCAGATTACTTTTCCAAAATTTCTCGACTTATACGTGAGTATATACGATACATATTATTCTAAGATCGATTTTGTGAAAGTCGCCATACGGATCTTTTTATTTGTAGTGAAACATTTTTCTATCTTGAGGAATTATGTAATTCATTGTTAAAATTGAAATCAATTGTATATTTTTCCGAAAAACTTCCCCAGATGGCTAAAATTTCCCTCGATCCTAGATCGCCGGATTGGACATATTCTGCACCCCTGTATGGCACATATGAAAAGATTCACTTTCTGCTTTCCGGAAAATTGAAAAGTTCGTAGGACTTGCTCGTAGGTTCTTTAAAATATTGCAATAATCACTTTGGCCATAATTTTCGTTGAAACTTGGTAAAAGGAAACAAGAAGTTTTTCATCTCAAATGAATTTCACCAACTGCTCTTCTTGTTGAAACTTTAAAAAAAAAGTAATGAGATATACATCTCATAAAAATTTTCTTCAACTACGCCAAACCAGAAGGCCCGACGACCTTTTATACTACGCCTCATTGCCGTTGCTTTTAAAATGATTTAAAAATTTGAAAGTAACACTGGAAACCAAAAGAGCCAATCAGCAAACAGTAGAACTGCATCTTCTTCCCCATAACCCGTTTAACTGCGAACATCGCTAAGTAGAGATACAGGAAGAGACCTCTCAACCCTGTGCGACGGGGAAAGAACAAACATCCACCAGCACCTAGATCTTTCTGGAAAGAAATTCCACCTCCTTTTGCCTCTCTGAAGGACATCTCTGCAACCTTGACTCACGTACGTGACTGACCTAAATTGAAAACGGTCGTCAATGTTACTTCAAGTTGTTATAGCGTCAAATTCATCCCAAAACAATATGGCTAGATGCAAAGCCAAGAGCAGAGATTTGAAAACAGAAAAAGTCAGAAAATGTATATCTGCCAAGATAAAAAGCGAAATGAGCTGAAATTTTGGCAGAATACATAGAAAAAAAAATTAATCTTTTGAATAAAATTTAAAAAAGTAAAAAGTATATTTTGTACTTAAAAAATATTGTCATTACACGATATAAACAGGAAAAGTTTTATATTTTTATAAACAAACTTAAAATAAATGATTTTGTTTTAATTTAGAATGATTATTAATATAATGATAGAAATCAATTTAAATACAGAAAGTAGATTTAATTTAGAATAAATATATTTTTAAAGATTACTTTTTTTTAAAGATTGCAAATATTTTGATTGTTGATTAATTACGATTAAATAATTATTTTAATTTTAATTGAATAAATTGGTGAATATTAAATTAAATAATGAAATATTATGCACCATAACAGCTTGTAAATCAGACTGGAGCATGCATAGCATGCCCAGTCATACAAATTTGAGGGTGTATGTTATCGAAGGCAATGGGATCCTTAACTCTAGGTTTGCTTGGAAAATTTTTGTTTAATAAATGTAAAATCATACAAATTTGAGGTTAGTTTGCAAAAATATATCAGAGCATGTGTAGCATGCCTAGTGAATGCAGCTGATGACAGTGGAGTCCTCAACTTTAAGTTTGTAATAAAATAATTTAAAAAATTCAAAATATACATTTTGAATTTTTTAAATTATTTTTTCATTTTAAATTTATTTACATGAGATATTAGCAAACTACTTATTATTTCTGAATGTTTATGGAACATTGTTAACCGTAAAATAGATCAAAATTTAAAATTAAGACAGTTATAAAAAGAAATAATAGATGTACATACTTATCAGATTTTTTCTTTCTTCGTCCATGATCAGATGATGATGATGAGGAGGAAGACGAACTACGCCGAGATCTGCGATCTCTTTTCTTGGAAGATTTTTCTTCATACTTTTTCAAGTTTGAGGAAATTCTATCATGTTCTTCCTAGAAAATAAATAACAATTCTAAAGAATCATAACTAAACAATAAACTGCTTTACAACCAGTATGGAAAAGGCTATAAAAATACAGTGATAATAATTATATAAATTATTAACAGAATATTCAATAATAAATTAATGGAATTTTGATGATGTAAGCCAAGTGTATTAATAATGTACTTATAAACTAAATAAAATTACTACTTGATTCTATCTACTTGTCTACTTGATTCTATCTTGCTATTTTTTAAATGCAATTTTATCAACATAGTTTATGTTAGTCATATTAATAAAAATCTACAAAAACAACTTTTCAAAAGTAAAAAAAAAGCCAAGCGTAAAAAAAAAAGTTGTGGCTAAAAAATGGTGTGATATCAAATTTCCAAGCTATTATATTACTTTTTTAACTTTTTTCCATTAAATAAGTTATCATATATATAAGTCGAGTGCCTACGTATATGTTAATAGAAATCGTTTTCTCCTGTACTAAATACATCCTAACGAGTTTTTGAAAATTAAATTTTTTTCAAATTATGCATGATGGGCTTGGCGGCCATCTTTGCATATTATTCACAAAATTCTAAGCATCCAAATCCGTAGTTAAAATCCGAAGTTCAAAATTGTTATTTAAGCAAATATTTTAAGCGTTTCATTTATAGATTTGTATGATCTGAAAATTGTGTCTTAAGATAATGATGACTTATCTTAAAGATTCATCTTATGATTTATTTTTTACGGTAATTAATAATTTCAAACTAGTAAAAATCAATTTCTCAAAATATCAGTCTTATCTAATTTATCTGTCCGTAGTTAAAATCTGAAGTTCGAAATTGTTATAAACATATTACATTGCAAACATATTACGCTTTTCTTTAGAAATTTGGGTGCTTAGAAATATGAAAAGATGGCCGCCAAGCCCACATCATGCATAATTTGAAAAAAATTGAATTTTCAAAAACTCGTTAGGATGTATTTAGTACAGGAGAAAACGATTTCTATTAACATATACGTAGGCACTCGACTTATATATATGATAACTTATTTAATGGAAAAAAGTTAAAAAAGTAATATAATAGCTTGGAAATTTGATATCACACCATTTTTTAGCCACAACTTTTTTTTTTACGCTTGGCTTTTTTTTTACTTTTGAAAAGTTGTTTTTGTAGATATCATTTCTTTTTTTTAAAACAGAATAAACATAATTTAAATAATCTAAACATGAGAAATAATTTAAAATTACATTTTACTTTCAGTCATTGTTTAAAAGGTTAACTAGAAATACCAGTAGATTTTTAAATTAAACTAATAACAACATATTAAATGTGGCTTGTTATAATACTTGTTATCCCCCGTTAAAAAATATCACTGACTTATCGATGAAATGAATAAAAATGCAATACGTACATAGCGTGTCAGCGCTGCATTTGAAATCAAACGTGATATCACGCTCTTTTATTATTAGCACTAGCTGGCTTCGCCCGCTAGCGGACCCCTAATTTATATCGGGCCTCGAATCTTGTAAAACCTCGAGTAAGATAAACCTCGAACCGAACGAACCTCCGACCTGGTTCTCCGCTGCCTTCGGCACCAGATAATCCCTTAATTTGCACATCGAATAGTATAAACCTCTAACCAAACTAACTTCCGACACGGGTCCCCGCTGACTTCGGCACCGTATAGCAGTCGTGCTGCGCACGCTCAAGTTCCATCTTCCACCACCAGGTAGCGCAATCTGTTCTGTATGAACCTCGGGCACTGAAATCGTTAAGGCTATAGATGTCGAGTCGAATGAGCTATACCCCGTCGTGATCTAGCCCATAGAACCAGAGATAGAAAAGTGCCCCCTGGTGGTGAAAAAATGAACTAAAATCGGAAAGCTCTATTGATGTCGAGTCGAATGAGCCATACCCCGTCGTGATCCGACTCGTAGGAACAGATATAGGAAAGCGTCCCCTGGTGGTGAAAGCTAATCGCGCTTGGGGGGCAAAAGGGGGGATGAACACCGGAGATGTATAATAGGATTAAGCGGTCACAGACCTTTCCAACGATGTATCAAATGAGGGGTATGTGCAAAATTTAGATAATACCCCCCCCCCCCCTGCATATTATGATTAAGCGTTCACAGACTTTTCCAACGATATATCACATGAGAGGTGTCGGCAAAATTTAGAAAAGTGCCCCCTTTGGGTGGGAGGGCTGAAAGTGGGAGGATGGACCCCGAAGATACATAATATGAATAGCGGAACAATTTTTAGAATTTCTGAAAGCTGATTTTTATTTATTTATTTATTTATTTATCTATTTTTTATTTTTTGTTTATTATTATTTTATTTTTTTGCGTTGCCCTGTGCAGGTTTGGAATTTCTTAGCAATTTCTTAGATTTACCTTATTTTATTCAATTAAACATTGTACTGTTACAACAAATTTAAATGGAAACTTCACTTCTAAAACAAAAATAATTTAACAACTGGATTTCATTAATTTATAGGAAAACTAGCAAGCTACGCCCGCTGCGCTGGTCAGTTTCTACAAATGAACCCTGAATCAAACGAAATATATCGTTTAATTTGACCTTGTATTTGAAAGCAATCTGTATATTTACGTGGAATATCCTTCCACATTACTGAAAAATGACGCGATTGCGCTATTATATTTTCTAATGTGCAGTCAAAATTTTAGCTGTTAAGGACCAACTCTTTTATTTGGTCATTTACAGTTAGGGTTTGCTAAAGAATGATAAAACTATATGCAATATACTAAAACCATCACTAAAAATTATCGAAATAACAATGCAAACAAATTAACTAACAAAATCCATTCAGAAGAAGTTTTTATAAGCTTAGTTTTTAAACTTTTTAGTTTTTATAAGTTATTATATTAATCTGATTATTGAACTTTTCCACATAATTCTAAAACAACAAAACGATATAAAATATACTAAAACAATCCTTACAAATTATCTACTTAACAATGCAAGTCACAAAAAATACGCCCAGTAAAAACTATCAAAAAGGCTAATATTTCGGAATCGGGTTCACTTGACTATATAACCTTCACACATAACTGTTGGACTAAGCAACGTAGGACAATATATAGTACATTAAAACCATTTCTGAAATAGCATCTATCTAACAATACAATTCTCATCAAAATCCGTTCAGTAGAACTTTTTTAGAAGGCTAATCTTTCATAATCGGAATCAAATATTGAAAAGGCTAATATTTGATAAAAAAAATGGCCACCCGATTTTCGAATTTCCCCCTATAATTCTAGAACTAAGCAACGTTATATAATAAAACGTTCCCTAGAAAATTATTTAACAGTATAGGTTCCATCGAAATACATTCGGCAAAATCTTTTAAAAAGGCTAATCTTTCATAATCGGATTGATCTGATTATAGAACTTCCCAGAATAATTATATAACTAAACTACATAGAACGATATGTTATACAATAAAACCTTCCCTTAAAAATTATCTTAGTTTAAGTTCTACGAAAATGCATTCAGCAGAACTCGAGTTATAAGCAGCCGGTATGTAATTTCATATATGTAGAAGTAAATAGAAGTATATTGCCATTAATATAGTTTGCATTTGAATAAAAAAAGGTACTTTTCGGTTAAACGGGCGCCAGTGATATATGAACACACACACACACACACATATATATATATATATGTGACACATCTACATACACATCACTATATCTACACAAATACATGTATATACATACATATATACATATAAGTGTATATATATATATATGTATGTATATACATGTATATATGTGTGTGTATATATATATACATGTATATATATATATATATATATCACTGGCGCCCGGCTAACCAAAAAGTACCAAAAAAAAATACTGCGAAAATGCAGTCGTACACTTGAAAAAAAAAACACCTTTTGGCCTAAAATCTCTCATCAAAACTGTTTTTCTTTTTTTTCTTTTCTTTCTTTTTAAAAAAAAATAAAATTAGCAACAGTTTTTTCTTTTATTTTTCCAGATGTATAGCCATTTCAATTCTTTCTGCAACAAAAAAAGACACTTTTTGGCTTAAAATCAAATTGTTTGGGGTCAAAAGTAAAATCAAAATCGCCAAAAACAAACGATAAATCGCCATATTTGTTTCAATAGAAATCTTGCCCCTTGAATAATTTTTTAAGCATTATGAACATTTCTAATCATGTTAAAAAAAATATTTTCGTTTTATAATATTCGCTCATCAAAACTCTTTTTTCTTTCTTTCTTTTTTTTAAAAAAAAATAAAATTAGTAAAAGTTTTTCTTTTATTTTTCGAGATGTATAGCCTTTTCATTTCTTTCTGCAACAGTAATGATTGCCAAAAAATTAGCAATGGTAACCTTTACGGGCAAAATAACAGAACTTTCTATCATAATTCGATAGCTAATATACGTAGAACGTTGTGTTACATACTAAAACCTTCCCTGAAAAATTATCTCTCGAACAGTGCAAGTTCCATCATATTCCATTCAGCAGATCTCGAGTTATAAAGGAACGGAACGAAATTTCCGTTTGTGTTTTATATATATAGCGAGGCTAACGAAAAAGATAGGCTACTGCGGTGCGTTCCACTTATCTTTTTTTACAGACCGCTAGAGTGACGTGATGCTCTTTTCGTACACCTGCATTGGTGGATTCGAGCCTCACGCGATTCCTGCGGTCTGTAAAAAAAGATACGCGTAAAGCACCGCGGTAGCCTTTCTTTTTCGCTAGCCTCGTATATATAGTAGATGACGTGAAAGGTATTCCTGCGAACGAAATGCCTGTCCTTTACCGTGTTTTTTTATTTTTAGAAATAAATGAAACACATTTAATTCATTTCAAAATTTTTGTTTACGTTTGGAAAGAAATTTTAAATGGCGATAACTCTTAATGTATACATTTTAGAAGGTACATCTTCCCTCAAAAACTAATTTATTTTTAAAGATCTTTCTAAAAACGTAAATTATATATTTAAAATATTTTTAAAGCATAAACACTACGTCTGATTACTTTATTTTACAAAGAACACGCATTTTATCAGACAATTAAATATACTAAACAAAAAAAATTGACCTGGATTTGAAAAATTGACCTGGGCCTGGACTCGAACCTGGGACCTTATGCGTACCATGCCGACGCTCTGCGACTGAGCTACCCAGATCATATCCGTAACCGGCAATTTCTCATACTTATTCATGTTAGAAACAATCATCTGCCACAGTTTGCAGTCATATTTAATTATTTGATAAAATATGTGTTCTTATAATTGTGAAGTTTTATTTTTAAAAAAAATATCTTCAGAAGAAAATGGCTGACTTGCAGATGAAATTTGATGTGGTTATATTATAACCTGTAACTGATTTGTGCTATTTTAATACAGATGGTACATGGTCGTTGGCGGGTTTTATCTCTGTTTTGGCATAATTTTTTAATCGCCAAGTTAATTAACAGTTTTTTGCTAATTAAGGATAGAAAATATTTGTTTTTTACACTGAATTTTATAAAAGCACATAGATTACGTAATTACTTGTCCAAAAATGCAATCCTTTTTTTATTCTGCCCAATATTAAGGCCTGTAGCTTGTTTGAAAAAAAAAGTTTGACGAAGAAAATAGTGATCATTTTAAGTAACTCGGCATTTTTAAAAAAAAAGCTATATCTCTGTTTATAAATCACTTATGGAGATGAGTTTGGTCTTAAATTGAAGAAATTCTTCCTTAGATTCTTCTAGTTTTCGTTTTTTTATTCAGCGACGCTTGGCTTGTTTGATATCTGATATTTTAATCTGGCACGTTTTGTCGATTTAACATTGCGAAGTTGCTTTCTGTATATAAGCATTAGCGGTCTTTATTCCAGTTCTTGGCGTTGTTTGTGTGGCGTTTTTTTTTTAAGCTTGGCTTGGCAGAGCGACCGCCCTGCTTGATCACTTTGAGGAAGAATGAAAACTATGCTATGTATTATTAATAATTATTGCAACAATTTAGTAGAAATAATAATAATAAAATAATAATAAAAATATTTAAGCAATTTGACAAAAACATTAAAACTACAAAGTAAATAAAATAAAAAAATACAAATAGGCAGCATAAATTTAATATATTTTTCATAAGAAATACTCAAAGAATTTTTGTTTATACACAAATAATTGTCAACCTTTAATTTTATTATTTTTAAATTGACACATGACAACATGGACATCAACATAATTGGAAGGAGGAGGGATTTTTTCTTCTTTTTTTTTTTTATTTAAGAATTTCTGCTTTATTTCTCAGAATAATTTCAGAATTTGCATAATAACTGATGAGCCTGTCCAATTTCCTGCTCACTAACCTACTTCTGTCATTGCTTTCAGACTTATATGAGTAGTAGGCAAGTGACTAAAATCTAAAATCAGCTTATGTTTGTGACAGTATATTTTACATTTTCTTATTTCCTTAAAAAAAAAAAAAAAAAAAAAATGTGATAGGGGAAGATGGGGTAAAGTCAGGGGCATGCCATTCTGGTGAGTAAAGGGTGCAGCACATGTGATATATCGCTATCTCATTTATATTTTTATCGCATGTTTTGTTCTTATATTAATGCACAATGTGCATAGGCCTAAAATCGGCGTCCTTTCCTAGCCGACGGCACTGCTCTTTTCTAATCCTACTACGATGTTTCGTAGGAGCATTTTTAGCCAGAGATGTTACCCCAGTGACATCACTTTTGTTCTGCGAGCACCCAAAGGTGTGGCTTATTAGTTCCTATTCGATCCAGGTTAGCGCTGATGCTAGGGGTGTGTTTACTTTGACGTATTATAAGTTATGTTCTGATTTCAGTTTAAATTATTTGTTCTGTAACACTTATTGTTATTTCTTAATTAACTAATGAATTTAATTTTTCTCGTGCTATCAGTTTTAGAAACCCCATGTTATTCATATAAATACAAATGTAATGGCATTTTATTTTCAGAAGAAGAAGATGATTAATTTTAGTGACCAAAAGATGTGATTCTTCAAATCCTTCCTGTGTTTTGTTTGATGGATTAATAAAGTACTAGATAGTACCCATCAAGCTTTGACGGTAAATAACTTGAAAGTGCCTTTAGAAATATGATTTATTTTTAATTAGCTGCTTTTAAATTAAGTATTGGAAATTTTATGAATTGTTATATTGTGTAAGCAGTTCCTATAGATATAAGACGATAGATTGTGTTGTCAGTCCAGCATACTCAACTAATGAAGCGAAATAATTTTAAGCTTGTAATTTACATTCTGTTATACTTGAATTAATTTAGCAAGAATTTAACTAAAAATATTAATTGAATGATTTATTTTTACTTACTACAGTCTCAAAAATTTTTTTTTTGAAATATCAATATTTAGTATTTTTTCATTTTTTAAATTACGCGACCTTTAAATTTTTTCATTAATTTATTTTTATCAGACTGACTCTAAAACCAAGATAAACCATGGATATCTAGGTGAATTCTTTTATAATTCTTATATGGATATTTTTGCTTCTTTCTTTTTTTTCTCTTCTTTTCTTTTTTTTAAAAGGAGAATAATCATATACTTTTCTTAGTTATGCAAATATACCTTATTGATAATGGTGATACAAAATGTAGATAAAAGTTTAGATCACTTTATTTAATCGATAACTACATGCAAAATCTTTTAATTTAAATATTTGTAATATAAAATATGTCATTAAAAAATATTGTTGGTTGTTAAATTTTATTTACCACAGTCCCAATATTTTGAAAAAATAACAATATTCAGTGTTTTGATTTTTTATTTTTTAACTACACGACCTTTAAAATTTTTTATTAAATTAATTATCACCAGTCTGATTCTAAAACCCTGAATTTAAACTTTGCTGTTTGGAGCTAACGATTTATAATACATATTTTTTAATTACTTGAATTTATATTTTCCATTTTCACACATTGTTTAACTGTTAAATCATGGATAACAAGATAATTTAGAGTTCCTGTATGAATATTTTTTCTTTTTGTTTTCTCTCCTTTTATTTTTCCTTTTTTTACGAAAAATAAACACATAGTTATGTTATTATATATACATGACATCTTGATAATTGTCATATGAAATATAATAAAAATTGTAGACCAGTTCAATCTATTAAATCGATAATAAATATTTAATCGATATGCACAATCTTTTAATTTAAATACTTTTAATATAAATTTAGTAATTGAAACAAAATATTCTTGGGTGTTAAATTTTAATTATACAGCATTCGAAAAATAATAATAAAAAATACAAATTATATAACTTTTCCTCTTGAATTAAATATGCATTATTAAAATGAATTATTGCCAATGAAACAAGAAAAATCATTCTGTCCAAAGCAGGTATCGAATCCACGCGATGATCAGAATAGAGAAGCAATGTGCTTTATACCACTCGGCCACAGTTTTCTCCTTCGAGAGAAAAACTAAAACTTCCTCTAAAACTGGTTAGGTTCTAGATTTAAGTTTACGCATGCGCAAATGGGTGCTTTTAATGTGAAAAGTGGATTTGACAGAAATGTCTTTTCGTTTTAATATATAGATGGATGATACAACAATATTATAGTCTTCTTCAATTACGGCCTACTAGTTTGTTTTCTTCACCAGCAAGCAGAGTTGTATAATATAGACGCACGCGCGCACGCCGTGCGCGGAAAATTTTCTGCAAAATTCGGAACTTTGCAGAAAATATTTTTAGGGGAATTTTTTTTTTTTTTTTTTTTTTAATATCAAAAAACCCCGTGGCAGAATGTACGCGACGCTGCGACGGGCGTCGCAGACTTTTTAGGGCACCTGCAGATAGAAGGACATTCAGCGCTATAGTGCGTAATTTACGCGAAAAAACGGCAAACTTCGTCGAAGGATCGAAAAAAAAAAAACGGCGAATTTCGTCGAAGAATCGCGGAAAAAACGCGAAATTTATTTAAAGATCGCGAAAAATGGCTAATTTCGTTAACAGATCGCGAAAAAAACGCAAATTTAGTCAAAAGGCCGTGAAAAAACGTGAATTTCGTCAAAAGGCCGTCAAAAAAACTTTAGTTTCGTTGAAAGATCTGCGAAAAATGCTTATTTTGCCGAAGGGCTACGGAGAAAACGCCAACTTCGTCAAAGGATCGTGGAAAAGACTGTTAATTTCGTCGAAGGATCACGAAAAAACGGTCAGTTTCGTCGAAGAAACGGCAAATTTCGTCGTCGGATCGCGAAAAAACGGAGAATTCTGCCGACAGATCGCGAAAAAACGGCAAATTTCGTCGAAGGAACTCGAAAAAATGGTGAATTTCGTTGAATGATCTCGAAAAAACGGCAAATTTCGTCGAAGTATCTCGAAAAGACTGTTAATTTCGTCGAAGGATCACGAAAAAACGGTCAATTTCGTCGAAGAAACGGCAAATTTCGTCGTCGGATCGCGAAAAAACGGAGAATTCTGCCGACAGATCGCGAAAAAACGGCAAATTTCGTCGAAGGATTGCCAAAAAACGGTAAATTTCGTTGAAGGAACTCGAAAAAACGGTAAATTTCGTTGAAGGAACTCGAAAAAAAACGGCAAATTTCGTCGAAGTATATCGAAAAAACGGCAAATTTCGTCGAAGTATCTCGAAAAAACGGTAAATTTCGTCGAAGGATCTCGAAAAAACGGCAAATTTTGTCGAAGTATCTCGAAAAAACGGCAAATTTTGTCGAAGTATCTCGAAAAAACGGCAAATTTCGTCGGAGGATCGCGGAAAAAACGCGAATTTTGTATGATATATTGCGTATTGCAGACTATTTTTGAAAACATTATTAGCGTTGCAGACACTTGAAGATAGTTCTGTCACTTGGCCAAAAAATTAAAAATATTCCCCAATTTATGTACGATTTATTTACTGTTTGCGCACAATTCAAAATTTTAAAGATGCAAAACATTGTTGTGACATTACAGACGCTTGCAAAGAGGTCAAAATATTAAGGATTGGGTTATTTCTAAGTGCATTGAAAAAATTTAATTGATAAGAATTCAGCTCTTCCTATCATGGATTTTTAGTTTTATTATTATTTTTAACCAAAATAATAATTCTTTAATTAATATTAATTAATTTTAAATGGTAATTATTTTAAACTACTGTTTTTAATTTATATCGTCCAAATAATATAACACGTAATTTTATTAAACATTAAATTATATAAAGATGCAAAACATTGTTGTGACATTACAGACGCTTGCAAAGAGGTCAAAATATTAAGGATTGGGTTATTTCTAAGTGCATTGAAAAAATTTAATTGATAAGAATTCAGCTCTTCCTATCATGGATTTTTAGTTTTATTATTATTTTTAACCAAAATAATAATTCTTTAATTAATATTAATTAATTTTAAATGGTAATTATTTTAAACTACTGTTTTTAATTTATATCGTCCAAATAATATAACACGTAATTTTATTAAACATTAAATTAATTTGCAGAAAGTTTTTGACTCAACATTTATGTGCGCAGAAAGTTTTTGATTTTATACAAGTCTGCCAGCAAGTAAGATCAACTATTTTTTATTATTTTATCATCTTATTACAACGTAGCGTGGACCTGCAGAACCGCAACTTTGTTGCATCAGGTAGTTGCTTTCATAAATATTTCTCACATTGCAATAAAAATTTAAATTAACACCAATATATTAATTATTAATAGCACAACGCATACAGGGGCCAGGTTTAAAAAAGTCACTAAAGATTTCAGGCACAGAGGAAATTCTTGAAAATATATTTTTTCTTTAATTTAATTACTAGCAGCGCTTCGCTGGTCGGTTTATTCCAAATAGATCTTGAATTAAACGAACTTAGGATTCGCGATCCTACTGTCTTTGGCACCGTACGTCCGCTTCAGTCTCAGAAAATTGCAGCAAAACTCGGAACAATATTAAAAATCACAGAGAAAATCTAAATAAAAAACAAAACCTTCCTGTCAAATCTTTAAAAAAGGAGCTTTCAACACAATGCTCATATTACGCCTCCCTCCCTTTTCCTTTCCTTGTGCAATCAGGTTTGTTCAGCCTGCTCTCAAAGCACAAAAAACAGTGGAGATCAAGGCTTGTGCTCGCTTGCTTCGTATAAATAGGCACACTTCCTTTTTGCTTCTCGATTTCACTTCCAGGCCATAGTAAAACAGGAGGGTGTGTTCCTAGTGCTCTTCAGGGCTAAACAAGTTTGTCATTTCTGAAAACAGGGAGCACTGTTCAAAAAATGTTCACTTTTGCACAATAAGGTCAATTTTGTGTGGATCTTAGAGAAAGTCCTTTTTGGTTTATATATGTAGGATATTAAAATGATTTGCATTTACTTGAACTTTTAATTCCATTTTAAAATTTGCCAACAAAGTTATGCTAACTTATTTTTGTTATTCCTTGAAAATTTATTTTATTCTATCCTGTGTTCCAATAGCTTGGGGGAAAGAAAAAGGACAAAACTAGAACTTGTATGAATATGCCTGTTTAACCTACAGTATCTGGATTTGGAAGACTTGTATCAACTGTGGGACAATCAGTCATTGTCATACCTGCCAACCTTTGAAAATGAGAAGTAGTAGCACACAAAATTCAAATTAATCTGGAGATTGACTGGTTGGTTGCTGTTTTTTACGCTGCAAATTTTAACGAACAAATACTAATGAATCGAACGTATGTGTTATGCATAAGCACACAAAGTAGGAGACTTTTGTTTTCATGTATGTATATATAAATATTTGTTTCCAGGGATGCCACTCAGAAAATAACAAAAAAGAGAAAAATACTCGTGAAAGAAAAATGTACGACATTTTTCACAACATTTATGTGTGAATTTTGTAAACTATATTATATCATATATAAAATAAATACATTTGAAATTTTCTTATATTAAAATGTTTTTCTGTAATAAATATATTGCATTTTCATAATTGAGTTAAAGAATATGACTACTGTCAACTTGTACGGTTTAATACTACATTAACATTATTTCACTCAAATAAAAATGCAAGAAATATGGGGAGATTTTCTTTTCTTTTAGGTTTTAGATTTGAATAGAATAAATTCTGACAGTCATATTGTGGATGGAGAGAAATCAAACACATTACAAACCTTATTGCAATTTTTGCTGGCAAAAAAAAAAAAAAATACATATATTTGTTGTTGTTCTAATCGAGAAAAATAACTGCATATTTTGAAACTGATTGCTGAATTTCACGACTTTTTTATGCGACCTCTTGACGAAATTTGCGATTCTTTGACAAAATTCGTGATTATTTTTTCTCTCTAACAGTTGGACAAAAATTGAGATTATTTCTTCGACTTACTAACAAAATTTGCGATTTTCCACAACTGCTCGGCAAAATTCTAGATTTATTTTTTCCGCGACTGAATGACGGAATTTACGATTTCATCCGCGACTGATTTATGAAATTAGCAATCATCTTTCGTATCTTCGGTAACGAAATTCTTGATTTTTTTTTTTTTTTTTTTTTTTGGGGGGGGGGGGGGGGGGGGGGGGGGGGGAGTCCAATTGACGAAAATTGATTTTTTTCCTGCAACTGATTGACGACATTTACGATTTTTTTACGTAGTCGTTCGACAAATTTCACGATTGTTTGACAAAATTGTCGATTTTTTTCATGACCGATTGACTAAATTTGCATTTTATTCCGCAACCTCTTGATGAAAATTGCGATTTTTGCTCTGACAGTTTGACAAAATTCCCATTTTTTTCCTGCGACGTCTTTTTTTTTTTTTTTTTTTTTTTCTTAAGTAGTTTTTGACCGATTTTTGTAGCATCTACGATTTTTTTGTAGCAGTCGGCAGATTTTTTGTAGCAGTCGGCAGATTTGCATTGTCAAGGATCAGGATGAAGCATTTGCTGTTAGACTCAGTTTTGGAATTCTCAACTGTAGGTTTAATTCAGTAATTTTTATGCTCACTGAGAAATGCCTCTTTATTAGGGATGACTATGATGAGTTAGGGCTCTTTTAGAAGAATTAATTGTCTAAGCCTACAAATGGAATGGTTGATTTAATTCCAGGTCCTTTGTCACAACTGTGTCACTAAATTATTTGTTAAAATAACTTGCGAAGAAAAAAAACAACGATGATGATGATACTGAATTTAACACTCATTTATATGAATTGATAGGCAATGAAACTTAAGGCAGAGTTAGATACAGTACAGGGATCATTAGACTTATTTATTTTTTTAAGCATATAAAATAATGAACAAAGATAAAAAACATACAGCATTAATGAAACAAACTGAAAAAATCTTCAGTGGTGTCATATGAAAGTTAGAAGAGACTTTCAGTGAAGATAGATTTTCAGGAGAGTACACCATATGTCTTTACATTATTTAACGTTGGATATAGAAAACTTATAAGTAAACTGAAAGAAAAATGTAAAGTAGCCAATAAGAATGAAAAGGTAAAATTTATCAGCCTGTTACCAGATTCATGGTCTCAAAGCAAAATAATCAAGGAATTTAATGTTTCTGAATAACTTGTGTGGCAAACAAGATAATTAGTATAAAGGTATTTTGTAAAATTTATCCAAAAGAATAAGCCACAAATTAAAAACTAAAGTCATAAATAGTGCTAACCTGTAAAAATTCCAAAGATTAAAAGAATGCATGAACAACATTTTTCAAATCTTTTCTTTATGTTTGAATAAGATTAAAAAGAAGTTAAAAAATAATATGCTAATATATTTTTAAACAATTTATTTAACTTATGATAAATAGTAATATAATGCATATTTTAGCATACATAATGTTAGTGCAAACTCAGTAATAGAATATACATATAATAAAGGACTTGCCTTTCAAAAATTCAAATAAACATAGTTCAATTATGTTCAATACATTCCAGCTATTTATTATTATTTATATGATACATTTAAAGTTATTTCAGATTATAATTATTTAACACTAAATATTATAAACATTTTGTAAAGTTTTCAAATTTTATTTATAAAAACCAGATAAATAGAAAAGTTCAAATTAGTGTTATTAATTATGTTTGAAATATTTCAGTTGCTGTCTTCAAAGTTATGCAATACAGAATAGCTTTGATATGCAATGTGAAAATCGGTAGATATTTTCAAAAATGGAAGTCTTTCATCAAATTCAATTGACTTAGCAAATATGTGTTGATATTAATAAATTACAGTATCTACAAATGCATCACAACTGACAAAAAAAATCACAAAAACATGCATACCATTCTTTTCTTAAGTTCATCTTTTTTCTGTTCTAATATGGCAGCAGGTATTCCATCAGTACTGTCTTCAGCGCTAATTAACAATGTCCATAATTCTGACATGAATTCTCTGGCATTTTTCCCATCCAAGAAACCAGTAAGATTAATCTGCATGATTCTTGCATCTGGATACTACATGAAAAAGAGTATAAAATCAGCGAACATAAAATGAGCCAATAAAAATTTAAATAAGTGACAATTTTGAAATACTTTTAAGAAAGATAAATAACTTGAGTTACTACTCTCTTATTTAACAGTTTACATAATCAGCTACTGTGCAATTTTATCAAAATAAATTATTAAAAAGTACTGGAGTAAAATACAAGGTGTGACCAACAAGTAGGGTAAATGATGAAATTAGTCTTACATTGAGTAGGCCTCACAAGGAAAACTGCTTACATTCCTTGAAAATAGTAACCTTGTCATACACTATGCACCTCTGACAATATGTGTACAAATCATCGAAAGCTCTTGAAAACTCCTCCAATGGTACAGCTTTTAATTCCTGTGTAACAGCAGCAAATCCTGTGTCATGATTTTCTGAACAGTTTCTTAAGGGATATCCAATTTGTGTAACAGTATCCTGATGGTTAATCACTGATCTCGCTGCAACAGTTCACGTACTCTCTCGATGTTTGTCTCTGTTCTGCTGGTGGTGAGTCGCCCACTCCAATCCTTGTCTTCAACGCTTTCACGGCCATCACTATAGCTTTTTAAATCACACGTACACAGTCTTCAAGGTCATGGTTTGATCTCTGTACACCTGCTTCAGCATTGCATGACTTTTGCCTGCTGATTTGCCCAATTAGTACAAGAATTTCAAATTGATTCTCTGCTCTATGACACACCACAAATCTACCACACAGACACACGAAATGACACACTACTGTTAACTGAATACTGAATGTTATGGTAACAGCAAAGGTGTAGCAGATAATCGGGTTGTTCTCATTTTCAATTTGAGGGATGATTCACCCTACTTACTGGTCACACCTTCTATAAGAAAAATCATAAGTCATGCATTTTTTTATGAAAAACTTTTCAACTACATGATATTGATTTATTTATAACTAGCAGACTTCGCCCACTACGCTGGTCGATTTATCCAATGAACTTTGAATCAAACAAAATATATCGGCGAATTTCACCTTTTGCTTTAAAGCAATGTGGACCTTTATCTGGAACGTCCTTTCGCATTGCTGAAAATTATACGAACGCCATTGCGCTATTATATAAATTGTAGACTGTTAAGACAAAATTTGGTATTAAAACCTTCTCTGAAAATGTATCTAACAGTACAAGTTCCATTGGATTACATTCAGCACAATCTTTTGAAAAGATTAATCTTACATGATCGGTTCACCTGATTATAGAACTTTCCCATATAATTCTATAACTAAGCAATGTAGAACTATATGCAATGTACTAAAACCATCCTTGAAACATTACCTAACTAACTGTATAGGTTCCATCAAAATACATCCAATAGAACTTTTATTAGAGACTTTTTCCCCATTTTTTTTTTAGTCAGCAAGGTAGAACAATGTTATACATTAAAACGTCCCTTAAAAAAATGATCTAATCAACAGTGCAAGTGCCATCAAAATCCATTCAGCAGAATCTTTTAAAAAGGCTAATCTTCCATAATCAGGTGTATTTTATTATAGAACTTTCATCCATAAGGCTATAACTATGCAACATAGAACAATATGTTGTATACTAAAAGCTTCCCTCAAAAATTATCTAACTAACAGTGCAAGTCCAATCAAAGTCAATTCAGCAAAACTGAAGTTATGGGTGATTCTCAAAGTAGGGGAGAATTTACATCTTTCAGCATACAAAAAAATTTGGGGGTTTTCTGCTTTTTTTTTTTTTTAATTTAAATATGTTTGTCTTAATATTATTTGTTATCTGCACTCAATAGAAACTAACTTTTTAGGGTACTTTTCGGTTAGCCGGGCGCCAGTAATATATGTACATATATAAATACATATGTATATACATATATATGTATATATATATGCATACATTTATGTATATATATGTGTATGTATATATATGTATACATAGATATGTGTATATATGTGTGTGTGTATATATATACATGTATAAATATCACTGGCGCCCGGCTAACCGAAAAGTACCCTTTTTAGTTAAAAACACCTTAAATAAAGGAATAATTATTCAAAATGTCATTAGTATGGATGTCCACAGCAGCTTACCCTGTTTAAACCAACACTTTTTAAGTGTTAGTATCATGTTTATAAGACCAAACAAATGAGATTCTTTGTTTAAATAAATCAATAAAATGATTTAACCAATAAATTTATTTTTAACAATAAAATAATAATATATAAGAAAGGATTTAAAGTTTGTCCTCCATATTCAGTGTCTAAAGCAGTGCATATTTTTACAGCTGACTATTAATCAATATTTCATTTTCACCCCGGGTGGACATTCCCCGCCGGAGCATTCAAATGTCCCCCCCCCCCGGAAGATTTGAGATTTTGTGTTTTTAATGGCTAAAAATTGCAATTTCCCCCCCCCGGAGCCACAGAAATCGAAATCCCTCCCGGAGAAGTGTCTGAATTCAACACTGCTTAGTATGAAATCAAAAGCATATAATGCATTTTGAGGATAGAAGTTAAATACTAGGTAAGTACATGAATTGTATGTCAACAGAATGGATAATAATTTTAATGCTTCTTTTACAGTTAAAATTTTTATTTTATTGATAATATAAATATTGGAGAATTCGGATTTTATTCTATTTTTTTAATTTAACGTTGGGGAGGGGACCCTCATCTTGTTAAAACATTTTCAAAAGTTAACAAGAACGAAAAATCATGCGTGAAGCATAGATTATGGAACACTTTCCAACACAGCCAGAAAACTGTAACTAAACTTCACCGTTAAATAAGGTGAAAGAAGATATGTAAGTAAACAGTTTAGAAAACAGATAACACATTGAAAAATACAGTTTTCGCAATTATCTTCCAGTGTCAAAACAGTAGTCAAATTATTTTGTGCAGCCCTGTATATGATCAATAGATGTGGATATATAGCACTATAAAATTTAGTTCAGTTAAAATATTCATATTTAGGAATTTTTGCCAATCGATGGAAATGCACTCGAAATCTTTTGTACAGCCCTGTATATTATCTGAAGACTCTTTGTACACTCCACAAATTAAGCTAAAAGACCACTTAAAACTCACTTGCATCAATTACCAATCGTAAGCAACAATGTATCTTTTTCTTTGCATAGCCCTGTATATGAATTTATTTATATTCCACAAACTTTTATATTAGTCTACCAAATAGCAGCAAGAAAATGCGTCACAAAATCAAAAACTACCCTTAAGCAATTCATTCCCATAGTCTGTAATACTTACTGATTCCCTTGTGTAGCCCTGTATATGAACAACAGAGTTTATAAACACACGCATACTATGAAAAAATAGTTAAACTTCAAAACGTAAACCAAAGTTGAAAATGCACTTATCACACGTAGACCGTAACCAATATCTTTTGTGTGTCCCTGTAAATAAACGCAATGCACACAAGAGAGCAATTTATAGTGCACCTCAGTAATGCATATAATTTTCATTATGTTTGAAATAGTGAAATATCACTAAATTACACTGCAAACGATTTTTCCATATAGAACAACGTTTAACAGAATTCTTTTGTTTGACCTTGTAAATTTATAATTAATGCTTTGCACCCCCTATTCTACAAAAAGCATGTTTTAATGCACTTCATAATCCTAATAATATTATAAATCCGATTGTGTGCAAATGTTAGGCTGAAGCCAGCGTCAAAATGGAGAATTTAATGATCATGTATCTTCGCATATAGGTTGATTATAACCCGTAAATGAACATAGGCTGGTTTTTGTTTATTTTATTCAAATATTTTTCTCAATAATTCAAAATTTCGTTATTTTCATTGAGAATAAATGGACATTTTTTCGTATAATATTTTAAAATGGTTAAATTTACTTTACCGTTGCTAATACTTCATCATTGCCAAAACTAAATCAAAACCTGGAATAATAATTTTTACTCAACAATTTATTTTCAAATGAAAAATTTCCACTTGAAAAATGAAAATTAATTTAATTATTTAAGAAACAGAATATGAAATGACGTCATTTAGAAATAAAACTTCAGTTTTCAAATCTTTGATAATAATACAAGGTACATAAATACGAGTAAGTATGGAAAGCAAGCGAATATGATGTCATATATCGAAAATAAAACAAATTTGCTTTGATGTTGAAATAAAATGATCTTGGGTTATCAAATTACTTGTGATTAATTTCTCTATTTTTGTTCTTTTTCTATTTCACATGAAATGAATTATTTTAAATGTATGTGTTGTAAATTAAAGTTCTGTGTTTTAAATGAAATGAGTGAAAGATTTATATTTTAATACAAATTTAATACGAATGATGGTGATAGGAATAATACTTGGCGGTTTATCGTCTGCATACAGCTAACATAAAGGTACCATATTTTTAATTTAAATTTTATAAAGTAAAAAAAAAAAAAAAAAAAAAAAAAAAAAAAAAAAAAACCTTTGAAAAGATATTGGACGGTAAATGTCAATAATAAATATCCATAAATGGAATGAATACAAAATAGAATAAATAGAAATGACAAAATAAAATAACAAGAAACCCTAGAAAAAACTTAAAAAATTTCAAACACATGAAATAAATTAAAATAATCCTATATATACTAACAAAAATATGTAAATTTAGATCATCAGTTTGGTGCTGCCGGTAGTTATTTGTTCAGTGTCCCTGACACGATAGAAAAAATATCAAGGTTAAATTGGGCAGAATTTAAAGTACTTTCTAGCAACCTTTATTTACATTTTAGAATCGCATCAGATTGTTATATCTTTATCTATCAATGTATAAAATCCACAAGCAGTTTGTTCAATATTTACACCACTTAGCGAGCAGCACTTTCTTTAATATATACATAAACAAGACATAAAAAAATAATGTAGTAAGAAATATATAACACATGTTTATACAAATAAACAATATAATAATGCCCATTTAGAAATGAATACATATACAGGGTTCCCAGCAAAACATGACTGGCAAATTCCCTGACAAAATCTCAAAAAATTCCCTGACTTTCCCTGACCAAATCTCAAAAAATTCTCTGACCAAACGGGCATACAACGAAATTTGTTGCTTATTTTTGCAATCCTTTGTCAAAAATTAGCGATTTTTTTTCGGTGATTGCTCTTCAAAACTCTCTTTTTTTTTTTCCTGAGACTATATGATAAATTTCACATCATTTTTCATTTTTTCTCCAAAACTTTTCCATGACTTTTAGAAAATATTTGTAAATTCCTTGACTTTTTCTATATATTTTAAAATTTCTCTGACTTTCCCTGACTACTTTGAAATTCCATGACTTTCCATGACACTGGGAACCCTGATATACAAATTTCACACCAAATACCACTTAAAATGCACTGTTGTATAGAAGAATTCTCTCAGTGATATTTTTCGTTTTTCAGAGAGGGATTAGTCGATTTTCACGATTTTACTGGGCCCTTCTTTTTTCATTGGTTGCAGTTTCATTTTCGCGATTGTATATATTATTTGGCATGAAATTTCACTTTTTTAAGACTGGGTTATGTTAAGGCCCCTATAGCACAGAAATACCGTATTGTATCCTATAAAATGTGATATATATAACTATATATGTTATTAATTATCGAATGAAATGTTTTGTTAAATTAATGCATTTATTCTTTTTTTAATGTTACGTGAACGAAGTCACGGGTAACAGCTAGTTATATATCAATTCCATCATGTTTTAAATGACGTAGCATCATCAAAATGCTCTTGAAACGATTATTCTCCATTGACTATAATGTAACGGAATACTTTTGACTGTCCCTGTAAAAAAAACTATACGTGCTAAACACTTCTGTTGAAACAGGGAACATGCTATAGTATATGACAATAACATATAAAAATTTCAAGATAATCCAAGCATATTTACGCGAGTTAGAGCACGGACAGACGGCAGACAAACCAAAGTCATAAACACTTTTCAAGTAGGTTGGAAAGTGTTAAAAAGGAAATATTTCTAAACGCAACTTTAATTTGTGGGGAAGCGCAACTTCACACAAACTCATATTATTTAAGTAGGATGATGGACTACGGTATCGGCCACTTTGAAACTGTGTGAAGGCTTTGAATGGTAGAACCCCCTAGTTTGTTATATATTTATAAGAAAATTCCTTTACTGATCCTTGGTTGTTCTTTTATTGAATGTAGAATTCAGCCAGATAAAAAGTAAGGCGATTAGTTTTAAAACATTCAGAAATTGCACAAGAAAATATAACAAAATGGAAATTTGTAGCACTGCTTTTGATGCATGCATGCATGCATACATATATATTATATCCTGTTTGTTTGCTACTCAGATCTCTTATATGTCAACAGTGTTTCAAAGTAGGCCCATTTAGAAAAAAAAAAGTTATCAAAATGATTTATTTTGGAATTCATTTTCAATGAATCAATGTTATTCATTTCATGTGTATTTCATTTTGTACCAACTATTACGCTTGGTGATAATGGTGTTTGTATAACAGAAAAGTACCGTTCTTTCTCATGACAACTTTGGAAAATCCTGCCATCCCACACTGAATTTTAGGCAATTGATTATACCTCACTAAATACCGACAGCAATGTGCTTCAAAAGTTAAGAAAAACAATAAATGTAGGAAAAATTAATCCATTGTGTAATGTTTTGTCAAAATTGGAAACATACTTAAATTTTAGAAATATAAATACAACATTCTTGTGATTAAACACTTGGAAATATGTTATATAAACATACACACACACCTTTTCAGCCTCTAATTGATTAAATACAAATTCAACAACAACATCGTCTTCAATTCCTCCCAGCATGTCTGTGATACGTTTAGCAATCCATGGTTTCACAACATCAAGATTGATTTTATTCATATCAACCTAGAAATTAAAGGAAGATAACAAATTATTTACGAATCATTACAGGCAGTTCTATCTATACTTAGCAAAACATTTAATAGTTCTTTTATTTTAATTGATACAAACTTGGAATTAAAAGAAAAGCAAATACTATTTAAAATATCACTACCAGATATCATTGTCTTTCTATAGTTTGTAAAATGTTTTATTAATTCTGATAGACAACTAATTTTGTACAGCATGATTTTGCTAAATAATTTTATGATAGAACAGATTTTCGAAATATTTTCACTTTGAATTAAAATAAAAACAAATAATAAAAGGTAATTTTATGATAAGTCAGAATAAATTATCTTGTTTGTTGATAAATTTTTCAATTAAAATCAATATGTAGTTATGTTGAGACAGGGTTCTTAAATATCATATTTTCGAAAATATCAAAAATATCCGATATTTTCAAAATAGTCAACTTACTGCTGATAATAAATATTTTCAAGCATAATATAAATTAGAAGCTAAAAATATATTGCACTTAACATGAAAACTTAAACAATATACTCAAAATGCTTCACCCCCCTTTTTTTTTCTTTTTTTATTTATCACTCTGAACAAAATTGAAGATAACTAATCAACAAAACAGAAACAATTTGCTTTATAAACTTATAAAAAAACAACTATAAGATTCAGTATCAACTATGAAGAAATCAGAAATGTATAAAACAAAAAAATAAATACAAAATTGTTTTTTTTAATTGAAAAAATTAAACATAAATGTAAGCTTATTTATTTTTTATTCCCAAACATGTTGTACAATTTAAACTCAACAACACCAAAACGAGAAATTGATTCTTTTCTAATGAAACTCTATAGAACTGATTATCTAAATTAGACAGTTTATCTTTCTATATCTGTCCTGAATTAGTTATGTCCCACATAATTATTAGTCCCATATAATCTACATTTAAGAATAAAAACTTCAAACGAAGCTTGGATATATTTTTTTTTTCTTCTTTAGCTAGATAAATCACTGCCAGAGACAAATGTTCTTCATCTACAGAATGACAGTCAATATCAGTGGAAAATTTCATTTACACTTGTTTTGACTTAAAATAGCAAAAATATCTTGCACAGTGATATTTTAAAAATAAGTATCAAATATTAAAAATAACAAACATCTTGATATTTTAAAAATAAATAAATATCAAATAATATAAAAATATCCAAAATATCCAAAATCTTGATATTTTGAAAATAAATATCGGATATATCATGATAGATATCCATTGATATATATCAACAAACCCTGTAGTTCAGAATCAGAGTTTCCCCCAGACAGTTTCAGAAAGGTGCTACCCCCTGCCTGCCCTTTATTTTACAAAATAGCACCCTTCTTGCCCCTCATAAAAATAATTAGCACCCTTCTTGCCCCTCATAAAAATAATTAGCACCCTTCTTGCCCCTCATAAAAATAATTAGCACCCTTCTTGCCGCTCCCAGTAAAATAATTAGCATCCTTCTTGCCCCTCAGTATAAAAAGTGGTGTTTCTTTTTTTTTTTGCATTAAAAAATTTGCTTTCATAGTAAAAATTGACTCAATGTTGTCTTAAAAAAAGTGCCCTTTCTTTTAAATATCAAAAGCAGCTTTAAAAACCAAAAGATTACCTTTAACAATTAAAAAAGTGCCCTTTTCTCACCAACAGCACCCTGCCTTTTTTTAAACCTGAGGGAAAACTCTGTCAGAATATATATTTGAAATTCAAATATTGCTTTTTAACAGAATATTAGTTGAATATAGAGATGCAAAATTACCAGAAATTTCAAAGTGAAGGAGAAAAAAACAGTTTTCAATTGAAAAGAAAAATTGACTTTTTACTTTTATTGCAGCTATATTTTCTCAGAAAATATAAAATATTGGTACTTTTATGTTAGCCAGGCGCCAGTGATCAGCAAAAATTTTTTAATCTCGCCAACACTTTTTTTCATCAATCTTTTAACATTAGCTAATAACAACCAGCCAATATTTTAACACTGCAACATAATATCTTAAAAATAGCTAAAATATAATCATAATAAAATACATAAACACAAACATATCAATACATATAACAAAATCTCATGTAAAAGGTTTCAATTCAAATGATCAGGGCTAGCACTAGGATTTTTCAAAATTTTAGGGAGGAATTTTAGGAATTTTTCCCCAAATTTTAGGAGCATTTGCGATATTTTTAACATTACAAGTATGTCATAACAGTATTTTTGTGCTAGTCAGGCACATGCGGTTCACTGCCAAAGAATATTCCCATCATTCCAATGAATTCAGCCCTTGTTCCATGTGCTTGTGTTGTTTGTTGCGAATGAGAGCATTTAAATTTGCGCAATAATAACAGGCTTCATATTACAAACCGTTTTGACAGATGATGCTTACTGCAATTGTATTAATTAGAATTTTGAGTTCCTGGATCATTGAGCCTAACCAGAATGAATGCTCTCCTTCTCTCTCTTTTGGATGTTCTCGGTGAACCTAGAGAACAAGAGGCAGGAAGCAGGAGTGATTATGAGAAAAAAAAAATTCTGAAGCTTGCAGAAAAACTTCTGAAAGGTTTTTTTTCACACTTCTTTGCAGAAATTTGAGTTTTTTTCCGCAATATTTTGACGAAACATGCATTTTTTTGTGATTATTTCACGAAATTCACCTTATTTGCACGATTTATTGACAAAATTCCACGTTTCTCACGATCTTTTGACGAAATTCGCATTTTTTTGTTTTTACGATATTTTGACAGAATTTATGGGGTTTTTTCACAATCTTTTGTCAGAATTCGCATTTTTTTAAAGATCTTTTGATGGAATTGGTTTTTTTTTTTTTTTTGGGGGGGGGGGCAATCTTTTGATGGAATTCACAATTTTTTTTTTATGAAATTCACGTTTTTTTTCGTGACTTTTTGACGGAATTCATTTTTTTTTCACGATCTTTTGACGAAATTCACGTTTTTTTCTGCAATCTTTTTACAAAATTTGCGATTTATAGATGAAATTCGCATTTTTTTCCGCAATCTTTTGACAGAATTTGTATTTTTGTGCGATCGCTTGACGAAATTTGGCTTATATGCACGATTGATTGAAATTATCTTTTTTCCTTGATTTTTGGATGAAATTTGAGGGGTTTTTCACGATTATTTTAATTGAAATTCACGATTATTCTGCGATTTTTAAAAGAAATTCTAGGTTTTTTTCCCAGAGATGTTTTTAAAAAATTTGCAATCCTTTGAAGAAATTCGTGTTTGTCGCGATCCTTAGATGAACTTAGAGTTTTTTTTCAGGATTGTTTGTCGAATTTAGTTTTTTTCCCTCACGATAGCAATGGATGAAATTTGTTTTTTTTTCCCCGATTCTTTGTCGAAATTTGCTTTTTTCTGTGATCTTTTGACGAAATTTGAGTTTTTCACGATCTTTTGACGAAATCTGCATTGTTTTAGCGATTTTTTGACGAAATTTGTGTTGTTTTAGCGATCTTTTGACGAAATTTGCATTGTTTTCACGATCTTTTGACGAATTTTGTGTTATTTTAGCAATCTTTTGATGAAATACACGTCTTTTCCGGTGACCATTTGTCGAAATTTGCGATATTTTTCGGTGAAATTTTGGCAATCTTGAATTTTTAGGAACAAGAAGAAAATTTTAGGGGATAAAATAATAGTTAGGAAATTCAGGAATTTTAGGGGGAATGCGAGCCCTGAATGATGCTAATTGAAACAAGATTTGGAGAGTTATCACTGGCGCTCAGCTAACATAAAAGTACCAAAATCAGGGCTTGAAATTCAATTTTTCCAAGGAGGGGAGTCTCCCTCCCAACATTTTTAAATGGAGGAGAGTTGTAATGTTTGGGAGGGAGAAAAAAAATATCTTTGAACCCCACTATTATTGTACTTTCTATTTAAAGAATTACATTAATGCAGACATGACAAAATACCCTTGAAAAAATTATGTCAACTCAGAATGATTATGTAAAATGTTTATTTTTATTATAAAAAAAGGAAGAAAGTTAAATTTTATATAGTGTATTTTTAAGTTCCACCAAATGTTAGGGACCCTTAACAATTAGGCTGTTAATTGAATTTCTGAATTTAGATTTTATTTGATTTAGGGTGTTGAAGCCTCTTTCACAAGGTACACTTTAGCTCCTTCACAAGGATTAAAAAGGTTTACTCCTTTACCTCAAGGAGTAAAAGTAATAAGATCTTTGCAGCTCTTCTAATCTCATTTTTGTTTAGTGCTGACTCTAGGCCAATTTGACAGGGTGCAGCGACCGGTGACTCTTACTGCCCTTTTTTGTTCTTTTCCCTCTTTTCGGTAGCAGGAAAAAATAATCTTTAAATACGTCTATTGGTCGTTGGAAAAAATTGTGAATTTAGTCAATTGGTTGAGGGAATAAAATAATGAAATTCGTCTTACTCATGAACAGAAATAGATACGGACTTCTAACGAAATAGTGTTAATATCGATTTGCGACTTTGGAACTACATGGCAGCCAGTGTACAACTGTGCTAAGGTAACACCACCTACAAACAACAATACGGATAAATACCATAGAATAAATCTAGTATGCCTACCAGACGATGGCTGTCAAGCAGACGATTTGAAGAAGCAGGTGAACTAATGCAACTGTCCTACACAGACATTGTATTTGAAACATTTTTCGAGAAACGATTTTTTTCTTCGAAAGGCTATTTTATTAGAAGTCCTTATCTATGTCTATGTTCATAGAAATAAATCGCTAGATTCGTCGATCACAGCAGGAAAAAATGGCGAAGTTCGCTAATCGGTCGAAGAAAATAACGCAAAATTCGTCAGTCAGTTGCGGAAAAAAATCTTGAAATTTTTCAGTGAAGCGCGAGAAAAAAAAATAGTGAATTTCATCAATCTGTCACCAGAAGAAATCGAATACTTCGCCAATCGGTTACAGAAAAATTCGCAAAGTTGGTCAGTCGGTCAAGGAAAAAAACGTGAAGTTCGTTGATTGCTGACCAGAAAATGTTGCGAAATTTGTCAATCAGTCGCAGGAAAATATTGTGAAATTCATCAGTCGTTCGTGGGGAAAAATCGTGAAATTTATCAGTCGAACGCAGAGAAGAAAATCTAAATTTGTCAGTCGGACACAGGAAAAAAAAAAATCACGAACTTTGTCAATCTGTCGTAGAAAAAAAAGGAGAAATTACGCAAATTCCGTCGATTGATTCGGAAAAAAACGCAAATTTCGTCGATCGATCGCATAAAAAACACAAAGTCTGCCGATCGATCGCGAAAAAACGTAAAAGTTCGTTGATCTGTCGTGGAAAAAAACGCAAAGTTCGTCGATCAGTCGCTTAAAAAACACAACGTTCGTCGATCTGTCACGGAAAAAACGCAAAGTTCGTTGATCAGTCGCTTAAAAAACGCAAAGTTTGTCAATCGGTCATTTAAAAAACAAAAAGTTCGTCGCTTAAAAAACGCAAAGTTCGTCGCTCAGTCGCTTAAAAAATGCAAAGTTCGTCGATCAGTCACTTAAAAAACGCAAAGTTCGTCTCTCAGTCGCTTAAAAAATGCAAAGTTCGTCGATCAGTCGCTTAAAAAGCGCAAAGTTCGTCTATCAGTCGCGGAAAAAACGCAAAGTTCGTCGATTAATTGCGGAAAAAACGCAAAGTTTGTCGATCAGTAACGGGAAAAATGCAAAGTTCGTCGATCGGTTGCGGGAAAAAAAATCACGAAATTTATTGTTCGGTTGCATGTAAATTAAATAACACAAATTTCTCCGGAAAATGGTGAAATTTTTTGGGCGGGATTTCAAAATTTTCGGTGCGAATTCCGCCCTGAAAATATTAAACATTTTTTAAATTTAATGTTTTTATTTTCACTTCATACAAATAGAATACTCTGTTTTACTTGACTATTCACAACTACAACCTACAACCAACATCTAACCTAAGAGACAATGAAGTAGTATGCCAGGATATCTTACATATAACAGACAGATTTTAATATATAAGATCATAACACTAAAATATTAATAAATCTGAATCAATGCATATAATTATATTCTTCCAATGAATCACAAAATATTAAAATTAATAAATTTTTTACTGCATCAGTTAAATGAAGCAGATAGAAATAACAAACTTTTGACCTTTATGAAAATCAATTTTGATATTTGAAGCAATGGTTCATTCATTCGTTTTCATTATTATTAAAAGAGCGTTTTTTCACACATAACTAGCTAAAAATGGAACTGTTTTTAGATAATTAGGTATGTAGGCTGAATTCCTTTTTAAAACAATGTTTATCCAATAAAAAGCTATTTTCACTTAAAAATTTACCTTTCTATTGAGGATTTCATTGAATTTCAATTGCTTAAGAAGTTTTTTCTGTTTATCACTGAATCTGTTATCTTGATCGGCACTTGTACCCTGAAAAAAAAAAAATAACATTTTCAATTCAACAAAGATATAGACTACATTTAAATATATGCAATATATTATTTATAATTTATTAGATTTACTATCTATCTAATAAAAGAAAGTTGTTTGTCTGTCTGTGTGCAATGGCTGGCTGAAACTTTAGATGAGGATAGTCCAAGGCATGTCCTGATGCACATGAGGCTCAGATTTTTAATATTTTAATAATTAGCAAAGATATTAATTAAAAACATTAAACATCACGAAAATGCGATCTTTTTATCTGAAAATGGTGCTAAAGAATTATCAAAACCACAAAAGAAATAAATTATTTGATAATAGCAGATTGTGAGTTTCTCGTTTTCACTTATCCATTCTAATTAAGATAACTATCGGAGGTATCGATTCAAAGTTCACAGCCCATACATATTTTATTTTTCTGATTTCAAAAATTCAAATTTTGTGAAAATCAAATGGTAACTTTTCTTTATTTTTGCCCAATAATTGTCCAGACGTTAGAAATTGACTCAGACAGAAAAGAGGTTACCATAAGTCGGTCTTGCCAAATTAAGAAACTCACGAGTTTTTTGAACCTATTCAAATAAATAAAACTACTACAATTTGTCAATTTGATATGACGCATATAGACATAAAAAAAAATTATCTAATTCAAAATTCGAATTTTCATAAAAAATCTGTTCATAATTTGCTGCAGGGTCGGCAAGTTTTTGCCACAGGTGGAAAAAACCGCGGTAAAAACCGTCCTGGCAAAAATAGGTTTTTGCCAGCAAAATTGGCAAAAACTGATTTTTTACATATAAATGCAAGTTTCATTTCTTTTACTTATCTTAAATTAACAATCACAGAATAGTAGTACAATGCATTATGATGATAACTTAATATACTCATCTTAATTAGTGAGAAATTATTAATTTCATCATAAAAAAAATTCTTTAATTGAAAAAAAGCCATTGTTAGTCTGATTTTTATGCTGCAATAAATTAACAATATTGCAAAATCAGGACAAGAGAGTAGTGCAAGAAAATAGAATAAAAATATATTTTTGGTTTATACTTTTGTTTATTTTTACCAAGAAAACATTTGGTTTCATTTGTTGTTATGATTCCTTTTCATATAAACTGCATCACTGCATTTAGTTATGCAAAATTGGATTTTTGCCATTTTTACCATTTTTGCCACTTTTTACCAGTTTTTGCCACTGTCCCGGCAAAATGACTAACCCTGATTGCTGAGATCCATAATTGATAATAATTAAAAACTCATTAATGAAAATGTTTTCATTTATTTCATCAGCACAGCTGCAGACATTCGTATTGAATTTACTTCTGCCACTTTTAGGGTCCATCTATCTATTTACTTTTCGATACAAAAGGAAACCAACAATGGATGGACTAATAAAAAATACAGACAGAAATTATAAGGTACATTAAAATTTGTAAAACTATTTCAGGTAGGGATTTAAAAATTGATATATATATACACAAAATTATATTCTATTTCAGAAATTCGTAAAAATCGACCGGTAACTTTTTTTTATCAATCGGGGGATATCTATTTTATCAAAGATAATTAGCGGGGTTTAATGGTTTTCTATTAAATATTACATTAATAATCACAGATTTTGGTTTCACTTTAAGTTTATTTATAGCAATATTAGTTCAGAGCTAAGTTAATCTCGATTCTTGCAAGACACGTTGTCCTTTCGAAATCTCTCTCCTCTCTGTCCCCCAAAACATAACTTTAATATTGCTCCAATTCAAATGAAATCTTTTCTAACATTCTCCCCCCCCCCCGATACTAAATAAACTTTAGTATCATTTTTTCAGCCCTTGGCCACCACTATAGGACAAAATTAGCATTCGCCGAGTAATACTGAAAATTTGGCAGACTTTATTGCCATCATTGGTCAAACTTAATAGTCACACTCACTAATCGCGATGATTGATTGGAAAGTGCAATTTTTTTCCATTGTCGCTTGACTAATTTCGTGATTTTTTTTCCCTGAAACCATATGGCGAATCTCGTGATTTATTTCTCGAAATGATTTGATGATATTCGCATTTTTCTACCCGAGACCATTTGATGAATCTCAAGATTTTACTGCTATCGATTACTGTTATCGGTGGATGAATTGCGCACTTTTTTCCACAATTGTTCGACGAATTGAGAGATTCTTTTCTGCGATCATTCGACAAATTGTGCAATTCTTTACTGAGATCATGTGACAAATTTCGCAGTATTTCCCCAAAATAATTTGACGAATTTCTTGAATTTTTTTTGTGATAGTTTGACAAAATTTGCTATTTTATTTCCGTGATTCCTTGACAAATTTAGATATTTTTCACAGTCATTTGACGATTTTTGCGATTTATTTTCCCAAGACCATTTAACGAATTTCATGATTTTGTTCACAATTTTGTAAATTTGTTACTTGCCAGTGCTTAAAAAAAAAAAAAAAAAAAAAACTGGCTAGTGAAAAAAATCCATGTACTGTACAGTGAGTAAAAAAGTTGATTTTGACCTATAGTTACCGTTACCACCAATTCTGAATATTAATCTCCAGGGAAGGGGGTGGAGGACTTATTTACACGAGTTCTATGGACCTGACTTAAACGGAAATTAGTTCATTCAACTGAACATGAAATAATTAAGATATAGATTTGTGGACCACTAACGATGAGAAGAAGAACTAAGAGATTTTCAGCTATATGATGTTATAGGCAGCGGGGATGTGCCGGAGATTCGTTCCGAAAAAGGTTTCTTTAAAACAGAGAATGTCCCCTGGCAGTGGAAGATAAACTAAAAGATTTCGCAGTGTGTGCGCAGCATGCCTGCTATACAGTGCTGTAGGCAGTGGGAGTCATGCCGGAGGTTCGTTCAGAAAAGAATGTGTCCCATGCTGGTGGAAGATGGAACAAAAAAATTTTCAAGAGCACATGAAGTAAGCCCGGTAGTATACAGTGCTGAAGGCAGCAGGGATCTGGGACAAAGTTTTGTTTTTAAAGAGATTTAAGGTTATTACATGGGCCCGGGCAAAGCTGGGCAGGTCAGCTAGTTTACAATGAAATATAAACGCTGCTGAGAATAAAACAAGAATTAAACTAATAACAAGTGGGATCAAAGATCGCCCAAAGGGTTTCGTTTGATATTCCTTTCAAAACACTTTATCCTTTCTTTAATAAATCCAAATAAATTTCATCAAAAAAAAAGTCATGTTTTTTATAAAGTAAAAACTTACTGATCTATTTTTCTTGTTTTTTCGAATATCTGAACCAGCTTGCTATTATACTCTGTCATAATAATATCAGTCCTGTGAACTAAATGCGATATTAAAAAAAATCAATTTCAAAATTAAACATGTTGTATAGAGACCTTCAAAATGTTAAAATATGCCAATATTTCCATAATCAGGTTTTTATATTCACGTTCCTCAAACTCATATGACGTTATAATAACTTGCTGAGGCCGTATCTCCTTGCTTGCTCTATTACTTATATTGATACTCTCTTTGTATTACTTTCAAACATTTGAAAAAGTCCCTTAAACTTTCAATATGACATCAGATTAATTTTCTTTTTAATTCTCTAATGATGTCATTATGAAGCTGCTTTCGGTATTTACACATACTCATACTCCTTGTATTATTGAGAAATGTTTGAAAATTTCCGTTTTATTACCAATATGACGTCATATTAATCTTTTTTTTTTTTTCAATTGGTGAAACTTTTTATTTCATTTTCATTTTTTCACATGGAAATCTTTCAATAGAAAATTAATTATTGTAGAAAGAATTTTACTGTGGATTTTTAATTGTTGGCAACTGTTATAACAAAAAATGTTTAAATTTAATAAGAAAAGGCTGTTAGATTTTTGGTTTTCTATCTCTATATATTAAAATACGAATTTTTCAAATTTTATGATTTTGAGCTTCATAGCAGGTATTCAGCTATAAGTACACAGTTTCAACTCTGTACGTTAAATAGTTTCTGAGATTCCCACAACAATCCACCAAATATGAAAAAACATAAAAGTGTTCTATTTTCCGCCTAATTGTACATCAGTTCTGCAACCTTTGGACTTAGGCATCAGTAAATGTTTCAAAGGTTACTACCGAAAATGACTTGTTAATAATATAATTTTCAAGTTGGATAACAAAATTTATGATCCGCTTGCAATAAATGTAAAAAATGCATGTGATTCGATCTCTAGAAGCTGGAGTACCGTGAAGCCTTGCACTATTCAGAGCTGTTGGAGGAAAGCTGGTCTTGATTTCAAATTCAATGATTGTGGAGAAAGAATTGAATTTGATATGGACATCGCCAAAGAAGAAGAATGTGCGACAAATCTCAGTAAAACTCTATGTGCAAAGGAAGCTTTGAGAAACGTATCCAACACTTTCAGTGCAGACGACTTTTTGAATACAGACGATGATTTGTTTGTGTTTAGTGGCAGTACTAATGAAGAGATAGTAGCAGATTTAAAACAAAATGATGTTGAAAGGGATGAAGAAGTGGACTGCTCACCTGAACTCCAACCTATAACGGAAACTGATGCTGTTCAGTTAATTGACACTCTTCAAAATTACCTTTCAACACTACCGAATGTTCCACAAACATATTTGAACTCAACGGATAGATTAAAAAATATATGCATTCTCAGCAAAAATTAAACAAACAAGAATATTAGATTTATTTTCTATTAAAAACCTGTGAATCTAACAAATAGATAAATGTGTATGCTGTTTACAATCAAAAAATCTTATTATTGTAAGGTATGTACTGTTTACTTATTATAATGTTATAACACTTGCACATTAAAACCTGTCTATATAACGATAATTTGGGTATAACGATATTTTTTTTCGGTTCCTAGAATATCGTTATAGACAGGTTTCACTGTATTATGATGCATAATATGAACTTGGTGTAGTTGTAATTGCAAAAGCCTTGAATTCATATTTTGCCACAATGAATTTTAAATCAACATAGAGCTAAATTCAAAACTTTCATTCACAAACAAAACATAGCAGTCTTCCATCCATAATATAGAAAGTAATGCAAAACTATTAAATAATAAAATCCCTAGATAAATAATCATACATTTAATAACACTAGAACAACACTCAACATACACTAACAATCAAAACACCTATAAATGTATAAATAATATAAAAAGGAAAAAATACATTTTCAAAGCTAAACAATATTACTGAAAGCATGTGTATAGAAATTTTAAGTTATTTAAGTAAATGAACTGATAAAAACTTCTGAATTGTGGAGAAAATTGCCAAACAGGTAGTAAATTGAAGTTAAGCAAACACTATTTTCATACACAATTAAATAATTTAGATTCTTTGTGATTTTCAGTACTTTTATGTTAGCTGGGCACCAGTGATAACTCACCAAATCTTGTTTCAACTGACATAATTTGAATTGCAACTTTTTACATGTGATATTATTTGTATTGATAATTGATATGTTTGTGTTTACATTTAATTTTTTAAGATAAATTTTGCAATGTTAAAATATTGGCTATTTGTTATTAGCTAAAGTTAAAATATTGATAAAAAAAAGAAGGTTGACAAGATTTTTTTTTAAATTTGGCGCTCACTGGCACCCAGCTAACGTAAAAGTACCTGATTTTCAATCAGCTACTATCATTCCTTTTCATAAATTAAACAGATGAACTGTCAGGTGATAGATGTTTCAACAGACAAGACCTGGTCTTAACACAGTAGATGATCTTTACAATGCATATGCAATTCTTTATATAATGCACAACTTCTCAAATGTAAACAATGAATTTTGCAATTAAGAAGCACATGCATTCCACATTGCAGAATAATTGCTACTCTAATAGATGACTAAGTTTGATACATTATTTCATCTACTCCTTAATTCAGAGCTTTTTAACGAAAAAAAAAATGCTATTATTACAATAAAACTTTTTACAAATGAAAAAAATAATGAGTTGGCCATGCAAAATAATGATCCTCTACTGTATATTGATATGTTTAAGACATATCTGGACATATTTAAAGTTCAATGATGTGTGAAATGTGATCTATATATAACGCAAAATTCTACAATATGCACCCCTCTCCTCTCAAGGTGTGCATTGTAAAGTAGTACTGTATTCGAAAAGTGAGTGTTGTGAATGTAACAGGCTGAAAAATCATAATGACATGACCTGAAGAATGGAAATGACCTCCAATAAATTTTCAGAAGGCTAATAATTCATCAAATAACTAATATCTTTTGGTTTTGATAGGTACTATAGCCAGGGGTCTGTCCAGATTTTTTTCCCAGGGTCCTGATTTTGTGAAAAGCTTTTTATATTTGTGAAAAATCTAATCATAATTTTGTGAATTTGAAATGATCGTTATATCCAGGTTCTTGTTTATACATTTTTAAAAAGATATATGGATGTAAAATACATATATTTTCTTTATATATGTAAAAGTGACAGGTCAGATTTTACTTTTAAATGATTAATTTGTCAAATGTTCGGCTTAAAGATGGAAAAATTTTGTTAAAAACCTATTTTTAAGACACAGAATTTTATGAAGGGTCCTGTTTTAGGGAAAATAATTTTGTGAAGGGTCCTGTTTTGAAATGAAAAATTTTGTGAAGAGTCATTTAAAGGACCCAATTTTTTCCTAAACAGATCCCTGATAGCATTATAGTGAACTATAACAGTTTTAAAAATCATTATTCAGACTAATTTTGAAGGTTTGATATTAAGATGTTATATGAATCTCATAAAAATACAGATATGAATCTCATAAAAAATACAGATTGTTTATAAGATTAGTTATATATTTTCTTTGCAGTGATGTAGAAGATAGCCGATACATTGTGCAATGGCACATATGCCGGTACATGATGATTTTAATAATAATCGGTTTATTCATAACGCAGTTGCACGATATTGTGGAATATAATCTATTTATAAGAGTATCAATATAGATATGAACCAGGGGAACACATTTAATGATGTTTTATCACTTAAGAGAGAGAATAACTTTGGTCAAAATTTATTTTGTAAACAAATCTCTTAAAGATTTTGTTTATGCATAGTTTTTAAAGGATTTAAAAATGCTTCACAATAGTAATTTAACAGAAGATTTTGTTAACAGTAAAATTCAAAATAACAATAACAGTATTCTCATTTATAACTGCACATTTTTAATAGATATATAAATGTTATTAAATTATAAGAAAAGGTTTTGAAAACTGTCAATAACAAATACTTACCCGAAAAAATCCTGCGTCAGTCATTTTGAATTATTCTGTTTTACAGGCACCTAAAAAATCACCATATCAAAAACATATTTATTTTTAAATAAAAAAACAAACGACGGCGAAACAAGATGGCTGAAAAAGATAGATATCAGATGTAAGAGAGAACACAAAATAAACACCTAAGAAAGAGGAAGTTTGATCTGTGAAGTTATTAAAAAGGCCGTAAGCAGATTGTGGCACTGCTTGCTAATGCACTTTTCATACAACTCAACTTTTTTTTAGTTTTTTTTTTTCCACTTTCACTTTCAGGAGCGCGTCCAGTAGACCTAACCAAAGTGACCAATGTGACCGGTTACTTACCGGGGCGGTAAGCGACCGGTTTCTAACCGGTCGACAGACCTACTGAACGAAAATGGTATTATTTACTTGTAGCGCCATCTGTATTACATCGTCGTAATTACGTCTGTATCGTAAATGTTCAAGTAACCGATCACGTGACCCAACTAACCGAGATTTTTCTTCGGTTAGTTCGGTCCCTTACCGGTCACTTCGGTTTGCTTCGGTTACTTCCTCTGAACGACGTTGGTTGCGTATTGGTTAGCAGCACTGAACGCTTTGGTAACTAACCAACCTTACCGGTTACGAACCGGTGACAGTACTGGACGCGCTCCAGGTTTCTGCTCTTCTGGTGTTGTTTACTATTGCTAGATGGGATCTGTCTTTATCCAGTAGTTTTTATATAATTTAAGAATCGCATTATTTTTATTTTTCATTCACTTGGAAAAAAAACACTCGGGAATTATTCCGTTGATCACAATTTCAGTGTTTATTGCATTTTACCATTGATTGATGATAATTCTTCGATTCGTTTGTTCATGTAGTAGAGAGAATGTATTGTAATTAAAATTTCAGTTTCTCTCTAATTTATTTAAATTTTGTTTTCAAAACATGGCGGAAGAAAATATAACAGAAACTGAATTAGATAATGCTGTACTGACTAAATCTATACCAGATGAAATTATCGTAAGTGAAGAAAGTGAAACTATTACAGAAAAAAATTCTCCCGAGAAGGAACTACCGCCTCCTAAAATATCCAATGAAAGTCGTCACTCTATCGGATCATATAACGTGACCGGTAGAGAAAGAAGTGTTGGAACTTCGGCTAGTTTAGGAGTTGGCGGGGGCCGAAGTAACCGACCAAGTCAGGGCGAAAATATCTTAGCAAAATCACAATCAGAAATACAAGTTGGTGCTACAACGTCCTTATCTGTGAGTCAAACGAGTAAGCAGAGTTTAATGACTTTCTCTAGCTCTGGCACATTTTATGATCATGGCAAGAAGAAAATAGATGTTAGAATTCCCCCAAAACCTGTTCAAACACCAAATATAAAAGGTTGTAACCCATACCTCTTGCTTTCTAGTGTAGTCTAACTTGCATTTCAAATAATTTTGTATTTGCTAATTTTTATTTATTGCTATTTCACAGTTTGCCAAATTAGTTTCCTAAATAACAAATAATTAGATATCTATTTCTATTAATTTACTGCTAAAACCCTTATTTTTAAAAAGCATATACATACACTAGCTGACACAATAAAATATACTTTTGTATGCTATGCTTTAAAAAAAAAAAAAATCCATGAAATCTTTTTACTTATTTAGAATAGTTAGAAAACTTTTGCAGTAATAAACTAATAACTGAAAGTTATAAATCTATGTAGCACTCTGTTGTCAATTTTAAAATCTTCTTCTTAATTTATTCTAAACCTGCAAATGCTAATCTTTCTGTAATTGTGGTAACACAGCAAGGATTTGTATCAAACATGCAGTGATATCACAAATGCACTATAGCACATCACTTATGGGAAAAATAAGAGAAAGGATGCATAAAAGAAAGCATGGTCCTTTAGGATGCATATTTTTCTTCCATGGAAGAAATAAAAATTTTAGTAACAAATCATAAGGAAGATTTATTCTGTTTAATTGTTATTCTGTGACTCATTTTTGTTAAAAAGAATGCAGGTTTTTTTTTTTTTTTTTTTTACTGCTTGGTAATGAGAAAAATCAGTATACTTTCCTTGTTATACAGTGGTGGACATAATTATAACATACCTACCTAATTTGACATACAGTGAAAGAAAAGATTCAGATCTTAAAAATGCTTTATCAAATATGACAAAAACATAAATTTATTCTGTTATCAACGTAATTGTTTTACAGAAATGATATTTTTATAGAGTTTAATAAGAAAATTAAAAATACCATTGACAAAATTATAAGACACCCTAACATTTTAATTAAAACACCTGCTTTTTTTCGAAATATGCAAATTTCCTGCACGCTGTTATGACGTCAGCAGTTAACTAAAGCAGACGATAACCGACTTCACACACTTACAAACATGCACGAGGTACAGCATTAAAAGAAAGTGAAATTCGCGAAATTTGGAGATTAAATGGAACTGGTGCTTCAGTTAATAATATTTCAAAAGTTATTAAACGCTCTAGATGTGCAATTTCAAATGTTGTGAAAAGAGGAAGTAATGGATCGGTGATTAGAAGATCTGGACGTACTCATTGCTTGTCCTCGAGAGACAGACACCATGTGCTTTCGCTCGCTACACAGAATAAGATGACCACTACAGGCATTAAAAATACTTTGAAAGTGAATCGTTCAAGGAGAACCATTCGCAGGGTGTTGCTTAATGCTTCCTATGCAAAATTAAAAAAATTGAAATAAAAACCACCGCTTCTAAGGCGGCACAAAATGGACCATTTAAACTTCGCTAAACAAACTATGGCCTGGACCTCCAAATGGTACTCTGTGCTATTTTCTGATGAAAAAAAATTTAACCTATATTATATGGTCCTTACGGTTACGGGTTTCACTATTACTGGCATGATTTATGGAAGTCTTCTGAAGTACAAATGAACCGCCAAATGGGTGGAGGCTCAGTAATGGTTTGGGCTGGTTTTTCGGCTCAAAGTAAAACCGATATCGTTTTTGTGCATTCAAGAATGAATTCCGAAAAGTATAAGAATGTTCTTAAATATCAACTAGCCCATATACGGTGAACTTCTCTGTGGCGAAAACTACACTTTCCAGCATGATAACGCGTCTATTCATACATCACACGTAACAAAAAAGTAGCTTTCAGGGCAAAGTATCAATGTTCTTCCGTGGCCTTCTTGCTCCCCAGACTTAAATCCCATCGAAAACTTCTGGGGGATCTTAGCTTGTGAGGTTTACCGAAATAGAAGGCAGTTTACATGTGTCGAAGACCTAAAGAATGCTATCAATTGTCCTGGGGCATTCTGTACCTCGTGGCATGTTTGTAAATGCGTGAAGTCAGTTATCGTCTGTTTTAGTTAACTGCTGACGTCATAACAGCGTGCATGAAATTTGCATATTTAAAAAAAAAGCAGGTGTTTTAATTAAAATGTTAGGGTGTCTTATAATTTTATTATTTTTAATTTTTTTTATTAAACTCTATAAAAATATCATTTCTGTAAAACAATTACATGTGATAACAGAATAAATTTAGGTTTTTGTCGTATTTGATAAAGCATTTTAAGCTCTGAATCTTTTCTTTCACTGTATGTCGAATTAGGTAGATGTCTTATAATTATGTCCACCACTGTAGCAGCATCTATATATGAATAACCAAATGACAGAGATATATCTTTCGTCAAGTTGTATTATTTATGATGTTATCTATATACATATTTCTCTTACTTGGCACAAAAATAAGACTGAATTTCTTGCTTGCCATTTGGCAACAACTGTAATAACAAAATTAATTTCCCTTATTACATTCCACGAATCAGAAAATCTGAATCCACGTCACTGAAACTTGCATCATATTTAAAAAGAAAATTTTCAATGATTTTCATGGAATGTAAACACATTAAAATGATTGTGTTTAATAATGCACTAATCACGAAAGAGTAGAACATAGATTATTTATTGAGAAATAATATTAAGTAATTTGTGTAAATAAAATAACAATAAACAATCTATCATAGTAAGTAATATGTAAAATGAAATATTTCTATTGAAGATAATGACGTCATTCGGCAAACAAAAGATGCATTTCCATCCATGAATATAAAATATTTTACTATAATAACTGTGTTACTGATGGCATCATGTTCACTGAACCTTATTCCCTAAATAGACTGAAAATAGCACCTCAATAGACTGAACACTTGCCATTTATTTAAAAATCCTTGGTATGCACAAAATAAAATATTTCTAAAAATTACATAACTTCCAATTAATTATAATAAATATTTAATAAATCTCAGAAATTTTAAAACAATTGCTTAAATGACGCTCTAATCTCGGATGGGGTGAATGCTTTTGATGGTGAAAATGTCATATTTGAAAGAAAAGGATGCATTCTCATATAGACTCTAAAAATGTTGTGGCACATGGTAGAATTGTTTCAAACAAACAACTGATTTCTGGTAGGTTTTCAATTGTCTGAAAGAGTTATCTCCATGACTAAAAGCAAGCAAAAGTCAGGAAATGTTTAACAACGGTTTGTTAGGAACTTCCAATGATGCCATGAGCTTTGAAGTCTATATAAAATTAAAATATTTTAATATGATTTTGATAATATGACATCATATTTACTGGTAGTTATTTTTGCACGTAAAAGACTGAACTTCGTACAATTAATTTAAAGATCTTGGTTGGAGAATCACTAACAAAACATTTCTGAAAATTATATCATTTTGACTAATTGTGTTTTCACGAAAGTTTTCATTTACCCTTTTTACATTAAAAAAGAAATTTGTAAATTTTCTATATTAAAAATGATTTATGGTAGTACTCATTCATGGCTAGAGATGTTACAAAAAGTGGAGAGCGAGCGATGTGAGCTGGAACCACATAGCGGTCCCAATGTGAATTGTGCCACAATTCATGGGGTTTGTCGGGCATTAGCAAGCTGGGGGCAGGGCCCCCTAGTAGTCATATATATGATACGTTATGATATAACCTATGTATCAGTAATAATAATTAATTTTATATTGTTTGAACTTTAATAGGGCTGTGTGAAGCTACAGTAGAGACTGGAGTAAAACAATAATCTGGAGCCCTTCTCTCCCACACTCACATCAGTGTATTTTTCTAAAACTATTTCAGTTTTTTTTTCCTTTTGATGAATTGTTCCATAGATACAACATTGATTGAAATGACATAATTATTTTTTGAAAACATAATTGTGAATGTGAAATATATATATATATATATATATATATATATTTCATGAAAGCAAAAAAATGTATCAACAGATTTGACAGCATTTAAATATAAAAGAAAACTATGGTACTTATGTGTTATAGCAGGGGTCGATGCAGGTTTTTTTTCTTGGGGCCCATTTTGTGAAAAGTAAAGGTTATTTTTGTGAAATTTATTATATTTTTGTGAAAAATAACATTTTTCAATGAAAGTTGAAATCCAGTTAATCAAATTCGAACCAAGCATTTATAAACAAAAACTTTTTTAAATCCTTTTGCTGAAGTTTTCCTTTTTGGTGAACTTGTTTGTTTACAAATTAGACATTTTAATACATCACAAAATAATATATAAGTAATAAATAGTAAGTTTTTATGGAATAGAATTTTGTGAAGGGGCCCTAAATAGGCCCCAAATTTTTCCTGGATCTACCCCTGTATAGAGTCCCCACAATTATGACTATGCCAAGATTGTAGTTATGGTTTTGCCAAGATCATAGCAAAGCTTAAATATATATGCCTCATATCTCATATACACATATGTATACTTCTAATGCTCATATACGTCATTATACAGGTTGTCTCAAAAACATTGACCTCGGCTTTTATTCCCTAATATTTATCATAGACATATATTATAAATTACAAAGTTTGTAAAACAAAATTTGCAGAATTTTATGAAATCAATTAAAATTTTCGGGGGGATTAAATTTAAAGAAATACAAAATTTAAATTTGTATATCGCCCCTGTACAAAAAATTTCTTAATGAGTAAAATGTGCCCCATACACTAATAAGGTTATGCACAAAATTTCAGCATTTTATCATAAAAATTTGCAGATATATGAAAATACATAACTGCTGACTTAAACCACTTTTCAATGCCTGGCTATAAGTTCATAAAGGGAAAAAATCATGTCAGATGATTGCATTTCAGAGGTCATATAAAAATTCCGAAAGAAAACAATTATTGCATAAATAAATAATAATTGTGCTATTTAAGGTACAACAAAAGTATCTAAACTGTGTAAAAATAATAACTACGCAAAGATTACAAAGCTTGTGTGATTATGTAACATACCGATCAAAAGCAGATATTTGTATATGCAAACGTCTCTAAACTCTTTTAATGTTCATTGACTGTGCCATTTCCAAGTTTTATTTTGTAATTCATCATGTAAAATTTTAAGGTATTTTTCAGGAAGCATGGTTTTGTACATTTGTAAATAAAGCTAAAGATAAGAGCCAAATTTATTTGCTTATGATGCATTTCTGTGTCGCGTCATCTGCACTCTAGCTGTAAACATTTACATTTTAATTTATGATACTTCCTCACCAACTTTGTTTAAACAAGTCTGTGTAACTTTTTATGATAAAATACTCAAACTTTGTACATGACCTTATTAGTGTAGAGGGCACATTTTACTTATTGGAAAATTCTTTGAACAGGGGCCGTATATAAATTAAAATTTTGTATTTCTTTAAAATTTAATCCCTGAAAATTTTAATCGATTTCATAAAATTCTGTACTTTTTTTTACGTAACTTTGTAATTTATAATATATGTCTATGATCAACCTGAGGTTAATGTTTTTGGGACACCCTGTATACACATTATAATTATGTCTTATTATGCCATATATACTACATCTTATATACTTGTCATATATGTATTGTACATGACTATAACTGGACAATATACGTTATGAAATGTTACATACATCATATAGTATTATAATGTTCTATATTCTTTATAATTTGCTGATAAATCTTGGTCGCTTGGCGATTCATCCTCAGGATCCGCTATAACACAAAAGTATCAAAACTATTTCAGAAGCAATTTCCTAGTTTTCAAAAAAGCAAAATGATTAATAACTTCTTCTGATTTGTTTTTCTAGTTTTGTTAGCTGAGGCCAGCACCCCTGTTGCCCTCCCCTTCACACGGCCCTGTGTTTGAAATATAGTACAACCTCTTTGACGGGTACTTCAAACTATTAATGGCCACAGTCCATAATGTATCCAAAATCTGTTGACTGCTCCTGCAAGCAAACTATAAAGGCTACGTACACTCAATTTTGAATAGGGAATATGATATAGTAAACCTGAATCCTCTTAGCAAGCAGCTGTCACATAATTTTCCACTACCTGAAAACAACTTCAATTGGCTCTGAATAAAATATTTTTAACAGAATCATGTTTTAAGAAGTAGAATGAAGATATATAAAAGCTATTTTAGCACAAAACTGTGGGAGGAAATTTCATTTAAATTCAGTTTTATAAACATTTTTATTAAAATGCAGGAAAGCTATCAAATGATTGGTAATAATTTTGTGGCAATTTTAATATATTTACCACAATTAAGGTCCAAACAGATACCTGTCTCGCTGTCTCTTATCTGGTCAAGTGCTCCCTTTCATCTTTTTCATCTTTTATGACTTTCTTAGCATATTTAAAGTTCAGAAGTCAAAGCAGGTGCTGTTGACACCCTTTTTTTTGTCTCTGATCACAAAATGATTCGAGAAAAATGGGAAGTTGTATGAATTATTAGTATCTTAGACTGACTTGCTTGGGATGGCTCTGAATGCACCTTTAGAACAAAAACAAATTAAGTGAAGTCATAAACACTTTTCAACAGATTAATACATATGTTTGTTTGCCAGCAAATTTTTTATTTGTATATCTCTATTTCAATATGCTTTAAGCTTAATGATATGAATGAATATAATGAATGAGATAATGAATATTTATAAATTTCAGATTATTAATAAGCCATTGTTATGTAATTTGTTTTAATTTTCATGCTTAGTTTTTATCTTTTTTTTTTTTTGAGTGGCTTTTTTGTTTAACTTTTTCAATGTTTTTCATGCTCTTTCTTCAGATACAACAGATTTTCGACAAATGGAACAAGGCTTATTGCAATTACTTGATGATTTCCATTCTGGCAAACTACAAGCCTTTGGTAAACAAACTTCTTTATGATTGTTTAATTTATGCTGCATTTAGTTTTAGAAATTACTACTAATATTATAGGATTAGGTGAGGGTTAAACATTTATGAAAAAACCTTTTTTATTCATACTTAGTTTGCAAAAAGTATTATTTTAATCTGCAAAAAAGTTACATAGAATGTGCTAGTGGAAATTGGGCAATTATAATACAAGGGCAATTTCAACAGAAAATTGCAAATTATTACTGATAATGGTATTTTAAAACACATTGTCATTAACTATTTACCCAATGTTGTAGGGTTAATAGGTTACTCATTTAAAGCTTTCTATCTCTGTAATTAAGTAAATAATTTCTCATGAATTTTATTAAAAGTGTACTTTAAGATGTTTAAAATATTAAACAACAAATTTAAGAGAAGAAATAATCTCCATAGTGGTTCAGTGATAGATCAGAAAAAACAGCAGCAATTTGTGATACATCAAAGAAGTAATCTTTTTCTGGAAACATGAAATAGGAACCTCTGCTCTCTTTTGTGAACTTTACTATGTATTCCCGATTATTATGATATTAAGAAATATCTAATTTGTTGACTTCTTGAAAACTTTGACATTCTATCCAATTCTGATAGTTTGTCTGCCATAGTTACTATTTAAATTAGATAAATTTTCCGCTTCTGGGAAAGCATCATAACCTAATTTTATACTATGCAAAAATAGAAAAATATGTTATATAAGATCCTAAAACCATTTAACATCATTTAGAATTTGTAAAAATGTATTGTTAATTGTTCAAATCATTGTTCAATGGATCGTTAGTTGTTTGCACTTCAAATGATGCCAATTGAAACAAGATTTGGTGAGTTATCACTGGTTCCCAGCTAACATAAAAGTACTGATTTTTTTGCTCTAAAATATTAATTTTACATTATTTTGTAATAAAAAAGATAATCCTGAATAAGTGTTTTATGTTACACAATGGATAAATAAGGGTTCAGATGTTGCAGACGTACATACATTTTGGGCACCAAAAATGGCGATTTTTTACCTAGCATGGCAACCGGCGATTTTGCTTCATATGAAAGTGTGTTTTATATGAAATTAAACATTGTGTGTGTTTTAGAATATATTAAATGTGTTTTAGAATAAATTAAACCTTGTGTATGTTTTATAATAAAATAATTTGTGTGTGCTTATAATAAAAATTGTGTATGTTTATAATAAAAATTGTGTGTGTTTTATAATAAAATTGTGTGTGTTCCATTATAAAATAAAATTAACATGCTGTTTTCATACATTAGGCCTAACAGGTATTCAAAAATGAAGTTTAATCGCCAAAATGGTAAAAAAAAAAATTGTGCCAACCCCAGTGGCAGAAACACCGCGACATGGCGACATAGTCGCGGACAAAGAAAATCTCTTGCAGACAGTTTCTGTCTGCAGTAATGAAATTAATTTAAAACATTGTCCGCAACTTTCGGCCCGCGGGATCACAGTAAAAACACATGAATTTCGGCAAAAGAGCGCTTTAAAAACACGCGAATTTCGGCAAAAGATCGCGGTAAAAACACGTGAATTTTGGCAAAAGATCGTGATAAAAACACGCGAATTTCGGCAAAAGATCGCGATAAAAACATGTGATTTTCGGCAAAAGATCGCGATAAAAACAGGCGCATTTCGGCAAAAGATCGCGATAAAAACACGTGAATTTCGGCAAAAGATCGCGGTAAAAACACGTGAATTTCGGCAAAGGATCGCGGTAAAAACACGTGAATTTCGGCAAAGGATCGCGGTAAAAACACGCGAATTTTGTCAAAAGATTGCGGTAAAAGCACACGAAGGATCGCGGTAAAAACACGCGAATTTCGTCAAAAGATTGCGGTAAAAGCACACGAAGGATCGCGGCAAAAAAAAAAAAACACGAATTTCGGCAAAAGATCGCGGCAAAAAAAACCAAGAATTTCGGCAGAAGATCGCGGCAAAAACACGTGACTTTCGGTAAAGGATCGTGGTAAAAACATGCGAATTTCAGCAAAGGATCGCGTTAAAAAAAACACAGAAATTTCCGCAAATGATCGCGGTAAAAACACAGAAATTTCGGCAAAAGATCGTGGTAAAAACATGCGAATTTCAGCAAAAGATCGCGGTAAAACACGCAAATTTCGGAAAAAGATCGCAGTAAAAACACGCGAATTTCGGCAAAAGATCGCGGTAAAAACACGCAAATTTCGGCAAAAGATCGCGATAAAAACACACGAATTTCGGCAAAAGATCGCTGTAAAAACAAGCAAATTTCGGCAAAAGATCGTGGTTTAAAAAAAAAAAAAACGCGATTTTTATCAAACCATTGTGGAAAAAAATAATCGTGAGCATAGACAAAATTTACTGTATAAAAGGATTGCTAAAATATTGAAACCCAGTTCATTTTACTAATGTCTAAAGATCGTCGCAAAACGAGAAGAAATGCAAAAAATATAAAAAAAATTCAAAAATAGATACAGGAATTTCGGATTCTTTTTACTAATGTAGCAAATTTGCTGCAAAAAAAAAAAATAAATAAATAAAAATAAAAATACATAAAAAATTAAGACAACTAGTTCAAAAGTGGGCTTTGAACAACACTTCAGACTCTTCCTGCCAAATCTTGCAGCTCTGCACTTAGCGGTCTCTTCAGAAAACATCAATGTTTAACACATAAATTTTTAAATCTGAAACAATATACAGAACCAACTTTTAAAAAATTGGGTTAACCCGAACCCAACCTGCAGGAATATAAATTCAGTTCGAACTGAAAACAGAACCTGATCTGCAGCTGATGCAGGACTTCAATTAAGACATTTTTCTCCAGAAGGAATTTCTGTAGCTGCGTCAGGAGAGGGAAATTTATCTCATCCTCCACACCTCCCACCCTGGATCATTTCAGAAAATTCTCTGTGAATTTCAGAAAATATTCTTTTACTCAGAATCACCCTTGGTCTTGGGATAAGCGTATCCTTCCAATTTTAGAAATCCTACAAAAAGTGAGATGATGAAATGACATAACATCAAAAGTTATTAGCAGATTTGATGAGAATGCATCATGCTCACCATGTTTTAAATAAAATAATGAAACATCCCTAGTTTAGTGTATTATTCATTCATTAAAATTACACGTAAAATTTGCAGACAGATTATGAAATTTTAAAAGCTTGTCGCAGACAGCTACAGAACTTTCTGCCACTGGGGTGCCAACCATGTTGTGTCTGCGACATGTGTCAAAAAATAAGTTTGTATTTATTTAAATCCAAAGTTTTCCTCATCATTACATCCAAGCTATCTTGTCCATAAATTTTTAAATGTCTACCAAGCATAATAATGCAGCAATAAATATTTTATTATTCATTGAGAAATGATAACTGACTATTTATATTTTCTATTTAAAATTTCTATTTCTATTTTTTATTTGAAATTTCTATTTTTATAAATTTATTTTTGAAACCTACATATTTTACCCCATTACTTATTTTATCCTACCTGGCCCTAAAGGAGAAAAGTGTCTGTTTGTAGGGGATATATAATCTCTTGAACATGGAACTGCTGAACTGATTCAAAAAATGGTGGTAATATATGTATGTACGAGGGCGAGTCTGAAAATAAGTTTCCACTGGCGACTGTGGACAGAGGTGTGTATGAAAAACAAAAAATATAATGAGACATTAAAGATAAGACGTAACTTTATTTTTCCACATTAAGTACCAGGTAAATTGAGACATTTGTCATACCACTTTATAAGCTTTTAAAAGCCCTCCAGGAAAAAATCAGGGCTCTGCATACTGAAGAAGTGCTGAATAGCTTGTGTCCTTGTGTGACTTCAGCATTGCTTTCAAAGCAAGCACCTTCTACTGAGATTCTTATTTAAAGCCGGAAACAGATGTAAGTCACTGGGTGCGAGTCACTTGCTGAAGCCCTTCACTGAATTGGCGGCACCATCTCCATACCATTTTTTTCGACATCACATCTGATCTATAGACTTCCACGAGGCAGTTATGGATTTCTGCTCCTGATACTCCACATGCCCATTCATAGCGGGCAACTGTTCTCACTTCCTCCTTTGACCATAAATTCAAAACACACCTTCTCTCAATATTTGCCGGGACCAGAGCAAAAGGCTCATCTCTGCTTTGTGCAGGCACTGTGACAGCGCTATTTGCTGGATCACAGTCAAATGTTACTCAATGGTTTCTGGGTGTCTTTCGTGTTCAACCGTTGTCTTGTTTCCCCCCCTCCCCCCATTGCTGTTCAATTTCCTGGGGAAAACTAGAGGGGAAACTTATTTTCAGACTCATCCTTGTATATATATATATATATATATGTATGTTTGGTTGTGTACTCTGTATTCAGTCTTTTACTATTCTACTGGCTGGTAAAGTTTATGGTGTATAGGATTTGTTATGCAGTATACAAATTTGATTCTGTATTTTAGTTTCATGCTACACAATATTGTTAAAACAAGTAAGCTTACTCTACTGTATTGGGGTTGCATTTACTACATTTTCTGAAAATTTTTAATCTTGATTATGTGGTTACTTAGTTACATTATGTATGGAACTAAATGTTTCAATTTTGTAAATTTTATTATTACATCTATACTAATAAAATAAAATTTCGCTCTGTGTGTGTGTATGTCTGTCTGTTTGTGATGGATAGGAAAATTTAGCACACCTGGAAGTCTGAAAATTTAGATTTAGGTATTCCAAGCACTCTCCTGGTGCACCTGAGTCTCAGAATTTTAATATTTTGAAAATTAGAGTAGTTATTAATTAAAAACTGATGAAAGATCACAAATAAAAAATCACTCTTTTGAAATCCACGTGTGCATGCTCAGAAGCCCTTTTTCCACACCTTCCGTGAATAGAAAAAACAAAGGATGAGTCAGCCTGTTTCTTTTTAAGTTTTTCTAAATTCGCCATAGGCGAGCAGCTGGAAATATGGAAAAAACGTCTACATATTCTCAAAGAACATACTTTTATGTTTCAAACGATCTGGTTGGTTCGAAAAAGTTTCACATTTAACTCTTTCAAAAAAAAAATTATCAATAAGCTTCAAATTCATGTTTTTTATTTTCTCCCGTTTTCTGAGCCTTGCATCTGTCGGACTACAAGAGATACGGGAAAACGAAGGTCACCAAATTAAAGAGCTGGCTTTGCCCTTTTCAAAGCCACATTTGGTTTTAAAAAATATGAAAGTTAACCCTTCGAAAAAGTATATTTTCTGTACGCTGTTTCGCGATTTCAGTGATTTTTTTAAATTCGCATCGGCGGTTCAGAGCACGTTATGAAAAACTAAAAATACCAGACAATATCTACATTCATTCACTTTTCGACATCTGTATTTGTTTTCAAAAAATTACCATATTAACCCTTCGAAAAAAATGCGCAGGACTCACTTTTGCGAATTCCGATTTTCTGCGATATATAAAATCTGGCATCGGCTCTCTAAAATAAAAAACAAAAACAAACACACCTAAGGACATCTACATTCTATCAGGTTCAGGCAGAAACCTTTAGTTTAAAAAAAAATTAACATTAACCCTTTCAAAAATGTTTTTTACCATAAGTCAATTTTGCATTTTTAACAATTTCTCCTATCTTTAAAAATTCGAATCGGAGTTTATAAACAAGATACAAAAAACTAAAAATACCACGCCTAATCTACGTCTCTTTGCTTTTTAAGATCTGGTAATCGTTTCTAAAAATTTTAATTTTAACCTTCCAAAAAAAAGCGTTTCTAAAACTCACTCACGTTATTTTCATTTTTCGGCCCAGGTTTTAAAATCAGCATCGATTCAGGAAATGTGAATACAGACAAACAGTAGACTCGGCCCGGTGACTTTTTATGTGCAGCCCGAGATACTCAATCATTAATCCATATTTATAAAATTAATTCAAATGTGCATAAAAAATATTTAAGACCTCCACCGTTGTTTTATATGTTTTCATAGGAAGACAAAATATGTCCTGTTATTTATAATAATTTAAAATAATGTTAAAACATCTTAAATGCCGTTTCCCCACTCAAAAGTTCTTCTTTTATATAAAAGTTTTTCTTTTATATTCTTCTTTTCTTCTGTTTCTTCTTGTATTTGTGCTACAGTGGTGTATACATTTCTTAATTGTTAATACTAATCAAGCATCATTTCAACTTGATTAAACTTGCACAATATACTTCTACAATTTAAAAAAAGGTTTTTCATTGAGCAAAAGACTGATTTATTAGAGAAATTCTCCTGATTTTTTTTATTACTTATTTTTAGAACTTGGAAATTATGCATTGTTATATTTTTACGTTTTATACTTATTATACAGCTAATACTTCTTTTTAGGGTTGAAAGTTTGTCGAGGAAAAATTAGTACCAAAATTTTTTACACCACTATTTCCAAACAACAAACCTTGCTGTGTATTTTACTACATCTGCAATAGAAATCTACACAAAGTCTCTTGTTTGAAAATAGTGGTGTTAAAAGTTTTTGGTAATATTTCTTCCACGGCAAAAGTTCAACCTTACTGATAATATTAACTTTGTGCTAGTTATGTTATTGTACTATTTTAATTACTCTTCTTTTAATAAGTGTGTTGCGGCCCGTGAGAAAAAAAGGTTGAGTATGGCTGCTCCAGATCATAGACACATTCATGCTCTTCAAAACGCACCGTTGGGTTTTTAAAATATCTACATTAACCCTTTCGAAACCGATCGTTTATGTAATCTACTTTTGCAATTTCTGCTATTTTGGCAATGTTTACCTGTGGTTAAATTTCAATTCTACTAGGAAATTTGGTTGGGTCGAGTGTTCTGAAAAGGCCTCTTCTAGAACAGATTGTGCCCCCTGGTGGGAGAAGGTGGAACTACAGGAGTATCTCTGGTTCTATGGTCCCGATTACGACGGGTTTGGCTCATTCAACGGGATATCTATAGCCTTAAACATTTTAGTTGCACTTTCTACTGCCAGGGTGCGCTTTCTGATCTTGGGTTCTATGAGCCTGATTATGTTGGGATTTGCCTCATTCGACTTGATTTCGATAGCCTTGCAGATTTCAGTCATGTTTGTATAGAGATTGTTATTATCTTGGGCCCGGGCAACGCAAGGCAGGTCAGCTAGTTTATACTATGAAAGAAATTTTATCATGTACATATTTGGAATTTTATGTGTATATTTCATTCAGTGTTTAAAATAGTTTATATGAACTGTTATGCAATCTACATATTTAAATATGTGTAATCAAGAACTTTTTAGTTTATATTCCTATGAACTCTGCGACATTAAACTATGTGGAAATCATAAGTTGCAGAAATTTTACCTGCAACAACAAAAAAAAAAAAAAAAAAAAAAAGGACAGTTTTACAAATAAGTAAAAATATTTCGTCTTACAATTTGATTCCATAGCTGAAATATTTTATGTAAGTTACACTTGAAAAGATGTCTAACAAATATAACAAATTATTTTTGTGTATACGTTAAAAGGTTTGAAACATAAAGCTGAGACTGATATTAAAAAAAAAAGACCTAGGCATCATATAAAGTTGAACGTTTGATAATCTGTTGTATTTTATATTATGCTTCCATGTATTAAAGAATCATTATCATAATATACATATTCATTTGTTTTCATTGTATAATTTTATGTTATGATAATGTATTGCACATAGGTTTCCAACACTCAAACAATTATACATATACAGTTTTTTTTTTCAGTCTTTCAGGTGATGCTGTCATATATTTTATTTGTAATCTCACTTAAAAATAATTTAAAAGTTAATAATTCTCTCAGCTAGCTTTTAAATTTTAAATAATTAAAGCCATATAATATAATTTTAAAATGTCATTTCTTTTCTAAATTTGACTTTATCATTCCCCCATATAATAAAATGTTAAAACAATTAGAATTTATCTTTCTCTTTCTAATGGTCATCATATTATTTCAATCGTCTTCTTTTCTTTCTTATGAAGAATTAGACTGTACCACTGATATTCAATAACTCTGCAGCTTTCTGGGCTGTCTCATAGGTTTGCAATAATGCTACACGAATTTCACCAAAAGCGATAATTGAATTATGATTGACTACACCTAATTAAAAAATTCACATTACTTAAAATTTAACGATCTTTTTACTTGTACATTAATCATGTCGGGTTAGGAATCTATTTTTATGTTGACACATTTCTCTCGACGATATTGTCTCATCAAAATTATATTCATTAATGTAGTTATGATTGCAAAAACACACACACTCCTGACTATGGAACTTAGTAATTGCTGTTCGTATTTTTGTTAGTTTTGCTCCAGCACCATCCCCAGTGTTATTTTATATCTATGTTCATTTCAAATAAAAGTATAGTCAAGAATAACCAGTGATTCAAGTGAATCAAGAATAATCAATCTGCTAAATGCATCTTTTTATGATTAAAATATTTTTTTGGATCTGGAATTACAGTCAAAGAAGTTCTTTTAAAATGGCCAAGCATCACCATAAGGATGTTACTAGAAACTTTAAAAAAAAAATCCATTTTAGACAGGTTTCCATCTTATTAGGTACAATTTAATGATATTCTTTTTGTCTGGACCAAGATTTTTTCTGTTTAAGATAGAAATTTGTTATAGTCAGGTTCCGTTTTCCCAGGTTTTATTGTATATGCTGTAGTTTGTAAATCATGTATTTACTATTCTAAAGAACTTCAATCTTAAATCCTGAAGATCTGCAGAGACAGAGAAAATACAAAAAGGAATCTGTGGTAACTAAAAGTTTAAGAACTGCTGTATTGAGTCATATTTCTACTTAAGATTTTAAAGTGTCTTTTATTTATTTATTTATTTATTTTTCAAAATGACCGACAGCATAGATTGCATGTATTATTACTTTTAAACCATTTAAAGGAAGTTCATAAAATTATAGTTGCATATAATATGTGTTGACATTTTTCTACTGAAGCTAAAAAATAAAGCTACATTTTAGAAAAATATACATTTATTTTTTAATTAATTTTATGCTAATTTTTAAAATTTATCAAAATGTTTTCAAATATTTTAGTTTTATAATAAAGTTTAAGGTATTACAAATTTATATTGAAAGATGCATATATATAAATATTGTTATGTAATTATTAATTTTATTAATGCACAAAACTTATTTTTCTCTCATACATTAACGATATTTTTTAATTTAAATTTTAACATTCATCGATAGATTTACAACTTTAAGTTCCTAGCATGTCACCAAGTTGAATATATACTTCATGTATCAGAAATTTTTTTACGAGTTACAAATCATTTTTAGAACTTACACTCAGCGTACCATTGTAGGAAGGGGGGGGGGAAGACAGTCACATCCACCTAAAAAAATTTTATATTTCAGACTGTATGAGTCATCACAGATATTTTCGAAAATTGCACAACAAATTAATATAGCTTATCAGATTTCACTAAAAGAGAAACATTAACATTAAATAAATGGAATCACTAGTGAGGAGCCATCATAATATTTTGCTATTATCTAATTCATATATATATATATATATATATATTAAGATAAATGCAATTGTAAATAGACATTTTATTTTAGGCCAAAATTGTACATTTGAAAAGATGGAAAGTGTTCGGGAGCAGCAAGAAAAACTTGCAAGACTTCATTTTGACTTGAATGCACAGCAAGAAATGTCAGGGTAATCTATTCAGTTATTACTTGATTTTGAATATTTCATGCATTATTACAATAAATTAAATTTACAAAACTTCTTAAAGTGCATTAAACACCCTTTTATAGTGTATATTGTATTTGAGAAGTTTTTTATTTTATTGTGCTTTGTGCTTTTTTTTTTTTTTTTTTTTGTTATATTTTTAGAATATTGCCTATTACTAGATTTTTAATAATATTCAACATTACATCCTCATTCTAAATTGTATCATAGTTAAAATGAATGCTTCTATATTAGCTGTTTGGGCAAGGGGCTACTGTATTGTGTTTATCATACGGAAAATGTACATTTGTTAAAACGTGAATCCTTTTTAATTCTTATTTGCACTAAATTACATCATTATGACTTCAGTTCGTCCGTCTGTATAGGTCAAAATTAACTTTTTTACATTACTTAACTTTTTTACTCACTTTCCTCTGGCTAGTACGTGGATTTCTTTAGCTGACCAGTAACAAATACTTTATTAAAAAAATGTGCTTCTTCTGATTATTAACATCATAATTTACTTGTATTTTTTATTTACTCTTTGATAAGATCACACTTGATAGAAAATACTGGCATTCCATTGAATAGAGAAATATAAAAAATTACTGCAGCCGTAAGTGATATAATAAGTGATAAACTATATTTAAAGATATGTTAATGCATTGTATAAAACAGACAAGAAAAATTGATTTTTGAAATTAAAATATATTTTAATTTAAAATATGATTTCACATCTTTGATATTTTATTTTTACTTAAAATTTAATAGGATCTGTATTAACAATTGCAATAATGCAGTGCTCAATTTCGATATATGTATAAAGTAAGAATTAATAACAACAACAACACAACAAAATTTTTGGCCCTAAAGTTTATTATTTACATTAGGTCTCTGTGCCCTAATTGAGTCCTTACAGCATAATTTTATTGTTGCAGTAGGATTAAATTCGTTTCATTTAACTTTAGACTGTTTGACAATTTGGCGATTATGTAATGTTTTTTTTTTCATTGACAAACTTTTGTCTTTTAAAGTGTTTTTTGCACTGCTAAATTCTCTCCACTTCAGCATTACTTGGAGCAGTCGTTAGCAGGATCTCAACTATATTTGTTAATATTTTGTTTTCCTTGAATTTCTCAGATTTTAGTTTTTCTAATAATTGAATCAGGGATATGAATGGACGAAAGTACAGGCTTATTACTAGTTTGAAATGCTTTCATTCAGCAATACCATGTTCAATATATAGGCTAAATTTAAGTCAAAATTTTCTTATTTTCTCATCTTCATACTGGTTTAAGTCCACAGTGGAAGGAAGAAAAAATGCTATGTCCAAAGTTTGTGAAGTATGCACAAGGATAAAGTTTGCAGACCATCATTACTAAAAAATCTTGTGAAAAAGTTGGAAGAGGTGTCACGGCAGAGTGTTTAAAATTTTTCATTGATATCACTTGTATTATTTCTTCTAGAAACTTTTTCTTTTTTAAGTTCAAATCCATTAAAATAGACTTTTTCTTCCTTATTCTCTATCGCAATTATAATATAGAAAGCTACATAGATGCTTATCACTTGCAGATTTTAATTCATTTAATGATACATGCAGATTTTAATTCATTTAATGATACAGACTCCGGCAAATCATTAAGTTTTTTATTTAGTTAAAGTAACATTATTAGTTATTATTATTACATTATTAGTCTCTAAAATTCGTGATGTTCTTCCAATAATTGAAATATCTGCAAATGTATAAAAGAAATGCAGACCTAGGAGTGGTGAACCACTTTTGAAAAAGAGAGAAAAGAGACTAAATAGTAAAAAAAAAAAAAAAAAAAAGAGAGAGACTAGAATGTAAAAAAAAGAGCCAATTTTCATCTTCCACATAAATATTTTGGGTAAATAGATGAACACTATACTATAGATTTAATACCATCGGCAGAATACATTTTCAATGCAGGTCACTCACTCGGTTATGAAAAAACAAAATCACAAATTTTATCAATCAGTAGCAAAGGAAAAAAATAAAACTAATTTTGTCAAATGATCTTGATAAAAAAAAAATCTCAACATTGATCAAATTATCTCGGGGGGAAAAGTCACAAAATTCATCAAATGATCGCAGAAAAAAATCTTGAAATTTATTAAACAATCATGAAAAAAAATCGCAATTTTCGCCAAATTATTGCAGGGAAAAAATTAATTCTGTCAAGCTGTTGCCCCAAAAAAATCGCATTTTCCATTCCATCATCGCAATTGGCTAGTGTCACTATTAAGTCTGGCCAGTGGTGGCAATAAAATTAGTCGCCAAATTTACAGTATTACTCGCCGATTGGCGAGTGCTAATTTTGTCCTATATCCATCTGCCATCTGTCCTTGCTCCAACTCTCATAAATATACTCGGTTTGCCATGTAATGTATATATGTTATTGAGGCTTACTGTGGAATGTTTGCTATTGAAAATGAAATGTGAAGCATTTTAATTTGTTTACAGTGATACTCAAAAGAATCCCATTACATTATGGTGTATGAGGAAAAATCATTTGTGGTGAATTTTAATAATGTTACATTATTCAAACACAATGAAATTATGCATTTTTCAGGTCTACTAAAATATGCTTTCTATAGAATAGGAAATACAAAGCATTTATCATTCATTTACAGGGTCACACAAAAAAATTCGGTGTCATAATGTTATAGGAGGAAAAATTGTATGCAGCATATTTTAATGATGTTATACTATTTCAAACATAATGATATTTATATACACATTTTTGAGACAGGGATACACAAAAGATTTTGGTTACACTACTGTTTATCAGCAATAAATGCTAGAAGTGTGTTTTCATTTGTGGCCAGCGATTTTAAGTTTAATTAAATTTTTGCATATTAAGTGATGTGTATAAATTCTATAAATCATATACAGGGCTACACAAAATGATTTGTGAGCATTACTGTATATGAGCTTGAAATGCTTAAGGGTGTTGTTTAATTGAATTATGCATATTTCAGCTGAACTATATTTAGTATACTAAAATATATTTTTATAATATAAATAAATTCATATACAGGGCTATATGCAAAGGATACATTATCATCTATGAACGGTAATTTCTGAAAATATGTTTTTAGTTGTATTCACATTTTTTCTTGAATTATAGTTTAGTTTAATTTGAGGCACCTGTAAAAATCTGTTGAGTACTTTATTAACTGTTATAATAACTTTATACAAGTCCGTATAAAGTTATTTCATCTATTGGTGGAAATTGCTGAAGGAGAATTTTTGACTGTATTATTTCTTTTGTAACTAAGCTAAAGTTTAGCACACTATGTAGTGTATATACAGATCTATAGATTATGTACAGGGATGCACAAAACTCTTTCATTACCTTTCTGGCTATGAACTGTAATTGCTGAAATCTGGTTTTCAAATGTGTTATGCATTTTCTAAGTTGTTTTTTAAGAATAAGGCGTGAAACTCATCTACTTTCTAAACTTACCGATCCTTGTATTTTTAATGTAAGGAATTGATTCACGCTCCTTGTAAAACACATTTGAAAATTCCTGTTTTATTTCAAATATGACGTCACTTTTTCCTCAGAGAAATCTCTTTTTTAATAGCATAATTCTTAATAGTTTTCTTTTTCTGGCAATCAGGACGTCAATTTTAGTGGAAAACTCACATTTGTATGTAATTGGTATTCAAGCTAATTATTAATCAGTATTGATAAAAAATATTTCAGTTTTTCATCTTAAATATTACGTCCATTATCTATCTACTTTCATTATACATTGATATTCATGCTCCTTGTATTATTACGAATATTTGAAAACACATGTTTTATTTATGACGTCATATTTGTCCAAACCGAGGAGGATCCTTTTCATAATTTCATGGTCCAAGTGAAATCTATTTTTAATAATATAATTATTGTTCATTTTTCCTTCTAATTATAATGCAGTTTTTGACAGAAAAAGATCTTCTTAATGTAACCGATATTCATACTTCATGTATAATAACAAATACTCCATATTTTTGTTTCAAATATCACGGAAATTCATCTTCTTTTGAATTCTTTTAATTTTCAGTTTTCACGTGAAAATCGTTCAATTGAAAATTAATTGTTGAGGGAAAATTATTTTTCCATGTTTTTATTTATTGGCAACGATCAAAGCCCTAGCAATGATGAAGTAAAATGGTTAAATTGTATGGAAAAATGTCCATTTATTCCCTATGAAAATAATGAAATTTTTAATTATTAAAGAAAATATTTGAATAAAATAAATAAAATCTAACCTATGTTCATTTATGGGTTATAAATCAGCCTTTATGCAAAGATACAGGATAATTAAATTCTCCATTTTGACGCTGGCTTCAGCCAAACATTTGCACACAATCGGATTTATAATATTATTAGGATCATGTTATAAAGATCTTCTACTGTATGTACATTTAAAATGTATGCATGATTAAAATATGAAGAAGAAATATGAAGAAGAAATAATACTATCATAAACCAAAACATAATATTTCCACATAAAAACACTATTTCTAATTTACAACACAAAACATAAAAACTGCTACTGGTAAGGAAAAAAAAATAATATTGCTGAGATTTGCCTCTGTCTAACATAAAAATACCAAATAAATTCATATACAGAGCTACACAAAGAACTAGATATATTGCCGTTAATATATGGTGATTGCTGGAATTATGTTTTTAGTTGTGCTATTAGGGGTTGATGCAGGGTTGTTTCACGGGGATCATTTTGTGAAAAGTAAAAATTATTTTTGTGAAATTTATTATATTTTTGTAAAAAATAACATTTTGTAATGAAAGATGAAATCCAGTTACTCAAATTCGAACCAAGCATTTAATAATAATAGCATCTTTTGTAGAAAAAAAAAAGTACACTTCAACTCCCAGAATACTGCCTTCTTTTTGTAAACAGAACACAACAGAATGTTTCTAGTATAGATTGAAATTGATGTGATTGAAAGATATGACGTTTTATCGTCATTATTAAATATGAAAGTAGAGCATTAAGTCTCCCAATATTATGATACTTGAACATATGTAAAACAGTAACTGAATTCTGATTTTATTTTGATGTTTAAGATGTCTGACCTAGAAAATTTTAAGAAAAACAGAACAATTTTGAGAAGTTCAGTCACTAAATTGATAAACAATATCGATACTATATTGAAAAATGATACTGTTGCTTTTAATTCTCTTGAAGAGACTTTTAATCAACTAAAAATAAAAGCATCTAACTTAGATGAAGTAAATAATAAAATAGAACCATTACTAAGCTTAGACGAATATGAAGCAGAAATTATCTCAATGTATGAATATGCAGATAAAATATCTTTAACGAATTTTCACGCTGAAAAGAAACTGAAAACGAACAAAAAAAGCATCATTCCTTTGAATAACAATTCCGTTAATGATTCTTTTCCCAGCAATGAAAATAAATTTGTGAGGTTGCCTAAACTGAATATACAGAAATTTTACACAGACTACACTCAGTTCAAAAATTTTTGGAACACTTTCAAAGTTTCAATAGACGACGATAATTTATTAACAAAAATAGAAAAGTACAATTATCTCTGAAGTTACTTAGTTTCATCTGCTTTAAACGTCATAGAAAGCTTGGAAGTTTCAGAATGAAATTATGACACAGCGCTAAAAATTCTTAAAAGTAGATTTGGTAATAAAGAAATGATTATTAACCATCACATGAACAATTTATTAAATTTATCGCCTGTTTTCAAGTCTAGTGACATTTAAAAATTACAAAAACTTCATGACGATATTGAGATAAATTTACGGTCTTTAACAACCCTGGGAATCGAACGACAGGTCTACAGCTCTATGCTTTTAGCCGTAGTTTTAAAATTACTGCTTTCAGATTTGAATTTAGAATATAATAAACAAAATGTCAAGTCATCGTGTAACCCTGATGTAAACAGATGGACAAAGTGGAGCATTAAGTCTCCCGATGTTATGATACTTGTATATATGTAAAATAGTAACTGTAAATATTTTTCCTTTTATTAAAATGTTTCATCAAAAGAATTCAAGGCCAAGAATCATTCATTGCTTTCGATTTTAACTGTCATGATGCTTTTTTATTTAGTCTTCAGATTATGTTTAATTGAGATTTTTTTTAATTCATGATTCAAATACTTAAAATGGGATACAATATTATGAAATTTTACGGCGTTTGATCTTTGATTTTTTTTTTTTTTTTTTTTTTTTTTTTTTTTGCACTTTAAATCCTTCTGCTAAAGTTTTCCTTTCTGATGAACTTCTTTTGTTTGCAAATTACACATTTTAAAATTTAACAAAATAAAAATAACTAATGAAGAGTGTTTTTATGAAATGGAATTTTGTGAAGGGTCCTCTTTTATTCAGAGAAATTTTTTGAAGGGACTTGTTTTATTAAAAGGAATTTTGTGAAGGGGGCCTGTTTTATTATATGGATTTTTGTGAAAGAGCCCTAAATAAGTTCTATATTTTGCCTGGATCGACCCCTGGTTATGCATATTTTGCCTGAATTAAATTATAACTTAATATGTAGAGCGTATAAAAATCTATAAATAATATACAGGGCTGCACAAAAGAATTCAAGTATGTTTCTTTCTATTGACACAATTTTCTGTAGGTGAATTTTCAACTGTGTTATGCTTTTTTAACTGAACTAAATTTTAGCATATGGTGCAGTATCTGTACAAATCTATAGATCATATACAGGACTGCATTAAATAATTTGTTTATTCTTCCGACTAGGCACGATAATTGTTGAAAGTGGGTTTTTTATTGTGTTTTGCATTTTCTAAACTGTTTACTTACAGATCTTCTATCACCTTATTTAACGGTGAAGTTTTATTATAGTATTCAGGATGTGTTGGAAAGTGTTTCATAATTTATGTTCAATGCATGTTTTCCTTTCTTGATAAATTTAATTTGTTGCATTATTATTTATTTATTTATTTTTCGTCTCTGTTAATTATTGTCTGATATTAGTAAAAAGATTTAGTATGTGCCATGTACATATATATAATCCGACTAATGTTTAATGACAAATTTCTTTTTTAATTTGCTTATAGGCAGCACACCGATGAGGGAATAAAAGTTGCTAAAGGGAATTTGTCAAAGTTAATGGAAAATGTATGCATATTTTCTGTTAAATTTTTGTATCTTGATTGTTTTAATTTACTAATCGTGTTTCTAGCATTAAATTAAAACTTGTATTGCTGTATTCTTTTAAATATGATTTTTAAATAAATTAATAAGAAAATTGATTTAATATTTTATCAGGTTAAATATATTTTTATTATTATTTTACTTTTTATTATTATTTTATTTATTACTAGCTAACCCGCCCGGCGTTGTCCGGGTCCGAGATAATTACAATCTCAGAGAAAGGCGTTAACCCCCTCCCTCCCCATACCCGCAAATATAATGAATAATTTGTTCAAGAGAACCACCGTCACCTACATTAACGCGATCATTAAAAAAAGAATTACATTTCTCTGATAATTAGAACATAACGAAGACACTACACTAAAATAGCCGACAGATGACACCCCTTTCCGACCTCAATTTCAAATCTATATCTTAATTAGTTACCTAAATTTTTATTCATTAGTAAAAATTGGCAATTATTTCCTTTCATTTTCACAAACTAAATGAAGGGATTTCCCCGAGAAACAGATCTCTTTGTAGTTCAGTTTTTAATGAAAGCCGATCCCTGTCTGCAAATTTCTGGGATCGTTTTCACTGGCGCCGGCAGTTTTTTAGCAGTTTTTTGCGTAAATTAAGAAAAATTACCGGCCGAATTTTTAAAAATTTGCATAGACGGATGCAGAATTTTTTTTTACATATGCTCAGAAATTTTCAAATTGATATCTTAATTAGTTTTCTTAAAATTCGCTAATTAGTAAAATAATTTCGAATTCGTTCATTTCCGCTTCCAAATCCACAACAACAGTTCTTTTCTTTAGCCATTTTGATTTAAAAGATGGTATTTTTAATGCGATGTTTAATGATATTCTAATTAATATCTAGAGTAATTATCAAAATATTAAAATTCTGAGACTCAGGTGCACATGGTCAGACCTTGGACTATCCACACCTAAATTTCCAGACTTCTAGGTGGGCTAGATTTTGCTAGCCATCGCCAACAGACACTCACACACACACAGAGCGAAACTTTCTTTTATTAGTATAGATTATTATTATTTTGAGTATACATGTTTAAAATAAAGCTAATTTTTCATGAATTTATAAAATTTTAATATAAAGTAAAATCAGATACAGTATGTTAAAATGAAATTTTTATGCATTTATGAGTTGGATAATGGGCTGTTATTGCTTGTGTCTACAGCTTATAGCTTTATAGCTTGTTGGCTGTATGCCCTGTTCATCTGTGTCCTGATCATGGTGTGGCTTCACACGTTTGTTTAGCATTTTATGTAACTTTAGCACTAGCTAATTCCTTTTCTTCTGCCAATCTGTATTCAATTATAGAACTATGTACAATTTATTCTTTTTTTAACCTTCCTTACTTATTTCTATACTTTAAAAACAGACAAAAAGGAAACTCTTATTCTAAATCTTATATAGCATATTTCAGTGCATTATAATTTATAAAAGAATTTGTATAAACTTGTTGAACCGTACTTGTGATATTCAGCCTAATGTGAGACACAAATATCATTTTAGTGAGAATATCCTAAGTAAGCAGAAAAATGTTGAAACTCACATCAACACACTGTTGTCTATTTTAAGAACTTTTAGAAATACTAAGACAAAAGTTGTGAACTTACCTCTAACATGAAAATCTTGGGGAATTACTGTTATAGACAGGCTTGTTATTATAGGTAGTATTGTTATTGACAGGTTTTATTGTATTTTTGCTCTGTTTAGTGTTAATTTAAATGTTTATTCTCATATTAATATGATAACATTGTACAGTTTTATCAATGGTCTTTAAAAAAATTTACTAAATTTTATTCATTTTTTTCTTTTTAGCTGCAAGTACTTAGTCATTCCATGTATCCTTTATTATTTCTTCTAAATTTACAGTATTTACTCGTGTATAATGCACATTTTTTTTCAAAAATTTAGGGCAAAAACCCTGGGTGCACATTATACACAGAATAATTTTTACTGCTGGATGTACTGTTGGATCCCATAATATACATATGAATCAAGAAATGTATTGAAAGAAGAAATTAAAACTGGAAAAATCTTACATAATAGAAAGAATGCTGCATCTTTATTTCACTCCTTGCACTTTTCAATGCAACAGCACTACTAACATTATTTAAATGCTAATTAGCAATTATCATTGGCTCTACTGCTGTTGTCCGCGTCATCACTGACTCAGTCAATATCCTCGAAAATCATATCGTCTTCAGTTCCATCCATCTGATTGAAAATTCCAGTCACTTTGAAGCTCTTTATTATCATCTCGGCTGAGATGGAATTCCAAGCTTCTCACATACAGTTGGGAGTGACGCACGCTTCACTCTCCTGCTTGGAGTGAAGTTAGGATTTTTTGTTGTCATCTACCAATTGTAGGCATGCCAAAATGCAACCTTAAATGGTCGGTTTAGGACAACATCTAAGGATTGCAGCACTTTCGTCATCCCACTGAAGATCACAACCAAATCACTTGAGCGACAAATTTACACTTTTACTCCAAACGTCGTGTGTCCACGAAAGCTGTCCATGACCAGCATCGATGGCTGATGTAAAGCACCTAACCGACGTTCCTACACAACGTTAATCCAATCTTTCATGAGCTCATCCATCATCCACCCTTTTTCCTGTGCTCTTACAATTATGCTGACTGAAAAAGATTCTTTTGGGATAGTTTTATGTTTAAAAATCACATATGGTGTCAACTTGCGGCCGTCATTTGTTATGGCCAGCATAACGGTGCATTGTTGCTTGTCTGCTCCTATTGTGTGCACTTGAACGCTTATGTCTCCAACAGGATAAAAGGTTGTGGCTTCCGGTATATCAAACCACAATGAAGTCTGATCTGCATTGCCAATTTGCGACATCTGATATCCCTTTTGTTTTCGTTGCCTTATATACAACATACTGGAAGAACTTGATACTCTGTTCTTCGTATTCTTCTGGCAGTTTCTGCGATATCGTTGTTCTTCTCCTGATAGAGAGACTGTTACGGATCTTAAAGCACCCAGCCAAAAGTCCTCTTGAAATCCTCTCTTGAAATATTCATTTTCCTAACTATTTTATAGGCCTCGAACATCAACATTTCTGTCGAGACTGAGTACCCCGAACGTCGCAAATCCGTTACATGAGTTAAATGCTGCTGCTCTCTTTGCGGATATTTACACTATTTCCTCCCAAAAAGCATGCTTTTGGATGGTACTTTTTCAGTTTTCTTCCATATTCTGCCACTCTCACACACTTGACTCACCAATGCCGAACTTCGGCTAGAAGCATGGTTACCATTTTCTTTTGCATACTGAACTATTTTCAACTTAAATGTCGCAGTATAATTACATCGATTTTCCATCTTACTTGCACGTTCTCAAAAGACTATCTAGGATTTCTGCAGCTCCTAGGGGAGAGGGAGACACTGGAATTCTGAGGGGGAATTGGTACTTCTGGACTGCTTATCCATAAATCTTCTGGGTGAGAAGGCATTTTGTTGCTCTGAGAGGGGTAATCCCCCCCCCCTCCCCATAAATTCAACACTGGTTGGTTATATCTGATTTTGTTCTTTTCATTATACTTTCAAATTTTAAATCTTCTCCATTTTACAAGCATTTATTACTGCTATTATTATTTTTTTTTTCAGTGTGTCATTTTAATATATTCCCTTATTCACTTCTTTAATTTTCTGCTTTTTGACATCTTATCTTTTTTTCATTCTTGATATCTGTTTTGTGTCATAAAATATTTACTGTTTTATTATTATTTTTTTTAATTTTATTTAGCAATATTATGCATAAAGTGAAGTGGGGTAAGTGTAACTGTGTTTTGGCCTAGTTCACTTTTAAACCTTTCTCAGATCGGTATTATTAAACATGATCAAGTTTTGTTGTTGTTATTTATATCCCTGTTTAATGGCATATTTGGTACACTAGCTCAAATCTGAATTTAAAAACTTGTTTTTGATTGATGATTTTTTTTTTTCCACTGAAGTCAGGTGGTTACATTTTTCTGGCACTCAGGCAAGTGGAACCAAAACTTTTATCTTGCCTTTAAAAAGTGTGGTTTCAAGCCTAGGGCAGGTATAAAATGTTTCTAGCTCCATTGATTTCACATATTTAACTATTTTGTTTAAGTACAAAATTATGTACTTTTTTATAAACACAGATACGGAACATCATAATAATGCTAAAAACTAAAAAGACTGGTTTATTGAAACATACATACAAAATAGATTTTCTTCTGTTCAAATAATAGTCTTTAAACCAAAAATAATATCATAAAAATTATAATAAACCTTATATTATCAGCACTCTTAAAAAGAACATTGTATTAAAAAGAAAATCACTTTTAATTGTTACTTTTTGTAATTTGGATTAAAAAATAGTATGTTTTAAACAAATATTAGCTCAGTTTACTGCTTATTTTAAAAATACATATATTAACAAGAATCATTTAGTGATTTCTGCTGCAATTCATATGCAGAGTCATAGGAAATGTTCTGTTCCCTCCCTCCCCTGAGATTTTTGAGAAATATTTATATTGAATTTTCCATTTAATTTCATATTTATAATAATTAACAAACATAATTTATATAATTAACATAATTATTTTATGTCATTATTAAAGTTAGTATAACATTCATAATTATGCTGTAATAATTTCGAACTTAAGATGATGATAGCAAGGTTTTAAAAACAGCTGACTCATCGTAGAGAAAACAGTAACGTATTGTTGATAAAACAAATAATTTTCTGGAGTAAATATTAAGATCTTAAGGAGACCTAGGTTCTATCGAGAATTATATATGGTCAAATTTCTCAATTAAATAGCAAATAGTCCTCAAATAAAAAGTTCATTCACTAATGGGAGGGCCCAGGCACTGGCTCATAAAGTATACGAACAGCACCTGCTACCTGCTGCCAGGATTTAACCTGAGTGATTGGGATGACTGCTCTCAATCACTATCTCTCTGAACGAAGACATAAGAATCAACTCTCCTCAAATGAATCTAAACTTTGATTACAGTTTTTTTAGTTTCATCAGTAACTTTACAGTTCTGTTTTGAAATTCCCCTTCAACGTCAGTTGTTTGAGAAATCCAGGGTTGAATTCTTGTAAAAATTCCGTCTTGAATGGAGTTTCAGCTGGCACCAGTTTTAGCCCTTCCCTGCCCCCCCCCCCCCCCCCCCCCCTGCTCTTGCCAGTTACTATTAATATTTGTAAATAAAAATAAAATATTATCAACTGTTCTAAAGTTTTTTTAAAGTTGACTCTTATGCAAAGCATTATTAATTGAATTTAGGTCAAAAAATATTTTCTCTTCCATTGAATGGGCACATGAATTTTTCCTAAGAGTTTCAGAAGTATTTAATATTAAAAAAAGCATACAAAATTTTAAGAGTTTTTTTTTTTTTACTTTGGCATAAAATTCAAATTTAATATTTCCCATGGAAAAAAATTTGTAAATGAAATAAAAAATTTACTTGTGAACTAACAAAAAATTTTAACATTAAAATACAATGAACAATGGAATAAATTGAGGCCTAATTTAAAAAGCATATAAATGAAAAACATATAAATGAGAAACATATAAAAGGTGTTCCACTTTATTTATATTTTTCAAGCTATTTGGACTTTCTACTACTTAAAATTTTTAATGAATGCTTTATTATTAGCAAAAATAATAAATATGTCTTGCCAGATTAATTTATAGAAGTAGATATTTTTTCTCCAGATAGTGAGTAAAAACACATGTCTAATTTTATGAATACTGTACTTTCTGCTAATCCCAAAAACGCCTTTTTAATCCTTTCAGGAGCAAAGTGGTTAAAATGTGGAAATGATTGTCTGGCTACAGAATTTATGAATAAAGTGATTTTAAAACTTAAAAAATGCATTTTTTGTGTGTACATTTTAAAAGTAAAATTTTATTAAAAAATTCTGGGACAATTTTGACATTTGGGAATTAAAATTAAGTGGTATTTAAAATATATTGCCACCCTTCAAAGAATTTAAAAAAATCACATACATGTGTGTATTTGCGGAAAATTAAATTCTTGAACAGACTAGTACTCCCTTCACGGCCAACGAACCAGACTATTATTAAGGTGATTTTCCAGTGCCCACCTCAGGCCATATTTATTTGTCTCAGCCATGTCTCAAAGTTGGTGACAGATCTAAAATAAATAAGTATAAATGGGCAGTATTGTGCAGCTACTGTAATGAATGATCTATCTGCTATGACCAAAGTATTCTGCCTCAATAGAAAAAGCCATAACTTTTTGTTGTGAGCTCTATGCAAAAAGGCATACTCAGAAAAACAAATAATTCCAGGAAGAACATAATGATTCCCAGTTCCTGCACTTTGAAAATTAACCAAAAATTTTTATTAAAAAAGTGAAATTAGAAAAAATATGGATTAAAACATTATTTAAAAACATGATGTACGTTTTTAAATTTGAAAAATTAACAAACTTTGGTAAAGTCGGTAAAGGTCTGTAAGCTGATTACAAAGCCCCTGTCTTCATCACCTTCCACTTCAAATGGGCAGGGGGAGGGGTGATGCAGGTATCTCCATGGCCTTACTTATATAAAGAGAAAGAAATGGGGAACTTCATTTCATGCCTTATGCCTAATGAAGGCTTTGCTAATTTTTTTTTTCAATATCTGAAACATCCACTTACTGACTTTTATTGATATTATCCTGAGTTGGTGTGAATAAAATACAATTAGATGTGTTGGGGCAGGTGTAACCAGTGTGGTTACACTTCTCTCCAGTTTCTGTGATTACACTTACCCCATTCCAGCTTAATTATAACAACAAAAATTTTCCTTAATCAAAATGAAGTGAGCAATTACAATCTGGATGTGTTGGAACAGAAGCTGAAAAATAATGTATAGAACAAATTCAAGAGAAAAATGTATAAAGAATAATGGAGAATTTCATCTGTTCACCTGATTTACATTTTTTAGATTTTCTGCAGATGGAAAGAGATGAATTTATCAGTTTTCTTTATTGCATAGTGGAGGGGAAAAGGCTTTTCATGTGAAGTATTCCTGCAATCTAGTCAAGCTTTTATTTATGTAAATATTTATATAATTTTGTATGTAGTTATTAACTAGATATGTGTGTTATAGTTTGAATGTAGTATATATTTTGCGGTCACATTGTAAAGAAATTAATAATTTGACCATTTTTAGTATTTTTTACCAAAGAAAAATTGTTCTATTGAAATAACGTCAGAAAAATGTTAACTTATTTTTAATTTGTTATAAAGATTATATAAAATTTTGTTAGGTTATTATAGTTTTTTTGTAGATCCAAGTAAATCAGCTCCAAAAAAGTTCTGTTTGATAAATTTAATTTGAATAAATGCATGATTTCCAAATCACTTTAATTTTACGGCTGAAATTCACTCTGGTGCTATACAAAGTTAGAATAAAAGGTTTCCACTTTAATTTCTTTTTTTAATTTAGAATGTGCTTTCTATACTCATAAATCAGATAGTTAATACTAATCTAAATATGATCCTAAATTTTTAAAAATCCCATTGAAAACATAATAATTAAGTTTTGATGCATAAATCTTAGACTGGTAGTTTCTATTGAAGTTGTATTCTAGATTTAGTTCATGTATTAAATTATGTTTTTAAATAACTTTTAATCTCATAATATTATACAACTAGTAAATTGTTGGATCAGGGACCCCTGTGCAAATCAGATTTTTATTTTGATCTCATTTTACTTAATATCTGATATCTAAGAAACTGTTATATTGTGTTAAGCATTAAACACTCTTTCATGCAATGATGTTCTTTAACTGCTTATTCTTGCAAATTTTTTTAGAATAAATAGTATATTTTATCAGGGGGTTCAACGTCAGAAACTCCCTGACCCCCCTCCCCCCCAATTTTCTTGGTAATTTTATGCTCATATTTTTCTATAATTGTGCTATTTCTTTGTTGTATGTCTTAGGGTGTGATTTACCTTTTTTTTTTTTTCACTAAACATCTAGTTGTACAGGGATTTTAGCTTAATAAAATTAATATTCTAATAGCAATACTTACCTACCAACTAAGAAAAATCTGTTGCAGAGGTTTAATAAAACCCCATGTAACAAACATACAATGCAAATGTATGTTTATCAATTTATCAAACAGAACTTTTTTGGAGCTGATTTGTATGCAAATGTAAACTTATCTTACTAGACTTATATCTAATTTTGAAATCCATCTTGTGACAAGGTTAGTTATCCCTCTGTCAAATAGGGAGAAACCGATAGTGATAATGTAAGTGTGAGCATGTCAAAGAAAAAAAAAATTTGGGGGGGGTGGGGAGGGGGGGGGTAATGTACTTCCACTTTTCACCATACAGCTTTACAAAACTGCTTATTTCACTCACTTCCATAATTATGTTCCAGAATATCCACTTTCATTTCAATTGAAAAACATTCACTTATGTGGAGGCTTTTAAACTTATTAAGTAATCTTATGTAAATTGGGTCACTGCTCATTTATGAATTATAGCAAGCATGATTTAGTGCTATAAAGTGGTTTTTGTGTCACCCTTTTAATAGTATCCACATTCAATTTAAAACTGAATTTTTCGTACAATCGATTATGTTTGATGCCAACATTGGCTCAGGACCTGATTATTGAAGATTAAGTAACCTTTTTTTGCGTAAACTAAAATTTCTGCTTAATTTTTAATTTTACCAAACCTTACACAGGTAATTTCAAACATCTAACAAATGTATTAACAAAGTTTCAAATAAATCGATTGGATCAATTTAAGACTGAAAAGTGAAAATTTAGCATCTATAATTTAGTATGTAAATCAATTTTCCAAATGCACCATTTTCATTCCAATGAATGGAAAGAAATGAATCAAATTTTGAAAAATCACTGAATTTCCATAGAAAAGCATTATGATGACAATTTTTTTTTTTTTTTTTTTTTTTTTCTGTACGAATTCCCCAAATTTAACCAAACACCGTACAACTAAATCCGGATACCATATCAACATATCTACCCAATTTCAAACTAATTGGATGATTTTTGCATCAGTTATTACAATACATACAGACAGACAGAATGACATACAAATTTTTGGGTCTCCATAGTAAGCCCCAACTGACGTTTCGGTAATAACTGTCATTTTATTATAATTGTTAGCTTTATATTTATAGTAAGAAGTTAGGTACTGGATGCTTAAATATTCAAGGAAATGTTGTTTTCTTAAGATTTTTTTGTTTCTATATTTATTTAGATATCTAAAGGGGTTTTGTTTGTTCAGAATAATAATGTTATAATATTGAATTAAATAAATAAATATATATATATATATATACATATATATGTTAATGAATGTTAAATGCAGTAGCATATTTTAAATTCTGATTTTTTTAAAAAATGAGTTGAGTAATTTAATAATAACTATTTTTAAAAGATTAACTTTTTCTCAAGATGAATCACTTAAAACTTTTATAAGTTTAGTCTACATATGTAACCTATTTATTTAGTTAATTCTTCATGAAAGTGTGTTACATTGTAATTACAGTGTTTTGTTAAAAATTCTATGTCAACAATTACTGGCATAAAATTCTCTTTCATAGAAATGTCTATGTGAGAAATATACCCCATAATTTTTAAAACGTGGTTTAAATTTAATATAATGTTATTTCGAAAGTTTTATTTGAAAACTATAAAAATTTAAGGAAAGCATTTCTTAAAGCTTACTTCAGGTGCTGAACTTGGAATCATATTTCTTTGATTGTTACACATGGTTGAAAATTGGAAACTTCTCTTTGTTTACAATTTTGTAATTTTAAAATTTGCAGAGTACACTGATCAAAAAGAATTAACTTTAGAGCTTTTCATATTGCACTAATTGCTCAAATCTTGCATATAAAATTTTTATAGAATTTTGTAACAGATTTTTAAATTATGTACATTGATATTTAATGATTATGGAAAAGTTAATTATAGATAACTTCTTTTTTTATCTTTGTGCAATTTTTAGTATTTATTTGTAATTGTTTAGATTGTTAGTTATTTGATCAGGGTAATGCTGTGATTTCCTCCTGCGCTATCCTGAACTAGAAATATGTGTACCGCATGGTTGTTTTTATTTAAATATTAGGCATTAGATCTACCTCATTGATCTATAATAATATTTCAAACAGATTTGACTTCATATTAAATTAAAAGAAGAAGCATATCACTTATGGAAAAAGAAAAGTTGTTTTTGTGTGATATGTAAGAAATTATAATGTGATATTTTAAATTGTTTTGTGATATACATTTGTTTTTATATTATTTATTGCATATTGTGTTGCACTTATTCTTTACTACTTTATTATCAATATCGTTGGTATTTGTAATTTAATAACTATGCCACTGGTGTAGCCAGAATCCTCATCAGGAAGGGGTTTTGAACCATTATTCCTCATAAAATAAACAGTTTTGCTGTGTTACATGTTCATAAGTTAGTGTTTAGTAAATATGTGACACATAAAAACTGGTATAATGAATAGCGCAAACAGCCATAATAAATCTAGCAATTATGTGTTTAAAAGTTTCATAAAAGAGCATCTCCTTCAATCTACAGAGACAAAAAAAAAAAAAAAAAGAAGAAAGATAGGAAGTGCAGTAGCACTAACATAAGTACTACTTTGCTGCTATTGCTCCTAACTTTCTTTTCATTAATTTTGTGTTGAAATAGAGGCTCCTATTATGAAGCCTTGAAACAGTTGAATGGTAAAAATTTTATGCTGTTTATGTTTTTCTTTACTTTGGTTTTTACACATCATATTTTTTATCTTAACGCAAAAGGTTTTGTATGCATCCTATCAGTTTTCCAATGTTTTGTGAGGGGTTTTAACACCAAAATCTCCTCCTTCACAGTGCCAGTGACCATGCTATTGCTTTGATTACTAGTTTTTAAAAGTTTCATTTTTACACTATTTTTTTATTATTTTTTTTTCATCTTTAATTATTCTATGTATTTTCTCCTGCATGTAATAAATGCTTAGAAGGTATTTATGGGTTTTTGTATAATGGCAAAATCATTCCATTAATAAATTGATTCTAATTTCTTGAAATGCATTAGGTGCATATCTTCAGTTTATACTAATGCTTACAATTAACATGTATATTTCAGTATTATCGATAATATCTTTATGAGTTTCTATATTATTAATAATTGAGAAGAATTATTACTCTTAATTATAAAGAAATGTTTTTTTCAGCGTTATAGGAATGAAGCATCTGCCATTGCTCTTAATTTATTATTATTGTTATTATTACCATTGTTATTACTATTGTATAAACACTTAATATATTTTAAGTTACTTCAGTGACCATTTGAAGTAATTGAAATATCTCATATATTATTCTGTACTTAAAGAGCCTCTCAAAAATTGTGCTCACATTTTGGTTGTTAGACTTCATTAAGCTTATGTCCTTAAATTATAGTTTTTATATTTATATGAATGCTCATTAATCCCAATATGTGACTTTTGAATTTTACACATTTTAAATCATGGACTGGGACCTATGGACCCCCTGAGATGTCTTGGTTAAGAAAAACTTAGCTCACTATGTCAAAATTTTGATGACATTTTGTTACATTGTACACTTTCTTGTTTTGTATTTTATTCTATTTTATAAATGAGAGTAATATTAATTTTATTTGTGTTCAAAAATAGTATTGTAACCGATTACAGTTCTCTAAAATAAAACCCAATACAGTTCTCTAATAACCTTATTTATGTGTTAGGTTTTTCACCTATTTTAGAACTTCATTAGATCATCCAAATGAACTTGGATGTAACAATGATACTTGTTGGGAATCCATATTGTTGCTCAAATTACGATTTCAGAGCCTTATTTCAAGCAAATCGTTTTTAAAACAATGTTGACGAAATAGGATTAAAAAAAAAAATTCTAGCAGGTTTTAATTCAAAAAAAAATTTTTAAAGCTTAAAAACTCCTACTTTTAATGCCAACACCTGTCATTTTTCTTGTTAAAAAAAAAAAAGTACTTACTTTCTTTTTCGGATTTTCTGGGGCTTTTAAATTTTCAAGATCTCAAAATCACTTGAAAAATATCATCAGTTTAAAATAATTCTGGATTTTTGAAACTGTAATTCTCATTGGATATTCTGTTTGAAATTCATTTCTATAATGTGCCTGGATATCCTCCTATCTAGAATAATTTCTGTGCAAATTTTGATACTTCTCGTGTCTGGGCATAAACTCTTAATCACCAAGTATTGTTTTAGTTTAGTCCCTATTTTTAACATTGCAACCATTTTTGGTTGTAGTCTCTAACAACTGATGTGTGATTATCTTGCTAGGATTCTAATGTGTTTAATTATGATGAAAATTTAAAACTTGATAACATTCAAACATTTAATAATATTTACAATTATTTAATAATATTTCAATGGCGTAATAATATTAAAGGCATTTTATTATAGCACATTTATGTTGCTGCATGATATTAATTTGCTGCAACGCATTTTCTATTTATCCATTCAATATGACAAAATATTTCCCTATATCCAATTATTTGTTTTTGAACATGTAGCCTTATATCTAACGAAGGCATTGAGCATATTGGCAAGCAAATGTTGATATTTTCAATACATGATTTATGTATTGGTTAACCTTTTTAAATAGGCATAAAATGAAATTAATTTAATTTTGTTACTTTTGTAATGTGGTCAAAATAATCTTCTGAAAGGATGCAAGTGCAAATTATGTAATTGCAAATCATTTGGCCCACTATATTTTCTTTCTCTTTTGTTTATACACTTGAAACCCTCTAATCCACCTATTACTATTTTTGAGTACCATCGGAATACCATAAACGTTGGATTAAAAAAAAGGCGAATAGGCATCTGATTGGCGTGACACAAAGCGTGCACACAACACGCATTGTGTACTGTCAATTTTTATTTTTGTTTCCTTTTTTAATTTTATTTTACTTACTTATTTTTTTACGTGTTAAAAATTTATTAGTAAAATTATATTGAATAGATTACATAATGATTACAATTGTTGAGTTACAAATTTTTAAGGTAAAAAAAGATTAACAAATGATCAATAATTAGATTCAACGAGTGAAGTCTGTGAATCTTTGGGTTTGAACAAGTCCATTATTTTCTTTCGTTTCTGGGTTTTCATTCATCATACGCAAGCTTCATTCATTAAACGTTTCAATAGCATTACGTCTGTGCTGTTTGTATCACGCTATTGTAGCATGTACATCAGATCAGGTCCTTTCCAAAATATGTTGTAGCTTCTGTGTTTGTAAAGCGGCCTTCAGTCGCATTGCTGCACTCTTCATTGCTTTTCATCTTCAATCTCTTCCGCCATCACACTTTCAATGATTTCTTCGTCAGTCAGAACGTGGTGTGGAACTTCTGTTTGGTCGTACTGAAGCCAGTTCACAATGTCTGACTCGGCAACGTCTTTACACCAGGCAGTTGGTTGAACACTTCTTCGAAATCCTTATTACTGATGAGATTGTCATTAGCAGTTTCGTCCTCACTGTTGTCAGTGCTGGGCCAAAGTTTTTTCCAGCATTTCATTATTTTTTCGTCAGAAATGCCATCCCATTCTTCTGCTAAATTAAAAACAACATGATGGAGGTTCACACCTTTCCAGGTTTTTATTAACTTTTCCGTAGTCATCTCGCTGTCCATCGAATGAAGCAACATTAACAACAAAACTTGTTGGTAACGCCTTTTTAATGCCTCTCACCTTGATCCAGTGGCTGAATGGCTGATGTAACATTCGCTGGCAAAAAATAGGGCTCGGATATCAGCATAAATTAGATCATCCACATTAGGGTGTGATGGAGCATTGTCTAAAATCAGTACAGTCTTTTATGGTAATTTCTTTTCTTGTAACTCTGTTTTCACATGAGGAACGAATACAATATGAAACCAATTCTGAAACATTAACAAATCCATCCATTCTTTTTTTCGATTGCCATATTGTACTGATAAAGATTCCATTTCAATGTTTTTGAAGAACGCAGGACATGCAGATTTTCCAATCGCCAAAAGAGACATTTGACTACCATGGGCGTTTGTGCATATCATATCTGTGTTATAGACCTGAGTGGGCACCAGGTTGTTTTCTTTTATCAGTTTCTTGAAGTCCTGAAATTCCTCTGCCGCCTTTTCATCTGCTGATTTGCTTTCTCCTCTTATCATCAATTGATGAACGCCATGACGTTTTTTCCAGCGACTCAGCCAACCATTGCTGACATTAAAAATTGTACCACTCATAATTCTGTTCAAAGCGAAAGCCTTTTCTTTCAGAATTGGTCCACTGACAGGAATACCTAAACCTCTACATTGCACAAACCGAACATATAGCGTCTCATCCACTTTATCATGATCAGGTTTTCTTACATTTCTCTGTGATTTAGTGGCAGTTTCACTATCCAGCTGGCTAGTAAACTTGTGTATTTTATTTTTGTTTTTGACAATGTCAAAAACTGTCGAACGCCCAACTCCATACTCATTTCCCAATGCGGTTTTAGAATGACATTTCTCAAACTTTTTATTATCTCAAGTTCTTTCTTTATGGTTAGCATATTGTGTTAATGTTTAGACACCATCCTGAATGAGATGATAAATTAAAAATGAACAAGACAAAACTTACTGCAATACTATGCGCAATGTGTCCGAAACAAAACAGAGGAAGACCACCTCATGGTGGTGGGGTGGATCGAAGGAAGATCCCACTTTATGGAGGGATGAAAATCAGAAAAATGAACATGACCGATTCTGCTCGCATCAGCAGATTACGAGATAGGCGGATTAGACGGTTTATAGTGTATATGCTGCCTTATCTTCAAAAAAAAAAAAAAAGTAAAGTAAAGAAATTAGAGGCATAAGATAAAAAATAAATTGGACTTTTAAAAAAGTCATGACCTAATATTTTTCATTTTTATTAAGAGTAAGGCAAAATATATAATTTAAACATCATATTAAAAAATTAGGTATCAGAATGTTTTTAAAGCTATCTGTTTTTTAAATAAAGTTGTGTTTAAGTTTTTGTTTTAATAAAAATTGTAAAGATGTATCTTATGTGAAATAACTTGATTTTTTTTTTTTTTTCATTTAGTAAAAAGAGTAATATAGATGTGTTTTTTGTTACTTTAAAAATTGATTTATTTTATACATAGAAAATTACTGTCTTTAACATGCTCTTTAATTTATAATGTGTTTAAACTTTTCACTTAAAAATCATGAAATTTAAGATTTTCTTATAATGTGTTTAGATATTAGTTATTCACAAAATATCACTATATGTAAAAATGATTAATAAAACTCAACAGTAAACTTCAAAAAATTTTCTAAAACACCCAAATTTATTTATTTTTTATATTCTATTATCAAACATATTCTATCTGATATTAATTAAGTAATAGTATTTTTAAAATACATGCATAAGTAAATACAATGATATCTCAGCTAATGAAGGTTCTTTTTGTTGTTTTTCTCACTTGGATAACAAATGTTTTATAGGATGTATGCTCTAAGATAACACAGCCGTGTTACATTTTGACTTGACGAGGATTTTCGAAGATTTTGATTAACAAATATAATAATAGAACAAATTATATTTGTTAGCCGATGTATCACTGTATGGTATATATTGTGAATATAAAGAATGAAAAATTCTTTCCATATGATATTTGATAAATCAAAATGTTTTATATGATGTGTGCTCTAAGATAACATAGCCATGTTGCATTTTGACTGGTTGAAAAAGTGTTTCAGTTTTTGAAGATCTTGGCTAACAAATGTGATTCCAGAACAAATTATATTTGTTTGCCGAGCTATCACTGTATAATTTATATTGTAAATATACAGAATAAAAAATTCTTTTCATATAAAATTTGATAAATCAAAAATTAATTTGTTTACATGATTTTAAAATTGAAAAGTACTTATTTTTTTATTTTTATCACATTTGAAGTACATCTAAGAATATATTTTTTACTTTTTATCATAATAGTTAGTGACAAAAGTAATAATCTGGGAACTCTTGTCGAAATTGAATATTACTGTGTATTTAATAAGCACAATTTTTTTATGTTTTCTTAAAATTAGCACCATTCTAAATTTTTTCTTTGTATCAATAACAATGCATATATATTGGGAAACAGTTTTGCATACATATTGGAAAAAGACTGAATTTTGATAAATTCTTTCTTTTATAAAATTGATATGAATAAAACATTTTATATTTTGTGTTAATTTCATTAGTGTTTCTTGTGTCCTGTGTATAAATATTATGAATACTACTATCAGTACAAAAAGTATCGTATCAGTATCTACTTTTTTTGGCGAGCAAAGGAATATGAAATTTTTTTTAAAGTTCTCAAGTTTGTGAAACTTTGTTATTAGGTTCATAAACATGACTAGAAAACACAAACTTAAAATAAATGACAAAATGATTACACAATTATTTTATATTATCAATAAACCTGCTCTTTGTATGGAGAGAATGATAAACAAATACTCATCAACCCTAAACCATAACTCTAACTCTCGTAAATATGACCTAACATTTTTGTATGTGATTGGCACTACTATAGCATGATCCCTATTGAAAATGGCATGTGCAGCATTTATAGTTTATGTACTGGGGCAATCAAAAGCATTCAGTTACATTACGGTCAATGGGAAAAAATCGTTTCAAGTGCATTTTGATGATGTTACGCCATTCGAAACATGATGAAATTGATTCTTGTAACCATTTATAGAGTCACACAAAATAATTCTGTCACACTATGTTCTACGTGAAAAAATCGTTTGCAATGTAATTTAATGATGTTTCAACATTTAAAACATAATGAAATTTATATGTATTGCTGAGATACACTATAAATTGCTCACCGAATAGTATGGTGTGCATTGCATTTATCGTTCATTTAAACGGACACACAAAAGAATTCAGTTACAATCTTTGTTCGATAATTACAGTCTATGTGTGATACATGCGTTTTCAATTTTGGTTTAGATTTTTAGGTTTGACTAAATGTTTGCATAGTATGTGGTGTGTATATATTCTGTTGATGATATACAGGACTACACAAAGGAAATCGTAAGTAGTACTAACTATGAGAGTAAATGGCTTAAGGGTCGTCTGGTATTTTTAATTGTGTTACGCATTTTCCTGCTCAACTATATTTAGTAGACTAATAGAAGTTTGTGGAATATAAATAAATTCATATACAGGGCTACGCAAAGAACGAGCTACATTGCCGTTTATGGTTGGTAACTGCTGGAAGTGAGTTTTAAGTTGCCTTATGTGTTTTTTACCTGAGTTAAATCTTAGCTTAATATATGGTGTATACAAAAGTCTTTAGATAATATACAGGGCTATACAAAAGATTTCAAGTGCATTTCCATCGATTGATGAAAATTGCTATATGTGAATTTTCTAACAACTAAATTTTATCATGCTATATAGTATATATCCAAGTCTATAGGTCATATACAAGGCTGCACTATGTAATTTGACTACATTTTTGAATGTGGAAGGTAAAGGCTAAAACTGAATTTAAAAAAATGTGTTAGAGATGTTTCCTAAATTATTTAATATCTTCTTTCACCTCATTTAACGGTGAAGTTTCGTTAAAATTTTCTGGATGTGTTGGAAAGTGTTTCATAATCTATGCTTGACACATGATTTTCCATTCTTGTTAAATAAAACATGCATTTTCATGCATGAATTTATTTAGGACATTTTACTTAGGAAGTATCTTACTTAGAACTGGGGAAAATGAGTCATTTTCCCTTAAGTTTAAGAATTTTTTCTATAATGTAAATATTAAAAGGATTTTTTTTCGACCACCCTCTCTTTGAGTTTTTGCGAAACGATTACACTGCATTTTATAAAATTCTAAAGCTATAATAGAAATTATCTTTTTTTTTAAACATCACATAATTTGACAGGTTAAAATGTTAATATGTAATCAGTGTATATCCCAGTACATTTCCATCAATACATAGGAATGTTTCAATGGTCCAAACGTTCGAATATTAACTTAGAGTTCTAGCCCAAAAAAAAAAAAAAAAAAAAACGAAAGGCTTTTGAGGTGATAGTGATGTTGCGTTTAGCAGTATACGTGCATTTTTATCCTTCATACCAAACATCTTTTGACAACTGAGATAAAAATAACATAATTTCCACTCTAAGAAACGTAAAATTGAAAGAATATTAAATTAAAATTGCAATAAATCTGACAATGTGACAGGAATAAACTGTTTAAAATTTTTGCCAAATTCATTCTCGATTTTGCTTGCTGTTTGCCAACTCCGATAAAATGTCAATAACAAAATAGGGTAGTATCCTCGATTTAGTTTGAAAAAAAAATTATACTTGTAAAAATAATTTATTCGAAGCCGTGAAACATCAATTTTTTGATTTGGCTTAAATAGGCCGTGCATGCATTAATCCCTTAACCTTAACAGTTTCGTTTTTTAGGTGCATTCGTAATTATATAAATACGTAGCACCTATAGTCATCGTCTGGTCCGTCCGTCTGTCCGCATATAGCAGCGCAAAAACTACCCAACCAAATGGTTTGAAATTTAATATGTATAATCTTTGCAGAATTTTGTCGAGTCATTTCAATTTTTATGAAAATCGAATCAAAGCTTATAAAGATATTTAAAAAAGTTTTCTTTATTCTATTAATTCCTATCATACGTAATCTATATAGTAAAAGCGCAAGTCATGTGACTGAGGAAAACAAATACGGGCTAACCACATCTTTTTCCATATGCCAAGCGGCCTTTTTTATTCAAAATTACTTTTTGAGTAAAATTGCATAAAAGTTCCTTTTTTAGAAAGATTGTTAAAAAAAAAATGGTTTGCTTGAGAGATGAGTTAATTAAAAAATGTATAGATTTTGAGATAACTTCAGTGAAAATTAGGTTAACAGCCAAATATCTAAATCCATTGTAAATAAACAAAAGATTCATTCGTCATGATTCATAGAAATATTAAACCATGGAACAAAGCAAGATGTCCAAAGCAAAATCTTCATACAGTCGAACCTCGTTAACACGAAATTGAATGGACTGCGAATTTTTTTCGTGTTATCCGAAATTTCGTGTTAACCGTCACAATAGTGGCGCCATCTCTTGTTAGATATAAAAACTAAATGAATTAACCTACAAATATATGCCTGTTCTTAAAATCATAAATTAATAAGAAATAGAAAATTTAATTGAAACAAATTGATCATCATTTTGGGCAGTAATAAATTTATTTACTTGCTTAACATTTTTTTAAACAGTCCATTATTTAGTCCATCAATTTTTGTTCAGTACTTCTTTTAGGAACGTATGGAATTTATCTAATTTGTCTAAAGCACGGGAAGCATCCTGTTGTTCCATAACGAAACGTTGTGCAGTTTTCAATGCTACGGTAGATTTATTTAATTACACTGAAGTTTTCCGTTCTGTGTCGATTTCTTCATGCTCTTCTTACACTTGTGTCTGGTGTTGTCATCTACTTTCATCTAATGCAGCACTTATTTCTTCGTCTGGCATCACATTCGAAGTTAGCATATATTCATTCATGCAAATGTACTTGGAAAAACAAGAATTTCCCATCTTTCGATTGTAGCTAATTCTATGTCACTCTCTGAATCTTATCAGTCATCCATTAGAACATGTGAAATAGCTCCCACTGAGAGCACCAGCAAAAGCCTGTGCTTTCTCTTGTAAAACTGCACCAGTTAAAACAATGTACTCGGCAATAATTTCATTTGGATAATATAAACACTTTTGTAAAAATATTTTGTAAGGTGATTAATTCTTTTTTTAAGGGAGGTAGTATAAAGATCTCTACGAATATTGCTGTTTCTTAAGTATCGGTGACCATTTCTAACAATTCGTAACTTTTTATTGTGGGCTCTATAAAGGTAAGTAAGCTTTCTTGTGTGTAGCAGTTATATTTTCTCATTCATTAAATAAAATTTGTGGTTGAAATATGTTTATTTGACTTGAAGAAAAGAAGAGAGGGGGGGGGGGGTTGGCAGCTATGTACTATGAGAATAAGGAATTAAAGTATAAAATTATCAAAATAACATGTTTATTTTATTAAAATGTTAGAAATTTAATTAGAATTAAAATTGTGTTTCTTTTAATCTTAAAATAATAATAATAATAAAACTAGAATTCATTATTATAAAATCATTATTACATTACTTATTACATCAATGTACGTTTATAGTTCTAACATTAAAATAGAGATGGCAGCACTACTTATTGACACACTTAATTTCAAAAAGCAATTTCATACCTTGAAAAAGATCAGTTCAAGTAATTTTTTAACTAGCTTAAAATTTAGATTAAAGTTTTTTATTTAGCTGTGTCTTTGTGAAAATTTACGCATTGCTTATCTTTCAAATATTAAAATGTTAAATATTACATCTTTAGTTTAATAAATTTAATTTTAAGTTTATTGTGATGTGATGTGGAAACAGGTCTGACGTTTAAAAGCTTGTGTTTTTTACTTGGCATACGTAATAATAACATTATTATTAAGTACTAGATGGAACCTGTCAAAACTTGATGGAAAAAATTACTTATAACAATATAAATGAAATATGCTTCTTTTATTATTTAAGGGGGGGGGGGGGGTATGAAACAGTGTTTCAAAAATTTATTTAAAAAGTTTTTCCCTACTTAGTAAAATACGGTACTGCTTTCGATGCAAACTCCAAACAAACAATCCGTAAACAACTGTGTTACGCAAATCAGTTCGACAATAATATTCAGTAAATAAAAGAGCATAGTAAATAAAACACACACACCCTGTGATAATGCAACCGAGTGAGGTCCTATGCGCATGTACTACATTGCATCTGCCCAAAGGCACCGTCGAAATTCGACGTTAAATTTTTTTTTTAATGTTTAAATAAAGTTTTAAAATGTTCTCTTTAATCATTGTTTATTTCAAATCCATATCTTTTAAAACGCATCCATTGTTTTAAGCTGTTATGTTGTTAATTTTTAAATAAAGATGGAGATTTTTTTTTCTTTTTTTTTTACAATAATAATATACAATCTGCAAATGTGGCAGATTTTTAATGTATTCAAGGGTAATTTATTTGCATGGTTTCTTCGTTGCCTTTCCATAATCAGGATGATTATCTCTTTTCCACAATTGGGGATATTTTCCCTCTTACACACTGAAATACCCAATGGATATTTAAAAAAAAATAATAATAAAATACAATTCCTAGCGTATTCTGGTGCAACACATACATCAACGAATTCAATATGCAATCGATTTTCTGTTCCACATACACAGAAAATCGTTTTTTTTTTTTTTTTTTTTTTTATAAACATATTTTAGTTTAGCGCCAAAATGCTCTATCTTATGGATAATCTGATCTTATGATTTTTCAGGGGTTTTATTTTTATTATTATTATTATTTCACTTTTTATATTGGTTAGGGAAATTTATGTCCAATTGTGACAACTTTCCTAGGGGCTGTTTTATATTATGGAAGCAAACTGATAGCTATTGTTGGGATATATTAAAATAATAATTCATGCTTGAAAATTATATAAAAAGTCATTAAATTAAGCGGCAGTTTTCAAATAAATTTCATTCGAAAGTTAACATTTTTCTAATTGATGTAAGAATTGAAATCGTACGGTATTTAGAAGTGACGTAAACGCGATAAAAGCGAAAGCGATAGCGCCGTTTGTTGTCACAATCGTTATACATTTTTAAAAAGTGCCACTGGGTTTTGGCTGGCGTCTACCATTTTTTGACGTCGACAGAGAAATCCAGAGTGAAAGAAATAGGACGTTGCCGCTAATAAGGAACTGTTAAATGAACTTATAAAAAAACCTACAAAAATAATACCTATAAAAAAATAGCCTTATATTGTTTATTCTAACTCAAAAAAAAAAAAAAAAAATTATTTCATTTTTATTTTTATTTATTTTATTTTTTACCGTAACACTATTTTTATAATTTAAATTTTCCTGCATTCCTTTACTTTTGTGAATTTTATATTTAAAAATGAAATCCAGTAACCTATTAATTTTTTTAAAAAGTAATTGGTAACATGTCAATCAGGTAATCAGGTAATCAATCAGGTATGCAATCCAGATTAAGCAATCAATAAAGACTCCAATTCTAATCTTAGTAATTAAAAATTGAAATAGTTAAAATTACACCATGTTGACACAATTATATAATTTTTTTTCTCTTTAGTTTTATCAATGTGAAAATGCATTTCAAGCTAAGCAAACGTAATTTTTACCGACGCAAACTTTTTACACGTATTTTATATACGTCACTTTTATGCTTAATCACCATGTATACAAATAAAAATATGTTTTGTATTTAATTGTATGAAAAAATGGCATTAATAAAGTTATAATGCATAAAGATAAAATAAACCCAATGCACAATATTCCCGTGACGTCACATTAAATATTTTTTTTCGCTTATAAAAATAAAATGCACGTGCATAAATATTTTTACCGAAATTTAACTTGCAAATTAAAAATTCATCCAAAAAGCCATGTGTCTGAATATTTTTCATTATTTCTCTTTTATCCTCGCAACAATGGGATTAATCCGATTGCCACTTTTTTTTAGAAATAATAATAAAAAAACTTTTAAAATTAAAATTCTGCTAATTAATAAAAGTACTGAACAAACGAATGCACGATGACAAATCTGTGGCCAAATATCTTTCATTTAAAATTAGAATCATGTAATTTGATGAAGTAGTTTTTTTCTCACGAACTCTCGAAAGAAAACGCTCTGAGTTTTAAATATATAGATATTATTATGTACGCAACGGTATTTTTATTGCACCCAATTGTATTTATTGTTAGTCCGTCACTGTTAAAAATCTTCAGCTTTTGCTGCATAGTCACTCCACCGCTTTTATAGAATATCTCTACTAGTATTTTGACCAATGAAAATGCTCCATAATATAGTAAAGTAACCGTTTTCTCTAAAAGCAGTGGAGTGTATCTGCAGCAAAAGCTGAATATTTTTAACAGTCTGAAATCTAAATAATAGATGACATCACTGTTTATTTAAAGAAAAGATTGATATAATTTGTTGCGACGATTTCAGATCCAGAGGGGCTAGATTTTAATTTTTTAAATAACTTTTTTGTACTTTTAAGAATTTTGAAAAAAAAAATTACAGACGTTTTTAAATAATAAAATGCTAAAAGGAAAAGTATTATTGTAGTTTAAAAATTTGCATATCCTGTATTATAAACAAGTAATATAAAAACTTTTTTTTAAAGTCAATTCCTACTTAGGTCAAATAGAATTTTTTTTCCAGCGGTCTACACGCTTCGCCACTGACGGTATTTATTCCTAAATTTATATCCTGCTAAATATCTTACATAAGAGAAATTTTTGAAATGTATTAAAAATTAAATAAAAAATAAATAGCAAAAATACCAAAAATTAATAGCTCGAAAAGTATTTCTCACAAAATTGTTAGACAAACTGCGTTAGAAAGTTAAAAAAATTGTATTTTTCTTGATATAAATTTAAAATATAATGATTATGCCTTTTTTAAAATATTGAATTTCAAAAATTACCAAACTTCACAATAAAGTGCCATAGCGATGTTACAGTTAACGATAATACAGTTTTTTTTTTCAAATATTAATTAACTAGCAAGCTAAGCCCGCTACGCTGGTCAATTTCTTTTAACGAACCTTTAATCAAACAAAATATTGACATTTCATAAATAACTTTTACATTTTAACAGAATAATAAGGCTACTATAATTTGTGACTCGTGCTATAGCCAATATACACGTCAGGACACGTCGCCCTTATCATTATCTTTTTACGCATGAAGGTTTCGCTATGGTACTCCATTGGAAAATTTGGTAATTTTTGAAATTCAATATTTGAAAAACGGCATAATCATTAGATTTGAAATTTATATCAAGAAAAATACAATTTTTTACCTTTCAAACGCAGTTTGTCTAACAATTTTCTGACACATACTTTTTGAGCTATCATTTTTTTCAGTAACTTCAAATGTTTCATTTTCCGAGATTAATCTGTTGCAACAATTAGCGAAAAACCCAGTCGTCAGCAACGCATAGTTTTTTATTAAAGAGGCTGTTGGAGCAGGGATTGTCACCACCAATTTGCCACCATCACTTTTGAAATCGGTTCCGTGGTTCCAGAGATTCCATAGAAATTGTAATTTAGAATGACTTCAGAACGCTTTTCGCTCATTTCTCCCATTTAAATTTCGATTTTTTTTTTAATTTATTCTTAGAGAGCATTTACATCTTATAAGTAACTACAATGCTAAATTTCAAATTTCTTGCCCCTTCAGTATAAAAAAGTCGCAATTTTCGAACATTTTTCGATCCTGCACCTCATTGATGTTAGTGGCACCGACATAAAATATAGCCTATGTTGGAGTAGGGATTGTCCCCATCAATTTACCACTATTACTTTTGAAATCGGTTCTGTAGTTCCAGAGATTTCATAGAAATTGTAATTTAGACTGTTTTTAGAACGCTTTTCGCTCATTTCACCCTTTTAAATTTCAATTTCTTTTTTATTTTGTTCTTAGAGAGCATTTACATCTTATAAGTAACTACAATGACAAATTTCAAATTTCTAGCTCCTTCAGTATAAAAAATAAAAATAAAACTGCCCAGTTAAACTGAGGGCTTTGAGTTCACAGGCTATTCACACTAATTGTATATTATACTCTTATTTCAAAGAATTTGAAATAAGCCCATTGAAAAATAAAGAAATAAACAATATATTAAGGGGGGGTCATCCCCCCGTTACCCCCCTCATAGTTAACTAATGAACCCCTTAAACTAATCAGGTAAATCTCTAATTACAATGAATATATATACAAAATTTGAAGAAAATCGGATAATTCTGCATGAAAACCCCATTTATATAAATTAAGGCGGGATTAGCCCCCTCCGTTCCCCCCCTTTATACTTAACCAATCAATCCCGAAAACTGATCAGGGAAGCGTCTTAACCCAATGAACCTATAAACAAATTTTGAAGCAAATGGGATAATTCTGCATGAAAAACTCATTTATATAAATTAAGGGGGGATTAGCCCCCCCGTCCCCCCCCCCTTTATACTTAACCAATCAATCCCGAAAACTAATCAGGGATGCTCCTTAACACAGTGAACCTATAAATAAAATTTGAAGGAAATGGGATAATTCTGCATGAAAAACCCATTTATATAAATTAAGGGGGGTATTAGCCCCCCGTTCCCCCCTTTATACTTAACCAATCAATCCCGAAAACTAATTAGGAAAGCGTCTTAACACAGCGAACCTTTAACCAAAATTTGAAGGAAATGGGATAATTCTGCATGAAAATCCCATTTATATAAATTAAGGGGGGGATTAGCCCCCCCCCCGTTCCCCCCTTTATACTTAACCAATCAATCCCGAAAAACAAATCAGGGAAGCGCCTTAACACAGTGAACCTATAAACAAAATTTGAAAGAAAACGGAATAATTCTGCTTGAAAAACCCATTTATATAAATTAAGGAGGGATTAGCCCCCCGTTCCCCCCTTTATACTTAACCAATCAATCCCGAAAAGTAATCAGGGAAGCGGCTTAACCCAATGAACCTATAAACAAAATTTGAAGGAAAACGGAATAATTCTGCATGAAAAACCCATTTATATAAATTAAGGTGGGGATTAGCCCCCCGATCCCCCCCCCCCCTTTCTACTTAACTAATCAATCCCGAAAACTAATCAGGGAAGCGCCTTAACTCAGTGAACCTATAACAAAATTTGAAGGAAAACGGAACAATTCTGCATGAAAAACCCATTTATATAAATTAAGAGGGAGGGGAATTAGCCCCTTGTTCCCCCCCTTTATACTTAACCAATCAATCCCGAAAACTAATCAGGGAAGCGCCTTAACACAGTGAACCTATAAACAAAATTTGAAGGAAAACGGATATTTCTATGAAGAGTTATCGTATTACGTACGTACATACAGTCGTGGAAAAAAAAAACTGCACACCCCCCACTAACTCTGCAACAAATTGTAGTAGAAGGAAGTGACTGGTACCAAACGATTGGAAATAAAGTCTACTTTTAAATTATATATCTAAAATTTGCCTAAGGGGCCATCTACATATTAAAACAAGCCTAAAATTAATTTTTTTCAATGGCAACACCCACTTTTGACATGATATTTTAAATATTCGGTTCAAACTATGCCTAGATACAAAATTTTAAGTCATTTGGATGATAAGTTTTCGAGTTATAAACATTCAAATTTTAGAGCCTCTAATGTTAAATTACGTTTTCATATTTTTATTAATATCTCCTGAGATTATAATTCTAATGTGTTAATTTGTTTTTTGGTTATAATACTAAAAAGCCCAAACATAAATATGTCAAATTTGTAATTTTTATAATTTTATAATATGAATTATGAAATTAATATTCGAAAAAATTATGAATTGCAACCTACAATTTTTTTGATGGATTTATATTTATTATGTCCTGCTTTATGTGTATTCAAAATTTTAAATTTTTCTACCAAGTAGTTTTCAAATTACGCTTAAAAAACGGCAAGATGCTGCTTTAAGGGGCCGTCTATGATGTGCATTAAAGCATGGTTTGAACAGGGATGGGAGCGCTCCGACTCGAAATCCCGATTGACACCACTAAATTTTAATATATTTGTTACCTTATTCAAGAATAAAATTTCTGAAATTCTTTACGTTGGAGAATACTATTAAAATTTAGTGGTAAGAATCGATATTCGGGTCGGAGCGCGCTCATCCCTGTTTGAGAAAATATTATACTCATAGGCTGGGATTAAAACAAGATTTTCTCAAATCTTGTTAAATTGTTTGCAATATTACACTAAATGGTTGTTAGATAAAGTATTAACGCGAACGTATTTGTTACTTAAAAATGCTAATTTAAACTTTTATTAACTTTTGTATATCAATCAAAAATTGTAATCTTTACAAATATGTATGGATGTTCAGTTTTTATTCCATTAATAACGAACTTAAAATAATTAAACTTTTTCTTCTATAACTTTCGTAATTAGATCTATTCGATTAAACAGGCTAATTGAAAAAAAAAAAATACAAGTTATTTTTATGGTTTTCTGATAGGCAAGATTATTTCCCAATCGCTAGCAGTGTGCAAAAAAATCTAATAATAATAATAATAATAATAATAAATGGCAAACGGTAAGTTTTCTTGCCAAGAGGCATTGATGAGTTAATTGTAAAATTTCAAATGAACTACCAGAATAGGTTTAATCATAGAATTATTAACCCTATTCCGAAGGAGAATAACGAATGTAAAGTTATTCAGATGTCTTTATAACATAGATTTAGTTTTAGGTCTTCAAATAAGTCGGAATATAAATCCTGCGACACCCCCGCCCCCCCCCCCCCCCCCCCCCCCCGCTACTAAAAAAAAAGCAATGTCTGGATTTATTTTCAGACTAAAACACAATTTATCTGCGTTTTTTTTTTTTTTTTTTAACTTTGATTCCTTACGCTGCTTTATACTATTTTTTTAAATTCTACATTTTGTATTTGTCACTATTATTCACGTTTCTGACAATAAACTAAAAAAAAGGCGAGTTAAATAGATGCAAAATCTGAGAAACAGCATTATAAAAGCACCTGTAAAATTCCAATAACATTTACATATTCTAAAACTATTTTAATTACAAATAATCTTATGTTTTTTTAACCCCTTCGTGAAGTGCGTCTATTACAGAATTTTTAATAATTTACCACCGGTTTTTTAAAACAGAAATTTTCGTCTGATTGAATCGTGGAAATGCTAAGATATAGTAAGGCAAAGCTTACAATAAAAAATAACTGGTGGGAAAAATCGAGGATTCTGAGCATCTTATGCGTCACGTATACGTGTCACTTGTCCCCAAGGGATTAAAATCGGATAATTCAACAGTTGTAAACATTATTTTACCGCATATAACAATAACCGAAACTTATTAAGTGAGTAAAATGGTCATATCGGTAAAACATAATACATTAAAAGAAGTGACATTCTGCAGCATTTCAACAATCGAGAACCGAACTTCAATTTGGATACAGCCCCTTAAATATGCTCATTATAAAGTAATTAATTTCTCAGAAACTAATCGTAGGAATTTAATGAAATTTGGTATCTAGGCATAGTTTGAACTGCAGATTTCAAATATGTTGTCAAATTTGAGTCTTGCTATTGAAAAAAACAAAGTTTGGGTGTGTTTTTATACGTAGATGCCCCCCTAAGCAAATTTTATATACATCATTTAAAAGTAGACTTTATTTCCAATCGTTTGGTACCAGTCACTTCCTTCTACTATAATTTGTTGCAGAGTTAGTGGGGGTTGTTCAGTTTTTTTTTTTTCCACGACTGTACATACATACATTCAGAACCGGCTGGCAAGCTCTCAGGGCTTGATAGCCAGTTTGATAGCTAAAAAATGGCAATTTTAGAACGTGTTTTGCTCCTGCACCCCCTGGGGTTAGTTGCACCGACATAAAATATAGCCTATGTTGGAGCAGGGGTTCTCACCATAAATTTGCCACCATCACTTTTGAAATCGGTTCGGTAGTTCCAGAGATTACCCCCTACAAACAAACAAACAATCTTTACTCCTTTATAATATTAGTATAGATTAATTAAATTTTATTATTTAATTTTAGTTTTATACTTCATTTCTGTTCAAAAGTATAGACTCACTCCACATTTATAGTCTCCTTCGTCCGCGAGCCACCTGATCTTCGTCCGTGAACAGTCCCATTATCTTTTTACGTGTGAAGGTGAGACTATAAATATGGAGTGAGTCTATACTTTTGAACAGAAATGAAATATAAAATTAAAATTAATTAATTAAATTTAATTAATGAATTAATATTTGAAAAAACTGTATTAACATCAACTGTCCTCCAGTAGAAGTTTAAAAAAAATTATTTGAACTTGATACGATGAATAGAAAATATTTTATTAACGATTGAAAATTTGAACAAGATATATAAATATACTAGCAAGCTACGCCCGCTACGCTGGTCAATTTATTTTAATGAACTTTTAATCAAACAAAATATTGACATTTCATAAATAACTTTTATATTTTAACAGAATAATAAGGTACTATAATTTGTGACTCGTGCTATAGCCAATATACGCGTCAGGACACGTCGCCCTTATCATTATCTTTTTACGCATGAAGATTTCGCTATGGTACTCCATTGGAAAATTTGGTAATTTTTGAAATTCAATATTTGAAAAACGCAATAATCATTAGATTTGAAATTTATATCAAGAAAAATACAATTTTTTACCTTTCAAACGCAGTTTGTCTAACAATTTTCTGACAAATACTTTTTGAGCTATCATTTTATTCAGTAACTTCAAATGTTTCATTTTTCGAGATTAATCTTGTGCAACAATTAGCGAAAAACCCAGTCGTCAGCAACTCATAGTTTTTTATTAAAGAGGCTGTTGGAGCAGGGATTGTCACCACCAATTTACCACCATCACTTTTGAAATCGGTTCCATGGTTCCAGAGATTCCATAGAAATTGTAATTTAGAATGACTTCAGAACGCTTTTCGCTCATTTCACCAATTTAAATTTCGATTTTTTTTTAAATATATTCTTAGCATTTACATCTTATAAGTAACTACAATGACAAATTTCAAATTTCTAGCTCCTTCAGTATAAAAATAAAAATAAAACTGCCCAGTTAAACTGAGGGCATTGAGTTCACAGGCTATTCACACTAATTGTATATTATACTCTTATTTCAAAGAATTTGAAATAAGCCCATTGAAAAATAAAGAAATAAACAATATATTAAGGGGTGGTCATCACCCCGTTACCCCCCCCCCCCATAGTTAACTAATGAACCCCTTAAACTAATCAGGTAAATCTCTAATTACAATGAATATATATACAAAATTTGAAGAAAATCGGATAATTCTGCATGAAAAACCCATTTATATAAATTAAGGCGGGATTAGCCCCCTCCGTTCCCCCCCCCTTTATACTTAACCAATCAATCCCGAAAACTAATCAGGGAAGCGTCTTAACCCAATGAACCTATAAATAAAATTTGAAGGAAATGGGATAATTCTGCATGAAAAACCCATTTATATAAATTAAGGGGGGGTATTAGCACCCCGTTCCCCCCCCCCCTTTATACTTAACCAATCAATCCCGAAAACTAATAAGGGAAGCGCCTTAACACAGTGAACCTATAAACAAAATTTGAAGGAAAACGGAATAATTCTGCATGAAAAACCCATTTATATAAAATAAGGGGGATATGCCCCCCGTTCCCTCCTTTATACTTAACCAATCAATCCCGAAAACTAATCAGGGAAGCGCCTTAACACAGTGAACCTATAAACAAAATTTGAAGGAAAACGGAATAATTCTGCTTGAAAAACCCATTTATATAAATTAAGGAGGGATTAGCCCCCCGTTCCCTCCCCCCTTTATACTTAACCAATCAATCCCGAAAAGTAATCAGGGAAGCGTCTTAACCCAATGAACCTATAAACAAAATTTGAAGGAAAACGGAACAATTCTGCATGAAAAACCCATTTATATAAATTAAGGGGGGGAATTAGCCCCTTGTTCCCCCCCTTTATACTTAACCAATCAATCCCGAAAACTACTCAGGGAAGCGCCTTAACACAGTGAACCTATAAACAAAATTTGAAGGAAAACGGATATTTCTATGAAGAGTTATCGCATTACGTACGTACATACATACGTACAGAACCGGCTGGCAAGCTCTCAGGGCTTGATAGCCAGTTTGATAGCTAAAAAATGGCAATTTTAGAACGTTTTTTGCTCCTGCACCCCCTGGGGTTAGCGGCACCGACATAAAATATAGCCTATGTTGGAGCAGGGGTTGTCACCATCAATTTGCCACCATCACTTTTGAAACCGGTTTGGTAGTTCCAGAGATTACCCCCTACAAACAAACAAACAAACAATCTTTACTCGTTTATAATATTAGTATAGATAGAGAGTGTGAGCTAATAGTAGGAATTAAAAAAAAAAAAAAAAAAAAATTTATCGCATAACTCCCGATTTCGGCGTGATTATTAAACGGATAGCGATGACTGCAGGTTGATAATGTTTCTAGAAAGAATATCCATCTATTGCGATTTTTATTGTATTAAAAGTAAATTTTCTTCAGAATTCTATAATATCCATCTGAAAGTGTAGAATTACTCTAGGGTAAAAGCTCTGAATTCCTCTGACATGTGACATAGTCATCAAAGTCACAGCATACTAACAGAGCTTTGTAAGAATAGCAAACTGCTATATTGTGATATTCCGTAGATGTTTTGCATTTTGAGAATATCACAAATATGTTTTGTGGACGTTGAAGCACGTATTACGTTGACGACAGACTGCAAAAGTGCATCTCTGGAACACTGAAGAGCAATATCTGTGGGACACCGTTTGAATCATTTCTTTGAATCACAAAAATATTCATGAATCTCGTTGCATATAAAAAAAATTACATCCTTTGATCATATAGATACAATTTAAATATGTAATTATCATTATTACTTTAATAATTTAAAAGAAGTCAGTGGCTATTGCTGAATAATATGTCGTTGTATTCAAAAACTGTAGATTTTACTATCACATATATAATGATCAGAAATAATCCTTTCATAGTATAAAAAAAACGTAATTTAGAACTTTTTTTCTCCTTCATCTTTTAAATTTAAATTTTTTTAAAGAACTGTTTTGTGTGTGTATTTGCGTCTTAAAGAGTAACAGCCATGTCAATTTCAAGTTTCTGTTCTTTACAGTTCCATAGAAATCGTAATTTAGAAAGTTTTTAGAATACTTTTCCCTCATATCACCATTTTACATTTCGTTTTTTTCATAAACTGTTCTTAGAAAGCATATATATCTTATAAGTAACTAACTCTTTGTCCAATTTCAAGTTTCAAATCCCTTCAGTATTACAAAAATTGCAATTTTAGAATGTTTTTCTTTCTTTCCTGCAACACCTTGGGGGTAGTGGCGCCGACATAAAATATAGCCTATGTTAGAGCAGAGACTGTTACCATACATTTGGGACCATTTGAAATGGGTTCGGAAGTTTTAGAGATTCCGTAGAAATCGTAATTTAGAAGGTTTTCAGAACGCTTTTTGCTCATTTCACCCTTTTAAATTTCGATTTTTTTAGGAAATGTTCTTAGAAAGCATTTACATCTTATAAGTAACTATCATCCCAAATTTCAATTTTCCAGCCCTTTCATATTACAAAAATCACAATTTTAAAACGTTTTTCGGTACCACACCCTTTCTGGAATAGTCACACTGACATAAAATATAGCATATGCACATATGTTTGAGCAGGAACTGTCAACATACATTTGCGACCATTACGTTTGAAATCGGTTCGGTAGTTCCAGAGATTCCATAGAAATTGTAATTTAGAATGTTTTTAGAACGCTTTTCGCTCATCTCACCCTTTTAAATTTTGAATTTTTTTAGAATTTGTTCTTAGAGAGCATTTACATTTTATAAGTAACTACCATGCCAAATTTCATATTTCTAGCTCTTTCAGTATCACAAAAATCGAAATTTTAGAACGTTTTTCGTTCCTGCACCCCCCTGGTGGTAGTGGCACCGACATAAAATGTAGTTTATGTTAGAGCAGGGACTGTCAACATCAATTTTGAAATCGGTTCTGTAGTTCCAGAGATTCCATAGAAATTGCAATTTAGAATGTTTTTAGAACGCTTTTCGCTCATTTCACGCCTTTTAAATTTCGATTTTTTTTTTTTTTTTTTTTTTTTTTTTTTTTTTTTTTTTTTTTTAGAATTTGATATAAAAGAACAGATACATCTTATAAGCAACTACCATGCTAAATTTCAAGTTTCTAGCTCCTTCAGTATCCCGCAAAAATCGCAATTTTAGAACGTTTTTCTCTCCTGCATCCCCTAGGGGTAGTGGCACCGACATAAAATGTAGCCTATGTTAGAGCAGGGACTGTCTCCATCACTTTTGAAATAGGTTCTGTAGTTCCAGATATTCCATAGAAATTGCAATTTAGAATGTTTTTAGAACGCTTTTCGCTCATTTCACGCCTTTTAAATTTCGATTTTTTTTTTAATTTTTTTTTTTAGAATTTGATCTAAAAGAACAGATACATCTTATAAGCAACTACCATGCTAAATTTCAAGTTTCTAGCTCCTTCAGTATCACGCAAAAACCGCAATTTTAGAACGTTTTTCTCTCCTGCGCCCCCTGGGGTTAGTGGCACCGACATAAAATGTAGCCTATGTTAGAGCAGGGACTGTCCCCATCACTTTTGAAATCGGTTCTGTAGTTCCAGATATTCCATAGAAATTGCAATTTAGAATGTTTTTAGAACGCTTTTCGCTCATTTCACGCCTTTTAAATTTCGATTTTTATTTAGAATTTGATCTAAAAGAGCATTACATCGTATAAGTAACTACCATAACAAATTTAAGTTTCTAGCTCCTTGAGTATCACAAAAACCGCAATTTTAGAAAGTTTTTTGCTCTTGCACCCCTGTGGGGGTAGTGGCATCGAATAAAAATATAGCCTATGTTGGAGCAGGGATCGTCACCATCAATTTGCCACCATCACTTTTGAAATCGGTTCGGTAGTTACAGAGATTACCCTTTACAAACAAACAAACGTTACTTTTTTATAATATTAGTATAGATAAGATATAGAGTTTGACCGTAAGTTGCATTTTCTTAATGATGTAGGTAGGGTGACATCAAAAGCCCCGTGATCGCGGAATTGAATTTTTTTTATGTAAATCGATAATAAAAAGTCATGCGAACAAAATGAGCTAGGTTTGACAAGCCGAAAATATATTTAATTAAATTAATTAATATTAAAAAGCTATAATGTTTTACCGTTATCGAGGATATTGATCACTCTTAGAGCATTTTATAGAAAATTTTGTGCTCTTTCAGAAAAACTTGGTATGACTAACTTTATTCTGCCGGAAATGTCTGTCATACCTATTTTAAGGAGGCGACCAGTGATAAAATTTCATTTGTATTTAGCTTTGAATATTTACCGGTGGGTTCTTCATTTCGCGTCTGGACGCTGAACAAGTGTCGGTGTCGACAAAGGCATATGGGTACGTTTGACGGACGCGCGGAACGCCTGCTCCGCGAATTCCGGCTGTGTTCTAATAAAGCTTGTCATACCAAGTTTTTCTGAAAGAGCACAAAATTTTCTATAAAATGCTCTCACAGAGTGATCAATATCCGCGATAACGGTAAAACATTATAGCTTTTTAAAAATAATAAATTTATATTTATTTAAATATATTTTCGGCTTGTCAAACCTGCTAATACCTATACCTAGCTCATTTTGTTCCTATGACTTTTTACTATCGATTTACATACAAATTTTTCAATTCCGCGATCACGGTTCTTTCGATGTCACCGGCTCCCGGACTAATAGGACTTCATCAATAAATTTGAAAACGGGCAATATGAGAGCAGTTAAAAATGTAGTTTTGGACTACAACTGCTATAGATACTTTTTTTTATCAGGACCCGATTAACATCTGAAGTTAGAGAAAGCACAACATAATTTCAGAGAATTTTTTAAAAATTCTACACATACGGAACTCATTAATTGTAAAATTATTATTCTTAGCAGTGGAATTACAGAATTAAAATTTCGTTAAACAGCCTTTTTTGTAACACTTTCCAACATAGTTCAATGTGTTTATGACTTCGGTTTGTCTGTCCGTGCTCAAACTCTTGTAAATATACTCGGATTGCCCTGAAATTTTTGTATGTGATTGAAGTTTACTATAGCATGTCAATGGGAAAAAAATCGTTTCAAGTGCATTTTGATGATGTTAAGCCATTTGAAACATGATGAAATGGATATACAAATATGAAGCGCACTAAAACATGATTTTTGTAAAATATGTGGTGCAAAGTATTTATTATTCATTTACAGGGTCACACAAAAGATTTCTGTTAAACAATTTTATACGGGGAAAAATCGTTTGCAATGTAAATTAATAAAGTTTCACTATTTCAAACATAATGAAATTTATATGCATTACTGAGGTGCACTATAAATTACTCACTTAAAAGTATGGTGTGCATTACGTTTATCCTTTATTTACAGGGACACACAAAATAATTTGTTTGCAGTTTCTTTGTGATAATCACAGGCTATGTGTGATAAGTACGTTTTCAACTTTGGTTTGCGTTTTATAGTTTAACTAAATTTTTGCATAGTACGTGGTGTGTATAAATTCTGTTCATCATATGCAGGGCTACACAAAGGCTTCGCAAATATTACTGACTATGGGAGTGAATTGGGGACTACACAAAGAAATTTCTAAGTACTACTAACTATGAGAGTAAATTGCTTAAGGCTCGTCTGTTATTTTTAATACGTTTTCCTGCTGAACTATATTTAGTAGACTAATAGATGTTTGTGGAATATAAATAAATTCATATACAGGGCTACGCAAAAGACAAGATACATTGTCTTTTATGATTGGTAATTGCTGGAAGTGAGTTTTAAGTTTCCTTATGCGCTTTTTACCTGAATTAAATTTTAACTTAATATGTTGTGCGTACAATAGTCTTTAGATAATATGTAAGGGCTGTACAAATTCGAGTGCATTTCCATCGATTGGCGAAAATTACTAAATGTGAATTTTCTAACTGAACTAAATTTTATCATGCAATGTAGTAAATATCCAAATATATAAATCACATACAGGGCTGCGCAAAATAATTCGAGTACTTTTTTGACTATGGCAATTGCTAAAACTAGATTTTTAAATGTGTTTTATGTTTCCTAAACTGTTTACTACATATCTTCTTTCACCTTATTTAAAGGTGACGTTTCGTTACAGTTTTCTGGTGTTGGAAAGTGTTTCCGAATCTATGCTTGAAGCATGATTTTTCGTTCTTGTTTTTTCTAATGTTGTTTCTATAAAAATACTATAGAGTATATTTGCTTGGATTGTAATTTCATAGTTTTTAGCTGTGGAGTCAAATTGCTACTGGGCTGGTAAACATTAAATGTTAAAAATGTGTATTTTAAGTGAAGTATAGTGTAGATTTATTTTTATCTTTACTTTTAGGTAAACCCTCTCTTCTCAAACTTTAAAAATGCAATGTAAAAAATAACAAGAAAGAAAAATTATGCATCAAGCATAGATTATGAAACACTTTCCAACATATTTAGATTACTGTAACAAAATTTCACCATTTAATAAGGTGAAAATTGATATCTAAAAAAAAAAAAACAATTTGGAAAATGAAAAACACATTTAAAAAACACAATTTTAGCATTTATCGCCCATAGTTGTAAAAGTATTTAAATTATTTTGTGAAGCCCTGTCTACAGATTTATATATATACTAGCATATAACCCCCGTCAAAAATGACGGAATGTTACGTTTCATTTTCATAAGACTTCATACAAACAAACAGCATTAAGATGTTATGAAATAATATTCAATCCTTTGATATAAACAACGCCATTCCCGAAGGAAATAAACTGTTTTGATTGAACTTCAGTAGTTTAAATATTTCACTATAAAAAAAATTCTGTAAAGATTAAGAACGATAAAATCTTCAAAAAATTATTTAGATCAACAAAGTTGTTTAAACACCCATTGCTGGGTTAACACATCTCCGGGCCCGCTAGCGGCCCCCAATTACATCAGGGCGGTGCTTTGCATACAAACCTCGTAAAAAGCTGCTCTAATACTTCACGAGGCAGCGCTGCAAAGCATATTTTTAAGCGACATTAAAAATTTCGAGTCATTTCGGCAATCTGCGTCGTTTTGACATTTTAAACTGCCCTGCTATATCAGAGTAAACACTTCATGATTCAAATTCCGATTTCACAACTGTATACAACTGTAATAAATTTCGGTGATTAAAATAATTTCTTTTATTTTATTTCTTGATTAAATCGCATCTATTAATTGTGTTAATAACTGATAATTTTTTTTTCACTACAAAGTTACTATGTTAAAATTCAAAATTTTATCTGCATTGATATAAGTAATACTTGTTGTACCACAGTATTACATTATATTCCTTATATTTTAATTATGTTTGATATAAAATATTCATTTTATTTACAATGCAAGCAAAATTGATTAAATACAGAACAAAGTGCAATTTCGACAGAAAGTTTATTTGCCAAAATAATAATTAAATAACTTAAATTTTAAAAAGTTTATCTCAAATTAAATTCTGATTTTTTATAAACATGCCTAAAGAAATCTGTGATAAATTTTGATCATTAAAGATCATCTTTTATTAAATAAGTATTTTTTTTAATTCTCTTATTAAATTACAAATTTATTTTCACTACAAAGTTTCTACTATGCTAAAATACAAAATTTTATTTCATTGATATAATTAATATATGTAGTACACGGTATTACGATTACATGTTCCTTATATTCTAATCATTGATATAATTAATATATGTAGTACACGGTATTACAATTACATGTTCCTTATATTCTAATTACATTTTATAAGAAATACAGTGACCTCTCACTTATACGCGATGTTCAGTAATTACTTTTTGTACCACTTTTTTAAAACAGTAAAAATCGATTTATAAATTGTGCGATTAAATAAGGAGAAAATTACTTTAAAAAGGAACTGGTGCTGAAAAATAATTACAGTGTATCGCGTATAAGTGACAGGTCACTGTATTCAATTTAAAATTTTGTTTATATTAATCTCCGATAGATGGCGATAAAGGCTCACAATGAATAAATGAAGTAGTTTAGCGAGTATCACGGAGGAAAGTAACTTCCTCCGTTTGCGATCGCTTTCCGAACGGTTGCATTCATGGTTTAATATTTTAAACGTTCACGACGAATGAATCATTTGTTTGTTTACTTTCATGGAGCAATAAACCTAATTTCAACTGAAGTTATCTCAGAATATAAACATAATTTAATGTAAGCCATCTCACAAACATTTATTTTGAAAGACGTGATTTCAAGTAGGATAAATTATCGTTTAGTTGTTATATGTTAGAACAGAGTCTTCATTAAGCCTAACATGGCGTTTAACTACGGTCAATTCGCAGACCAGAGTGGTCCAGCCCGGATTGGTTACAGACACTTTCTCCCCTTTGGATTTTATTATAAGTAAGATACATAGCATGCTGCAATTTAGTTCAGTTAGTAAACGCATAACACAGTTGAAAATTTCCTTTCAGGAATTTCCATCAATAAACGGAAATGCCCTCAATTTTTTTTTTTTTTTTTTTTTTTTTTTTTTTACAGCATCGTATATGATATATAGAATTTATACACACCAAGTATTATGCAATAAATTAGTTAAAATTAAAAACGCATACCACAACTGAAAACACACCTCCGGCAGTTACCGCCCATAGCCAATACTGTAACTCAATTCTTTTGGGAGTCATTTTGTAGTGCACCTCAATAATGTATATAAAGTTCATTATGTTTGAAATAGTGATACATTATTAAAATACGCTTCAAACAATTTTTCCCCGCAGACCATTATGTAACCGAATTATTTAAAGTGACCCTGTAAATAAATGATAAATGAGAAGCACACCGTATTCTACAGAAAACATGTTTTACTGCACTTCATAAATGCATATCAATTTCATTATCTTTGAAATAGTGTAACATTATTAAAATACACCGCAAACGAGTTTTGCCCATTGACCATAATGTAGCTGGATTCTTTCGAGTGTCCCTGTAAATGAACTATAAAAGCTACACACTTCTTTTTCGATACTGTACCTGAAATGGTAAACCTGAAAATCAGATATAAATTACATGGCAATCCGAGCATATTTACGAGAGTTAGAGCACGGATAGACAGACAGACGGCCAGGCAAACCGAATTCATAAACACTTTTGAACTATGCACAAAGGATAAATAATTGTTCTGTATGTCTGTAAAAGCAATTATTTATCATAAAAACAATTTATTTATAAAAGCATAATGTATTTTTTATAAAACATTGTTAAAATTTATCTATTGAACGACTTATTCAGAACTACATAACCACGAAATATAATAATTAATTACTAGATGGAACCCGTCAAAACTTGACGCAAAAAAAATACTATAACAATATCAGTAAAATAAGCTTCTTTATTATTTATGAAGGGGTGCGTATAAAAGTCTTTCAAATATTTTTTTCCCCAGTCAAATACAGTACTATTTCCGATACAAGCTCCAAACAAACAATCCGTAAATAAATGTGTAATGCAAATCAGTTTGACATTACCACCATATTCCCCACGGCAAGAAAAAAAAATTCATGGACCTATGAAGTATATACAAATAGTATATTCCTACGTTGATATCATATTCAGTAAATAACAGAACATAGTAAATAAAGCACACATCTCCCCCCCCCCCTGTGATAATGCAACCGAATGAGCCCCTATGCGCATGTGCATTGCATCTGCCCAAAAGCACCGTCAAAATTCGACGTTAAAAAAGTTTTAAAATGCTTAAATTAAAAGTTTTAAAATGTCCTCTTTAATCATTGTTCGTTTCAAATCCATATCTTCTAAAACGCATCCATTGTTTTAAGTTAATCAATTTTTATGCAAAGATTAAGAAGTTTTTTTACAGTAATAAATCTATCTGCAGATGAGGGAGATTTTTAATATTTTCAAGTGTAATTTATTTGTATGGTTTCTTCGGTTCCTTGACATAATCAGGATGATTATCCCTTTTCCATCACAGTCGGGGATATTTTTCCTTTTATACAGTTTGCAAATGTAAAAAAATAAAAAAATACAATTACTAGCATATCCTGATATCTGATGGAACATATTCATCAACGAATTCAACATATCAATTTTATGTTCAACATAAACTAAAAATAGTCTTTTTTTCTTTTTTTTCTTTTTTTAACACTTTCCAACCTAGTTGAAAAGTGTTTATGACTTCGGTTTGTTTGCCGTATGGCCGTCAGCCGTCTGCCGTCTGCCGTCTGGCCGTCTGTCCGTGCTCTAACTCCCGTAAATATGCTCGGATTGCCCTGCAATTTTTATATGTTATTGTCGTCATCCATAGCATGTTCCCTATTTCAACTGAAGTGTGTAGCAGTTATAGTTTTTCTACAGGGACACTCAAAAGAATTCCATTACATTACGGTCTTAGGGGAAAAATCATTTGCGGTTTATTTTAATGATGTTAAACAATTTCAAACACATTGTAATTGATATATATCACTAAGGTGCCTTATTAGAAGCTTAATACGGAATAGGGTGTGCATAGCACTTATAGTTACTTTACAGGGGCAATCAAAAGAATTCCGTTACATTACGTCTATGGAGAAAAATCGTCTGCGGTTTATTTAAATAATGTTTCACTATTGTAAACGCATTGAAATTTATATATATCACTAAGGTGCATGAAAAGAGGCTTACTACAGAATATTGTGTGTACAGCAGTCATCGTTCATTTACAGAGACACACAAAAGAATTCTCTACTGTCTGTTAACAATAATTCCTGGAAGTGCGTTTTAAGTTGTTGAACGCGATTTTAAATTGAACTCACTTTTTGTCTATTACTTGGTGTGTATAAATTCTGTAGATCCCATACAGGGTAGCACAAAAGTTCGCGAACACATTTCCGTTTATTGACAGAACTCCAGAAGGAGAATTTTAAACTGTGCTACGCGTTTCCTAACTATAAAATTTAGCATCCTATGTAGTATATATACAAATCTATAGATCCTATACAGGACTCAATAAAAGTATTCGGATATTTTTCCGAATATTGTATATGTTGGAAATATATGCTGGAAATTCCTGAAATTACGTTTTTAAATAGGTTATGCGTTTTCCAAATTGTTTACTTAGATGCTATCTTTCATCTTATTAAACGGTAATGATTTGTAAAATTATTTTGGAAGCATTGGAAAGTGTTACATAATCTATGCTTGACGCATGATTTTTCGTTCTTGTTTTTTTTTCCTGACAGATTTTTGTTTAGCGCCAAAATGTTCTATCTTATGGATAATCTGATCTGATGATTTATCACTTTTTTTTTTTTTTTTTTAATTATTATTCACTTTTTATGATGGTTAGGGAAATCTATTTTCAATTGTGGCAACTTTCCCAGGGGCTATTTTACATTAATGAAGCAAACTGGTGGTCATTGATAAGATAGAATTGAAAAACTTTTCATGCGTGAAAATTATTTAAAAGGTCGTTAAATTACGCAGCAGTTTTCAAATAAATTTCAATCGAAAGCTAATTTTTTTCTAATTGATGATGTAAGAATTGAAATTGTAAAATGTAGTAAAAAATAGAAATTTGTAGTATTTCGAATTTATGTAAGCGCGATTAAAGCTAAAGCGATAGCGCCTTTGTTGTCAAAATTGTTGTACATTTCTAAAAATTGCACTGTATTTTGGCTGGCGTCCAAAAGTAGAAAAACATTTTTTGACATCGAAAGAGAAATTCACAGTGAAAGAAATAGGACTTTGCGCTAATAAGGAACTGTTAAATGATTTTATAATAAATCTACCAAAATAATTCCTATGAAATATTAATCTTACATTGTTTATTGAGCTAAAAATTACATTGAGCTAAAAATACAATCACTATTTCAAGATTTTTTTCTACCATAACACTATTTTTAATAACTTTAAATTTCCTGAAATCCTTTACTTTTGTGATTTTTTTTACTAAAAAAGGAAATCTTCTATCTTATAATTTAAAAAAAAGCAATTGGTAACATGTAATGAAGGTATGCAATCAAGATGAAGAAATCAATGACGGCTCCAATTCTAATCTTTATAATTATGAATGCAAAAATCAGTAAAATTATGTCATGTTAACACAACCATATACATTTTTCTCTTTTGTTTTATCAATGTTAAAATGCACTTCAAGCTAAGCATAACGTCATTTTCACCGGCACAAACTTTTCACACGTACTTCATATACCTTACATTAATGCTTAAACACCATGCACATAAATATAAATATATTTTGTATTTAATTGTAATGAAAAAATGGCATCAACAAAGTTATAATGCATAATGATAAAATAAACCCAATGGACAATATTCCCGTGACGTCACAATAAATATGAATTTTTATTCGCTTATAAAACACGCGGATAAGTATTTTTACCGAAATTTAACTTGCAAATTAACAAATTCGGCCTTAAAATCGCGTGCTTTTAATATTATTATTTCTCTTTTATTCAACCCTTCGGAACAGTAGGCGTTATCCGATTATGACGTCATTAGCAGACGTAAAAGTTTAATTGAAAATTACGGTTAATTAATTAAATTTTCGAACAAACAAATGCACGATAACAAATCTGTGTTCAAATAGCTTTCATTTAAAAAAAGAATGATGTAATTTGATTCAGTAGTTTGTTCTCACGGATTGTCGAAAGAAATCACTTAGCGTTTTAAATACATAGATATTCAATATATATGTTACAGTTACATGCAAATAACAAAAAAAAAAAAAAAAAAAAAAAAAAAAAAACTTTTCATTTATTTAATGTTTGCATAAGATTGTCTGCGGTTTTCATGCATTCAAAAAAGGTTTTTTTTTGTTTCTTTTTTTTTTTTTTTTTTTTTTTTCTTTTTCAGGAGGAAGATAAATTGTATCTACTCAATGTCTTTATCTACAAATAAGTTCAAAATAATAAAATATTTTATTTTATTTTTAAAATTTATTATTATTATTATTATTATTTTTCAATTCCTACTATTAGCTCACACCCTCTATATATTTACATATCTTGTTCAAATTTTCAATCGTTAAAAAAATACATTTTATTCATCCACTCAAGTTCAAATACATTTTTTAAGCTTGTAGTGGATGACACTTGATGTTAATAAAGTTTTTTCAAATATTAATTCATTAATTAAATTAAATTAATTAATTTTAGTTTTATATTTCATTTCTGTTCAAAAGTATAGACTCACTCCATTTCATTTCTGTTCAAAAGTACACTCCATATTTTAGTCTCCTTCGTCCGTGAACAGCCCCATTATCTTTTTACGCGTGAAGGTTTCGCTATGGTACTTGATTGTGAAGTTTGGTAATTTTTTTAATTCTATATTTGAAAAACGGCATATCAAGAAAAATTGTATTTTTCTTGATATAAATTTCAAATCTAATGATTATTAGATTTGAAATTTATATCAAGAAAAATACAATTTTTTACCTTTCTAACACAGTTTGTCTAGCAATTTTGTGAGAAATACTTTTCGAGCTATTAATTTTTGGTATTTTAACTATTTATTTTTTATTTAATTTTTAATACATTTCAAAAATTTCTCTTATATAAGATATTTAGCAGAATATAAATTTAGGAATAAATACCGTCAGTGGCGAAGCATGTAATCGCTGGAATTTTTTTTTTTTTGACCTAAGTAGGAATTGACTTATTTTTTTTTATGGTACTTGTTTTAAATTGTTTTTCATATATTGTGGTCCCGCTAATGCAGCGTTTCTCAAACTCTGGTCCGCAGATCACTAGTGGTCCTCGTGGCTTACTTTTGTGGTCCCTTTATGATTTCCAAACTTGAAAGAAAAATCAGGCGTCAAGCATAGATTATGAAACACTTTCTAGCGCATCTAGAAAACTGTAACGATACTACACCGTTCAATAAGCTGAAAGATGATATATAAGTAAACAGTTTAGGAAACATAACTCATTTAAGCATATATATTTCTTTATGTTTGGAATAGTGTAACAGCATCAAAATATACTGCACGCGATTTTCCCCGTAGACCATTATGTAACAGAATTCTTTTATGTGTCCCTGAAAAGGAATAATAAATGCTTCACATCCGATATTCTACAGAATGCATGTTTTAGTGCACTTCATAAATTTATTTCAACTTCATTATGTTTGAAATGCTGTAGCATCATCAAAATGCACTTGAAACTATTTTTCCCATTGACCGTAATGTAACGGAATAATTTTGACCGTCACTGTAAACGTATTATAAGAGCTAAATTCATTTTCAATAGTGATCGTGCTATAGTAAACGTCAATAAAATATAAAAATTTCAGGGAAATCCTAGTACGTTTACGAAATTCAAAGTATGGACAGGCGCTCAGACAAACCGAATTCATAAACCTTTTTCAAGTATGTTGGAAAGTGTTAAAAAGACAGAAAAAATAAAATTCAAATGAATTGAATATCATACACTATAGCTGAAAATCTCAGAAGCAATAAAAATCATAAAAATGGTAATAAAATTTGTTTCCCCAGACTACACAGAGTATGGAAATAGCACCACTTAAAAAACGTTTGAGAAACGCTTCACTAATGTGTATTGTTTTGGATTAAAAGAGAAAAAATAGTAATCAATTCACAATATTCTCTTGTACCCTTTTAGTATGTGCATACAATAATTTTTATACACTTTTTAAAAAGTCATACAATTTTTGAGTTCAAATTATATTCTTCTATATGTCGAATGTGTCAAATGATGCCTCATTAGTTTCAAAGTATAAGACATACTTTCCAGTTTAACAAACACATTGGGTTCTTTCTTAGCATGACAAGACTTTAAATCACTCAACTCTTCAAATATACAAAGAAGGACACGTCAAATGTTAAGAGTAATTTCTTTCAAAAATACCAACATTTTCCAAATTATACAAAAATTTGTATTAATTGAGAGAGTCTCAAATTATGTTCTTTTATATGTCGAATGATGACTCATTATGTTCAAAGTATTGTTGAAAATATAAGACATATTTTCCAGTTTAACAAACACATCGGTTTTTTTCTTAGCATGACAAGACTTTAAATCACTCAACTCTTCAAATATACAAAGAAAGACACTTCAGATGAGGAAGAAACTCTGGGAACCGTGCATGTATTTCAGCAAAAAACAATACTCGTTTCCATCATGATTTTGAATAGGAAAAGCCCACAGGTCAAGCGGCCATTTCATTTTGCTTCCGCCTTTTGACAACATGACCTGATGACCTATGAAAGCGAAGTTGCTCAAAAAATATCTATTTACAAAGGAACAATGTCTGTAGAGTTATTAAATCTGAGCTAGTGTTCTTTCTTTTCACCTAGTAAATTGCTCATTTTTTGAAATCGTTTCCGTATAGTTCTAGATACGTAAAAAGGTTCTGCTAATCTGGTATTAAGGTTTCAAAATGAAATTTAAAGTGAAAATTAAATACAAAATATATTTTTATTTTAATGTATTTAATTGTGTGGGTACACAGAAGGAAGTAGGAACTTTTGTTTGTTTATAGCTATTCAGTTATTGCAGTTTTATTTCAGATCAGAATTCCAAAAACATAAGTGAAATAATTTAATTTTAAAATATTTCATTAACCTACAAAAGATTACATAACTAGCATTAACAAACACTTAAAACATTACATTACGGAATTTGAGTTTAGAGGAAATTGCATTTGTTTTGCTTCCTCTAGAATAATGTCGAAATCAGAAAATTGAGATTTAATTTAAAGAGAAACAAGAACGAAAAATCATGCGTTAAGCATAGACTATGTAGCACTTACCAACACATTCGGAATACTGCAACAAAATCTTCACCGTTTAATAAGATGAAACTGAAAGATGATGTCTAAGTAAGTAAACAATTTGGGAAACACACAATACATTTGAAAATCAAATTTCATCAATTGCCATCTATAGTCGGGAAAATATCCGAATTCTTTTGTGCAGCCCTGTATATGAACTATACCAGGGGTGTCAAACTGTGCCCCGCCGGATAGCACTAAAATTTTATAGTAACTTTTACTTATCTAATCGTCGAATTTCTGCGATTCAAGAAGTCGACTATTTCTTTAAAAAATTAGTGGTACCTGGCGGGCCACACTTTGACACCCCTGATCTATACATATGCATATATATTACATAGTATGCAAAAGTTTTGCTCAGTAAGGAAATTTACTTTCAGCAATTTCCGTCAATACGCAGAAAGGTACTCGAATTTTTTTGTGCAGCCCTGTATATGATATTTAGAATTTAAATACACTAAACAATATGCAAAAATTTAGTTAAATTTAAACACGCATACCACAAATAAAAACGCATTTCTAGCAATTATTGCTAACAGACAGTGCTGTAACCGAATTATTTTGTGCGTCCTGCAATTGAACGATCAATGTTGTGCAAATGACAAAATGTGCACCCTCACTTTTGGAGCAAACATATGTCATATATGATAATATGCTATTGAAATTTACGGTGGCATGTTCAATACTCAAAATAAAGTGTGTAGCATTTATAGTTCGTATACAGGGTCACGCAAAAGAATGCCATTACATTATGGTCTATGGGAAAAAATCGTTTGCAGTGTGTTTTAATGATGTTACATTATTTCAAACATATGTAAATTGAGAAAGATTCAGTTCAAGAAGGAGGACTCTGATTTTAAACTCTAATATAAATTAACATCATAATCCTGAAGATGGTCGTAGATGTCGACCGAAACGTCGATTTTAAATTTTTAATGTTTGTATAAGTTTTAATTATACATAAATGTTTAAAAACCATATAGTAAAAGTGAGATTTAATTTTCACAAAAAATTTTTGCGATTATACAGTGATTTTTTTTTCATGTTCGCGATGCAATCATATATGAGGTACAGTGATTGCTGCATTAACCAATTTCGTGTATTTTTTGGGATTCCAATTCAACAAACTAGATGCTTCCAGTCCTGTTTTTGGTTTTCATGTTCGTAAAACGATCATATACGCGGTACAATGTTCACCGCATTAATGAATTTCGTGTATTTCGTTTTTTTTTTCAACTTTACATTGATTGTTAACTTTTTATGTAATTTTGCTGAAATGTGTATAAAAACGTTGTTTCTTATTTCTCATATTATCTTTTTTGATATCTATTGTTTTAAATTCGTCAAACAGAATAGTTATATTTTACTCATAAATGCAATATCTAAAAATAAAAATAAATAAATGAATAAAAAGAAAATTAATCTTATTTGTACCTATGACCCCTGCTAACAAAAGTAGATTATTCCCTAATTATTACATTTTATTTGTTTATTTATTTATCTACCATTTTTAACAATATTATGTGTTTAATAATATTAAATTACTGTTTTGAATATGATTGGCAACGATAAATAGGATTGGTACTTGGCAACCAATTTTTGCGAACTATCTCCTGGCCCGGATAATACGTAAGTACCTTTTTTTATTAACGATCTTTCTAAAAATGTAACTTTTATGTAATTTTATTCGAAAAAATAATTTTGAATAAAAATGGCCGCTTGGCATATGAAAAAAGATGTGGTTAGCCCGTATTTGTTTTCCGTATATAGTAATACGCTACCGCGCATGCGCGGTAGCGTATTACTGCTTGCACGGCAGCGTATTACTGCTTATTTTACTGTTTAATACTGTTAATTTTACGGTATAATACTGGCAGCTGGGTGCCAGTTTTATACTGCAAAATCAACAATTATTTTTTGCAGTGTACCTCTGTACTCGTTGAAAAAATAAAAACTCACACAGGTATTGCATTTACACCTTTCAACATATTCCTAAGAAGTCACCTGACGTTTCACTTTTGGTCTATTGTTTATTGTTCATTGTGCATGTGGTCTGCTGAAAAGAGCTCTTTCAAAGCGCAAAACCACAACAAATGATGGACTCTGGAAAGCTTTTAAAGAGGCATGGGAAGCAATACCCCTGTAAATTTTACGAAAAATCTTTTATCATGGAAAGCATGATGCAGAGTTAGAATCTAGAAACAAAATAAGATTATCAGATTGATTATTAAAAAAAATTATATTCACATCTTAAACATACCCCCCCTCCCCCCCCCTGAAATCGTCTAAAAAATGTGAGAATACTCTAAGTATTTAATGCATTTGTTGCGAAGTTATTTATTTGTAAGACGTGGATAGAGTAGTTTAAAAATTTTCAGTGTTAGAGTTTAGAATCAATATCTGAAATGAACTTAAAACAAGAACGAAAAATCATGCGTCAAGCCTAGATTATGTAACACTTGCCAACACTTCCAACATAATTTTGAAAATCTTTAACGTAAGGTGTAAGATGATATCTAACTAAAAAATTTTGAAAACGCATTGCATATTTAAAAATCTAATTTTAGGAATTACCAACAATATTCGGAAGAATATCCGAGCTCTTTTGTTCAGCCCTGTATATGATCTATAGATTTGTATATATACTAAAATGAGTGCTAAATTTTAGTTCAGTTAGGAAACGCGTAGCACAGTTTAAAATTTCCCTTCTGGAATTTCCGACAATAAACGGAAATGTACTCGAGAACTTTTGAGCTGCCCTGTATACAATCTATACAATTTATACACACAAAGTAATAGATAAAAAATGAGTTAAATTTAAAAACGCGTTTATCAACTGAAAAAGCATTCTCAGCAATTATTATTAATAAGCAGTACTTTAACCGAATTATTTCGTGTGTCCCTGTAAATGAACGATGAAAGTAATACACACAATATCCTATAGTAAAGCCTCTTGTAATCCACGTTAGTGATATATATATCAATTTCAATATGATTGAAATAGTGAAACATTATTAAAATAAACTGCAAACGATTTTTTTCCGTAGACCGTAATGTAACGGAATTCTTTTGAGTATCCCTGTAAAGGAACTATAAGTGCTATGCACACCACATTCTATAATTAGTCTCTTGTAGTGCATCTCAGTGATATATATCAATTTAAATATGTTTGAAATTGTGTAACATCATTAAAATAAACCGGAGATGATTTTTCCCCATAGACCGCAATATAACGGAATTCTTTTGAGTGTCCTTGTAAAAAAAAACTATAAGTGCTACACACTTCATTTCTAATACGATACATGCCACAGTATAAGCCTCAATAACATACATCAATTGCATGCCGATCCGAGTATATTTACGTGAGTTAGACCACGGACAGACAGACAGACAAACCGAATTCATCAACTATGTTGGAAAGTGTTAAAGAGAGAGAGAAAAGAAAAACACTCATTTTTAACACTTTCCAACCTAGTTGAAAAGTGTTTATGACTTCGGTTTTTCTGGCCGAATGGCCGTCTGGCCGTCTGCCGTCTGGCCGTGCTCTAACTCCCGTAAATATGCTCGGATTGGCTTGCAATTTTTATATGTTATTGTCGTTATCTATAGCACGTTCCCTATTTCAACTTAAGTGTGTAGCACTTATAATTTTTTTACAGGGACACTCAAAAGAATTGCGTTACATTACGGTCTATGGGGAAAAATCATTTGAGGTTTATTTTAATGATGTTACACAATTGCAAACACATTGTAATTGATATATATCACTAAGGTGTATTACAAGAAGCTTAAGATGGAATAGGGTGTACATAGCACTTATAGTTACTTTACAGGGACAGTCAAAAGAATTCCGTTACATGACGTCTATGGAGAAAAAATCGTCTGCGGTTTATTTAAATAATGTTTCACTATTTGAAACGCATTGAAATTTATATATATCACTAAGGTGCATTACAAGAAGCTTACTACAGAATATTGTGTGTATAGCAGTCATCGTTTACAGGGACACACAAAAGAATTCTCTACTGTCTGTTAACAATAATTCCTGGAAGTGCGTTTTAAGTTACTGAACGCGATTTTCATTTTATCTCGCCGTTTGTCTATTACGTGGTGTGTATGAATTTTGTAGATCATATACAGGGAAGCACACCAGTTCGCGAACACATTTCCGTTTATTGACAGAAACTCCAGAAGGAGAATTTTAAACTGTGCTATGCGTTTCCTAACTGAACTAAAATTTAGCATCCTATGTAGTATATATACTAATCTATAGATCCTATACAGGGCTGAATAAAAGTATTCGGATATTTTTCCGAATATTGTATACGTTGGAAATTCCTGAAATTATGCTTTTAAATATGTTATGCGTTTTCCAAATTGTTTACTTAGATATTATCTTTCAGCTTATTAAACGGTGTGATTTATAAAATTATTTTGGAAGCGTTGGAAAGTGTTACATAATCTATGCTTGACGCATGATTTTTCGTTCTTGTTTAAATAAAAAATAACTAAAAAAATATCTTTGTGTGGTACTATATTATGTGTATGGACTTTAATAACATTTTAACACTGTTTTGAAATGAGAAAATTGAAAGTACATCAATTAATGTAATCTGTGCTCAAAATTGGAAAATGCCATTCTTTTTTCCTTGCTTGTGTTTGAAGCATGATATTTCATTGTTTGTTGCCTTTGCCTTGAACATATTATGTGCGCATCAATGATGTTGAGCTTAAATATCTACTTAAGAAAATTGATTCAATTTAAGGAGGCATTTAAAGTAATTATTGTATCATATACAGGTATATGATACAATATGTATATGATCGATGTATCCTATATATGATCGATTTGAGTTACTTTCTAATGGTATATTTATTTTTAGCATATATTTATGAGCCGTTGATTTTGGAAGCGGGACGAGTCCATCTCATGTTGTTGCTAGATATTTAATGATTTGCATTTGAATAGGTTTTTAAATATTCGTAAGCAGTAATAGACTTGTTTTATATATTTTTCTTTTGTGGTGTTATTCGATGTAAATTTAATATGCAATAATGATTCTGTGAAGACGTTGATTTTCTTTGAATGGAATTTAATTATAATAAGAAACTACACTGCAAAAAATAATTGTTGATTTTACAGTATAAAACTGGCACCCAGCTGCCAGTATTATGCCGTAAAATTAACAGTATTAAACCGTAAAATAAGCAGTAATACGCTGCCGTGCAAGCAGTAATACGCTACCGCGCATGCGCGGTAGCGTATTACTGCTTGCACGGCAGCGTATTACTGCTTATTTTACGGTTTAATACTGTTAATTTTACGGCATAATACTGGCAGCTGGGTGCCAGTTTTATACTGTAAAATCAACAATTATTTTTTGCAGTGTAGTCGGGATGTGCCAATCCCAAAACTTTCTTCTATGTCATACAAGTTTCACATATACCAAAGATGAATCAGCACCAATTTATGTCAAGGTCTAACTGAATCGAAAGTTTTATTATATTCCGTGCATATAGTTCTTGAGATATAACTATCGTTAAAATCATGAAAAAGGTAGTATAGCAGCGCTACCTGTTGGACTGTTTACACCAAAACGTAACCAGCATTTATTTATGCCAAGGTCTAACAGAATCTGAAATTTGGTGAAACTATATGCATTAGTTCTTGAGTTATAGCTATCATGAAAATCTTGAAAAATGTAGCATAGCAGCGCCTCACCAAAAACTAATCAGCACCAACTTATATCAGGGACTAAATGAATCTAAAGTTTTATTAAATTCGGTGCATTAGTTCTTGAAATAGAGCGCCCACAAAATTTTTGTCATATACAGACAACACAGTCACAGACTCAAGAGACAGATATTTTATAAAAACAGTCAAATTGTATTCAGGACCCTGTAAAACGTATAAATACGCCGGAAGTCGAATTTTTTCACAAATCCAATAAAGATAGAAGAAAGTAAAAATTGAATATTTTATTTTATTTTATTTTATTATTTATTTTTTTCCGTATTTCATTCTTCTTTAGAAAAGTTACATTAAAACAAAAAAGGAAATTTAATTTTATAGGAAACAGAGGAAAAAAATATTCAGTAATAAGTTGTATGCCTATAATTATATTTCATTATTTAGATAGTGAATATTTTAAAAGTATTCATGATGAAATTTTGATTGTGTTTGTCAATATTATGCAACATACAAAATAATTCTATTCAAAGTGGAAATGCCTCACTTTCAAAATCAACGCATTTCAAATAGCGTTGACCCAATAAAGGATTAGTAACAAATGTATACTTATATTAAACGATATTTATTGTGAATTGATTAAAAAGATAATTTTTATGTTAATTTGTAATAAAATTTAAAATGTTTATCGTATTACAAATTATATTAATTTGTAATACTTTTTAAGATTTGTAATAAGATTTAGCTTCAACTAATTTTTTTCATAAAATGGACTAGTCCTACTTTCAAAATCAACGGCTCATATAGGAAGGTTGTCCGGAAAAGTCTAAATGTTTTTTGTCAGTGCAGCAAAATTGTAAGTAATAATGTAGTATTACTGTGAGTAATACTGAAGGTATTATTCTGCATTAATTTTATTAATATTGTTATCATTGTATGTTTTTGAACTTTTCTATTCTGACATGAAAGTACAATTTACTTTATAATTTTATCATAATCAAAGGAGTGATGGTTGGTTGGTGGGTTATTTGTTACGGCCGGTTATCTGCGCAAGGGATATAGGCCGGTGGGGGGAATGGCCTCCGTGGGGGTCTTTCTAAGATATCCTAACTCATATTAACGCAAGGTTCGAAGAAAATCACGGAAAACTCCGAACGGTTAGGTCGACGAGCGCGACAGGGGTTTGAACCCAGCATCCAAAGGAATGATGGAAGCTTTACAGCATACCATCCCTTTTAAGTATCCATACTAATATAATAAAGAGTAAACTCCCGGCTGACTGACTCATCAAACCAGATCTGAAAAGACTAAAGTCAGAATCACGAAATTTGAATAGTAGATTGCTGTTATAACCAAGGTAAGTAATAAGGGAAGATTTATAATATTCACCCCCTAAGGGGGTTGGATGGGGTGGGATCGAAAGTTTTATGTCATTTCGCCATATCTCAGCAGCAGTTTTAGGTAGGAGCGTAAAATTCAGCCTAATAAATCTACTAAAAAATAGTTAAAAGTGTATTTCAACGATTTTAGAAATTCAACCACTGAGGTGGGTTAAATAAGTGTGTGTGTGTGGGGGGGGGGATGGGGAGGAGGGCTCGAAAGTTTTAAGTGATTTCGTCATACTAGTCATAACTCGTATGATTTCTTTACCAGTGTGAATAATTGTGTTAAAATTAATCTAGATTTCGTCATATCTCAGCTGCAGTTTTAGGTCGAAGCATAAAATGCAGCTAAACCAATCTGTTAAAAAAATAGTTAAACACGTGTATTTCAGCAATTTTAAAATTATTTTAGCGATTTCGTTGCCAACATCGGTTATGAACCCGATAATGGAAGATTAGGAGAATAAGAAAACTATTGCTCTTTTTTTAATTAGGTATTTTGCGTAAAACATTTTTCCCAAGGAAAAGTTATTTATTATTATTATTTTTTTTTTCAATTTTATAATATATATATAGATGTTATACGAAATACAGTTATTCCCTAAATACTACGTCCTTTGATTAATTTTTTTTTTGTATTGTCAGGTTTTGGTTGTGGTTGTCCACTTGTCTTCAAAACAAGACATTTGGTCTTGTTTTGAAATGTTCATAAATGATTACTCTTTTATATATATATACACACACACAGACACACACATATATATATATATATATATATATATATATCAATAATTGAATTTTTTAAAGGTTTATGAATCCCAAGTTTCTTTAAGGGAAATATTTTATAGAACTGTAAGATACAGCGCATTACACTGCCTTATAAATTAATATAGTGGGAGAATCAAAACTGTGTCCTTTACCTCTTGAACTGCTGATTAGAAACATACTTTCAATTTCAAAAAGTATATGTGTACCTGTACAGTCCTTTGTAAAATAAATGCCATATCTAAAAGTTGTACTTAATTTGTATTTTTTTTTTTTTTTTTTGTAATTGGAAGTATCTTTCCACCATATCAACGGCTAATCACCCGGTATATTTAATAAGTTTTATTACGCGAAATTAAATTCTGTAAATTAAATGACACACTTAAAAATTATAATGGAATGCACATAATTTATTTCTTTTAAAAATTTGCTTTACATATAACTGGGAAAAGTTAAATAAAGAAATTAGGTTACATAATTTGCAAAATAGCGAATTAAAACGTTAATTACTTAAAAATATATAGTATGCATTGTTAAATTTATCTTTTATTAATAGCTATTTTAACCCTTTCAGCGTTTGAGAGTTTTCCTGTATTTTCATACGCATGCTTGTAAATTCCAGGATATTATATATATTTAACCCCTTGGGGACGAGCGACAAGTATACGTGACGCATAAGATGCTCAGAATCCTCGATCATTCCCACCAGTTACTTTTTATTAGCTCGCAGGCTATGAAAGCCTGAGAGCTAATGTGCCCGCCGGTTCTGTATGTACGTATGTATGTACGTAACGCGATAACTCTAGATAGAAATAACCATTTTGCTTCAAATTTTGTTTATAGGTTCATTGTGATAAGGCGCTTCCCTGATTATTTTTGGGGGTTCATTGGTTAAGTATAAAGGGGGAACAGGAGGGCTAACCCCCCCCCCCTTTAATAATTTAGATAAATGAATTTTTCATGCAGAATTATCGGATTTTCTTCAAATTTTGTATATATGTTCATTGTGATAAGGCGCTTTCCTGATTAGTTTTGGGGGTTCGTTAGTTAAGTATAAAGTGGGTAACGGGGGGGCTAATCCGCCCCCCCCCTTAACTTTGATAAATGGGTTTTTCATGCAGAATTATCCGATTTTCATCAAATTTTGTATAAAGGTTCATTGTAATAAGGCACTTCCCTGATTAATTTTGGGGTTCATTGGTTAATTATAAGGGGAGAATGGGGGGATGATCCCCTCTTAATATAGTGTCGATTTCTTTATTTTTCGAGGGACTTATTTCAAATTCTTTGAAATAAGAGTATAATATACAATTAGTCTGAATATCCTGTGAGCTCAATACCTTCAGTTTATCTGGGCAGTTTTCTTTTTTATTGTAAGCTTTGCCTCATTTAATGATAGCATTTCTACGGTTCAATTAGGCGATAATTTCTGCTTTGGAAAACTGGTGGTAAAAGATTAAAAATTCTGTAAAAGGACGCTCGTCGCGAAGGGGTTAATCACTGTTTGATAATATCTTTTATATCCACTTATTCTATATATACGGATAAAAAAAAATTGTGTTAAAAATATTTTTGTCTACAATCATTTTAACATGACTTCTAGTAACGGAAAAACACGGGACTATTATACTTTTTGCATGAGGATCTAAATAGGTTCTAACCTAGAAAATCATTCTTCACACAGAATTGTGATGTGTAATCTTTACATGTCATTTAGTGATATGCTCTGGACCAGTGCTCGGCAACTTATGGCATGCGGATGTATTTTCAATGGCACACAGGCTGAATTTATCCAATTTTATTTTTCTTAATCCTTCATCTTAGATTTTTATTTATTTCGATTAATAATAAAATTATTGCTTCTTTTATTCTCATAGTTGTTATTATTTAAACTATTTTATATTAATGGCATTTGCCTCAGTTATCAAACATATCATGCTGCTAGTTTATATCATATTATAATTAGTTTATAACTATAACATATAACTACAGTTAATGCTACATATAATTAACTGTAAATATATTACATACCGGGTGATCCAAAAGGCAGGGACAACATTAAACTAGTCGGATGTGCCAATCTCAAAACTTTCTTCTATCTCATGCAATTTTCACATATACCAAAAACGAATAACCAGCAATTTACGTCAAGGTCTAACTGAATCTAAAGTTTTATTAAATTCCGTGCATTAGTTCTTCAGATAAGACTATCGCTAAAATCGTGTAAATCCTGAAAAATGCAGCCTAGCAGCGCCACCTGTTGGGATATTTAGACCAAAGCTTAATCCACAACAACTTATGTCAACATCTAATTGAATCTGAAGTTTGATAAAAATCCGTGCATTAGTTTTTGAGATACAGCTATCTTGAAAATCAGTAAAAAAGTAGCATAGCAGCGCCACCTGTTGGGCTATTTACACCAAAACGTAATCAACATCTATTTATGTCAAGGTCTAATAGAATCTGAAATTGGATGCAATTTCCTGCATTAGTTCTTGAGATATAGATATTGTTAAAATCATGAAAAAAGTGGTATAGCAGCGCCACCTGTAGGGATAGCTACACCAAAACGTAATCAGCATCTATTTATGTCAAGGTGTAACTGAATCTGAAGTTTGATGAAAATAAGTGCATTATTTCTTGAGATAGAGCTATTGCGGAAATCGCGAATAATGCAGCATAGCAGCGCCACCTACTGGGTGATTTTCACCAAAAACTAATCAGCACCAATTTATGTCAGGGACTAACTGAATATAAAGTTTTATTAAATTTCGAGCATTAGTTCTTGAGATAGAGCGCCCACAAAAGTTTTGTCACATACAGACAGACAGACAGACAGACTCACAGACTCACAGACAGACATTTTCTAAAAACAGTCAAATCGTGTTCAAGAGCTTCTAAAACCTATAAATCCGTCGAAAACCGGAAGTCGAAAATTTTCATGAATCCAATACTTTCTTCTTGTAAAGATAGAAGAAAGTAAAAATAATAATTCGTAAATGAATAAAGATAAAAAGATGCGGTTTGCAGCGAACGGATGGGATGCTTGAACAAAAAAGAATGCTTGAAGCCGTCATCATTGCCAACATACAGAAAGATGCCATCCGCCAATATGTACCTGCCATACCACAAGAAATGTTGCTTGATGCTGTGAATATTGTTGTGCCTCGTCTGACAGCTGTGTGCTGCTGAACGATGGACAGCGCATTGAACAATTGTAAGCATACTTGTAACTTGTAAAAAAAAGAACTGTTTAAGCATTCGTTTTTGTTTTCGTTATAAATAATCTGACTTTTTTTTTTCATCCGTTGGGTGCAAACCACATATTTTTATCTTTATTCGTTTTCAAATTATTAAATTTAAAAATTGTTCCTGATTTTTGGATCATTCATATTATAATGTAGACAATATAATTGAACGGGTGAGTGGAAAAATGATAACATTTCAAAAGTAAGAAACATGAACCAAGATAGTTTAATTAACAATAGCTAATAAATTAATCAGTATTTTTCTTTGAAATTTATACTCTGTAAAAAAGAAAATTCCGTAAAAAATCGGAAAAATCTACTGGCACAAAGTTGCCGCCTGTTCTCCGTTTTTTTAAGCAAAACTTCCGTTTTATATTCCGCTATTCAAAATGGAAAACTTCTGTTTTTAAATTAAATGTGAGCAATAGCGCAATATAAAAAATTTTTAAGTAATAATTGTATGTATTGATGCATATTTACATGGAACAGGTATGTGTATTGCATATTATCACACCTGTCTTTATCGCTTTGTACTCCTCCCGATTCGAACCTCCGTACTCGCTTTAGAGGATGAATGTCCTGTACCCTACGCCCACTTTCTATTGAAAAGAATATTTCCGTTTGTCTATCTTGAAACAAATATTTCCGTTTTTAACATTCAACGAGTAAGATTAAAAAGGAAATTTTCTGTTTATTCCCGGAAAATTTACGACTTTTACTCAAAACAGAATGTTTTCCTTTAAAAGACAAACTGATGAAACGATGAAAAAAGATGAAATTTCATATAAAATCACCCGTATATATACGGAACTTTTTTTACAGTGTAGGATGAACCCTCATCGACTAGACCTACAATCGAATAATGGTGAACATTTCTCTAAAATTGGTAGTTTTTTTTACATAAATGTGTTTTTGTGTTACTTCAACAGTTACATTCAGCTGGGATGTTATCCTTTTTCTACTCACCCGTTCAATTATGTAGTAAAGTAACATTTAAAATAAAATAAAAACACAGCACACAAACTTAAAGAAAAAGATTTATTTTACAAATACTTTGATGGTAAAATAGTTTCTTACAGAAACATTTGTGCAAAATCTCTCAGCTATCATTTGCGATGTAAGAAAGTGATTTACACAGCACTGGTCTTTATATACATTTTGAATTACCAGCGATGTTATGCCAGTATAGGCCTATACACAGTTGTAATTGTACAAAAAATTGGGATCAAATTCATCATTTAAGCTTTGTTTAGCATTTTTTACAGATTTTTTTTACATGTTATGGAATGCAGTTTGATTGGTCATAGTTTTTTTCATTCTCGTCTATTTTGTCAATGAAAATAACTTATGATTAAAGGAAACATAACGATTCATACGTATAAAAATATTTGATCTTTCTAATCTTGTTTCGATTGACAAGATTTCGAAAAACAAATTCCTTATCATTATTTAATGCATGTTTTTATTTTAAAATTTGAAATCACAATACAAAGTATCATATCGTTCTATTTTGTATAAAACGATAGACACAAAGAAGAGTATGTGATTGAATATATTATATTTAATATTATATTAAAATAAAATAGATTGTAAAATTTTATCGAATGATTTTTTTTTGCGTGAAATTCTTTTTATTTTATGAATCGTTAAGTTTCATTTAACAGGGATGCCAGATATATTTTTTGTATGTCCCTTAAATTTTAAAATTAATCTTGATGATCATTTGAATTACATAGCTGGTAAAGGCCTGTTTATCTTGAAGATCCTCATATAAATTGAATAATTATCCATAATGCAAGGATTTCATATGATCTAAACTCTGAATACACAAACAAACAAACAACAAACTTTATAAAAAATAAAGCGATCTTATCGATAAAATCAACAATTAATCTGGCATCCCTGCTGCCAAATTAATGCACTGCGAATGGATATTCAAATGAAAGAAAGACAAATGGAATTTTTTAATGGTGTTTGATGCAGTGACAAGTCTTTGATAAAGAGAGGCTTTTCAAGCTCTTTCTATTTACTGTGGACCTGGATAAGGAACGTACACCGGATGCAATTCACTAGCTTCTTGTCTTTGAAATTGTTGAAATTGTTGTGGTAATTGAACCTGAGGATGATGAGCGGGGAAGATGCGAAGTTGCTGCTGTACGATTTCAACTACTCTTGAAGGCTTGCCTTCAGGGTTCATTGCTTGGCGGTTAGCCTGTCTGGCTAACAAAAGATCACGGAGGAGTTTGATCCTCTGAAGGGGGTTTACCACGGGGCTAGGAATTTGTCTAGAAAGTTGAGGAGGCAGCATTGGTGGCCTTTGGGCAACTTCAACTTCGTCACTGGGAACCAGAATCAAGACTTCTTGATCGTCATCTTGATCATCTTGCTCTGGTCTGACAAAGATCACTCTTTCTTCCTCTGGCATCTGAACGAAATGTCTAGGCTGTGACATTGCAGGCTGAAATTGTTGTGGTAAGAATGTCATGGGCTGCCTGTGAAAAACTGGCATTTGCTGTGATTGTTGGGGAATTGGCACGTGCATAGGAACTGGCATTGGAGCCATCATAAATAGAACAGGGTGAACTGGTGGCATTGGTGGCCTGACAACTTGGTGAATAGGGCGATTGGCGGCTGTGGATTGCATGGGTCTACGTAACATTGGGTTAACCATTCTGGGTGTCATGGGAGGATGGGGTTGGGGATTTGCCATTCTGGCCATAGGAGTAGGGAAGGGTACTCTTCGAGTCATTTGAGGTTGTGGTTGTGAATGGACAGGCATTCTTCTAGGCACTTGTCGCAAGATAGGACGCTGCATGTTAGGTGGAAGTGGTGTTAGTACTGGTATATGGATAGCAGCTTGAGGAAGAGGAAAGAAAGGCACTATGTGTTGAACTGGCTGGTGTAATGGGATAAATGGTTGGTGGATAGGGATGAATTGCTGTTGCATTGGGTGTTGAATGGGAATGATCTGAGATTGTAAGGGTATTAAATTTTGTAATTGTGGTTGCATGTTATGTAACGGAATCATAGGAGGTGATGACCTGGGTTGGGAGTGTCTTATGTTTTGCATAATTTGTTGAGCAATGGGTAAGAAAAAGGCTACAGGTGCAATTGGTGGGAAAGGCAATCTTGGTCTTTGTTGAGGGGCGGGTCGTGGAACTGGGAAAGGTAAAGGAATTGGCAAACGTCTGAAAAGGGGTGGTCTTTCGATAGTTACTTCTTTGGGATCTGGAAGGGGCACAATCATAACAGATTCATCATCGTCTTCCTCTTCATTATCCTCAGGCTCATTTTCGTTCATTTGAGGTTCATCTTCATCTTTATCATCTTTGCTTATGTCATTGATGTCATTTTCATTGTTGTCATCAATGATAGCTCTGCGAAGAATGCTTGAGGCAGCTTGAACTAAGTCGGGTATTCCGAAAGGTCTGAAGCTATCGTCACGTTTCAAAGGGAGCATAGGGAAGCCAAATGGTCTCATTCGGTCTTCTCTCCTCAAGTTAAACTGAAGTCCACCAAGAGGGGATTGTTCAATCTTAGGTTTTGGCTTGTTAAACACGTTTTGAAATACTTTTGGCTTTTCTTGGGGAATAGGCTTGGCTTTTGTCGGACCTTCCGGTGGAGGGAATCCCAAAATTTTTCTTAGTTCTTCAATCTTTGGTCTTTTAAAGAAAGGTCTTTGTGGAAGAGCAGGTTTCTCGGCTTCTTCCTCTGCATCAAGTTCAGCTTGAAGGATACCCATAGGTTCAGGCTGCTCGGGTTGGTCTTCCTTCTTTTCTGCTGCTTCGATGGCTTCGACTACTTTCTTTTGATCTGCTGTTGCTGACTCATCGTCATCATCGTCATCATCATCGTCATCGCTGCCCGCCAAGGACTCTGCAAGGATTTTGACTGCTTCTTGAGCACTCTCCTCTGCAAGGTGGTCATCATTCATGGGGAAAGCCATCATGTAACCGGAACCCTGAGGATCAGGTAAAAATGTCGAAAGAATACCGGATAGTTGAGCATGTTTAACCTGCATTAATAAAGTTTAAAGCAAAAGCGCTCTTTTTTGAGCTTATTATTATTATTCATCTCGTTGAAAGCACATTAAGTTTGAAATTGCAACAGCTTCGTTTTAATTTATTTAATATTTTATAGTGTTTTAAATATGAAAAACTCAAAAACATGTTTACTGTTTTTTTAATTTTTTTAAAGAAATATAATAAAAAAATGTAATTAAATATCTTTTATTAAAAAGTTTGAAGAAAATAAAATATTTTTATGAAATTTGCGTTTTTAAACTTTAAATTATTGACAATATCTCTTTCTCTTTCTGTCTTTTTTTATTTTTTTTTAATATTATATATATATATAACATTTCAGTTGATTAATCATAAAAGGGTAGTATTATTTATATATATATATATATTTTTAGACATTTTAATTAGACTTTTTTTTAAATAAAATATTTATTAAAATCGTATTTATTTAACATAAACTAGTTAATGAATATGCTTTTCACAAACAGATTCGAATAAAAAATAGCTACATATACTGACTTTATAATTTTAGAATAAAAATTATGTACCGCTGTGAAAAAAATTCCATTCAAAAGCATTAGACTGCAAATTGTAGCATTTATAAACATTGAAACTTTATGAAGTGAATTTTCAATAAAATGTAGCTTTCAAAATTCTTTTCAAAAATATTTTGAAAGTTTTTATAAGTTCAGTATGTAAAACCTAAACCAAATTTTGAATAACAGGATGTGTTTTATTTTTTTTTTATTACACTATTTTGCTTTTAACAACAAAATATCCTTACTTAAGAAATGTAAATTTTCTATTGATATAGTTAGCATAGCAATTTCATACGTTTTGTACGTTCTAAAATTTAATAATGAGTTAACTAGTATACATTTTTTTTATTATGCATGCTTTAAAAGCATTCAATTATGTTAAACAAAATCATATAAAAATAAATAAAATAGTTAATTAAATGAAGAAATAAGATAATAATATATTAACATTATATAAATATTGATTAAATTGAAATTAAATACCTCCTACTTATCATCAAATAATTCTAATAATAATTATTATTAAATATGTATTGTTTTAGAAAACAATAAACAAGTAAATGAAAATACATACTGTGAATTCATATTTTTAAAAATCATATTTTCCTCTTTTCTCTAAGACAAGTACTTTTTATAGTATTTAAAATAAGTTTAATATGATAAGAAGAAACAAGTTTTGTTTCGCCTATAAAACATTTAAAGTTAAAATTCTTTTACTTCTGTTTATAAGGATAATACATTTCTTTATATTTATTATTTTTTCATTTATAGTAAACTAAATCGGCTTTTGTGAATATTTCGTAAGCGTTTTTGTCTTACTTCTCATATTACAATATTTGTTATTATTAAGAGTTTTCAATTATACAAAATATTGAAAGAAAAGCTGTTTTTTTTTCCCAGAAAACTAACATTTTTTTAAAAATATTTTTAATGACATTATAGGTGTACTATTTTCTATTAATACAGGGTGATTCACTACCAGTGCGACAAACTTTAAGAGGTGATAGAGGACACTGCAACAAACAATTTTTGTATAGGAAATCTGGGTAGCAATCCACTTATTCAGTCATAAATAGAGGGTGTCTCACTTCAAGTTGAACCCAGATTTTCGTTCACAACTTTAACAGTAATGAAGATAATTTATCGATATTTTCAAAAGACCTGCTTTACTATGTGTGAAATGAGATCATATTACGAGCAGTGCACTGTAATTAATTCAATGACCTATATGTACTGTGAGCTAATCCTAAATCACGTTAGCGTCTAGATCAATGTTGTTTGGATATAGATCATGGCCATTTCCAGCAATTCTCGGGAAATTAACACATTTCATAGGAAGCAAAATAAGTCTGTTGAAAATATTGATGAAATATTTTCATTATTGTTAAAGTTATAAACAAAAAACCGTTTCGACTTGGAGTGAGACACTCTGTATTTATGACTGAATAAGTGGATTGAGACCCAGCTTTCCTGTACAAAAAATGTTTGTTTCGGTGATATCTATCGCCTGTTAAAGTTTGTCGCACTGGTAATGAATCATCTTGTATAATATTACTAAAAGAATATTTTGAAATCTTGTTATTTCACATAGCCTTGCCATTTATATTATATATTATTTATAAAAAGCTGCAATAAAATGTCTCTTCCTCTCTTGTCATTCTCTAAACATGATTTATTGAATAACATTTTAACCTATTAGGATAATCTTTTTTTCAAAGAATAATATACCTATCTTGAAGAGTCTTGCATTTCATTTTGATTTTTCGTTTTATTCATCTGTTATAGAAGACCACCCATCCATGCTTCCCGTTATAAGATATCGTGCGTAGAACTAGGTCTGTTACATTACGTCACACACTGGAGAGGACGTTATAGAGGATAGACTGCAAGATGAATGAAACTAATTGATGGAAGAACAAGTTCTGCTGTGAACTGAAAAGTTTTCTGCTACATCAAAATGACATGGTTTGGTGATTGTGATTCTATCGAAATGCGTGGAAGGAACTGGACATATTATTATTATTATTTTCAATCCTTTAAATGTTCTCTCTTATTCGAAAAGAATACCGTCTGAAGTTACTTGATGTATAACGATGATTTTCATAATTTTTCATCTTGAACGATTTAGTTTTGATGTGCTTTTCAGTATTTTTTTTTTCTACAAAAAGACATTTTTAATAGTTTTCTTTCCTAGATTGTGATATCTCGAATATCTATGCATCCGATTTGTCTCCCAAAGGTTCAAAGTTTGGTGCTCAGTTTCAACTAAACACGTTTTAATAGTCTTCTTTCCTAATTCGTGATATCTCGAACATTAATGCATCCTATTTGTCGCCCGAAGGTTCAAAGTTCAATGCTCAGTTTCAACTAAACCCGTTTTTATTAGTTTTCTTTCCTAGCTCGCGGTATATCGGACATTAGTGCATGCGATTTGTAGCCCAAAGATTCGAAATTCGGTGTTGAGTTTCAACTAAACACATATTTAATAGTTTTTTCCTAGTTAGCGGTATCTCGAACATTATTGCGTCCGATTTGTAGCCCAAATATTCAAAATTTATTGCTCAGTTTCAACTAAACACGTTTTTAATAGTCTTCTTTCCTAGTTCGCGATATCTCGAACGTTATTGCGTCCGATTTATAGCACAAAGGTTCAAAATTCGGCGATCAGTTTCAACTAAACACCTTTTTAATAGTTTTCTTTCCTAGTTCGCGATATCTCGAACATTAGTGCATCCGATTTGTAGCCCAAAGGTTAAAAATCCGGTGCTGAGTTTCAACTAAACACCGCCATGTACTGTGATGGTGCATGGTAAATTCCTCGTAAAGTTAAATTCCTCTGGTAAAATTGGAATGTTTTTCAGCTGAAGAAATCATATGAAATCATGTTATATTTTTACACAATCTTGACTTTTCTCTGTACAATGGAGAGACAAAATGCATAGTTATATTATTGTTTATTTTACGGGTTTTGTAAAAGTGACCATAACTCCCGGCTTTCCTGTAGCGAATAGCTAATCGCCAGGTGTGCGTTACTTGAAAATTTACAAATTTCCATTTTCTTTCATAATTCTGTCACAATATTAATTTCTATTTCATATAATATTCCCATTCCTCTGTAAGATGGGGAAATAGATGAAATAACATTTCTTTTTCAACTAACGGTGTTTTTTCATTTATGACATTTTTTCTTAGCTTGTTATTTGTAGCTACTTTTGTGCATCGTGGAAGTATAAATGATGTGATGATATTTTTTTTCGAGTTTGCAAGTTTGTAATACACATAAATAAATAGTTAATTTTTTTATTTATCCTTTAGTAGACATTTTTGTAATTAGTTAAGGACTTTATAAAAAAGTATTGGTAAAACAAATAAATACAAAATTTTAATTATCTTTTCAAATGCTAACATCCCATTTTTCTTAAAAAATTTCAATTTTATCAATTTGAAATTAATTAAGTTCAAATGTAGCTCTAAACTTTCATATTAATGCACATGTTCTAACATTCAAATACGCGAGGTACACATCATTTAGTCTCCTTTCATATTCAAGATGAACTTCTTCGTGTAATTACTGTCATACACTGCTTTTTTTTAATATTATGGCCTTTAATTTAAAATTTCGACGAAATAAATAAATAAATAAATAAATAAATAAATAGGTTATGAGATCAGAACAATTGAATTAAAATTAATGAAAATTCAATAAAATAATGATAGATGATTTTAATAAATAAGCATGTATTCTAGTTGTAGTTAACTAACTTAAAGTGCATTTCTAATTATATAAATAAACTAATAATCTAATGTTATTATTATTAATTAATAATGCAAGCTTATGATGCAATTTTGCAATGATATGATGTATTTTTTGTATACTTAGGAAATGTGCAATTAAATAAATAAATGAATGAATTATTTATGAAAGAGCAACTTAAGAAATGAAACATTTAACCCACTTTCATCAAAAGTGAATTAAAACATACAGTTCAACTAATCATTATATTCTCAATGCGGGCTATGCTAATGAGTAATGCCAAAGGTATGTTAAACACGTTAAAATATTTAAATTGAATGTTTTAATATGCAACAAAAATAGTGGATTTGTTTAAACACTTGTGATGCAAATGAGTTAGGTATTGAAGAATATTAGTTTAATTTAATTTAAATTAAGAAACGTGTAATAAATAATAATGAAAAGGCATGAAATCGGGACACAAGACCGTATTCAGTTTAATGAACAATATCGTGAAAACAAACTTCTTTCAGTATATTTTCAGGAGCAATTAATTAACAACTATCTATCTGACGTGAAGCATGTGTCATGCACCATTAACAGTAGAAGCAAGTCTGATAAATTACACATGTCTACAATGAATTTTTGTTCTCTAAAATGAAAGGCGTTTCCGATGTATTTTTGGATGCTGATTTTGCGGAAAATATCCAAACTATTGTATCACGTATACAGTTACAACACAAATGAGAATTCCTGTCTAATTGGTAATTTATAAATTTAGTCATAAAGACATCGGGAATTTCTAATAGATAAATTACAAATTCAGTCGTAAAGACACCAGGAATTTCTAATAGGTAAATTATAAATTTAGTCCTAAATACGTCAGAATTTCTAATAGGTGAATTATAAATTTAGTCGTAAGGACATCAGAATTTCTAATAGGTAAATTATAAATTTAGTCATAAATACATCAGATACTGCTAAATATCTCAACAGTTGCCTGGTTGCTGCATAAGAAGCTGCCGCAATCAGGGCATTAGACAAAAAAAAAAAAAAAAAAAAAAAAAAAAAAAAAAAGTTATTGCAATGATTTTTTTATTTTGTGGCAGTAATGGCAAACGTAACAAATTAATTAATAAAAGGCTTCATTTTTATTTTGTGAATAAACGTTACGTGATAGTGAGAAAAGCACAACATTTTTTTTTTTAACTCAGCGTTTTAAAAAATATTAGAATCAGCCAAAACAATGTAGAAAAATATAAAACGGTATCACTTTGTAGGCTTGTGTTATTACAGATTTGCTTATATCCTTGTAGGCATACAATTTTCTACAATAATGGAAGCAAATTTAGGTTTCTTTTTTTTTGTGTAGACTCCACCTGATGAAGGAACCGCTGTTTAGTTTTCCAAGTATTGGTGGTATCTTAGTGGTCGAATGATTAAGCACTGAACATACGACATACTTAGTAAGTACTCTTACTGTGGTCAGTTCTAAACTTTTTTCGAAGAAGTTTCAAAGAAAAGCATATAAAAATGACAAAAGAAATCAGAACTTTCTCGTCCAATTATCATAGATAAATATCTCCTGTACTGCTCCCTGTCTTTTAACTACGGTAAGAAAAACTTAAAGCCATTTAACCCCATCAAAGAATTACTGAATGTATCCGACGTAAGTATGTTCCCAACATTTGACTATCGATCTCTTTCTTGCCCATTTAAATACGGCTGTGTATATGCCATATACGTGCATGTAAAATCAGTGGTATGGAAAATCGTCTTCCTGTGTGCTGGCTAGATTTGAAGGGATGCGGTGTCGGGCTTTCCCTCTTCCAATAATCATAAAAATTGAGGGGAATCTTGGTGGAACAATAACGCCAGAAACCAAAGAGTTTAATTGTTCCGTCGAGAAAAAATTGCTCCAGAAATTGTAGTTGCGTTTTCACCTTTTTGTGGGAATGAAACAAGAATTATTTTCACGATATTGTTTCTTATCATCTAGCGTCTAGCCTATCTATATTCAGCTACCACATATTATGCTTGTACTACACCTTATTTTTCCGTTATGGAAGGTCTATTTTTCTTTTTGTGTCGGGCCAAGATAATGTTAATTGCGTAAACCATATGCTGGACCATAAGATCCAAAATATCAGTGAAAACATCGTTCATACTTACCAAACTGGCTGCAGCTGCAGATTTCTCTTCGGTTTCCGGAGAAGCTGTCGAAAGCTTTCCTGCAAAGGAAAATTTAACTAACGTTATGCTTCGTAAATTACAAATTATGAAAAGCAATGAACATGTTATTATTTAAAACATATAGTAGGAACTAGTGATGGGCATAATGAAAGATTTTGATATTCGATTGAATCATCCGGGCATGCGCAAAAGCCTAGTTGCCAACCTTCGTATTTTTTAATTAATTTAAACCAGAAATTTTGTAAAAACAAAAAAAGAAATTAAATTAAGAGTCTGGGTCTCACAATAATGCATGACTTTCTCCACACTTTGTCTATTTTTTCTAATTTTCTTTTTACTAAAAAAAAAAAAAAAAAACTATATAAAATAATGTAACAACAACAAAATAAAAACTGCTCTGAAAAGTTCTTTTGTTTTGTTTATCCTGTGGCTTTTGCCATTTTTTTTTTTTAAACTTAGACTGTCCTTTACCCTCGTTTAAAAAGTGTTTTACGCAATTTTCCTCTTAAAATTTAACTTTTTAAATTGTTATTATTATTTTCAACTTATTTTTTTTATTAAATCTAAATTATTTAGATTATTTTCTTAAATTTCTTATGCTCAACCACTTTTTATTAACATTAATTCTTTAAATTCATTTATAAATTTAATGTAGTTTGTAACTACAGTTAGACTTTTCCAATTGGCTCATTTAATAGTAAGACACTGATTTATAGTCTGGGCGTAAAGTTTATGTTATTCGGAAGCCCCTCAAAATTGATCACACTATTCAACCACTTTTAGTTAAATTCTTATTTTTAAATTCATTTTACAAAATTTCTGGTTTTAATTGGTTAAAAAGAATATGAAGGTTAAGAGCTATGCTTTTGCAAAAGCCCGAATGATTCATTCGTATATCAAAATCATTCATTATGTCCATCACTATGAACCAATGAAATGAAATGTGGAATAGAGAGCCACTGAGAGAGACTGTGTTCTCCCGAACTGATATGAATAATGGTATTAGAAAATGAAACTATTGAACATTTAGTTTTTGAGAAATATTATACATTTGCTTTAAATTTAAGCATCACTATGCACACAAAATAGCGTCAGCAATCAACCCCCACCTCTTTTTTTATGAGACTGGGCCACTGGCATTTCGCTCTCTCGCAATCACTTTATTAGTTTCACTACTTCTGATTACTATAAGTCATTTAAGAAAGCCGAGCCCCTGTACCAGCTCTACAGTCTACATCCCTCCATTCCCTACCTCTCGATCTTCGGCCATGGTGAAATGAAAAGTCTTTAAAAAATGACGCCAACTACGTTATTGTAATCATGTAACCTATCTATAAGAAATAATTAATTGAAAAAAAAATCTATGTTTTTTCTTTAATTCTTGTTAACAAGCGGCATTATTTCTGCACTTAAGTGTAAGGAGCTTAAACTTGTTTAATCCTTACATGAAAAACAGAACCCCTAAATGAAAAACTCAAAAAATATTGTAATGTAATCATTTCTAGATGCCAGTGTTGGCAGGCGAAAATTTATTCTCTGTAATGAACTGATTCTTGAATCTGGAACATGTGACATTATGCTTCTATTTCCTTAACTTTTTCTTGAAAAATGTGATTAATTCATGATAATCGTAAAAAAAAAAAAAGATTATTTCTTTTGAACGGAAGCCGAAAATGAACCGATCTTAAAATTGTTACTTTCAAGGAACAAATTCGGAACCGTATCGAAATGTTTTATTTTAACTGAAACTGAACTAAAAATATTATAGTTAGACGCTTTTAATTAAATTCAACCCAGAAAGATATCGAAATAAACTTATAACTTATATGATGCTAATGCACCACACACATCGTCTCTCTACGTATTTGTATGTTCTAATAAAGAAATGGGAACAGCTGTCGCTTTAATTAAAAATTGTTATTTTAAAACACTAAATGTAACAAATAATATATATCATGTATTACATTAATTTTTACCTTTGTCTCAGCCGCCACCTTATCCGCGAAATACTTCTTTTATTTTTTCCGGCCCACAAATTAAAAAAGATTGAAAAACTCGGCTATAAAGACAGGTCACGTCCGCTTACGTTTCCGCATTCACAAATAAAGGTTAAGAAACAAAGCATTTTAGGTTAGTTATATTTACGGCTATTCTCAAAAAATATTTTTTGCCGCTGAATAATTAAAATTCCAGACACATTTACAGACGCATTTTTAAACGTAAAACCATGAGACTTGCAGGCTATTATTGACTATTGCAATGTTTTGGAATTGAAGTGCTTTTTTTTCTCTTAATTTTCAATAAATTCATTACATTTTGATTTATAAAAGATTTCTTGAATGATAAGATATTTATTGACAGGTTACGCATTCCCGGGTTTAGCTGAACAATAAATTGTACGTCGGTTATATGTAATGTAACATAATTATGCACCGATTCCCTCCCCCGAAAGGAAAAAAAAAGAACTCTCTGGATACGCTCTTAAAATATGACCTTAGGTTGAAAAAAAAAGAAAAAGAAAAAGGAAAAAAGAAAAACAGAAAAAAAGAAAGAAAGGAAAAGGAAGCTTAAGATGACCTTAGAAGACTGTTGGGCCCAAAAATTTGGTTCAAACCGTCACGTTTGACAACAATTTTTGAAATACGCTTTGCTTTTTTTTTTTTAAATCCAAAAATTTAGTTCAAACCGCAAAATTTGACAACAATCTTTGAAATACTTGTTGCTTTTTTAAAAAAAATCAAAAAATTCAGTTCAAACCGTAACGCTTGACAGCAATTTTAAAATACTCTTTGCTTTTTTTAAAAAATCCAAAAACTCGGTTCAAACCGTAATGTGTGACAATTCTTGAAATACTCTTTATTTTTTTAAAAAAAAAATCCAAAAATTCAGTTCAAACCGCAACGTTTGGCAACAATTTTTGAAATACTCTTTGCTTTTTTAAAAAAATCCAAAAATTCAGTTCAAGCCGTAACGTTTGACAACAATTTTTGAAATACTCTTTGCTTTTTTAAAAAAAATCCAAAAATTCGGTTCAAACCGTAACGTTTGACAACAATTTTTGAAATACTCTTTTCTTTTTTTTAAAAAAAATCCAAAAATTTAGTTCAAACAGCAACGTTTGACAATAATTTCTGAAATACTATTTGCTTTTTTTAAAAAATCCAAAAATTTAGTTCAAACCGCAAGATTTGACAAAAATTTTTGAAATATTCTTTGCTTTTTAAAGAAAAATCCAAAAATTCAGTTCAAACCGTAACGTTTGAAATCAATTTTTGAAATACTCTTTGCTTTTTTTAAAAAAAATCCAAAAATTTAGTTCAAACCGCAACATTTGACAGCAATTTTTGAAATACTCTTTGCTTAAAAAAAAAATGCTATTTGATTTAATAGTTCCTGAAAAAAAAAAAAAAAAAAAACATCTGAAAGTATTTGCGTTCACGAATTCAGGAATGTGTCACAATGTAGCCACTGATAGCCTTAAGAAAAGAAACATTTGTTTGTTGTTATTATATAATATCACATAAATATTTTGAATACATTCGCAAAGTTTCAGTTTCACGAGAGAAAAAGATTTTAATATATAATTATTAAAATAATATTATTTCCTGAGAAATAACTCTCTATATATTATTGATTAAAAAGGTCATCAAAAAAGTTGTGAATATTATAAAAAGTAGAAATATTACTTTAATGATATCTTTGCCAGCATTTATTCAGAATAAAGAATAAAGATGTTTGACCTTTCCCTTTCATCTATCTATACTTCCGGTTTTCAATGGAGGGCGTTTTAGAAGGTCCTGAACACTATTTGACTGTGTTTAAACAATGTCTGTGTGTGAGTCTGTGTGTCTAACTGTATGTGACACAAATTTTGTGGGAACTCTAACTCACTAGCTACTGCATAGAATAGGATAACATGTCACATGAAGTTGTATCCATTTGTCAACGGGTACTGATTAGTTTTTGGGCAAAATCCTTCAAGAGGAAGTGCAGAAAATCGATGATTTGTTCGATTTAAGGTACACTGCAGAATAAATTGTTGATTTTATTTTGCAGTGCATGCTTATGTCTCCAATTTATGTGCACAGCATTCAACGAAGCATTAAATTTGGTATACTCATGATACGAATAGATTGTCATCCAATTTTGGTTGCAGTCACCTGAGAGGGTGGTGCCGAAATTCAATGATTTTTTCGAGCGAGGCTTATAGCATCAGCTTCAATGCACAGGATTTAACAGAACTTCACGCTTAGCATCCTGAATATGGAAATACATTGTGTAAAAAACATATTTGCTAAGTCGATGTAATTTCTTGTATTATTTAAATCATTTAATTTATTTAATTTATATATAAAAATGTTTTGTGATCGCCACAACATACTAGTTTTCTTTGCATTCTGAAATCAAAATGTTTATTGTGTGTCTTATGATAATTGGAAATTTTAATATATGATAAAGTTCCTTAAAATAAAAAGGATATTGAGAATCAATTTTTTTCAAAATAATTTTTGTAAGAGAATCTATTATTACTTAAGTTGAACAACTTCTTTTATTTCTAGTTTATATGGCAAAAGTATTATGTTTATAGATTCGTAAAAATTTTGGGGCATTTTATTAAAAATATAAAGTTTGAGTGATATAACTCAGATTGTGTAAGTGTTTTTTGCTGCAAAATGACAAAGCACAATGGATGTATTTTTTTTTTATTTGTATCTTTTTTTCAATTCCTACTGTTAGTTCACACTCTCCCTATATATATTTATATATCTTGTTCAAATTTTCAACTGTTAGTAAAATACTTTTTATTCATCCACTCAAGTTCAAATATATTTTTTAAAACTTGTAGTGGATGACACTTGATGCTAATACAGGTGTTTTAAATATTAATTCATTAATTAAATTAAATTAATTAATTTTAGTTTTTGCATCATAAAAAGCGACTAAAATAAGTAGCAACGCTTAAGACAGTGGAATATCTAATCATGTCGTAGTGGTCGGAATAATGAAGTATGTAGCGATACTTCATTTACAGGGACATTCAAAATAATTCCGTTATAATACAGTCTATGGGGAAAAATCGTTTGCGGTGTACTTTAATGATGTTACACTATTTGAAACATATTGAAATTGATATATTTCACTCAGGTTCCCTACAAGAGGCTTACTATAGAACAGGGTATGCATATCATTCATCGTTCATTTATAGGGACACACAAAAGAGTTCGGTTAGAGTACTGTCTAAGAACAATAATTGCTGGACGTGTGTTTTAAGTTTTGGTACGTTTTTAAATTAAACTAATTTTTTGTCTTTTACTTGGTGGGAATAAATTCTAAAACTGGGGTAAGATACTACAGGGCAGTACTAAAGATGTCGAATTCATTTCCGTTTATTGACCGAAATTGTTGAAGGAGATTTTACAACTGTGCTATTTGTTTCCTAACTGAACTAAATTTTAGTATACTATGTATTATACATACAAATCTATAGATCATATACAGGGCTGTACAAAAAAAATTAAGATATTTTTCCGACTATTGATAGTAAGTCCTGAAATTGGGTTTTCAAATGTAGTATGTGTTTTTCTATCTTCTTTCACTTTATTAAACGGTGACGTTTTGTTAATGTTTTCTGGAGGTGTTGGAAATAATCTATGCTTGACGCATGATTTTTCGTTATTTTTTTTTTTCTAAAAGAGCGTGCAATAACTGCAAAAATTGTCTTATAAAAATATATACTTCTATTATTATTATTATTATTTTTAAAGTATTTCTTTTTCAGGAAAATGTCAAGTAAATTTTTTGTGAGGTTTTTAATTTTTTTTTAAATTATTATTGGCTTTCGAAAATGTTTTAATTTATTTTAATCTGTTACAACACACCACAGTCAATGGGAAAAAAATGTTTCAAGTGCTTTTTAATGATGTAACACCATTTCAATTATAATGAAATGATATGCATTTATGAAGTGTCCTAAAACATGCTTTCTATAGAATATGGGGGGGGGGGGCAAAGCATTTATTATTCATTTAAGATGGTCACACAAAAGTATTCTGTTCTGTAACGGTCAACGGGGGAAAATTGTTTGCAATATATTTTAATGATGTTACATTACTTCAAACATAATGAAATTTATATGCATTACTTAGGTGCACTATAAGTTGTTTTCTGAAAAGTAAAGGATTGAGTTTATCGCTCATTTAAAGAGACATATAAAAGAATTCGATGACCGATAATTGCGGGAAGTGCGGTTTCAAATTTTCTTTGCATTTCTAAGTTTAACTAAACTTTTGTATAGTACGTGGTGTGTATAAATTCTGTTACAGGAATTCTTAAGTATTACTGACTATGAAAGGGGGGGGGGGGGATTGCTTAAGGGTAATTTTTAATTATGCTATGCATAATTGTTCAATTATATTGTCCTGTTCTTTGTTCAATTGTCCTGTTCAATTATATTTAGTATAATAATATAAGTTTGGGAAATATAATTAAATTCATATACAGGGCTACGCAAAGAACAAGATACATTGCCGTTTATGGTGGGTAACTGCTGGAAGTACGTTTTAAACTGTGTTATACTTTTTATCTTAATTAAATTTTAACTTAATATGTAGTGTGTACAAGATCCTTTAGATAATATACAGGGCTGTACAAAAAAAAATTGACTGCATTTCCTTCTAGTGGTGAAAATCTCTGAAAATTAATTTTCTAACTGAACTAGATTTTAGCATGGTATGTAGTATATATGCCAATATATAGATCATATACAGGGCTGCATTATATAATTTGGCACCTTATTTCACTACGGAGGTAAGTGATAAAACTAAATTTTTAAATGTATTATATGTTTTCTAAACTGTTTAGTTTAATATCTTCTTTCACCTTATTTGACGATGAAGTTTCAATACAGTTTTCTGGATGTGTTGGAAAATATTTTAGGTATTTTAGGAAGAGCGGTTTGGTGTAAAAGAATGTTATTTTTCTTTTAACAAAAAGAAAAAGAGAGAAAAAAAGCCTTTATTGTTATCCACATTCAATTTGAAACATTTTGTTTCAAGAATCGCTCATGTTTGAGGCTCAGTCCTATATTAAAAATCCTATTTTAAATATTCTATATTAAAATTTTTTTGATGATTTTGTAAAAAGAAAAGCTATATCTACACCATACGAGGATTTTTTAAAAATGTAACATAGTACTGTGTTTCTGAATAACGTATTCTAATTTTGCGTCTATTGGACAATCTTTACGAAAATTAGAGCCTAAAATGTAAAAAAATAATAAACAATAAAAATAAAAAGACAAAAAACAGACACAGATAAATATAATATTTTTAAATCCTGATGAAAGTTATACGTGTTCACCATCAAAATAAGCTCTTTCCAACAATAAAAAAAAGTAGTAGTACATATATCAAAATCACAATATCCATCCAAAAGTTATGTGTGGCCATAATATATATATATATATATATATATATATATATATATATATATATATATATATATATATATATATATATATATATATATATATACTGGGTGCGCCATAAATTCGTTAAAACTTTAAAATATCATTAAAAAGGAACAAATGATGCTAAAAAATTGCGGGTTACACGAATGGGATTAAGGGAGATCGTTTTTTTTTTTTTTAATGACAAAAATGTTATGGTTCAAAAAATTACCGATAGGTGGCACTGCCATGCATAATGTAAAGCAGATTTATGCAAATTAGACTGTCAATAAAACACCTCGATGCACATTAATGCAGACTAATTTGCATACATTTGCTTCATTTTATTCATGCCATCTATCGGTCATTTTTTGAACAACTTTTTTTGTTCTTAAAACATCCGATCTCTCTCTAAAGCCATTCGTGCATACCGCAATTTTTTAATCAAACTTTTATTCCTTTTAAATTAATTTTGTAAAGTTTTAACAAATTTATGGTGCACTCTGTATATATATATATATATATATATATGTATACACACAAACGAACTGTACAACCTGTTTTGTTTGAAGTTGGTTAAAAAGGAAGTTGGAATATATTTCTCAAATTTGTCGAAACCGGTTACGCTAAGCCATCTTCAACAACATGTTAAATTATAAATGGTATATATTTTATATTTAAACAAAATAATATCATTGTGATTTACAGTAAATTTCTTCTTTCCTTTTTTAAGGTTCACTCATCCTTAGTCTTTCATTAAAATAATAAAAATTACAAAGACGCTGCTGATAACATTTGAGTCAGAAAATATTCTTGTTTTATTAATACTAACGTTGACTTTAAATAAAATATTTTTTGTAGAACTTTTTCCAACCTGTTTTAAGAACAATTGTTTGAGGGTCACCTTCAAAGAAAATTGAATGGGAGGATATTCAGTTTTAAGAATTTAAAACAAAAACCAAAGAATCTTACATCATTATAACTAAACAACTCCTGAGTCAATATCAGCATAAATAATGTTATATAAAACCTCATTGTTTCCGTTTTAATCGAAAGTTTAGAAGTTATTATCAGGGAGTTATTATCAGATAATTATTTATTGTTTTAAAATATCTTATTTTACCAAAATAAAATAGGCTTTTTTTAAAAGAGCATTGAGTGTATATCAGATAATCTCTCTTCGATTTATATTATTACAGTATAACCTGCTAAGACAGAATCGCAAATTATAAAAAAAGATTCCGTTTTTGACAGGTTTCTGTGTTAAGAGATACAGCATCTATCTGTATTTTTTGTGGGGGCTTGGGGCATGAAATCTTTCCGTTTATCCCTTTTAGGGGCAAGTTATATTTATGGAATTTAGAATTCACACTAGAATTTTCGTAAAATTTTATTTGAAAATAGGGAAAAGCAATTCTACAGCTTTTTTTCACCAAAGTTATAAAGGTAAAATTTTATTCAAAAATTCTGTATAAATCGTGATGAAAATTAAGTGGAATTAAATATATTACAGCGCACTTCAAAGGATTAAGGGTCTTGGTCATCAGTTAAATCACAATTTTCCCTCGCTTATGTTAAACCTATGGACGAGAAGTGAATTTTTATTTTTTAAATATCTTTCAGAAAATTTATATTTTTAACTTCTTTTTTCTGTATATTCTTCTCAAAAAATGCCACTTTCTTTTTTTAGTTGACAAAATATTTTTCAAATATATGTTTAATCTAATATTTTATGTATTAAAAGCTGACAAGCTGTGAGTAAGATTTCAACACTTCAAATAAAATTAAGTATATATTTTAGAAATACTTTGTCAACTAAAAAAAAAAAAAGGAGAGAGACATTCTTTAAGACGAATACACAGAAGAAATAAGTTAAAAATAATTATTTCCTGATGAGATATTTTAAAAATAAGAATGCATTCCACGCCATGTAAGTTTAATATTAGCGACGATTAATTTGAGACCTCACTGACCAATACCTTTAAGCTAGGATTCCCTTATAGATAGTTTTTTTCCACAAATTTTACTGCACTATACTTTTCGATACAATTTTTTTTAAGGCTTCATAAATACGAGAATACGATAGACAATGAGTCCTCGCATTTGCTATATATTTTTGTTGAAAGACGTAAATAAATGTATATATACCTTAAAACCTGTGAATGCATAACCTGCGTGTAACAGAAGTCTGCCTTAAACGGAAAATTTGACATCCCAACGAAAAGTATACAATACAAGTATAATGAACGTTGCATCTACTAAGACGGAAACTTGTGTAAAACAAATTTTTCCCCCGTTATTTATGACTCTATCTTAGCAGGTTTTAAAGTCTTTGAAAATGTCTATAAAGTGTTTTTTCACGTTTTGGAAAAATTGAAATAAATCAGAAAAGGTGACATTAATTTTTTTAAAGCCCACTTTAATTAAATAATCTTAGACTTAAGAATATGCCCTGAAACTGTACAAATTTAAAATTAAATGTCATGTGCATGTGCAATATTGAAATATTTCGAAGTCATATTTCTAAAAACATTCATTAGCATGTCATGCATTCATTTGTCATGCACATTCATTGGCATTCATTTGCATGTCATGTGATTAAAATTCTTTTAAATTTTGAATTTCTCTTTAAATGTGCCTTAAAGGGGGGGTTACTATATTTGGTATCTTTAAAGGAATTGTTTTCTTAAACTAGGATAAAGATGTACAACTAAAAGGTTTTAACACCATGTTTATTGGAGTTTAGACAAACTCCATGGTTTTTTTTCCTAATTAGAAATACTTGAAACTTTGCCTCATATGACGGAGAGTATGTGTCTTCGATGCACCTCCAATGGGACAGACATTTTTCTCAAGACTCGGTTATTTGAAACTGATTTTTGAAATAAACTATAAAAGATTGTGATATTCTCTGGACCCATAGTTCGTATGTTTTGGGGGAAAACATAAAAAGTGATTAAAAAAAGTTTAGTCTCAAGTTCTTGAAAGTCCTTGAAAATTTGAAAAATGTAATAATAATCTTTGAATTAAAAAAAAAAAAAAAGAAAAGAAAATCAGCCCATCAAATTTAATTTTATGGCCTTATCAACATTTTTCGCGTCTAAATGGCAAAAAAAGTGAAGGAAATAATTCAACTTTTTTTTTTTTAAGCTGTTAGTAAATTCAAATTGTACAATGATAAATGGTAAGTAACAATATTCTTTAATCGGGGAAGCTTACTTTTAGTTAACTCTTTAACTTATTTTTAATTCTGAAGTAATGTTTTTCACAAGCAAATTTTTAAATACTGGTGAAAATGCAATAACATAAAAATAAATTTCATTTGAGACATTACGTCTGGTCTTGTAACGATATCAAGTCTTATATATATACTAAAAAAAGAAGATCATGCTGTGTCTTTTTAACTTTTCATGACGTATGAAATTTCTTTCCATGGTATAGATGTACCATAATAATCTAAAATACTTTATTCGTCAAATATTTTCTAATATGTTGCCTTAAAAATACTTAGTGTGAAACTCCCAGTAACTGACATTTTAAGTATTCTTTCCTGTTCAAATCACTATTACAAAAATTTAAATCTATTTTATACTTACCTTTGTTTTTGAAAGGATAGTAGAGATATATTAAAAAAATATTGTTGGCAAAATTTTGAAAAATTATACATTTTATTAAAAATTAATTTTTTTCACAAATATGGTTAAAAACTCCAGTAACTGACACTATCCCTACTTTGAAACATCAATAACTGACACAAAGTGAACCAGTGACTGACACTCTATTTTAAAAGATTAAAATGCTTTAAAAAAAAAAACTTTATTCTTTATTAGAAAAACAAAATACATTAATATTTATTATAAAAAATGGGATTTAGTAAGCTGTACTGTATTATTAGTAATACAGAGTATATAGTAAGAGTATATAGCAGTAATATTTAGTACTGCATTATTAGTAACGCAGATATCCAATAACTAACATTTATGAACCAGTAACTGACATCTGGTGTCAGACACTGGTAAAACAACTTAAATTTTAATGATGTTTACTACAAGATAAATTTAATTTATTATTATGCATTTTTAAATAGTTCAAGTAATATATTTAAACTTTCTTTAATATAATCAATAAATGACACCTCTGTCAGAGACTGGTGAAAGGAAATTATAAGGAACCAATAACTGGCATCCCCCATTAAGCTAAATTAAATAACTACAAACCCTAAATCATGGCCCTAATGTATCATATGCATCTTCAAACTAATTTCTAGTAGTATAATTTTAAGAAAAATGTTTTGGATGGTTGCATAACAAATAGATTAGAAAAACGCTTCCTTAATTTTAGAAATAAGATGGTTGCTTTAAAATGGCACTTTTTGTATTATCAAAAGTTCCTTCCTCATAGAATATTTTCTTGGCCCCCTAGTGCTGAATAAATTGACTCCAAAACAAAAATAAGTGTCGAATTTATCACTAGATTACATTACTTTGTAGAATTTTGCAACAAATTGCTTATTTCAGTTAGATTTTTGCTCAAGTGTCAGTTACTGGTTAGGTGTCAATAACTGGGGGTTTCACCCTATTACTAATTTTTTTTTTAATCTGATAAAAATTATCGAAAATATACAGGCAATAAGGTGATTCTTACTGTTATGTATTAAGCTTATTTTAGAGCCATTTTAATGCATGTAATGTTGCAAATATCAAAATATCAATCCTTGAAAATATATAAAAATATCCTTGAAAATCCTTGAAAAGTGCGTGAGTTTTATTTGTTCTGAGGTGTATGAACGATGTACCCACAATATGTATAAATTTTAATAGTGAACTTTTTTTTAACACTAAACTTAAAAACAAACTCAAAAAGTAATCCTTTTTTATTTTTCTTAGTGACCTCTATTTTGTCAATATAAACTAAACTTACACTAAATTTAAAAACAAACCCTAAAAGTAACCCTCTTTTTATTTTTTCCAAGTGACAGCCATTTTGTCAATAATGAAGTTTTTAAAGACAAAAGCGTATCATAATATTTCAGACCTAACTCGATTTTAGATGAATAGATCGTGAGAAAGGTGACCGTCTCATTGGAGTTACAAGGTAAATAGCCCTTCACGTGAGGTAAATTTTCAAATATTTCACACTGAAAAATACTCATGGAGCTCGTCTAAAACTTCGATAAATATAATGCAAAAAACCTCCGACCGAAATATAAAAAGAAAGACCAAAATATATTTTTTAATGGATGTTCCATAGAGAAATGTCTAAAGTAGCAAAAATTATAACTTTTAAGTTAATGTATAGTAATTTTATAAAGAGACAACTACTTAAATATATCCCCAAATAATGATTTATATGAAAATGATATGCATCGAATTTTAACCCGTATTCATTGAAGTATTGTCAGATGTTTATACACTAGTGTAACGTGACTGAACTGATTATACCCTTCACTGATGTACAATATCAGTATTGTGACAATACACTAATGCTATTTTGAGACGCACCTTTTGAACAAGTTTCGCACATGTGTAGTATTAAAATCTGTAACTAACAAAAGTATAATTTTTATATGGTATAGAGATAGGGTATATATAAAAAAATATAGAGATGAAATATGAGGTGAAATAGGAGTGGAGACAAGTGCATCAATGATTTAGGCAAAACTATTTAAATATAAGGAAAAATGACTCCTTTGTACAGTACCATAACTTGGACACAAATAAAAAATGTGGTCTATTATCCCGTCGACCAGTTTCTATTAAAAAATAAATAAATAAATGTCGCCAAACAATAGGATATCACGCCCAAATTGCATAAGCACGCCGCCACATTCGTTTTACCTTCACGATTTGTAATCAATTTGTAATCAACTGTGACCGAATGCCTCGTCAGTGTATTCCGAATATGGAAGATTGTTGGAAAAGTACCCCGCCGAAATTTGTTTTTAAAATTGTAGACAAGACTACCGTCCTAAAACTTGCAGGACAAAATAAAGTTTCGCATAAAAATTCCTTGTTTACGGTTTCTTTATACTACTGTTATAGTTAAGTTTTCTGGAGTGGCGTAATAAATGTCAATAATAACGGAAGTTTGAAAGGAACAGATTGTTCTTTATTTAGTCAAATAATGTAAACAGATATAACATATACAACAATAATAAATAACAGATATAATGAACGAAATATAGATAGATAATCATTAGATAAAGCCTTGAAATTATGAGACAAAAAATTAACAAAATTTACATTATATATATATATATATATATATATATATATATATATATATATATATATATATATATATTTCTTCAGAATGCGAGAAAAAATAGAGAAATAGCAGTTAACATGTATCCTTCATTAGAAAAACTAAAGTGACCTACCTATACATAAAATAAATAAAAATGGAATACGTATATCGCGTGGTAGTGTTGCATCTGAAGTCATAAGTGACATCGCGCTTTAGTATTATTGACATTAAACATCTCATTGTTTGGCAACAGATTTTTTTATTTTATTTTTTTTTTAATGGAAAGTGGTTGACAAGTATCGAAAAAAGTGTAAAAATAGTCCTGGGTATATTTAGTTATTATTTAATGCTCTTAACCTGTAGATTATTGGTAATTCGTGTCAATAAACACAACAGAAAAGACCCAGAATGGATTTAAAACGCTTTTTTCATCTTGTTTTTTGGGGGTCCAAGTAACCCAAGTTATGGTACACTAGTGTCCAGAAATTAAGGGGCAGTGACCAATTTCAGACTTTTCGTCAAATATCTACTGAAACTCGTGAGGAAATGTCCGGAATGCCCTTGAACTTTGAAGATGTAAAGACCATGTTTGACTTCATGTTTTTCAGTGAAGATTTTGTCTCGAGGACAATTAGGGGGGAGGGCAATAATAATTTTAATAATAAAATAATATTTTGATCACCCAAGTAACAGAAAATGTGGAAATGGTCTGTCACTGTAGCAGATGACTATGTAGGTCCTGTTCAACATTTGTGTGCATTTGTGTAAGCATAGAACGTATATTCGTGAAGATGTTAACGTTTCTGTGAAAAATTTAAAAGTTTTTTTTTTTTTTTTTTAAATAGCATGCAGAGTTTTCAGGCGAATTTAACACCGCTTTCCAGAAACTTGACAAAAAAATTGTAGAAATAGTATACTGTAATTAAAATATTAATATATTGAATATATGATGAAATATGGGTATTTGTATGTAATAAATTTGAACTGCGCATGCGCAAACTACAGCAATGATTTTTTGTTATGATTTGATGGACAATACTACAGGGCAACTCATATAAAAAGACCAGTGAAATATCGTGAAAACTCAAAAAGTTACAGCAATAATTTTATAAATTGAGGAGGAAATCCCATAGGATTATATGGGATTTCCTCCTCAATTTTGTCAATAGTGACTAAATAGCTAAAAGTCCCGTCTAGCCACTTCCATTCAAGATCCTTATAGCACAACCAGCTTATGTGATACTACTATGAAGTGAATATTCGCCTCAAACGTCATGGTCGCAATGAATACCAAAATGTGACTCCATTCATTCAAAAACATTGTGACTTTCAATCGAATGTTTTTAATTTTCCTGCAAATGTGGTACATCTTGAATTATAATGATTGCATTGCCAACACTAAATTTTCAGAACGATCGTGTCTCCGACAATCGACATAAAATGGCAACTTTATTGATATTTTCTGAATGGTGCTTTACTTTTATAGGGGAGAGATGTCATGTTTGATTTATTATAATCTGAGTAAGTATATCTTTTATTCGTCTATGGATGAAAGAGTTTGAATTTCAAAGCAGCCTTAATGTATAAATATTTATATCATTTTTTTTCTTTTCTAACTCTCATATTTTAACAAAACATCTTCGCTTGTATCGTGTCTAGGAGAAAAAGCAAAGACGATTAATAAAGATTTAAATTCTCTGCCTGACCTTTATTGATGAGATTATAAAACGGTTAGAAATGGAGTAGGGAAATTAGTTCTCTAGCTTTGTTCTCCTGGAACAGATCATTCGTAGATTGCATCGTGGTTAGTTAAAGATGGTGATGGGCATAAATGATTTTGATAATCGAATGAATCATTCGGGTATGCACAAAAGCATGGCTGCGAATCTCAGTATCCTTTTTAATCAATGAAAACCAGAAATTTTATGGAAAAAATACATAAATCATATATATATATATATATATATATATATATATATATATATATATGTATGTGTATGTATATACAGGGTGTTCTAGAAAGCACTCCCCAACTTTGAAATGACATAACTTCGAAACAGTGAGAGATAGAAATGTGAAACAAGTTGAATGTTAAACAGATAGGTCTGGAATTTGTTATTCACGAATGTGAAAAAATACTTCCAATATTGGATAATAGGTGGCAGCACAAGCACATGGAACTTTAAATGGTACTCAGAAGGACAGAAATTTCATCCATGCGTCTGTTTCATTGCTGACACGTGTAAAAAGTTGTATAGAATTAGAGAATAATTCGGAATTCAAGAATATCATGCCGTATTCACCATATTCCCCGGATCTGAATCCATGCGACTTCTTTTTGTGGGGTTACTTGAAGGACGCTGTTTATTCTAAGAATCCCCAAACGTTGGAACAGCTCTAACAATTCATCTGTGAGGCATGTGCATCCATTTCAATAGAAGTATTGCAACAAGTGATTTCGAACGTTACCTTTAGGTTGCGTCATGTTGTTGCTGAAAAAGGTAACCATATCGAAACCATTGTAATGTGATTTTTATCTCAGTTCAAACAGCTCACTTTCAGGAACTATTTCAAAGACACAGCTTTGTGATTGCAGCGCCCTCTCGTGTCCAATATTGGAACTATTTTTTAAAATTGATGTATAAAAAATTCCAGACCTATCTGTCTAACATTCAACTTGTTTCACATTTCTATCTCTCACTGTTTCGAAGTTATGTCATTTCAAAGTTGGGGAGTCCTTTCTAGAACACCCTGTATATATATATATATATATATGTGTGTGTGGTTTTCATTTTATTATTATTATTATTATTATTTTTTCTTTACAAAATTTCTGGTTTTAATTGATTAAAATGAATACGAAGGTTGGCAGCAATGCTTTTGCGCATGCTCGAATGATTCATTCGAATATAAAATCATTCATTATGCCCATCACTAGTTAAAGATGAGATTATCTTCTGCGATTGTATACATACTGATTGTTAGGCTGTTGACTGGTGTATAAATCTGTATGAAATGGTTAAGATGAAAACTATATTATCAAACACGATAAAACAAAATCATGATATACAAAAATGACAGTAACTGAGAGTAACTTTGAAGTTACTTATTTTCAGAAACATTTATGTAAAGACCCCATCAGAAACTTCAGAAACCAATAGGTTTCTCAAAGTAACAGAAATGTATTTTCTGAAATTTAACTCTTGAAGGTTGGTGGGATAATATATATATCGCTTAATTTCAATCCTCAAATGCCACAATGGCGCCAGAATTTTGTAATAAAATTTTGCTTTTATAATGTAAGTGAAGAAAAGCATTTATTTATTTTCAAATAACATTTATTCGTTAATCCTGGTGTCATTCAATCAGTTCAACACTTTAGCAACTAATGTACTTTGACTCTGAAAGGTTAAAGACAGTGAAAGGCCCCCTTTTATTTCAGAAACGATTTCGTAGACATTAGAAATCTATGTTATTCTGAGGTTTGTGATCCTTCTCTGAATGATTTATGAAGATAAGGAAAATGTTTCCAGAATCATGTGTAACTATGAGGTTACATTATTTTTTTGTAACCATTTCTGTTGTTCGGGAAAACATTCTAATATTTTATTATAGTGAATGGGCAACAGAATACATCTGACTCAACTGGAATTTTTCGTGGTTAAACATACATTAATCACTCTTTTATCTGAACAATACTACTTATTGACATTAACGAAACTTGTCATATTTATTTTTTCCTCTACAAGTAATTTTGAATGTATTAACAACATCTAGTCTTATTACGCGAAAAACCAAGGATTTTCTTCAGAGGAAGATGATCATTTAAGCTTAGTTTTATACATGATTTACATTTTGGAAAATTGCGAGAGCGAAACTTGTATGATGTAGACAAGTGCTTTAGACTTTCCTCGTAACTCGGTGCAGTAGCCTGTTTACAGGGAAAAAAATGTAAAAAAACAAATAATCTCTTTTCTTTGTGACATTCGGACTGGAGTGTCTAACAACCGTGTCCAAACGAATGATCAAACATAAAAGTAGAAATTAGAACATTGGATTTCTCGTTTCGATAAATAACTTAGAGTTCCAGAAAATTACTGATGCGCTCTGATTGCCACTTAAGTGCTTGCTCAGTTATTTTGAGCTTTTCCTCTCTTACTCTTTCTTTTTTTTTTTTTTCCGTGGCATCTATCTTCTTTCTGGGAGCACTTTTACAAGAATTATCGTCCAAATGATAACGATTAATATATTTGCGATTCATTTGATGAAATATTTCTAAAAAACGCATTTTTATTATAAATTTAGAAATTACAATAAAACCTGCTAAGACTGAATCACAGAGAAAAGCTCGTTTTATACAGGTCTGTATCTCAGCAGGTATGCCACCCATCAGGGCCTGACAAATGCAGTTGCCAGGTCACCAGTGGCGATCAAGTTTTTTATATCTGGCGACCAAGTATTTTAATCTGGCAGTTTTTTTTTTAAGTTTAGCCTAAAAAAGAAGCTCAAATGGCTTGTTTTCTCCCCCTATCCCAATTCGTGCACGGCAAGCAGTGATCATTCTTTTCTCTCACAGTTTTAATGAAAGAACAAAGTTTAAAAGGCATTTTCTATCTCATGCACAGAAAACGCCGTCCTTTGTCGCTCTAGACAGCTAGCATGTCATGTAACTTGAATGAAGGATAAGTGTATGTGTGTGTGTGGGGGGGGGGGGAGGGGTTCAATACAACAGTAAAAAATAGTGACAATACAGCCTCTGTGGCATATGAAATTGGACACAATGCTAAAATATGCTCATGTATTTGTCATTAAATTTTTGTGTTCAGAATTAAAACTGATTAATCTATCATGTTCATTTTAAAGAATAAATAACATATAAGTGATTATAAGTAATTTATTTGAAGTAAATCTGTAAAATTAAATTATGTAACTAATCTAAACTATGTAATTAATAATTCTAAACTATGCTTGTTATTATTTTTTCTCAATTAATTCATAAAAAACTTTTGTGTTTTTGAAAATCAAGGACGGTAAGGGGGGGGGGGGTATTTTTTACTGGCAGCTAGAATTTTTTGCTAGCTACCAGATTCTATGAAATTTGTCTATAATATTGCTCTGCCGTCTATTAAAAGTGTTTTGTATTATTCCGTCTAGATCAGGCTTTTAGATTGATGTCTATAGTAATCGACCTGTTGCAATAACTTTGTTTATATAATCTGTATATATTTATTAATGTATAATGCAAATTTAGTCTTCAAGATAACGTCCGAAATACTGAATCAAAGCGAGCCTAATAACAATGCATTGATCTTACCAGTATCTTGGATAAGTTCCTTAATTATGCATGCAGCTCTTATAGTTTGTTTACAGGGCCACACAAAAGCTAAAAATTTGCAATATTTGTCATCACGATAACGTCCGAAACTGAACCAATTCCAATCTAATTTGGACAGTGTATTTACCTTGCAATTATCTTGGATAAATTTGTTAATGAAGTACGTAACTCTTATAGTTCGTTTAAAGGGACACACAGAAGCAAACCATGCAAGTCTTGGTGTCTCAACAATATGCGAAATTCTGAATCAATTTAAACCTAATTGGGGCAGTGTAATTTTACAAGTATCTTGTATGAATTCCTTAATCGAGTTATGTTGCTCTTATATTTCGTTTACAGGGTTACCAAATGTTTTAGATGGCATTCATTGAATGGTTAGGGTTAAAAAACAGCCTATAGGCGATTATTAAACTACGATTTCAACAAAATTTTAAAAAATTTTATGTACTTACCTCATATACATTCAATTGCATTTGGTAAGTTTAATTTAAGAATTCACTGCAAACTACCTATCTCACCAAAATAGCGAATTAAGAAAGAGGGTGATCAATTGGTTTAATTTATATTAAATCTGATGCATGTATCTTAAAAAAAATATATAATAATAATACTATATATATATATATATATATATATAAATCAACCTATTCTTCCGAATGAGTCGGAAGGACTTGTTTTTCATTTAAGGAAAGTCAGTACCTTTTATTTTATTATTAATATTTTTGGTGTGTTTATGTATGTGCGTTTTACAATACTTTTTTGGTATTTTATTAAATAGTTTAATGAAGAAAAATGATTTAATTAAGCAAAAATGCAATTTTTGTAATAAAATTTGAAATATTCGTTATTTTTTTAAAATTAAAAACATTTTAAAACCTTTCTTGTCTTACAATTTTAAACTTTTTAAAACTGTTTTTTGCATGTTTTTCTCAAAAGTTCTAAAATGCTACGCATCAGATTTACAAAAACTTAATTAATTTAAGATAAGTAAATAAAATATCATGACAAGTATAAGTACAGTAAAAATGACTATTTACTTAACATTTTTACTTTTTACAGATAAACAATTTATATTACTAAAACTCCGATCCCCAATTTTATGAAATGTACATTAAGAATCGTTCAAAAAATAGCAAGTCAGTTGAAAAGTATATGTTGAAGTTTTAGCGTTTTGATCATACTGATATATATTGCAGAAACACAAACCGAGAAAATTTTTAAGATTGCAACTCTGAATCACTTAAATGTAAATAGATGCAATAAAAAGACTTTTTCGCATATTTATAATCATCGAATCATTATGTAACTTTGCTAGAATATACTATATTGATGTCTAAATATATTTTAAGCGAAAAATTGGAAAATTGATATTTTCGTCATTTTTTTGCAAAGTGGAAGATACCGAATCCCCATAAGGCAGGGTTCTATCTTAGATTCCATCTGCACAGGTTTTACAGTATAAACATTTTCAAATTGTTATCATCAATATAGCTTTACACTGAAAGTATCAGCAATGGAAATATTTTTTGTCGATATTAGTGCAATGTTGTCTTCGAGGTTAAATAATATTTTATACCAATATCCACAATATTGGCTAAGTTAAAGTTAATATTGGTCAGTGTCTTGGCCATATAACCAAGGCTGTCCATGCAAACAATGTTGGGCTAATATTCAACGATATAATTTCTTATTTTCCTGTCACCTATCTTATTTCTGGGCGAATTATATTCTAATCGATAGCGGTTAATATACTCGTGTTTCATTCAATAAAATATTTCAAAATAATGCACTTTATTATAATTAAAATCATTTTTACATCTTCCATAACTAGCAGAAAAGCAACATTGGTTATATTGGAGTCAAATATTGCACTAATATTGCATTCATCGGAAATACTTTCATTAAAATACCAATATTGGTTTTGTCTTTAAATTGGAAAAATTTGCAATTCCATGATAACATTACAGAAGTATTCGCTTGCAATTAGTATTGGCAATGAGACGCCAATATTGCAGATCTGTATACATTATAACACTGACCTATTTGAAAACCTTGTATCTCGATTTTTCAAATATTAATTAGATTGTTATAATTATTTGTTAATATTTTTTAAACTCAACAATTTCCAAAATCAATACTACTGCAACAATGTACATCAATAGTATATCTGCAAGAAGACACTTGTATGAATGCAGCTGAAAGATAAAAATATACACGCACAATATGATAGGATTGAAAGGTATTTATTCAACCGCGAGATGTGTGCATGCGTATGCTGGACAGATTGGCCATTACCGTCTGTATTGTAGAGGCCCGACAGGTGCAAATGTAAATCTCTTTGATGTTACAAAAGAAGGTTACTCTCACTGGCTTGTACTGGAGCAGCTACTTCCCAGTAAAATCTTGTATCGCTAACCTCGAGGCCGAGTTTTGCATTATTTTCGTGAAGTTTTATTTAGTTTTGTTTACATGTTTTAGTGTGCATTTAATTTCTAAAATTGAATCATCAAGATCTGGTGACTCTTCAATGTGTTTAATGGGAGACACGTGTGAAAAGAGACGGTAATGGATTGGCCGCCACTGTTGAATATACGTAAGTTTTTAAGGTGCATTTACATTATCGTCCTAGGCACGGTATTATACAGTGGTTCTAGGCGTTGGCATTACTGGCGTTAAATCATAAGATCCAACCAATCAGCGTGCTTCATTGGTTCTTTAAGCCAGGATTGGTTGAATATTATACTTTAATGCCTAAAACGATAACACCCTAATATAAATGCACCTTAACAATTCAACCGAAACTTAATACATCAGTGTACACAAAATGATCATGAAGACTTTTAAAAAATCATAAATTTTGCGTATTCTGAATAAGGTATTTAAAGTATCAAAGCTAAGGGCGGATCATTCACTGAGACCTAATCTTAATATGTTGAGATCGATTACATTCAATTGAAGCACATTATTTTTAAAATGTAATACATACCTGCTAAGAGTAAACAAAATATCCATGCTAACTTCATGATTATATTTTCTTTAGTGTTTCATAGAACTTCTGTAAAGAGGAAAAAGATTAAATGTTAGAAAAATATTTATATTGCAATATGTTTTTATAATTTTAGAAGTTATAATAATAATAAAAAAAAATATATATATATAACCAATTTTACTATTAATCCCCCCCCCCTTATTTTTTTAAAGCCTTATCTGCAATTCTAGTTTGGATTTTCAAAATCAGACTGCTTTGCAACTATGTTACATCAAAAAATATACATCATAAAGAGATCATTAAATAATATTCATAATATTGTTTATTATTCGGGTTACAATATGCTGTACCATTTATTCAAAAACTAATCGCCAAAAATCTTAACACATATGAACCTTTTTATGTATTACCGAAGAAATTATGCATAATAAAATGACCCAAGTGGAAAAATATTGTAATCTATTGCAGCAATGTATAAAAAAATTGAGACATTAGGAGAAAGTATATTTAAAACTTTTATGTGTCCCTGTTAATAATAATAAGAGTATTAATCAACCTATGTACGATACTACGACTATTTTAAAACGGAAAAATACTGCTGCATACCTGTACAAAATATGAAGATTTTGTTGCTATTGGCGTATTTTTATTAAATTTAGAGCTCGAAGAGATAGGCAAGGACACAGAAAGGCAGATATGATATTAGTGTATTCTGATTAACTTCATACGGAGAAAATTGAAGAACCAACTTCTTTTGAACCAAAACATCAAAATCGGTTAATCAGCTTAAAAATTAATTAAAAAAGTCATTTTAAAAAACTTAAAAAAATCTTTTGAGTACGCCTTAATTTTTGCAAATGTTTAGATATTTATTATGTCTTCTAAATAGTAAATTCCCCGTAAATATAAACGTGTCAATTTTTAGAGAGTTTTTTTTTCTCCTTCTACTCACCCCTTATATTCTCAACAAAATATAACACTTTTATAATATTAAAAAATAATAATAATAATAAAATAAAGAATATGAAACTTTTATCAAACTTGTTAATTTTTATTCCTTTTTGACCTCTACTGACTCTAACTACTGTTTTGCTTTAAAATACTAGTGTTTCAACGAAGAAAAACCATGTTTTTAATGTAATTGTAAACCAATAAAATATTTAAAGAAACAGTGATAAAAAAAAGTTCTATTAAGATATGTTTAGTTATCAGTTTATTTGCTTAATTTTTCAAGGGGGTATTAAACTTTTTTTTCGATATCATCTTGAATTTTTTATTTAAATATCATTTAAAATTTAATTTGTAAAAATTATACCTTCGACTTTTCATTACTGGAAATTTCAGAAACATTCCTGATTTAGGTTAATCTTTTAAAAGGTTGCAAGTTTTCCTAATTAAGAAATTTAAAAAAATGTTGTGTACATAACTATTTTTATTTATAATCATATTAGAAAATTTCAATAAAATAAACACATTTAAATTTCCAGTACAAGCTTTTGTGCAAAACCGTATGTAAATATTTAAATATTTATATTTATTTTGAGATTTATATAAATCTATATGAATTATATCTGAAAAGTTAAATGAAGAATAAAAGGCAAACTAGCTGAAAAATAGTTTAAAAGGGAATTAAATGGCTATTTAATATTTAGATGATTAGTGAAACGATTTTTTAATATTTTTATTATTTTTATTTAAAAAACATGTTTAATGTGACAGTTTGAAGATACAGTATCACAAACTAAATATAAAAAGCGCAGCTTTTGTTAATGCATCTTTATCCAATTGTTTAAAATTTCCCTAGCAAAACTGATCACACGAATCAATTTCGAAGAGATTCACATGTTAATCTAAATATTATCAGATTTAAATTATGCATATTGTAATAGAGATGAAGAAAAATATACATTATTCGGAGTCTGGGATTTTTTTTTTAGGCGCCATATATTTTAAAGAAGAATTTTCGAAATTTCTGAGCTATTCGAAATTTATAAGCAGAGTGCGTATCGAGTCCTTTCAACCGAATTATCGTAAGCGACAACATGTTAATTTTGCGAGAGATAGTTTTTAAAATCTTATTGTTCTTAATCAGTATTTTAATTTTGTTTTCTTTATGAATTATTAGCCACATAAAAGAACCACTACAAAATTTACAATATGTTTCTACTTCGACAAAAGCATCATTTTGAAAACAACAGTAATAAAACTAATTTTGTACCATAAAGATTATTCTTGAAAACGGTGGTAGCTGAAAACTTGACAGCCTAAAGTTAACCCTGCAGAACTTGGCTTCTCTACGCACAGCGTCTCCAAGCAAAGAAACCGGTTTTACAGGCAAACCCCATTAACAAAAATGCTTTTTTAAATAGAAGCTATTTCAACCACAAAAGTTCAGTTGTATAACATCCTACAAATTTAAGATATTTTTGGTCAAATAATTTCATTTTAAAAGATCTTGTGCCATGCAATTGAACTTTCTTAGTTGAAAACAATTTATTCTTAAACAGGACATTTTTTTAAATTGTGCTTTGCCTGTAAAATATATTTTTTCTTTTTTCCGCTATACGATGTTATGCGTAGAGACGCTACATTCTATAGCATTAACTTAATTAATTTATTATTATTATTATTATTATTATTATTATTATTATTATTATTATTATTATTATTATTGAGTTGGGAGAATTTGCTAGTCGAAGCAGTTCGAAAATAACTAAGAAATTATTGTTTAAAATTAATAATTTTTTTAAACAAACTTTTAAAAAATAAATTATTTCATTTACTTTAAAATTATATATTATGTCATTTTGTTAAGTTTTCTAAATTGAAACCACATATTATTTAAGCAGGGCATTTGTTTAAATGTATTCCTTAGTAAAGTAAAATATCTTTAATACCACGCGCTATGCGTAGAGAAGCTGAATTCTCTAGCGTTTACTTTAATTCTGCCTATTGCCCATTGGTTTGCTTTTTTCAAGACATTCTGCGTATAATAGCTACAATGCTGAATTTAATAATAATAATAAAATAATAATAATAATAATAATAATAATAATAATAATAATTATAATAATAATAATAATAATAATAATAATAATTGTTATTGTTATTATTATTATTATTATTATTATTATTATTATTATTATTATTATTATTATTATTATTATTATTATTATTATTGTTATTATTGTTATTACTATTACTATTACTATTACTGTTATTATTATTATTATTATTATTATTATTATTATTATTATTATTATTTTGAAGGAAAGCTTGTAAGTAGGAACTTTTCTAAATCAACTACGAATATTGAAAAAAATATTAGTTGATATCAATTAACTGTTTTAATTTTTTAAAATATAAATTGCATCTTTTAAAATCAAATTATTTGTTCAAAAATATCTTAAATTTGTAGGATGCTATACAACTGAACTTTTGTGGTTGAAATAGCTTTTATTTAAAAAGGCCTTTTTGTTAATGTGGTTTGCCTGTAAAACCGGTTTCTTTGCTAGGAGACGCTATACGTAGAGAAGCCACGTTCTGCAGGGTTAACTTTAGGCCGTTAATTTTTTGGCTACCACCGTTTCCAAGAATAATATTCATGGTATATTTTTTCTACAACAGTTGGAAGAGAAATCTAAAGCAAAGAATATTGTTTGGAATCTTTATCATTAGAATCTTCACAAACCAATATATTTTTAAGATTTAAAGAATCATTTATAAAAAAAAAAGCCCCCTTTTCTGCCGGTAATTTTTAGAAACGTTCTCCGAGAAGTTTTTATTGTGTAAAAATATTTTAATTACATATTAAGTATAATTTATATAAAGATATCTTAAGCATGTATTAAGTATGATTTATATAAAAATATTTTAAATGTGTATTAGGTAAGATTTATATAAAAATATTCTAAGTATGTATGGTGTCATACACTTAAGCCTCTTTAGTTGAAATCCTTTATTTTACCCATATCCCCTTTGCCTGTAAATCAGGTTTCTTTTTTGCAAGACGTTATGCACAAGGAAGCTGCATTCAACGACATTCCCTTTAATAATGATTTTTTTTTCGAGGAAGGTTTTTTAGACGAAACACTTTGAAAACCACAGAGAATATTAAAAGAAATTATTGTTAGAAATCTTTTTATTTTAATTTAATATCAAATTATTTCCTTAAAATTATCTTTTTTTTCCCCCGAAGATTTAGTATACATAATAGTAATCAATGAGGCATAATCTGAAAATTATATTAAATCTTATTAAATTGTTTAATTTAATTTATAAAAGATTTCATTTAATTTATAATAGATTTCATTTAACTTATAATAAAAAAATTAAGTTATACAATTTCATAAAAAATTTTCTAAATAATAAAAAAAAAGTTAGTGTAAATAAATAAAATTAAAAATGAAAAAAAAAATGTTAAAAATTAAAAGTTAAAATATTTTTAAATTTATTTTTTCTTTCATTAAAGTAATTTATCATGGTACTTAAAAACGTTAAATTTGAATAAATCGTTCATTAGATAGTGTTAAAAGTTAGATATTGGCTCAACATTAACGAAACAGTCTTAAGATACTTAATATAATCTTTATATAATTTCAAATGGCGATTAAAAATAAGTAATTAAAATTAGTAATTTAATACAGTTGTTTATATCTACATTTAAGTTCAATACAAGAAATATAATTCAAAATAGAATCCTTTTGCGACTAAAAATATTAAATTAATTTAATTAATGCATACATAAAGTATACTTTAGAAGTATTCATATCTATTTTCAAAATTAATATAAGTAATAAAAATATAATAAGTATAATCAAAGATAGATACTTTTAATAATTAAAAATATGAAATAAATTATTAAAAGTAACCTATTTTTATTTCGACAGCACAGCAATACTGAATTAAAATTCTGATTATTGATAATCAAAAAATAATTTTTTTAATTCTATAACCATTTTTAAAAAATCTCATCTGTTTGTTCTACTCTTGAAAAATGTGTTTAATTTTAAATTTTGTTAATTTCTTCAATATTTGAAAGCTGTGAAATTAAGGGTAGGGGATAAATAAGTAACATCTGAAAAGGTTTTCGATTAAAAATATAATTCGATTTCATTTAAAATATCATGTTTTCATTCCTACTGTACAGCAACGCTAAATTAAATATTCCTTAATTACTGAAAATTAAAAAAGTACTATTCCTACCTATGAATATTTTGAAATAAAAATAGAAATTTGTGTGTTGTATTTTTTTTTTTTTTTTTCATTTCAATAGTGTTAATATCTTCTATATTTGAATGTTGTGAAATTAGAAATAGAATTTTATGCATTGCTAATTTCAAATTTTATGAGAAAAAATCGCTATATATGAAACGATTTTTAGTTAAAAATATAAATTGTATTTCTATACCATGCTTCTTCTTCCGAGAGTACAGCAGTGCTAAATCAAATATTGCTTGATTATTAAAAATGAAAAATTACAACTTCTATATTTGAATGTTATGAAATTAAAAATGTAAATTGGATTTCAATACCACGTTTTTCCTTCCAACTGTATAGCAATGCTAAATTAAATATTTTCCGATTATTAAAAATAAAAAAATTAGAACTTCTATATTTGAATGTTATGAAATTAAAATATTAATTGGATTTCAATACCAGGTTTCTCTTTGCAATTGTACAGCAGTGCTAAATTAAATATTTCCTGATTATTAAAAATAAAAAATTAGAACTTCTATATTTGAGTGTTATGAAATTAAAAATAGAACTGAAGAGGAAAAAAAATATATTAATTTTGAAAGAATGATGGACTCGAACATGTTGGTTTTCGAGATAAACTAACTCACCTCGTGCACACAGAAAAAGAAATGTCTCCTTTAAAAGCAAAAGTAGGGAGAGCGTTTTGAAAAGGAAAGAAACTTCACTTACACTGGTAGAGCAAAAAGAAACTGAGGGAAAACTGGATTGGAATCAGTAAGAGGAAAAGTAAACCTGGGGCATTGACGTTTAACGGTCCGATGAATTTTGAAGATATTTTGGTTTATTGTTTTTCTTTTTCTTTTCCTCTTGCAAAAACGGGATGAAGTGGAAAGACACTACCTCGTGATCTAATTCAAGTTTCTGTATCGTCTACCGATAACTGTTGTAACGTAACGGTGTACGGTCTCGGTGGCAGTGTGTTTCGCTTGGTTATACAGCGGAGCGTAGTTTATATTTTTCGCATTTACACGTTTTTCATTTATACATTTTTAAACTTCAGGCTACTTATGAGTCAGACGGCAAATCTCCTCCTCTAATATTAAATTTACAGGCCTGGAATGCATTCATATTTTTCGATTTTCTCCTAGGAAAATTAAAAATTTGTACCTTCTTTTTTTTCTGTACGCTCTTCTTGAAGAATGTTTCTTTCTTTTTAATTTAACAAAATATTTCAAAACTACACAGTTAGTTTTAATTTAAGGCTGCTAATTAGTCAATTTCCGAATTCCCCTAGCTAATGTTAAAACTATGAGCGTTGAATAAATTCGTATATTTAAAATATCTCCTTGGAAAATTAATATTTTTATCTTCTTTTTCTGAGTACTCTTCTTAAAAGGCGTCTCTTTTTTTTTCTTAGTTCTCAAAATATTTTTAAAATCTATGCTTAATTTACTATTTTGTGTGTTAAAAGCTGACAAACTGTGAGCAAAATTTTAACACTTCACATAAAATTAAGTATATATTAAGTATAATACGTCCATAAGTTTAACATTAGCGAGGGGAATTCGGAAGTTGACTGATTAGCAGTCTTAAGTGTTAAAGTCCTATTTACAATTCGTTTGCGTCACTTAGATTTTAATACTTGAAATATGAAATTAAGCATATATTTTAATGTTAAATTTATGGGCTTCTAATGCATCCATATTTTTCGAAATTTTTTTCGAAAAATTAAGGTTTTTAACTTATTTTTACTTTACGCTTTTCTTGAAAGTTGTTTCTTTCTGTTTTATTTGGCAAAATATTTCAAAAATACACAGTTAGTTTTAGTTTAAGTGTTAAAATCCTACTTACAATTCGTCTGTGTCGCTTAGATTTTAATACTTGAAATATAAAATTAAGCATATATTTTAGAAACATTTTGTCAAATAAAAAAGAAAGGAATCCATCAAGAAGAGCGTATAGAAAAAATAAGGTAAACGTTTTAATGTTTTGACGAGAAATTTGAAGATTTTCGGGTGCATGACAAGCCCATAGGTTTAACATTTAGAGAGGGGGATTAGCAGCTTGACTGACCGCTTCACTGAAACTCCCCGATCGCTAAAACCCACGTTAACCTACTGGAAAACTTAGAAGCGCGATTACTCATTACCTAATATAATTATTAAAATACGGTTTTCACCATCAGAAAGTAGACGTCAGATTCCGACGATATGTCTTTTTAAAAATTATCCCCGTAAATTTTAAGTATTTCTAAGAAGATGATAAAATTTAAAAGTTTGTAGGGACTTTTTAAATACTTAAAGTTTAAGAAGACAATTTTTACAAACGCACATCGTCGGCATCTGACGTCTACTTTCTGATGGTGAAAACAGTATTTTAATAATTATATTAGGTAATGAGTAATCGTGCTTCTAAGTTTTCCCATAGATTAACTTGGGTTTTCGCGATCGGGGAGTTTTAGCGAAGCGGCCCCTTACGTGTGTTCGAATGGTAAAAATATTTCATTTTGATGGAAATGCGAATTAGTAATTTCATTCATTCTTTTTACCCAAATAAATATCGACTCATTTTTTGGTATTATTATTATTTTTTTCACAATTCTACCAAAAAGGAAAGTCATGAAAAAATAATTGGATTTATTTATTATTTATTATTTATTATTATTATTCTTTGTAAAAATCTGAATACATAAATTAACATTTATGGGCACTATTATTTGCTTATTCCAATTGTTTTAAAATTCCTTAAAAATATGTATAATTGCATGGATGTAAAGTAAATTAGTATCATTAAATTCTATTATTAAAATTTTACTATTATATTCGGTTTACAATAATGCGTCTATTTTCACTTATACGCTTTTTAAGGATATTTCCTTGAAAACGCATAAGCGATGGATCATTGCATATAACTGTTTGATAAGAGTAGGTAAACACGTTTGACTTATTTTATGATTTTAGTTAATATTTTTATTTTTAATTTTTAATTGGAAGTTAAATTCGAAGAATAATATCTAGAAAATGATAGAGTGATGTTTTTTTCTTTTAATGTCTGTTTTAAGATTAATTTTCCATTAATAAAATCTCATAAATAGTCACTAGGAAGAATATTTAAATTGAAAATACCACTTTCAACTATTGAACGCTTGATAAAAGAAAAATCAATTTATAAAAGAAAAAATATAAATATACGCTCAGTATTCATTAAGTAATAAAAAATTTAAACATAAAAGTTTTTTTTTCTTTTTTTTTGGACTAAAGGATATTGAATTTTAATCAACTAAAAGTTATATTAATGGTTATATTATTTTTAAATTTTTAATGTTGCCTATTTTAAAAGTTTACTAAAGCTTCTCAAAAATTATTTTGTCCGCATAGAAACTAACCGCTCTTGTAATCTGTAAAATTATCATTTCAAAGTGATAAAAGTTTTAAATAATGTCATTGGCAAAAATATGCTATGTATATTTTCAAAATTTAGCATTTTGCGATGGGATTTTTTTAAAATCATTGGTTAAATTATATTATTAAGTATCATTAAATTTTGTATTTTATAAAAAAAAAAATACAATTTGTAATAATAAAATTTACGTTACATAATCTCAAAATAAAGTATATAAACTTATGTACTGAATAGTTATTTCAAATAATTATTTTTTTAACAAACTAATTAAAATCAAGTTCCATTTTTTATAATCGTTGGAAGTAATATAATATTCTCGTTTTATTTAACTTTTTTTTTTCCAGATGGCTTTTATATTCATAACCAGCAAACTTTTATAAAAACTGAAACAATACTTTGTAAAGCCAAGTAGTACATCTATTTTTGTACAAATTGAAAAAAAACAAAAAAAAAAACATGTACATATTTTTCTTTGGATTAATAATATAATAATATTTCTTCATAGCAGCATGCAGACATAATTTATACCCAACCTTTGACTACCTTTAAAAAATAAATTAATGACCAGTTTGTTGCTGTTGTTAAATATGTGCGTAGTAAAGTGTTAATAATTTTAATACATATTAGTGGACTGAAAAATTATTGAACTTGTTAGCTATGCTTGTTAGCTTTAATGCCTGTTAGCTTTAATGTATGTTAGCTTTAATACAAATTAGCTTTAATGCGTGCTCATATATATACAGAATCTGAAATCTAAACTACTTATACAGAAAACAATACTTTTGTAGGGAAAATAACATAGTTTTAGGTAGCCATCTTAATTATTTCTTAGGAAATGCATAGCAAAATAAAATAATTATCCTTACTAGTATTATCATGAATTACATTTGAATATTACTAATGAAAACATACAAACAATAGTAAAACCTATTATTGTTTTTGTTATAAGCCCTATTTATTATTATTATTATTATTATTATCATTATTATTATTATTATTATTATTAACAATACATTGAAATTTATCTAGAAAAACAGACAAACCTTCTTTCATTTATAATAATTTTTCAAATAGACTTTGTTTTGTAAAAAATAAAAATAAATAAAAAAAAAAAAACCCTTTTAAATGCAACTTTCGAGATAACTTAAAAATATCTGATATCTTAAAAAACTTTAGAACTAAGACAAAAAGTATCTTTAGAATTATATAAATATCTAAATGTTTGCGTAAGGACATACTGAGCACTTTTCAATCATATAAAATAAAACCTTGTAAATGTAGAAGGATGTTAACTGCAAGCAAAAAGCAAAATAAACCTGTTTATATGTACATTTTTTTTTAAATATACCATACGAATAGTATTCTTCCCTCTTTTGACTGGAATTTTATTTTATTTGTTTTCATAAATCCGCGATATTATCAAACGCAGACTAAACTAATATTGAAAATATCAATTATTACGAAATACAGTTAAATTATATGTTATATTATGCATACATGTATAGAAATAAAGATACATTTTTTCTTACAAGTTGCAGATACAACAATTTTAAAATAACTTACTATAAAAAAAGTGTTGTTTATTTATTGTTAATTGCTTTCAAAGTGCTTGATATTTTCAAGTTAAATACTTACAACTCTCAAACTAGAAACCCCAACTGTATTAAATATATATAAATATATATACTTAAAAAAAATCCTTCTTTTTCCTCTTTTGGATATTATATCATGCTATTTTAAAGTTCAACTTACTTTTTTTCTATCTAAATAATGCTCCCTGTTTATATAAATAGACAAAATATACACGAGTAAAATTAATTTTAATAAGTATATTTTTTTCTTTAAAAATACTAAAGTTAATCTCAGTACATTTCGCTTTTAAACGCGCTATTTTTGTAATGCATATGAATACGAGTAAACTTAAAATCTAATTATAAACAGACGTTTTTCGAACATAAACTTCCTGAAGAACATGGTTATTGTTAAAAATCTTGTTAGGAAACTAAGATTTAAATTAATATTTCGTTATACAACATTTAACATAGATTAAATATTTTATTTTTACAGATGTTTTATTTACATTTTTGCAATATATAGTGTATTTATAAAATATTTTTACTTAAAGATTTTTGGCATAAAATAGAAATCTTGAAAATTTTTGATTTACGTTTTGAGAGAAGGAGAAAATATAAAATGTGCTGCTAATTGTCGCAAACTATGCATTTTGAACACACATGTATATATATATATTCACCTTTTGGGCTCAGAACTTATTTATAAGTAATCGAAGAATCATGACATATTACTTCAAAAATTAAATTGTACAGAATAAAATAAATAAATAAATAAATAAAAATAAATCATTTATACAATTTTGTGTATATTTGATATAATATTATAATAATACATTTTTATATTAAACGCGAAATATAATTTTCTGACTGGTTATTTTTTCGGTTGTATGGTATATTTTTATTTAATGGTCTAAAAATAAGGAAATCCGTGCAATATTTTATCATCAAATTTTAATAAGATAAATTATCTGTTTCCAGCTCTTATCGATGTTTGAGCTCACATTTTTATTTATATATTTAAAAAGAAATGCATAATAAAGTCCGTATAACTATTTTAGCTGCATTTTCAGAAGCAAAAATATTTCATTATTTTTGGAGCCTTAAATCTGTAAATATATATATATATATATATATTTAAGTTACTCTGTTATTTATTAATTAACATTTTAAAACAGTCGCAATTTTCTGATTTACTAAAAGCGATCGTTTAATCTTCTTTTAAAGAGCAATTTATATATTTTTTTCTTCCTTATTCACGGAGAAATATTAATAATTCGTTATATTTTTTAATGCGGAATTTGATTTCGAGAATAAATATAATTTCATTTTATGCACACTAGAGAAATTTTTGTAATTAACGAGCATTAAAATTTTAATATTGAAAGAAGTGTAGAGCTTATTTTTGTTAATTTATGTAATTTATGTAATATTTCATACATGAAGTTCATATTAGACTGAAATTCTGTTACATTTTTTTTCTTTCGAAACGAGTAAAAAGTTTAAAGTGGTTTACATTTTGAAATTCTTTTATTATTTTTTTATGTGTTCTTATGACTGATTAACTTGTTTTTATAATTTAAAAACTTGAACGGCAAATACTAATTTTAACATCTTTTCAAATTTAATATTTATAAATTGTTATTATTGTTGTAGTTTCCTTAATTCAGCTTCTTTTAGTCTCAAGAATTTGATAAAAAGGATAATCCTTCACATTTGTGCCGTTTAAAAAAATAGACCGAATATTTTATTATTTATTTATTTGAAAAACTATCAATAGGATTTAATTGTATAGGATTTAATTCCTTTAATGACAGATTATAATTTACATTTTTACTTTTGTTATGGATAATCTACAAATGAAATTGTTTGATAAAATGTATTATTTTATTTGGAAAAATAATAACAAAGGATTAATTACATGTCTTACTTATTAGGTAATGAACTACACATCACAAATATGTATTATTTTAGAATCAATCCAATTTTTTGATAACGCTATTTCATATTTGAAATAACAGTGATATAACTTAATTGCATTCTTAATCTTTAGAAGACATATTAAACTTTACATATTTTTAAATTTTCTAGATGCAATTTTCAACTAATATTTATTTGGGAGTAAAATTTATCCTTTCAAAAAATTAAAACTGAACTTATTTGTATTCCCATGTATTTTAAACTTTACACTTTGATTTATTTTAAAAGTAATCCATAAATTAAAATTTTGAGAAAATGTTTAACCTTAAAAATTCATGAAAAGGCATGATGGTATTTTTTTTTATTTTTTGCGATAGATATCATTTAGTTTTTTTTTTTTTTTTTTTTTAATGAAACGACTTAAATGTATTCTTAAACGTTAGGTGACATCATAAACTTTATTTTTTGGACTTCATTTAGAAGTAATCCAAAATTAAATAAAAGTAATATATTTTATAAAACTTTATAAAAATTCCTTAATGCATTTTTAAACGTCAGATGGTATTTAAAGTTTGCACTATGAATTTTATTTAGAAATCATTCGTAAGAAAATATTTTTGATGAAATTTTGAACATTTCAAAACTTTATAAAAAAATATTTAAATGTATCCTTATGTGGTGAACAGAATTTTAAACTTTGCATTTCGGACTTCATTTAGAAGTAATCCATAAGAAAAATATTTTTGATATTTTTTTAACATTTCAAATCCTTATAAAAATATTGAATTGTATTATTATGCGTTAGATAGAATTTTAAACTCGACATTTTAGATTTCATATAGATGTTTCTTGATAAAATGTTGAAGATATGAAATGTAGCGAAATGTTGAAGAGAGCGAACAAATCATAAAAAGATACTCAATTGCATTCTTATACTTTAGCTGGCATGCTAGAATTTTACATTTTAAACTTATTTTTTAAATAATAACTTTTTTGATAAAATGCTGACCATTTGAAAAATTCCCTAAATTTTAAAATTGCATTCTTGTGGCATATTATGAAAATTATTTGATGTTTTGTGATTCACTGATAAATCTAATTGATAATAAGTAATATAATTAAAAGCTGCAGTTTTTGTAATATTCCCGACATCGAAAACAAAGTCCATCGAATGGCTACAAACCTGTAAGTTAAAAAATCCTTTGGGCCGGCCGCGGGCTAGGCCTTCAGCAGTCAATGCTAGGGAAAAAAAGCGAAAGGGAACTCTGAATTAGGAGTAATATAGTCCAAGAGAGTAGTGGAGCAAGACTTGGGATGTGTTCACAACCTGATCAAAATGAAAACTGAAGTCGCAAACTAAAACTAACGCTGCTTTATATTGCGAGGGGGGGAAAATGCATTCTCTGGAACCCCTTGCCCGCCAACCAAAAATAGGCTTTTACCTGGTGACGTCACGCGGGCAGGTCGTTCACTCTCGGGAAGAGAGAGGTGTTCTGTGTTTGGTAGCCTACTTAAGAAGACTGGTCCTCTCGTATTTTGTGCTCGAGTGTTGACTGGCCTGAAGCACTCGGCAAAGATTTCTTCTCCCGATGTGCGACAGACAATCGTCGGACCGAATCCTTCCTACTTTTGAATACTCGTGCAGGAACCAACAATATTGTTTTCTTTCGCGGTGATTGTTTTTATTTTTTTATTATTATTATTATTCCGCTCGAATATTTTTTCGCTGATATTGTTTCACGGGAATTTTCTACACAAACTAAAAATATGACGAATGGGGTCAACTCCACATAGCAAAGGATGACCTCTTGAATGAATACTTTATGTACCAAATTTTTACACAACCCTTCCACTGTGGAACAGCCACCATGTCTTTTCGGGGAGGGTCTAAACCTTTCCATTTAAATTCAAATCACTTTCATATAATTCTTTTAATTTTTTTAAAAAACAGGAAACACTTCTCAGTGTAATAGCAGGAAACACTTCTCAGTTGTAGCTGAAAGGGTTTTAAATTTAATAACTGGGTATAAAAACATCCAAGGGTTTTGAGTTTTACAGTCAGCTTTGATTCTTCTTTGTAACATTTGTCGCACTGCAATATGTACGCTTCTCTTAATGTTGTCCATAAAAAATCGAAACCTTAACAATTTGTAGGTTTTCAATTGCCTGAAAGTTTATTTGATCTCATTACAGATGGTAGAAGTAGGAAACTTGATAGTATTACAAGCGTCTTATGTCGTAATAACATAAAGATAAAATGGCTACACCTACGACTAAAGAATGATGAAAGTGGACTTTTATAGCTTAAATAAACAAAACCTATCGCAATTTTTAATTTTAGAAACTTCGAGATAACTTATATATACGTATAAAAACAAATAAGATTTCTATAAAAAAAATGAGTTCTTGTTTAGTTCGTTTGATTTATTTTTCATTTCGAAGGGGGTCTGAATCCAATGGACCTTCCTCCGATTCTCCGCTTATTAAAAATGTAAATAAATAATTAATAAAGGTAGGAAACAATTTCTTTTTCAAGGAAGTATAATAATTCATTGACGATGGCAGTAAACAAAAAAATGAAAAAGTGCAAAGAGGCGGAAGTTGGAGGGGGAAAAGTTATTTTGATGCGCTTGGAGCCACAGTGGACGGTCGGACATTTTTGGCGCAAATCGGTTATTGTCACCATATTATTGTTCAAATTGAAATCTACTAGTAGGTAGAAACTAAATTTGTGTTTTTCTATTTCTGCGGATTGTAGAACTACAATTATTGTGTAATACAATACTACTACTGTGTACAATATTACTATGTACAATGCTACTACAATAATTGTGTCCAGATAATTCTAAGCATTTCTGCTGATGACAATTTCAGTTGCACACGGTTTCTTTTATCGTTTGAAAATGAATATCTTTGAGCAGAACCACGAATCACAAAGTCTACAGAAATGTTTGACACTGTCATTTACTGCTAATAGTGTAGCTATCTTATATTTACAGGGTGTTCCATATGGATGGTTAAAAGCTGTATTTTAGATACTTGAAGTTATCATTTCTGAAAAAGGGGATAATTATGCTGAAAATTTTTAGAATATTTGTGTCGTCAAAAGAGATATATCTTCAATGAACCAAAAATTTGAAAGTATTCATATTCAACATCTGGAGTATCATAGTTCAGGTTTATTCCAACAGAGCAAAAATTGTTCAGGCTAGGAATCGAACCTGGGTGCCTTAGTTTGCCGTGTTGATGCTCTTCCTACTGAGCTACACGAACGATATCCAGACTGGCATAATTCACTCTTAGACATGGCTGCGAACTGCAGCGCTAATTTCATTCATCCGAGCTATAACTATAGCATTTACATGATGAAAGTGTGATATAACATGGATAGTGTATAACATGAAAGTGTGATATAACATGGAAACTCCTGTATACCATGTTATTAAGTTCTAATGAAGAGAAGAAAGTTTTTTTTTCAACTAGGTAAATCATATTCAATAGTTAGAGTATCATAGTTAAGGTTTATTCCATCAAAACGAAAAATATCCGGGTCAGGACATGAACCTGGGTACCTTAGCTTGCCGTGCCAATTTGATAGTAGTTTAGAAGGTTTAAAACCTGAAGATAATTTCAATTGATGTTTCTACGTTGTATTTGTAGGGGATACTATAGATGCCCTATCTAATCCGTACCTAATTCACTTCTTTGATGTGTTTGATGATGAAAAGCTGCATTTTAGACTTCTAATATTTTCTTCTAAAAAAAGGAAATAATGCTTCTAAAATTTTTCGAAACATTTTAATAGTACATAATCATCACGTTTTATATGAACCAACACTTTGACAGTGATTTTCAAAGGCTGAAAGCCCTGTCTCCGAAATAAGGCGTGGTGTGAAGAACCTTAATTATGCTAATAAGCCTAACAAGAAATGAAAAACAAAATAGAACAAAACTCATAATTGATCTCACAAAACAAATGAGCAGAGTCATAAAAATAATTACTAGTTCAAATCTCAAAAATTTGTTAAAATCGGAGCATGCATTTCGAATATGATGGTTAAGAATCACACAATCTATCGTAGAAAAACTACATGGACTGATTGATATTCAGTGTATGTCATGTCCTCTCATATTTCAATGGCTAAATTAACATGCCTCTATATGAGAGTGGCGACATAAGAGAAATAAAATTTTATTGGTCAAGATGATTTTGAACAAAAACGAATCACCAAGTATCTTGAAGCGTCTGCCATTATCGCCAAACTATTGTTTGTTGACTTGCCTTACTCGTCTAATTGAACCTTTCGAGACGAGTATCGCCAAGTTCTGGAATGTTGGCTGCCATAGTATGGACAAAAACTTCAGTCTGAGAATGCGTCCTGAGCGTATGTCGCCACTGTCTTATAGAGACACTCTTATAGAGACTAAGTGGGGGTTCTTCTAGAGAGAGGTTATGATGCGTTAATAAGATGTGAGATTGTTGTTTTAAAAGACGATTTAGCTAAACACTCAATAATGTATGCCTTTCTTTAAAGAGGCAGTATTTTTTAACGTAAATATGTAAATCAGTAGCCTGCCAATACACTGACCTCAAAAATTAATGTGTAACCAGTTTTTTGCCGTTGAAAATAAAGGTAAAAAATAGGTTTTATATGAATGATCATCAGTAAATTCAATAAAACTTTATTAAACAATTATATCCACAACTATTTTCTAAGATTTTTGGACACTTATATGACAATCAGAATAAACTGCGAATAACTCATTGTTATAATTTGAGTGGAATTTTTTTTATACTTCTTGATCTTCAATTGTTGGTAGTAACATATTGTTGGGTATGAGATCGGTATGAGATCGTTCCTCCGTATGTTACACCACATGCGGTGCTATTGGTGATAAATTCATCCTAATGGACGATAATGGCAAATTTCACCGAGCTAGGCTTGTTGATAAATATCTGTAGGATTAAGGTTCAAAGCGAATGGAATGGCCAGCTCAATCCCCGTATCTTAATACGATAGAGCATCTTTGGAACAACCTCGGCAGACAGTCTCGGCCATGTCTAAGAGATGTCGTATATGTGGTTCATTAAGATGGCGGACAACCAGATGGATGGAAGTAGGGTTATTACAAGCTGATACTGCTAGAAGTCTTAATGAGTCTAGTAGTGTGGTCCAAAGACACTGGGATCAATTTAAATCCAAAAATTCAGTATCAAGAAGACCTGTTCCAGGCCACCCATGGGTTACAACCCTGCATAAGATCGCTTTCCGGATCTTTCGACCCGAAGGAGGAAGAAAACTATTGTGTCTCAACTATCTTCAGATCATTGTAATTCAACACGGATGACAATATCTGCTACTATGGTGCGAAAACGTCTTCACAATCAAAGACTGTATGCAAGACGATCCGTTGTGTGTGTCCCTCCAAATAAACTATACAGAAGCGACCGTTTACGTTGGGCAATAGAGCACGTCACCTGAATCAGACAGCACTGAACTTCTGTATTCTTCACAGAGGTGTCCCGGTTTGCTTTAGAGAGTGATTGGGGTGGTGTGCTCATCTGGAGAGAACATGGCACAAGATACTACCAATGTAACATTGTTGAAAGACACAGTTGTGGAGGAGGTGGAAGAATTGTTTGTGTTGGAATCTCTCTGGGTGGCCACATTGACTTGAATATGTGCCATGGAGGAACTCTGACTGCTGTGAGATATCGGTATGAGATCGTTCCTCCGTATGTTACACCACATGCGGTGCTATTGGTGATAAATTCATCCTAATGGACGATAACGGCAAATTTCACCGAGCTAGGCTTGTTGATAAATATCTGTAGGATTAAGGTTCAAAGCGAATGGAATGGCCAGCTCAATCCCCGTATCTTAATACGATAGAGCATCTTTGGAACAACCTCGGCAGACAGGTGGTTGCCGTAAGTCCTCCTCCAAAATCGTTAAATGAGCTGGAACAATTGTTGCTCCATGTATCGGCGATGCTTCCCATTCTACTGTCCGACAATTTACTGGATAGCAATGAAAGTCGATGCTGGCAATGCATTACATTTACGGGTGGACATATTCTTTATTAGAACCAATTTTTTTAATTTTTTTCCGCAACAATATGTGATTTTTTTTTTTTAATCAAAGAGTGGACTTTTGCAAAAAATATAATTCTTTATTTATAAATCATGCTTGATGTTAAAATTATGTAAAATTCAATAAACAAGTGTTTAAAGCACAATTCTTCTAAATTTTATGTTTTTATGTTCATTTATTTTCACATTAGACATAAAAGACTGGTTATAACTTAACTTTTGTAGGACAGTGCAAATTTGGTTTACATTTGAAATAATGATACCTTTTATTTGAAAGAAGTTTACGGAGTATTCTATAATTTTTTATGTCAGAAAAGTAATGGATCGAAACAGAAAATGAACGTTCTTAGATTATATAGAACTTTTTTTTCCAGGTAATTTTTATTCACAATTAGAAGAAAAAACATCTAATTCCATATCTTTTTCATCTCCAGTTATTCTATGATGATTATTCTTTGTTAAGTTTTATTATTGAATAGATTTTACACTATTTATAATATACACTATTAATTCTATTCATGAACTTATTAATTTTATCATCCAATAGTTGCATATTATAAACTTTGGGTGTATTGTGAAATGCAACATCTATTTTTAACTGGCTGAAACATTCTAGAGTAAAATCAATTTTATTTGAGCTTTGGATGTCTACAATTTTATTTACTTATATATTTATAATTATATATAAGGCGCAGTAACAGTCTTTTTATTTCATTTCTTAGAAAAAGCATAACTACCGTATTTCATCAGGTATGCCATGATCTCGTGTAACAATTGCTTCCTGATTTTTAATACGCATTTGGGGAAAAATGATATTAAACAGGGAAAAAATTCAAACAGGTTTATTTCTATTAAATTTTTACAGTTAATGTTAAAATTGTGCAGTAATTACAATGTTTCATTGTTTCGCAAATTTAAATGCAGAATTTCAGCAAATATTTTATGTAGTGACCAGTGACCATTTATGTAGAGAGTTCATTAAAATCCCAAATACTTATCAATAACGCGTACCCAAATTTTTAGGTAAATTTTGATGATTAGAAAAAGCGCATGGAATGCACAGGAAAATACGATATTTAGTTTAATAAATTTCACTCATTTTTAACACTTTCCAACATAGTTGAAAAGTGTTTATGACTTTGGTTTGTCTGGCTATCGGTCTGTCCGTGCTCTAACTCGCATAAATATACTCGGATTGACATGCAATCTATATATGTTATTGAGGTTTCCAATGACATGTTCGGTATTGAAAATGAAGTATGTAGCATTTATACTTCGTTTACAGGGGTAGTCAAAAGAATGCTGTTACATTATGGTCTATGTGGGAAATTTTTTTGCAGTGTATTTTAATGATGTTACAAATATTATTCTATTTCGTTAGTTACTATTATTCTATTAGTTACTATTTCAAATATATTGAAATTGATATACATCATTTTAAGTGCACTACAACAAGATTTTACTATCGAATATGGTACGTGTAGCACTTATAATTAGTTTACAGGGAAACACAAAAGAATTCTCTTATATTACGTTCTATGGGTGAAAATCCTATGCAATATATTTTAATCATGATACACAATTACAGGCATAAGTGAAATAGATACAGGTGCATTGATACAGGTGATAGGTGCACTAAAACATGCTTTCTGTAGACTATGGAGTGTAAAGCATTTATCGTTCCTTTGCCGGGGTCACATAAAATATTCGGTTACATAATGGTATACGGGGAAAAACTTGTTTGCAGCATATTTTAATTATGTTACAATATTTCAAATATAATGAAACTGATACATAAATTACTGAGATTTACTACAAGGTACCTGTTGTATAATACGATGTTCTTAGAATTTATCGTTCATTTACAGGGACACACAAAAAATTTCGGATACAGCACTGTATCCGAAGTATTATCTATCTGTGGTAATTGCTGGAAGTGCACTTTCATTTAGGTGTGCGTTTAACTAAAAGTTTGCATACTATGCAGTATGTATAAATGCTATAGATCGTATACAGGGCTACACAATAAAAATCGTAAGCGTATCAACGTATCAACGTAAATTGCTTAAATGTTTTTTTTAATCGAATTATGCATTTTGAAAGTGAAATATATTTAGTATACTAAGATATGTTTGTTGAATATAAATAAAACCATGTACAGGGCCACACAAAGAACTGGATACATGGCCGCCTTATGCATGATAATTTCTAGAAGTGGGATTTCAGTAGTTTTCGACGTGTTTGTGCCTGAATTAAAATTTAGCTTAATATGAGGCGTGTATAAAAATTTGTATGTAATATATATGGCTGTACAAAATAATTCAAATATGTTTTCGTCTATTGGTAGAAACTGTTGAAGGTGAATTTTAAACTGTGTTATGTGTTTTCTTACTGAACTAATTGTAGCATACTCTGTAGAGTATATAAAAATCTATAGATGATATAGAGGGCTACACAAAATAATTGAAGAACTTTTCTGACTATGGCTGTAATTGCTGAAATTTGGTTCTCAAATCTGTTTTTTATTTTTTAAATTGTTTACTGAGGTATCTTCTTTACTTTATTAAACGGCGAAGTTTTGTTAAACAATTTTGGAAGTGTTGGAAAGGGTTTCATAATCCATGCTTGATGCATGATTTTTCTTTCTTTTTTTCTTTCACAGTTAGATCCTATTTTCTCTATTTAGTTGAAGAATTAAACTGCGCAAATTACTTTAGTCGCTACTCTAAATAGATTATATTTCTGAGCATCATAATTAACATAATATTTATATGTTTTAGCCCTAATTAACAGTTATAATAGTTTCCTAAATTTGTTCTGATTAATTAAAATATTAATTCCATACAATTAGTTTAACTTTTGTCTTCGAAAGAAGCAAAATTAACCCCTATTTATACATTTCCATTTAACATAATAAATAATAACTGTCTCCGCTAGAAAGCATTATTAATCTATATTGCATAAAATACTTCCAAGAAAAGCTAGATGATGCCTTTCTCACTTTGTCCGTCTCATGTTTAAAACAGAATTATCTTAAAGGTTTGAGGTAAGTTTTTTATGTAATTTTTTTTTTACTTATTTTTAGATTAAATTTTGTTTTAAAATTAAAGTCTTGTTACAACTTTTATAATAACAAGTAGAAAAAGTTTATGTGAACTACAAAATTATTTATTGGTGGAGAATTGTTAAAGATAAAAAAAATATTTATTGAATATAACTTCTGTTACTATATTTTTACATTACTCAAAATGCAACTTTAAAAGGCTGTATTTTGTTTTTAACACGGATCTATTTCAAACTGGTGCAATTTTTTTAGAGATTATATGTATATTTAAGCAATATCTTGAAATGAAAATATGTTGAGAAGCTCAAGTAAAATTGGTTTCACCATCTCATACTAAAGTAAAGGAACAATAAAGAAAAATCATGCATCAATCATACATTATGAAACACTTTCCAACACTTCCAGAATTCTTTAACAAACTTCGTTTTTAATAAGGTAAATAAGATACACAAGTAAATATTTTAGAAACGCATAACACATTTGAATACCAAGTTTTAGCAGGTGCCGTCCACAGCCGGAAAAGTTCTCCAATTCTTTTGTGCAGCCCTGTATTTGATTTATAGATTTGTATATATTCTACATAGTGTGCTAAAATTTAGTTTAGTAAGAAAATGCATGATAGGTTGAAAATTCACCTTCAGCAATTTCTACCAATAGACGAAAACATACTTGAATTATTTTGTACAGCCCTGTAATACCTACAGATTTTTACACGTTCCAAAAATTAATCTAAAATTTTATTCGGGCTAAAACATGCTTAAAACTACTGAAATCACACATCCAGAAATTATAATTCATAGGCGGCCATGCATCCAGTTCTTTGCGTGACCCTGTATAGGATTTTATTTATATTCTACAAACATATCTTAAATATAGTTCAACCTGAAAATGCATAACTCAAAATGCATAACTTCAAAATGCATAACTCAATTGAAAACCATCTTTAAGCAATTCACTATCATACTCAGTAATGCTTACGAATTCTTTTGTGAAGCCTTGTAGATGATGTATAGCATTTATGCACACCACGTAGTGTTAAAAATTTAGTTAAATTTGAAAAAGCATATCATAACTGAAAACGCACTTCCAGCAATTATCGCTAGAAGGCAGTATACGTCGGAACAGTACTGTATACGAAATCTTTTGTGTGTCTTCTTACATGAACAAGAAATGCTATGCGCATCATATTTTACAGGAAGTATCTTGTAGTGAACCTCCATAATGTATATCAATTTTATTGTATTTGAAATAGTGTAACATTATTAAAATGCGTTGCAAACTGTTTTTCTCCGTAGGCTATTATATAACGGAATCCTTCTGTGTGAACCTGTAAATTAAAAATCAATGCTTTGCAACCCATATCCTACAGAAACATGTTTCAGTGCACTTCATAAATGCATATCAATTTTATTATATTTGAAATGGTGTAACGTCATTAAAATGCACTTGAAATGATTGCTACTCATTGACCGTAACGGTATACTTTTGATTGTCCCTGTAATTTAACTATAAATGCTACACACTTCATTTTAAATAGTCATCGTGCTATAGTAAACGCCAATAACATACAAAAATTACAAGGCAATCCGGGTATATTTACGAGAGTTACAGCACGAGCAGACAAACCGAAGTCATCAATACTTTTAAACTATGTTGCAAAGTGTTATATAAAAAGAAAAGTGCCCAGTTAAAAATATGCCATTGAGCTCACAGGCTATTCACACTATATGTATATTATACTCTTATTTCAAAGAATAATGCACCTCGAAAAAATAAAGAAATCGACAATAAATTAAGGGGGGATTAGCCCCCCGTTTCCCCTTTTTATACTTAACCAATGAACCCCCAAAACTAATTAGGAAAGCACCTTTCACAATGAACTTATATACAAAATTTGTAACAAATCGGATAATTCCGCATGAAACACCCATTTATCTAAATTAAGGGGAGGGAGATTAACCCTTTGTTCCACACCTTTATACTTAACCAACGAACCCCCAAAACTAATCAGGGAAGCGTCTTATAACAATGAACCTATAAACAAAATTTGAAGCAAATCGGATAATTCCGCATGAAAAACCCATTTATCTAAATTAAGGGGGGGGGGATTAGCCCCCGTTCCCCTTTTTATACTTAACCAATGAACCCTTAAAACTAATCAGAGAAGCGTCTTATCCCAATGAACCTATAAACAAAATTTGAAGCAAAACGGATATTTCTATCAAGAGTTATTGCATTACGTACATGCATTCATACGTACATACATACGTACATACATACGTACATATATACAGAACCGGCGGGAACATTAGCTCTAAGGCTTTGATAGTCTGTAATCTAAAAAAGGAACAAAAATCTAATGCGAAATCCAAATTTTTTTCACAAGAAGAACACACTTCAGAAAAAGCTTTCATCATATTTCGTCTAGCCTTATCGAGTATCGTACGTGTATGGAACCTATCAAAAAGAGAAAACTTTAAAATTATCCTTCCAAAGACTGTGGTGAAATTGATACGGTAAATGCAAATAGTTTCATGTTTAAACTTCCTGGTTCTGCCAGACCCGATTTTATAAAACTTAAAAAAATTCTTTCAACTTGCCGCAGCGTGGTCATACTTGGAAAACTGTTATGCAATAAGAGAATGAGCCGTGGACCATTATTAGTTATTATACTCTAGCAAAAATAAGTTAATAAAAAAAATGAAATTCGCTTTGATATTATGTAAAATTTTCACTTCAAATATTTACAAATAATTTTTAACACTTGCCAACATAGCTAAAAAGTGTTTATGAATCCAGTTTCTCTGTCTGTCTGTCTGCCGTGTGTTTGTCTGTCCGTGCTGTAACTCGCGTAAATATACTCGGATTGACATGCAATTGATGTGTGTCAGGGCTGTCCAACCTGGCGCCCGCTATTCACCAGAAAAGTCTTACAGAAATATTTGCCTTATTTAATCGCAGATATTCGGAGGCTAAATAAGGCAAATATTTCTGTAAGACTTTTTTGGTGAATAGCGGACGTCGGGTTGGACAGCTCTGATGTATGTTATTGAGGCTTACTATGGCATGTTCAGTAGTGAATATAAAGTTAAATACATATAGAAAATTATATATATTGAACGTCATATTCACCATAATAAAATACACAGCATAAATTGACTGGCAATTCATTTACTGCTAAAAAGGCGCAAATATAATATAAAAGTTTTAAAACTTTAAAACTATCAAGATGTTAAAAAACACAGATCTCAAACATGTCAAAATATCCCGAGCGCTTTCAGCTAAATATTAGCCATCATCAAGGGCGTTAAAATGAGAAGGAACTGTAGCTCTAAACCAAAAACAATATCCGAACAAATCCTTCACTCCCTTCTATTTATTGTTTTTGATTTAGACCCTTACTACTTAACCGGTGTACATCTATAGAGCTACAGTTTCTTCTCGTTTTAACTCCCCCGATGATGGCTAGTGTTTAGCTGAAAGAACTCGGAATATTTTGACATGTTTGACATCTGTGTTTTTTAACATCGTGATATTTTTAATGTTTAAAACTTTTATATTATATTTGCACCTTTTTAGTAATAAATGAATTGTGAGTCAATGTATTTACGTTGTGTCGGGAAAATGAAGTGTGTAGCATTTATAACTCGTTTACAGGGAAATTCAAAAGAATGTTACATTGGTCTAAGGGTAAAAATAGTTTGCGATGTATTTTATTGATGTTACACTTTTTCAAACATATCGAAATTGATATATATCACTGAGGTGCATTCCAAGATGCTTGTGCTATAGAATACGGTGTGCACAGCATTTACCGTTCATTTACAGTTGCCGACAAAATAATTCGGTTACAGTACTGTCTATGAACGATAAATGCTGAAAGTGAATTTTTAGTTGTGGTACGTGTTTTTAAAATTTATTCTTTTACTATGTATAAATTCTATTGATCATATACAGGGCTGCACAATACATCTCTTTCTGTTTATTGACGGAAATTGCTGAAAGGGTATTTTCAACTATGCTATGCGTTTCCAAACTGAACTAAATTTTAGCACACTATGTATTATAGATACAAATCTATAGATCATATACAGGGCTGCACAAATGAATTCGGATATTTTCTCGACTGTTAATGGCAATTGCTGGTATTGGGTTTTCAAATTTGTTATGAGTTTTCTAAATTATTTATTTACAAATCATCTTTCACCTTTATTAATCTGTGAAGTTTTATTTGCGTATTTTGAATGTGTTGGAAATTATTGCATAATCTATGCTTAATTTATGATTTTTCGTTCTTGATTTTATTTATTTTTATTTTTCTCTTTTTTATTTATTTTTTTCCTTTGTAACACTGAATGTCAATAATTCAATCCATAAACTAAATATTGCTTTTGATATTTTCTTTAATGTTTCAAAAAGCAGATTTTATGTGATTTTAAAGTTGTTCTCAAAATATAAGGAAAATGAAACACTCAACAATGCAAAACGTTGTGACATATTCTAGGACATATTTATTTTTGTATGTAAACATTTTGAATTTCCAGGAAAATTTTTGGATATGGTGGTCCGCTATAGTGGCCACTGCGTTCACCGGACTTGACTCCATGGACTTCTACCTCTGGAGATACATCAAGACACAGGTGTATGTGACTGAGCCCACTTCTCTGGTTGATCTGAAGCAGCGCATCATCCTTGCTTGTCGCAAGGATGATGCGCTGCTATAACCTGCTATGCTCCCACGTGTCCAGGACTCAGTACTGTTACACATTCAATTGTGCATTGCCACCAATGGAGAACACTTTGAGCAGTATCTCTAGTAGATTCCGGTATTTGATGTATTCATTTTTTATAGTAGACCGTTTTCTAATATGATAATAAATTGATATTTAGTTTTTCTGTTTAATTTCAATATTTCATTCTTCGTTTTGTATACGACCCCTGAAAATCAGCTCAAATTATTAGATGAAATAACCCTCTTTGGTGATACACCGATTTAGCCGTACCGGCTAAAGGTTGTTTTGCCGTAAAATGGACATTGCACCCTGGTTTCGATCTCGAATTACTCTAATTCATTTTTTAACTGATCCCTGAATGAAAAAGAAAATCATGTGAAAAAAGCTCAAACTTTGAAATTTAATAACTGTGTCAATTTTTGTCGTACAGAAATCAAACTTTTTGTGTTGTATTTGTTATGATAGGTGCAAACATTTACTAAATATAATTATAGGGACCGGGGGACCGTATAAAAAGTTAGATTTCGTAATTTTTATAAAATTGATTTTTTTTTACTTTATTAACGCTTCAACATGAATATTTACCTCATTTTAAACACTTTTGTAATTGGAACTATATGTCTACAACCAACGGTTGAGAAATTAAAGGTCAGCGATAGGTAACATTTTGCACCTTGTATATATAAATCACGGAGATGATGATAATTATTTCTATAATGTACAAATTGAAATTTTTCCACTAAGTGAAGAAGTGTCCAGGCTGGGAGTCGAACCCAAAACCCCTGGTTTAAATTGAAAATGCTCTGTGAATTGATCTTTCCAATCTTTACCAATCAGTTTGATTGTATTAAAAAATAATATAGTATATCTACGTTTCCATCATTTAAAGGAGTTCCTTTACTTGCGGCTAATTCTGTTGAGCTGTCTTCATAACAGACCAAATGCTGTTTCCAAAAGTTTGACTGAGTGAATTGTGTCGGCCGGGTGTGAATCCACGTAGCTCAATTGGCAGAGCAATGATAATTTAAACCAGAGGTTCTGGGTTCGACTCATAGCTTGGACACTTTATCACTCAATTGAAAAATTTTCAACTTGTATGATATCCTTTCCAATCAGTTTGATTGGTTTAAAAAATAATGGAGTGTATCTCTGTAATGTTTTAAGTAAGTACAGTTCCATCATGTACGATAATGGCGCCCGGTGCATGTAAAATCTGTCTTGGGTGCGACGTCCTCCAAGTTTCCTGTGAATTATACCTCTGGAGGGGCCTAGTCAGGTGAAGGTCTTGTCACCTGATCAAGATTCTAAATTACGAGACCAACTCGCGTAGCGATGGCATGACGTATGGATGTGATGCCAAGTGCAGGTCCATACAAAAAGAATAACATCAATTAGCAGCAAAACAAAAATAGGAACAAAACAAAGACCTCCACATAGCCGTCCTGCCAGCAATGGCCAGTCGCTACGCGGCATCCCTTCAGTGCCGCTTCTTCGCCCCGCTGCTAGGCACTAAACCCGTTTAAGCTAGGGAAACCTGGAAAGTAGGGATTTGAAGTCGACAATCTAATAAATAAATAAATAAATAAAAGTAAGTACAGTTGTCGGAAAAGAAAGAGCCAATCATTTGAGAATTATGTCTATTTTTATTTGATAGTTTTCGTAAGAAATATAAATAAAATTATCTTCATATTAAAATGAATACAAACTTTAAATTTGAGGGATTTTCTCCCAAAATAATTCCAGTATTTATATCGAGTATGTAAGCATCGACTATACATCATACATAACACCCTAAGGCCATATAATCAGTGTTTTCTTTCTTCTTCTTCTTCTTTTTTTTCTTTTAAGGATACTTGAAAAGCCAGTTGAAGGAAAAAGCTAAAATTTTGCCAACGTGTAAAAGGAGAATTTATCAATTGCTTGCATTAAACGTTTTATAAATTTTAACTTAAAAAAAAACTTTTTCATTTAATAATTTATAACTATTTCGAATATTAATTTAATAATTCATATTATTAAAATAAAATTATTTTGATAGATTTCATATTGGCATCAAAATATTCCTTTATTGACAGAAAGTTTTAGGTTGTTAGTAGTTTTCTCTTTTAGTTGTAAATTAACATATTAATGCATAATCAATTTTTTTTATATAAAATTATGAGAAAAAATAAAATAAAAGTCACCTGCTTTCTGAAATAAGGAACAAAAATAATTATATTAGAAATATTTTTCCGAATTTTACAAGGGAATTTGTATACTAAAATTGTTTAATTATAGCAATTATATAATCTACCGACTGTTTTTTGGATAGTTGTTTCCGGAGAAATAGATATTAAATAGAAAAAGAGTCTAAATATCGATTTCAAGTTCTGAAATTTTCAAAAGGCTTAAGCTTCTCATTGGAATTTTCAGTAAATGTCAGCACAAGATAAAATGTTGCCAACTTAAAATGTACTTATTTTATTACGAAAATTAATCATGTCATAATAACAGACGATATAATTAATTTCACTGAAACTAAGTTACAGTACAAACGCACCTCATTCATGTACGTTTGACGTACAATTTCCAACTTGTTAAAATACGTTACAAAATAAATTATATTGATATACCATTACATTTCCTTCATTATTCTTAAAATTATGAAAAGAAAAAAAAATCAAGAGGATTGAGAAACCTTGTATTTTTAACTGTATAATTAGAATATGCAATAGTTCCTTCACAAATATTATTTACCTAACTGTGTGCTATCATACATCTTCATCTTTTCACTTTCTTCTATCTATACAAGAATAACATATTTATTTCGTGAAATATTCGATTTCCGGTTTTCGACGGATTTATGCGTGTTAGAATGTCCTGAACACGATTTGACTGGTTTTAGAAAATCTCTGTCCGTGAGTCTGTGTGTCTGTTATGTATGTGACACAAATGTTGTGGGCGCTGTAACTCACGAACTACTGAGTAGAATAGGAAGAAATTTCATATGAGGTTCTATCCTTATGTGAACAGGTGTTGATTAGTTTTTGGACAAAATTCCCAAAATGGGGTGCCTCAAATCGTTGATTTGTTCGATATATGGGATGCTTATATTTCCAATTTGTGTGCGTTGAATTTAACGAAACATCAAATTTAGAATCCTAGGAATATATTGTCATTCAATTTTGGTTGCGTTAATCTAAGCGGGGATGCCTAAATTCGATCATTTGTTCGAAATATGCGATGCTTGTATCACCAATTTAAATGCACAGAATTCAACGGAATTTCACGCTTAGTGCCCTGAATATGGGAATACATTGATATTCAACTTTGGCTGCAGACATCTAAGGAGGGTAGGGATACCGAAATTCAATGATTTGTTTGAAGAAGTCAATGGTTATATCTACAGTTTAAATGCACACAATTCAGCAAACTTTTCTTTACTTTTAGATCATTCTCATGGGAACAGATTGTAATCTAATTTTCGTTGCAGACTTCTAAGAAGGGGTACCAAAATTCGATGATTTGTTCGATATACGATGCTTATATCTCCTGTTTAAATGCACTCAAGTCTACGAAAGTATTTACATAAAAAATAATGCAATTTCTAGCATTTTTTAAAACTCCTTTCCCTATCCCTCCCCTCGATAAACATTAAAAAATACGTATGTGGCGTAATGGCGTAACGTAGAAATCCCACAATCTAATTAGTTCTTTCAAATTAAATTATCTATCAGATGCACAAAGATGAGCTTAATTATTTATTGATCATTATAACTGCCAGTTTAATTCAAAGAAATGCACTGTACTTTGTAATTCTTTATGTGTAACAGTGCTATTTAAATTAATATATTAGAATAATATAGACGAAAGTTTTCTGATGGACGCAGCATACTAGTTCTGCTTTCGTATATATATATACTTTGAAAAATTTCAACTTCCGGTTTTCGACGGATTTATACGTTTTAGAAGGTCCTGAACACGATCTGACTTTTTTTTTAAAATGTCTGTCTGTGACAAAAATTTTGTGATCGCTCAATCTCAAGAACTAATGGACGGAATTTAATAAAACGTTAGATTCAGTTAGACATTGATATAAATTGGTGCTGATTAGTTTTTGGTGTAAATCGCTCAACAGGTGGCGCTGCTATGCTGTATTTTTCAGAATTTACACGATTTTAGCGATAGTCATATCTCAAGAACTATGGCACAGAATTTCAACAAACTTTAGATTCAGTTAGACTTCATATAAATTGATGCTGATTCATTTTTGGTGTAATTCTCCCAACAGGTGGCGCTGCTATACTGCCTGTTTCACGATTTCTACAAAAGCTCTACCTCAAAAATTAATGAACGGATTTTTTATCAAATATCAAATTCTGTTAGACCTTGTTGATGCTGATTAAGTTTTGTATAAATCATATCACAGATGGCATTGCTATACTGTATTTTTGGATTCTAAAATACATAATAAAAAAAAAGTACGTTTTTTTTAAGTATTAACATGTATGAGTTAGAAGAAAGTTTTGGGATTGGCACATCCGACTACTTTTCTTTTAACCAAGAAAAAATTTATCTCAGAAAATACTCCTTATTAAACGTGCTTAAATTTTACAAACCTATTTTTAAGATACGAGAAAAAGGTTGGAAAAGAGATAAAAATAACTACAGTATTTACATTTTATGCCACTGCTTTTAGATCATGTCACTAAAGATAACAATGTCGTTTATAGATTTCTAACATTTCGATCTCTGTTGTTTGTTGAAGTTTAGAAATATTGCTTGTCTTTATTAAATCACTGCAATATAAATAACAATATGAACAGCTAGCTCGAAATGTTTAAAAAAAATTCTATTCTTTTGCGAAGAAGGAAGTGAACTGTTTCAAAAAGAATAGCTATAGATCCATAACTCATTTATCATAATGTGTATATTTTCCTTTACTGCTTGTCATGATCAAAAAGTATTTTTAGATAAGATTGCAAATAAAGATGTCATAATTGTATAATTCTGCTGCATTTTCACTTTCCGTGTTTCCGACATTAGTTTATTGTTTAAGTTAGATCATTATCGTCTATGATTATTTAAAAAAAAGCAAGGTTGTTCCTTCATTTTTAAAGTTAACATCTCAAAAGAGATTAAAGATTATACACACGCTAGTCTTCACCCAGAAAAAGGAATTGATTAAAACAACAAAACATGTTTTGTTGAGTACATTTTGGTTGTTTTAGCAAAATTTTTAGTTGAAGTAAAGAAATTGGTATTGTTGCTTGGACAAAAAAATATTGTTATACTCTTACAAAATTTTAACAAAATTTCATCAATTTTACTTGAATTAACAAAATCTGTTTTTTTTAAATTTACAATAATTTTGTAATTCTTAGCAAAATGTTGTTGTTTTTGCAAAATTTAAATTGTTGTGTAGTAGCCATAACTCTCTCACGTAACTCGATTTATTTGACTTATATAGCTATATAATTAAAGGATTAACATAATTTTTGGATAATTAAAACTTTTTTTCATTGGGATAGACCAAGGTAGTTTTAAAAATCCCCCTGTCCCATTTATTACTTTCTTCTATCTTTACAAGAAGAAAGTATATTGGAATCATGAAAATTTTCGACTTCCGGTTTCCGACGGATTTTAGAAGGTCCTGAACATGATTTAACTGTTTTTAGAAAATGACTGTCAATGACTCTATCTGTCTGTATGTGACAAAAATTTTGTGGGTGCTCTATCTCAAGAACTAATGCACGAAATTTAATAAAACTTTATATTTAGTTACTTCCTGATATAAATTGTTGCTGATTAGTTTTTGGTGTGAATCGCGCAGCAGGTGGCGCTGCTATGTTGCATTTTTCGCGATTTCTGCAATAGCTCTATCTCATTTTCAGCAGTGATTTACGTCTGTAAACTTTGAATAATAACCAGTGAATTTTTATCCTGCTTTTTGCAGGCGTAATTAACTGCTGAAAATGAATTAAAAATTAACTATGTGTTGCCGTATGCTGGGCTTTGTATTGTCGTCTCATTTTTGCCGCAGAAATTTGCATGCTCCTGATGACATTTCCATCTTGTGCTGCGGTTGCAGCCGTTCCGACATATATAAGAGTGAGAAATGCCGAGCTTAGATATCGTTCCTTGTAGCTCAGTGGTAGAGCATCAGAGCGCTGTTCTGAGGACTCGGGATAGACTCCCGGCTTGGACAGTTTTCACTCTCTCGGCTTGCGCTTGGAAAAAAGCAGAATAAAAATTCACTTGTTATTATTCAAGGTTTGCAGGCGTAATTCACTGCTGAAAGGGAATTAAAAAATATTTAAAATTGCATATTTAGGTTGGTTTATTTAACAAAAGTTTTTGTAGTATAAGCAAAACAAGTTCGTAATATAACATATTTTATTAATTGAACAAGCAAAATATATTTAGTTGAAAAAAGAAAATAGATTGTTAAAATAACACATAGCATATATCTATGTAACAAAAAGAATTTTGTTAATTCAAGTAAAACTGAACCATTTTACTTGAATTAACAAAACATTTTTTTGCTGACGATACAATTTTTTTTTCTTGGAATTGCGAAAAAATCAACAATATGTTTTTTGTTGATTCAAACAAAATTTCCATTGACCCATATTTAAACGAAAAGTTTTGTTGGGTCAACCAAATTTTTTTTGATTCAACAAAACTTTTTTCTGGGAGTTCCTATCAAAAAAAATTCCTATTTTTAAGTGTGTGTTCTAAAATTGATAAATTTTACTAATTTCTTTTTATGAAAGATACTAGCGGATCTCTGACCGCTCCCTTGGTCGGTTTTCCAAACAAACTTCGCAAACAAACTTTCCAAACAAACTGCAGTTCTGCACGTGCCCGACCGAGCTTCGGGCTAATTTTTAGTCATGACACTCGGGTCGGCCCGAGTGGGCCGGACCGGGCCCTTGTATTTCCAGTTGTATTTTTTATTATTTATTAAACTTGCTTGTTTGTAATTGTACTTGAAGAATCTCAAATGTAGTGAAGTTATACATTATTCAACTTAATCCCACAATAATGTATGAATATAGTGTTCAATTCATTTTGAAATAGTTTATTCAATTAGAAATAAAATGAGATTTTACGTTTTCTTTCTTTTTAAAATTTTTAAGTACGTGCATCTGTTCTGATACTATTATAGTCACTACAAAAACGACAACAACAACAACAACAAAAAAACAGTTTTGAGAAAAACGGATGAGATTTTTTAATAACTATTAAATTAAAAATATATATGCTAAAAGTGATTACAGTACACTTAAATTTTTTAATAAACAAATCTACTAGTTTCGTACACACAACTAGCGGAATTCTCAAGATTAATAATGATAAAATAAAATATTTTCGCAAAAAAAAAAAAAAAAAGAAAAAAAAAAAAAAAAGAAAAGAAAAGAAAAATGAACGTGTTTGAACAAAAACCACGAGACCATATGTATAACCTGTGATCTATACCTGCTATCTCGTGTTTTTTGTTTACCAAGTTCATTATATATATATATATATATATATATATATATTATCATTATTTACCTAAAAATGTCGCCGATTGTGTGTACGAAACTAGTAGATTGTCTTTGTGGTACTGAAAATGCATGCGTGGAATTCGCATGTAATTCACACACTGCGTAATTTACTTCATTATGGTATTTAGATTTCGGCTACGTTAATGAACATTTGCTTCCTTTGTTTTAGAACAGAGGCGTGTGGGTTGCTTAAAAATAAAAATATTAATCCACTATCCTTGAGTTGGAACATCGTCAACAGGTTATACATGTCTGTAAAGCTCATGTAGCTATTCCATGGCTAGGCCCTATAACATAAACGTTTCTGAGATGGTAAATAAATGAATATAGGTACGAATAAAGTCGATTCTTACTAAAATATTTCACTGCCCTCGCCCTCGAGGCGTGGGTAAAATCCTATCTCGGAATCTATCAGATCCTTTAGTATGAAATTTTGTGGTAGGGTGAATTTTTTAAACATAGGCATGGGTAATAGAGTGGCATGGGTAATAGTTTATCTTTTAAAAGTTCAAACCCTTGCCCCACCCCCGAGGGAGTGCAAAACTGGACCTATCCCTGGTACTATCAGGCCTTTATACCTGAAGTAGACACTTCCAGCACTTTTCATCATGTCATTGTATATCGCACACAGCAGGTTAAGTCTGTTGAAAACGTTTAAATTATCTTTATTTTTGTTATAGATATGTACAATAGATGATCGGATTAGAAGTGAGACACCCTGTATTTTTGACTATATAAATCGATTACGGCCCTGATTTTCTATACAAAAATTGTATTTTGTAGTGTTCTCTAACTACCCCGTAAAGTTTGTTTAATGCATATTGAAAAGCCCTGTATATCTTTTTGTTACAATTCCGTATTCTTATTTTCTAAATTTTACTCCCTTATTACATAAAATAACGATTTAAATTTAAACTGTTCACCCTATCATTGTATAAGAAGATTTAACATATTTTAACATTTGCTTTTTATAACTCTAACTGTAACTGCAATTGATTTCAGGAAGTCTGTACCTAATTACATGTTCGAATCAAAAGAATATTTGTAAATAACATAATCACAGTGATGTAACTCTTTGAAAAACATTTCCTTGTTCGTAGATAGCTGAGGAAAATAACTCTGTTGAACTCCAGTATATATTTTTACTTGAACGTAATCTAGTCTTGCATAGTTTGATAGGTATATAAAACTGCGTGGGAGTTTGAAAAGATATGCTGAAGATCTCAGTAGTTATTATAGGTTCTTCTTACCGCACCCATCGTCTCGGTTGCCTTTTAAATTACGATGTAATGGGTGATGGGGATTAAGGGTTAAATACAGAGATTACACGACTGGTGTTTAATATTTGACCACAAAGGTTTTCCATGGCCAAAATAACTTTATTTACACTTTTAATAGATGCCCCTAATCAAATTGCTTTGCCACTCTATCAAGTGAAGCATGGAAAATGCGCATGTCGGGTTCGTTTAACTTTACTTTGAATCTTAACAATAAAGAAAAATCATGCGCAAAGCACAAATTATAAAACAATTTCCAAAATATTCAGAATTCTGTAACAAAATTTCACCGTTTAATAAGGTGAAAGATGATATCTAAGTAAACAATTTGGAAGCCCAATATATAAAGTTGGAAAAATATCCAAAGTATTTTGTACAGCCCTGTATAGGATATATAGGTTTGTATATATACTACATAGTATTAAAAAATTTAGTTCGATTAGGAAACGCATAACACAATTAAAAATTTCCCCTTCAACAAATTCCGTTAATAAGCGAAAATGTGCTCCAGTTGTTTTGCGCAGCCCTGTATAGAGTCTATAGAATTTATACACAACAAGTAACATGCAAAAAATTAGTTTAAAACCGCATACCGCAATTGAAAACGCACTTCCAGCAATTATTATCGCTCACAGACATTACTGTAATCGAATCATTTTGACTGTCCCTGTAAATGCACGATAAATACTATTCAGATCCTTTTATGCAGTAAGCATCTTGTAGTGCACCTCAGTGATGTATATCAATTTAAATATCTTTGAAATAGTACAACATCATTAAAATACACTACAAACAATTTTTCTCCATAGACCATAATGTAACGGAACCCTTTTGAGCAAAGAGTCCCTGTAAACGAACGACAAATACTACAAACTTTATTTTCAATACCGAACATGCCATCATAAACCTCAAAAACCTATATCAATTGCATGCTAATTCGAATATATTTACGCGATTTATAGCTTTTACAGATGTCCAGACAGACAGAATTCCTAAACGCCATCAAGTATGTTGGAAAATATAAAAACAATCAACTTCTCTAGATGATTGATATATATATATATATATATATATATATATATACAGCCTTTTAACTTATAATGTAATGAGTGATGACCATTAATGGTTAAACACAAAGATTATGTGTTTCAAAAACAATGACGGCAAAATGGTGATGACAGTCTCTGCTCCATCATATGTTATATTTTGTGGCTGTAAAGCTAACCTCAATGGGGTTGCAAGAACAAAAAAGGTTTTAAAATAAAATTTCTTTGATACTATTGGATCTAGAAACTTGAAATTTGGCATGGCGATTAGTTTTAAGATGTAAATGTCTGCTAAGAACGATTTAAAAAAACTCGAAATTTAAAAAGAGAAAATAAACTGAAAATATTCTAAAAACATTCAAAATTACGATTCCTTTGAAATTGTTAAGGTAGAAATCTACATGCCAGTTAAGATGTAAATGCTCGCTGATAATAGTTCTTAAAAAATTCGAAATGTAAAAGTGGTAAATGAGCGAAAAACGTTCTAAAATCACGATTACTTTGGAACTTCCGCGCCGATTTCAAAGATTATTTAAAAATAATAATAGTGACTGTCTCTGCTTAACAATGGGCTACATTTTATCTCTGTACAACTGCCGTCGAATAGTGCAAAATCGACAAACATTTTAAAATTATGATTTCTTTGAATATGTTGAAGCTAAAAACATGAAATTTAACATGAGCGGTGGTTACCTTTAAGATGTAAATGCTCGCTAAGAGTATAGTTCTAAAACATTAGAAATTTAAAAGGGTGAAATGAACCAAACACTTTCTAAATTACGATTTCTTTGCAAGTGTTAGAGCTAGAAACGTGAAACTGGAATATGGTAGTTATTTTTAAAACTTAATTCTCGCTCAGAATAGATTCTAAAAAGTACGAAATTAAAACGGTTGAAATAATATCAGAAAAACTTTCTAAATTCATGATTAGTTTGGAACTAACGAACAGATTAAAAAAAACTCTCTCAGGATAATAATAATGACAGTCTCTGCTTTAAAATAGGCTATATTTTATCGCGTCCAACTGCCCTCAAGTTAGGCAAGAGCGTAAAACGTTCTACAATTTCGATTTAAAAAAAAGTCTGTTTAAGTTAAAAACATGAAATTTTATACGATAGTTACTTTTAAAACGGAAGTATTCGCTAAGAATGTTTATTAAATTATTTGAGATTTGAAAAGATGAAATGATTGGAAAACATTCTATAATCATGAATACTCTGTGAAAAGACACCGTGCTCAGTTCAATAAATAAATCAAGGTCAGGAATGAAAGAAAGTAACAATAATAATAAAAAAGTTTTCAATCATAAAATAAAGTCATAATAATTTATCATTATAAATAATTTATATTTATCCGTATATAATATTTAGCTTCCATACACTATAACAATTTAATAATTCAAATGTCAAATTTATCTCCTTACGGAGTGATGCTATTTTAACGAAATCTGACCGAGAATCACAAACGATAATCACAAACTGACCGAACAGAATCGAAACTGCTTCTGTACATTATTTCAAAAAATCAGCTTTGATTAGTGATGGACATAACGATTATTTTGATTATTCGAAGGAATTATTCGGGCATGTGCAGAAGCATATCTGTCAAAATTAAAAAAAAAAATTATTCAATTACTACCAGAAATATTGAAAAAAAAAAAGAATTTTCTGCAGAAATTTCTTTTTTTTTTTTTTTTTTCAAAATTTCTCGTAGTAATTGAATAATAAAAAAAAAGAAGTTTGACAGATATGCTTCTGCGCATGCGCGAATGATTCATTCGAATAATCAAAATAATCATTGTGCTCATCACTAGCTCTAAAGTAACTTTGGTTATTGAGATATTAAGAAGTTGTCAGTGACAATAATGAAAAGAAAGAAAACTTTCTATACTATCATATAAAAAAATGTGAGAAGTCCAAATAATGCTAATTGCTGTTCACCGATATTATCAATCAAAATGTGATACAACAAATTTTCCAGGGGTCTCAAAACTAGATAATGATGTGATACAAAAGATCCATTTGTCCAAGTAACGCAAATAAATGTGAGAGGTTACTTTAATTAAAGTTAAATTATGTAAGAGCGGCAACTTCTAAGCATATTTTGTTTGTTCTCAGTAATTTACTTTTTTGTATTGACAGACTGACACTAACTTTTATTTTTGCTAAAATTAATAAATTAAGAAAAAGTTGTTTTTACTTTACCATTAAGTTGGTAACATATTTAATTTCTGTAAAAAACTGAATTCAATTTATTCAACGAAAGGGATTGATTTACACAATTTAAAGGTTTACATCGTTTAATGTGGATGATTGAAATGATGTGGTAAAAAACTGAATTCAATTTATTAAACGAAAGGGATTGATTTACACAAATCAAATGCTTACATCGTTCAATGCGGGCGATTGAAATGATGTGATAAAGAACCGAATTGAATTTATTGAACGAAAGGGATTGATTTACACAATACAAATGTTTATATCGTTTAATGTGGATGATTGAAATGATGTGATAAAGAACTGAATTGAATTTATTCAGCGAAAGAGATTGATTTACACAATTCAAATGTTTACATCGTTTAATGTGGATGATTGAAATGATGTGGTAAAAAACTGAATTCAATTTATTCAACGAAAGGGATTTATTTGCACAATTCAAATATTTACATCGTTTAATGCGTACTTCGGTTAGTGCGGACAAATAAATAGTCTCTCTTGGAAGCAAGGAGCTTTAATTTGTTAAAGCTCCTTGCTTGGAAGACCACACCTACTGGAGTTTACTGTATAAACATTAAAAAAAATGTTATGCTACATCGATAGATATGGCACATTCTCCAACGTCATGAATATGTAACTACAAGTTTCAGGTTTAATGCTAGTTTCCATCAAAAAGTATACATTGATTGCATAGATTTATTACATTCAAATTACAGCACAAAAGCAGTGATACAACGGAAATTGAATATATGTAGTTTGAAAGGTTATAAGAGTAAATAAATATTTCTTTTATAAGATAATATGCTATTGTTTACTTTAATACAGTAGACCGCCAATTATTTGAAATTTCAGGTACCGGGTCAAATTCGAATAAGCGAAATTTCGAATAACTGGGCAGATGATGTAAGACATAATCAAGCGCACTGCACACTGACTGTAACGTGAAAGAAAAATTGATTGTACCGCAGTTGTGAAATATTAAAGTTGCAACAGGAATTTAAACTTTTATCGCTGTTCATATTACCTAGGTTATAAACGCCCAATGAAATAAGAAAAAGGTTTGCTTTTCTATAATTTAGGGATTTCTCTCTCTGAAAATGAACTCTCCTGATTACCAGCATTTACATTAGAAGAAGCGAGGCGGTAGCATTTGTGTAGGATTTCATTTGCCAATGGGTAATTCAAGGGGAAAACTTTATTTACTGTATAAATGTCTTGTTTATGAATAGGTCATATTGCACAGAGGATTAAGCCTTCATATCCAGTCCGCCGCCCCTCCTTAGTTTCGTCACTGATTGAGGTACAAGACAAGATGAAAATTAAAAAGATTTTTTTAATTCAGCTAATGTGGCGCATAAATAAAATCTTCTAATAAGCCAGGGTAATTATTATTGTTTACTTTCTTCTATCTTTAGAAGTAGAAAGTATTGTATTCGTGAAAAATTTTGACTTCCAATTTTCGACTGCTTTATACGTATATATTGATACGATATATATCTTGAACACGATTTGACTGATTTTTAAAAATCTCTGCCCCTGAGTCTGTGTGTCTGTTTGTATGAATGTGACACAAATTTTGTAGGCGCTCTAACTCTCGAACTACTGTGTAGAATAGAATGAAATTTCGTATGAAGTTCTATCCATATGTGAACTGGTACTAATTAGTTTTGGGTCAAAATCTCCCAAGAAGGAATGGCACAAATCTATGATTTCTTCTATTTATGTGATGCTTATATCTCTAGTTTATATGCGTAGAATTCAACCAAACATTAAATTTAGAATCCTCATGATAGGAATAGATTGTCATTCAATTTTAGTTGCGTTCATCTAAGAGGAGGAGGGGGGCTAAAATTTGACGATTTGTTCGAAATGCTTATCTCACAAGTTAAAAACACAAAATTATACGAAACTTCACGCTTAGCGCTTAGCATCCTGAATAGGGAAATACATTATGTAAAAAACCTATTTGCTAAATCGATGTAATTTCTTGTACTATTTAATTCATTTGATTATATAGAAGAAAGTTTTGTGATGACCACAACATATTAGTTATTTGCTGGATATACATATGATGCTTTGCGAATGTTAAGGGTGAACTAGCAAAACACAAGCTTCGGGAATCAGTAGTTTAAATAAACACACCTAACATTACCTTCAGTCTATCATGCAGGGCTCAACTTAGAATATCTTGGGCCCCGGAGCAATCATCATTCTGCACTGCACCCCCCCCCCATTTCTATCTGTCCTTAGAATTTGGTCTTGAATTATGCTTAAGTGATTAGTACTAAACTTCATACTTATTATATATATACATAAATTTTGTACCAGGCACCATTCACACCTATATACACGTTATCAGAAGAAAGATGGTCACAACTTTAAGAATAATACTTGTAGGAAACTAATAGAAAAAAATATGGATTGCTTGACAGGCGTATTTGTTTGAAAACCTTCTCTTTGCTTATGTCATCCTAAATGGTCTTACCTTGCCTCGTTAATAGGAAAATGTCAATAAGGATTTTCTTTTGAAAATAGTGGACTACTAAGTTGTTATAATAAAAATTTTATCTTTAGTTTTATGATGATGTAGCTCATACTTCTTTTGGGGGGAAGGGCTATGGGGTACGAGAAGCAAAGAGGGAAAAGGGAAGACCGCATTCTCTTCCTAAATCTTTGAAAATGTTTAATACTTCAAAAAGTGTATTTTTTTAATTATGCATTTTAGAATTTAAAAAAAATGTAGCATATCAGTGCCAACTGTTATATGATTTACACGAAAACCTAATCATCACCAACTTATGTTAAGGTCTAACAGAATATGAAGTTTGATGAAATTCCGGCAATTAGTTCTTGTGATAGAGCTATTGCGGATATCCTGAAAAATGCAGCATAGCAGTGCCATCTGTTGGGAAATTTAGACCAAAAACTTAATCAGCACAAATTTATATCAAGGTCTAACTGAATCTAAAGTTTAATTAAGTTCCGTGCATTGGTTCTTGAGATAGAAAGCCCCCCAAAAAATTTGTCACATATACAGACACAGAATCAGACAGCCAGACAGACTCACAGAGAGTCATTTTCTAAAACAATCGAATCGTGTTTAGAACCTTCTAAAACATATAAATCCGTAAAACCGGAAATCGAAATTTTTCACGAATCCAATACTTTTTTCTTGTAAAGATAGAAGAAAGTAATAATAATCGATCTTTGTCGAGTTCGCCCTCAATATTTTCAACGCCTGACTTTTTAAAATTTACCAGCCTTGCAATATCACAATGAATCTGCTAAATTTATTTACAATCCTCCCCCCCCCCCCGGAATCTACGATTAGACCCAGAGCAAAAAAGTATATGATCATTGTATTGGAAAATGTGCTATAATTTATGGATGGTGCACGATTTTTCTTCAAAGCTATTCTGTTAAATAAGAGTTTCTCTTGAAGTTTATTAGATAAGAAATATAATCATCTCTAAAATTACGACTTGTTCTTTGGAATGATGAAAATATTTTTACAGGGAGTGTAACGTTCTTAACAATTTTAAACAACTGACATAGTTGTCCGCAGTTAAGCGTGAGATAGTCCAATGCAGTTCTTATGCTCCATTAGACTCAATAATGTTGTATAATGGAGGACGACGATCGTTTATTCACACAAAAAAAATTTTGAAACACACAAAAAAAGACATGGTGAAAAGAAAATTACGTTAGTCGACAAAATTCATGAGAAATGCAGCAAGAACGAAAAATCATGCATCAGGCATGCATGCAAACACTTTACAACACTACCAGAATATTAATAAGTAATTTCATTTTTGCATACAGCGAAATGGGATATCTAAATAAGCAGTTTAACAAACACATAACTTAGTAAAAATCCATTTTCAGGAATTGCTGCTCATATCCAGTAACGTGTGTGAATTCTTTCGTGCAGCCCTGTACACGATCTATAGAATTTATACACACCACGTAATACTCTTAGATAAATTAAAAAATGAATATCTCAACGAAAAATGCACTTCCATGAATTATTGATCACAGTCAGTCTTGTAACCGAATTTTTTTATGTGTCTCTGTAAACGAATGATAAGTGCTACGTACTCCATAATATATAGAAATCATATTGTAGTGTACCCCGATCCTTTTTAATGTAATTATATTTGAAGTATCATAACATCCAGGGCCGTGCGAAGAGAAGGGCGAAGGTGGCCGTCGCCCCGGGCTCGGAAATTGAGGGGGCGCCAAATTTTTGCTAATACCAAACACAGTTTTGTTTACTTATTTATTTTTTGACCGCCGATCATTTTCCGGGAAATTTCAATTTTTCTCTTTGTCATTCTCTTATTTTCTGTTGCAAAACATCATGATTTCTCTAGGAAATAAGTGCAATTGTCTTATGTTATTTAGTTTGGAATTTCTGAATTAAAATTGAATCTTTTAAATTTCGAAAATAAACGCGAAATATTCATTCAATAGAATTTATTTTTGTTTCTGCACTTTGTCAATTTCTTTGACACCTCTCAGAAAGAGAAGTGAAGAGGGGGGGGGGGGGGCGTCAAATTGAAACTTTGCCCCGGGCGCAGTTTTCTCTTCCCATGGTCCTGATGAACCCTTAAAATGCACCGCAAACGATTTTCCCCCATAGATCATAATGTAATGAATTATTTTGTGCGTCTCTGTAAATGAACTATAAATGCTTCTTATTCCATTCTCCTTAGGAAGCATGTGGTAATCTACCTCAGTAATGCATATCAATTTCATTACGTTTGAAATATTGTAACATCATTAAAATGCCTCGGAAATGGTTCATTTCTAAAACAGTTAATCTACATTAATAAAAGAAAGTTCCACTCTCTCTCTCTCTCTGTGTTTGTGTGTGTGTCTGTTTGTTTGTCTGCGATGGCTAGGAAAATCTAGCGCACCTAGAAGTCTGAAAATTTAGGTGAGGATAGTCCAATGAATGACCTGAGAATCAGAACTTTAATATTTTGAAAATTAACCGAAATATTAATTAAAATTGATTAACCATCGCTTACAAAATGCCATCTTTATCTGAAAATGGCGCAAAAGAAATTTCAAAACCACAAAAATCAGGTTTGTGCCGGGCAAGCGAAGAAAGATTTTAGGCTTACATGAAAAAGATAGGGTTACCAGAATGACTTTTAACTACGCCTTTTCGCAAAATGTCGAAATCACAAAAACTATCAAATCTTGCGACACGAAAATTTGCAGATCTAATTAAATAAAAAATCGCAAATTCAAAAAATCAAATTTCAAAAAATTCCACCCACAACTTTCGGAAATATTAATTAGTATTTTTTAATTTTTCGAGCGATTTAATCTAGCAAAGAACACACGCGTTCGGTAAAAATTTGAGAGCGTCAGATATCTATGATAATGAATCCACAAAGAAAACGGTACTAGGAGATATTTTAGGGGACTCAAATCAATAGTTCTAAGTAAGCTACGATTTTAAAATTAACACCGTTTGAATCCTCTCTGTTTCCACATTTCAAGTGTGTAAAAATTAAGATTATACGACACTTACTTAGAACGCAAAAAAATTTATTATTTTACATTAATTTTATTGCAGAAAAAATAATTTATTTTAACGCGTTTTTTCACCAGATGTTATATCTTGAATAAAGAAAGATACAAGACAAGTAATAAAAAGTTGGAGTTGTGTTATTAAAAACTGTATAAAATTATTAAAAATCTTGGATTTTTTTATTGGAAAATTATGCATCCTTACTTAAAACAGACTGATAATTAAAATTTTCAAAAAATGAAAATAATCCACCAATAAGTTTTTATTTTATAAAAATTTGGATTTTTATGAAAAAGAAATAAAAGCTTATTTGACAATGGGAGTGATAATTAAACAAACGTTTGCATCGGGGTTTTCTTGCACAAATTATTCGTTATACTTGCGGATATGAAGAGGAAGAAGGAGGTTATCGCCTTTTTATTTAGTATCGCATTTATTGTACTTCATCGCGCGTCCCCTGGCGGCGACTTTTTCATAAATTGAGAACTCTTATTAATAATAAAAAAATGTATTACTCTGATTTAGGCAAAACAAATTCCATTTAAAAAATTTAACATTTTTAGCCTTACCCGTAGCGTTTTATAAATGTTATATAGAGAGAATGCCGGAAATTTCAAATAACGATTTTCTTAAAAATTAAATTTATGTTCCTAGTAAAAGTACAAACCCATATTTACTTGATGCTTAATAACAATCAAAGTAAGTGATTTGTTGTTGTGCACTTGACCAAGCGCCCCCTAGCGGGCAATCCTGCAAGTTTTTTCTCTAACTGTGCATTTTTATCTCGGGTTCTATGGGCCCGATCACAACGGGGTTTGGATAGTTCGACTTAGTTTTCGATCGCGTTACAGAATTTAGTTCGACCTTCCACCGCCAGAAGGCGCATTATTTTCTCGAGTTCTATGAGCCCGATTTCGACGGAATTGGTTCATTCAACTCCCTTGATATAATGGGTACTTGTGCCAGATGTTCGTATAGAACAAATTAGCGCCTTTCGCGGTGGAAGATGGAACTAAAGGACTGCAGCATGCCTGTTATACGGTGCCACAGGCAGCGTGTCGGAGTTTCATTCGGAGGGTGGTTTGTTTGGAACAGAGTGCGCCCCTAGCCGCGGAAGGTGGAATTAAAAGATTTTGCAATGCGTGCGCAGCACGCCTACTATACGGTACCGCAGGCAGCGGGAACACGTGTCGGAAGTTTGTTAGATCAGAATGCGCCCCTGTCGGCGGAAAGTAGAAATAAAGGATTTTCCGTCGCGTGCGCAGCAATTTGAAATAAATAATTTCATACAAAATCGAGTTAAAGATATAAAATCATACAAACTTTAAGTTTGTTTAACTTTATTATCACTGGCCCGGGCAACGCCGGGTTTGTCAGCTAGTTTTTAATTCCGAACATTCTATGATAAACCTCTAAAAATTACATGACAATCCGAGTATATTAAAAGGCAGAAAACCAACGTTAAAAATGTACAAATAATACACAAAAAAGTAGCAAACACTTGCTTCGAATCCACAAGCGAAACTGTTCTTCAGTGCGACAAAAAGCAAACGCAAGCGTGCTAGAAAAAGCAAGACCGGGCAAAACGACAGAGAGGCGGTGGCTTATGTACCGATGCGGATAGAGAATGAAAAAAGCACGATGTTTGCTATTTTTATACTTCCGAGTATATCTACGCGAATTGGAACACGACCAGACGGGCCCGACAGTCAGTCAAACCGAATTCATAAACATTTTTCCACTACGTTGGAAAGTGTTAAAAATTAAGAAATATTAAATATTCGAAAATAAGTTTCTACCAGCATTTTTTAGAATTAAAGCAGAACTTTCTTCGATTCGTCATGGGAGTGAGCGATTAGGGAAGGAAGCCCCTCAGAGCTCGGAATTTGATGAAAGGAATAGAGTAAAAATTGACTTCTGGAAGGGAAAAACCTTAGTTCTTATTTCTCTTACTTGGGAAGGTTCCCAACTGCCAGATCGGGATTTTGTTGAGAGTTGTGTCGTTGGAAAGTTCTTACCATGGGGATCAAGGAAATGTATACAACTACCCGTCTGAATGCAACTGGTGAAGAGTTATAAACTCATGTATTTATGTCATTTATTGATTTCTCTAGGTCGCTAGCTATGCAGGAAAGACACTCTGTATGGTAGAAAAGAGAGTTGACGGATTAAAGAGAAGACAGTTTATGCTTGGTGAAAAGGTAACTTCACGGATGGTAGTGCATTTCTGAATAGAAATGGACGAAACACGAGTGTTTCCAACACCAGGTACACACAATGAAAAAGGGTGTTTCGCAGTTGTCACAGGTGTTATTAGTTAAGTTAAAGCATACCTGTTTAACTGATCGAAAGAAATCTCTAATTAAAGCCTTTTGAAAGGCATACCGAAGCATGTCATCGGAGGTGGGCGAAGAGAATCGGCTATAGGCCAGCTTATTCAATTTTATTATGCTTTCTCTAGTGATCATGTCGACATCTTCACAAACACTCTGATGAGTTTTTGAATATTCCACTATTCTCTTTATTAAGTACTTATGTTGTTGAAAGAAATAAAAGTCTAACGGCTGAAGAAACTTTGTCGTGCCCGATGGGAGAAAAACAGGCCCCACATTGATCCAAATTTCTCAATGTATAAACGTAGATCCGTTTGGTCACTCCAACTATACAGCACCGTGATTGTTTCCTAATCACCAATCGATTATTTTAGTTTATAGAAGTATGCCGCAGTTATTTGTTTTGTGCTTTTTCCTGACTTGGAGCATACAATGAGCAAATTTGAGGAGTATATTTGTTGCACAGTTTCCATAAGTTTGGGACCAAATTCCCCCTGACATTCCTGTGTTACAAGTAGTAAAGTTCCAATAAATTTTCCAGCGGCGTTAATACACATTTTCACGGTATAGGAATGAGACGTTTTGTTTTTACTGATTACCGATGCACCCACGTCTTTAAATCCCTTCATATCGAGAGTTCTGTTAGATACAATCTCGTATTGGAAGCCACTTTGATCGGTGTTCGGACCGTTGGACAGTGGACACTTTCGCTGCTCAACCTTTTTTTTTCACGTTTTCCCGAAATTCGCTGATCACAGGTTGCAAAGACACTTCCGGAAACAAATCTCTTTTTGTTACGATTTGTGTCACCTTTCGACGTGTTATTTTATGTGCCTGTTTGAAATTCTTGATGAAGTGGAGCTTGCTGTGAATCCGGGAATTCCAAGCTCCAATGATATGTCAATGGCCCACATTTTGAGGTTCCTGTCATGAACGGTGGCTTTTAACTGTCTGCGATGATGATAAAATAGCGACCACACGTGTTTGGAAATTAATTTTATTTTGCTCTGTATGTTCCCACCTTTCCCTACGTATTGTTCCCACCATTGAATCATCTTGTGGTCTTTTACCCGTCTACATATATCTTGCACGGCCTTTAATTTATTTTTCTTTGTCTTCTTATACGTTTCTACTGCTTTCGCCATTATTTATACGGATACTCTTCACTTCCTGCCGCTTTTTTTTTCGCAGGTTCTTCATATTCGAAAGTGGGGTCCGTATTTATTTCCAGATTACTTGTCAGTTCATTTTCGTCGATGCTGCTCTCATACAGAATATCGAGCGACCGGAAAAAATCGTTTTAGATCATCCTGTTCACTGTCTTGAATAGTCGCTGACTTAATGGCCTTCTCTTCAGTCGTTGGCTCCTTTTCCTCGGATTCCCCAAAATATTCTAACAGTTGCAAACTAAGGAGTTTTGCAATATTCGCTTTGTCGGCGATAGCATTAATGCCTGAAGACTAGTCGACGACATCTTCAGAACTGATCCCGACTTTGCATGTCACAGGGGTGCTTGGCACCTCTCCTGAACCAGCGCGCCTGGAACGCGAGCCACAGGTACTTCTAAAATTCTCCATGGTTCAGCGCCTTGGGAATTGCCCCCAAAGGCCCTGTCCATGCCCTCTTTTCATCCCGTAGGATCAGGCGAGGAGTTAGTTCCTGATGTTCTTTAAAGCATACTCCAAGTCAGTATAGTCCAATTAGTTATACATGATTTTGGAAATGTGGTCAAAATCTTCTGTTTCTTAGTAGAGGGAACATGGAACCTTCATCAACTTCACACTGGTAACAACAGGTTACATAACTGTACTGTAAGCTGTCTTTTCTACCACACAGAGTGTCTTTCCTGCATAGCTAGCGAGCTGGAGAAATCAATAAATGACAAAAATACATCGGCCTATAACTCTTCACCAGTTGCATTCCGACGGGTAGTTGTATACATTTCCTTGATCCCCATGGTAAGATCTTTCCAACGACACCACTCACGACAAAATTTCGACTTAACAGTTAAGGACCTTCCCTAGTTAGAGTTTAATTATTTTGAGCCGCTTGGAAAGAATAAAATTTATTATTATTTTTTTCAAAATAATGAGAAAAAAAAATTTCTTAGTTAATTAAATTTTAAAATCCAGACAGTCCATCCTAACCCCCCCCCTCCCACACGCACACACACACACCTTGCCGACGTTCATGTATCATTGTAACATTAATTTTAAATAACTGGCATAGCTATCCGCAGTTAAGCGTGAAATCGTTCCATGCAGTTTTTAAGCTTCATTAGACTCTATAATGCTGTATAATGGAAGGTGACGATTGTTTATTAACGTATACACACAAAGGAAGACACAGTGAAAAGAAAATTACTTTAGTAGACAAATTTTACGAGAAAATTGTCGCATTATTAGAGACCCAGCGGCAATTTAGATAATGGCGAGAATTTTCACTTGTTAGATTTCTTTTTTAAACTGGTTCATCTTTCATTTTGATAGTTTACGCATTAGACTATGAATTCCTTGAAAAGAAAAAAAGGATTTTCTCTTTCTTACTTTTTTGTATACATTAGACTACACATTTTTTTTCTGTCCCAGTATTTTTCCTTATATATATGATGAATTTATATATATTAAACATAAATGATAAATTCGAAGAAAGTACAATTTAAAGATTAGCAAGTTTGTGTTTTGTTAGGGTTTTCATTCTTCCTATTATTCTCATTATGTTGTTTAATAGTTAAAATGACACATGTCAAAACCTTCTTGAAAAAATCGTTTTCTTTTATTATTTATTTATTTCTTTTTTCCTTGGCTTGTATATTAGATTACACACGATAAAATATTTTATAAAGGGCAAGCATATTCTGATATACAGTTTATCCCAAAAGTCCTTGACACATTTAAAAATTCAATAAAAGTCCATGCAATTGGCGTACGAGAGTGCGGTTTGGATGAAAATGTTTCCCAAGATTGAAAATTTTGTTTAAGCAAATAAAAAAATTAGTTCAAAAATTTTCTCATAGGTGGCGCTGCTTCTGGTAAGTTATCGAATAGGTAGAATCAGGGCTACACTAGATACCGGGCTGGCTCATTCATTATCATGACGTCACAAAAGGTGGCTGGCCGCGACGAAATACATACAGCGATTGACACAAAATGATGGGCGCGTCGCTTTGTACCAATCGCTGGTCGCGGCCAGCCACTATTTGTGACTTCATGTGAATGAATGAGCTAGCCTGGTATCTAATGTTGCCTTGGTAGAATGCCTTTATACATAACAATGGTGAAAGACGCACAATGCGTATGCACTGTTTTTGTCCAAACTATGGCAAGCCACATTCTAGTCTAATCGATCCCAGGAGGGCGAGTATTGTTAAGTTCTGGAATGTGAGATGTCATAGTTTGGACATAAACTGTGCATACGCATTGTGCGTCTTTCACCATTGTTATGTATAAAGGCATTCTACCTATTTGATAACTTTCTAGAAGCAGCGCCGTCTATGAGAAATTTTTGGAACTAATTTTTTTATTTGCTTAAACAAAATTTCAAATCATAAGAAGCATTTTCGCCCAAACCGCACTCTCGTACGCCAGCTGCTTGATCCTTTATTGAATTTTAAAATGTGTCAATGGGACACCCTGTATATATTTTAACCAGCGGGAACGACCGAGCTATGCTCGGTCAACATTAGCTTTGTGTTCAACTCGATGTAACAATAAATTCTCGCTGTATTATAACTATAAAGAATTTTATTTTTAACAGTATTATTTACAGAAATAATCAATATTAAAACAATAAATTAGCTTGACCCACAATGGCCCAGAAATGACCCACTAATCGAATTTTCTCGGACATGTGACCTAGCCCAATGACTTTCGCGTGCCCGAAACTCGTAGGATACAAAATTTAATCAAAATCGTTAGAGCCGTTTTTTAGATAAAATTAATTTGACACGCGTTGACCAAAAAATGACCCACTAATCGAAAGTTCTCGAACATGTAACCCAGCCCAATAGTCTTCTCGTGCCCGAAAATAGTCGGATACAAAATTTCGTCAAAATCGTTTGAACCGTTTTTTAGATACAATTAGCTTGACCATGACCCAAAATGACCCAAACTGACCCACTAATTGAATTTTCTCGAACATGTGACCTAGCCCAACAATCTTCTCGTGCCCGAAAACCATTGGATGCAAAATTTAGTGTAAATTGAGTCGCTTTTTAGATCTTGACCCACAATGACCCAGAAATGACCCACTAATCGAATTTTCTCGGACATGTGACCTAGCCTAATGAATTTATCGTGCTCGAAACTCGTAGGACACAAAATTTAATCAAAATCGTTAGAGCCGTTTTTTAGATAAAATTAATTTGACCCGCGTTGACCAAAAAATAACCCACTAATCGAAAGTTCTCGAACATGTAACCCAGCCCAATAGTCTTCTCGTGCCCAAAAATGGTCGGATACAAAATTTCGTCAAAATCGTTTGAACCGTTTTTTAGATACAATTTGCTAGACCATGACCCAAAATGGCCCAAAATGACCCACTAATCGAATTTTCTCGAATATGTGACCTAGCCCAATGGTTTTCTGGTGCCCCAAAACGGTAGGATACGATATTTCGTCAAAATCGTTAGAGCCGTTTTTAAGATAAAATTTGCATATATAACCACACACAAGATTTGCTCGTATTAGAATATATGATATGCAAGGTTATTCAAAATGAATCATTCGATTTCAAAACTCCATATTTTCAAAAATAAATGACACAGAATGATGAGTAATACATGAATACAAAGGGAAAATATAAAAGTTTTATATTGTGGACAATAGATGTGTTCTTCGTGAAGCTATATCACGAAAGCTGTTTTAGAAGATTTTCAGCGGCAGAAGTGATAATGGCGTCCGCAGAGCAGAAAGCTTTTTGTGTGCTGACGTTTCGGCGATATGGATCTGTAATCACCTTTCAGCGTGAATTTCGTAAAAAGTACGGAATTAATCCACCTACGGCTAAGAGTACTCGAAGGTGGTATTATCAGTTTGAGAGCAGTGGATGTCTTTGTAAAGGGAAAAGTGCAGAGCGACCAGGTATACCGTATATTTGCGGAAAATGTTGTAGGAATAAGAGACACTTTTCTACGAAGCCCAAAGAAATCGACTGTTTGCGCCAGTGTAGAACTGGGCATTCCTACATGACACTCTAGAACGTGTTTGACAGGAATTTACATACCGTCTTGACATTATACGTGTAACTAAAGGAAGTTATATCGAACACTTGTAAAAAAAAAAATTCAATATTTTTCCCTTATGCTCATGTATTACTTATCATTGTGTGTAGTTTATTTATGAAAATATAGCATTTTGAAATCAGATGATGCACTGTGAATAACCCTGTACATATTTTATTTCGTTGATGCAAAAGTTCTGTCACATTTTAATGCATAATTTTAGTACCTTTAATACTGGCAAAATTTTAATACTTGATAGTTTTAGCTATGTGTTCAAAGCAAGCCGTTATAATAAAATTATCAGGTATTAAAGATATTAAATTAGGTATTAAAATACGACATAACTTTTGCACCAACCTAATATATGCGTTTAAAATCTGTAACATATTTTTAGAGATTTGAAAGCTTATTTTTCTCTCTGTTGAGCGGAGCGAAGTCAAAACACTATTTCTAGAAATTGTGCGCCCAAAAATGCGTCAGTTTCGGGTGGAGCAAAGACTAAGTGGGTGTGACCTATACGTGACCACGTCCATTTCGTCATGACTAGAGCTGCTATAATATACAGGGTGATTTTTTTAAAGTTGTGAAAGTAAAACTCTATAACGAAAGAACTACTGATCCAAATGACCGGAAATTTCACCAGTATGCTCCCAAAGCAGTGGGAATTTTTTAGGCATGGTTAAAAAAAACTTAAAATCTCACCGACAGATGGCACTGTATATGCAGTAAAGTCGGGAGAGGAGCTTGTGCAAGACACACGCACAGTGGATACTCTTCACTCTGTTGTGGAAAATGCAGTTTCACTTTTCCAACTCGTAGCTGAAAACATTGGACAGCACACTGAAAATCGTATGCGTTAGCTGCGCAGTTCTTTACGAATGTTTTACTCCATATTTTTATTTCGTTCTGTTTCTGCAGGTGTTTGCAGTTCCTTTTCCCAATTACTGCATTCTGTATGTTTTTGATATACAGAATGCAGTAATTGGGAAAAGGAACTGCAAACACCTGCAGAAGCAGAACGAAATAAAAATATGGAGTAAAACAAACTGCGCAACTAACACATACGATTTTCAGTGTGCTGTACAATGTTTTCAGCTACGAGTTGGAAACGTGAAACCGCATGTTTCACAACAGTGTGAAGAGTGTCCACTGTGCGTGTGTCTTGCACAAGCTCCACTCCTGACTTTACTGCATATACAGCGCCATCTGTCGGTGAGATTTTAAATTTTTTTTAACCGTGCCTAAAAAATCCCCATTGCTTTGGGAGCATACTGGTGAAATTTCCGGTCATTTGGATCAGTGGTTCTTTCGTTATAGGGTTTTACTTTCACAACTTTAAAAAAAGTCACCCTGTATATAGTAGCCTTAGTCATGACTAAAAGTGTTAACGTTCATTACAAGTAGAGCTTAAGTCATTTGGGCGTGGTTTCGGCGGAAGTTTCTAAACACAGAATTTATCAGAAAGTGCTAGATGAACTGAAATCGCAGGCCAAATGATTATTATAAACTCGGTTTCGAAGAGGAAGAATCAATCGAGTAGTTCAGTTAAATCTGAGAGTTTGAGTTCTATTTTGATTTTAGCTGTGAAGTTGTTTGTCTGAGGCATTTTAACACATTTTGCACCCTTTTTTATCGGCATGCATTTTATTAATAAACACCTCCCGTTTCTTTTCTTCTCTCTGCATCATTCAATAAAATTACTTTCTTTATTAATATTTATATTAAAAAACGAATGCATTTAATGACGGTAATATTTCTCATCGATATGTTTATATGTGCAGTACACTGACTGCATAAATATAAATATTAGGTAAATTTTTTTAGAAAGAAAATAACATTCATTATGTAATAATAACACCTGTAGGGGAAATAACGAATATTTAAAAGAAGCACTTTTACGTGAGTTGTGAAAAATTTGTTAAATCACTTTTTTGGAATATTTATGGAGTAAAATCGTCAACAATAAAACATTTTTTGCCCCAGAAAACTATTAACTAAATAAAACCGAATGAAAAAATTTAGCCATTACATATATAAATATGCTTATTATGAACATATTGCATACCGAATTTACTAATAGATGTGGATAAAAATCGGGTGAAAATTCACTTTATAATGATATTCGAATTCATCTTACTGCGTACTATACTACGCCTAGTTACGCGGTGAAACAGTCAGGATTTTTTAATGTGCTTCTGCGACACATTCAGCAATATGGTATATGACAGGGTTGTACCTAGATTTCTTAACCTCCTTTAACAACGGCCAGACTGTAAGGGTCGAAAAAATGATGAAATCCAGGGATTGGAGTTTGTATCTGTCACGTGCAGTGCCGGCGCAAAGTCACGCGTGGCCCTGGTAAAGTAGTTAGTGGAGTCCAACATATGCTGCAATACTGGACTAATAAAATCTTTTTTTGAATTGTTCATGTCATAGAACAATATATAATATGAATAATAAAATGGTACGAAAAATACCACTACTTTCACATTTAATGTGCATAATTTATTTTAATTTCGTCCAAAAACGGTACGAGCTTTGAGTAAGATTTTGGGAAAATTCACCGTTGTGCAGCATTTTCGTTGAAGGAAGAACTCTAAGGTGCAAATCTAGCATTAGGTGTATTCGGTGGAATGTACCTAAAGTTAATTTTCAGTAATTTTTTTATTTTTTTTTTCCACTCAGTTGTAGAGCACTTGGAAATAAATACTTGTTGTTAGAAACCATAAACTTCATCCTCCTCCTGAAAGAAAAGTTTATTATAGTTTCAGGAAAGAGCTAGATAAAAATCGATAGTTCTTTTTCATTTTCGAGACACTTCCTCAAGCAGAGGTGTAAGAACTAATTTTGCGTGCACATCGTGTTTTTGGACAGCGTTTTGATTCGATGAAATCCAGAAATATAATTTAGTCTTTTAACACGTGTAGACGGTTCACGGTAAGAATAAATAATGTTATTATTTACTTCGGAATTCAAGTGAAATTAATTTTTTCCCTTCGCTTTATTTTCTCTTGTGTGGGAAGCTGCTCTCAATTTGAACCACTTAAACTTCATTGGTCCACATGAGAAACAAAAGAAGAGCTTTCCTTTGTCTTTTGTTGTTGATTGACTTTTGTTTTCTAAAGAACAAGTAAGAAATAATCATTCAGTTCTCCATGCAGAGTGATGTAAACAAAGGTTGAGACCTTTGTTATCATTCAGGGAAAAGATTTTGCATATCGTTTAAATTGATTCTAACAAGGAAAATATTTTTAAACAAGGATGAAGAATCAGGCATCAGGCATAGATTATGAAGCACATTCCAACACTAACAGAATATTATTAAGAAATTTCATTTCTCCATACAATGAAATGAGACATCTAAATAAGCAATGTAAAAAACGCATAGCTAAAAAAATTTTTTTTTCACCAATTGCTGTCCATATCCGGTGATGTGTGCTTTCGTGCAGCCCTCTAAATGATCTATAGAATTTATATACATCACGTATAATACACTAAAAAATAGACACATTTAAAAATGCATATCTCAGCGGAAAGCGCATTTCCAGCAATTATCGATCATAGTCAATCCTTACAGAATTATTTTATGCGTCTCTGTGAATGAACGAATGAGAAAAGGTATGCACTCTGTAAAATCTATAGAAAGAATGTTGTAGTGCATCTCAGGTATCTTTTTAAATTTCATCATGTTTGAAGTATCATAACATCATTAAAATGCACCGCAAACCATTTTTTTCCATAGATCATAAAATAATGCAATTCGTTTGTGATTCTCTGTAAACGAACTATAAATACTTCTTATTCTATGCTCCTGAGAAGGCAATGTTGTAGTCTACCCCAGTAATGCATATCAGTATCATTATGGTTGAAGTATTGTAATATTATTAAAATGCATCGGAAACAGTTTTTCATCAAATACCATAATGTATCGGAATTCTTTTGTGTGACCCTGTTAAAGAACAATGAATGCTACACACTACAATTTCAATACCACACTTTCTACATTAATTCTCAATAACATATAAATGCCTGGTAATCCGACTATATGTACCAGAGTTAGAACACGGTCAGACGGACAAACAGGCAAACTCAATTCATAAACAATTGTTAAACAATTGTTAAAAAGAACATACTATATATAATGCGACATGAAAAAACTTAAGATTATTTCTATACCGTTTACATTCAAATTCAATTGTAGTAAAATCATAAATGTCAACCACATTTAAAAGAAATTACGCTAAAAACATGCATTACTCATGAAAATACACTAAAAACATGCACTACTCATGAAACCACGCTAAAAACATACAATACTCATATAACCATGCTAAAAATAACGTATACAGTGGTAGAAAAAGTATTAGGATAAATCATATTTGCATAAAAGCATACTTTTCATTCGAAGTGTATAACAGTTTGATATAAAATGACATTTTAAGTTTAGAAAATAATGATTGGTGCCTTTAATATCGAATAACAGCAATTCTTAAAGGTTATATAACTTCACATGAAATGCAATGCATTACTCAAATAAGAACGAAAAATAATGCGTCAAGTATAGATTATGAAATACTTTCCAACACAGCCAGAAAACTGTAACGAAACTTCACCGTTAAATAAGGTGAAAGAAGATATTAAGTAAATAGTTTAGAAAACATATACCACATTGAAAAATACAGTTTTCGAAATTAACTCCCATTGTAAAAATGTAGTCGAATTATTTTTTGAAGCCCTGTATATGATCAATAGATGTGGATATATAATATGATAAAAATTTAGTTCAGTTAGAATACTCACATTTAACAATTTTCGCCAATCGATGAAAATGCACTTGGAATCTTTTGTACAGCCCTGTCTATTATCTGAAGACTTTTGTACACACCACATATTAAACTAAAAGACAACTTAAAACTCACTCGCAGCAATTACCAACCGTAAACGACAATGTATCTTTTTCTTTGCGTAGCCATGTATCAAATGTATTTATGTGTCACAAACTTCTATTAGTCTACTAAATATACAGTAAAATACGTAAACACAATTAAAAACTACCCTTAAGCAATTCACTCCCATAGTCTGTAATACTTAAGAATTCCCTTGTGTAGCCCTGTATATGATCAACCGAGTTTATAAACACACACGTACTATGAAATAATTTAGTTAAACTTAAAAACGCAAACCAAAGGTGAAAACGCACTTATCACACAGACTGTAAATATCGCACATCTACTGTAACCAATATCTTTTGTGTGTCCCTGTAAATAAACGCAATGCACACAAGAGAGCAATTTATAGCGCACCTCAGTAATGCATATAATTTTCATTATGTTTGAAATAGTGAAATATCAGTAAATTACACTGCAAACGAATTTTTCCCATAAAACGATGTGTAACAGAATTATTTTGTTTGACCCTGTAAATGGATAATAAAGCCTTTGCACCCCATATTCTACAAAAAGCATGTTTTAATGCGCTTCATAATTATATATCAATTTCATTATGTTTTAAATGACGTAGCGTTATCAAAATGCACTTGAAGTGATTATTTCCCATTGACTGCAATGTAACGGAATACTTTTGACTGTCCCTGTAAAAAACACACACACATTTCACGCTACACACTTCAGTTGAAATAGGGAACATGCTATAGTAAACGACAATAAAATACAAAAATTTCAGGGCAAGTTAGAGCACGGATAGACGGAGAGACGGCCAGACAAACCGAAGTCCTAAACACTTTTCAACTAGGTTGGAAAGTGTTAAAAAGCTGGATAAAACGATAAAAGGCATAAGTAACAAGCCTTCTATGGCCACCCAAACATATTAATAATAATCAATGAAAGATTACTTAATTTAATTATTAGAATTGGTTATCACTGTCAAAAACTATGCAACCGATGCGAACTTGTCTTCCTTTTTTTTTAATTTGATTCTTTAAATTTTAAGTATTTTTAAGAAAGTAATAAATTTTGAAAATTTGCTTAAGTAAAAATTTTTAACGTTTAATGCGCTTTTTAAAATATTTAAAATTATAAAAATAATTTTTCAAACGTAGTACATCGATATCGGGGATCAACCTTTATAGAGTGAAAATCAAATTTTGATCATTATATTAGGTAATGAGTAATACTTTGCTTGAACTTCCCTATAGGTAAATGTGATTGTTCACGATTCTAAAGGAAAGAATGTTTCGTTAGAGAGTTCCCTTAGCTACAAAATATATAAATACATTTGCAACTCTGCATCTATACCGCTATTTCCGCTACACGCATATGTTTGTAGCGGAGACTCTACACATATGCTACACATATGTGTGTAGCATTATTGTCAAAATTGTTGTTGGGTGATTTCAAAATCTGTGATAACCTGTTATACATCCATATATATTTAAACACATAACTAAACAAAATGCATTAAAAGTTTAAAGAAAAATTTTTATTTAGAAAAATTAATACCGACTTGACCCAAATCTTGAGCAAGTCACGTGTGTATACGCCGTGAGCTATAGTTTTATGAACGATATCTACAATCCAGCTTTACTTCAAGTCTGAAAAGCTTAAACTCGAAATCAAATCACCGCCTGCAGCCACCAGACAGTGTAAAAAGAAAAACTTTCTTTGAATAACATTTCATACAAGAGTGTCCTAATGAAATACTTTCACTTTTTAAATTGCCAAGTTAATGATGTAAATTTTATTGAATCTGATGTACGCCAACTTTTTGAAAATGCTGTTATGATGTTTGTTTCAGGAAATAAAATCCATTTCAATTTTAATCATTGCACTAAATACCGAGTGTTTCAATAAGTTTCACTAAAATTTTAGTTGAATAACTGGTCAATAAGTGGTGCTAGTATCGCGAAATTTTGTGGGCACATTCATAAGCGTTCAAAAGCAAATATTTACTTTTAGGCCAGGATATCTTTTGGGGGAGGGGGGAGGCAATGCTATTTCAGATTATGTATACAGCTAAACTGATTATGTATTCAGATCATGTATACAGCTAGATTATGTATAGCTATGTATACAGAAAGGGTTTATCTAAAATTTCGCTTCAGACAGGATTTTGTCTTAGCAGGTGTGATTGTATGTATTCTTTTCGACGAGACCAATGACTTTTCTGTTTAAGAGGGAATATCATTATAGGTAAATTCCATTTTCACAGATTTTGCTGCATATTTAATACAGTAATGTCGGCGAAGACGCAAATGCATGACACCAGAAAAAAATTCTGTTTTAGACAGGTTTCCCTCTCAGCAGGTTTAACTGCATGATATTCTTTTCGTCGGAACCATCAAAGTTTTCCGATTGAGGCAGGATTCCAATAGAAACAGGTTGCGTTTTGTTACTATATATACAAATATGTAGAAAATACAGTAAAACCTGTAAAAATGGAAACTGTTTACAACACAAATCTGCTTTAATCGGGGAATTTTCACGGTCCCGACGACTAGAGTATCATACAGTTCATGTATTACAGAAAAAATACAGAAAACGAAACTTATAACGAATTGTTTTTAAACGGAAGAAAAAAAAGGCAATAAACAGCTTTAGACCACTATTTCTAAACAACAATCTTCGTAGTATATTTCTACTGGATATGCAACAGAAATCTACCACGAAGTACATTGTTTGGAATTAGTGGTGTTAAAACTTTTTGGTAATATTTCTTCCGCGGCAATCCGTCAGTCCTAATCTTTATTATATTGTTTTGTTATCTTACAATTATAATTGTCATTTTTACATTATTGTATAGTGTTGTAGCCCGCCTAACATCGCGCACATATGTTTGCGGCCCGCGAGAAAAAAAAAGGTTGGCTGGCCTAGATGCTAATTCACTTGACAACAACGATAAAATAAACCAAGATTCAGGCAAGTGACACCAGTCATCTTATAATAAAAACGGATTAATAGAGATCAATAATGTATATAGAGTTGGAGCCGAACTCTATAGCGCAAGAACCAATCAAGTGTGCCATGGCACGAATAATATAAAATATAATCTATCAAAGTGATAACAACGATTCAAAACTTTGAAGGACTGCTAGCCTAGCTCCTAATTCCCTAAAATACACCAAACAAAGGAAAAAATGTAAAGCCTCTCATGCCAATGAACAACATCCCACAACAGAGACAAATCACAAAAAAAAACAAAAAAAAAACAATATATCCGAATGATAGAGAAAAAACATCAAAGAACAAAACGTAAGTAATAGGGAAAACCCTATAGCGCACAAAGCTGAAATCAGCCATCAATAATGACAACAAGCATCACTTTGAATTATAAGAACAACCATGATCAAGTGACAACTCCAACTATTAAGCGGCATAAGTGAAACAAAGAAGTGAAAATGACAACTGCCCATGATAGAGACAGCTGACTTAAGAACACAAAATAAAAGCAAATTATAAACCCAGGGTAGACGAACAAATAGTAGTTACCAAAAGAAAGCCCGTAAATAGTTCTGTATATCATATCCGCCCAGCATGACAACATCAATTAGCAACAGGCCAACTTAGGAGAAGAAATGAAGGTAACAAGAAGCACTGTAGCCACGACGGCCTGAATCATTGCCACTTCACCTGTATAGGGCCCAGTGCCCGAATGCGTTTCAAGTATAGATCTCCGCCTCGCAGAAATCAGGCGAATCGTTGTCAGATTCGATCCAATGCTCAGCATCAATCTGCTTAGCTAGGCAAAAGCCCAGCTGCTAGGGTCCTGGTCAGCGATATAAAAAACCCCGTTTTGGTTTATATTAAGGGGCTCTGTCCCCTACGATCTATACGCTCTCCAATCCGCGTTTAGATTCCACAGTCTCTAAAAACACGCTAATTTGCACTGTTTTGAAAATGAAAAAAAAATTGGCTGCAAATATAAAAACCCAATAGCCATTTGAAAATAAATATTATTTTAATAAACGGACTCAGTAAGCAAAATAAGCATTAAAAGCATTTTTAATTTAACAAAGTATCATTGATCGCTGTCCTTCCTCCAGAGAAACAAATATATATATATATATATATATATATATATATATATACATGTGTTACACCCTGTATATATATATACAGGGGGGTACAAAACTATATGTCAAAAATGTATAGGTAGGTAGAGGCGACCTAGATAAGATGATTCCGTATAGGAATATGGGTTCGGAAATGCAGCTTAAGGCAGTAGAGGGCGCTGTTGATTTCGGCGGAGGAAAGTGCTTCGCAGGCTTGAATCGTCACTCCCCGCACACATTTCGAGTAACATGTATCGTTACATCAATACGGAACGCACCATATGCATTTCATGCATGGGGCTGCACAAGGAAAAACTTCAAACTCAATACACGCCCTAAAGCTCTCCAGCTTGTTGAAGGACTATCCTCTACTGTGCGAATTACTGCTTCTTCCACTGCAGGAATTCTGCAATATCTTTTGCTGCCCATATCACGCCTGAAAGCATGAAACGGTCCATTCGTGCACAACTCCCCATTAAGACGCTCAAATGTTCGGCGATCCGGCAGATTTCTACCCGGGAATCGTTCCATGAGCATCCACGTACATCCTTTGAGCAGCGGCTCAATTTCCTTGTGCAGCCGCATACATGAAACACATGTCGGCAAGCTCCGTATTGGTGTAACGATGCATTTTGCTCGAAATCCGTGCGGGGAATGACGATTTGAGCTAGCGAAGCACTTTCATCCGGCGAACTCAACAACGTCCTCTAACTGCCTCAACGCTGCATTTCCGCACCCATATTCCTATACGAAATCTTCCTATCTAGGTCCCCTCTACCTACCTTTACACATTTTTAACATATAGTTCTGAACCATCCTGTATATATATATATATATATATATATATATATATATATATATATATATATATATATATATATATATATATATATATATATATATATATATATCTGCTGAAAAGGAATTATGAAAATAAAAGTTTCTGGGAATTACGCTATTATCTGTAAGCGTAATAAAATATTTAAGTTTTTAAAATAAGACAGGACTTTCCATTTTAAATAAAACAACATTTTCACCTGCAGATGCTTTAAAGTTGATGATTTGTAAGTGCAAATGCACGTGATTTGCTGACTATTGCGAGACTTTAAAATATAAAAACCATACATTAAAAGCTAATGCATTGATATCAAAATATTTTAATCTTTGTCAAAAGGTCCCTGCGATTGAGGAATTCCACGTAAAAATAATTTTCATAAAAAGTATAAATCATTAATTTAGAATTTTGCTACATGCTTTTGATGCTACGTAACTTTTCACTTAATAAGCATGAAGTTATTGCTAATATACATTACATGCATGCATTACTAGAAATGTGTATGGGTGTTTATCATAAAAGAAGTAATTCTATGAAAGCAAAAAAAAAAAAAATAATTAATTGTATCATTTATTCATTTAAAGTTTCTTAAAAGTTTTCAATTTCTAAAAGGGTAGCTGAACTTGTCAGTGCTGTTTTCCACAAAATACTTGATTTAGATTTGAAAGATAGCTAAAAACACCCTTGTATTTCTTTTTTGACAAAAAAGATTCTCGTGGCTTTGTTTTCAATTTTTATTTTACTCAAACTGACCCACCCAACGTTGCCAGGCCCGTTCTAAAAACCTGAAATATACCTAAAATCAGTGTTGAATGATTTTACATTACAAAAATCTTTCCAAATGAACCTAATATTGGTGCCCCCACTATTTTCGGCAGCGTACACTCTTGAATTTGTACGATTTTATAATTTTACATGAAAATTTATCCAAACGAACCTAGAGTTGGGAAGGGGGCACTGCTTTCGTCAACGTACACTGGGCGTGCTACGAAGGCTCCAGTCAGTTTTGATTTTATGTTTTTAAATGAAAATCTTTCCAAACGAATACAAAGTTGGGGGCCCTAATGCCTTTGACAGCGTACACACTCGAATTTGTATGATTTTATATTTTTAAAAAATAATCTATCCAAACAAATCTAGAGTTGTGTGCCACTGCCTTCTACAGCGTTCACGACCATGCTCCCAGCTATTTCTGCAAACGGACTTCTAATTCTTTATTAATTTATATTTTGAAATGAAAAGCTATCCAAACGAATTAAGAGACCCCGTTATAGTGATAGTCGGTTTAATTTCTGACATTTAGGTATATGAAACTTTCATTTCTGACAAAAGGTTCCTGTTTAAACCTACATGACATAAAACACCGCTCCCCTCCCACATTTAAAATGCGAAATGATCTGAAAATGCATATGTTTCACCGCATAAGCGGAGAAACGAAATCCCTTCGAAAATGCTCTAAAGCACAATTAAAACGAGAAACAATATCTTGAAAGGAAAGAAAAAGCCAAATCTCTGTCAAATTCGTGAAACGCCCACCAAAAAAAAAAAATATTTTTTAAAACAGTAAATATTATTAATCGAAGATATTGTTATAATGGGAAAAGTTTCGGAAATAAGTTTTTTTTCTTTCTTTTTCCCATATGAAAAGCGAATGGAGAATTTTAAATCTGCAGAAAAAACGAAAAACTTAAAATCCGCATTCAAATAAATAAATAAATTAATAAATAAAATAAAATAAAATAAAATAAATAATATATATTATATATATATATATATATACTAAAACTTTTGTTAATAATAACCATTAAATCACATAAATAATCGACAATAGATAAACCGATAATTATAATGTAATATATATATATATACATTGAACAGTAAATATTAGTAGTTATTTAAACAAACGATACCGTTACGTTTAGAAAAAATACCCGAAATAAGTTTTTTTTTTTTTTTTTTTTTGGGGGGGGGGGGGGAAGCGTTTGCGAAATTTAAAAAACAAAACAAAAACAAAACATGAAATTGGCATTCAGAAAATATTTTTTTAAACAGTAAATATTAATATATTTGTTAACAAAATACACCGTTATAACTCTAAAAGTACCCAGAATAAGTGAGTATTTATTTATTTATTTATTCTAGTTTTTTTTTCGTAAAACGGATGCGGCAGTTTCAAAATGCGAAAAAAAGAAACATTTTTCCACGCTTCCTTTCTTTCTGCTTTAAGTCTCACGGAAAGCTGTAAAGGCGCTTACATCGGCAGAGTAAAGCCATTTTGTGATGTTCATTGTGGCTTTTAATTAATATCTCGTCTAATTTTCAAAGAATCTGAGAATTTTTGAAGAATCTGAGCTTTTAGTGCATTCGGACCTGTTTTCGTTTATCCTCGTCCAAATTTTCAGACCTTTTCATGCTGCAGATTTCTTTAGTCAACGTCAACAGACAGACGCGCACAGACACAGACAGGCAAACATATTTCTTTTATTAATATATATATAATTAGTAATAGTATGATTGATAATGTATAATACAATAGTTTTATAATATAATAGCATGGTGCAGCGTTTGGCAACCTTTTTGTATCAGAGATAACTTTCTTTAGAACAGTGCGACATATTATAAATTTGTGCTTCAAATATCATATATGTATCATATATGTAGCATATATGCTTCAAATATCATATATATATATATATATATATATATATATATATATATGTGTGTGTGTGTGTGTGTGTGTGTGTGTGTGTGTGTGTGTGTGTGTGTGTGTGTATGTCTATGTGACCGAAATGTGTATCACAAAAGATATATTATTTAAAAAGAAAATTGTTAATAAATAAAATCCTTTATTTACTTTTAAAAATATCTAAAATTAATAATTCATAAATTGATATCTGAACATGTCACGGTTTTTTTTAGCGGAATACTTGATTTAGGCTCAAATGATAGATAAAATAACTCTTAGTTCTTGCTTCATAGCATTAAATTCTTATGGTTTATGCTTTTAATAATTGCTTTTTGCATAATAAGTATGGTGTATGCATAATAAGTATGGTGTATGCATAATAAGTAGGGTGTTTGCACATTAAGTAGTTCTCATAAGTAGGGTGTCCAGAAAGTAAAATTTAAAAATAAATTAGAGTGATTTAAAAATATAAATAATAATGAAATTTATAAAGGCAAAAATTCATGGCTTTTTTAGATACTTTGATCTGGCGAAATACCGTTTAAAGTTATTTTCAAAAGGTTATATATTAAAATCCTGACTATTAAAGAAAATATCTCATGGAAGAATCTATGCTATCAAAATTCAGTGTATATATGAAATACAGCATTTCTGTCACATACACACTTTTTTCCCTCAAACCTGAAATAGCCACTAAACCTATTTTTACTCATGTTTTCTGTAGATTAAAGATAAAGGTTTTGGTAACAGTAACTTTCTCAATCATGAAAGTACAGTGAACCTTCCTTTGTGACCACTTCTATTAAGCGACCACCTCCCTCAACGACCATTTTTTTCATGGAACGAATTATTCTTATAGGCTCAATGTTAATTGTACCTCCATTCAAAGACCCTTCTCAGTGGAACGTCCTCCATGAGCGACCAATTTATTTGAAGAAATGGAAAGAAATCCTGTTATTTCCTGGTTGTTTGAGACCTTTAGCTTGACCTCGCATTATTTATGAAATTTTTGAACCATGTATGTATACAGTTCATCGTATCTTTTTTAGATTTATTTTTTATTTTGGTAAATTTTGACTGTTTAAACTCCTTTTGTGCCTTTCCAGGCAATTAATCCAATTCTGATGAAAGGTCTGGATGCCGGATAATAAACTCCCTGACCTTTCCTCACAGGAAACTCTCAAAGAAGTAGAAAGTTAATTGAATCTTCATTATGTGTTCAAGACGAATAAAAATTGTATTTATTCACTGAACTTTCGAAAGTTTTTAGAAATAGAAGCTGTAAAACATGTAAAATCACAGAAAACCTTAATTTATACATTTTTAAAATCCCTGTAGTTGTTAATTTATGAATTGAAATTAAAGTTTTATTTTGATATACAATTTGTTATATTTTTTTTTCCTAATATGAAAGATAAATGTTTATAACATTACTTTTTTACCTTATTTTTAATTGCCAAAACTAGATTTAAACGTGACCTCCATAAAGAGACCACCTATCGGAGGGACCAATTTTTAAAGGAAGGGAACGTGGTCGCTTGGAGGTTTTACTGTGAATGGATCTTAAGTTTCAACTTAGAGTATACTAAAATTTTAGAAAGAATTTAATATAGCAAGTGACACAGTGCGGCGACATACTTATGTTTCTCAGCTCTATTAAATAAATCTGCTACTGAAATCGAAAAAGTAAAAAATAGCCATATTAGGGGTCGACCTCAGCTATCTTTTGAAAAAAAAATCGTTTAAAAATATTCAAATTTAAACGAGAAATTCGAAAACAACGTGGCCATAGGTTTAACATTAGCGAGCAGGTATTTTCAAGTGAGTGAAGACTCCCCTTAAGAAATGCTTTTAAAATCAGCTTGTGGAGTTACCGTTTTGTCAGATAGTACATAATAGTTGATAACTGTGGATAAACAGACAAGAGATGATAAGCATACAATAGTTGATAACTGGAGAATTATCATGTTTACACAATGCAAACACATTATAATTGAATGAATAACTATTATGTAGTTGAACTCATTATAGATAACTTTATATTAAATAAACATTCAAATAGACAATATGTTTCTCATGTTGTTACTAAGATATTTATCTGATTAAGTAAATCTAAATATATTTTCAAATTCCAATTGACCAAAAGTCATAGAAATGGAAGTTGCCCATTAAATACGTAGTTTTCAGTTACCTGAGTGTAACTAAATTCTAGATAGTCTCACGTGAATGACACGTGAGACTTCTGAGTTCTTTTCTCTTTCCTTACCTTTCTGGTACACTTTTCATTAAAAGCCACACTGAAAATAAAAATGAATTATTAAAAAAATCATCTGGAGCATTTTCTAGAAAGAAAATGAAAATGGAGCAAATTTCACATCTGTCTTCCAGAAAAACTTCCTCATGGCTTGTGTAAGAAAAAAGTTTTGTAAGAAACTCGATTTTTATACCTGTATCAGCTATTCTGGTTCAATAAAAAAATTGTGTGTTGCAATGATTTAAAGAGGCCCGCAATAGGGAAGCTGAAACTCATCTAACATCAATTAAATTTCCTTCACTTTCACTGAATATTACGTCAGTCTTGCTATTTTTGCTTCTTTATAATGTTGTGAAGTGTGTACGTCGTGAAGTAATGTCGTGAAGTGTGTTATCTGTCTGTCATTTGCCGGCCTAGGCTGCCTCTCTATTCTAATTTTCACAAAACAAACAGGCGGGCAAAAAAAAAAAAAAAAAAAAGCATGTTTTCAAAAAAGGTGGAACAAATTCTAAGAAGTGGTAGATCATCTGTAACAAACAATTTTTGTATAGAAAACCCGGGTCGTAATTCAATTATTCACTCAAAAATACAGGTTATCTCAGTTAAATCCGATTTTCGTTCATAACGGTAATAACAATGAAAATACTCTTACAAAATTTTTGATGGAATTACTTTGCTTTGTGTGAAATGTTACGATATCAAGCGATGCATTGCTATCACTATCTTTATTCTTATTTTAATTAGAATTAAATTATGAACTTCATAAAAATAAGAAAATTCTTTCCTTTTAAAAATTTTCTGGGGGATAATTGATAAAAAAAATTACAAAGATTGGCAACTATATTTTATTTCCTTTTTTTTTTTTTTTTTTTTACAAAATTTCTGGTAATAATTGATTAAAAATAAATAGAAATATTGGCAACTGTGCTTTTGCACATGCACGAATGATTCATTCGAATGAAAAAATCATTCATTATGCCCATCACTAGTAATAACAGTAATAATAAAAATGATTTTAGTTATTAAAGTTGATTATAATTCCCCCGAATCATAAATAAACTATTAAAAAATTGGTTCACCATTTCACCGAAATATGATGCCAGAAAAGTTGCCACCAGAAGATAGTTTCCTTCAAACCTTTCTCCATCTTTGGGTATCCCAATTGTACACTTAACTTGTGTAGGTTGAATTATGAACTGGTAAAATGTTGAACAATAAACTGATAAAACGTGGAATCAAAAATTAGCAACAGTTAGCCTTTGCAAATAAGGGATAATCAGACTGAGACTTCTGTTTAAAATGGAATCCCTTCACAACATGGATATCCAAGATTGAAAAGGAACCCGACCCCTCTTTATTCGAAGTCAGCGTTCTAACCACTAGCCAAGCATTGTCGGGCGAATATCGTCCAGCAAAGGAGCAGCATGAATGCACTGAATTAACATTGGTTCTGATTGGCAATATTGCCATATCATGATAAAAAGCACCTTTGTTACAGTTTCGCCACAATTAGTTTTGAAAAATCAAGTGAACCATTTTTTGGTGTTTTTGCTTTTATTGCACCAGAAAAGTTTCAACGTTGAACGAAAATTTTTATATTTTTTCTAATGTTTAAAAAAAGAATATTTATGAAACCTAGTTTACGTTAGTCCAGGAGTCAAGACTGAATCGAAGCGCTGACATAGGTTGTCCTGGACCACCAACATGTAAAGCTGAAATCGGATTGCACAAAATGGAATTGGAAAATTGTTTTCAGATTTACTTTGTCTAATGTATATAAATTACTTATTTTTGTAATCGTATCGTACAATAAATACGGTGGAAGAGATGTAGAGATTCCCTAAAAGTCATGAATATATCATGATGATAATTGTAACGCTCCTACAACGTCACAGAACGTCAGGAATGTCGTTGCAATATTTGAAATGAACATTCTAAGCCGCTGGCGACATTTGAGACTAAAATGTGAGGGACATAAAAATATTAATTGATTTTCTTAAACTGCATTTATCTTATTCATATGAAGAAAGCATTTCTAAAAAAAAAGTCTAAATAAAAATATTTTATTCATTTAAAAACTTTATAAATTATCATGATTTAACCGTAATAGAGTAAGTAATTTTTTTCAATTAATAAAGAGGGAACTGTGTACACGGAACTTATTTCTACCCAAAATTCCTAGCTGAAACAGCATTTGTAAGCAGTATGAACTTCTGGCTAATGTTACAAATCAGCTTAAAAGGGGATAAACTGTCGCAACCAATGCAAAGAAACATGGTATCTACGTCACACGAAGTCACCGAGAGTCGCAAATTCACATCGCAATGATGTGGCTGCGACTAAGCGGGCTTTTGACGAAAATTTTCATTTGATGCACATTTCAGCGTTATTCGACGACATATTTGACTTTCTGTACCGTCATATAATGTATGACACTCGGAAGATTCCTAAAATTCTGATGATCCTTTAGTTGTACAAATTAATACGACCATTGAAATTATAGGGTGTATTCATACAAATTGTAATTTTCCAACTGAGTGAAAAAGTGTCCAGGCCAGGATTTGAACCAGTGACCTTTGGCTTAAGCTACCAATACTTTGCCAACTGAGCTATCCTGGACAAATCTGATGGATATAATTCACACAAACAACGTTTTGATAGTGACATCTGGTCTGTTATCTGAAATAGCTCAGCAGAATAAATCGCAGGTAATGGAACTCCAAGAAACGTTTGGTACGTAATTACACTTCATTGAGTCAACACAATTATTGTAATTGGTAAATAAATCATGCAAGTTGCAATTTGTCCTTGGTTCAAACCCTTGCCTGGGCATCTTTTTCACTCAGTTGGATTACGCCAAAGGTCTCTGGTTCAAATCCTTGCCTCGACACTTTTTCATTTAGATGGCAAAATACAACTCGTATTATTTATTTATCAATTACAATAATTGCACACTTAAAGAATAATTTATTTAAAACACACAAATTAATGCAATAAACCCAACACGACTGAAAAGTTAGCCGGTATCAGGAATCGAACCCGGGACTACTGTGTATCGTGCTGTTTCTCAACCACTAAGCTACCCTGGGCCAATTTCTTATATCGGCAATTTCTCACTTTTAACCAATTTTGGGGAACAATAATTTATGTGCTTTAATATAGAATAATTGTGTTGAATTAGTAAAGAGTGACATATACATAGCTATATATATACATGTAAAGATAGATAGGCTGGTAAATATGTAACGAATTTTAGCCTGCCGAGGTCGAGAAATAAAAGAGAATTATGGAAACCATTACAATTCTTTAAAAAGGTCTTGTATGTCAAAGTTTACGACGTTGTGGTTTGAAAATAAAATTTTCACAATAAGACCAATATAGATACCAATGCTTTATTATCTCAAAACTCATAACTCAGTTACTCTTTTATGTACAAGTTTGATACATATACTACCTATTTTTTCCCCATGCAGCGAATCTCAAATTCTCAAAGACCTTTTCTATTTCCAGAAAACTATTGTATTTTTACTTCCATAAAGTTTCATTTGATTTTTATGGTCTACTGTATACCTTGAAAATGCGTGCGTTTCATTTATAAATATCTTATTATCTATTTCCCAACGTCTCCTTTCGAGCTTCCACTTCTATTGTACTTTCACTTTTATGCACATCATTTTCCATTTTTGGGGCACACGTTACCCGCTAATTTCGAGACTGCTGTTTCGTTCCAGTTTCGAATTTGACCTAGATTTTCAGAAAACACTATTCCTCACCCTCTAATGGTCTGGCTTGTGGTCAGCCTTCCCCAAACAGAACTATCGCATTACACGTTGGACTTAACCATGCGATTCTCCTGGTCGTTTTAAGTCTATTTTCGTGAATTGATGATTTTAGGCAGCTCTTTGCTACACAGAAGAGAACAAGTAATTTTAAAAAAGAAAATCGCCCGCAGTATCACGGTTACAGTTTGTGCCAGGTCCCAGCTTGATGTCCGCCGCCCTACAAAAAATGGAATGAAACATCTTCTTTCTCCTTTGCTACCAGCAACTGTTGCGCGAAGATTAAGTTTCAAATGATTAATATTGTTGTGCAGATAATGTCAACGGTTTAAACGTTTTTAACTGATTGAATAATCGAACACACGGCTCAGCTACGGGGAAAAGACATATAGGTCAACTTGCTTGAAGAAAAGAGTTATGCACTTAGCAAGAAAAAAAATTCACTTATCAGAAAGTTAAAAGTGTAACGTATAGGATAGATGACAGAATAAGATATCACAACCGCATGATTTGTAATAAATTAAATCATAACCGATTTCAGTAAGATGAAACGGGTGTCGGCTTTCTCATTGAAAAGGCTGGATGCTGTTTTGGCGCCCAAACAGTTTTTCACATATAAAGAAAAAGTCCTTTTAGCTTCGTTAAAGATCTTCAATAATCGTAAAATCGGAGAAAACTGAACAGATGTGGTGCTGGATGCGAAACTAGTGATGGGCGATTGTCGATAATTCAGCAATTGAGAACAAACGCCATTATAGAAAATAGAAGTCGAGACAGTCCTACAGTCATCGATTTTTCTACAATTGAGATGTTCTACAATCGATTATCTCACCGAGAAACTAAAAGCCGCATTTGCAAAATTTAGCAATTATCTCGATAGGAAATGTTATCGTAGTGACCGATGATTACAGGAATATTCTAAAATTTGAATAATTTGCTTCCAATGGAGATTTGAGTAAAAATAAAGTAATGGCTACATTTGCAGTTTTCGAAGCTTTTTATTTCTGAACGGGATTGAACTGATTTTTTTTTCATTTAGACACGGGGCGGGACGTGCTCGTGCTTCTCTTTTTTTTCTCAACAGACTAGGGCAGGTCGGCCTGGACTTTATTCTTTCCGGGCCTTGTAGGGTCAGATTTTTTTCTTTTTTTTTTCCGTAAAAATAATAGTGATATTGAATGCATTTGTTAATGGTATCTTTAGAAATTTATTTTGGACAAAAAATTAAAGATAAATAATTGAAAAAAAATTAAAAAAAAAATTATAGAGCTTCTAAATTGTGATTTTTTTAAACCATCAATTCTTTCCTTTCTAAACTATATTACTATTATTTTGTAATTAATTACTTTTTTTTTACCAATTTTTCATTTGAATGCAATTGTCTAAAAATGATCATCATTAATGTTATAATTTCACATCGAATGCCTTGCGAAGATCGTATAGGAATCGGCATATAATCTGAAAAATGCTGTACTTTAATATTTTCGCATAATAATATTCCTTTAAAAGATTTTAAACTGTAGAATAACGTTGGTAAAGCAATATTGGCCTTTTTATTAGAAAATGAGCTGGATTAGGCCGTGTTAGGGTTGTTTTCGTTGATTTTTTATTGCACCCGGTCGGGCAGAAAATTTAGCTTTTACAACGGGCCAGGTCAGTCCAAAATAGTTTTCATCTGGGACGAACAGAGCCAGGGCCTGAAAATTTCGGTCCGTGATGACATATAAAATAGGACAATAGAGTGCAATTTTGCAGGATTACAGGTCTTCTTGGGACACAGTCAAAGTATATTAAGGAATTTATCAAAAGTGCTTGAAACTGGCAGGAGAGGCAGTAGGTGTGCTATTTGGGGGAAGGCTAAGAGGGCGGGTCATTTCCCCACTCACGGATTTTGATACTTCAGAGTGCATCAGTCATCAAAGGCCAGTCTAAAATATGTTTTCAGATATTGCACGAAAGTTAAATAACGTGTCAGATTTGATTGCAATAAAAACATTAGCATTAAATAAACACTTTAAGAATAGAAATTAATAATTATCAATAATATTTGCGGAGGCATTGCTATTACAACATTCTCAATATGAGCCATATTTATCATTAACTCGTACTTTGGATATTTTAAAACTACATGTGAGAATAAACTGCATAAATTGCTTCTAAGCTGTGTACAACAAAATAAAAAGAAATTTTTGCCCAATACCCCTCCCCCCAAGAAAGTTCTGAAACGGCGCACTTGAGGGGGGGGGGAAGGGGGCTCAAGACGATCAGAAAGTGTCCTCGATTTAGTGAAATGATGTCTTACATGGAAAAATAACTTTATTAGAAACCCTGAAATGTTCATTTCCTGATAACCAATCACCAGCTTATATGCGACACTAATTGCATGCATAAGTGTCATTATTATAAAGAAAATGCATATTTACTATTGAAACTAACCCATGTACGCAAGGTACAATTTTGTGTAATAATTAAAAATGGTGAATGTGTCACAATCTGCAGCAATGCATGTGTATGTACAATACGAATACGTGTATACAATACGAAATATATGTGTATTGCTGCCGATAAATATAGAAAGGCAGGGTTACTACATGCATAAATTTTACTTCATTAACCATCCAATCCAAAATAAAGAAAATAATTCATAGTGTGTAATAATATTTATTAAAATTTTCATATTCATTAATCTATGCGGTCAAGGTTAATTTGCAATAAAAAATTAAATTTATGTTGCGGTAATAATAATAAAATGGAGTATGTATCATCACTAGATGTCCGTGGTTATTGGAGTTTAATTTCTCAGGAATAAACTACAAAGGAAAATCAAAATTATAAATTATGAAACACTTTATAGCATTACAAGAGCATTATTACAAAATAATCATATTTTGGTGCGGTTACAGCGCCTAGAATACATAGTGTGGAAAACGGCTACAAAATAGTACTAAAAAATTGAATCCGATAAATGTAGAACGATGCTGAAAAGATAACGGGTCGATCGCAGCGACATCTTCTAGCAGTGGCGTAGACAGGGTGGAGGTTCAGATGGTTTGGATACCACTAATTTTATAAAAATATTTTTGCCTTATCTAATCGGAGAATTTTCTGCGATATTGAAGAATGAAGAAGAAAACTTTATAATATTACTGGTTTCCAGAGTATTTGGACCCCCCCCCCCTCTCTGGCTACGCCACTGTGCGCTAGCTCTTTTCAACGCAGACATTGTATAAGAATCGAACTGAGAAAACGTTTCAGCTGGTGGTAAATATTTTAAATAATTAAATTACACCCTATTTCCTTTGACTTGGATAGTGATTTTCATAAGCATTGAAAATAGGAATGATAGTGATCATGGCCAAAAAACTTGATACGCATTCTTTTGTGCCTGGTTGCATACTCGATACAGCAAACTAAAAATTATCCCTATTTAACATACCAAAGGATGAATCTCTGCTAGAAGAGTGGAAAAGATTAATTCCCTGATATGATAAAAAACTAACTTCAAAATCAGTTACATCGGAAATATACACATACAAGAAGATTTTATTAACAGAAATTATGTTCATGTTGTCAATAGTGAAACGGTTACTTTTGCTATATGTAAATCTATTTTTAAAGCAGATGTCGCTGTGATCGCCCTATTATTGTACCGCATCGTTGCACGTTTATCGGCTACAATTTGTTAGTACTTTTAAAAGCATTACCAGTTTGGCTTTTTTTAAATTCCGAAATTTCGCATTCATACCAGAAATTCTCTATAATGTTCTTTTAATTACTTAATGGCAGATATTTCGTGACTTCTTAGAGTAAAAATTCTTGTTTCAGAATTTCCGGTTTGAATTCGAAAATTTTGAATTAAAAAACGGTAAAACCGTTTTCCACACATATGTATTAGGCGCTGTAGTGCGGTGACAGAATAGCTTTTATATAATCGTGTTAATTCAGATCAAATAAGTTTTGCTTTATTGAGTGAATTTGGACAATTTTCGATAAGTCAGCTGCATTGGGTCATGGAGTCTTAAGATTTCTTGAATTTTCCAAAGACGTTGTTTGGCTCCGAAATTTTTTAACAAAACGCCATCAAAATCTTCTAACATTACCGCCAAAGCCTTCCAATAATCATCACAATCGCTATCGACCACTATACTAAGCTAATACTTTATATTCATTATTCACAAATGTCTGAAAAATTAGTTTTATGGTCACAATTAAAAATGCATATGATAAGACGATTTTTTAGCATTAAAAAAATCTGTTTTAAAAGTAAAACATCACTGAAAAACATTTCAAGGAATATCTGCCAATAAATGACAATGTGCTATAATTAAGCAGCAATATGTATCTATTAAGCAGTCTTGTATAAGCATCTATTGATCATGTACACTCTACATACAGGGGTCAATGCAGGTTTTTTTTTTTTTCTTGGGGCCCATTTTGTGAAAAGTAAAGTTTATTTTTGTGAAATGTATTATATTTTTAAGAAAAATAACATTTTGCAACAAATGTTGAAATCCAGTTACTCAAATTCGAAACAAGCATTTACAAAAACATTTAAAAATATTTTTGATAAAGTTTTCCTTTCTGGTGAACATGTTTTTTTTTTTTTATAAATTACACATTTTAAAAGTCGCAAAATAATAAATAAATTAATGAAAGTTTTTATAGAATAGAATTTTGTGAAAGGGTCTATTTTATTAAAAATAATTTTGTGAATGGGCCTGTTTTATTAAATGGATTTTTGTGAAGAGACCCTAAATAGACCCCGAATTTTGAATGGATCGACCCGTGACATAGCGTAGTTAAAATTTAGTTCAGATGAAAACGCTCTTCTAGAAATAACCGCCCATAGAAGGTAAAGTATTTTATACAAATCATTTATTTTAAACCTCACATATAATATATTAAAATTCAGTTCTGGAAAATGCATAACAGAATCGAAAAAGCACATTCTGCCATTACTGCTCATACATGGTATCGTAACCGAATTTCTCTATGTCGCTCAATTTCGTTCAATTTGAAATAATATACCGTCATTAAAACGCATTTTCGTTAATCGTTAGAGCCAATAGACGGTTCGAAATTCAATTGCGTGTCCTTGTAAATCAGGCATGTCAAACTCAGTAACCGCCGCGGGCCAAATTAAGCATTATATACAAAGCCACGAGCCACATAAAAAAAGTAGATAATATTATTACCATTGCACACAATAAAATTAACAATACAGGTCATGTTAAAGAAATATTCACGCAAAGTTATTAGTATTACACATAGTTTATTTTATCTTATTTTCCGAAAAAATACTCAAAATTGCTTTTTTTCAACCAAATCTACAAAATTTAATTACATTTCCTAAATTGTATTTGCTTAAAAATTGTTTGTACACGCTGGTCTGTTAATCTTAATCTGACAATAAAATATAAATCCCCCCCCCCTTTTTTTTAAAGTACAAAATAAAACAAAACAAATTTAGAATCAGAAAATGTATCTAATTAAAGATGCTACTTATTTGATTTCATTTATTAAATACATTTTCTGGTTCAAATTATCTGACTTGAATAATAGCAAAAGGTTGGCAGCTACGCAAAAATGTCGTATTAACGTGCGCTATCGAACATAGTTAAAATATGCCCAATTGCACTACTTAACAAATCGATCGATTGATAAATAATTACAGAAATTTGGAAACCCCATATCCATATATTTTTGCACTAATATGGAATCGCACTGAATTTTGAATATCTGCAATAATAATTTCTGAACAACAATTTCAACATCAACCATTAGAGGTGAAGTAAATAGATTAAACTGATTTTCATATTTCGTGAAATTCAAAAATTTTCTTTTGAATTCATTTTTTAATATATTTCTAATACATTCTAAAAAATTCCTCTCCGATGATTTTTGTAATAATGCCTGACAACATTTAAAATGAAATACATTATCTTTTTGAAAATTGTTTGGTCAAAATAATAAATTCTATTTGAAAACGCTAAAATACTATCAAATAATAAAATAGAATTATGGAATTTGCCTTGAAGTTAAAGTTTACTCAGGTGCTTTGTAATTTCAAATGAAAATTCCAATTATTTTGTCTATTCGTGATCTTTTAATAATCCACATTATAATTTGTCGATTTAAAACACAAACAATAAACTTGTTTAACAATTAAAACTTTATGATGGAAAGCCGTTAAAATTCTATATAAGAAGGTAGACCTGTTTATACTTTCACTGCTCATATTTGCAAGATATTTTCTAAATTGACAATGTTTAAACATGTGTTTACGAATATAATATAAGTTTTTAATAAGCACTATAAGTCTTTAAGTACATTTCTGGCTTTCATAAATTTATCCGGCTATATATAAATCGTTCCAAAAATAATACTTATGCTTATAGTTTTTTTTTAATTTCTTTAACTGCTGTGGACATCATATTTTTTTCCACTCGGTAGTGAATTATTTCGAACGGCATCGACTGAGGTATTTAATGTAATAAATAACAATAAATATATTTTAAAGCAAACGTGTTTTCTTCAGTAGGCTTAGTAAAAGCACTTTGCTTATCTTTTATAAGTTTCAATATAAGTTCAAGTATAAGTTTCAATTCTGACAGTTTAGCCAGATTTTTGTGAGTTTTCTTTGTGCTGTAACTCCTCCTGATGTTTTATTCTTTCCAAACTCAAAAAGTCTCAACATATCAAACATAAAATTTCAGTTTTCCTTTAAATATAATTGTACTGCAAATCATCTTTAAAAAAATCTGAGATGTTCAACTTCAATTAATCATATTTATTCAAATCATTTAACGTATTTTATATATATATATATATAATTATAATATCTATGAATTTCAAAAAACATATCAAGTTCTATTATCACTCTACTTAAATCTCCAAAGAGATAATTAATGATATTGTGTATACAGAATACCACATAGCTAATAATTAACATGTGCAAACATAATATTACCATAGCTTGTGCTTCAATGGTAATTGGCCAAATTTTACTCATACCTAAAGAATATTGAAAAAAGAAAAAAGAAATAGAGAGAAAGGGAAAAAAAAAATTATATATATATATAAATCCCGCGATGTATGTATGTCTATTAAATGTGTGTATATCAATAAGAAATATCAAGTAGGATTCATTAACAATAACACAATTACTAACCTAAGTAATGAAAATAATTAAAGAGCTTAAATCCAACATCCACATATTCGACTAAAGCGTAAGAGAAGAACCTAGATGACATATTTTGGTTTTTGTATCAAGTACAAAAATGATAATTCGTGTCCCTTTCAAAGCAACTCATTTAAAAGCTATTTAATTATATATATATATATATATATATATATATATATTAATTTAACTGTTTTTAATTAGCGCGGAATTTTATTAATTTTACAATACAATTCTTATTATTTCATAAATACAGCATATTATTCTGTAATATAATGTGAGGTCAAAGAGGTAGTAAAATAACGTATTAGTTTCGACATAAACAAATAAACATTATAAGTACAATACTGTAAAAATACTACGAATCTTTATATTTTCAGACTCAAGATCTCACGCTTTACTACGCTCCAATTGGTTATATTTGTATCCGCGATTTCTTGCAGCTAAAATTTAAAATTGAGTTATATCTGTCTATTTACATCACTGTTGCTTGACTAGCGGGATTTTTTTTTTAAATTTAGAATGCTGCCACATGCTGAAGAGAAATATTATACAATAAGGGAATAGAAAATAAAAATATTACTATTCAATAATAGTTGTAGCATTCTGAATAATAATTTTAAAAAACCCCGCTCAACTGGCCATACATATCTTTCTGATGTTTGGCATCTCTAAGACCACGGCTGGTGCAAATGTGTTTGTGCAAAGTGCATTTTTAGCATGTGTGTTCGAACAACTAAATTTAACATAGTTTTAAAAATACAGTTTTTAAGATACAGTTCTTAAGATACATATTTTTCCCTTGTGTATATTAAATATACACAATGGGAAGAAATAGAAGGTTCTCAATCAGCACAGTGATTGATTAAAATAAGATCTACTGCGAATAAAATATTAAAGGACTCTGTTGCAGTGATGACAACATATTTGGCTTTTCATTCATTCTTTGTTTCCTTAGAAATTCAGAAAATGCTTTGTTACCTTTTACATATAAAATGTTTCATATATGAGGGAAGGGTGAAAAGTTTTGAGCTTCACAAGGTGAGAGTAATGTTAGAGATATATAACTTTGTGTGATTATAGAGTATAGTTTTTTATAACACACTGCATCAAATTTGATCAAAATAGTGTTTTTTCCTTCTGCGTCAAGAAATTACACTTCTCGCCGTGCCGCAATTACAGGAGCTTCTTTGGTCAATTATGAATTGTCAGCACTAGTCCACTCGCCTTGTTCGCCCCCAGGACTTCCATCTTTTCTCGAAATGAAATATTCACTTCGAGGAAGTCACTTCACCTCGGATGTTGAGGTCATTATGTAGATTCGCAGGTAGTGAGAGTCTAAGGAAAAATCATTCTACCAGATAACCATAGACAAATTGCAGCATCAGTTGCATTGATGTAGGGATAAATATACAACGGTGTACAAAATGATAGGAACGACACAAAAACAAAGAAATCAGTTCTAGTTTGGTTTGCAAATGCACAAATCTTTGTGTTAAAATGAAATGCCTAATACTCCAATTAATAAAAGTATTAAAGCTGGACGGTACATCATTGATTATATACAAATTAAAAAAAAAAACAGAACAAAATTAAACTTGCTTTTTTTTTTTTCGAAAATCAGTAGAAAATACATTAGAAAATACAATAGAAAAATTAAAATTTAATTACAAGTCATATTCCTCTAACAGTTTCGGCTAAAAACTGTAAAGCCATCATCAGGGAAAACAAAACACAAAACTGGTGATCTTTACATCTTGACTTGAGAGTGAATAATGAGAGGGAACAAGAAGGGAGAACCAAGAAGAAAACAAGTTGGAAATTGTACGTCAAACGTTACAAACGAGGTGCGTTCGTACGCACGTTTTAGAATTAAATTCATGATATCCCGTGCGTAGAACGGGTTAAACAGCTAGTTAAGTATATATTTTATGACACTGTTCATACAAATATCTTAACTAGTTATATAAATATTCAGATATATATGTATCAGCTAGTTATATAAATATTCAGATCTTTATGATTTTTAATTCTGTGAAATGAATTATATCGTCTGCAGATTAATTTCTGTCATAAAATAAGTAACTCGGTCGCTTGACGATTAAACTTCGGAAGCTCCTATAACAAAAAAGCAACGATTTAAAAAAAAAATTCAAATTTCTTAATAAATATTTTTATTAATATCTCCTAAAGTTTTGATTCGATTTTAATAAAATTTGAAATGTCTCGACAAAATTCTGCAAAGATAATATATTTTAAATTGCAAACCATTTGGTTGGGTAGTTTTTGCGTTGTTATATGCGGACAGACAGACAGACGGACGGACAGACGGACGGACCAAACGACGACTATAGGTGCTACGTATTTATATAATTACGAACGCACCTAAAAAGGGAAAAAATCACTCCAATTAATATTAATGCAATCGTTTACAAAAATTATAAATATATTTTAAAATCTATTTAAAACTATATATTTTGCTAAATTTACGCTGGAAAAAAATGATAAGAACGCCGTAAATATTTCGAAACCGCGGATCGTGATTGGTGGATATTTTCTCATATCATTTAACAAAGAATTTAAAAGAGATTCTGAGCATATTCGTTTAGCTCGTAAAACTTTTTGACGATGGAGAGTGGGAAAATGCTTTCTGACTTCAAAAGAAGGCAAATTCTAGCTTACGACAACATCGGAATGCCACTTAAAGGAATTGCTGATAAAACTAAACGTTCAAAGACCGTCATTTTTTAATTTCTTACAGCATCAAACTGCTTATGATACTTCAAGCACTACAGGAAGCCCGAGAATTCTTACGAAACGAGCCGAAAGTTTGATTGTTCCCACGGTCGCAAGCAAAATAATGGCAGTAAAGGAAATTGGAAGCCACAGATAAAGACGCAAGGTATCAGTATCATTATAAGAAGAGCAATAAAAAGATCGTGAATCTTTAAATATATATGACCACGTCGATGTCTGCGTTTAACATCTGGCCATAAAAAGCCCGCATTTAGTTTGCAAAGAAACATCTGAAGCAACAAACGAATTGGTCAAAAATTATTTTCAGTGATGAAAAGAAGTATAATTTTGATTTTCCGGATATTGTTCATTCATATTGGCATGATCTTCGAAAGGTAAAAAGACGTATTTAACACGCGTCAACTATAGGTGGAGAATCCTTAATGGTTTGGGCTGCATTTTTCCTCAGGAGGCAAGCTTAGAATTGCTTTTCTACAAGGAAGACAAAATAGACATAACTATATTCACATCTTAGAGCGTCATTTGTTGAACGAGGGTGAAAAAATTGCCGGCCTTAACTATATTTTTTAATTAGGCAATGCCCCAATTCACCCTGAAGTGGTTTGAAGATAATAAGATTCCAACACTTGATTGACTGGAAAATTTTTCCGTACCTAAATCCCATGGAGAACGTTCGGGGTCTTATAGTGCACAATAACTACCGAAAAAATTATCAAATGATTAAGAATAACTCGAAAGCAGAATTAAAATCTGCCATTTGTGAGGCATGGTGTGTTTTGTCACATCCACAAGTTCGAAACTTTTATGTGCCACAACACTGCATTGAAATTACTAAACACAAGGAAAACACAATTAACATGTAATATTTCTGTAATTAAGAAAAATCTATTCCGTTCTTATCATTTTGCTGCTATTGCATATCCGGTGAAGATGCAATTTATTATACTGTAATAATAGCAATTGTTTTACAAGGTTTATTAAATATTTATATTGCCTATTTAGTTTGATAAAATCAATTTATATGGTGTATATGTAGGTTAATATAATCATATTTATTATTGAGTCAATTAAATGATCGTTAGTATCATTTTGCACACCGATGTATATAGAAAATTCTTAATGTGCCAATCTAAAGGTACACCCAGAAAAAGGAATTGATTAAAACTACAAAACATGTTTTGCTGAGTACATTTTGGTTGTTTTAAGCAACATTTTTAGTTGGAGTAAAAAATTAGTTTTGTTGCTTGGACAAAGAAATATTGTTAACACTCTTATAAAATTTTAACAAAATTTCATCAATTTTACTTGAATTAACAAAATCTGTTTTTTTAATTTTACAATAATTTTGTAATTTAAATTTGTAATTCCAGCAAAATGTTGTTTTTGCAAAATTTAAATTATTGTGTAGTAGCCATAACTCTCTCACGTAACTTGATTTATTTGACTTATATAGCTATATAATTAAAGGATTAACATAATTTTTGGATAATTAAAACTTTTTTTAATTGGGACGGACCAAGGAAGTTTTAAAAATCCTCCTTTCCCATTTATTACTTTTTTCTATCTTTTCAATAAGAAAGTATTGGAATCATGAAAATTTTCGACTTCCGCTTATCCGACGGATTTTAGAAGGTCCTGAACACGATTTGATTGTTTTTAGAAAATGACTGTCTATGACTCTGTCTGTCTGTGACAAAAATTTTGTGGGTGCTCTATCTGAAGAACTAATGCACAGAATTTAATAAAACTTTATATTCAGTTACTTCCTGATATAAATTGTTGCTAAGTAGTTTTGGGTGCAAATCGCGCAACAGGTGGAGCTGCTATGTTGCATGTTTTGCGATTTCTGCAATAGCTCTATCTTATTTTCAGCAGTGAATTACGCCTGCAATCTTTGAATAATAACCAGTGAATTTTTATCCTATTTTTTACAGGCGTAATTCACTGCTGAAAATGAATTTAAAATTAACTATGTGTTGCCGTATGCTGGGCTTTGTATTGTCGTCTGATGTTTGCCGCAGAAATTTGCGTGCCCATGATGACATTTCCATCTTGTGCTGCGGTTGCAGCCGTTCCTACATATATAAGAGTGAGAAATGCCGAGTTGTGATATCGTTCCTTATAGCTCAGTGGTAGAGCCTCAGAGCAAGGTTCTGAGGACCCGAGTTCGAGTCCCCGCTTGGGGCAGTTTTCACTCTGCCGGTTTACGTTTGAAAAAAAGCAAGATAAAAATCCACTTGTATTCTATCACTTGTATTCTTGTATTCGAGGATTACAGGCGTGATTCACTGCTGAAAATGAATTAAAAAATAGTTAAAATTACATATTAGATTGGTTTATTTAACAAAAGTTTTTGTAGTATAAACAAAACAAGTTCGTAATATAACATATTTTATTATTTAAACAAACAAAATATATTTTGTTGAAAAAAGAAAATAGATTGTTAAAATAACAAATAGCATATATCTATATAACAAAAAGAATTTTGTTAACTCAAGTAAAATTAAACCATTTTACTTCAATTAACAAAACTGTTTTTGCGGACGATACAAATTTTTTTGTTGAAATTGCAAAAAAAATCAACAATATTTTTTTTTTTGTTGATTCAAACAAAATTTCCATTGACCCATATTTAAACGAAAAGTTTTGTTGGGTCAACCAAATTTTTGTTGATTCAACAAAACTTTTTTCTGGGTGTAGCTCTCTGTCCTGGTGAGGCTCAAATTTTTCATTATTTTTTTCGTATACACATATATATCGGTCCAAAATCTATGCATGTTAGATAAGTTACCTATACGCTAGTGTATGTGAGGTACCATATCTATGCTCTACATATAAGGTATATCACATCTCGCATATATATATGTGACATACTCACACGCATTTATGTAAGACAAATACTCGTACATTTATGTAGATAAGTGTGTGAATGTGTGACAAAGGTAGTGCGCTCGAAAAGATTAAAAAAAAATTCAAATGCGCCTGTGATAGAAATAAGGTTGATCATCCCTGCTGTAAACTTACGCAAGACACGAGCACTTTATTAATGTGGAAACAAATATTATCTACGGGTCGAAGCATTTCATTACATTAAGGCAGCTATCCACAGTACGGAGAAACGGGACAACGAACGGCCACTTGAACTTGGTCCATGTGGAATAAAAATACATCACTTTCCATTTTTTCTTTCGGCAAGGACATTTTCTGCTCACGGAAGTGTTGCAAATCCAGGTCGCACAGGTCATTTTCGCGTTATTTTTTGCAGCGTGAAAAGGTGAAATTTCTTTCTTCCTCCAAGATGGCCCCTTCAAGAAACAAGTTTCGCTCTTCATCAAATTAAACACAGCACGTTTCGAAATTTCCAGATTCGTTTGGGGTTAGTAGGTAAGTGATGGGTTTTGTCCTCATCCAGTTTTCCCTCTCACTTCTGAATCGAAATGAGGGTAAATTTAGGGATACGTTATCATCGACCAAATTTCGCTTTCTATATCTTTGCTCGAAGGTGAAAGGCGGGCCACGTTTCACGCTATTTACAACTCGGTTTACCTTAGGTGATAAAAGATATTTGTTTTCTAAAACTGTTTACAAGTTATCGCAGAAGGAATAAACAAGTGGATTTCTTTTGTTATGATGATTATTTTATGTAATTTGATGTTGAAAAGAACGTTAAATATATTGAATTTTATTTAATTTTTTTCAAGATTAACACACATAGATAAAAAAGATTATCTATATACATTTAATTAATACTGGTATTTTTGGTAAATTGTGTAATGAATTGTAATTTTCAAATGGGTGTAAAAGTGTCCAAGCCAGGATTCGAACCAGAGACCTTTTGGTTGAAGCTGTCAATGCTCTGCCAACTGAGCTATCCTGGACAATTTTGGCTAATACCCAATGCACCCAGAAAAGTTATTGATTATGACATCTGGTCTGATATTTGAATCAGTTCAACAGAAGAAATCCAGACAAATATGACTCCAAGAAACGTTGGACCAAATTTCGACCAAATTTCGCTTTCTATATCTTTGCTCGAAGGTGAAAGGCGGGCCACGTTTCACGCTATTTACAACTCAGTTTACCTTAGGTGATAAAAGATATTTGTTTTCTAAAACTGTTTACAAGTTATCGCAGAAGGAATAAACAAGTGGATTTCTTTTGTTATGATGATTATTTTATGTAATTTGATGTTGAAAAGAACGTTAAATATATTGAATTTTATTTAATTTTTTTCAAGATTAACACACATAGATAAAAAAGATTATCTATATACATTTAATTGATACTGGTATTTTTGGTAAATTGTGTAATGAATTGTAATTTTCAAATGGGTGTGTAAAAGTGTCCAAGCCAGGATTCGAACCAGAGACCTTTTGGTTGAAGCTGTCAATGCTCTGCCAACTGAGCTATCCTGGACAATTTTGGCTAACACCCAATGCACCCAGAAACGTTATTGATTATGACATCTGGTCTGATATTTGAATCAGTTCAACAGAAGAAATCGCAGGCAAATATGACTCCAAGAAACGTTGGATACGTAATTATACTTGATAAATGTCCTATTAATACGGCAAAACTTGTTAAAGCGAAATCGCAAAAGACGAGAAAAATAATTACTTTAGAAAGTTTTTGTCTTATCAGGTACACTGTCTGTTACTGCAATTGTATTGCATTCTTTTCAGCTTGGCCATTAGAATTTTTCGTTTATTTCAGGATTCCGTTATAGACAGGTTTCGTTTAAATAGATAGTACTATAATACACTATTCAAACTTAAATTATGCTCATAAGTTCGGAACATCTCTTTTAGCGAATAGATTTATTCCCACTTGTGTTACATTTGAGTCTTGATTCTAGCTTAGATAATTGTAGTAGCTCTAGTGATCGAAAAATGGCCGTAATACTGTCAAACCCAGCAGTTTGTTTGACCGACTTCCGATTATTTTCGAATTTAAGTCATGCAACCGCTATGACCAAATGAAACGATTCTCAGTCGTTGAACAGTTTACACATGGCATGTTGTGGGTTTATTAAAACTTCGGAGGATGCCATCTTTGGAGTTAATGAGCAAGAAAGGATTCTTAATTTTGAAGATTATGAAAATGATGGGCCTCTATTGGAAACAATGATGATTGCCCAAAACAATACTTCTTAAAAAATCCATCAACCTTATAGGCTTATATGATAGAATTTTTAATGAAAACATACTTACTGTTTTATGTAAAAACATTAATTTTCATTAAACTTTTTTGCATCTGCACTAACATTCAATAGTCTTTTCCCCGAGTAAATCGTATTTAACTTTTTTTGACAGTACTTCAAGTTGAGAATGACCCGTTGTTTTCAATCCAGAGATACAGTGCTGTTGCAATAATAACAATCAATAATAACAATAATTTGATTGTAAAGAAAAAACTGCTATCAAGTGCTCCAGTTAAAAGACGTTTATTTTTTAATAAAATTTAGTCTTTTAAAGATTTTTATTTTGTAAATAGCCAGATGCTATATTTGATTGTTAAACATTTTTTCGGTAAATTTTATTTTATTTTTTTACTTAATTAACCCTTTGATTAGGGGTAATATATACTTATATAAAGTAATATTCTAGTAATTATATAATGTATTATATTATTTTATTATACTAATAAATTATATAAAGTAATATACCCAGTATTACTAGTAAATAAGGATTATATATATATACTTATATGATGCTTATATAGTCACAGTCTAAGAATGGCGACTATTACTTACCCATCATACGTAGTATAGGGTAAATCTTGTAATCGCTTTGAAAATCGAAAAAAAAAATTGACGGATTTACACGTTTCAGACACTGGAGATTCCAAAAAACATATTTTTAGGGGGGGGGGGGGGGAATTGCCGTCCGTCTGTGTGTGTGTGTCTGTAAACGCTGTATCTCCCGAAAAAATTCAGATAGAGATTTGAAATTTGGTATGTACTTAGTATGTAAAAATGGGAAGAAGCTTATTGAATTTCAGTAACCTCGATTACCCGGAACTATTTTTTTCGGACTCTCGAAACATTCGTTCTAATAAAAGGTGTAAAAAGTTTTCGAAATTGTTTATTTTAAGGAGTGGATATAAAAGAGAATAAAAAAACATAAATTTTGCATAAAGAATGAAGTTGATCGGATAGTTAGTTGCCGAGATATTTGCAATCCTAATTTCCACACTCTTCGATTTTTCATGACCCTGTATTTCATTCAAATTTCAATTCAAATATATATTTTAATTGGAAATGAGACGCTTAATCAGACGCAGTAAACCGTTAGTTAATATGATTATCAATTTTATATTTATAAGGATATTCCTTTTACGCAATTCAGTAATAGAGCATTTAAAGTTTATGACGTCATCAAGCCATGATTTTATTCGAATTGCAATGCATTTTATAAATAGTTTACACATGTTTTATTTTCATATTTTATATTATGCATATCCATGATGGGTGAGTATTACGGTGGCCCCAACGACTAGTTTTTATATTCAATCGTACCACAATTTAGAAAAAAATTTCTTTGTGGTACATTTTTCTTAAAAAAATCCTAGTAGAAGTGTATGGCAGCGAATATTCTTCAAAATACGGTACGATTAAAATAAATAATAGTCCAATGGAACGCGTATGTTACACGATGTTTCTTTTTCTTTCTTTTTATAAAATTTGCTCATTTTAACTGTAGAAATTTCCTATTTGTATTTTTAAAAAACGTAAAAAATGATACAAATTCCCAGTATTTACGTATAATAGTTTCCCAGCATTTACTGTTGATAGAATCGTTAATTTGAATCAAATATAAATTAGTCCTTTTTAAAAGATTATTTTTGAAATATTATTTACCAAAATTATACCTGTATTTTTATTTTTATTTTTTTAAATTTTCTTTACTATCTATACACTTTCTCCAACGTATTGGGCATTTATTTTAATTATTGTACCTTAAAAAGTATTAGGAGATCTATGAAGCCCAATTTCACAAAATATCTTTGATTTCTTCACCTGATGAAAACCTTTTTCCTTCTAACGTTTTATCAATCGTCAAATCTGAAATCTGTTTGACGGGCTTTATTTTAAAAATTTAATGAGGACTTCAGGCTAACCGAAAAATTTCTTCTTGACTTTTTGGCTGTGATACGTGTAACATAATTAGCGATCAAATTAAGATCGACTGCACCACTTCATACTTAATATTCTAGGAAAAAAAGTTGCTTAATTTTTGTGTTTGAGGGCTACCTCATTTTTACATCTCTCTGTCTCCATTTAAATAAAAAAATATTTTTTCCATGGATTGATTGCTGTCTTCAACTGTCTTTTTTATCATTATTAGCGTTACTCAGGATGAGAATTTGCAGTTATTGACTTTTAAGACGTCATGTACTAAGTGTTTTCCTTCAACATAGTACGATCACAAAAGATAATCTTTGTATCCTATGTACAGAACTTAATTTTTAACAAAATAGAGTACCAGAGCTCTAATAAATTTGCAGTAATAACAATCGTAAAGTATCTTCACCGTCGCGTCTACCCGCATATTTTTATTTCATCCATTATTATCAAAATATAAAGCAATTTCGTCTTCAGCAAAAGAAAATTTTTACTATATTTTGACTAATCTATATATGCATATACAGGGTGTATCAAAAAACATTGACACATTTTAAAAATTTATAAAACAAAATATATACAAGATAGAAACTAGAAATTCACGTACGTGTTACCTAAGGTATTAGAGTTTTTTTTTTTTTTTTTTTTAAATAAAGTCAATAAATTTTTATATGTGCACCTTTCGTGGCACGGAAAACATCTAGTCGATAATCTGTCTCGGCACATGTGCGTTCCAACATCGACTGCATGACACATAAAATTTCAACAATTATGCGTGTTTTCAGTTCTTCAACACTGTTCACTTTTGTTGAATGTTGCTTCCTCTGTGTGATGATGTTTTTTAAAAAATCGCCATCTTCTTCCAGATAATTTAGCATTTGCACAGCGAAGTCCGAACGACGAGGTTTGTCATTTCTTTGTAAATTTTGCAGTACCTGCACATTATACGCATGAAGACGAAGTTTTTTATGAAGCACGCGATGCACTGTTGGAAATGGAATTGATAAATACCTCGCGGCAGTGCGTATCGATTTCTGCGGGCTACGAGAAAAACTTGACCATTCTGTAAATGTTGCTATCACGGAACAATTAGCGCCATCTGTTGATTTCTTTTGACACATAAAAAACTCCAATATCTAAAGTAACACATACGTGAAATTTCTAGTTTCTATCTTGCATATTTTTTTGATAAATTTTTAAAATGTGTCAAAGTTTTTTGATACACCCTGTATATATAACAAAATCTAATAAATGAACAGTGCAAAAACCTTCAAATCAGGAGTGGGGAATTTTCAGAAAATTTTACTCGTCAAGGATTTTTTCGTATCAACTAGCAAAACACAACACTGCCCCGGTGGGTTGCAACTTATATTTAAGTATTCATTAAAAATAAAGAAGTATTGGAGCTCCGCTCCTCTGAGATTCGGCGTAAATTAAGCACTGAACGAAAAAAGTTGAACAGTAAGAATATTTTACAAACACAAACAAAAAGCAGCGAGCAAACATTATATGACCACAATCAAAAACGGCAGATGCGGTTGCAGTTAATTCTGGTATTGCTCGTCGTTGTTCGGAAACCCTTCTTGCAGAAAACCATTGCGGTTGCGAGCCCAAGATTCGTCGCTCCTACGTGTGCGACACGCTACATCACATGTATAAGCACTTTCGCAGGGAAAAAATGCAAAGGATTGGAGATGGGAGGGAAAAGGGAAAAAATGGGCTTTGGTTTTCGGAAGTGCTGTTACGCTGGGCTTCAGAGCACAGTGTTTATAGAGCTCCGATGAATTCCGACCAATATTTAAAAATTCACTAAAAACAAAAAAGTACCGGAGCTGAGCTCGGATGAGCTACGGCGCAAATGAAACACTGCCCATATATCTGGTTGATTAATTCCCTGGGACTAAAGACTTCTTCACACGCTTCTTTAAGACGATCTAAACAAATACTAGTCTGAAGATGATATAAGTTAATAAGACTATCAGGATGATGTTTAAATGTTGTGGATTGACGTTTTTGCAAATTTTGTTCTATTACACTAGCTGTGTGAAGTTTTGCATTGTTCTGGAGATGAACAACAGGATAGGAAAGAGATGTTTTTGGAACAATATGCTGCCTTAATTTTATCCAAAATGCCACAGTACTATATTACATCATACATCATGTACATAGTTCATAAAGAAAAACTACCTATCCCGTAAAACTAAAAAATTATTAGTGAGAACTTTATCAGTTTTTGCTTCAGTGTAGCAGTTTCACTTTTTGTGTGCCATTTCCTACTGTATAGTCTTGTTTCACCTTCCTCACAGCCATTTTTAAACAACTTGTGCTATTTGCATATTTTAGTCCTTTATAGGATATCATTTCTGAATTACACATTCAAAAGCTGTGCCAAATTTAAATAAGTTTGGAATTTTCGTTTGTTAAAAGTTTAATAATTATACTTTGTACAACCGCACTAGATGCTTTGTGTTCTCGTAATACAAGCCACCACATAAATGAACGTATGAAGAATAAATTGTTGCTAAACGAATTTTTAAACCGTAAACAACTTATCATGGTTGCCACGACAACAGGTATACAAATTGCCTCTTGATATTAAACAAGAAAGAAAAATCATGTGTCACGCATAGATTATGAAACAGTTTCCAACAATTCCAGAAAACTGTAAAGGAACTTCACCATTTAATAAGGTAAAATAAAATGGCAGTTCGAGTGGGACTACGGGGACACGGGTAGGACAACCCATGAATACTTCCCAAAGGTAGACACAAAAAGACTTATAAGCTGTAAATTACTGAGCCAAATATACACAGAACATGGAGCATTCCCACCTACCAGTACCTACATAGATTTACCAAATTTAGCTCTCCAGAATGCATATGCGGGGAATTGGGGGTGCCCAAAACACTACCTCACATCCTGCCCGCTCACACAACCACACCATCTGATCAACATCACAGTTAATAATGAAAAACTATGGCACAGACAACTTGCAAACAACAAACATGTATAAAACAAAGGTAGAACAGTGATCAGATGGCTAATAAACAATTTAGACGACATGAAACCGACAAACATAGATTAATACAACAAAAATAAACAAAAACATAAAAGTTCCAGCAGCCACCATACCTCTATATTAAGAGTGTATATAACATCTGCCTAATTTATCTTCTCTTTCAGGGAAAATATATATATAATAAAAATAGCAGTGTAAAGGAAACCTCTTTCCTGCAATAAAAAAATTGATCTTTCAGCGTTTAGGACGGAAGAAGTCAATAAACTAATTAACGGACTAATGGCCAAGGAACATGCCCTACCCCACAGCGCACCAACTCTTCAAATAGTTTCATCGAGCTCATGATAACAGCCATAAGGTATCTATCGACTGATCGCCATTAGAATGTATTCATGACAACAAATTCAATGGTTACCAGGGATGCAACAGAGTATAAAATCAACAGCGAAAAATGAGAAGCCCAAATCACAATGAGAAACCTGAAACAAATGAGGAACCAAATCAAATGCAACAAATGAGAAACCAGAAACAACTACAACAAATGAGAGATCAAAAAGCAACGAGAGAAATCTAAATACGACGAGGAAAAATGCAACAAAAACCAAGCAGCAAAAGAAAAACAGCAGGTAACCGTAAGTACAGTAGAAAAAAGAGAAAAAATATGTAACACAGATAATAGTAATCAATTTTTTCTATTTTTTTATTTTAATGTAAAGTTAAATAAACGTGTATTAACCCCCTTCCCTTTCAGGATTTTTTATACATTTATAAATTTTTTTATTTTTTTCATCATGTACGCTAATGGCGCCCGATGCATGGAAAATCCGTCGTGGGTGCAAAGTCCTCTAAGTTCCCTGTGAATGATACCTCTGGAGGTGCCTAGTCAGGTGAAGGTCTCGTCACCTGATCAAGGTTCTAAATTACGAGACCAACTCGCATAGCGATAGCATGATGTATGGGTGTGAGGCAAAGCCCAGGTTCATACAAAAAGAATAACATCAATTAGCAGCAAAACAAAAATGGGAACAAAACAAAGACCTCCACATAGCCGTCCTGCCAGCACTAAACCCGTATAAGCTAGGGAAACCTGGCAGGTAAGGGCCTGATCGCCGGTCTAAAAAAAAAAAGGTAAAAGAAGATATCTAAATAAACAATTTTGAAAATACGTAATACAGTAGAACATCCTATTTTAGAAACTAGTGTCCATAGTTGGTAAGGTATACAAATTCTTTTCAGAGACCTGTATATGATTTATAGATGTATACAGAAATCAAAAATTGTTTGCTAAAATTTAATTCAGCTAGAAACGCATAAAGCAACTAAAAATGTACTTCCGGTAATATTCATCCATGGACTCCAATATATCCAGTTTTTTGTGTATCCCTGTGTATGAATATATTATTCAAACATATTTCAGTATACAAAATATTGTAAAGATGAAAAATGCATGACACAATAAAGGAAAAATCTCTAAGCAGTTCACGCACATAGATAGTAATACTTACGAATTCATTTCTGGAGCCCTGTAAATGATCTATAGAATTTATACACACCAAATAATGTACTCAAATTTAGTTGTGCTTAAAACGCATACAGCATCTGGAAAAGCTCTTCCAGCGATAGACAGCATTGTAACCGAATTCTTTCTTGTGTCCCTATAAATGAACAAAGAAATGCTATATACTTCATATTCTACACTAAACATCTTGCAGTGCACCTCAGCAAAGCATGTCAATTTCATTATGTTTAAAATAATGCAATATCTTTAAAATATACTTCAAAGGATTTCTTCCCATAGGCCATAACGTAACGGAATTCTTTTGTGTGTCCTTGTAAATAAATGATAAAAGCTCCATATTCTACAGAAATCCTGTTGTATTGCACCTTAATAATGCATATCACTTTTATTAACACCTTCCAACATAGTTGAAAAGTACTTATGACTTGGCCATCTCTCCATTGTTTGGCCATCTCTCCATACAGTAACTCTCGTAAATATACTCGTATTGTAATGTAATTGATATATGTTATTGAAGTTTGCTATAGCATGATCGATATTGAAAATGAAGTGTGCAGCATTTATAGTTCGTTACATGGTCACACAGAAGGATTCCATTACATTATGGACTATGGGAAAGAATCATTTGCAACGCATTTTGATCATGTTACCATACTTCAAACATATTGAAATTGATATACATATTTGAAGTGGCCGGCAATAATGATTTCTGTAGAGTATACAGCAAGTAGCTTGTGTAGTCTGTTTACAGAGACGCAGAGATAACTCCATTACATTATGATGTATGGGGGGGAAATTGTTTCCAGTGTATTTTAATGATGTTACACTATTTCAAAAATAATGAAATTGATATACATTACTGAGGAGCGCTACAAAATGTTTTCTATGGATTACTGTGTACGAAGAATTTATTGCTTATTTAAAGAGACAGTTAAAAGAATTCGTTACATGACTGACTATGAGCGATGATGCATAGTGCGCGTTTTCAGCTGTGGTATGCATTTTTAAATATTACTAATTTTTAGTGTATTACGAAATGGGTAGCTCATATAAAGGACTTCCCGAAAGAATTCGTACATTACCGGCTATGGACAGCAGTTGTCAAAAAATAGATTTTTACTGCTTTATATGTTTTTTAAATTGTATATTTAGATATCTCATTTCATTGTATGAAAAAATTATATTTATTAACAATATTGCAATTGTGTTGGAAAGTGTTTCATAATCTATGCTCTGATTCGTGATTTTTTGTTCTTGTTATGTTTTAAATAGTGTAACTTTATTAAAAAACATTGCAAACAATTCTGTTATTACAAATTTTAATTCTACTTGAGATAAACGATCACGTTCCTTTTTTGCTTTTCTTCGTTCATTTCTTATATATTGGAGGGACTTCGAGCTTAAAAAATACTACGGAATTTCATACATTCACGACAATTATTTTTTCACCAATGTGTAACTCTTTGGACAAAACTGAAAAGCGAAAAATTTCTGTTACTGTATTTTAAAACGGGATAGAACTTAGTTGCATTCCACAAAGGAAATCTCAATGCGGTTATTTTCAGATTTCACTTCAGAAAGTTTATTTATTTGCATGATTTATTATATTTTCAATAAAAGTGACACTTTCCATTACAAAAATGCATCAAAACAATTGCAAACCACAATATCCTACTTCCGTGTATCACAGTAAATAATGAGATTTTCGGATTCAATTCTTGCTGGGTTTCTATTATTCAGTAATTTATGTGTTGCACCGAAGTGCATTAAATTTTGATATGTCTGTAAAAATTACATTGTTATAGTATGATTTATTCCTGTTTACAATGGACTTTTTATACATTCAATTACTTCCGTTTTCTCCTGTTCCGGTAAAAAACTTTCTTCTGATTTATTTGGCCTGTTCATTGTCCACCTTCTCCTTAAAGGGATACGGATGCAAGAAACGTGTTTGGGAACCCTAATTTGTGCCAAAAATTAAATAAGAACGAAAAATCATGCGTCCAGAATGGAATATGAAACACTTTCCATCACATTCAAAATACTGTAATGAAACGGGGGGCGTATGCCCCACAGGGGGGCATTTTGACTTTTCAGGGGGGCAATTTAACTTTTCACGGGGACAATTCGGAATTTCTGTGAACCCATACCTTCTGAATTGTTTTTCTAATATAGTAATGTTGTAGACTGAAAATAAAAGTTACACATTCAAATTTCAAAAACAAAATAAAAAAGTTTTTAAAAAGTATCCATTCAAAAGTTTTAAAAACAATTTTACCAGAATAGATAAAACTTTTAAAGATATTTAGATACTTTTATATATTTAAAAATAATAATTTAAAAATAATTTATAATTTTTCTGATTTATAAGTATTTTAGAATTTTAAACAACTTTTTCAATTATTTATTGAATGAGTCGCACTGCAATATGTCACATAAAAATCAATTTTACACATGACACTATTCAAATGTATATTTAACAATTACGTGACAACCTTCATTTACAGAATCTTTTATCACGTTTTATTCTGATTAGAAATTGTTGCGTAATTTAATCACAGAAATTCTGTGATTAAATAAGAAAAAAATTGTTTTATTCAAAATTGATTTTTCTAATTCTGAGTACTCTATGTATCACGCATACGTGGCGACCGTGTGCCAGTAAACTACGAGGAGTATCAGATGATTATAAAAAATATTTGATTCATCCATTACCTTCGGCACCTTTCAGGATCAATGTTAAATGCTTTTTACTCTATCAGGTGTAAATTCTTTTAAAATTTTATAAGAATTATATGTTATAGGGGGGGGGGGGGGCATCATCATTTTAGAGATTTTTGGTGGGACGTGGCTGAAAAAAGGTTGGGAACCACTGGTCTAAGTAAACAGTTTGGAAAACGCATAACACACTTGAAAACACAATTTCAGCAATTAGCAGCAAAAAAATATCCGAATTCTTATGTTCAGACCTCTATATGATCTATAGATTTGTATATATACTACATAGTATGTAAAAATTTAGTTCAGTTAGGAAACGCATTTCACAGTTGAAAATTCCTCTTCAGCAATTTCCGTCAAAACGCGGAAATGTATTAGAAATGTTTTTGTGCAGCCCATATATCATCTCAGCTCAGCCCGTATATCATATTTTTATAGAACTTATACATACCAAGTCAAATTCAAAAAATTAGTTAAATTTAAAAACACATACCACAACTGAAAACGCACTTCCAACAATTATTGTTCATAGACAGTATTATAATCGAATGTTTTGTGTGTGTCCCTGTAAATGAACGATGACTGCTATGCACACCATATGCTAAATTGCCTTTGAAATGTGCATCTTGTGTAGCATCTTGTAGTATGTGAGCCATCTTGTGTAGCATCTTGTAGTGTGTAGTGTGCCATCTTGTGTAGCATCTTGTAGTGTGCCTTTGTGAGATATATCAATTTCAGCATGTTTGAAATAGTGCAACAGCATTAAAATACACCGCAAATGATTTCCCCCCATAGACCGTAATATAACAGGATTCTTTTGAATATCCCTGTAAACGAACTACACTCTTCATGTTCAATACCAATTTCATACCGAACATGCTACAGATAACTTCAATAACATATACCTATTGCACAGCAATCCGAGTATATTTACGCGAGTAAGAGCACGGACGGACCGACAGACAGATGACAAACAGACAGCCAGACAAACCGAATTCATAGACACTTTTCAACTTTGTTGTATAGTGTTAAAAAATTGTTTCATTAGGAGACCCTGTCTGTGCGAGTGTAAGATATCGGCCCTGGTGATTTTTAAGAATGCACTGTAAAATGGTGATTTGTCACTTATTTTAATTTAAAATACAAGTAAAAAGTGACAAATGTGCAACGACGATAAAAGCAATATAAAAATATATTAATGTATTTTCGAAAAACATTTAAAAAACATGTTGGATATCCCAACAAAAGTATTTCTGTAAAAAATAAGCACCAAGTTCGAATTAATTTTTGTGCCATAAATATCACTGATATTTGAAGTTCGCCCAACTCAAGTTCGTCAAAAGTCAAACAACCCAAATATTTTATTTAAAATGGCTTCGTTAATGCATTGTAGAAGTTTTTTAATATAATACAATTATAAAGCATATAAAATGATTGCAGAGTCTATTAAAATACATCGTAAATGAAAAATAGCAAAATAACATTTAGAGTTTTTTTATATTTATTTTATAATTGGTCTCAGTATTTATTTGCTTTTACAAATTCCATTTTGAATAAGAGAAACATATATCTGAATTCATGCACAGTTACTGAATGTGGTATTTCGATAAAACTAATCAAGAAAACTAAATTTTCCGTTTTCGACGATTAAGAACAAAGAAATACATTCTAATTTTATTACGACTTTTCTTAACAAAACATTCTGTTTCATAAGAAATGAATCGCTGTCGTAAATTACAGTAATCTCAATATGATGCAATATAATATAATTTAATGTGAAATTCAATGAAAGTAAAAATTATTCATTTCGTGGGTTTTGGGTTAATGAGGTTAGACCATAAACTAAATAACAATATACTGGCATCAAACCATAACAAAACTAAATTGTTTTCGTTAAAACTGATTTTGTCGAAACTCAGAGGTATTCATCCCTCTCCCAGAGATCCCGAAGATTTTACTTAAGATGTCTTCGCATTGGGCCTTTGAATTGGCTTTTTTGCATCTTAATATTCAAACATAGTGCGGCAGCGTAATGCTTATTTATTTCCAGTGTAACTCCTGAAAGTTAATTTAACACAGTAACACCTGTAGATCGAGTAGTTTTTTTTTTACTTCTTCCCACCGTACAGTAAGTATCATCTAGTGCACCTCAAAAATGTATATAAATTTCATTATGCTTGAAATAGTGTACCATTATTAAAATATGGTACAAACAATTTTTCTCAGAAAACCATTATATAATCGAATTTTTTGTATGATCCTGTAAATGAATGAAAAATTCTTTGTACTCCAAATTCTACAGAAAGCAAGTTTTGGTGCACCTCTGAAAAGCAAATCAATTTCATTTTGCTTGAAATAGTATAACATTATTAAAATACTCCGCAAACGATTTTCCCCCATAGACCATAATGTAATGCGATTCGTTTGAGCGTCTCTGTAAACGAACTATAAACGCGACACACTTCATTTTCAATAGAAAAAAAAATCAATTTTTTTTTTTTTTTTTTTTTTTTTTGAAAATGGGTATTTAACAGTGCCCAAAATGGATACACAGTGGTAACCAAAACAGGCATGACCCAATTCGGACACATACCTAAGAATCTTTCGACCCAAATTGGGTTTTATTTTTTTCTGTGAAGTAAATGCAGGAAAAAATTAAAATAGCGACGGGTTGGGTTGGGTTGATTATTGACGGCCAATTATCTACACTAGGGATATAGGCCCGGGGGGAGTGCCCTTCGTGGGGGTCTTTCTAAGGGAACCTAATCCGTATTTACGCATGGATAAATCCACGGCTCGAAGAAAACCACGAAAAACTCCGAACGATTAGACCGGCGGGCGCGATTGGGATCGAACCCAGCACCTCCCGTCTACCAGCTTCGAGAGCACAACCTCTCAGCCACAAAATAGCGACGGACATTCCTTACAATGTACACTGTAAAAAACAACTGTTTCTCAAACAACGTCTGTTTAAGAAACAACTGTTTCTCAATCTAGAACATTAATATTAATATTCAAATTAATATTATTTTGTTGTTCTTGCATGTATAAATTCAATTACGCAGCTGAAAATGTTTAATTGAAAATGGATAGCATCCTAATAAACACCGATATTCCGGTTCGAGAAAACTGATTAGTTCACTGAAAAAACTATACCCAGAAACGCTTCCGAAAACCAATAGCAGCGAAAAGAAACTTTGTTTTTATAAATGCTTCTTTAAATCTCTAAATTATTTTGGTTTCTGAGATTTTTAAGAATAAAGAACGCTTTTTGGAATCGTGGGCAACTCGTAAGAGGTTATTAATTATTTTCGTCCGTGGTTAGTTTATATTTTCATAAAATTAAAGACATGTATCTTTTTTTTATCTTTTTTTTTAAAAAATCTTTACAGTGTAGAGTCTGATTACTTCTCCAAAAATCTTAATCAGAGAACAGATTTGAAATCTTCATTTGGGTGCATAACATTGTGTTTTCACTTTCAGTTCTTAGGTGCTTTCGTAATTATATGAATACGTAACACCTATAATCGTCGTCTGGTCTGTTCGTCTGTCCGTATATAACAGCGAAAAAACTACCCAACGGAATGGTTTGAAATTTGATATATATAATAGATGCAGAATTTTGTCGAGTCATTTCAAATCTTATGAAAATCGAATCAAAACTTCAAAAGATATTAATGAAAGTTTTCTTCATTCTATTAAATCATATCATACGTAATAAATTCATTGATATCCCTTGATAGGTAATGATTCTAAGTTGTCATGGTGATTATGTCCTATTTAAGATGGAGTCATATTATTTCCTTATTACTGATTTTAAAAACCGAATTTGTATACTAAAATTGTTTAATTATAGCAATCCTATAATATACCGACTAGTTTTTTGGATAGATGTTTCCGGAGAAATAGATATTAAATGGAAAAATAATCTAAATATGGATTTCAAGTTCTGAAATTTTCAAAGCTTGGAGCTTAAGTCTAGAATTAGAATTTTCAGTAAATGTCGCTAAAATGTTGCCAACTTAAAATGTACTTATGTTATTACGGAGATTAATCATATCATAATAACAGACGATATAAATATTTATAAAACTAGTTATAGTACGAACGCACCTCATTTGTCACGTTTGACGTACAATTTCCAAATTTTTTTTATCTATGCACGACAAAGAGAGTGCAGGAAAAAATTAAAATACTGACGGACACTCGTAACAATCTAACAGTTTTTGGCATATCGATGTTTCACTTGAGTTTTAAATATTTAAATTTATGAATAAAACGAGGTAAGGGGAAAAGGGAGAGTCAAAGAGCAAAGGAAGAAATTCATTGAATTGAAGAATTTTCTTGAATAAACTAAGTATTAAGGCAACTCAAATGGAACCTTTTAAAAGTCAGATAAAAGAAAATGTTCTTGAGTAAACAAGAACGGTTTTATTGGGTGAAACAAACGTGTGAAAACTATTTCAGATACAAAAGGGAATCGGAAAGATCATAACCAAATACTGTAACAAAAACTAACAAATGTTTCTTAAACTACGAAAATACAGGGTGGTCATAAAGTCTTTCCTTGATCACAATAATTTATAGCAGAAAATGTAATATAATTAGACATATGCTTGCTTCAATATATTGTAAAGACATTTATGAAGTTTTTAATACAAGTACTTACGTCAGTAAATTTCGACGTGAGCACCCGTGGTAGCTCGAAGAATGTCAAGGCGGTATTCCATTTTTCGCCAGGTATTGCCCAACATTTGGACTGTCATACTAGACACAGTATCTGTGATCCTGACCTTCAGTGTTTCAATATCGTTACTGGTGTTGCAAACACCCTGTCCTTTATGTACCCTCCCCCAAAAAATCTAGAGGAGTTGGTCCATCCCGTCCGATCCATCTGCCAGGAAATTTGTCATGAAGGAACTCACGAACGAGGTAGAGACTGGACTAAAAAAACTCAAAACTGACTTTTCCATAATAAAAATTTTACAGTATTACATTCAATAGTTATTTCGTAATATTTTTTTGTAATCAGAGAAAGACTTTATGACCACCTTGTATAATATAACCACGAACGGAAATATAGTACAATTATCTCTTCCGAGTTACTCACGATTCCAAAAAGCATCCTTTATCTGTAGAAATCCTAGAAACCCATATATTTTCGAGATTGACAAAAGCATATATAAAAGCAATTTCTCTTGTTGCCACTGATTTTTGAAAACGTTTCCGAGAAGTTTTTATAGTGTATTAATCATACTTCTGAAAACGGAATATCTGCTCTTAGGATTCTATCAATTCTCAGCTAAGCATTTTTAGCTGCGTAATTGTATTTATGCATAGAAGAGTAAGAAAATAATTGCAATTTTAATGTTAAAGCTGTTAGTTTAGCATGTTTGTGTGTTAAACATGTTTGTTGAACATGCAAATGTTTAACTATAAAAATACTATACACTATAAAAACTACTCGGAAACGTTCCCAAAAATCCGTGGAAGCAAAGAAACTATGTTTTTACAAATGTTTCTTTAAATCTGGAAAAACATTTGGTTTCTAAGGTTTCTAAACATAAAGAACGCTTTTCCAAATCGTGAGTAGCTCGGAAGAGGTTATTGTATATTTTTCATTCCTTATAGTTATCTTGCATTTTTTTAGATTAAGAAGCATTTGACTTTTTTAACAGTATATGTATGTTCAAAAAATTCTATTCCTTTTCGTTTTATTCTTGAAAAGGAATTTTGGTTCTTAATAAAGTGTCGTTACAAATTAAAATTTAAATTCTTGGAATCATTTACAGTTAATGAATTATAATAAATACATTTAGATTACATAATTAAGAGACCCAACCGTAAAATATTTACACGCTGAAAATTGCAGCTTCTTACTTTATAAATAAACTGGCAGAATTCGCGGTTTTGCACTCGTGGATGTTGAAATACGCCAAATGGTATTTGTGTGTCTATTTACATAAGCGGAAGTTATACAACTAACGGATAATTCAAATAACACTAATTAAGTCACATTTTGAGGAAATATCATTCTTGTACTACACTGTAAAAAATGACCAATGTTTCTTATTTTATGAAAATATACTATAACCACGAACGGAAATATAATACAGAAAATATAATATAATCTTCTGAGTTTTCCGAAATTCCAAATAGCGTGTTCCATTGTCTTTTGAATCCCCAGAAACCAATACATCTCCAAAATTTAAAGAATTATTTATAAAAACAAAGTATTTTTTGCTGCCCGTATTTTTCAGAAACGTTTCCGATGGGTTTTTATAGTGTATTAATGAGTATCCTCAGCCTGGAATACCTGTTTTTCGAATGTCATCCATTCTCAAGTAAACGTTTTCAGCCGAATAAGTTAGTTTACGCATGAAAGAGTAAAGAAATAATCTTAATTTTAATGTTATTGTTAACGCTGTTAATTTTGCATGTTTGTCGGTTAAACATATTTTTTTAGCATGAAAATGTTTACTTGAGAATGGATAGCATTCGAAAAACAGGTATTCCAGGCTGAGGACACTAATTAATACACTATAAAAACCCTTCGGAAACGTTTATGAAAAATACGGGCAGCAAAAAATACTTTGTTTTTATAAATAATTTTTTTAAAATTTGGAAATGTATTGGTTTCTGGGGATTCAAAATACAATGGAACACGCTATTCGGAATTTCGGAAAACTCAGAAGATTATATTATATTTTCGTTCATGGTTATAGTATATTTTCATAAAATAAGAAACATTGGTCATTTTTTACAGTATACATTAGAGACTTGAATTAATGAAAAAACCTACATTACAACCCACTTGCAGCTACCCCTTTAAAAAACAGATACATTTTAGTATAGATAGTAAGCTGTTTGCCAGCTATGGTACAATGAAAGAATTCTTAAAATAGTTTCTGAGTCTATTTTCTACAAACAAAGAATTCCTTACTTTTACTGTATTAGTATAACTTGAAACGCAATATTAAAAAAAAAACATACATTTAAGCAACTAGTTGGAAAACAAATTTGAAGCTTCTAGTCCCGATAGTTTTCGAGTAATCATGATTATAGAACAATTTCTAATCATTTCATCCTTTTATATCTCAAATATTTTAACGAAAAGCGAGAATTTACGCCTTAAAAGTAGCCATCTTTTAAAATTTTAGACTTTTAGACTCAACAGAATCAAAGAATCCATATTTTAGAACGTTTTTAACACTTTTCAACATAGTTGAAAACTGCTTATAACTTCTGTTTGTCAGTCCGTGCTCTCTAACTCTCGTAAAGATACTGGGATTGCCCTATTTTTATATGTTATTAACATTTACTATAGCACAATCGCTATTGAAAATGAAGTGTGTAGCATTTATAGTTCGTTAACAGGAACAGTCAAAAGTATTCCGTTCCATTACGCTCAATGGAAAAAATCGTTTCAAGTGCATTTTGATGATGTTACACTATTTCAAGCATAATGAAATTGATATGCATTTATGAAGTGCTGCTTGAATCATGCTTTCTGTAGAATATAGGGTGCAAAGCAGTTATTATTCATTTAACAGGCTCACACAAAAGAATTCTGTTACACAATGATCTACGGTAAAAAATCGTTTGCAGTATATTTTAATGTTAACACTATTTCAAACACAATGAAATTTATATGCATTACTAGGGTGTTTCTTACTGAAAAATATGGTGTACATTACATTTATAGTGTATATTACATTTGTCTATAACTGATAACTGCTGATGTGCATTTTACACTTTTGTTTGATTTTTAAATTTGACAAAATGTTTTCATAGTACGTGTAGTGTATAAATTCTGCTGATCATATGCAGGGTTGTACAAAGGAATACGTAAGTTCTACTGACTATGGGAGTGAATTACATAAGGGTAGTTTTAATTGTTTATGCACTTTCCTGCTGTATTTAGTATATTAATGGAAGTTTGTGGAATATAAATAAATTCATTTATAGGTCTACGCAAAGAACAAGATACATTGCCATTTATGGTTGGTAACTGCTGGAAGTGGGTTTTAAGTTGTGTTATGCGTTTCTACTTGAATTAAATTTTAGCTTAATATGTGGTGTGGAGAACTTTAGATAATATACAGAGCTGTACAAAAGAATTCGAGTGCATTTCCATCTGTTGGTGAAAATTGCTAAAAGTGAATTTTCTTAGTCGACTAAATTTTAGCATGCTATGTAGTATATATGCAAATCTGTAGAACATATACAGAGCTCACAAAATAAATAGACTACGCTTTTGACTATTGAAGGTAATTGGTGAAACTGGTTATATAGATGTGTTATATTTTTTAAAACTGTTTACTTAATATATCTTTTTTCACCTAATTTAATGGTGAAGTTTCATTAAATATTTTTAGATGTGTTGGAAAGTGTTTCATAATCTATCTTGATGCATGACATTTCGTTATTATTCACTCTCGTCCCCCCTCTTTGAGGGTAATATCTAAAGAGATTATAGATAGCCTATTTTTAATAGAAATTATCATTATTATTATCCAGAGAGAAGATTTGAAATCGGTTCAGTTGTTCCAAAATAATAGCATTTAGAACTCTTCCACTCATTTTACTTGTTTAAATTTCGAAATTTTAGAAACTGTTCTAAACCAGCATGCAAGTCTTAAAAATGGCTACCATGTCGAATTTTACGGTACGTTACGTGTTGTGGATACCACATATTCAAAGAAATCGTAATTTCAGAATGTTTGTCGTTTTTGCATCCCTTTGAGGCCAGTTGCACAAAGATAAAAGTAGCCCAGTTTTATGCAAATATTGCCAGCAGTGCTATCCTGAAAGAATTTTTGAAATCCGTTCAATGGTTCCAAAGCAATAATGATTTTAGAACGTTTTCCACTTAACGTTTTGCCACTCCTTTTAAATATTGCTTTTAAAAAACTGTTATGTGTGACCATTCACGTCTTAAAAATATTAGGCATGTCAAATTTCAAATTTGTACGCCTCACAATTCCAAATAAATCGTAATTTAGAACGTTTTTTCTGCTCATTTCTCCCTTTTAAATTTCGAGGTTTTTAGAAACCGTTCTTACACTGCGATATCACGTACTATTCTATCATAGTCAGTATCAGACAGTTTCTCATAAGCAGGTTTTTCAAGGGAGAAACGTACGAAAACATATCTTGTGATACTTTACCTGTCGTAACTGCGCCACTGACGACTTATCGTTCTTTGTCGTACTACATATATCAGCTTGAATTCGACCAATCATAGAACTTTAAAAATAACTGTTCTCGGTTCTCGAGGTTTAAACTAATTTTTAAAACACTTAGCAGCCATTACTTGCCAAATGTTCCAAAGGATTCTTATATTTGTGGAGTCTATTCGCTCTTGAAAATAACCCTTCTTGCAGTGCGAAACTTTCGCTCGAAATAAGTAAGAGACAATAGAATATATTTCAGATAATACGATAGTATGTGTGATTAAAACTTTAGAGAGCATTTTCAACTTAAAAGTAACTACCATGGCAAATTTCAAGATTTTTGCCTCCACAATATCACAGAAATTTCAATTTTATAACTTTTTCTTTCCTGTAACATCTTAAATTTTGAATTTTATTGAAACCGTTCTAAACGAGAATTTACATCTTAAAAGTAACTATCATGCCAAATTTCAAGATTATTACCCAACAGTGTCATACAAATCTCAATTTAGGAATGTTTTAAGTTCCTGTACCTTTTTAAATTTTGAATGTTTTAGAAAATCTTCTATGGGAACATTTACGTCTTAAAAATAACAGTCATGTAAATTTCAAGTTTATAGCCCTTAATAATTCCAAATAAATCGTAATTTGGACGCTTTTAGAACGTTTCTAAATTTCGAATTTTGTAGAAACTGTTCTTAACGTGCATTTACGTTCTAAAAGTAACCACCATGCCAAATTTCAAGTTATTAGCCCCTGCTGTATCACAAAAATCTCAATTTTCGAACGTCTTTTGCTGTTGTACAAGAGGTCTGCACGGGCCGAAATTTCCAGGCCCGGCCCGAACAAAAAAAGTATTGGCCCGGCCCGGCCCGATTTAAAAGTTAATAGTTCGGTCCGAGCCCGGCCCGGTATAAAAGCTAAAAGTTAGGCCCAAGCCCGGCCCGACCCGGAAAAAAGTTAAAATCTCGGCCCGAGTAATTTCTACAAAATATTGATTTTTATGTCGATTTGGTTAAAAATTTACCCCGTAGGAGGAGATTTAACCAAAAATTCTTATCTTGTTAGCCTTTTTTTTTCATGTTTATAATCTTCATTTTTATAGAAGTGCCACAGCCTGCAATATTTATTTTTTTAATAAATCTCTATTTGTTGTATGTATGTGTTTAAGTTATCATTCATATTGTTAATCCATATTCCATGTATTGAAGTGTTAAAAATCAGAAAAATGCTATACAGTAAAATCTTCTAAGATGGAATTGAATAGGGAAGAAAAAAAATGAGTTATCGACAATTTGCCTTCTTAGTATTTGTAAATGTACGAGGGTGGTTCAATATATTATTGTCCCTGACCTATAAGCAATATTATTTTTTATTAAAGTCTCCTTTCACAGAAATGCACTTCAGCCACCTATGCTGTAAAGCCACTATGACTGCTTCAAAGAAAGTCTCTGGCATAGCTGAGAGCAATTCCTCCACAGCCTCCATAACAGCTGCATTCGAGTGAAATTTCGTCCCCCTGAGGTGCTCTTTCAACTTAGGGAACAAATGAAAGTCACTAGGGGCGAGGTCTGGAGAGTAGGGAAGATATTCCAACACATCAAAACTAGCTGCATGGATTGAAGCAACAGTAACATGGCTTCTGTGGGCCGGAACATTGTTCTGGTGGAACAGCACTTTTCGCCGCAACATCCCACGTCGTTTGTCCTTGATTGCTTCGCGTAACTTAGAGATTAGGGCTGCATAATAGGCCCCCGTAATAGTGTGTCCAGCCTCCAGGTAGTCAATAAGGAGCACACCCTTCGTATCCCAAAACATTGTGGCCATAACCTTGGGTGCTGATGCTTGCACCTTGAACTTGCGGGGGAGGTTGTTACGATTGCCTCCCTGGCGCTAATCAGGCGATTTTTGTCTGACTAGCCTTTTGTCTGTTGCTAGTGCCAACGGCCCTTTTTTGTTTATTCTGATTTTGTTCTTTCAGTAAGAAGATGATGTAACTTTGATTTTTGAACCGAATGTCGGTAATAATTGAACTCTGAAATAAGAGTTATAAAATATTAATAACCTGTAAATCTGTAAATAAATAGTCTTTATTAAGTTTTTTTAGAGAAAAAGTTTTGAGTATCTGTTGAAACATTTTGAACACAAGTTATTTATTTGATCAAGATTTGATTCCTGAAAAATAGAATGAATGGCGTTGTATTTCGAAAAGAACCTGCATCTTACGTAAAATGACAATCAACATTTTTTGGCGACCAGCGACAGGACTGTTGAAATGTTCTTTTACATTGATTGAGGTAAGTACCTCAAATTGAATTTTATTGAAATATTGCATTGAATTATTGATTATATAGAATATATAGAATATTGAAGCGTTTTGTTATTATTTAAAATGAATCTCGAAACACTTAAGAAAAAAAGAGCTACTTTTCGTTCTCAAACTACGAAAATATTTGATAAAATTAAAGAAATATTAGATGATACACTAGCATTAGATTTAGAAAATAAAAAATCACAGCTAGGTATTTTAAAACAGCAATTGAATGATAAAATGCAAACATTAAAATCATTAAATGCAGAGATTGAACCACTGGTTCTAGATGCTGAGTTCGAGAAGGAAGTAGAGAAATCTGAAACATATAATGAAAACATTATTGAGTGGAAATTTAAAATTTCCAAATTTATAAATGATAATACCGCTATTACGGAAAATAAACAAGATGTTTCAGATAACGAAAGTGAGCATAATAGTAACAATACTTCTTTACTAAAAAGTCAGAAAATTCTGAATCAGAATTTGGTGAAATTACCGAAATTGAATATAACTAAATATTATGGTGATTGTTGTTTATGGCTCGAATTTTGGAGTCAATTTTTGAATACAATTGATAAAAATGAGCACTTAACTCCGATTGATAAATTTTCCTATTTGAAGTCACTTTTAGGCGGTAGCGAGGCCAATACAATAGCAGGATTTTCGCTGACTAAAGAAAATTATGATCATGCGATAGAACTGTTAAAAAACCGTTTTGGTCGTAATGACTTAGTGATAAATGGCCAAATGACGAAATTATTAAATTTGAAACCTGTTAGAAACGCTAGTAATATTAAAGTTCTGAGAGAGCTATATAATGAATGTGAGATTCAAATCAGAAATCTCAATTCTTTAGGCGTAACGTCGGATTCATATGGACACTTGTTATGTCCTATTCTTCTTAAACTCATTCCATCTGATATTGCATTAGAATTTAATAGAAAACGTACGAAAAATGTCGACTGGGAAATTAATGAATTGATTAATTTTACTAAAGAAGAAATTGAATCGCTTGAAGCAACTTTGCAATAAAATTGCTTTGAAAAACCAGTTTCTGATAAACATGAAAATTATAAGAAAAATTATCGAAATTATAAAAGAAGCACTCCTTCAGCTTCTGCTTTGACCACTAATATTAAAAATAACTGTGTATTTTGTAAATCTGTTGATCATGATACTGAAAATTGTAAGGCTCTTTCCATTCCTGAAATGCGTGAAAAATTGAAGAGAGAGGGTAGATGTTTTAAGTGTTTTCGTAAATTTCATATTTCAAGTTTTTGCAAGTTTTCGAATGAAAATTGTAAGGTTTGTGGTAAAACTTATCATAATAGCATTCTTTGTAACTCTGGTAATCGAAAATCAGAAGAATCTAAACAGCCAGACAGTATTATTTCTTCAGTTTCCCACTGTAATAGCAGTATAAATAACCATTCTAAAGAAATAATATTACAAACTATTCATGTTAATGTAGAATCGGAAGAAAATTCCGAAAGAGCACTTTGTTTATTTGATTCTGCTAGTCACAGAACTTTCGTTACAGAAAACTTAGTTTCTAAATTAAACCCTAAGATCATTAGAAAAGAGAAATTAACTAACTATACTTTCGGTTCGAAATCATCAGAAGAGAGGTGCTACGATGTCGTTCAGCTAAAGTTAACTCACTTTACGGATAGAAACCGAAGTATATTAATTGAAGCTTTAGTAACACCGGTGATAACAAATTCGTTGATACAAATTTCCCCCCCCCCCCTTCCAATTAAAATAAAGAGAAAACTTTCTAAATTTCGTCTTGACAGTTGGGGACACTTAGAAAATTCTGATGTTGATATATTGATTGGGGCAGACTATTTTTATCAAATTAATGATAAAACATTTCCTATAACTAAATCATTATACATATGTAGAAGTTTATTCGCACATTCTCTCTGCGGGGCAATTGACGTGAATAAAAATTATAAGAGTAATCAAGCTGGCGTCTTATCTACTCATGTTATGAAACCTATAGAAAATGATTTGCAAAATTTGTGGGAATTAGAATCTTTAGGGATGAATACAGAAGAGCATATGTCTGAATTAAATAAAGAGATAGTAAAAAAATTCGAAGACAATTTGCATTTTATTGAACATCGTTACGAAGCTAAATTGCTATGGCAAGATGATAAAAGGGATTTAGGAAGTAATTATAAAAATGCTAGAAATCGATTTATTAGGTTAAACAGAAAACTGGATAAAAATAAGGAATTATTGCAGAAATATAAAGAAATTGTGGTTGAACAAGAATTAAATAACATAGTGGAAGAATGCCCTAATAAAGCAATAAATAGCGGATATTTTATGCCCCACCTTCCTGTTTTGCGGGATGATAAACCCACAACTAAAGTGAGGATGGTGTTTGACGCCTCCTCAAAAGAAAACAATAAATCTTTAAATGAGTGTTTGTACTCTGGACCAAATTTAAACCCTGATTTGTTAGAAATTCTTATTAATTTCAGAAAATTCAATACTGCGTTTTGTGCCGATATTCAGAAAGCCTTTCTTCAAATTTCTATAGCTGCAGAAGACAGAGATTACCTTAAATTTTTTTGGTTCGATAATGACGAAAGGAACCTTTTTAAATTTTTAAGACTTAGACGCGTACCATTTATTTTGGCTGCCACAATTAAATATCACATAAAGAAATATCAAGATCAACATCCAAGTGTTGTAAAAATGTTAGATAGTTCCCTGTATGTCGACGACTTAATTTCTGGATCAGATTTAGATAGTGATGCTTATTATTTAGCAACGACAGCTTCAGAAATTCTTAAAGAGGCTGGGATGAATTTGAGAAAATATCAAGCAAATTCTGTTAAACTTAGAGAAATGTGGGGAACAAGTAAATTTGGTATAAGTGAGCAAAATCCAGATAGTATTTTAAAGGTACTAGGTCTAATTTGGAATATTGAATCTGATGTTTTGATGTTAGATGTTCAACCCTTTCAGGAGAGTTATGTGAATGATCCCACCAAGCGAACAGTACTTAAGATATTACTGAAAATTTATGATCCCTTAGGAATTTTGAATCCATTTGTTATTCGTATTAAAGCCTTGTTGCAAAAAACATGGCAAAGAGGTTTAGAGTGGGATAGTAAATTACCAGACGATTTGAAATCTGAATGGGACACTTGGTGTTCACGAGTTGTACAGCTGAAAACATTTGAAATACCCAGAAAATATTTCCCTAATGGAATGAACATTTCCGAAAAAACACAAGTTCACATTTTCTGTGACTCTAGCCCTATAGGGTTTGGAGCAGTTGCATATTTGCGTTGCATTTCATTAACTGGTGAAATCCAAACAAGTTTTGTTTGGAGTAAATGTAGAATAGCCCCCCTCAAGAGGTTAACCCTCCCTCGCTTGGAGCTTATCAGTGCTTTAATTGCTGCTAGAATGTGGAAATATTTGAAACAAGTACTACATATTCCAAATTTGAAATTAAAGTTATGGTCAGATTCTGAAATAACTCTATGTTGGATTAGAGGTACGACTACAAATTGGAAACCTTTTATTGCAAATCGGGTCACTCAAATTCAGTCATTGACAAATCCAAAGGACTGGAATTATTGCCCTGGAAAAGAAAATCCAGCAGATCTGCTTACACGTGGGGAAAACTTATCGAAGTTAACGGGTAACAAAATGTGGTGGTACGGCCCACCTTGGTTATCTCTGCCGGAACATATGTGGCCTTCCAAAAAGGCTATAGAAATTGATCCCGAAGCTTTTATTGAATTGAAATCAAAACCAAATTTAATTCTATTGTGTAATGAATCAAATACTACTCCTAAACCAGTTTTTGATATGACAAAGTATAGTAGTTTAAATCGAGTGTATAACATTACTGCTTGGATAATGCGTTTTATTCATAATGCCGATTCGAGAAACCCTAAAATTTCAGGACCTTTAACAGCTTCAGAAATAGAAACAGCAGAAAAGTATTGGGTAAAACTAATTCAGGAAACTTCATTTAAAGTTGAAATACAGGCACTTAAGCAAAAGAAACCACTTAATAAAGATTCTCCTCTATACAATCTTAATCCCCAATTCGATGAATATAACTTACTTGTATTATCTGGAAGATTCCAGTTTTCTGAAGTAACAGAGAAGGAAAAACATCCATGGATTCTTCCTAATAAACCTTATTTTGTAAAATTACTCATTAAGGATGCTCATGAAAGAATGTTCCACTTCGGTGTAGCTGTCACCTTAGCTCACCTTCGTGAAAGGTATTTTATAATAAAAGGAAGAAGATGCGTAAAATCAGTCTTATAATCTTGTATGATATGTCGGAAACTTAATGCTACTCCTGGAAAGGTGGAAATAGCCCCTTTACCAAAAGACAGAATCATCCAAACACCAGTTTTTGAGACCTCTGGCGTCGATTTTGCCGGCCCAATTTATTATAAAAATTCTGAAGGTACTGGAAAGGTTTATATTGTTGTGTTTACATGTGCTGTAACTAGAGCGATACATTTAGAACTAGTCACCAATCGAAGTACGCAAACCTTTATTTTAGCACTACGAAGATTTTTCTCGAGAAGAGTATTCTGTAAAATAATATACAGTGACAATGCAAAGACCTTTTCTAAAGCAGATTTGGTATTAAAAGACGCTTGGGAAAGAATTGGTAAGCAGGAAATTTTTGATTATTTGAGAAAGAATAAGATAACATGGAAGTTTATAATCCCCAGGGCTTCCTGATGGGGGGGGGGGGGGGCTTCTGGGAAAGAATGGTACGATCAGTTAAAACACCTTTGAAAAAGGTTCTATTCAAAACTTGTCTCACTCATGAAGAACTAGAAACAATACTTACAGAAATAGAGGCTGTGATTAATTCACGTCCCTTATGCTATCTCTACGAAGAAAATACTGAACCCTCACCTTTGACACCATCTCATTTTTTAGTTGGTAAACGATTAATGTCCTTACCTTCTTATGGATTACCAATTTGCACCCAAGAAAAATCCAATAAAATCTTGTTGACGAAAAAATATAAATATAAGCAACAAATTACTGATCACTTTTGGAAAAGGTGGAGAAACGAATACCTGTTGGAACTTAGATCTGCTTTTCAAGTGAAAAACATAAATTCATCGCCTCAATTCAAAGTAAACGATGTAGTGTTAATTCATGACGAAAAGCTCCCAAAACATATGTGGAAATGCGGTCGTGTTAAAGAACTTATATGTGGTCGTGACTCTAAAATGAGATCATGTGTATTACAGACTGTAAATGGTGATCTTAAAAGACCCGTGCAACTTTTATATAACCTTGAACTGGACTTGGTGGACTGATGGACACTATAAACTATATTCTTAAATATTTAATGTCTTTGGTTACTCATATTTACTTTTATTATTGTTTAATTTGCATTAATTTCATGTGTTTTATTTTTCTTCTTAGATTCCAGAATTGTTTGTATTAATTTAGCCTTTTGAATTTCTATATGTATATGTAAGTATGTTACCGAAAATGTTTTTCATGTATGTAAGTAAACTTTTATGTTTATTAAATTGTTTAAGAATTATAGATGCTGAACCAAGTGTTCAGCCGGGGGCAGTGTGTTACGATTGCCTCCCTGGCGTTAGTCAGACGATTTTTGTCTGACTAGCCTTTTGTCTGTTGCTAGTGGCAACGGCCCTTTTTTGTTTATTCTGATTTTGTTCTTTCAGTAAGAAGATGATGTAACTTTGATTTTTGAACCGAATGTCGGTAATAATTGAACTCTGAAATAAGAGTGATAAAATATTAATAACCTGTAAATCTGTAAATAAATAGTCTTTATTAAGTTTTTTTAAAGAAAAAGTTTTGAGTATCTGTTGAAACATTTTGAACACAAGTTATTTATTTGATCAAGATTTGATTCCTGAAAAATAGAATGAATGGCGTTGTATTTCGAAAAGAACCTGCATCTTACGTAAAATGACAATTATCAGAGGTGAACTGTTGTGCCACCACTCCATACTCTGTCGTTTGGACTCAGGATCATAGTGATGTAGCCACGTATCATCTACTGTCACAAATCTATCACAGAACTGCTTCAGGTCTAGCCCCATAAGCTCCGAACCAGCCTTTGAACATCGAACACTTTCTGTTGTTAAAGGGACAGCATTTTGGGTACCCAACGCGCCGACACTTCTTTGAATCCCAAGTGTTCATGCACAATGGTTTGCACTGAACCTACAGAGATGTGCAAGATGTCTGCTAACTGTTGCATGGTGATTTGTCTGTCTGCCATAATCGTGTCATCCACAGCATCAATGTTTTCTGAGGTGCATGCTGTTGTTGGGGGATCAGCACCAGGGCTTGTTGACAGCTTTCCCTGCCGCAACGGAATTCGCGGCACCATTTCTTTACCACCTGGTAGGAAGGGGCCCCATCACCCATGTCCTCATGAATCTCCTTTGGGCTTAACTCCTTTTTCTGGAGGTACTTGATGACAGCTCGTTGTTCGGTTTTCTCCGTTTTTCAAGTTAGGTGTCACCTCTCACACTTAAAACGAAAACAAATACACGTTAATGTAGCAGCTATGATTCTGAAATTTAGCATATAGGTATCTAAGACATTAGGCTTTAATATTCCACATCAACCATTTCAGTACAAATATTTTATATACACTCGGGACAATATTTATTGAATCACCCTCGTATTATATATATATATTTTTTACGTATTAGTATATTCATTTTGCATGGATCAACACATTTTTCAGTTTAAGACAGGATTCCGTCATAAGCAGGTTCTTTTTCACACGTTACACTATATTTTAATTTAGTCATATTTTAATAAGCGTATAAATCTACTATTCTTTAAAAATAATAAATTTTAATGTTTAATTGTAGAATAATGGCGATTTAAAAATGTATGTATGTTTTGCAAAGATTTTTGTGCCAGGTCTTATTTTACTGACCTTCGAGCGGACCAGGCTACGCCGAGACAATCATTTTCATACGGGTCAAAACCAGGACTGAAAATTTTGGGGCGTGAAGACTAGGAAGAATGAAACCAGTCCCGGCTCTGTACCAAAAAAATAATTTAAGGCACGCCCTGATCCTTCGGGAAAAAAGCAAGGCCCGGCCCGTAAAGAGTAATCACTAGGCCCGGTCCGAGCCTTCAGAAAAAGTATGGCCCGGGCCTGGCCCGGCCCGAGTGCCGTGAAGGAAAATAGTTCCGAGCTCGGCCCGCGGGCCGGGCTCAAGCTTTGGGCTTCAACGCGGCCCGTGCAGATCTCTATCTTGTACTCCTTCACTGCAAAAAAAGTGTTGATTTTACAGTATAATACTTGCACCTTAGCTGCTAGTATTATACCGTAAAATTAACAGTAATAAACAGTAAAATAAGCAGTAATACGCTACCGCGCATGCGCGGCAACAGCGGAGTGACAGATGGAGTGCCAGTATTATAATGTAAAATCAACACTTTTTTTTCTTGCAGTGTTGTATGTAGTGGTACCGACATAAAATATAGCTTATGTTGGAGCACAGACTTCTACCATTATTTTCAATCATTTTTTATGTTATTTTTTATCAGTATCTCTAGAGATTACCACCTAGAAACAAACAAACAAACGTTTCTTCTTTATAATATTAGTATAGATATACGTTATACCCGTTATTATTGCCCTAACAGTATCACAGAATCCATAATTTTAGAATGTTTCTTGTTCCTGTACCCTTTTAAATTTTGAATTCTATAGAAACCGTTTTTAGCAAACATTTATATCTTAAAAGTTACTACTATGCAAAATTTCAAGATTACCCATGATAAAGGAAAAAAAGCTGAATATATAAAAAGTTAAAAAGAAATTTATAAAGAATATTATATTAAGTTGAAGAAAATAAATTATTTTTATTACGATTTGATGTATTTTTGGCGAGTGCATCGAGCAGCATGAAGAAATACTCATCTGATATTTTAAAGTAATCTTCGGTTCAACAAAAGCATAAAAAATATCTTGTTATTATTTCTATTAAATCCGGGTTTAATATACTTGATTCCAATTTTACACATATATTACAACTATTCAAGTACGCCATTTCATAATAAAGAGTTGCAATCAAAATAATAAAAATGAGTTATGCAATTTGTACGCACAAACTATATATTTGTGCTGTATTTATTCGACTGAAACCCGCATCATATTGAGAATAATAAAATAATATAAATGATAATGTTTCATGAAAATAATTATTTAGAAAATATATCCATCAATTAAGCACAAATACATCTATAAATATATTATGAGTAATAAAAAAAAATGTATTCAAATAAAGTTTGGATTGTATACAACATCAGCAGATTTTGATTTAATCTTTAAAAAACTCTAAGTAAAATCTAACATACAACTTTTTTTTTTCCCTGTACCCTTTAAAATTTTGAATTTTATTAAAACCGTTCTTAATGAACATTAAAAGTAACTATCATGTCAAATTTTAACATTCTTGCCCCAACATTATCACAGAAATCGAAATTTTAGAAAGTTTTTTTGTTCCTGTACCCTTTTAAATTTCATTTTTTTAGAAACTCTTCTATTCGAGCATTTACGCCTTAAGCATAATAGCCATGTTAAATTATAAGTTTATAGCCCTAAAACAATTCCAAATAAATCGCAATTTGGAACACTTTTAAAACGTTTTCCGCTTATACACTTTTTTGACTCTCGAATTTTGTACACTGTAAAAAAAAATTCTCAGGTTACTAAAAATTTTTTAGTACATTTGTACTCCACAGATTTTTTTAGTAACCGGTACTAAAAATCGGTACAAAAAGACTAAAAATTTTTTTGTATTCTTACTCAGTTACAAGATAATCTGTAAGAATTACTAGAAAACAGCTAGCAACATTACTAGAAAACAGCTAGCAATGATTCCGATTTTTTAGTACCGGTTACTAAAAAAATCTGTGGAATACAAATATACCAAAAAATTTTTAGTAATTTCCAAAAAATCTGCTAGAAAAACTAAACTTTTTTTAGTAGATCGACCCATTTTTTTTTACAGTGTAGAAACCGTTCTTAGCGAGAATTTACGTCCTAAAAGTAACAACCATGCCAAATTTAAAGTTTCTAGTGTCACAAAAATCGCAATTTTAGAACGATTGTTTTCCTGTATGTAGTGGTACCGACATAAAATATAGCTTATGTTGGAGCAGAGACTGTCACCATTATTTTGCCATTATTACTTTTGAAATCGGTTCAGTGACTCGAGAGATTACCCCCCTAGAAACAAACAACAAACAAACGTTTCTTCTTTATGATATTAGTATAGATATATCATTATACCCGTTATTCTTGCCCCAACATTATCACAGAAATCGTAATTTTAGAACGTTTCTTGTTCCTGTACCCTTTCAAATTTTGAATTTTCTAGAAACCACTCTTACATCTTAAAAGTAACTACCATGTAAAATTTCAAGATTAGATCAAGATTATCCATGGAATAGGGAAAAAAACTGAATATATAAAAAATTCAAAATAAATTTATAAAGAATATTATATTAAGTAAAAGGAAATAATGTTATTTTTATTACGATTTGATGTTTTTGAAAAGCGCATCGAGCAGCATTAACAAATACTCATCTGATATTTTGAAGTAATCTTCGGTTCAACAAAAGTATAAAAAAAAGAATCTTCTTGTTGTTATTTCTTCTAAATCCGGGCTTAATGTACTTCATTCTAATTTTATACATATATTACAGCTGGATCGTCTTCAGGTAATAAAATTTTGCAATCAAAATAATAAAAATGAGTGTACAATTTATATGCGTAAACTATATATTTGTGCTATATTTATTCGACTGAAACCCGCATCATATTGAGAATAAAATTATAATGTAAATTGTAAATGATAATGTTTGGTGAAAATAATTATTTAGAATAAGTATGCATAAATTGAGTACAAATGCATCTATAAATATATAATGAGTTATTTAATTTTCGTCAAATAAAAAAATAATCAACTGAAGTCGGGATTATATACAACATCAATACATTTTTATTTAATCTTAGAAAATAAATAAAATAATAAAAATTAAAAAAATAAGTAAAATCTAAAATACACACACATACAACCTCTTTGCACATCACACAAACATACTAGCCTTTTATCTATATGGACGTACACATGGGAGATATTTGTTAGAAGGGATGCAATAAAAAGTGCTTAAGTTCGGCCACGAAAAAAAAAGTTCTTTATACAAAAATAAATAATCGGTCAAGTTCGAGTATTACTCGCGCTCAAAGGGTTTCGTACATTAAATTTATTAATTACTAACTGAAATAGTACAACAAGCACGTAAATTAAATTTAAAAAATGAAAAAACCCGACTACGTAGAAAGCGAACTAAAAAAACTTGCAAACGGAGCTTCTGACTGTAAAATAGTCTAGGAAACATCGTCTTCATTTTGAAAGACATATCCAATGATATGCCACTCAATATGATGCGTAATTATTTTTTTTTCGTCTCTACCGCCATTTTGTATTTTACTGCCACCATTTTGAATTTCTGGAAACAAAACCTAGCCTATAACCATCGGACGGTTAAGACGAATCGATAGAAAGCTCATTCATTAAAATCCATCCAGCCGTTGGGATGTTTCGAGGGTATAAAGAAATCCACATACATACCCAGATACGCGTCAAACACATAACCCTTCTTGGCAATTGGGTAAAAAAGATTAAATTTCAAATTAAATTAGAAAACTTTATAAATACTAGGGGCCTCTGCCCCCTGCTCGCTACGCTCACCAACCCCCGTTCTGATTTCATAGCCTCTTAAAACCTGGTAATGTATCCTGTTTTAAAAAGATGATGATGATGATATCACGAACGTTCTGTAATCAGGTTATAATGCTTTTTCATTTAACTGTTTATAATGCTTTTTCATTTAATTCATCTTTTTTATTTTTAATATTCATGTGTAAACACAATTTTTATGACGTAATTTTCTTTATTTCCTGCTTTTAACACGTGATCATTTAATTATTATTTTAAACTTTCATTATTGTTTTTAATAGTCTCGCGCAAATACATTTTTTGTTTGAAATAAAACATAATCCTTTGCGCTTATTTAGAAATTGGCAACAATATAAAAAAATTACTTTTTCAATAAAAGATTTTTCACTCGATTTTTAAAGATTTTTTGAGTTTTTATTGTCCGACCGTGATAATTTTTTGAATTTCTGAAAGCTTGTTATATTTCGCGTCTGGTGGTATGATTTTCGAATCCGTAGGATGGCTAGAAAAAAAGTAATCGCTTCTCAAAACAGTCCCTAGTAAAAAAGCAATGAGAATAACCCTGAATATCTACGCAGATTTTCATTGGTCCATTTCTAAACCATTACTTTTTTTATATATATAGAAGGATTTAGACTCTTTTTCAGAATGTTAACTGTTAGCAATAACGCGAAGAGTATAAAGATGGTTGGCCCACAAATTAGGCAGCTGTTCAAGGACAAATCAGTTCCATGACGTTCTTCAGGCTGTCGAGAAGGCAGCGCGGAATTATTTTAAGAGTATTTATCCAGGTAACAAATCTGCGTCCAGTTGCAAAGAACTGGTGGATGAGAAGATGCTCGTGTGCTACCACAAGATCAGATTCACATGTCTCTGAAGAGAAAGATTAAGATTCGCATGTCTCTGAAGATTCATTTTATCCATGCCCACCTCGACTTCTTCCTAGAGAACTGTGAAGACGCCAATGCTGAACACTGTGAGAAATTCCATCGGGACATTGTGGCAAATTGAGAAAAGGTACGAAGGGAAATGGAACCCAGAAATGTTAGTCTACTGCTGGACAATCGAGAGAGACGTTACAAACAACTACAATCTACAAACGGCAGACCAAGAGAAAGTTCCTAATTTGAAATCGCAATAAATGTAGTTATATAGTGATATATTATCTACTTTGGGGAAGAGTTCCGTATCCTTTGCCACTTGGCGAAAAAATTCCAATATGGCGCCAAAAGGACGTTTTAAAACCTGACCAAGTTTGTATTTTAATTACATTTTATTTATATTATATTTATATTATTTATATATTATCATTTATATATAATATAATATAATATAATATATATTATAATATTATATATAAATATTATATAATTTTTAATTATTATTATTTATATTAAATTATTTATATTTATTTATATTTTATTTATAAATTTACCAAATCATCTTGCCAAACGCCAAAAGATCGCAACAACCACATCAAAACATTCATCGGCAATAAATAAATAAATAAATAAATAAATAAATAAATAAATCTCGCCAAATTTGAGTTTTCCCGTACTTTGGCCCATGTAATCCTAGTTTGTCATAAAATATGTGGAAGATTTTTTTTAATTTCTTCTTATGACCATGCATTGTGAATTTTGTTAATTTCATTGTCCCACATCTCCTATTTTAAATACTGGAGCAATTTATCCATATAGTAATATTCTGTTCTCTTATGGACACAGAAATGTAAATAACATCATTTGAATGCATTTATAAAGACCTCATGAACATACGTTGAACAGTGAAATGAGGAAAGAAACAAATCTTTTAATAGTTACGCCATAAATCGAATCTGAATAAAAAAAATGTTAAGCCGGGAACTGTAGACAGTAGTGCGAATTCGCACTGACCAAATTTTCAAATGTCGCCGTTTTTTTAAAACATGCTTTTATTTATTAATTTTTATTTTTCAATAACAAAATGAAATTTTTCATAAAATAAATATACCAGATCGATTCCTTATTAAATTTTGTATAGGAATCATGTGTTATATTTCATTATCACTATACTGCACACAAACTGATTTGGAAAGATTATCGCCGTATCTCTTTTTATAAAGCTCAGTTTTCTTTATTTCTTTTAATCTTCTGTCTCCACAGGAGATTATTATCCAATCTTGTATTTCATTCGCAAACATTAATACGAAACCGTCTTATTTTTGCCGCCACAATTGTCTGATTTCTTCTCAAGAAGCGTAAATTGAGAAACAGATATATATGGAGAATGAAGAAATGCACTCTATTAGAATTAGGTCTTTAGGTCTATTCATCGTTACCAGAGGGGTGCATAGAAATTGCGAAACCCGGTACATATATGGGATGGTGCCCCTACAGATTATGTTAATGGGCCCCTGCATGCATATATGGGTTGGTGTCCCTACAGCTTAAGTTAATGCCCCCCCCCCCCCCTGCATGCACTGCATATGCATACACTTAATAGGAAACTGATTGCGGCCCCTCATTAAGCTCTTTTTAGTTTAGGACCGGTATTTGCCCCCTTTCCCTCCCACTTCCTTGTGTACGATTCTGATCAACATAATCATAACTAGTAAATCTGCAGACCAGGAGCCTCAACGTCAGCTCTAAAAGTCATTGTTTTTTAATGTAACTTTTCATAGTATCTAGCATCTTACAATCCACAATTTATTTTTTAAATATTACATACATATTTAAAGGCATATAAAATACTTCGGAGGTTTCAAAAATTAGAAGCGTTAAATTAAACACGGTTTATACAATGATATTCTGAAATTCTTATGAAATTCTTATTTATGTAACTTTTTAGTTAAAAAAAAAAAAACTTGTATTAAAATAAATTCTTCATATATGTCAATAGAATACAAAAATAATGCATTTTGCTAATAAAATATTGGCAACAAAATAGTGCGAGTTACATGAATTTTATTGTTTTGATATTCTTTGAAATAGGTTTGCTAAGCAACTAATAAATTAAAGAGCAAAGTAAAAAGAAATGCATTTAAGAATTTGTAAAAAATATGAAAATAAAATGTTTTACATTTCCCGAACAGATACAAAAAATTTTCCAATAATTTAAACAATTAATTTCTAAATTCTAATGAATGTATCAGCAAATTTTCAAAGCTATCGGATATATTTAAAACCTACATACCGAAAAATTAGCATTAATAATTTTACATTTAAATCCATTATTCAAACATGTGATTTTCATTTCAGTTGAAATTTGAAAATTGTCTGCATTCCCATTGGAAAGCATTATGACCTAAAAAGAAATGTTCTATATTTTTCGAACGAATGAACCAAATGTAACTAAAAACTATACAGCTCATTTCGAGTACCTCACCAACATACCCACCAAAAATCAACCTAATAGGACGTTTTTTCGGCAGTTATCGCGGAAAAGACAGATAGACAGACAAACAGACAGACGGAAACCAAAAATTTTTCCCGTCTCCACACTGCAAAAAATAATTGTTGATTTTACAGTATAAAACTGGCACCCAGCTGCCAGTATTATACCGTAAAATTAACAGTATTAAACAGTAAAATAAGCAGTAATACGCTGCCGTGCAAGCAGTAATACGCTACCGCGCATTGCCCGGTAGCGTATTACTGCTTGCACAGCAGCGTATTACTGCTTATTTTACTGTTTAATACTGTTAATTTTACGGTATAATACTGGCAGCTGGGATGCCAGTTTTATACTGTAAAATCAACAATTACTTTTTGCAGTGCACAGTGAGCCTCAACTGACGTTTCGGCAATTAGTATTTTTATTAGTTTTCAATTCCCTTACTTCTTTCCCTTTCAATTTCAATGATCAATGCTTCACGTTTTCACTTACAATTTTCTGATCAAGATATAACAAAGTGGACATGCAGGATATTGCAGAATAATCTTTACAAACGCGCGTTACAGTCTACTAGTTTTACGTATGTCAGTGCCTTATTTAAAATTTAACCATTGAAACGAGTGAATAATCTAGTTAACAGAAATAGGTAGGGAAAAAGGATTAAAAGAAAAATATCAATTTTAGGTTTTCATGAATAAAATAAGGATCCAAGTAATAAAATTAGAATAAAAAGGCAGACCAATGAAACTAATCCCGGATAAACTATGTTAATGCGAAAATTATTCTACATACTAAAGCGTATCGGAAAGACCATAACCGTGTATCTCTTCGATTCAATTTATTTATTTTTTCTTAATCTTCAGTAGATTCTATGAAAAATTAAAGTGCGACATTCTTATTTTTGTCGCCGAAGTTGTCCGATTTCTCCTCAATATTCGCTGAGACGAGTATTTCATGCGTTTAAAATCATTTTCAATTATGAGAAAATGTGAACTAGTGAAAGTTACTCTTTCAAATTTTGGAAAATTTCAACCTATTTCATCCTGTTAAAGCTGCAAACAGAATATTCCACAAAATGTTTTCAGGAATAAACTAATAAGATATATCAATGTCAAAACTTTCTTCTATCTCATACATGTTAATACTTCAAAATAACAGAATATGAAGTTTGATGAAAAGACGTGCATTAATTCTTGAGATATGACTATAGCTAAAATCGTGTAAATTCTGAAAAACGTAGCTCGTGAAAAAACACTTGTAGGTCTGATTTACACCAAAACCTATAATCAGCAACAACTTATGTCAACGTCTAACTGAATCTGAAGTTTAATGAAAATCCTTGCATTATTTTTTGAGATAGAGATGTTAAGAAAGTCGTGAATAAGGCAGCATCGTAGCGCCACCTGTTGGGATATTTACACCAAAAATAAATAAGTACCAATTTATATTAATGTCTAACTGAATCTGAAGTTCGATGAAAATCCGTGAATTAGTTAGAGCTATTGCAGAAATCGTAAATAATGCCGCATAGCACAGCCACCTGTTAGATGATTTGCACCAAAAACTAATCAGCACCAATTTTTATTAACATCTAACTGAATCTAAAGTTTTTTTTTTAATGTTTCGATACAGGAACAATGCCAAGATCACGCTCCCCCCCCCCCATTTAAAAAAAATAAATTGTTGTAATTTTATTTTAAATATCCTCCTGTGGTAACCTGCTTGGTCACCCTTTAATTTACACTAAGCATTTGTACATGATATTTTCTCAGATCAATTTTGTTACTGTATCCTGCACCAAATCAGGACAAACTAATAACGACAGAACGGATACTGTTCCATCATGTAAGCATTTCATATCATATATATTATTGCTGTTGTCAACATCCCTTTTTCTATGCATCTATAAAACGAATAACAATGATAGAGGTATCATTCGAAAGGTTTTTGAATCAACTTCTGACGTAGTACTACTCGCATTTCGTTAAAACATATTTTTTGATTAAAATTTGCAGTTAATTAACAATTTAATAAGCATTGTTTTCATAAATGAAATGAAAGGTTTTCTCAAACGATTGTTGCCACGAAAATAAAATACCGCATTACATTGTGCTCAACAATGATTATAAAAGAATAAATATAGTACAAAAAATTTAAGTGGGACATCTCCACGCGTTGGTTTATTTTATATTTAGGATTAAACAGCAAAATTGAAATTCAAATGTTTCGAAGAAAAATACACATCGATTAATCGAAGCGGTGATATTTCACGTATATCCTAAAATGCATGCTTTGTTATAGTAAATTAAACTGTATTTCATATGTATGCAATGTATTTTTCTTTGTCCAGTGTTTTTCCGAAGGGGATTTATGGTCGTTTTTGATGTCTTCCTCTGATGTCGTTAAAATATGATGGTTAATTTTTTTTCTTCTCCTGCGTGCCTTTGCTATCTTCGATCATTTTTTACTGTAACTTTGATGGAATATAAATGAGACTATATTCTGGCTTGATTCATGTTGTTTGCAGATATTTTTATCCTTAATTTTTCTTTAAAAGTTTAAACCTGCATCTAACAAATATTAGATGTTGCTGAAAAAAAACTAAACCGCCATCTAACAAATATTAGATGTTACTGAAAATTATTAGACTGCAGTGCAAAATACTGGCACGGGTCCACTGGTATTTTGTATTGTCATATACTTCATTTTTCTAGTACAGAGCTTAACAAAAACTACTTTATTTAACCTGGAAAAAAGTGAAATTACTTCATGATTTTTTTTGGAGGGGGGGGGGGGGGGTAATGCGGGATGCAGAGAATGTAAAAAAAAAAAAAAAAAAAAAAAAAAAAAAAAAAAAAAAAAAAAACCTTGAAAAAATCCAAATAAAATTTCGTTCGTCATAAACATAAATAGTTAAAAAAAAAAAACACTTTTATTTACCTTATCAGTGCATAAGAAATGGATTATATACTGAAACTAGATGTATTTGCTTAGAAACACGCGTTACATTAAATCAAATTTGTGAATGTCGATGGCTTTCTTGAAATTTAAATAGTCAAATGTGCAAATAATAGAAATGTGCAGAGAAAAGGAACTAAAATAAATGCATCAATTCCAATGATATTTTATAAATAAGATAAGGATCCATGTAATAAAATGAGACCCGAATTAAATCTTTTAGAAATTAGACCAATATAACTAACCACGATAAATTTTATTAATACGAAAATTATTTTACACTAGCTTGCATAGCATTCCGATGCATTTGCATTTGCATTGTATCAGATTATTCGATTTTCAAGTGAAAAATGAAATCGAATTTTATTCTAGAATTATAATAGATATTATTCTAGATTTATAATTTATAAATTTCTTATTATAAGCAAAAGAACATATTTACAATGTAAATTTACTGAAAATTACGAAAATTATATTTTTCAAATTAGTAGAATGCACATAAAAGAGAATGACGACATAAGGACAACAAAATTTTATTGTTCGAGTGGATGTTGGACAAACAGTCGGCGATCTTGCCATTATCGCCAAACTAATGTTTGTTTACTTGTGTAACTTGTTCAAAGCGAACTTGTCTATGAAAGTATCTCAAAGTTCTGTATCAGGAAGTTGCTTATCGGCAAAAATATCCAATCTGAGCATGTACCGTGTGCGTATGGTCAGACTCCATGCGCAGAACTCCATGTTTATTAAAGTCTATTTATTTACATTTTAAATAAATTCGGAAAATGGTATTTCATACGGATCAATAATATTGAAGTATTTCAGCTATTTTGTAATAATTATAGTAATTGTGGAAGCGAGTCACGTGAATATGCTTGACATAATATTTTTTAAACGTAAAGTAAACAAAAATCATTAAATTGATTTACATAATAAAAACAAAGATGTTTGTTCACCATTTCGGATAGAAGACGATATCTCATTATTTCCTTTATAATTTCCCTTTATTCACAAAGTCGGAGTAATTTAGTTGCCACCATTAGAAAAATCTAATTCTAATTTACAAAATAATAATAATGATAATAATGTCTCATTCATAACTAATTCCATTTTCAAAATTTCGAGAGTTATTATGATATGTTTGGATACTTACAATAACTAGCGCTTTTTTTTTTTTTTTTTTTTTTTTTTTTTTGAAATACCAAATCCATTTTCGGAGGAGTAGTTCTTAAATACAAAAACCCAATTATATTTTAATACAAGAAAGTAAAATCATGCATCAAGCATAGATTATGGGACACTTTCCAACACTTCCAGATTTCTTTAACAAAACTTCGCTGTTTAATAAGGTAAATAAGATACCAAAGTAAATATTTAAGAAAACGCAAAAAACATTTGGAAACCAGATTTCGGCAATTACAGGCCATAGCCAGAAAAATACTCCAATTATTTTCTACAGACCTGTATATAATCTGTCGATTTGTATACATTCTTTATAATATGCTACAATTTAGTTTAGTCAGAAAACACACATCACAGTTGTAAATTCACCTTCAGTATAGTTTCTACCAATAGACGGGAACATATTTAAATTCTTTTGTACAGACTTGTATATTATCTAAATATTTTTATGAACGATACATATTAACCCTTTCCGGCACAGACTAAGTCTGTTCGTAAAATGAGAAATTACTGACTGACACCGGAATTTACAAACGACTTTTTTAGAAAAAAAGAACTCCTTATTTTAAACTTTCTTTGCAGAAACAAAATTTTATTAAATATTCTTGGTGTCAAATGCACGTTTGGAATTAAAATTAGGTGTGCCCGGAGTGGGACCACTGTGCCGGAAAGGGTTAAACTAAAGTTTGAAAACGCGCTGTAAACATCTGAAATGACACTTCCAGAAATTATCATACATACGCGGTCGTCATATATACAGTTCTTCTTTTGTGTGGCCCTGTATATAATCTATAGCCTTTATGCATACCATATAGTATGGAAAAATTTAGTTAAACGCAATCCTAACTGAAAGCGCACTCTCGACAATTATCGCTTATAGACAATACTTCGGATACAGTACTGTACCCTAAATCTTTTCTGTGTCTCTGTAAATGAACAATAAATGCTACGCACATCATATTATACAACATATATCTTGTAGTAAGCCACAGTCATATGTATATCAATTTTATTATATATTTAAAATAGTGTAATGTAATTAAAATACGCTGCAAACATTTATCTTCCGTAGACCATATGTATGTAACCGAATAATTTGTGTTGCCCTGTAAATGAGTGATAAATGCTTTGCACTCCATTTTCTGCAGAAAGCATGTTTTAGTGCACCTCACAAATTGATTTAAATTTTATTTATGTTTGTAATAGTGTAACACGATTAAAATACATCGCAAACGGCTTTTCCCCATAAACCATAGTATAACAGAATTATTTTGATTTTCCCTGTAAACTAATTATATGCTACACGTATCATATTCGATAGTAAGCATCTTGTAGTGCACTTCAGTGATGTATATCAATTTCAATATATTTTAATTAGTGTAACATCATTAAAATACACTGCAAAGGGTTTTTCCTCATAGACCATAATGTATAACGGCATCCTTTTGAGTGCCCCTGTAAACGAAGTGTAAGTGCTACATACTTCATTTTCAATACAAAACATGTCTTTACATATATCAATATCATGTATCAATTGCAAGGCAATCCGAGAATATATTTACGTGAATTAGAGCACGGCCAGACGGCCAGACAGACAGATAGACGGCCAGACAAACCGAATTCATAAACACTTTTCAACTATGTTGGAAAGTGTTAATAATAGCTATACAAAAGGGAATAAGTAAGACATATTGTAAGACTATAACGGTATCTCTTCATCAAAGATTTATTTTTTTTCGTCTTTTAAAGCTGTTCTCAAATCTAAACTGGCTACTTTCTGATGCATTTTTATACCTGATACGTTATATACTATTACGTTCATATCTCATACGTTTTTGTTTTCAAACGTATCGAATTAGCAGGTGGTCTGATTCAGAAACTGCAATCAAACTGTTTTTTTTTCCCCGTTTTGCGGTTAAAGCAGAATATTTTTTTTCAGAAAATGCTGTTGAAATTGATGTTTTGAACCGAATTTCCGGACGCGACAGCACAGGAAACGAAAAAAAAACTGCAGTCCTGAGGTCATAATCGCATATAACTCAAGATGTAATTATTTTATCCGAAAAGAAAATTTGATTACAAATCACTTCAATAATTATGTCTGCAAGTATCATGCTTTTTAATTTAAAAACGAGTCAGAAATTGTGTCAGACAGTTTCGATTTGCTGAGCAGGGAAAAATATTTTTTTGAGAAACGCCTTAATCTTCTGTCTCCACAGGAATATCGATATTCAACTTTTTATTCTTTGTTCGGTACTTTTATGTTAGCCGAGAGCAAATCTCGTCAACTGCATTTTTTTCCTCACCAGTAGCAGCTTTTATTTTTCGCGTATGTAAATTGTAAATAACAATGCTTTGTTGTTGCAATAAAATGTTTTAGTTTATAAAATGATTTATTTATTAATTTTATTTTTATTTATATTTTATTTTAATTTTAAATTAAATGTGTAATATAAATGTTTTTCAAATGTACCTAAAATATGTATTTTAAATAAATTGAGTGAAAGGTTTATATTTTAATCGAAATGAATGCAATATGAGGGGGGATAGAATGGCAGTGGAGTCAATCAAAAATTTGAAAAATCTAGATAACCCTATTTTTACTGAACGTATATTAATTTATGTTCAGAGCGACATTTAAATAAGTCGCAGTATATTTAGGGAGTCGCTAGAGGGCAAAACAAGTTGGACCACTTAATGCAACGTCAATACGCCAAGTTTCACAAAACCCTTCATCTCTCAAATCTTCTAAAATAAAAGCGTAAGTCATGTGACTGTCATCAACAGTTCCGGGATGGCCGTTTCACTTTTTCATATGCCAGGCGGCCATTTTTATTCAAAATTATTTTTTCGAATAAAACTGCATAAAAGTTAAATTTTAAGAAAGATCGTTCAAAATAAATTAATATTTGAGAGATGACTTACGTTCAATTATGTATATATTCTGCAATAACTTCAGTCGAAATTAGATTCGCAGTTCAAATTCTCTATTCATGAAAGTAAACAAAAAAAAAGATTGATTCGTCGTGAACATTTAAAATATTAAACCATGGAGGTAATCATTCGCAAAGCAAGTTCTCCGCGAATGAATTTTTAGACTGCTTCCTCGCGTCAAAAAAAATAATTCGCACCAGTGAGATAATCAAAGTTTACCATAATTATGTGCTATACAACTCAACTCTTCCTTCCGGATCTTTTCTTGACGTAAATTGAACTCATGTAATAATATTTAATGAATCAGATTTTTAGCATTTTTAAAATCGCTGATACAGCTTTTATTTATCGCGTGTACAAATTAGAAACGATACTTTGATTTTGAAATCAAATGTTTTGATTAATGAGATTATTTCTTATTTATTTATTTATTTTCTATTTTAAATGAAAAATGTGAACGGCATGTATTTTAAATTTATGTAATATAAACATTTTAGATTAAAGTTAAGTATTTTAAATGAAATAAGTGACAGGTTTATAATTTCAAATTAAATTAATGTAGTATGAATGTTGGTGATGGGAACAATATTTGGCGATTTATCATCTGCTCCCGGCTAACAAAAATGCTCATAATTAAAAAAGGAAATAAAAATAAATAAATGATAGTTTCATGTAAATAAATATTGCTATACATACCAAAATAATTTATAGAATTAAAATAAAAAAATAAAAGTAAATAAACAACAATTTCCATAACAAAGTTTTCGCCAAGTTGACGGGGGAAACGTGCGTATGTGACACCTGTGCCGAAAAAAATATGCTAAATGCTACCATGATCGCAAAAGTTCATGATTTGTCTATTAGAATCTTCCGATTTGGCGAAGGATTAAGGGAAAATTAAATTATGAATAAATGTAACGTGTTGCAATGTTTAACATACATGTAAGGGAGACCAAACTGGTCGCCAGTGGCAGCTAGTTACTAAATATTAACGTACTCCACTGTCATCTAACCTCCTCATATGACTGATTCGATGGGAACAATATTTAGCAATTTGTCCCATGCGCCCGGCTAACATAATAGTACCTTTTATTCATCTAGGAAAAATTAAAAAGCAACTTTTCTTTCTTCGTCGCCGAAGTTTTCGGATTTAATTGCAATACATTTAAGTAATAGAACAAGTGCAGCGAATGGAAAAAGAACAAATGCAGTCTATTTTAAAAAGAATACAGGTGAAATTTCGTTCTTCATCATTAAAATCATAATCAGTGTTATTATTCACTTTCAGTTCTCTTTCTTCTTTCAGTTTCAATTCTTCACGTTTTCATTTTTAAGATATGTATCAAGATTTAACGAAGTGTTATCAAGATATCATTTCTCTTATGAAAGTATTCAAAAGTTTCATATGCAGGAAATAGAAGAATAATCCTTACGAAAGTACTTTACAGGTCTTACGAGCTTTACGCATGTCGACGACTTATTTGAAAATTAAATGTATTGAAATCAATTGATAATCTAGTTGACAGAAATAAGTAGAGAAAAGGAACTAAAAACGAACTAATGTTCAATTCGGGTAAACTTTTAGGGGGAAAAAATCCAGGATTGATCTGGGTAATTAAATGAGACTAAAATCAAATCTTTAAAAAGGCAGACTGATAAAATTAATCCACAATGAATTACGTTGTAAACTAGTCGTTGGGGGCCACCGTAATACTTACCCATCATGAATATGCATAATGTAAAATATTAAAATAAAAATGTGTAAACTACTTATAAAATGCATTGCAATTCAAATAAAATCGTGGTTTGATGACGTCATAAACTTTAAAGGCTCGATTACTGAATTGCTTGAAAGAAACATCCTTATAACTCCAAAAAAAATAATCCTATTAACTAGCAGTTTATTGCATCTGATTAAGCGTCAAATTTTCAATTAAAATATATCTTTGAAGTGAAATCTGGATGAAATACAGGGTCATGAAAAATCGGAGAGTGTGGAAAATATGATTCCAAATATCTCGGCAACTAATCATCCGATCGACTTCAGGCTTTATGCAAAATTTATGTTTTTTTATTGTCTTTTATATTCATTTCTTAAAATAAGCAATTTCGAAAATTTTTATATACCTTTTATCAGAACGAATATTTCGAGAGTCCGAAAAAAATAGTTCCGGTTAATCGAGGTTATTGAAATGAAATAGGCTTCTTCCCATTATTACATACTAAGTACATACCAAATTGCAAGTCTCTATCTCAATTTGTTCGGGAGATAGAGCGTTTACAGACACACAGACACACAGACGGACGGCAAAATTTTTTTTCTAAAAATATGTTTTACGGAATCTCCAGTGTCTGAAACGTGTAAATCCGTCAGATTTTTTTTTTCGATTTTCAAAACGATTACAAGACTTACCCTATACTACGTATGATGGGTAAGTAAAATTTGCAACAAACTCTCCAATCATTCAACCGTTTTTATAGATAACGGTTATTTGACCACATTATGAAGCGTTCTCATTGATCAGAATAGAGATAAATTACTGTTATGTAACCGTTTTTTATAAAAACTGTTGAATAACTGGGCCATTTGCTGCAAACTTTTTTACAGTAAATATTAACGCGAAAATTTGTCTGCATTCAAAAGCAAATCCAAATATCTTCTTTAAAACTTTCTTTTTTCCTAATTAAGTAGCTCTGGATCCTACGAGCTACACTCGCCAGCCCTTTCACACCCCGCAGGCTCTAAAAACGCGCTAATTTACTCTGGTTTAAAAAATATTATCCAATTACGGAAAATTGAAGGATATTATCAGAACCAGTAGCGGTCTTCTATAATCGGCTGCCATTCATTTTTCTTTCGATGGAGGATTTTTCAAATTCAAAGCCGCATATCGCTGTCACGATAACTTATAGCTGTTTTCGTGATTGATTAAGTAAGATCAATTACATATTTGAAAATTAGCTTGAATAAAATGATTAAGTAAAGAAATGTCGCTGTCTCTCGGACTTTTATAACGACGCTATAAGAAAATTATTTTAAATGTATCGTTTTAAATATGGCGCGTAATTTTTACTGTTAAATGCTTTTCGCAATTTAATTATTTTAAAGGTTTCTTTCTTTTTAAGGTTTCGTTCGTCTCACGAAACCCTATTACTCCCGCTCCGTTGTCTGTCCGTCACAGAATCGTTCTCAGAAACTATATAACTTACAGGCATGAAAATTTGTCTACTTATAGCTAAATACCTACTATGAAGCTCAAAATATTAAAATTTGAAAAATTTGTATTATTTTAATGTAGAGAGATAAAAAACCAAAATTCTAACAGCCTTTTTCTATTAAATTTAAACATTTTTCATTATAGCAGTTGCCAACAATTAAAAATCCACAATAAAATTCTTTCTGCAATAATTAATTTTTTATTGAAAGATTTGCACGTGAAAAATGAAAATGAAATAAAACGTTTCACCAATTGAAAAAAATAAAAAGATCAATATGACGTCATATTGGTAATAAAACAGAAATTTTCAAACATTTCTTAATAATACAAGGAGTATGAGTATGTGTAAATACAGAAAACAGCTTAATATGACGTCATTAGAGAATTAAAAATAAAATTAATCTGACGTCATAACGGATTTTTCAAATGTTTGAGAATAATGCAAAGAGAGTATCAGTATGAGTAGTAGAGAATAGTAAATGTATAAGTTTGAGGAACGTATTGAATCATGATAAAAACCCGGTTATGGAAATATTGGCATATTTTAACATTTTGAAGGTCTCTATACAGCATGTTTAATTTTGAAATTGATTTTTTTTTATATCGCAATTAGTCCACATGACAGATATTATTATGACAGAGTATAATAGCGGGTTTTGCCCGCTATCGGGCCGGTTCAGATATTCGAAAAAACGAGAAAAATAGACCAGTAAATTTTTACTTTATAAAAAACAGGACTTTTTTTTTTTTTTGGGGGGGGGGGGGGTGGATTTATTTGGATTTACTAAAGAAAGGATAAAGTGTTTTGAAAAGAATATTAAAAGAAACCCTTTGTGCGCTCTTTGATCACACTTACCCACTTGTTTAATGTTCACGCGCGAATATACTTTCCCATTGAAAAGTGTTTGGAAATATTATTATTTAAACTTTTTAAAATATGGCAACAGTAGATAAAATACAGCTATTTCAAATTATGAATTAGATCTCTATTCAGATAATGAAATTTTGAATAAAAAATTAAAAATAAATAAATAAATAAATAAAAAATTAGACAAATAATAATTTAAAAAAACATTGCACACCACAATCTAGTCAAATATGTGACTATAAAAGATTGTTAAATTGCTTTGCACAGTTTTTGGTCATATAAAACTTATTTAACTGAACTAAGCTGAACCTATTTCAACATTAAATAGCATTTTAAATAATCATTCAATTTCAAAACTGTCGGCTTCAGCGTGTTTATCATACATTTATCTATAAAACCAGTTTTCAAGTTTTTATATGCAATAGTTTTTGTAGTATAAGCCGAGAAAATGTAAAGGTCACAATAAATTCAATTACGGCACACTAGATGCAAGGAATGAAAATCTAAACGAAATGTGTTTCTTCCTCATTAGAATCATGATCTCTCTCATGTCAATGTGTAATAAAGTTAATATACTGGAGATAGAAGTATATATTTTCCTTAGAAACTCATGTTAAAATGTACCATCTTTATGCTTGATTGTCCATTATTTGAAATTTACTCAGATAGGATATAAGTTTAGAAATATTTTCCTTAAAGTGTATAAAACTGAAGGGTTTGGAAATATTTTATCTGAAGCGTATACAACCTGAAGGGTTTATAAATGTGTTATCTGAAGTGTATACAAAGTGAAGAGTTTAGAAATATTTTACCTAAAGTGTATACAACCTGAAGGGTTTAGAAATATTTTACCTTAAGTGTTCACAACCTGAAGGGTTTAGAAATATTTTACCTGAAGTGTATACAACCTGAAGGGTTTATTAGAAATATTTTACCTAAAGTGTATATAACCTGAAGGGTTTAGAAATATGTTACTTAAAGTGATTACAACCTGAATGGTTTAGAAATATTTTACCTGAAGTGTATACAACCTGAAGAGCTTAGAAATACGTTATCTGAAGTGTAGGGTTTGGAAATATTTTACCTAAAGTGTATATACAACCTGAAGGGTTTAGAAATATGTTGCTTGAATATCTTACCTAAGGTTACCACTGTTTTAACTTTAAGGTTAAAACAGCAGTAGAATAAGGCTGTGGCAAGGATTATAGGAATATTCAAATGAGTGTATAATCCAAGAAACAAAAACAGATAGAAAAAAAGAAACTAAAGGAAATTTAACAATTTAGGTGAATTTTTACGAATAAAATAAGGATTTGGGTAATAAAATTCTTTAAGAATCAAACCAATAAAAGTAATCCTGAATAAACTATGTTAATGCGAAAATTATTCTACATACAAAAGCGAATCGGAAAGACCATAACCGTATCTCTTCTTCAAAGATTCAATTTCTTTCTTGCTTAATCTTTGTCTCCCCAATGGGCATCGATATTCAATCTTTTTGCCCCTCTAGGAAAAATTGCAGTTCGACATTCTTATTTTTGTCGCTGAAGTTGTCTGATTTCTTCTCAAAAAACATAAATCGGAGAACAGATTTTGAAGTCTTCATTTGGTGCATTCAATCTCGATGGGCGCTGAAGCAAGACGTAATCTGTCAAAAGCCTACTTACGCACCTCAACGAGAGAAGGGTTCGGAATATTCACCTACTGTTCTAAATTGTAAAAGGAAAAGAAAAGACAGAAAATAGAAAAAGACTCCTTTTTTTCTCGAATCTTCTTCCCTCAGGAAAGAAATAATTAAGAAAGAAAGGAAAAATGTTTGAAATAGCCATAGGAGATATTCGGTAAGAGGTAAAAGGTTTGTTTAGGGCCTTCTATGTTTTCATTTTCGATTTTTTTTTTTCGAATGAAAATGACAGGAATGGGATTATGTTTTTTTTTTTACACTCCGATGGGTAATCTTTGTGTTTGTGTTTAGTTTCGTTGCATTAATGTTATGCAACGTGTAATACAACTTAGGAAATGGATAACAGAAAATAACTGTATTGTTCTAAATAAAAAAATACGCTTTTCAAAGCGGTTTAAATTATTTAAACTGTCTTATTAATATTTTCAAGGAAGTGTGAGAATGTTTTAAAACATTTTGCAGTCGATGTAGTGAACGCGTTTATTAAATTTATCAGACGCGTTATCCCATTGTCAAAGTGGGGAAATCTTTAGATCCATTTTTTTCTCTCTCTCTTTTTCTCTCTTTTTCCTTCTTATTTTATTTTGATTATATTCAAAATAGTAAGACTTCATTTAACTGAGCAATATAACCAGAGTTGCCAGACACCCTGATTTTTAGGATAAATTCAAATGTGCTGCTCGCTAATTTCATGATTTTTCATATAGTAAATCATTCAGGCCGTTAATGTATGGCACATTATTTATTTTAAAAGACTCAAACAAACTATTGAATGAGGAATTTAGTTTGATAAAATCAACTGTTAATGAAATTGTGAAAAATTCAAAAGAGTTAATGGTACAAAAATGGTATAAATGTTTCAAGAAATTCCCAGAAAAATATTTAAAAAATATATAATATAATTTTTGAAAGCATTTTATCTTTCGACATTTATCTTGAACGAATACTTCCTAAAATTAATTAAAAATGGTCTAATGCAAGAAAGAGTTTTTGGTCTGATTTCTAGAATTTCATGAGGGAAAAAATATTAACACACCAAATAATATGCCCACACTATTTCTCTGTCTTGTTAACATGTATTTTATCCGAGTTTAATTTTTTCAGCCTTTTTCTGATTGATAAAAATGTTTTTTTTTTCTTTCTTTTCTTTTCTTTTCTTTTTCTTTTTTCTTTTTTTTTTTAATGCAATCCCAGTATTCAGACCAAAATACTGCACTTTTCGCAGAAATGTAATTTGATTCAACTCCACATTACAGCGCACCATTTCATTTTGCAAATACGGTGATGATTTTTTTTTTTTGTCACCTAAACACAGGAACCTTACTCTTCTACCCCCAGTTGCTCTCCTGTACCTTTTCCTGCTTCTACCAGTCATATTTTCCGTCACTTCGCCACCCCTTGGTTAATTTTCTCCCAATTTTACTTCATATTTCTTCATAATGTAGCCATCAACACTTAACAACATTATTATACATTGCTTTCTAGGTAACTAATCAACTCTTTATGATGTTTTCTTAATTTTATTTTGCTTTACTAGCTCAAAAATTGAAAGGACTCATAAAATTATAGCAATTTGATAGTAATCATAAAATACAGTGATAAAAGTCCTCTAATCAGTATCAAAACATATAATATATTTTTTTAATTACAACCTTAGGTTTTATTAGTACATTACCAAACAAAATGAAATATGTCTATTACTCCAAACCTTCAGATGCATTGCCTACATTCAAGAGAAAGGAAAATACTTTACACCAACCTAACTTCTTAAACCTAACTTTTCTGATTATTTGGCTATAACTCTTGATAAAATAACTATAATTGAACAAACTATATTGCATGATATTCTTGATTAAATTATCTTTCCAGTGATACGTCGCTTATATGATATTACTAAGAATAGTTTAGTGTTATAAGCAATCAAACCTCCAAAAAGCATTTTTGCCAAAAGGTTTCCATAATTTTGACTACTAGCGTAGTTTATAGTATCAGTAGGAGTTTAATTGGAATTGTTAAATTGTAGTTATTTCCATATTCACAATTTAAATATATTTTCTGCATTTTTAATGGAGTTTAAATTTAAAGTAGTCACCATAAATATCTTTTCATACAGCAAAATGTAGATACCCTATTTTTCGTCAGGGGAAACGCAAAAGAAAATTGTATTAGATCAGTTCTACATATTTTTATCTTGCGGTCCTCATACAGTGATACATAAAACAAAAATATTTAAATTTGGTTAAACTTTTCTCGCTAGGGAACGTTATCAGCATAAAATAAAGTTAAGTTGAATCTGTTTTATCTAATTTTAACTTGAATATGGTTACAACATGAGAAAACATTAAAAAAATACATTTTAAAATTTTAGTTGTACAATTTCTCACCAGAATAATAATTGAAAAAAAAACTATCATGTAAAAAAATTTGTGAAAACATAAAATTGACGTGGCAGAAGCTTATTCTGCAGATTTATTAAAACACATAAAAAATCAAATTTATTTCAATTTAGTTATCCTATTTCTGACCGGAGTACGCTATAAACGTAATGGAAAATTTTGTTGAATCTGTGCTACTTATTTTTAACTTTAGTGTAGCTGTCATACAGTAAAACATAAAAAAAGTACTTAAATTTGTTTACGCCATTTCCTCCCAGGGAACACTATAAATGCAAAAGAAAATTTTGTTTAATCTGTATTGCTTAATTTTAACTTGGAGTATGGTTGCCATATGAGAAAAAAAAATATATTTTAAAATTTTAGCTATGTAATTTCCCACCAGGGACCAGTGTAAAAAAAGGTAATGAGAAAAATTTTATCCATACATAAATTTGATAATGGCGGAAACTAGAGCTGGATTATTTATCAATATTGATATTTTTTAACTATCGCAATATCGATATCTAAGCTCAGATTCTGACAATATATCCCAATAACGATAGCTAAGCTCTGACTTTACCGATATATCCCAATAAAACTTTTCTTTTCTCAGCGCTACTTCGAAATCCTAGAAAAGGCACCGAATATTCCGTACTAATATCGGAATCTTTTTTTCCCATGCATTGATTTCGCTTCCCGCTTTATTCAAAGCCGGATATCCCTTCTTATGATTATCTCTCTTTCGTTGTTATTCCAATATATCCCGATACATGCTCACAAACCGCATATTCCACTGCCCCTTCGTTACTGAATTATAGTGTTATCGACTGTGTTTGAATACCGTTGCTGCTATTGGTCTTAGACATATTGCAACATATCACACAGATTGATATATCCCGATAACGAAGCACTAAAATATGTACGAGTTATTGTGGAGTCGATAATATTACCGGTGCTTAGGAGCTGGGAGCTCGGTTCGGAAGCAACCAATCAGAGTGTGCTAATGATAAAATTTCGCCTTTCGCCACGTTGGTGAAGCGAAGCCTACTCGCTCTTTCACTGTGATTGGTAGCTTTTGAGCGGAGTTTCCTAGCTATTAACGTCTAGTATTGCGTAATGCACATTCCCATTAACCTGTCTGTTGCATTATCGGCAGAGAGAGCATGAATCCGAGTGAATTTAATATATGCTGTCTTGATATTTCAACTTCACATGAAGTAAAAAAAAAAAAAAAAATGATTAATATAAAATTATTTCGAAATGTGGTTTGAATATTTATATTTCTAAAACGATTTCAATGTTGTATTTATGTACAGTAAACAGATAGGATAGGAAGGTACATATACAGTGAAATTTACATAGAATAGAGTAGAATTTACAAAAACATTTACAGTAAACTACTGCAAAAAACACTAAAAATTACTGTAAAAATTTCACAAAAGAATACAGTGATTTTTTTTTCTATTAAGAATGCAATGATACCTTAGAGAAAGATTAAAAAACAACATTTCTGCTGCATCTGTCATCCATTGAAAGCCATTTAATTACAAGTATATTAGAACGACATGTGGCGTTACAACAATTTCAGTTTTACTGTTGCTTTTTACCTATTTTAATCATATTAAAATCAGCAACATCCTAAATTTAAGAACATTTTTTTTTATAATATTCTTAGTTATACAGGAGGAAATTAAATAGTTAAAATAGTGCATAATGTGAAGAATAGGGAACATACTATTTATGTGTCTTTTTCCTAAAATATTTATATTTTGTATAAATATGAAACTATAATATTTAAAAGATGCTGTGTGAGCAAATAGGTATAGAAAATGTATTCATTGCTTTCTACACCTGTTTGTACTTAAATTGCTGCTACCATACCATTTTCCTTGGAAATTAATAATTTTTCATTGCCCACACACTTTAAGGTAGTTATCGCGATAAATCAACAATATCAATATTATCAATATTAATTCGTTGATATATTGCGATATTAAATTTCTGATATCGTCCAGCCCTAGGAAACTTTTTCTGAAGATTTGAGCGGAATTCATTGGTGGGAAGTGAGCTTAAAATGCGTTTGAAAAGTTAGTTGAAGACACAGTTATACACATAGAGATACATGAAGACACACAAGTTAAGGGTGTACTGAAATCCAAACTGCTTATTTTGTGACTTATTTTTAAATTCATTTTTGCTCTAAAATGCATCCAATTGGCAGGTTCTCTTTTTCAGAAACTTTATAATGTCCATAATGTTCGATTTCTTGTTAAAGGCAGAATATATTTTTAAAAATGCTGTCAAAACGGACATTTTGAACCGAATTTCCCGAAGCGATAGCTCTGGAAGCAAAAGAAAATTATCGTACTGTGAAAATAATTGTTTGTAAATCAATTTCTAATTAATTGAACGAAAAATAAAAACACATGTCACTTATAAATCTCTTCATAAACCACGTTGCCAAGTTTCATGTTTTTATTTTTAAAAATTAGTCTGAAAATGTGTCAGAAAATTTTGAGTTGTTGAGCGTGAAAAGATATTTTTTTTAATACCGCCTTAAGTAAAGGTTATAGAAAATAGCTCTTCCAATAGTAATTGGCGATAAAGTGTAATGCATCTGAATTTTTTCGTGTTATAAACTGTAAATGTTACACCCCCTATTTTCAACGTGGAACTTGCCGCAGTAAACCTTAACACATAAAATATTCGTAGAGTTTCAAGTAACATAATGGCACTTACACGTATTTTATGTAATTACCGCCCATAGACGGTAGTGCAATTGAATTCTTTTGTGCGGTGCTGTACAACTATAAATGCTAATAAACATCCTCTTCAAGAAAAAACATACTGTAAGGGATTGTAAAAACCGTCAGCGTTCTACAAATTCCGGATTGAAGCATTTTAAAAAAAACTTTTCATAAATTCGTTTCTACAAACTTTGCATTGCAGCCAGCGTTTCAAAAAAAGTTTCACAAATTCATTTCATAAAATTGTTACATAAATCTGTTTCACAAAATCGTAACACAAATTCGTCACATTAGGATTATATACAGAGTGTCCGAAAAATCTGGAAACGGTCAAATAACTCGAGAAATATACATCGGATTGAAAAACGGCAAAATGCATGTTCAATGTTTTTGAAAAATCTATTTAGGGATATGAAAGTTCCCTGAAGTTTAGAAAAATGGCAACTTTGATATCCCTAAATAGATTTTTCAAAACTATTGAACATGCATTTTTCCGTTTTTCAATACGATGTATATTTCTCCAGTTAATCGCGCGTTTCCAGACATTGCAATGGTAACGGTTCTTACAGCATTGCACTCGAATACAGCGCCATCTACAATGTTTCGAAGAAAATGTTCAATACAAAAGTTACGTATTTTTTCCCGTAGAATCCGAATCTGCAATAAAAAATGGGGGTCATCATTTAAGATTTCAAAGTTGCCCCCTTTCCCCTTACGGGGGGGGGGGCGAAATTGGGGGTGCAACTTTCATATTCCTAAATAGATTTTTCAAAAATATTGAACATGCATTTTGCCGTTTTTCAATCCGATGTATATTTTTCGAGTTATTTGACCGTTTCCAGACTTTTCGGACACCCTTCATATTATATTTTAAGACATCAAAAATGTTCAATTTTTTTTTCTGAAAGAATATAAAAGGGGGACTCTTGGATTGATCGGGCTCTATTTAACCTTCTTTACCCTGAATGGGCCTAATCGATTCGTTTCTATAATTTCTTTCATTCGATTCGAACCAGAAATTTCTTCATAAAGTGAGTTAAATAAATCCCACAGTGAACTAAATTAAATAAATATGTTAAACAGTTTTAAATAAAAATGTGAAATGTTTTTATTATGTTTTGTATGCGAAATGTTTTTATCCAAGTTGAGTAAATCTTCAACAGGGTAGGAAGGTTAAAGAGTAAAGAATTTAATTCCCAAGGAATTACTACCCTCCTCCCGTAAAGTATCAATTTCAGAAAAAATTATTTTTTCTGTGATGTATGATGTCATTACATGTGTTTGAAAGCAATAAATGAGTTTTATTGTATTATTCTAACTTCGAATCTAAAGAAGTACCATTGATTTTTTATTATTATTATTTTGCAAAATTTAAGTCCACTGAAACTATCCGATCGCGAAATCACATGTTAACCTATTAGGAAAACTTAGAAGCACGATTACTCATTACCTAATATAATTATTAAAATATGGTTTTCACCATCAGAAAGTAGACGTCAGATGACAACGACGTGCGTTTTTTAAAAATTGTCTCCGTAAATTTTAGGTATTTTTAAGAAGATAATAAAAAGTTTATAGGGCTTTTTTTAAATATTTAAATTTAAGAAGACAATTTTTAAAAACGCACATCATCAGCATCTGAAGTCATCACCATTTTTTTCAAATTATATTAGGTAATGAGTAATCGCGCTTTTAAGTTTTCCCATAGGTTGACATGTGCTTTTGCGATTGGGGAGTTTCAGTGAAGCGGCCCCTTAAAGAAGCAGATTGAAAACAATTATTATTTACTATTCCCACGTAACTTCATAAAAGCGTGTGTTTGGTCATCAGCAGTTTCCTTCAGATCGTACGCAAGACTTTTGCTGTTTCCTGACCTCAATTCAGATCTTCGCACCAAAACAAAATACCAAACGATCATTTACCTCCACCTACTTCTTTGCTGCTATTCTTCGAATAAAAAGTTAATATAAACAGGGGAAATAAGAAGTTGAGTCACACTCCAAGTCTCGGAATTAATGAGTTTACATGTGTTATGTGGTTTCTAGCACGATTCGCATTTATTTCCTGGACTTATTATAAATATTAATCCAAACTTCAATTAATGTTTTTGTTTTAAATGATAGTGGCTAAATTAAAATTAAAAAAATTAATAAATGTGTGCAATTAAAAATAGTTTTTTTTCCTATTATATTATGAATGTTGCATTTCAGACATTTAGACAGGAATGTAGGTTAGAAATGTAAAATAGCAGGTATTTAATTTTTTTTTTAAACCAATTATTTCGATTTCTTTTTTTTTACTTTCTAAAAGGGTTCAGCAAACGACATATCTGTTTCAAATATGCAAAGTCATACAGGTCACAGGGGAATAGGGTTGATATTAAGGTTGATTGATTACCAGTTGTCCTGATTAACTTCTGACGTCCAGATTTTGAAGGGTTCCAAGCAGAACTGAAGCATTACTATTTGGCACCTGGTGCGATTTGTTTTGTTTTGTTTTTCTACCCATCGGCTATGCATCGCACAGATTAAATAACATACAGTTAGTTAGATAGGACAGTGCAGCAAAAACCCGAACCAGCGCGATACTACGCCAGAGCCACTACTGGGAACGGGCGGACACTACTACGACATTCAAATTTTACATGCGTGATATGACGTAAATATTTGAAAGTTTCTCAGTTTAAATTATTATGAAAAGGCACATTAAATATTTAAATAACTCAGGTGAATATATATTTTCAGAGCTTATTTGCTTAATTTTTAGTATTTATAAGATTAAATAAAATGTGTTTCATGTTTTAAACAATAGCAAACATCCCTCAAATGGTGCGCGATGCATAATAAAAAAGATAGATACTATGGAAATATAAGAAGTAATGCGGGTGGCGAGCCGCCCGGAAAGTTGCTTCTAAAATCTCTGTACTCGCGATTTGGTTATCATTGGGCTTATGGAAGTGTCCTATCTGTATGTTATTTAATCTGTGATGCATCGATATTGATTACTGGCCAATGTGATAAAGCGCGTATCCGGATTGGAGTCTGGTGCAGGGACACTGCCCGTTCCACTGTTACTGCGCCTCTGGTTTTCAGAAAAATTAATAAGAACGCCAAAACTTTTTTGAGAATCAATATAGTAAATATAGTCTTAATTAACAATTTATCAGACAGATTCCCTACTAAAATATACGGAGATTAAACTTTTAAAAATGAAAGGTTCTTGTATATATACAGTCGAGTCTGTATATAACGAAATCCATTGTTCCAGTGGAAAAATTCATTATATAAAAAATTCGTTATATAAAGAAAAACGAAAAAATTCCTATTTAATGTATAAATTTTGAAAAAAAAAATTGTTTTTAAGGTGTTTAATTTAGATTTTTAAATGTTTAACTCTGAATATTAACATGATATTGTATTTTTTAAATTATTTAAACAGTTTCAAAACGGATAATAAACAATTATTGGAATGCATAGTAAACTAGTCGTTGGGGGCCACCGTAATACTTACCCATCCTGGATATGCAAAATATAAAATATGAAAATAAAACATGTGTAAACTATTTATAAAATGCATTGCAATTCGAATAAAATCCTGGCTTGATGACATCATAAACTTTATTACTGAATTGCGTAAGAGAAACATCCTTATAACTCTAAAAATGATAATCCTATTAACTAACGGTTTACTGCGTCCGATTAAACGTCTCATTTCCAATCAAAATGTATCTTTGAATTGAAATTTGAATGAAATACAGAGTCATGAAAAATCGAAGAGTGTGTAAAGTATAATTACAAATATCTCGGCAACTCATTATCCGATAGACTTCATTTTTATAAAAAATGTATGTTTTTTTATTGTCTTTTATATTTACTTCTTAAAAAAAAACAATTTCGAAAATTTTTATGTACCTTTTATCAGAACGAATATTTCAAAAAAAAAAAAAAATACTTCCGGATAATCAAGGTTACTGAAATTCAATAAACTTTTTCCTATTACCTACTAAGCACATACCAAATTTCAAGTCTCTATCTCAATTTGTTCGGGAGATAGAGCGTTTACAGACGTACAGACACACAGACACACACACAGACAAACGGACGGTAAAACATTTTTCTAAAAATATGTTTTTCGGGTTCTCCAGTGTCTGAAACGTGTAAATCCGTCAATTTTTTTTTTCAATTTTCAAAACGATTAAAAGACTTACCCTATTACTACGTATGCTCGGTAAGTAAAAAATGCATAAGCAAAACCTAGATTTGTTTTAGACGAAGAAAGCTGTAATTTCTGGGTGTTTTGATTTCTAAACTGTCACACCCTCGTAAAAATGTTCATATTTTCACAAGGAATGCGGAATAATATAAGAAAATTAATTATTGTCATTAAAGTGAAAATGTATATGCTTAAAGTGATGGAAGTACACATATATGCTTATAAATACCTTTTAAGGCGGTATTAAAAAAAAATATTTTTCCACGCTCAACAACTCAAAATTTTGAGACACATTCCCAGACTCATTTTTAAAAGTAACAACAGGAAACTTGGTGGCGTGATTTATAAAGACATTTATAAGGGCCCCATGTTTTTATTTCTCGTTCAATTAATTAGAAATTGATTTGCAGACAATTATTTTCACAGTACGATCTTTTTTTTTTGTTTCCAGCGCTATCGCTTCTCGAAATTCGGTTCAAAATGTCCACTTTGACAGCATTTTTTGAAATATATTCTGCCTTTATCAAAAAATCGAGACAGTGGGGACATTATAAAGTTTCTGAATAAGAGAACCTGCCAATTGGATGCATTTTAGAGCAAAAATGAATTTACAAATGTGTCTCAAAATAAGCAGTTTGGATTTGAATACACCCTTAATAAACAGATCAACAAGTTTCGTACGCTCTATCGGCGACATTTTCAAGATCAATAATGATAAATAATAAGCTAATTTCGAAATTTTTTTGTGAAAATGAACCTGATAAAAAAAGCAAAGAATAAGGTACGAGGTACTCAGCTTTGAAAGGTAAACCAGGAATCAGCGAGGGAAAATTGATTCCACATAGTTTTGAAGCTTTTTCTGCAGAAACAAATGAAGAAAAATTTCTGAAAAAAATCGTTATATAGAGATAAATCTTTCGCTATAGATCGTTTTTAATATAATCAGCGCGGAAAAAGTGACCGTTCCTGTTAAAAATTCGTTATATTGAGAAATTTGTTATATGAAAGCTTGTTACAGAGAGACTCTCCCCAAGGAATTTGAGATTTCAGAAAATTTATCCGTCATCACAGGTCAGACAAAAAAAAATCAAAAATTGCTCAAAAGCTTGAGAGATTTGATTACAATAAAAACATAAGCATTAAATAAGCACTTTCAGCACAGAAGCTTATAAATATCAAAAATGTTTTCTGAAGTCTTGCTATTCCAACATTTCAAAATGAGACATTTTTCATTGATGACTATTTTGGCTAAATTTAAAATATATGTGAGAAAAAACGCTATCAGTTTCTTCTCAGCTGTGTACAACAAGGTCAAAAGAAAACTTGTCCCAGGCTCAACAATCAGGGCTAGAATTTTAGAAGTGTATTTCCCCTTTTAGCCCAAAATGCAAGGGGATTTTTCTTTTTCGGGGAGTAGTGGTAGTAGTGCGTTAATTAACATTCTTAAATATTTGATTTTTCAATTTTGCATTATTAGTGTCACATTATATTTACAGCAAACGTTACAATTGCTCAAAATCAAATCAATCGCTTTATTAAATCGTGTTATACACAGTAAACCCTTAATAATCTCCACAACCTGACACTTGAATCATCGAGATCGGGTTGTACCAGAACCCGACAGGCTTCAACCCAAGTCCGAAATAGTCCTACCCGAACCCGAAGTGAAAGAAACAGTCTATATTTTAATACATTTATGGAAAAGTAGGCTACAATTTTAGGCTACAATAGCCCCCCTCCCCCTCGGAAGAGAAACTCTTGAAATGGCGTCCCTGCAGTAAAACCTGCAAAGAATTAGTCGAAAAGGGCTGTAAAAAAACCTCCATTTTAGGCAGTTCGCCGTCTTAGCAGGTATAATTATATCGTGCTTTTTCGTCAAAACTTTTTCTGGTTGAAAAGAATTCTGTTATAGACAGGATTTGTTTTCACAAGTTTTATTGTAACACACCTATGCTCTTCAGAGATGCAATATAGAAAGAATGTTTTAACTCCTTTAACAAATGCAACAAAACCTCTTTATAATGGAAAACTTTCATAGTCAATATCTTGAAATTATACACTGCTAAGATGGAATTTTTCATCTTTTTTTGCGATTTCGTATTCGAAATTTTTACTTCTTTTGTATCCATGATTCCGTAAAAGTTTCTCGTTCGGAGGGAGGAGGGGGGGGGGGGGGTTACAGCCCCTCTGAACCCCATCCTTGGTTATGCCACTGTCGTCAAAGAAAAATTTGCCCCCCCCCCCAAGAAAGTTCTGAAATGGCGCCCCTGAACAGATGTCGCAGACGTACCGGGTTTGGCACCATTTTGTTCTGCGCCATTTTGGTCAAAAGACCCCGTTTTCGGTTTGGTTACCTGTTGAGCCTAGCTCGCAAAAACGGGATGTTAATTTTAATTTATTTTTAAAAAACGCACAATTTTATTATAAAACACACGCAATTTTTATTATTAAAACACACACAATGATTAATTTGTTATAAAACACACAATGTTTCATTTAATATGAAACACACCCAATTTGCTCTACCGGGTTTCCAAAGCAAAATCTCGCCGAAATCGCCGGGTTGCCCAGGCATAAAATCGCCATTTTGGCGCTAACAAGATACCCCAGTGCGTCTGCGACATCTCTACCATATTTTTTTTCGTTATACACAGGCTGTATTTTAACAAGTTTACTGCATAAAGGTCGGCTACACGGCTCAGACTAATGAATAGCATGGTACTAAAAGCAATTTAAAAGAATTTGTACACCATGCAAAATCAGGACTTTTGGATTCCCACACACTTGTTCCGCGGGACTTGTTTTAAAAGACTTAAAAATCGCGAAACCTACGTAAATCGAGACACCTGCCAACACTAATCCTGTCAGACAGAAATATATAATTTTAATAATTTTCAAGTGTAATTTTTTTATTTACTTATTTTTAACTCAGTTAAGAAGCCATATATCCTTTCTCGCGGTAACTTATATTTTTCTGTAAAATCTTCCTCAAGGTATGGTTTATGAAGACCCTGTTCAGATTATACTTTCATATGTCATAAACTCTAAAAATAATGTCCCGGATGTTCTTCCAAACAATGGTGGAAAACAAGCAATCGGCGCGACCCTCCTTCTACCTTGAAAGATAGAAAACGCCACGAAGAGGTTAATAAAAACCCATGTTCCGTTGTTTTGGAGAATTGAGAACAAAAAGCATTCAGCAATACAATGAGAAACGATACCTCGCATTTCCTGCAATGGCGCCACCCCAATTTCTTAAGGAGGGTCAGAGTATAGCAATAGAAAGAAAAAAAAAATGAAAATGAAATAAAGAAAAGCGTCGTGTCCTTTGCGATTTGGTCGCGATCTAAATCCGTAGATCATAAACTCGTCCTCTCTCACTAAACGCCCTTTTGTATTTTTTTAGAAAAGGCCTCTGCCCCTTCTTAATCTTATTTCTTTCTACATCAAGTTTGTCTCAAAAAGAAAAATAATAATATCTCGCTCAACTATCCCAAAAATTAATAGCACAGTTACGAAGTGATTTTTGTACGTAAAAGCACTGAATTTGTGGGCATGACTATTGAAGTGATTTCGAATCGAATAGCATTTTTTTTTATATTTACCAAAAAATATATTACATTTTGAGTTATACTATTGTATTACTCCCCTTTGGCGAGCTCTCCCAGACTCTCATGTCACAAAAATCGGCTTAAAAATCAAATTTCTATAGAATTATATAACAAAAATTACTTATTATCATTAAAATAATATATATATATATATATATATATATATATATATATATATATATATATATATATATATATATATATACAGTGTGCCCGCTAAAGCCCGTTGTCACCCCAATGATTTCTGAACATCAAGAGCTATAGTCATAAAAGTGGGGTCTGGGTATAGTAAAGGTGCCATTCGCTACGCAAGGAAACCACTTATAGTACCACCTGGTGGCTAAATTTGGAGTTAGCGTTCTTATTTCAAAAACGGTACGAGATACGGGTATATATTAGCATAGTCACTACAACCGGTGACATTCTCAAGATAACTAATAATAAAATAAACTACATTCGCAGAAAATTTGAAGTACAAAGTTCGAAGTACAGTTTTGTGTACGAAACTAGTAGGTCTGTTTATTAAAAGGTTTTTAAGCCTTTTTGTTTACTGTAATCATTTTTAGCTATATTTTTTTATTTTAACATCGAATTTCGTTATTTTCCGACAGAATCTTTGACTTTAAAAACAAGAAATTATATTCGATCTCTTAATATCTGAATATAAATACTTCCAAATTTTGGACATCTACTATATATATAAAACACAAACGGAAATTTCGTTCCGTTCCTTTATAACTCGAGTTCCGCTGTATGGATTTTGATGGAACTTGCACTGTTCGATAGATAATTTTCAGGGAAGGTTTTAGTATATAACACGACGTTCTACGTAGATTAGTTATAGAATTATGATGGAAAATTCTGCCATTTTGGCCGAAAATGTTACCATTAATAATTTTTACCATTTTTACCATTTTTACCATTAATAAAACGAAATAGCGTTTCGAAGAAACAAACCGTTCCTCGGAAAATGCTTCAAATAGGTGGCGTCGCCTGTGTAGGACAGTTGCCCTATACGTCAACAGTTCGTCTGCTTCTTCAAATCGTCTACTTGACATTACAATACGAAACATTGCTAGTGGCAGTTTCGGTTTGTTGTTTGTAGGTGGCGCTACCTTAGCAAGGATGCTCACCGGCTGCGCAGAACCGTGCACGTAGTTGCGCAGCTACCAGTAAGTTCGAAATTCGCGACACGATAGTAACACTATTTCGTTAGAAGTCCTTATCTATTTCTATGTTCATGGCTTTGGGGGAAAAAGGGGGCATTTTAACTCAGGGCGGGAGGAACTCAACTTTTTTTTTTAATTAATCGAGAGGGGTATTGTTTATCATGAATTCTTAAATTCTGAATAGAATGACACTATTTGTAAGTCGATACCTTTCTCATTTGTAAGGCCAAAATAAAGTTATTCCCAAATTTTGGTGAATGGTCACCAGTTGTCTCTGAAAAACGCTGTTTTATTTGTACTATAAGGCAATAAACGGATTCGAACGGACGACGGTACTTCGGAAACGAAGTATGGTTGTTTGGAAGAATCAGGTCATCGAGTTAAAGTTTGATTTCTGCAAAAGAACTGAACTCATCTCGCGAAATTTTGCTCTGCATGGAACGAAACAAATGGTAATCTGAAGGAGCAATATCTGGTGAATACATCGATTTGGACAATATATCCCAGTGAGTGATTCTAGAGTTTCCTTGATTAGTTTTGTCCCATATGGGTGAACATTGTCATGTTGGGAAATAACAACGTCGTGTCTTTCGGTGCATTCTGGAGGTTTTTCTTTTAAAGCTTGATTTTAACATTCACCATTGATTGTCTGACGTTGTTGCAAAAATTCATAGTAGTCTAAGCCCGTTTCATCCTATCAGATGCTCACCCATGCGTTGCAAGACCAGTCAAGAAAACTGTAGAACTTCGGTGAGCTATGTTCTTCTCATCCACCTTATTCACCGGATGTTGCTCCTTCAGGTTGCCATTTGTTTCGCTTCATGTAGATTAATATTTATGGAGAGAAATTCGGTTCTTACACAAAAATAAAAATGATTTGTAAATCAAAGTTCTTCAGGACTCGGAATAGGTATAATAACTCATTTATGTTTTCCGATTCTTTTGAGTATCATCGTGTTGTATTTAGACGGTTCATAAGAATTTTAAAAATCATTAATATTTGTGGATCATCATTGTACGCTTAATGTTCAAAATTGTCATTTTGCATAGTACATTCTGTGTTGACATCAATAAAATATTTAAAATTTTACTAAACCTATTTTTACAATTTATTGAAAATACTAGACGAATTCCAATTTATCAGAAAAATTTTAAGAATTCACATTTAACTAATTGTTTAACATTTAAAAATATATATGTTTAGTTGAAGACATAAAAGATTAGTCCTTTTTTTTAGTGCACTGATGTTCAAAATTCTGATTACATTTTTCATCGAGTGTGCATCCAAGATGTCACTGTTTCTTAATTGTGATTTTCGCCTTATTTAATCGCAGAATTATTCTTCAGCAAGCTGTCGTTGACGGCGTTCCTCAATATTAATAGACTACATGAAAAATCAAGTTATCATTTTGAAATCTTATGATCTTTTATTGTCCGATTAAAGACTTTTCATTTTTAAAATTTCTCATTTTTGTTCCCTAAAAATTCCTAAACTCATTTTTGTGTCCTATAAAAATGAGTTTAACTCATTACAGATGCACCTAAAACGTTTCCAGCACCTTGTATATTCTGCGACCTTAATTTCTGACAATGAACCTCATTCACAAGTGAAAAAAAATAATAATAAAGGTGCATCATGACATATAATCTTATATCCATTTTTGTATTGTTTTGTCGAGTTTGAATTATTCGTGCCTCTCTGTTTAATTCAGCAAACAATGGTTTTCCACGGCGTTGCCAGTTCCTCTTGCTGTGATTCGTAGAAAAAGAGTAAATCCTGATGGATGGGTGGTTTCTTTACCTCTCGGTCTTTGTCGGGACTTTTCATAGACGTCCGTGCCCAGACCGTCCTTCCTTTTCTGTTCTAGTTATTTTTTCTCTGTTGCCACACTTTGTCAATAAGAACAATCCCGACCTTCGACGTTTACACTTTATGCGAGTTTGCCGATGTATTTTACGAGCTATTTTTCTTTCTAACCGAATTTAATAAAACTGAAGAACAAATTATTGCGACAAAATAGAAGGATAAATTATTGTCATCTATTTCGTGATTACTTGTCAATAGAAACAATAATAATAATTTACCATGCATTACAGCATGTTTTCTATAGACTATTGAGTATTAGAACTTATCATTTATTTACAGATACGCTCAAAAAATTCGGTTACAGAACTGACTATGACCCATAACTGCTGGATGTGCGTTTTCAGCTGTCATATGCATTTTAAAACTTAACTGATTTTTAGTGTTTTATGAGGTGTGTAGATCATATACAGGGCTGCACTTACGAATTCGCATACATTACCGGCAATATGGACAGTAATTGGCGAAAATGAATTTTTATTGCATTGTGTGTTTGTCTTTAAAATGTTTATTTAAATGTCTCCTTTCATTATATGAACAAAAATTAAATATCTTAATAATATTCCGATAGTGTTGGAAATTGTTTCATAATCTATGCCGAGATGCATGATTTTTCGTCCTTTTTTCTTCACCTGTGAGATACAATGAATGGATCCAAATATATTTTAGACATTTTTTTCGATTCAAAAATATATTTTTAAATAGGAAAATTATAATTAAATCCATATTAAAAAGTAGGCTTACATTAATTTTTACATAAAACTAATCACAATCGTCAAAAATATGAATGTGTAATTTTACAGCTCATTACAATCATTCGTTTTTGTGATATAGAGACATTTATTTTCGAGAATCCAAGGGGTCGTCTCATGTTATTTAAGCATCCACAAAAATGGAAAATCTTAAGAAGTACACGGAAAACTTTTACAGTACATTTATTTATATAAAGAGAGTTTAGCTGTAATGATACTATACGTAACTTTCTTACCACGCCACGCCCTCTCTCCCGAACCCTTCCCTGAAATTCCACCTATCTTTATTTATAATATTATTCAAAAGGTTAAAAACCGTAAAACCCCTCGGTATGACAATACCTGCAATTACACCCTCAAACAACTTCCTATTAACTGTATCATCTATGTTACCCATCTTACGAACTCCATCCTTAAATTCTGCTATTTTCCAAACTTCTATTATTTCTCCAATTCCTAAGCCTACCTGTGATCTTAATCTTATAAGCCTACCTGTGATCTTACCCAACTAATTTTCGCCCTATCAGTGTCCTCTCTTCTCTCTCTAAAATTATTGAACGGGTCATTCAATCCAAACTCAATGAATTCATAACACGTTTACTGCCGGGTTAAAATTACTGGAATTTTATTTTATTTAGAGAGTTCGAATTCATACCAGAAAATGCAATATTCTCTATATTTAATTATAGACATTTCGTGATTACATAAAATAAAAATTCTTCTTTCGAAAGTATCAGGGTCCATAAGCCGTGTTTTTGGTCCATGAAATAAGTCTAAAATTCAATTTTGTTATATTGACTTAATTATTTCACTTTTTAATATTAGAAGGTTTATCCTATACGATTTCAACAATAGATTTTGCATTTTGTTTGGATTTATATGACTTACACAAGCTCAAAGTTCGTATTATTCGTAGTTTTTGATGAAAAATACGCAATTTCTCCTAATTTTACCTAAAATTTTAATATATTTTTTTAATATTTTACTATGGGCGCAGCTTTGCAACACTTTTATTTTTACATATATTGTACATTTTGATGTATTTTATAATATATGTAAAGCAGAAATTGTTGCACGATTGCGCTCATATAAATAATTGAGGTAAAATTAGGAGAAATTGCGTATTTGTCATCAAAAACTACGAATAATACGAACTTTGAGCTTGTGTAAGTCATATAAATCCAAACAAAATGCAAAATCTATTGTTGAAATCGTACAGGATAAGCCTTCTAATATTAAAAAGTGAAATAATTAAGTCGGTATAACAAAATCGAGTTTTAGTCTTATTTCATGGGCCAAAAACACGGCTTATGGACCCTGATCCTTTACGGCACGAATTCGTAATGTTAGATTGAAAAACCACGAGTACTCGTGGTTGGTAGCGAATGGATTAACCAATAACAATATTTTAATTCCTGAACAATTCGGCTTTAGGGCCAAACACTCTACATTACACCAGCTTCTTCGCGTTGTGGAATTCATTACTAAAAAAAAAAAAAAACACTGCTGCTATATTTTTAGACATCGCCAAGGCCTTCGACAAAGTTTGGCATGAGGGCCTTATTTACAAATTAATTCGGATTAACATTCCATCCTGACTTATACATTTTATACACACCTACCTTAGCAATGGTAATTTCTTCGTTTGCATTAATAATACATTGTCTGTTTTACATTAACTGCGGAATTACTAAAGGCTCGATTTTAGGCCCAATCTTATATTTTCTTTATTTTAACGATATTTCTCGTAGTTTATTTATTTTTCTTGCTTTATATGCTAACGACACTACTATTTATGCTACTGAACATCACACCTACTTCCTCTACAAATATATTCAAACTTATCTTAACACCTTCATTGAGTGGTGCCATCTATGGCGTATCAAACTAAACGAAACAAAACATTGTACTACGAGTATACTTTTTTTTTCATGGCTCCTCTAAGATGTGTTACACAAATACTCATATACAGGGAGTGCAACTGGGCTGTTGCTCTGCAACTGGCAATCCCCTTGAAGCATTAAACTGTTTAACTGTCTAATTGCAAAACTTCTGAATATCTGTTCTGGTAAATAAATGGGTGTTCCCGGTACTTTTCCCAGCAAGAAGGACCTTAATTTTATTTTTCAAAATTTATGGGAATAGATGCCTACCACATTTTCTTTTATAACTCTATGAAGATTTAAGAAAAGTATTATAAACAATACGTTAAACTATACGGGCTGCTTTCATCCAAGAAGTTCAAATATTAGATTAAAAGTGGGTGTTACCTTTTGAAAATTCATATTTGGTACAATTTTTAAATGTATACGACCCCATTTCAAAAATGGTATTCATATTTGGAGGGCGAGTAGACATAATTCCCAGTCGAACGGTATCTCTATTTGATCATTTAATGATAAAATAGTATCATATATATTACTTCTGTTGTCAACATACCTTTTTCTAAGCAAATACAAAACGCAGAACGATAAATGAGATACCACATGAAAGGATTTTAATCAGGCTTCTGACATGATACACTCAAATTCCGTTAAAACATGTTTTTTGATTAAACATTGCTGTTTATTAAAAGTTAAATCTGCATTTGGTTTTCATAAATGAAATGAAAGGATTTTCTCAAATCAGTGTTGTCACAAATATAAAATACAGCATTATACGATGCTCAACAATGTTTATAAAAAATAAATAATACAATAAATATAAAGTGGGATATAGTTGCTGCACGGGTTTATTTTATATTTATAAATAAAAAGCAAAATTCAAATTCAAATGCTCAATTTATTTTTCTTTGTCTTTTTGCCCGAAACAGATTATATCATCCTCTAATGCAGTTAAAATACGACACACACACACACACACACACATACACACACACACATATATATATATATATATATATATATGTATGCCTTTGCTAACATTGATCAGTTTTTTGTGTAACTTTGATGAAATAAATGAGACAATATTCTGGCTTGACTAATGTTGTTTCCAGATATTTTTAGTCCTTAATTTTCCTTTCGAAAATTAAACCTGCATCGAAAAAATATTAGATATTGTTAAAAAAATATTACACTGCAGTGCGAAATCTTCACACGGGTCCTCTGATATTTTATATTTTTCCAGGACTCTACAATTACAAAATGATGTTTGCCTCCCTAACCTCTACTGTGCAAATATAGGGCCTTAGTCTGAAGACTACCGGACCTAGACTGCAATTAGTCTCTGGGTGCAGTAATACAATAAGTATAAAAGTAAAAAGAGTTTTATAAAAACTCTCGTTTATAAGCATTCAGTGTTTATCTTCAATGACTGCAATTTACGATTCTTCCAAAAAGAATTATGTTATAACACGTTAATTTGGCATAAGTAACCGAACCCGACAAAGGAAAATCCACCACTTTTTTTTAACGCATGATAGAAAGCGATAGCTAGTGAATTTACTTTAAAAATTACATTTTTTGCTCTGTTTCTTTTTTATTATAGGTCAACACGAAAGACAAGAAAACATTATTTAAACTATCTATTCAGGATTTCTAAATTTATTTCTCAACGTATAATCATAATACATTAAAATATCAATTCATTAAAGCGTATTTTTTAGGTACATTTTGTAAGAAATACTACTTATTACGTTCTCCCCTATGTTGGAATTTCTGAAAAAAATTTGCAGATCTACGCTGATCATGACCCCCTAGAACTCAAATCCACCCTCAATTCAAAACTTTATCTATCTATCTATCTATTTATATATCACTTTTTTATGGACACAATAACTCCTATAATTCTGCAAAAATATTTTCCAAACTGATACGTAAAACCAAGGGGCAGAAAATCTCGGTTCAGTTCGTTAATGGGCAAAATCGGACCAAAGGGGTGGATATGGGGAGGGTTTTTGTGAAAACAGAAAAATCCCCATAACGTCTTAATTAGGATGCTTTTCGAATCAGTTTAAAGTTAATATTAATTCTATGAAAAAGGCCAAAAATTTATATGTGACAGATTTTTGATATCATTAAAAATGGCCTTAAGGGGCGAAAGAAAATAGGGGTTTAAGAAGAAAAAAAATCATAACTTCGTCAATTCACAAGACATCATATCCACTTAAATTTATTATAAATCCTCTTACTATTATCTACAACTTTTATATTGACGAATTTTGATAGGACCAACTCTTATAGCAAAATAAATAAATAAGTATATAAATAAAAATCTAAATTTAAAAAAGAGAAGGGGAGGGGATTTGTAGAAAAAAAAAATAATCACATATCCGTTAATTAGCCGCTAAGGTGATAAAAAATAAAAAGTATCATTGGCGTGATAAAAACAAATTTGACAACCCTCTGAGATGCTGTATATAGGGTTGCATTATTAAACGTGCGCGTGTCTCAATAAAAAGAACGTCAGAATGGTTTAATTTGTGTTGGTGAAATTAGTACTTAACTTCGAAATCTATCTGTGCCTATAGACCGAGCCGGCAAGGATATTTTTTAATATATTACGCCCTTTTTTATATTTTCTACTTTTTAATGTTTAAAATATTTCGTTAATGCAGTTTCACGGCCCGTTGGCCTATTTGCCGAGAGTGGTTTGGGGAATCATTAACTACATTGTTGTTGTAACTCGTATACAGCTGCAACCATAAAGAATAGTAGGAGATTTATCATCTGTGGCGGGCTAAAGGAAATATGCCTTAAAATTAATGTGTTAATTTGTAATTAAGTTATAAAAATATAAAAATATTGTACTGTCATCGGACACACACTTGTGAACGTAATTTTTATAATTCTAGCATATTAAGAAATGAGTGAGAAATCCATTACAACATTTCATCTCTACGTACAAAAAACAAGTCGAGTTAAATAACAAGAACGAAAAATCATGCGTCAAGCATAGATTACATAACACTTTCCAACACTTCCAAAGTAATTTTACAAATCTTTACCGTTTAATAAGGTGGAAGATATCTAAGCAAATAGTTTTGAAGACGCATAACATATATAAAGCCAAATTTCAGGAATTACCAACAACATTCGGAAAAATATCTGAACTCTTTTGTGCAGCTCTGTATAGGATCGATAGATTTGTATATATACTACAAAGAATGCTAAATTTTAGTTCAGTTAGGAAACGCGTAGCACAGTTTAAAATTCCCCTTCTGTTAATTTCCGTCAATAAACGGAAATGTACTCCAGAAATTTCGCGCCACCCTGTATATGATCTATAGAATACATACCAAGCAATAGACAAAAAATAAGTTAAATTTAAAAACGTGTTCAGCAATTGAAAAAGCACTTCCAGCAATTATCGTTAACAGACAGTACAGAATTATTTTGTGTCCCTGTAAATGAACGATGAATGCTATGCACACAATATTCTATGCTAAGCCTCTTGTAATGTACCTTAGTGATATATCAATTTTAATATGTTTGAAGTAGGGAAACATTATTAAAATAAACTGCAATGTAACGGAATTCTCTGTAAAAAACTATAAGTATTATACAGTTCATTTTCAATACCGAACATGCCATAGTAAAGCTCAATAACATATTTCAATTGCATGGTAGTCCGAATACATTTACGTGAGTTAGAGCACGGACAGACAGACGGACATACGAACCGAATTCATAAACAGTTTTCAACTATGTTGGAAAGTGTTAAAAATTGTAAAATGCACTCTTTTCACTGACTGAACGGCAACATCCGAAAACAAACAAACAAACGAAAGTACGACATAGTCAACGTTTCTATTCTTAGAGTTATATTGGAATAAAAAACAATGATACTAATCTTGATATGTAGCATGTTATTTTCCTTCTGGGAGTTTGAAATAGATTTCAATGGGTAATAAAGAAATCTGATGTTTGTCTATACTTATTTGCTGAGCGGAAAACTTGAATAAAAAGAAACACGCAACAGTAGATTGAATGTTTGCTATGTTGAATCCACCCGAAGACATTTAAAAGCAAAACAGAACAGTAGAACCTTTCACTGCTGTGTTTATCTCTATTTGAATTGTCTTTTGTAAATTACATGCTAGACTTTGGATGAGGAAGATAACACAATAGTCCTAACACCCTAACAGTTTTTCAATTTGAAATATGAGTTGAATGGCGTGTTTGATATTGGGACAGTTAACGCATACAGAGTGTCTCAAAAACACTGACCTCGGCGTTTATTCCTTAAATATTGATTATAGACATATATTATAAATTACAAAGTTACGTACGAAAAAGGTACAGAATTTTATAAATTGATTAAAATTTTCAGGGGATTAAATTGGAAGAAATACAAAATATAAATTTTTATACTGCTTCAGTACAAAAAAAATTCCCAATGAGTAAAATGTGCCCATTCACTAATTCAAGTACAAAATTTCAGCATTTTATCATAAAAAATCGCACAGATATGAAAATACATAAATGCTGACTTAAACCACTTTTCGATGCCTGAATATGAGTTAGCAAAGGGTAAAGATCATGTCGGATGATCCCGTTTCAGGTGCCGTACACAGATTACGAAAAAAAAAAACAATGATATGCAAATATTACTAAGCTGTTTTAATATTCATTGACTGTGCCATTTGCAAGTTTTATTCTGTAATTCATCATGTAAAATTTTAAGGTATTTTTCAGGAAGCATTGTAAATTTGTAAATAAAACTAAAGATAAGAGCCGTATTTTATTTACTTATGATGCATTTCTGCGTTGCGTTATCTGCACTCTAGCTGGAAACATTTACATTTTAATTTATGATTAAACTCTCACCAACTTTGTTTAAACATATCTCTGCAACTTTTTATGATAAAATGCTGAAAATTTGAACATGACCTTATTAGTGGATGAGGCACATTTTACTCATTGGTAATGTTTTGTGCGGGAGCAGTATAAAAATTAAAAATTTGTATAAATTGCAAAGTTGCGTACAAAAAAGGGTACAAAATTTTATGAAATCGATTAAAAATTTTAGTACTGTTATTACAAGATTTCCAATTTAATACCTGGAAAATTTTAATCAATTTCATAAAATTCTTCACCTTCATTTACGTAACTTTGTAATTTGCAATATATGTCTATGATTAATGTTTAAGGATTAAAAGACGAGGTCAATGTTTTTGGGATATCGTTATGTATGATTAAGTTAAGGCAGTTTACTTTAGTAAAATGAAGATTATAATAACATAAGGGAGACACTTAAAAGATAAATATGAATCATTTTCTTACTTTTTTATTTTCATTTTGCAACATTCCTTTTTACTTACCCATCATACGTAGTATAGGGTAAGTCTTGTAATCGTTTTGAAAATCGAAAAATTTTTTTTGACGGATTTACACGTTTCAGACACTGGAGATTCCGAAAAACATATTTATAGAAAAAAAAATTTGCCGTCCGTCTGTGTGTCTGTGTGTCTGTGTGTGTGTGTGTCTGTAAACGCTCTATCTCCCGAAAAAATTGAGATAGAGACTTGCAATTTGGTATGTATTTAGTATGTAATAATGGGAAGAAGCCTATTTCATTTCAATAACCTCGATTAACCGGAACAATTTTTTTCGGACTCTCGAAATATTCGTTCTGATGAAAGGTATATAAAAATTTTCGAAATTGTATATTTTAAGAAATGAATATAAAAGACAATAAAAAAACATAAATTTTGAATAAAGCATGAAGTCGATCGGATAATTAGTTGCCGAGATATTTGGAATCCTATTTTCCACGCTCTTCGATTTTTCATGACCTTGTATTTCAGCCAAACTTCACTTCAAAGATATATTTTAATTGGAAATTTGACGCTTAATCAGATGCAATAAACCGCTAGTTAATAGGATTATTATTTTTGGAGTTATAAGGAAAAACCTCTTTCAAGCAATTCAGTAATCGAGCCTTTAAAGTTTGTGACGTCATCAAGCCACGATTTTATTTGAATTGCAATGCATTTTATAAGTAGTTTACACATTTTTATTTTAATATTTTACATTATGCATATCCATGATGGGTAAATATTACGGTGGCCCCCAACGACTAGTTACAATATTTCAGCGTTTATCGGTAATCATAAAAAAATTCACTTTTTTACTCACAAATGTATTTTGTATTATGTTTTTTTTTTTTTAAGCTCTGTGTATACACTTTTTAAAACTACTCCTCTTTTTAACACTTTCCAACCTAGTTGAAAAGTGTTTATGACTTCGGTTTGTCTGGCCGGATGGCCGTCTGCCGTCTGGCCGTCTGCCGTCTGTCCGTCTGTCCGTGCTCTAACTCCCGTAAATATGCTCGGATTGCTCTGCAATTTTTATATGTTATTGTCGTTATCTGTAGCATGTTCCCTATTTCGACGGAAGTGTGTAGAACTTATAGTTTTTTTACAGGGACACTCAAAAGAATTCCGTTACATTGCGGTCTATGGGGAAAAATCATTTGCGGTTTACTTAAATAATGTTTCACTATTTTAAACGCATTGAAATTTATATGTATCATTAAGGTGCATTAGAACAAGCTTAATATGGAATAGGGTGTGCATAGCACTTATACTTACTTTACAGGGACAGTCAAAAGAATTCCGTTACATTACGTCTATGGAGAAAAATCGTCTGCGGTTTATTTAAATAATGTTTCACTATTTTAAACGCATTGAAATTTATATAAGGTTCATTACAAGAGACTTACTACAGAATAGTGTGTGTATAGCAGTCATCGTTCATTTACAGGGACACACAAAAGAATTCTCTACTGTATGTTAACAATAATTCCTGGAAGTGCGTTTTAAGTTACTGAATGCGATTTTAATTTTAAATCGCTTTTTGTATATTACGTGGTGTGTATAAATTCTGTAGATCTATACAGGGAAGCACAAAAGTTCGGGAACACATTTCCGTATTATTTAACTCTAGACGGAGAATTTTAAACTGTGCTACGTGTTTCCTAACTGAACTAAAATTTAGCATCCTATGTAGTATATATACAAATCTATAGATCCTATACAGGGCTGAATAAAAGTATTCGGATTACTTAGATGTTATCTTTTAGCTTATTAAAGAGTATGATTCGTAAAATTATTTTGGAAGCGTTGGAAAGTTTTACATAATCTATGCTTGACGCATGATTTTTCGTTCTTGTTTATATTTTTATGATAACTTTAAAGTATATGCTAAACCTTAAGAAGATTTTTTTTTTCAACATGTTTCGGATTTAATTATTAATAGAATTTTTTTATGCGTTATATGAGTAATTTTAATAGCAAAAAGTTTTCGTGTTCATTAATTCCTAAAGAAACTTTTGAAGAATTTATACATAAAAACTTTTCCCCTGATTCGGGAACATCGAATAATTTTTTTTTTTTTTTTTTTTTTTAATACAGGGTGATTTATTAAAATTGCTCTTTCAAAAGACTGTAAAAAAAGAACCACTTGTCAGAATGACCTGATATTTCGTCTGAATATACATGAAGCAATGGGAATTTGTTTTGAGAAAGAAAAAAAAAGTTCAAAAGTTGACTGATAGATGGCGATGTACTCGTCATAAGATGTCAATTAAAAGACGTGACATGCTGTTTGAACAAAGAATGCCACAATAGTCAACTTTTGAATCTTTTTTCTCTCGCAAAACAAATTCCCATTGTTTCATGTATACTCAGATGAAATATCAGGTCATTCTGACCAGTGGTTCTTTTTTTTTTTTACAGCATTTTGAAAGTGCAACTTTAATTATAATCACCCTGCATATTAACATTATAAGTCGCATATTTCGAAAGGTTTGGTGTTTTTAACTTTTTAACAGTGTCACCCGAACTAGAGTCCTGTATCGAGTTAGATAGCCCGATCGTACCCTAACACGACCAGACACGAATCTCGGGTCAGGTGGTCTTGATGGTAATTTGTTTCGTTGCCAATCGGGTTCGGGTCGTTTTCGGGTTGACCTGATTTTTCAAAAAAATATATTCGGGGACATTTTTCAATTTCAAAGAAACTATATATTTGATTATTAATGAATATAAATGCATAATAATACAAAAGATACAAAAAAGACAAAATTGATATTAGAGAGATGTTTTACGCACTTTGTTAGCTTTGTATTTGAAATTGAAAACCAAACTTTTAAATTAAATACTTTATTACTTAATTCATGTTAATTTATCTGAATACAGCAGCATCGATTTTCTAAATCATAAATATTACTTATGTGGTAACATATAGTGTAAAATAAAAAATCCCTGACGGCTCGGCCTACTGGCACAGGTAGATTTCGAAGACGCAGATCGTGGGGTGCCTGTTTGTTGGGAATTGCGGAAGAAATGACCTTTTTGCCATGATGCGGCAGTTGGTTCCGCCTACTTCGAAACCTAACTTGTTTGCAGGCGGAGCCAACAAGGATTTAAAAAAAAAAAAATTTTAAACTTTTTTTTTTTGGTTATAAAAAGTTGGTTCTATAAAAAACTTATGAATATAAAAGTTTTAGATAATATTAAGAGGATTTATAATAAATTTAAGCGGATTGGAAATCTTGGGAATTGACGAAGTTATGAATTTTTTCTTCTAAAACCCCCCTTCCCCCCCCACCCCCACCCTTGGGGCCATTTTTAATTATATCAAAAATCTGTCATACATAAATTTTCGGCCCTTCTCCTAGAAGTAATAATAACTTCAAACGGATTCGATACGTATCATAATTAAGAAATTATGGGTTTTTTTTCTGTTTTCACAAAAAGCCCCCCCCCCCCCATAGTTCGATTTTGCCCATTAACGAACTTGACCGAGATTTTATGCCCCTTGATTTTATGTGTCAGTTTCGAAAAGATGCGGGAGTTGGAACCGCCTACTTCGAAAAATAACTTGTTTGCAGGCGGAGCCGGCAGGGATTTTTTTTGTTTTTAATTTTTTTTTTTTTTTTTTTTTTTTGCTATAAGGGTTGGTCCTATAAAAACTTGTCAATATAAAAGTTTTAAATAATATTAAGAGGATTTATAATAAATTTAAGCGGATTTGATATCTTGTGAATTGACGACGTTATGAATTTTTTTTTTCTAAAACACCCCCTTTTTCCCCCCCTTGGGGCCATTTTTAATTATATCAAAAATCTGTCATACATACATTTTTGGCCCTTCTCCTAGAAGTAATAATAACTTTAAATGGATTCGATACGCATCATAATTAAGAAATTATGGGTTTTTTTCTGTTTTCACAAAAATCCCCCCCATCCCCCACCCTTGGTTCGATTTTGCCCATTAACGAACTTGACCGTGATTTTATGCCCCTTGATTTTATGTATCAGTTTCGAAGAGATCTGTGCAGAATTATTGCAGTTATCGTGTTCATAAAAAAGTGACATAGATAGATAGATAGATAGATAGATAGATAGATAAAGTTTTGAACTGGGTATGGTTTTGGGTTCTGGGAGTCATGATCGGCGTAGATCTGCAAAAAATTTTTCAAAAAATCCAACTTAGATGAAAATGTAATAGGTAGTATTTCTTACGAAATCCACCTAAAATGTGTGCAGTGTAGGGTTATGGAATCTTATCCATCCATTGGCAGGAAATATACAACATAGTTTAAATTTTTTTAATAAAAAAATAATTTTACTACAAATTATACGAATAGATTTTAAAATACGTATTTTTATAAATGTTCTGTAGAAAAACCCAGAAGAACACAAAAGAAGTTTTTCTTATAATAATATTTCACGGAAACAGCTTCTACATAACCATCATTGTTTTTCAACTGAAAAGTAAATAACAATAAAAGAATTTCTACAAAAGCTAATATTTAAAATATTTATTTCATAAAAATGGATATAATTATAGGATCTAGGCCATGAACAGTTTTTCAGTTAAAGGAAATGATATTATTATTATTAACTAAAAGAAATCTATGGTGTTTAAATGTAGACCTTGTGATAAAAACTAGGTTATGATGCAATATATATAAAATCTGACTAAAAGAGAAGTCAAATTCTAAGTCAATTCTTCTAATTATTTTTGAGTTAATTTAGGATATATTATCGAAAAGACATATTCATTATAAAAACGTTTATGTTTGAGAACAAATATCACTAGTAGAAGCTGCTTATGGCTGCAACTAAAGGAACTTTGAGAATTTTTAAATAAAATGCTACGAGAATGCCCTTGACCGTGCATTCTCGACCATGCAAAAAAAAAAAAAAAAAAAAAAAAAAAATTAAATATCAGCTAGTCTAGGTATATGAGGTCCTTTAAAGGAACTTACTCAATTGAAAATAAAAGCATTTAGTAACAAATGGTAGTTTCTGCATTGAACCTATTAAAAAAAAAAAAAAAACTTTCCTTTGCAAAAGCAAGCGTAGTAAAATATAGATTAGAGACATTAGACATTTTTATATATGCCTACTACTTCGTTAAAAATATTAGTGTAACGCGTTGTATGTATCGCCTATTTTCGTTTTTTTTTTTTTTTTTTTTTTTTTTTAACTACGATTATGGATAATGGCATAGTAGCCAAAGTTTAAAGTTCAAAGTTCAAATACGATGTAAAAAGGAGATTTTTTTTTCCTTAAAAAAAAGAAAAAGAAGAGGCAGTGGAAATCGGTTCCATATTTTAAAAAATATGTATCATTATTACATTTAAAATTAAATCAGAAATGCAATGCATTAAAACTAGAGATCGACCGAAACAGGTTTTAAGACCGAAACCGAAAGTGTCAAAAAATTCAAAAACTGATTAATACATACATAACTGCATATATTAATTAATTAATTAATAACACATAATTAATAATTACTTAATAATAACTAATTACATTACTAATTAATTTATTAATTATACGTGTATTGAACCACATTTCTAACAAACAAACGGACATATATATGTGTGTGTATAAGTTTCAAACAAAAATGAAACATGAATAATACAACTTTTATATTTTATTATTTTATAACAACCAATAATTATAGGCATTTATCAATAGTTAATTAACAATTTAGTTAAATAAAATATTATCAAATATATATATATATATATTATATAAATCAAATTCAATAATGAATATTTAATTTTTAAATATATTCGTATTTTCAGTTCGTTAATATTTTGCATTTAAATTGTTTAAGTATACAGTTAAGTATTGGTTAAGTAAAAATAATTGTTTAAGTAAAAGTTTAAGTAAAGGGCACAAAAAATAATTTGTTCAATTTGACTGAAAAAGGAAAATTAGCATTAGGACAACATTTTAAGCCTAGAAAATATTAATTATAAACTTTATTTTCCATTTCAATATTCTCAAAGTGAGACATGTTTAACACTATTTTGTACTATCTAATTTTAAATATTTTTTGTCAATTTTCTTTTAGGATGTGCACAATAAGATCAAAATAAATCTTTGCTCACTCACCGCCCTCCCCCCCTAAAAAAAGCCCTGCCTCCCTAAGAAAGTATTGAAATGGCACCTGTGTTTGAAAATTTTATCTCCGGTGCCAAGTTGACTCTCTGTGCCTCTATCCAAAACTATATTTTGTAAAATAAAACGTAATTAATTTAGCAATAAGACTGAAATAGTTTCCAATTATACGAATTCCATCTAAAAAATATTTTAAGTATACATATATCGCTATATGTTTTGTAATAAATTTCGTATATCTTCATATGTTTTAACAACACCTTTCTCATAAAGCATTCGAAACAATCTGGAGTTTTAAAGTAAAAATTTTCTATTACTGTTAAGTGTTCAGCTTTTAAAGATCACGTGATAAGCGTCTTTTAAGTTTAGTCATATATGCATTGCTTGCTTTATAATTTACACTCTCATCATGGATCAGTCATGACCGATAATGATAAACAGTGGAGTTCACATCAATAAACAGTGTCTCATTTGAGCCGATACAACTCACATCAATGAGTAAAGGTGAAAATTTCCGAAAGAAGGAACGAGATTTTGAAATACAGATAGTTTCGGTCGAGTTTCGGTCAGGCCGAAATTTTGGCTGCAGTTTCGCCGAAAACGATTATTCGGCGAAACTCCGATTTTGTGCCGAAACCGAAACCGAAACCGAAATTTCGATCGATCTCTAATTAAAACCTGTTTTTTATTAAGTGGATTTTGTAACTGACAGCTTTTCGACAAACACCCCTTCAAATGGAAAATAAATTACTCTCTATTACTTATTTATTTATTTTAAATGAAACCAATTCCTTTTGTTTCGTATTAATCTTTAATGTATATACATATGTATATGTGTGTATGCGCAATTTTGCATGACATCTTTAAATAATTTTCTCAAAACATATATTTTCGAAATAATGTATATTTTTTTTCTCGAGATTTCTTTTGAAAAGCAAAGCTTTTGCATATAATAATCAATATTAAAACTTCCTTCACGAGAAGGAAATATAAATTTCAGTTTTTGAGTTTAAAGAATCTGAAAAAAATCTCAAAATGATTATCATTATTTTGAAATTAATTCTCAGAATATAACAAAAAGAAAAATAATACAATATTTTTTGCAATTTTGTGAAAAACATAAATAAAAATAAGTAGGGAATTCTTATTTTTACTTCATGATTAACGTGAATAATTTGATTCATGAAAAGAAATATTGACGTTAATAAGAGCATATTCATATTTTCATCTTTTCATTTTTATATATGCCTAAAGCGATTTGAAATTCAGTCACGTATATAAGTTTGGAGATTATGAAGTAATATTTAGTGCTCGTAATCACGATAATAATGTAGCTTCATCATCCGAATCTATTATTTAGAGTAAACGCCATGCTATCATTTTTCCTCCATTTTTATAGAAAATGGTTGTTTTATGCACCCATGCGAAAAATAACGAAACATTCATTTAAAATTTTAGAAAAACCTTCATTTTCTCTTTAAAAAAAAAACATGTGATACAAGTAGGCAGAGGGGTGGGGGTTGAATCAATGCAAATTACCATTCTCTTAAAGGGCACGTAGCGAGCAAGGTAAAGTTAGGGTAAAACTGTATAGTCGGGTGAAACCAAATACCTCAGTTTTGACTCAATTTGAGCCGTCCTCTAGTGGGTAATGGTTGAATTACTTAGTTTTTGTCAGAAAAAGAGGCGGTGATTACGGTATATCCATACTCGTATTTGTGTAGTTTTTGTGTTGAAAAGTTTACTATATCAATATTTTGTTTGTTTTAGTTTTTGCTAGTTTTCGAAATTCTTTAAAATGAACACATTTGAAGTTACTAAAACTTTTTTATATTATGCGTAGCTTATTTAATAATTATTTATTTCCCACCATGTTGCTAGCATCATAGGAATTTTTTATAGTTTGCTTTCCTATCCTCATTTCCTTGGGGTAAAATCGGATATCTTGCATTGGATAAAAACGGATTTTGAAAAAGAATGTTTGAACAGGCTGTAAAGAATGTTTGAAGAGGCTGTGAAGAATGTTTGAAGAAAACGCAATAAAAATTACATGAACAAGAGTGATTGGAATTTTTATAAAGCTGATAAAAAGGTGAACTTTTATTCTGCAATTGCTTAACTTGTAATGAAGATACTATTTTTGTCTTTATATATTAAATCGTTAGACTTGTTTAATCTCTTAGTTAAAGTTGAAAAATAAAATATTTTGTTCTTTTTCAAAAGAAAGTCAAAACTCTTTCATTTCCTGCAAGGTTAACATATCCATGCAGTCCGGATGATTTGACTTTTTCTAGAAAAATATATTATTAAAATGTGATAAATAAATCATATATTTTTAATGATTTTCAATGATTATCAATGCTCGTGGATAAGTACAGAGTATTTACGCAAGCACATTAAAATGTTGAACAAACTGGTGTAATATATGAATAAGGATAAAAAAAAAACTCAATAACACCATAAAATTAAGAAATGTTCAATGTCTTTGGAAAGAACTTTGTCTTTCTTCTTCAAGCAAGAAGAATTATTCACTTTTTCTATTATTTATTTATACTCCCTTATGTTTCAAATTAGCTAAAGTTTTAAAAGTTTCAATATTAATGTTATTTTTAAACCTGGCAATAAGTTTAAGTCCCAACACACACATCCCTTCATTATGTCTCCTGTTCCTTTTCTTCCCAAATGGGGAATCAATAATATTCTTTGTAATGGTTTTATACTATTGCCAAACATTCTTAGGATTCCGGCCATAGTATTAATTTTTAAAACCCTAAAATTGTTTTATATGACAATAGCACTTCAGAATTGGACTTTCTTGAAAATTCAGCTATTTATCTTAATCGTGAGGTTACAGTGAATGAAAAATGTAATACTACCATGCTGTATTCAGTTTGAACAAACTTGTTCAGTGCAACCACATTATTATTATTCTTATTATTATTATTATTTAGGTATTTAATTTTCATATTTGTATATGTTATTAATTTTTAATCTCTATTTTATTGGCATTTATTTTATACATTTTTGTCACTAGTATTATTATTATTATATATATTTTGTTTTTAATTCTTTAATTAATTATTTAATTAATTTCATTTCTTTATTTTATTTTTTACTGCATTCTGCTTTGTTATATATATATATAGTATATATATATTCTTGTAATTTCCTTTTACTTTTCTGATTCTGTTTTTTATCATTGCTATTACCGTGCATGCCCGGCAATGTATTACTGTTTATTTTACTGTTTATTACTGTTAATTTTACTCTATCCAATAGTATACCATAAAATCAACAATTTTTTTTCTTTTTTCAGTGTATTAATTTTAATCAGATTTAATCAATAAAGCACTTGTAAATCAGAGGCGCCATTTCAAAACTTCCTTAAGCGAAGAGGGAAGGGTGAGTAAATCTATTTTGAGGTTGTGCGTTGCTGAGAAGTAATTAATACAGTTTTAATCTCACATATCTTTTGTAAAATGCCCAAAATAATAGTATTTTTGATAAATGAACTGATTAATGATAAATGTGTCTCACTTTCAGAAAGCTGCAATAGCAAAGCTTTATGTATTCATTATTATTAATTATTAATATTAATTATTAATATTAATTATTAATATTTGTATTTAATATTAATATTAAATTTAATTATATGCTTAAAACTGTTAGTCAGTGAGAACTGAAAAATTCCCCTCGCTAATGTTAAACCTATTAGCGTGTAATTCATTCGTATTTTTAAAATATCTTTCAGGCAGTTAATATTTTTAACTCATTTTCTCTGCGTACTCTTCTTAAAAGGTGTCTTTTTTTTTGTTGCCAAATTATTTTTAAAATATATGTTTAATTGTATGTGAAATATTAAAATATTACTCAGTTTCGCTAAGATTTTAACAAATAAAGTTATAAATTAAGTATATATTTTAAAAACATTTTGACAACTTAAAAAAAGAGACATCCTTGAAGAATAATAGTACACAGAAAAAAAGAAGTAAAAAATATTAATTTCCTAAGGAAATATTTTAAATATACGAATCCATTACACGTCCGTAGGTTTAACATTGGGAGAGAAATTTGAGGTTTCACTGACCAACAGACATAAAGTGTTTATTTAATACAAGTTTTTTGCAGTTTTTGTGCAGTTTCTGAACAAAAATATGACTCTGACCTGTAATAAATGTTATACTCTGAAATATCAATTCCTTGATGGGGTGGGGATGGGGGCACTCTCCTTTCTCCTAACCCGCCTCAATGGCGAACCTTTTGTAAATATCTTAATGTGCAGAGTTAGTTGTCTAAACGAAACTTCCCATAACTATAGGCATGGACCTTTTTGCTTGTGCTTGCCAAAAATCTCAAAAATACTATTTACAGACATTCTAACCTGCCAGGACCATTCCAATTTGAAAAATATCTTAATTCAAAATTAATTTTTACTAAATTAATTTTTATTTCTCATAAATTCTTTTTTTATTAAGATATATGAGCTAAACATTGCCAGGTCCAATTAAAATCAGTAGTGATAAAGTTATAAATGAGATTTTTCTCTGCCGAGCCCAAATCAGATTAAGTTGGTCAGAAAGAAAATTCAAGCAATCCCACATTCTGCATCTTGGAGGTGGAAGTCAGAAATGATGAACTAATGGCCGCAACAAGACTCCACCTCAAAATGCCAAAATATTCAAATAAATGTGATGAAAATCATATAAATGACTAACTTTCATGACAGAGGCCCGTGAAAGTGTCAACAAAGACAAAACTAAATGTCAAAACTAAAAGGTAAAGAGACCAGCGTTTTCCTTCACGATTGTCAGTGCGAGTACGGACCGGCTGAAACAGGCTATTTATGCGAGTGTTGTGTGCAAGCGTGAGTTCTCCCCTCCACCTTACCTTCCCCCATTTTCTTTTCTTTAATTTTTCTCTTTTTTAATCTGTCAATTCAACAAAGTTAAATAGAAACCCTGAACCGACAAACAAGGAAAACTTTAGCAAGCCACTGCAGCGATGCCGACAAGGCTCTTGTCAGGTGGATACCAGCCATGCAATGATTAGAGGACTATCTCCCCGCGGTCAGGTATTAACTCGTCAAGCTAGGCACTCATGTCCGGCAGGTAACGGTCTGGTCAGCGGTATATAAACAAAATCAGATTCATATTTTGTCATTTTTAGTCACATGACTATAGAAATGAGTCCATGGGATCCAATTTTAAGTATTTCAAATATCTGTTAAATTTTAATTGGAAAAATAAAGTCCTTTCAAGTCTATAGAGAAGCAAAATGATTTTTCAAACATACATATTAAAAGGTTTTACGATTAAACCGTTGCAGTACCAGTACAGAAAGCCTACCCTAAAATTTACTATGCAATGGTTTGTGCGAAAATAACTCTTTTTTCGATACTTTTACATGGTGAACAAAATTTTAATTCTTATAGTAAACATGAAATAAAATTTTCCTTTTAAACTAACGTACCAACAAAACTTTCTTGCGTGCCACCTCGGACACGTGTGCCACAGGTTCGTTATCCCTGGCATAGGGTTTCGTATAGATCATAAAGATGTGAAATCTGGGCACCAGAACATTTCAGATCGTACTTTGAATTGTGATTAAAATATTTGTTGGGAGACTCTTCCTTAACTTAACTTTTTTTAAATATCAAACATTAATCAAATTTAAAATTGCTTTTTAATAATTTACATAATATCTTTATCTAGGTCATTTTGATATTAATTAAACATTGCGTTACTTTACGTCTGTTACGAAATCCTTGATCACATGTTCTGTGGGCGGGGTTATGCTCACGGCGCGCGTTACGTAATGTGACGTAACCTCGAACCGATTAGAAAACAGTTTTGTATTTTTCAGTTGGAATAATTTGTATCGTGAAAAATGGAGCTTCTTGGCAGCTCTCCTGAAATTTAATAGTTTTTCAGTCTAATAATTATTTTTAATTTACTTTTGTGTTTAATGTGTTGTCGAATAAAATATGAAAAGACATCAAGACTATTATTATGAATCTATCATCCTCACACCTCTCCCAGAATGTGTATTTATTGTGTTTCTTCTTCAAAATAACGTTCTTTCTGACATCTGCTGCTGCTGATTATCATTATTTTTTATGGAGCCGAATACCCGCGAATACAAGAATATGTTTATACGCTTTAGAAATTGTTCTGAATGGTTCATCAATGTGAATATATAGGAAAAAATATTAATTGGAAGTTTCTTTTTTCTCTTCTCGTGGACTATGCTCGGATAAAAGGTACTGTAAAAACTTTTTTATTATTATTATTGTTATTCTAAAATGGAAAAAGTCGATAAGTTAAAATCAAAACGTAAGCTTGCTCGAACTTCATGCACTAAATTAATTACTTCTATCGATAGATTTATGGAAAGTATTGATACTCAAAGTGACAATGATAAATTTAAACTGTCTGAATATTTAATAAATTTGCAAGAAAAACAAGATGAGCTTAAAAATTTAAATGAAAAAATTGAAGAATTAATAGATGATGCAACGGAATTTTAAAACGAAATTCAAAAGTCACTTGAGTATGAGGAAGCTATATCTGATTCGAAAACCAATATAAGAAGTAAATTAAAGCAGTTCAAGGTCGAGCAAGCTGAATCCGTGAAAAGTAATAATAGTACTTCTAATTTAAATAATGCATCACAGAATCCTGTCAATTTGCCAAAACTAAACATAACCACCTTTAGTGGTGATCCAAGTAAATTCTTGGAATTTTATAATAGCTTTGAAAGCGCCATAGATTCAAATGAATCATTAAATACTGTTGATAAATTTTTATATTTGAAATCTTTCTTAACCGGTGAAGCTTACAAATCAGTAGCTGGTTTTGCGTTAAAAGAAGAAAATTATAAATCTTGTTTAACTTTATTAAAAGAAAGATATGGTAAGCAAGACCAGTTAATTAGTTGTTTTGTTAATAAATTATTAGAAATCGAACCTGTTAAATCTTCATCAAATATTAAGGGTCTCAGACATATTTATGATGAAAGTGAAGTCAGTATTAGGAATTTGCAATCTATGGGTATTGCTTCAGATAAATTTGGATACATATTAATCCCCATTTTGTTAAAACAATTGCCACATAATTTAGTGGTAGAATTTCACAGAAAAAGGGATCCTAAGAAAATGGGTGATGTAGGGGAATTAATGAAATTCATCAAGTTTGAAATCGAATCTAGGGAGGCTGCAGATCTAGTGTCAGGAATTTCGTTGAAAGGTCAGGAAACGTTTCGTTCGAAAGCTGAATATTCTAAAGAGAAATTTAAAGTAAAAAATAATTTCCCGACATCAGTTGCATTAAATACTGTTACTAAAGGTGTTTGCATTTTTTGCAATTCTAATACACATACTGGATTAGGATGCAAAATCTTATCCAATGAACAAAAATGATTTAAGTTAAAGAAAGACGGACGTTGTTATAAATGCTTTTTTAAACACTTACAGTCAGCTTGTAAAGTAAAAATTCAGCCATGTCAAACATGTCAAAGCACACAACATAATCACTTATTTTGCCCACAAACAAAATGTAAAAAATTAGTTGAAAATCAAGATTCAAAATTAAAACAAGTTAGCCAAATTCCTGAAAATGAAACAGTCATGCAATCTATTCATAAGTCGAAAATTTTGAGAAATAATTATGTCACTCTACTGCAAACGGCTTGTGTTCAGGTGGAAAGTGGATCTAAAAAATTATTTGCCAGAATACTATATGATTCTGCTTCCACAAAAACCTTCATTCGGAGTGATTTGGCAAAGGCATTAAATGCCAAAAATCTTAAGAAAAGAAAAACTTTTCATTTACACATTTTCTAACAGAAATCCTACAGAAAAAGAATTTGAATGTGTACTAATAACCTTGAGAAGCAGATATCATCCGTATAATTCGGTTAATGTTGAGGCATTAATTACGGATGAAATCTGTGGTACCCAATTATGTCAAAATATTAATCCTCAGGTTCAAAACTTTATTTCAAAGGAATATCAATTAGCTGATTTATTCGAGGTAAATTTACCAGTTCAAATTTTATTAGGAGCTAATTATATTTATGAAACATTATGTGGATCGCTTACCAAAATAAACAAGCAATTATACTTTCAAACGTCTATTTTCGGAACAACATTAGTTGGACAAATGCCAGATAATTATTCAATGAATTCTATTTCTTGTTTAAATGTAATTTGCTATTCGAAAGAAAGAGATTTAACATCTTTAAATGTTTCGGGTGAAAATTTAAATACTCAATTAAAAGCATTTTGGGAACTTGAAGCAATTGGTATTATTGAAAGTAATGAAAAGAAAATTTCTAATTATGAAGTAATAAATAAGTTTCAAGAAAACTGAAAATTCGTGAATGGTCACTATGAAACACGTCTTTTATGGAAAAATTCTCGAGATTTGCTCAAAAATAATCTTGAAGTAGCAAAAAACGGGTTTTCTAGTTTGGAAAATAAATTCCTGAAAGATGAGTCTTTATTCAAAGAATACAATTCTATTTTGCTTGACCAAGTTAATGAAGGTATAGTAGAATTGTGCCCTAAAAAGATTTCCGAGAATAACTGTTACTACATGCCCCATAGACCTGTCATCCGAGAGGATAAAATTACAACAAAAACTCGGATTGTTTTCGATGCTTCCTCTAAACAAGCGGATTCCTTATCTTTAAACGATTGCCTGAATCCGGGTCCTAACTTGAACCCAAATGTTCTGGATATTATTTTAAAATTCCGATTACACAAAATTGCCCTTTCAGCTGACATTGAAAAAGTCTTTCTCCAGATATCTATAGCGGAAGAAGATCGCGATTATTTAAGATTTTTATACTATGAAGATTTTGACAAAAATAAAGAAATTGTCCCCTGTAGAATGACTAGGGCTACCTTTGGTGTCACCTGCAGTCCGTTTATCCTTGCCTGTACTATCAAAAACCATATCAATAAATATAAAGACTCTCACGAGAAAACATTTGAAATCCTTAATTCGTCCCTTTACGTAGATGACTTGTTTACCGGAGAAAATGATGTTGTAGAGGCTTTTAATTTATCTAAAGAAGCTGTTGATATTTTGAAAGAAGGGGGAATGAATTTAAGAAAATTTGAAACTAATTCCGAGGAGCTTAGAAAAAGGTGGATTGATAAGAGCATACCTATTTCCAATTCCGATCCACCAAATAACTCTCTAAAAGTATTAGGCTTAACTTGGAACAATAATGAAGATAATTTGGGACTAGAATTACGTCCATTGTTATCAAAATTAAATAATGATTCTTGTACAAAACGGAATGTCTTGAAAATTGCAGCTATGTTGTTTGACCCGGCTGGGTTAATCACTCATTTTATTATTCGAATTAAATATTTATTGCAACAATTATGGGTAATGGGCATATCATGGGATGAAAATTTTTCTGGTGAGTTAGAAAATGATTGGAAAGCTTGGATTTCAGAAATACAGGATCTCTCACAGCTGAAAATTCCCAGATATTACTTTAGCACCCTGATCATGGAAAATGAGAGTCTCCAGTTACATATTTTTACAGATGCTAATCCCAAAGCCTATGGCGCAGTAGTATACTTACGATATCAAATATCTAAAGAAAAATTTAAAAGTAGTTTTGTCATGTCTAAATCTAGAGTTGCCCCCTTGAAGAAATTAACTCTCCCACGTCTTGAATTGATGGGAGCAGTTATTGGTGCAAGACTTGCAAATTATCTTAAAAATATTCTCCAGGTATTCCAGTTTGTTTTCTGGACAGATTCTGAAATTGTCCTTTATTGGATAAAAGGATCAAAAGAAAAATGGAAACCATTTGTCGCGAATAAAATTTCAGAAATTCATGACTTGTCTGATCCTAGTTTATGGAGACATTGCGAAGGCAAACTTAATCCTGCCGACCTAATCACTAGAGGTTGTTCAGGAAAACAATTGGTCAATTCTCAAAAATGGTGGTACGGTCCCGAATTTCTTTCTTTGCCTGAAGATCAGTGGCCCAGAGTTAAAATGCCCGCAACTCAAGTGTCTAATGTTTCTGAAGAGCGGTCTCGAAAAGCAGAAATTATTTCTTGTGTAGTTAACACAAATAACGCTGATAAAATTCAAATTTTAAATTTGTCAAGGTATAGTTCACGAAAGAAGTTGTATCGAGTAACTGCATGGGTATTTAGATTTATTTTTAATATAAAACTAAAAGCAGAAAAACGAAATCTTGCAGAGTTATCAGCTGATGAAATAAAAAATGCCGAAAATTTTTGGGTAAAACTTGTTCAAGAAGAAAGTTTTCCTGAGGTTATAAAATGCTTGAAGCTTAACAAAAATATCCCTAAAGAATCCAACCTTTTGCAACTAAATCCTGTGTTGTCAGAAGAAGGATTACTCTTGGTACGAGGGCGGTTACAAAAGGCTAACTTACCAATTTATGATAAACATCCTATCGTGCTTCCTCCCAAACATAAATTTACTGAATTGATTATTAAAGACTCCCATGAAAGGGTTTTGCATGCAGGAGTATCAGACACACTGGTACAAACTCGTGAAAAGTTTTGGATTTTGAGAGGTAGACAGTGCATAAAATCAGTCCTCAACAACTGCACAATCTGCAAGAAATTTAACATACGTCCTGGTCAACAAGTAATAGCACCTCTTCCAGGTGACCGCATTAACGAAGCACCCCTATTTTCCGTTACAGGCCTAGATTTTGCGGGGCCCCTATATGTGAAGGGGAGTGAGAATAAAAATTACATCTTATTGTTTACTTGCGCTATCACAAGAGCAATTCATTTGGAGCTTGTGAAAGACATGTCAACTGCAGAATTTTTATTAGGATTTCGCAGATTTATTTCAAGAAGAGGGCTGTGTGCTATAATCTACTCGGACAATGCTAAGACTTTCAAAAGAGCTGAACTTGAATTAAAAGAAATGTGGAAAGCTATCCGCCATCCGGACGTAAAAAAGTTTTACGCCGATCGGGGAATTTCATGGAAATTCATTGTCGAACGTGCTGCCTGGTGGGGTGGCTTTTATGAGCGAATGGTGCGCTCAGTGAAGTTTACTTTACGTAAAGTCATCGGCAAATCTTCGTTGACTCTAAGTGAACTGGAAACTCTTCTAGTTGAAGTAGAAGCTATCATAAACTCTCGTCCATTGACTTACGTTTATTCTGAACTAGATGAACCATTTCCTCTAACACCTGCTCATTTTATTATAGGAAAACGAGTTTTGTGTTTACCAACTATAAAAGTAAACGATTTAACCTTACCAGCAACCAAAGAAACTTTAGTGAAACGTTTTCGTTTACGTGAGACAATTTTAAACCATTTTTGGAAGCGCTGGAAGAACGAATATCTCCTCAACTTAAAATCTGCTCATTGCACGGATCAAAATAAAACTTCTGATTTCAAGATAGATGATGTTGTGCTTGTGCATGATGAACATTTACCTAGAGCTTTCTAGAAGTTGGGAAAAATTACAAAAACATTTGTTGGAAGAGACGGAAAAATAAGGTCTTGTGAAGTGAAAACAAACAATTCAACTATTAAAAGACCAATAAATCTCTTGTATAATCTTGAAATTAGTGACTTGAAAAACTGAAAAAACTTTTTTTTATTTTCAAAAGACTCTAAAATTTTTCTTGATGATTGAACTTCTCTTACTTATCCTTTTTGAATTTTTCTAAAATAATTCTTTGCCTGATAATAGAATGTACATGAATAATATTTTTAACTGTTTCTTTTTATATTTTTAGTAGAAGATATTGTAATTTGTTTTTGTGCTTATTGAAGAAGGTATGTAAGTATCACTGAATTATATATTTGCATTGTTTCTTGAATTTAATATTTGAAATTTTCTTGTGTTCATGATTTGATCTAGATAGCATATCAAACTTTGATTTCCAGGACTATGGTTGTATCTTGGACAGTTGTATCTTGACCTGAATTATTTTAAATTTAAATAATTTATTTTATATTTGACTGTCTTCTTGAAATTCTGGGCAAAACTTTAAAAATGTTTTGTTTTACTTACTTGGTTTCATTCTTGAATCTTATCTTGGATATATTATTATTATTTTACTTTTATAATTTATTTTAAAACTTGTACTTGGAACAGATATTGATCTTGAATAATATTATGTTAATTTTTTTACTTGAATACCTTAATATTATTTTTTATTTGAAAATTGTGTACAATTTAGTTAATTGAGGTATTTGTTAATTGAAAACTAGGTTACTTGTATTGATGTTATATATGTATGATGTAATATTTTTGAAAATTTTTGATGAACCCCCATGTGTTCATGGTGGGGCAGGATGTTACGAAATCCTTGATCACATGTTCTGTGGGCGGGGTTATGCTCACGGCGTGCGTTACGTAATGTGACGTAACCTCGAACCGATTAGAAAACAGTTTTGTATTTTTCAGTTGGAATAATTTGTATCGTGAAAAATGGAGCTTCTTGGCAGCTCTCCTGAAATTGATAAGGATTTTTCAGTCTAATAATTATTTTTAATTTACTTTTGTGTTTAATGTGTTGTCGAATAAAATATGAAAAGACATCAAGACTATTATTATGAATCTATCATCCTCACACCTCTCCCAGAATGTGTATTTATTGTGTTTCTTCTTCAAAATAACGTTCTTTCTGACATCTGCTGCTGCTGATTATCATTATTTTTTAACGTCCAACTCTCATGAAAAATAAAAATAAAATAACAAAAGTAATAAGATAATTCATACTGGTTAAACAATACAAAGTTTTTTTTTTTTTTTGTCGTAAAAGCTAAATCAAATTACATAATAACATAACTCTATCAAAATAAATTTTTATCCGGAAGATCAGTGAGTAATACCAATGCTTTCATATTAAGTTAATAAATTTTTAATTTTAATATGCACTCAGGGAAAGTAAGAAGATAATGGGGTCTTACCTCTTGTCAGGAATCTCATAGTTTCACCGCTAAATGATTGAGTGAATAATCCGAAGATTAAAATTGAATCACATCTAAATTTCGAAAACGGACTTAAGCTTAGACTAAAACCGCAACATTTTTAAAACTTGTAAAAAAAAAAAAAAAAAAAAAAAAAACTATAAGAACAGAAAACTCTGAAACACTAAACTAAAAAATTAACTCTCTCTGGCTGTTTTATAAAAACTTTTATTTTCATTTGAACTCAAAGCACCACCCCTTTCCAGTGTCGAAGATAACCGTAGACAACGCCCCATAACTTACGCCCTGTTTCTCCAAATCCTACTCGCTAAGTTATGTGTAATAAAATCGATTTCATTGGCTTCTTATTTTTATTAAAGATATTTGCGAGGAAGTTAATTAGCCCCTATATTAAATTAATTTTTGACGCAATTATCCAAATTGGTAAAGAAATCAAATAAGATGTAATTTTCGCCAACTGGGCGAAAAAGTCCGGGCCAGGATTCGAACCAGGGATCTCTTGGCTGAAGCTGCCAGCAATGTTCTACCAACTGAGAAATCCTTGACGAATACGGCAGAACTAATTCATACAGTTTACCTTATTGATCATATCATCAGACAATAGGATTAACTGAATGAATTAGTTACGCCGTATACGTCCGGGATTGCTCAGTTGGTAGAGCATTGGCAGCTTCAGCCGAGAAATCCCCTGATTCGAATCCTGGCCCGGACTTTTTCGCCCAGTTGGCGAAAATTACATCTCACATATAGCCCCTACATGTTTGTACCATTGGGCCGTTCTCCCCTTTCTGCATCTCCAAAATAACGGGGAACTCTTTGATCTTCCCCGACCGTTTTATGCTTTTCTTTATTTTCCATGCGGTTCTGAAGCTACTCGCCCCAATGTCCAGCGATCAGATAAACTTTTATTATTCGTATTCCTATAATCTCGCGCATTCAAAGGGGGTTTCCCACCTAACAGACATTCAGTTATGTCATAAATCTGTCAGCTTTGCTAAAAGTGTTTTATCAAAACTTATACTGAAAGTTATCCTTACTATAATTTTCCGATTTTCTGGCGCGCCAAAATTTACCTCGCTTACCTTATCCCATGCGTAATAATGAACTAACAATTTAAATTGAAATTATACCTTTTGTATAAAAAGTTAAAAAATTTGAATTAAAGCGAAATTTTGGAGTCAGGTGTTTCCACCATCGTCAATATGACGTCACCGTTATTCACGGACATGTTTTTGCTGTAGAATTTAGATATGTTATTTATATTGATGAAATATTACAAATTTTGTGCGAAAAAAACCCACAAAAATACTTGCAGTAGAAAAATATAAATGATACTCCATAAAATTTGCACTCTATTGGAGAGATTTAAAATTTTAGAAATTAGTACATCATTTGATAAACTTTAATATCCCTGATCATTCACGTTCCTTTTCATTATCCTTAGTGATATAATGTATCCCATAAAAGAGTCCTTAAAATTTTTAATTACTTCATTTTAATAGTTTTTTAATGCACTCTATTGAGGAGAATTCCAATTTTAGAAACTAATACATCAGTTGATAAAGTATAATATCAATGATCATTCCCGTTCTTTTTCTTTATTCTTAGTGATACAATGCATCTTATAAAGGAGTCCATAAAACTTTAAATTTCTTCACCTTAATAGTTTTTTAATGCGCTCTATTAAGGAGAATTCAAATATTAGAAATTAGTACATCAGTCAGTTGATAAACTTTAACTATCTGATCATTCACGTTCCTTTTCTTTATCCGTAGTGATGTACGATGTATCCTATAAAGGAGTCCATAAAACTTTAAATTTCTTCACCTTAATAGTTTTTTTTATGCGTTCTAATGAGGAGAATTCAATTTTTAGAAATTAGTACATCAATCAGTTGATAAACTTTAATTCCCTGATCATTTACGTTCCTTTTCTTTATCCTTAGTGATACAATATATCCTATAAACTTTTAAATTTCTTCACCTTAATAGTTTTTTAATGCGCTCTATTGAGGAGAATTCCAATTTTATAGAAATTAGTACATCAGTTGATAAACTTCAATCTCCCTGGTCATGTTCTTTTTTTTTATCCTTAGTGATACAAATCCCATAAAAGAGTCAGAGCAAACAAACTTCGATAAAACAAGCAACCGAAAGCCTCATTAATCACTTTATGAGGCAGTCAAATAAAATCTATCAAAGGATTTATCTATTTATAATGTTTTAAGCGAAATTCGAGAAAAGAACATGCATTTGGCCGGGTCATCTCTTCTCCTTTTTGGATGGCCTACTTAGATTGGTGGAGTTTATGTTAATTAAACATTACTCATTCATTTGAGTTTACAATACAAAATCTTCACTTTGTGTACACAGCTGAATGCTATCAAGGATAAGTAAGAGCTGCATCGATATCTATTGTTTTTACTTTAAATGCTATTTTTAAACTGCGCGCTCCGAAATAGTACGAAAAACTCATAAAAACAGTATAATCTTAAGCGAATGTAATAACATCGTTTACTTAATGTTAAACATCCATAAAAATAAAAATAAACTAAAAAAAAAAACCTTATTATTCAAAGATTATGTTTTATTACGTGAAGTTTTCGCCGAAAAATTATAATACGATGACAATGTTCAAAATGTGAATTCGAGGAAACGCATATAAAATTTGGCTTAGTAATTGTGTTTGAACGATTGCATATTTCAAAAAAATACCTGTGCCTACAGGCACAGGTAGATTTCGAAGACGCAGACCGTGGGGCGCCTGTTTGTTGGGAATTGCGGAAGAAATTACCTTTTTGCCATGATGCGGCAGTTGGAACCGCCCACTTCGAAACCTAACTTGTTTGCAGGCGGCGCAGGCAGGGATTTTTTTTTTTTTTTTTTTTTTTTTTTTTTTTTTTTTGGCTATAAGGGTTGGTCCTACAAAAAACTTGTCAATATGAAAGTTCTAGATAATATTAAGAGGATTTATAATAAATCTAAGCGGATTTGATATTTTGTGAATTGACGAAGTTATGAATTTTTTCTTCTAACCCCCCCCCCTTTTTTTTCCCTTTGGGGCCATTTTTAATTATATCAAAAATCTGTCATATATAAATTTTCGGCTCTTTTCCTAGAAGTAATAAAAACGGATTTAAACAGATTCGATCATCGACGATATCAGCAATCTGTCATACATACATTTTCGGCCTTTTTCCTAGAAGTAACAAAAACGGATTTAAACGGATTCGATACGTATCATAATTAAGAAATTATGGGGTTTTTTCTGTTTTCACAAAAATCCTCCCCCCCCCCTTCGGTTCGCTTTTGCCCTTTAACGAACTTGACCGAGATTTTAGGCCCCTTGATTTTATGTGTCAGTTTGGAAGAGATTTGTGCAGAATTATTGCAGTTATCGTGTCCATAAGAAAGTGACATAGATAGATAGATAGATAGATAGATAGATAGATAGATAAAGTTTTGAACTGGGGGTGGTTTTGGGTTCTGGGAGTCATGATCGGCGTAGATCTGCAAAATTTTTTCAAAAATTCGAACTTAGGGGAGAATGTGTAGTATCTTACAAAATCTACCTAAAAGGTCTTCCGGCCTGCCCTGGGAGGAAAAGGTAGCTTTCCTATATCTTCGTTTTAAAATTTTAACTAATGTTACTCGAAAGCAGCAAGCTAAAATGTAAAAAACCTGATTATAGGAGATTCGTTAATACTGAATTTGAATCAGATATTCCTCAAATTAGTGAAATATAGCCAAGTTTGCTTCATTTATGCAGACTTATTTTTGGTCGCTAAATTTGGCGATAATTTGCCAAGTGCCACCAAGCTTTTCGAGAATTTGACGTTAACGCATATGAATATAGTTTTATGCGTATGATTGGGAAAATGATTACAACAATAAAATATAATAATTTGCGTGAAATCACATTCACTAAAACTCATAACTTAATTCCTGATTTTTTGTATTTTGTAATCTGCTGTCTTGTTTCAAAATGTCAGCCACCCTAGAATTTCAAATTCCTATATCTCAACAATTTTTTAAGATAACGGCAAAACAAAAAATGCTCTGGAATCCTTATATCACTTAAGCAAAAAATAAATTTGAATTTCGAATTTTTTTGTATATATTTTTTTAGTTTTAAATCTTTTATTGGCTGCCATTTTTATACAAGATGGCGGAACAAGCTGGCCAACGAACTCGGTCAAGATATTGGTGAGCGTAATACACACGCTTAGTTTCATCCACATCGGTTTATAAATACAAGTGCTATCGTATGACATAGATCATATATATATATATATATACTTTTGTAATGAAAGCTACCTAAATAAAACGTATTTTAACTCTGTTAACTATAATTGGATAATTTTTACTTTTGTAAAGAAAATGTGAAAAAAACTAGTACAAACATTTAAAAAAAAAAGTAAATAACTGAAATTACAAGCGTGATTACTTAAACCTTTTACATGTTGCAACATCTATAACTTTATTTTAAAATATTGCTAACGGAAAACTATGCAAATAAAATAAACATAAAATTCAAGGTTCAACTAGGAACTTATTTGATATTTAAAATGCGAAGGCTGAATTAGAATTGGATGATTTTTGAATGAACAAAACAATCTATTCACATCCGCTCATAATTGTACTGGATATTTACATATCAAGGAAAAAATGACATCCCCTTGTTATATTTTTCCTGTAGAGGTCCACAACCGTTAGTTTTGGACGTAGGAAGCAACGAACTTCCTCGATATATGTATTTGCTACATGCCTTTCGCAACGAAAATAAACAGAGTGTAAAGTTGTTTCCGAGTTCAATTCGTTTCAGTTTTGTTTCTATATTTGAAAACTGCCGCGGAAATCCTGAATGTTAGGATTTTTTTTTTATTATTCACTTATCTTATTTTTATACTGAAAAGAACTACCTATAAAAAAAATGTTCCGCATGTTTGAAAAAAACTAAAGATCTTCGTAAAAATGAAACAACATTTAATTTTCCCCAAATATTTTTTTTCTGAGTTCTGAAAAGTTTTTCGAAACATTTTCTGATATAGTAGAAATATTACACAACTTCTGCCCGTCTTTAGTGTTGAAAAGCTTCAAAGTTCCATAAAATTCAAAATATCATAACTCGGTGAGTTTTAGCCGAGAATGGAATTTTTGCTGCTGTACTTTTCGGAGCATGGTAAAATCTTTTCCAAATATAACTTAACGTAAAAGGACACAGGGATAATATAAAAATTTAAAAAGTGTGACTTTTTGAAAATAAATAACAGGCCTATTCAATCGACATAACCATATTTCCTACCTTAATTTGAACACTTTTGCAATTTACATTACCTACATATCTCCAACCGGTAAAAAACTAAAGCGCGTTTCAATCTTTTTGGAATAACCTGCATATTCCATCAAGTTCTTTTTAAGTTCTATAAATAATTTAAGCTATGTAATTCTCATCGTCACCTTATAAGATGAAATGCTTCTGATAATTTATTGTTGTTTTCCTCCATGTAAACTTTTACATATTTTCTTACAAATTATATTTTAGGTTTGTTTTTTGAGAGAATTCTGTTATTACGAGAAAATGTTGCAACCCCTCCGTTCTCGTTATAAACGAGTTCGACTGTATTTTTGTACTAAATGAGATACAGATTTTCAGGAGACACTTTATCTACGTCCATCTAAAAAAAGAAGATTATCTTTAGAGACAGCTGTGAACAGTAATCCATAGTTCTGGGGGCTAAACGTTTACATATTTGTTTTCTTACAAATGATATATTTTAGACTTGTTTTTTGAGGGAACTCTGTTATTACGAGAAAATGTTGAGACCCTACCGCTTTCGTTATAACCGAGTTTGACTGTATTTTTGTGCTAAATCATATACAGATTTTCAGGAGACATCTTATCTACGTTCATCTAAAAAAGAAAATTATCTTTAGAAACAGCTGTGAACAGTAATCCATAGTTCTGGGGCTAAACTTTTATATATTTATTTTCTTACAAATGATATTTTAAACTTGTTTTTTGAGAAAACTCTGTTATTACGAGAAAATGTAAAAAAATAAAATAAATGTAATAAAAATAAACCCGCCCTCGTTATAACTGAGTTCGACTGTATTTTTGTGCTAAATGATATACAGATTTTCAAGAGATATTTTATCTACGTTCATCTAAAAAAAGAAGATTATCTTTAGAAACAGCTGTGAACAGTAATCTATAGTTCTGGGGTCTAAACTTTTACATATTTTTCTACAAATGTTATTTTAAGCTTGGTTATTATACGATAAAATGTTGCGGCTCCTACGGCCTTGTTATAACCGAGTTCAACTGTATTTTTGTACTAAATGTTATGCAGCTTTTCGGGACACACTTTATCTACATTCATATATAAAAAAAGAAGATTATCTTTAGAAACAGCTGTAAACAGTAAATCTATAGATCTGGGGACTAAACTTTTACATATTTTCTTACAAATGATATTTTAAACTTCGTTTTTGAGAGAACTTTGTTATTGTAAGAAAATGTTGCGACCCTACCACCCTCGTCGGCTTCGACTTTATTTTTGCACTAAATGATATACAGCTTTTCAGGAAACCCTTTATCTAAGTTCATCTAAAAATTGAAGAAATATTTGTCAACAGTAATTCACAAGAGAAATAATTTTTCCAACTGAGTGAAAATGCGTCCAGGACTTGAACTTGGGCTATCTCAATATACCAAGATAGCATTGCTTGAACCCAGGACCTTTGACTTTAATTGCAAATGCTCTCACAACTGTCTCAGCCTGGGCACAGTTTCACTCATTTCAAAACATTACTACTCGTACGGTTTATTTATCAGACAGTTTGATTGTGTTAAAATAATACAGAGTAATCTATAGTTATGTATACTGGACTTTTACATATTTTCTTACACATGAACTTTGTTATTACCGGCAAACGTTATCTCTATGTCCTCGTTCTAACCGCGTTCGTCTGTATTTTTATGCTAAATGATATACAGATGTTCAGGAGGAACTTTTATCTGAGTTCATCTAAAGAAAGAACATTATCTTTAGAAACAGTAATCTATAAGTCCTATTTTCTAAACGGTGCCGAAAAGCCCCATGTATCTCTGCGAGATAACAAACTATCTCTTCTTGCATTTTATTAACAGCAGAACAACTTAAAATTCAAGAGACAATCGTAGTATATTGGCACGAAATCTGTTACACCTGTAAAACTTCTGCGATACACTCATGGGTACATTCTAAATCTGTTCAATAGAACGTGACACCACTCCCGTAACTCCCTTTATTTTTATCGTAATTAACAACTCGCTAATGAGAAGTTTGAACAAAAGAGTTAGGAGACAACTTTCTTACTTTTAGATGGATAAACAAAGCATAACACACACGTATAGGCTTTTATTATCTCAACATTTGCTCAGTGCGTGCACGTAGAAGTAACCAAGAGCAATTAATCAACAAATTTATCTCTTAAATCGATTACAATGACTTTACAAAAATAGCTGAGTCAAAAAAATCTTCGTGCATTATAAAGCAACAGTTGACGCATAGCTGTTAACGACTTCAAGAAGTTCGTTAAATCTAATCGCCACTTTACGAGTGAATGCGTGTCGGGGTTACTGATTATGCGACATTAGTTTGAAGACGATAGGACTGTCATTTGACTATTTTAAAAGTACCTACACTATTCTTTTAATAAAGGTTGACAAAGATAGTAATACTGGAACTCGAGTGCAAATAACAGGATTTGTTTACAAGTAAAAAATAGCTCTTATAGATTACAGGGAAGCTTAAATCCCTATGATTGGTGAGAAGAGTAAAGGCCGGTAATGGCTCACGCCATTCACCGTCTCAGATGATTACTGCATTGTTCTTTTCACAATCTTTTTTAACCCTTTACAACATAGCTAAAAAGTGTTTATAAATTCGGTTTGTCTCTCAGTATTTCTGTTTGTCCGAGCTGTAACTCGCGTAAATATATTTGGATTGCCATGTAATTGATATATGTTATTAAGGTTTACTAGGTTAGGTTGGAAGTCACACTTTTGCGCATTCCCGAATGGTTCATTCGAATATCAAAATAACTCATTGTGCCCATCACTAGGGGGCACCCCTGAATTCATTAATGGTATTAAAAGAGATCATTCTAACTTTACGCTTCAATTTCTGAAAACTGGAATTTTTATGGCGATCCGTAAGATAAAAAAACTTTTTGAAAAAATTATAAAAACTTTATCAAAATATTAAAATAATAATAAATTTCTCACCAAAAAAATTATAAAATCGAAATGCCATTATGGAGGGTTGAGGTGGGGCTGCTATTTTTTTTAAAGCGGATTTCATGCATTTAATAAAATCATTTAGCATTCTATCCACAAACATTTTATCATTTACACAATGTCTCCTCATATATGGCTATATATTTTCACCCACTTAAATTATTATTTTTAATATTAATTTATCATTTTCATATTTAACTCTTTTTTATATTTTATAATATATATTTTTGATTAATATTATCTTCTTTATCAATTCGATTTTTGAGTTATTATCTACATCACCTTTCCATATTTTTAAATACTAAGTACATACTTTATTCTAATTTTAATAATTGTTTACTACCATATTATTCCCCTTTACGCTTCATATCTATTTATATCTTGATTTACATTAATAACTACATTATATGTAATTTATCTTAAGATAAATACTCCTCTTTTTAAAGATAGATTGTAGCTGCAGTATTTCCTTTTTCTATTTAACGCTAGATCACAGAACAAGCCACATTTTTTAAAAATGAATTATCAAGAGCTCTGGGAGTATTTTGAAAGTAAATATACTATAAACCTCCAATGGCTATAACTAAACATAAAATCGAACTTAACATTAAAAATGTCATTACCATGGTAGTCATTACCAGGGGAATAAAAACTGGGTGCCAATGGGCCGATTGCCACCACTAAATTTTATTAGTATTCTTCGTAGTATGCGTAGTAATTGTATTAGTATTCTTATTAGACGAATAATACTAAAAATTTAGTGGTGGCAATCGGCCCAAAAATTTCAAATCATTCGATTGGGTAGTTTTTGCGTTGTTATATGCGGACAGACGGATAGAAGGACGGACCAGACGAGGACTATAGGTGCTACATATTTATATAATTACAAACGCACCTAAAAATGACCCAATTGCACAATCCCATATAATTACCATGAAATCGAATTAATTAATTACCACTAAAACCGCGATAAGGGGTCATTTTAATCCTTACCAAATCAGTGTATTTCGATTGGAACCAGAAAATACTTTATACAAAAAGTTAAATACATACTAGGGCGAGGGGGTGGGCGAGGGGGTGGGGGGGGGGAGTTAAATAAATAAGTTAAATATTTTTAAATAATTCTGGTGAACCTAAATAAAATTTACCGCGATTCTAGTATTAAAACCATAAATCAGGCAAACGATTTCTGCTGATATTTTTCGCATAATGCCGAACATGCAAACATTTTATTAGCACAAAAAATAGAGGATTGAAAACATAAAATAATTTTCTTTTTTTCGACGCCAACATTTTCCTTTTTCTCAGAATGACCCATATATATATAGTAGAGTAACTTTGGGTGTTATGGAATAGTCGGTTAATATGCAGTACCAAGGTTCCTGTTTGGTAATATGCTGCCACCAAGCGGCAATATCATAAACTACTTAGGAACGTTTCCAGAATACGCCCCAGAATGCGCAATTCGTCGGTCGGCGTCAGGGCGCATTGTGGGAATAAATATTTGTTTTTCATCTTTGGAAAATTTCAGGAAATAATTTTTCAATATTTTTTATTCATTATTAGAAGTAGTATTTTTACATTGAAATTAAGTATAATGTACACCGAAATACTAACAGTTATTGATGTAATACTCGTATTTTAGTTCGCGATTCACACCAATAAATATAGATTATTTTTTCCCCAAATCGGTGGTGTCGGGTTATATAGAATACCAATATCTCATAATACTCTATGATTATGGTGGCGCAAAGACAGATCCTTATATATGTGATTTGGGCAAATCTGAAGTATGAACTGAAATGTATTGGCTGACTGCCTAGACACTATTTTTTTTATCATGCTCTCTTGATACCATTACATCTGGTTTTTTTTTCCAAATTCTGACCGTTTTCTTCATTTTTAACCCCCTATTTCATATTTCTCTACTATCTCATAATACCCTCCAAAAAAGTTTTTCATTATTATTATTTATTTGCATGTGATGGAATTTCGTAAAATGATTTTTGTCTACAAATAACTAACAGATAGTTAAAATACAGCGTCTAGAATATATAGTGTGGAAAAAGGCTACAAAATAGTACTAAAACATTGTATCCGATAAATGTAGAACGATGCGGAAAAGATAACGGATCGATCGCAGCGGCATCTTCTAGCAATGGCGTAGACAGGGTGGAATCCAGATGGTTTGGATACCACATATTTTATAACAATAGTTTTAGCTTATCTAATCGGAGAATTTTCTGCGATATTGAAGGCGAAGAAAACTTTATAATATTACTGGTTTCCGGAGCATTTGGACCCCCCCCCCTTCCCCTCTGGCTACGCCACTGTCTGCTAGCTCTTTTCAACGCAAACATTGCATAAGAATCGACCTGAGAAAACGTTTTAGCTGATGGTAACTATTTTAAATAATTAAATTATACCCTATTTCCTTTGACTTGGATAGTGATTTTCATAAGCTTTGAAAATAGGAATTATATTGATCATGGCCAAAAAACGTGATACACATTCTTTTGTGCCTGGTTGTAGTACTTGATACAAAACAGCAAACTAGAAACTATCCCTATTTAGCATACCAAAAGATGAATCTCTACTAGAAGAGTGGAAAAGATTAATTCCCTGATATGATAAAAAACTAACTTGAAAATCAGTTACATCTGAAAAATACACTTACAAGAAGATTTTATCAACAGAAATTATGCTCCTGTTGTCAATAGTGAAACTGTCACTTTTGCTAGAGGTAAATCTATTTTTAAAGCAGATGTCGCTGCGATCGCCCTGTTATTGTATCGCATCGTTGCATGTTTATCGGCTACAATTTTTTAGCACTTTTTAAAGCATTACTAGTTTGGCTTTTTAACACTTTCCAACCTAGTTGAAAAGTGTTTATGACTTCGGTTTGTCTGGCCATATGGCCGTCTGGCGTCTGCCGTCTGTCCATGCTCTAACTCCCGTAAATAGGCTCGGATTGCCTTGCAATTTTTATATGTTATTGTTGTTATCTATAGCCCGTTCCCTTCAACTGAAGTGTGTAACACTTATAGTTTTTTTACAGGGACACTCAAAAGAATTCCGTTATATTACGGTCAATGGGGAAAAATCATTTGCGGTTTATTTTAATGATGTTACACAATTGCAATCACATTGTAATTGATATATATCACTAAGGTGTATTACAAGAAGCTTAATATGGAATAGGGTGTGCATAGCACTTATAGTTAATTTATAGGGACAGTCAAAAGAATTCCGTTACATTACGTCTATGGAAAAAAAATCGTCTGCGGTTTATTTAAATAATATTTCACTATTTTAAACGCATTGAAATTTATATATATCACTAAGGTGCACTACAAGAGGCTTACTACAGAATATTGTGTGTATAGCAGTCATCGTTCATTTACAGGGACACACAAAAGAATTCTCTACTGTCTGTTAACAATAATTCCTGGAAGTGCGTTTTAAGTTACTGAACACGATTTTAAATTTAACTCGCTTTTTAGCACTTTCCAACCTAGTTGAAAAGTGCTTATGACTTCGGTTTGTCTGGCCGTATGGCCGTATGCCTTCTGCCGTCTGGCCGTCTGGCCGTGCTCTAAGTCCCGTAAATATGCTCGGATTGCTCTGCAATTTTTATATGTTATTGCCGTTATCTATAGCATGTTCCCTATTTCAACGGAAGTGGGTAGCACTTATAGTTTTTTTACAGGAACACTCAAAAGAATTCCATTACATTGCGGTCTATGGGGAAAAATCATTTGTGGTTTATTTAAATAATGTTCCACTATTTTAAACGCATTGAAATTTATATATATCACTAAGGTGCATTAGAAGAAGCTTAATATGGAATAGGGTGTGCATAGCACTTATAGTTACTTTACAGGGACAGTCAAAAGAATTTCGTTACATTACGTCTATGGAGAAAAATCGTCTGCGGTTTATTTAAATGTTTCACTATTTTAAACGCATTGAAATTTATATATATTACTAAGGTGCATTACAAGAGGCTTACTACAGAATAGTGTGTGTATAGCAGTCATCGTTCATTTACAGGGACACACAAAAGAATTCTCTACTGTCTGTTAACAATAATACCTGGAAATGAGTTTTAAGTTACTGAACGCGATTTTAATTTTAACTCGCTTTTTGTCTATTACGTGGTGTGTATAAATTCTGTAGATCCTATACAGGGCAGCACAAAAGTTCGCGAACACATTTCCGTTTATTGACAGAAACTCCAGAAGAATAATTTTAAACTGTGCTACGCGTTTCCTAACTAAACTAAAACTTAGCATCCTATATAGTATATATACAAATCTATAGATCATATACAGGGCTGAATAAAAGTATTCGGATATTTTTCCGAATATTGTATCTGTTGGAAATTCTTGAAATTATGTTTTTAAATATGTTATGCGTTTTCCAAATTGTTTACTTAGATGTTATCTTTAAGCTTATTAAACGGTATGTTTTGTAAAATTATTTCGGAAGCGTTGGAAAGTGCTACATAATCTATGCTTGACGCATGATTTTTCATTCTTGTTGTTTATTACGTGGTGTGTATAAATTCTGTAGATCCTATACAGGGAAGCACAAAATTTCTTGAACACATTTCCGTTTATTGACAGAAACTCCAGAAGGAGAATTTTACGTGTTACGTTGTGCTACGCGTTTCTTAACTGAACTAAAATTTAGCATCCTATGTAGTATATATACAAGTCTATAGATAATATACAGGGCTGAATAAAAGTATTCGGATATTTTTCTGAATATTGTATTCGTTGGAAATTCTTGAAATTATGTTTTTAAATATGTTATGCGTTTTCCAAATTGTTTACTTAGATGTTATCTTTCAGCTTATTAAACGGTATGATTTGTAAAATTATTTTGGAAGCGTTGGAAAGTGTTACATAATCTATGCTTGACGCATGATTTTTCGTTCTTGTTTTAAATTCTGAAATTTCGCATTCATACCAGAAATTCCCTATAATGTTCTTTTGGTTACTTAATGGCAGATATTTCGTGACTTCTGAAAGTAAAAATTCTTGTTTCAGAATTTACGGTTTGAATTCGAAAATTTTGAATTAAAAAACGGTAAAACCCTTTTACAAACTATGTATTCTAGGCACTGTAGTTAAAGTTTGTGGTTGTATTCGATTTTCATGCTTTAAACAATATCGAGCTGTGATATTTCCTCAAACGTAAATAGCATTCCATAATATCCGAAGTTCCCCTATATGTTCTATAGATTGGTCTAATTTCTTTCTAGTGTGTATAGGACTGTATTAGAACGAATAATTATCATTATCATATCTTTAGCATGAAATGAGACATTTTTGAATATTTAATTAATTACGATTTCAATGTAATTTTGTTCACATATTTGGATAAGATTTTAAAATACTATAACACAAAATATTTCTGCATTATTAATTCATACCTTAGACTGCAGTTTTGATACAATTTTAATGTAAGTTGTACGTTAATATCTGCATTCTTAATTATGTTATTTTACGGATCGTGAAAACGCATTTATTTTTTTTTTAAATTCAATTATATTAATTGTGCTGAGTGATTTTATTTTAATCTATTAAAAGTGTTTATTTTATAATTTAATAAGATTGGAAATCGTCAATACAAATAATATAAATTGATATGTAATTTCAGTAAATATTTAAAAAATTATGATGAATTGAAGCGCAAGATACACTTTTCGCGTGCACTAATGAATTCGAAAAAGGTTTTAACTTTGTTTGAAACTGAAGTTCTTTAATTTTTAATTGTAACGAACGACGGGGAGCTGTGAGTTTTGAAAATAATTAAACCTTTAACTATCATGGTTTATCAAGGGATAAAATGGGGGTATTCAACCTTTCACGCTCGAGGGTCACTTTAGCAAATTATTGAAGTCTCACGGTCACCATAAGTCACTTAAATTGCACATGTAAAAAATGTATGCACGCGCGCTTGCTTTAATTTCAGTACCAGGATAGGGAGAATTAATTCTACAAACGTTGAGGAAATGAAAAATTCATATTTACTTCTTGGTTCATTAAAAAAAGAAAAAAAAATCATTGTGCATAATATTAAATTCTGTCATCAGCAATTTTATACAATCACCTCATTTAGTATTACTACAAGCAGTAATAATAATAATAGTAATAATGATTATAATAGTTTGTTAGATAGCAACCTCTTAAAAGAGCTAAAGATGCTAGCAACACTAAGTTTACCGCAGTACCATATTGATACATGATACATAAAGCGTACATTGTACAGTTATGAAAAAAAGGATACCTCTCCCCCAACACTTTAATTCAATCTCAAAAAATTATATAAAAATATTCCTGGTACAGACCAATTGGTAGTAACTGTACTATTAACGTTTTGCATGGATTAGCTTTGAGGGCCCTCTGCCTATTAAAAATTGTACTAAATTAGATTATTTTCTTTTCAAATAGCAACACTTAATTCGAACACCGTTTTTGAGTTTCTTATGTCAAATTCGTACTGAAAAGAAAATAAATTACAAAATTTTTGTCATTTTTAGGTGCGTTCGTAATTATATAGATACGTAGTAACCTATTGTCGTCGTCTGGTCCGTCCGTCCGCATATAATAGCGCAAAAATTACCCTACCGAATGGTTTGAAATTTAATATATATAATCGTTGCAGAATTTTGTCGAGTCATTTAAAATGTTATGAAAATAGAATCGAAACTTAAAAATATATTAATAAAAGTTTTCTTTATTCTATTAAATCCTACCATACCTAATCTATATAAAAGCGCAAGTCATGTGACTGAAGAAAACAAATACGGACGGACTAACCATTTCTTTTTCATAGGCCAAGTAATGGCAATTGGCCCATTGGCGCCCAGTTTTTGCACCCTTGATTATAATCATTATTTGATTAATAACATTTTAAATTGCAACTTTACGCATATTGCTAAATTTTCATTTTCTCTAAAGCTGAAGGATTTGTTTTTATTATAACACTTCAATAACATAAAAATTTGAAAAAATTCGGAAATAGTATTTACAAAATAAAAAGATAGTTTTTCTTAGAGTGAAAAAAAAAAAAAAAAACTTTAGAGAAAATGACAAATTAAATAGATTTTTAGCACTATTTCTGTCAATGCTATTCTTAATTCCATATTCAATACTTTCTGACACATTCACCAAATTATTTCATCGGTAAAAAGAATTTCCGTAAAAAAACAGAAATTGTACTGACAATCAACTTATTTTATTTTTACAGTGAAGATTTTGGTGCCGACCAGTATTATTAGCAATTTGAAGGCTAATTATGTCAAATAGCTTCTAAAATTTCACAGATGTATGTTTGCCATGTTTTTATGATATACATATTTTTAATAAATTATTTTTTTAAATACATATTAAGTTAAATATTTCATTGTGATTAAGAAACTGATTTTAAATTAAGATTTTACAAATTTAAATATTGTAAAATTTCGGCAAGTAAAATCGTATGATGCAACATTTACAGTACAATATATATATCTAATAATAAAGATAAGTGTAAATTCGCGTGGGCGGCGAATGTGAGCGTTTGTCTATACGCCATACCTAGAAAAATCTATCGCATGCAGAGGTCTGAAAATTTGTTCTGAAAAGTCCCCATGCATCTCAGATTCACAGTTTCTTGTGTTTTTTTTTTTAATTAGTATTATTTTAAAAAAAAAAATGAGATTTTTAGTGTCTTTATGCGTTTTGCGGCGATTTTGGGACATTTGAAAAAGGAATCCGGTTTCAATCTTTTAGCCGAATATAGTAAATTTTGTCCTCTTTAAAATAATGTTTATTCGGAATTCGTACAGCTATTTATGAATGTTTCCCAGTTTTTTAAATGTCCCTCTTCCGCCGAAAATGAGGACTTAAATTTTTATTAGCGATTTTCTATTTGTAATCTTAATCATCGAAACTTCTGGAGGCACGGCAGTGCCTCCGCCAAGTCGAGAGAGGACAGCCGTAAGCATACTTTTCTGGAAGCAACTCAGGGCACTTTTGACCCCCCCATATCTCCGCGCTGGAGTATCCCAAAAATTTTAAACTTCAATTATAGAGAGTATTTGGCCCACAGGACCAAAATTTAAAATTACAACTTTCTGTCTTTTCTAGTTCAGGCGATATATGAACTCAAACATTCGATTTTTTGTCACTTCTTACTCACTCGTTCACGCGTCATCAAAAAGATTGGGTAGATCCCGTAGCCCCAGAAACTTGGCATTTGGAAAAAAGGTAGTGTTTAGGATACAAAGAAAGGAAAAATTATAAAATCCAGAAAATTCGAAAAAAAAACATTCGAAAATTCAACAAATTCCATCAAAATTGAAAATTGAAAATAATACGATCTTGTAGTCTTGGAAACTTAAGATTTGGTGTGAAGGTAGTGTTTAACATCCAGAAAAAGAAAACATCAAAAACACCAAAAAAATCGAAAGCAAAATTGAAAAAATCGAAGAAATTGAAAAAAAACGAAAATTTGAAGACAATCCGATTTTGTTGCGCTAGAAAATTCAAATTAGGAATAAAGGTAGTATTTAGGATACAGAAAAAGGAAAATTAAAAAAATCCAGAAAATTCGAAAAAAAAAAATAAAAAAAATCGAAAAAAATTGAAAAAATGAAAATAATTTGATACGATAACGCTCGTATTTATAAATTAATTTGGATGAAACTAATTGTGTGTATTAAGCTCACCAATGCCTCGACCGAGTTCGTTGGCCAGCTTGGTCCGCCATCTTGAAACAAGATGGCGGCCACGGAAAATTTTAAAACTAAAATAAATATACAAAAAAGTTAAAAAAATCAAGTTTATTTTTTAATTAGGTGTTAGGACTTGATACAAGGATTCCAGAGCATTTTTTGTTTTACCTCTATCTTAAAAATTGGCTGAGATAGAGCCGTTTGAAATTCTAGGGTGGCTGACATTTTGAAACAAAACAGCACATTACAAAAAAACAACGATAAATTTATGGTCAATAATGGTCAAGCAGCTGCAATCCCGAATGAATACTCCGTGTTATTATAACTGTAACTTTGACTTCGAAATTTTGATACGTTGCATTTTCTATTTGTTGATATTTTTGAACTATGATTTACGCTAAGTGAAATGTTGTTGTTGAAGAGGGATTTTCCATGTAAATCCGAAACGTCCAATTTTAATATGTTTTTAATGTTTTATGAAAGTGTATTGTAATGTCTGTAATTTTAATGATTTTAATATAAATTTATAAGTTTTAGTGAACGCGATTTCTCGCAAATTATTTTCTTTCATTGTTGTAAACATTTTCCCAGTCATACGCATAAAACTATATATTCGTATCCATTAGCGCGAAATTCTCGCCAAACTTGGCGATAATTGGCGAAATCTCGCCAAATTTGGCGACAAAAATAAGTCTTCATAAATGAAGCCAATTTGGCTATTGGTCAATAATTTGGCGAATTTCTTATTCAAATTCAGTATTAACGAATCTTTTGTAAACGTTTCTTTGCATTTTAACTTGCTGTTTTCGAGTAACATTAGCTAAAATTTTAAAACGAAGATATAGGAAAGCTACCTTTTCCTGCCGGTACAGGCCGGAGGACTTTTTTATGAGTTGTCGGATGCAATCTATGTTTTGCATTAAATAAAGTAAAACATTGAAAAACAAATCCCACAGGATGGGGATAGTTTGTTTTAGATAGATTTTAAGATAATTGTCCTATTAGCTAGTACACCTTCCGTTATTGTTTTGTGTTATTTTCCCCGGATTATGCTTTTCTTTTCTTTTGTTTACGAATTTTGTAATAGAAAAGTTCCGCTATAGACTGGCTACGTTATAGACCTTTTTTTTTATAGACAGGTTCATTTTCTTTCACAGGCTTTACTCTATTTAATTTATATATGAAATATTTGTTGTTAAAAGATGTTGGTCGCACAAAAATTTTCACATCTCTCCCTCCCTCCCGACATTACTGGTTGGTTATGGCTTGATAGTCCTTTCTGAATAAAATCATGGTGATTCTAAGATTCTCTTAATTTATCTCTAAATTGAACATAAACGATCCTAAGAAAACGGATCAATGAATTACTATATTGGCATGAGGAAATTTAGTTGCAGAAAAATGGAGCATATAGCTAACATTAAGTCTAATAGGAAAACCACAGCCTTGGCAAGATTGTATTAACAAGAAACCATCCAAATACATTTTTATGAAAGTAATATAATTTTCCCCTCGAATCTATACAAACCATGTATTATAAGAAAAACCGGTACTTCTCTATTATCCCGTCGACCACTTTTCATAACAAAAAACATCGCCAAACTGTAAGATTAAACGCCAAAAATGCAGTCCCATTTACTTGATGTCAGAAGCATTACACGTGTTTGTTATGTCATCAAGTGGTTTTTAATTCGACATTTGCGTGTATTTTTCATTATGTTTTACTGATTTATTAGTTATTTACTTAATTAAAATAACAATTGTGTCCTTAAATTCTTACATTATATTTATTTATTTATTTTGATACTATAATGGCAAAGTTCTCCCGTTTATTTGGCGTTACAGTTTGGCGATAGCTTTTTGTTATGAAAAGTGGTCGACGGGATAATCTGGAGGCACGGCAGTGCCTCCGCCAAATCGAGAGAGGACAGCAGTAAGCATACTTTTCTGGAAGCAACTCAGGGCACTTTTGACACCCCCCCCCCCCCATATCTCCGCTCTGGATCACCCCAAAAATTTGAAACTTCGTTTTTCTAGAGTATTTGGCACACAGGACCAAAATTTAAAATTACAACTTTCTGTCTTTTCTATTTCAGACGATATATGAACTCAAACATTCGATTTTTTGTCACTCACTCACGCGTCATCAAAAAGATTAGGTAGATCCCGTAGCCCTAGACACTTGACATTTGGAAAAAAGGTAGTGTTTAGGATACAAAGAAAGGAAAAATTATAAAATCCGGAAAATTCGAAAAAAAAAACAATCGAAAATTCAACAAATTCCATCAAAATTGAAAATTGAAAATAATACGATCTTGTAGTCTTAGAAACTTAAGATTCGGTGTGAAGGTAGTGTTTAGTATCCAGAAAAAGAAAACATCAAAAACACCAAAAAAATCGAAAGCAAAATTGAAAAAATCGAAAAATCGAAAAAAAATCGAAAAATTTCAAATAATCCGATTTTGTTGCGCTAGAAACTTGGAATTCGGAATAAAGGTAGTATTTAGGATGCAAAATAAAGAAAAATTAAAAATTCCGGAAAATTAGAAAAAAAAATTCAAAAATTCGAAAAATTCGAAAAAAAATTAAAAAATTAAAATAATTTGATTTTTTAGCCTTAGAAACTTAAAATTCGAAGGAAAGATAGTGTTTAAGATTCAGAATAAGTTAAAACTAGTCGTTGGGGGCCACCGTAATACTTACCCATCATGGATATGCATAATGTAAAATATTAAAATAAAAATGTGTAAACTACTTATAAAATGCATTGCAATTCGAATAAAATCGTGGCTTGATGACGTCACAAACTTTAAAGGCTCGATTACTGAATTGCTTGAAAGAGGTTTTTCCTTATAACTCCAAAAATAATAATCCTATTAACTAGCGGTTTATTGCATCTGATTAGGCGTCAAATTTCTAATTAAAATATATCTTTGAAGTGAAATTTGGATGAAATACAGGGTCATGAAAAATCGAAGAGTGTGGAAACAGGATTCCAAATATCTCGGCAACTAATTATCCGATCGACTTCATGCTTTATTCAAAATTTATGTTTTTTTATTGTCTTTTATATTCATTTCTTAAAATATACAATTTCGAAAATTTTTATATACCTTTCATCAGAACGAATATTTCGAGAGTCCGAAAAAAATTGTTCCGGTTAATCGAGGTTATTGAAATGAAATAGGCTTCTTCCCATTATTACATACTAAGTACATACCAAATTGCAAGTCTCTATCTCAATTTTTTCGGGAGATAGAGCGTTTACAGACACACACACACACAGACACACAGACACACAGACGGACGGCAAAAAAATTTTTCTAAAAATATGTTTTTCGGAATCTCCAGTGTCTGAAATGTGTAAATCCGTCAAAAAAAAATTTTCGATTTTCAAAACGATTACAAGACTTACCCTATACTACGTATGATGGGTAAGTAATAAAAAACGCAATAAAATTCGAAAATAAAATAAAAAAAATCGAAAAATAAGGAAAAATCGAAAAATAAGGAAAATTTGAAAATAATTCGATTTCATAGCGCTAGAAACTTGAAATTTGGAATTAAGGTAATATTTAAGATACTAAATAAGGAAAAATTCAAAAATATGGATAATTCAAAAAATACCCATAAATTAGTGCAGACGATATATGAACTCAAAGTTTCGATTTTTTGTCACTCACACACTCACTCACTCTCGCGTCATCAACAAGATTGGGTAGATCCCGCAGCCACAGAAACTTAAAATTTGGAATAAAGCTAGTGTTTCGGATACAAAGAAAGGAAAAATTATAAAATCCGGAAAATAATAATAAAAAAAAAACATTCGACAATTTAAAAAAATTGAACAAAATTGAAAATTGAAAATAACACGATCTTGTAGTCTTAAAAACTTAAAATTTGGTGTGAAGGTAGTGTTTAGAATTCAGAAAAAATCAAAAACACACACAAAAAAAAATTGAAAATAAAATCGAAAAATCGAAAAAAATCGAAAAATTTCAAATAATCGAATTTTGTTGCGCTAGAAACTTGGAATTCGGAATAAAGGTAGTATTAAGGATGCAAAATAAGGAAAAATAAAAAAATCCAGAAAATTAGAAAAAAAAATCAAAAATTAGAAAAATTAGAAAAAAATTGCAAAAAAATAAAATAATTTGATCTTTTGGCCTTAGAAATTTAAAATTCGCGGTAAAGATCGTGTTTAAGATTCAGAAGAAGTTAAAATAAAAACGCAATAAAATTCGAAAATAACATAAGAAAATCGAAAGAAATCGAAAAATAAGGAAATTTTGAAAATAATTCGATTTCATAGCGCTAGAAACTTGAAATTTGGAATAAAGGTAATATTTAAGATACTAAATAAAGAAACATTAAAAAATATGGATAATTAAAAAAAAATAGAAAATTAAAAAAAAAAAATAGAAAGAAAGAAAGAAAAAGAGAGAAATTGAAAATAATATGATCTCGTAGTCTTAGAAACTGAAAATTTGGTGTAAAGGTAGTGTTTAGGATTCAGAAAAAGAAAAAAATTAAAAACACAACAAAAATTGAAAATAAAATCAAAAAATCGAAAAAAAAACGAAAATTTGAAAATAATTCGATTTTGTAAAGCTAGAAATTTAAAATTTTAGGATACAAAAAAAGAAATAAATAAAAAATCTGTAAAATTCGAAAAAAAAAGTTCGAAAAATTGAAAAAAAATTGATTTTGTACCTTTAGAACTTAAAATTCGGCGTAAACTTATTGTTTAGGATACAGAAAAAGGAAAATTAAAACACAATAAATTCGAAAATAGAATAAAAAACTCGAAAAAGATCGGAAATTTCAAAATAATTCGATTTTGTAGCGCTAGAAACTTGAAATTTGTAATAAAGGATACAAAATAAGAAAAAATTAAAAAATCCAGAAAATTATAAAAAAAAATTCGAAAAAATCAAAAATTGAAAATAATTTTATCTTGTAGTCTTAGAAACTTAAAACTTTGTGTAAAGGTACTATTTACTATTCAATAAAAGGAACAATTAAAATATTCGTTAAATTCGAAAATAAAATCGAAAAATCGAAATATCTTTAAGAAATCGAAAATTCGAAAACAATTTTATTTTGTACTGCTAGAAACATTAGTTTTAAGAAAATTGTCCTATTAGCTAGTGCAATGCCCCTAATTGTTTTATGTTATTTCCCCCGGATTATGGTTTTCCTTTCTTTCGTTTACGAATTTCGTTATAGAAAAGTTCCACTATAGACTGGCTACGATATAGGTGATTTCTTTATAGACAGGTTTGTTTTCTTTCACAGGTTGTACTTTATTTACTTCACATATGAAATATGGATTGTTAAATGATGTTAGCCCCACAAAAATTTTCACAGCTCCCCCTACCCTCCCGACATTATTGGCTGGTTATGGCTTGTTAATCCTTTCTAAATAAAATCATGGTGACTCCAAGAGTCACTTGATTTATCTCTAAATTGAAACTAAATGATCCTAAGAAGACGGATCAAATAATTACTATATTGGCATGACAATCAGGTAACTTAGAATTAAAATCGAAAAATCAATAAATTTATAAAAAGTCGAAAATTTGAAAATAATTCGATTTTGTAGTCCTAGAAGCTTGACATTTGGCAGAAAGGCAGGGTTTAGTACACAAAGTAAGGAAAAATTAAAAAATCCGTAAATAATAAAAAAAAGACTAAAAAAACAAAAAAAAAACATCGAAAAAAGGAATATAGTTTGATTTATTGGAAATTTCCGGAAATTTTAATTTTGACTTTCTTTTTATACTAAAAAGTTCTTTTATGTTAAATATCAAGTATCTAGGGCTGCGAGTAATATCTCAGATGGATAGTACCTATCCTGGAAGCAATTGAGAGTACTTTTGACACTCCCCCTCTCATAACTTAGTGCTTGCCTAGGAACCTGAAATCTCTTTTCATCTACAGTACTTTGCAAACGAAACTAAAGCTTCAAATTTTTTATACCTGTAAATAATAGGGACAGAGTGTGGGCTTAGCGAAAATCAGTGGATGATCTCCAAAAAGAACCCAAAATCAAGAAAAGGGGGATTACTTACAAAAAGAAGTGAAATCTCATCAAAAAGTCACCTGTAAAAAATGCAGCCAAGTCTCGTAACTCATTTACCGTAAAAAGTACTGAGATCGTATAAAGCCAAGTTTAACTATCTTATTAACTCTGAAATTTTCATTCACAAATCACTCCTAGTCTCTACATCTTTAGTTAATTATTATTTTGTGACTTGGCAATTACGCAGCACAGGGAAGTTATTACACCTTACTATGTTATGGGATGGGATGGGATAGTTTAATTAAGGCAAATTATATACGCACAGGCAAGTTATTACACTTTAATATGTTATAGTATTATTTGATTAAGACTAACTATATACATCACATTCTCGTGCTACGTAATTGCCAAGTCACAAAATAATAATTAACTAAAGATGTGGAGACTAGGAGTGATTTGTGAATGAAAATTTCAGAGTTAATAAGATAGTTAAACTTGGCTTTATACGATCTCAGTACTTTTTACGGTAAATGAGTTACGAGACTTGGCTGCATTTTTTACAGGTGACTTTTTGATGAGATATATTTTATGTCCCTGTATGGAGAAAAGTTCAGGAATTGTTTAAAAAATTAAAAATATGAAATAGATCTTTTTTTGCTATTTTTTAAAGTAATATTTATTAATTGTTTCTCAAACGGAATGGCTATCTTCAAGGGGATTTTTATTACTCCCATCAATTAGAAACATATCAAATTGGTTTGCCTGGTGACAAAACAATCTTACTTTATCGTGACGAAAGGGAGAGATCTCTATTAATTTGTTTATCATTCTGCTACCATTGTACAACTCGGTTTCACGTATTTATGAAGGGTCCGGATTATTGCGATTGCTTTTTTTACGATCGCTGCGTACGATGGCGAAAGCATTAAAATAAAGAAAAGAATTTGTGTATAACATTTACTTCAGGATTTTTATTTATTCATTTATTTATTTTTGCGATGACATTTTTAAATGTATATTTCATAAAGTTATTTTACGATTACGCGTTTTACAGAAAGAAGTCATTTATACGATGCCGCTCATTAAAGAAATATCCTCGTTATAGTGATTGCTTTTAACAATTGATAAAAAACAATCGAAATTTTCAGAGTTTTACTTATTTATTTGTTAACAGTTATTCGTTTAATTATTTATTTATTTGCGAGAGCAATTTTAATTGTTTATTTTTAAAAAGTTATTTTTTCGAGTTCCCGTAAAAACAAAGTCTTCACGTTACAGTGATTGATGTATTAACGATCACTCAGTATGATGTAGAATGTAAGGCACCCACCGCTAAGTTCGTTGTATATTATATTTAAGGCAATTTTAGGAATATTCGAGGTAGTGCCAGGCAACGCCGGGCGGGTCCGCTAGTTTAAAAATAAATTGTAGATATGTTACGCTTAAATGTTGCGCACAAAAAAAATGAAAATTACATTTAAAAGGAAACAAATTTAATACCTTAGCTAGGGAAATAATATAAAAACAATGTATGTTACGCAATGAATACGTTTAGTACACAAAGGAGATTAATTTGCAACTAACGTTTGTAATCTATTTATGACGTGAAAAATGATATGGAATATTTAATTAGTGAATGCATTAAATATAAAAGAGGAAGTCCTGGGGTGGTGAAAAGAACTGTGTAAGTGTATCAGAATTAATTCAGTAGGAAGATGGTAGAGGATACAACTTTCTCTGTTGCATATTTTCCTTATTTATGCAGCATAAAAACAAAAACTTCAACTATTCTGAAAATAAAATATAAACCAGAATCAGTGTACGCAGAAAAAAATCCAGAGATGGGCTAGATTTTGAAGCACATGTGCCTTTAGTCCCACTAAAAAAAAAAAAAAAAAAAAAAAAAAATGCCTAGAATCCCTCGTGCAAGATATCATCATAAAAATAAATACAAAATGTAACAAATGAGACATATTAAAAATCCCGAAAAAAAAAAAGCTTCTACTGGTTCTTTTCAAAATAAAGAATTAAATTTTTTTATTTTTTCAACAGGGATGCCACACTTAATGAATCTCTTATTTAAGATATTGTTTTAACAAATGGACGTAAAAAGTAAAACGGTGCTAAAAATTGTATTTCACAGGGGTTTAGGGGAGGGCAGAGTGCTCTCCCCTGACGAAAACTCCTGAGTTTTTTTTTCTACGTTATTAATTATTTTAAATCATTTGAGTAATATAAATATTTTTTTTTCTTTCAAAATCATAAGAGAAAAAGAAATTTTAGTTACATAAATAAATAAAAAAAAAAAAAAAAATAAAAAAAAAAGGAGGGGCAATTGTCTTGGTGGAATGAGGGAGGTTAGACATTATGGCATTACGGAAGGGGGAATTTGTATTTATTTAAAAAGCATAAAACATCAAATCCTTCGGGAGAAAGGAGTGACATTTGGATACTCCAGGTGAATATGATTCCCTCGTTGGCAGGTTTAAAGTTTGGAACTTCTAAATTTTTAATCGTTGCAAAACAAATTACATTGCGGGTAGTTTTTAAAGCATAACTCTGAAGCTACAAGGCAGAACGAGTTTTAATGGTGAATCTCTGTGTTTAAAGCTTCTAGAAATTGATTTCTGTTAAAAATAAAACTCATAGGTCATAATTCACATTGAAAATTCATTTATGTTAGAGACTATTCAATTCAATTCAGTTTTGCGATACTATTTTGAACAAATCATTTGTTGGTTATATTTTGTGATTCTCAGGAAGCTATTTCGATTAGTTTAGAAACACCCTATTGAATAAACATTGATATTCTAATTGTACTCCCCCTCCCCTTCCTTTCTGTCAATATTGACGGTGATATCCCACATTTGCCATACAAGGTCTATACTCTCTGTGCTAGTCCAATCGTGTGACCCAAAAAATTTCGAAGGGAAAGCAAATAAGTTTTGCTCGGGATGATGAATGGATTCTCTCAGGAATTTGGAGCAAGGGATTCGCAAGAGGGAAAAAAAAAGAGAGAGAGATGCAACCCCTGCACGCAATAGTTCAAAGTTCAGACAGAGATCAAAACAATTAAAAACTTTTGGCGAAAAAGTTACACCCAGATCAGTTTACTTGGTCAATCGGTTTACAAGAACTGGATAGGACTTATTTTAACCCTTTGAAAGGCGATGGCATATATAAGGTGTCCCTGAACTCATAGGCCAAAGTGTAAGGGGTGATAAAACACGCCTGATCAAGTTCAAAACACAACACAATGTAGGGTCGTAACTCAAGCAGTGAAGCACTACAGGGCGCTTTCTGATTGTGGAGAGAACCATATTTTCTACACAATATCTAACAAATGATTGCTGATTTTATTTATGCGGAATAGTGTTACTAACTAGGACACTAATATGGATGAAAATTAGAAGAAGAAATAAAGAAATTGCAAAGTAAGTAGCTAAAGAGTGTGAGAGGGGGGGGGGGGGGGGTATCTTAAATTGGACCAGACGTTGAGGGTGAATCAAAACTCATGGGCAAAACTGTAAGGAGTGATAAAACGCATCTAAACAAGCTATTTTCGTCATATAATGCATGGGCGTATCGCAAGCGGCGAATCGCTAGATGGCGCTGTCATTAAACAGATAAAGCGCTTGTTTTTCACACACATCGTCATTTCTAAAGTGGATTGCAAAAAGGATGGCTGCTTTTACTAATCAGGAAAAGGCGGACATGCATGAAGTGCATGTTACTGCGGTTGTGAGTGCTCTGGAAGTCCTAATTGCGTAGTAAAAAGGGTTATCTCCACAATCAGAAAGTACCCTGTAGCACTTCACTTCTTGATTTACGGCCATGCATTGTAGTGTTTTAAGCAAGTCTAGGCGTATTCTATCACCCTTTACAGTTTGGCACATGAGATCAGAGACATCCTGTGTATATTTATGCCACTTCACTTTAATTCCCTACTGCCGAAATTGTACCAGAATTTTAGAATTATTTTATTTTATTTTATTTATTTTATTTTATTTTTATTTTTTATATAATGCGCATGAAGGAAAGCACTTATTTATTTTCAAACAAATTTGTTCGTAAATCCTGTTGGCAGTCAATCATTTCAATACTTTAGTAACGGCCCTTAAAGGGCTAAGAAATGAATTTTCCGCACTAAAATTGTTGGAGGTTCATTCTCATTTCGTACAAAAATATACAAAAAGAAAAAAGGGGGGAAAAAAGAAAAAATCAGGACAAATGCGAGTAGGACTCGCACCCTGAGAGTTCTCTACTCTTATGTTATTATTACAGTTACAAAATATTCCGTTGCTATGTGATAATATGGTGTTAGTGCCGATTGTGGAAATTCGTGAGTTTGTCACGTAAGAAATCGGCATATATTTATAAATTAATGATTTATGGATATTTTCCTTTACATTATTTTGCTATAAGATCTTCCTTCGTGCCCAAATTACATTTTTTAGACGATTTTCGTGATAACTACAGAACTATTTTACATAAAATATTTGTGTTTTAAATATTCATATTGGCAAGTCTTATTCTGAACTACCTTTCTACACTGTAATTTCTATGATAATAATGCCGTTTGAAGTTTTGATAACGTGAACAGCTTTCCAAAAAAGAAGAGAATCCATTCTTCGCAATTGGTAAAGCACCAAGTGCTTTACCAATTAAGACATCCGGTCTAGCACCGGTGGTTGTACGCTGTTTACTAAAGTGACAATTCACATCCTTTGTATTTCAGTGAAATATTAATTAGTATATAAATATTCACCGATACTGGGTTTGATTTGTCTCATGTATCTAGGATTTGTGCTCATGATTGACGTTCCATCTTGTGCTGCAAGGTTGTAGCCCAACCATATAAGAGTGAGAGAATGCTAGACCGGATGTCGTCCGGATGGCTTAATTGGTAAAACACTTGGTCCGCTATACCAAGGGATCCAAGATCGAACCCCGGTCTGGACATTTTTTCACTCTGCTGGTTGTACGCTGTTTAGTAAAGTGATAATTCACATCCTTTGTATTTCAGTAATTTACAGCGTAATTTCAGCTCTGCTGAAAATTAATTAGTATACAAAAAGCATGTTTTAACGAAATGTCAGTGTATTATGTCAGAAGCCTGTTCAAAATCCTTTCATATGGTTTCTGTATCTCATTCATCATTCTGCGTTTTGTAAGAAATTTGCAGTTGGAAATTTGTTTCGTGTTTTTCAAGAAGCGGATGACGTCATCTTCTAATGCAGTTAAAACACGATTTTTATTTTTTTTTTCTCGCGCATGCCTTTTGCTATCTTTAATCAGATTTCACCGTAACTTTGATGGAATAAATGAGACAATATTCTGGCTTGACTAATGTTTGCAGATATTTTTGTCCTTATTTTTTTTAGAAGTTTAAACCTGCATCTAAAAAATATTAGATATAGCTAAAAATTATTAGACGGCAGTGCGAAATCCTCGCACGGGTCCACTGGTATGTATTATTTCCGTTGTCAACATCTCTTTTTCTAAGCGTTCGTTTTCTGGCCCTTTTTCTTAAAATTAAATCCCTTTTTCTAAGACTTACAAAACGCAAAACGATGAAAGAGATACCATATGAAAGGATTTTGAACGGACTTCTGACATACTACACTGACATTTCACTAAAACATGTTTTTTGATTAAAAATTGCCGTTAATTAAAAATTAAATCAGCTTTGTTTTCACAAACGAAATGAAAGGTTTTCTCAAATCAGTGTTGCCACAAAAATAAAATACCGCATTATATCATGCTCAACAATGATTCTAAAAAAAAAAAATAGTACAAAAAAAATGGGATGTCTCCGCACGTGTTTATTTTATATTTATGATTAAAAAGAAAAGTTCAGATTCACAAATGTTTAGAAAAAGACACCATCGATCGATCGAATCAGTGAAATTTCACGCATAGCCTAAAAAGTATCCTTTGTTGTATTAAATTGGGTTTTTCATTTATTCAATTTATTTTTCTTTGTCCCGTGTTTTTCCCGACGCGGATGACGTCATCCTCTAATGCAGTTGAAATAAAATTTCTTTTTTTCCTCTTCCTCAAATTTCTTTTGTTATCTTCGATTAGTTTTTACTGTAACTTTGATGAAATAAAGGAGATGATATTCGGGCTTGACTAATGTTATTTGCAGATATTTTTATCCTTCATTTTTTTTTAAAGTTTAAACCTGCATCTAAAAAATATTAAACTGCAGTACGAAATCCTCGCACTGCACCACTGGTTTTATTTTTTTATTGTTATTTCTGATTCGAAAGAACTCGACTATGTTCAATATTCTATTTACCTTTTTCTTTAATTAATAAAATATCTTGAATAGTGAATAAGTACTGCAACAATATTCTGCACATAACATATCAATAATTGCAGCCTGTGAATGTCAATAAAACTTTATGCTGCTTACAACAGGGTCTATGACATTTAGCTGCAAATGTGTTTGTATTGTCAGCATTGTCTGATTGATTTGTTCACCTCTCATTTTTTCAATATTTTCATACATATGCGAACTTATTTCAGTGAAAACAATAAGCAACAGAATATCACAACAGTAAAAAGAAAAAAAAAAGAAATAATTGTAGCGCATCTGGACGTTGAACTACGGAAAACAAGAGGCTACAAAACTACCGTGTATTCTGAAATAACTGAAAGAGGAAAGGAAAAATGTTTCGCACGCATGAGTTATTCAATATCATTATTAATAATATTGTGAAATATATACAGGATGTCCCAAAAACATAGAAACGCGCTTTTAAGTTTTTACCTGTTGGAAATACGTAGCCAATATACATTGCAAAAGGGTTTAAAAATATTTATTTACCTTTATCAAATCAATTAGGTAATGCTGACAATACAAAAACACATTTGCAGCTAAATGTCATGGGCACTGTTATAAGCAGCATAAAGTTTTATTGGCATTCACAGGCTGCAATTAGTGAAATGTTATAGTGAGGTATTATTTAAGACTGTGTTGATGAAATGGCTTAGCCATTAATTTTTAAAAAATTACAACTTTTTAATACCTTCCAACATAGTTAAAAAGTAACTACAAGGTGATTTTTTTTTAAAGTTGTGAAAGTAAAACACTATAACAAAAGAACCACTGATCCAAATGACCTGAAATTTCACCAGTATGCTCCCAAAGCAATGGGTATTTTTTAGGTATGGTTTAAACAACTTAAAATCGCACCGACAGATGGCGCTGTAAGGTAGCAGAAACAAAGAAAATCATCTGTGGGAGGAAAACAATGGACGGTACTTTAAGAAACCATCTTCCGTAGGCCCTTTGTCGTCATTGGACCTTTTCTTAAATTCTTAAGTTTCCTAAATCTCTTAAGAGCAGTTGCTGCGCTGTCATTATTCTGATAATACAGTTTCACTAACAACGCACGGTCCGTCAATGACGCAGTCATAGCGAGGATTTCTGTAGAAAAATGAACACGAGTTGTGCGTACTTCACGTTCTTATCGCCAATGTGCATGTGCCGGGCGCAAGTTCATCTCCCGACTTTACTGCATGTACAGCGCCATCTGTCGGTGCGATTTTAAGTTTTTTTTAACCACGCCTAAAAAATTCCCATTGCTTTAGGAGCATACTGCTGAAATTTTAGGTCATTTGGATCAGTGGTTCTGTTGTTATAGAGTTTTACTTTCACAACTTTAAAAAAATCACCCTGTAGATTAATCTTAACACAATTATTCTAATTGGTAAATAAATCATATAATTACAACCCATACACTGCAAAAAAAATTTTTTTTGATTTTACAGTATGAGTTATTTACCAACTGGAATAATTGTGTTAAAATTAATCTAGTGAAATTACGTACATGCGATTTATTCTGTTGAACTGATTCATAAATTCAGATATCAGACCAGATGCTATGATCAATAATGTTAACTGGATGAATTACGTCCTACAGATTTGTCAAAGTTACCTCAGTTGGCAGAGCATTGGCAGCTTCAGACAAGAGGTCCTGCGTTCAAAACCTGACCTGGACATTTTTCGCCCATTTGGAAAATTACAACACATAGTTGAAAAGTATTTATCAATCGGTTTGTCCGGCCGTCTGTCTGTGTATCCGTCTGCCCGTGCTCTAACTCGCGTAAATATGCTAGGATCACTATGTAATTGTTCTATGTTATTGAAGTTCACCATGGCCATGTTCGGTATTGAAAATGAAGTGTGCACCATTTATGATTACCTTCATGGACAATCAAAAATATTCCATTACATTACGGTCAATGGTGAAAATATTTATTCGGTGTACTTTAATGTCGTTACACTGTTTCAAATATAATAAAGAAGAAATGTGCCCAGTTATTACTGATGGCATTGAGCTCACAGGCTATTCACCCTAATTGTATATTACACTCTTATTTCAAAGAATAATGCCCCTCAAAAAATTAAGAAACCAACAATAAATTAAGGGGGAATTAGCCCCCCGTTCCCCCTCTTTTTACTTAACCAATAATCCTCCAAAACTAATCAGAGACGCGCCTTATCACAATAAACATATATACAAAATTTGAAGCAAATCGGCTAATTCTGCATGAAAAGCCCAATTATCTAAATTAATGGGGGGGGTAGCCCCCCCCCCGTCCCCCACTTTATACTTAAACAACGAACCCTCAAAACTAATCAGGGAAGCGCTTTATCACAATGAACCTATAAGCAAAATTTGAAGCAAATCGGATAATTTTGCATGAAAAGCCCATTTATCTAAATTAAGGGTGGATTATCCCCCCGTTCCCCCACTTTATACTTAACCAATGAACCAACAAAACTAATGTTCGAAAGTGTCTTATCACAATGAACCGTATATAAAATTCGAAACACATCGGATAATTCTGCATGAAAAACCCATTTATCTAAATTAAGGGGGGGGGGGTTAGCCCCCCGTTCCCCCCTTTATACTTAACCAATGAACCCCCAAAACTAATCAGGGAAGCGGCTTATCACAATGAACCTATAAACAAAATTTTAATCAAAACGGATATTTCTATAAAGAGTTATCGCGTTACGTACATACATACATACAGAACGGGTGGGCACATTAGCTCTCAGGCTTTGATAGCCTGTGAGCTAATAAAACTAATAAGAGTTGTACGACAACGTGTTATCTATGGAGTATGGAATAAGTTACAACTATAATTCCTTTGACACTCAAAAGTATTCCGTTAACATTACAGTGAATGCGTAAAAATCGTTTTTAGTGCATTTTAAACAACACATGGTTGAAAAGTATTTATCAATCGGTTTGTCTGGCAGTCTGTTTGTGTATCCGTCTGCCCGTGCTCTAACTCGCGTAAATATGCTAGGATCACTATGTAATTGTTCTATGTTATTGAAGTTCACCATGGCCATGTTCGGTATTGAAAATGAAGTGTGCACCATTTATGATTAGCCTTCATGGACAATCAAAAATATTCCATTACATTACGGTCAATGGGGAAAATATTTATTCGGTGTACTTTAATGTCGTAACTTATCTGTTTCAAATATAATAAAACTGATAAGAGTTGTACGACAACGTGTTATCTATAGAGTATGGAATAAGTTACTACTATAGTTCCTTTGACACTCAAAAGTATTCCGTTAACATTACAGTCAATGCGGAAAAATCGTTTTTAGTGCATTTTAAACAACACATGGTTGAAAAGTATTTATCAATCGGTTTGTCTGGCCGTCTGTTTGTGTATCCGTCTGCCCGTGCTCTAACTCGCGTAAATATGCTAGGATCACTATGTAATTGTTCTATGTTATTGACGTTCACCATGGCCATGTTCGGTATTGAAAATGAAGTGTGCACCATTTATGATTAGCCTTCATGGACAATCAAAAATATTCCATTACATTACGGTCAATGGGAAAAATATTTATTCGGTGTACTTTAATGTCGTAACTTATCTGTTTCAAATATAATAAAACTGATAAGAGTTGTACGACAACGTGTTATCTATAGAGTATGGAATAAGTTACAACTATAGTTCCTTTGACACTCAAAAGTATTCCGTTAACATTACAGTCAATGCGGAAAAATCGTTTTTAGTGCATTTTAAACAACACATGGTTGAAAAGTATTTATCAATCGGTTTATCTGGCCGTCTGTTTGTGTATCCGTCTGCCCGTGCTCTAACTCGCGTAAATATGCTAGGATCACTATGTAATTGTTCTATGTTATTGAAGTTCACCATGGCCATGTTCGGTATTGAAAATGAAGTGTGCACCATTTATGATTAGCCTTCATGGACAATCAAAAATATTCCATTACATTACGGTCAATGGGGAAAATATTTATTCGGTGTACTTTAATGTCGTTACACTGTTTCAAATATAATAAAACTGATAAGAGTTGCACGACAACGTGTTATCTATAGAGTATGGAATAAGTTACAACTATAGTTCCTTTGACACTCAAAAGTATTCCGTTAACATTACAGTCAATGCGGAAAAATCATGTGCATTTTTTCAGTGCATTTTAATGATGTTACACTGTTTTAAACATAATGAAATTTATATGCCTCACTGAGGTGGATGGTACTATGTTTTCTACGGACTAATGTGTAAATAGCGATTATAGTTAGTTTACAGTGACGTACAAAATAATTCTATTACATTTTGATCTACGGGGAAAAATCGTTTGCAGTATATTTTAATGATGTTATACTATTTCGGCCATAATGAAATTGACATACAGTACTGAGGCGCACTACAGACTACAACGTATTTTCTATAGATTATTGAGTACGTAGAAATTATCGTTTATTCACAGATACACTGAAAATAATTCGGCTCCATGATTAACTATGAGCCATAACTGCTGGATGTGCATTTTCAGCTGTGATATGCATTTTAAAACTAACATCTTTATTGTGCATTACGAGGTGTGCATATCATATACAGGGCTCCACGAAAGAATTGCACACATTACCGGCTATGGACAGCCATTTCTAAAAATTAATTTTCGCAACGGGTTTTTTTTTTTGTAATGTTTATTTAGATATCTCATTTCATTGCATTAACAAAAATTAAGTTTTTTAACATTATTCCGATAGTGTCGGAAAGTGTTTCAGAATCTATTCCGTGATGCATGATTTTTTTTCTTGTTTAAATATTTATATGTTCTATGGGTCCTATAAGTTACAGTTGGAAAAAAAAATCCGTGCTCTGACAAGTACAACGGTAAAAATTCCATTCTTCCACGGTCAAAACTTACCAAGTTATGATACTTTGAACTTTATGAAATTGTTGTTCTTTTCAGCGCTAAAATTAGACAGATACTTTTTTAGTATCGGCAAGCTCCAAAATTTCATAAAATGCAAACCATCATAACTCAGTGAATTTTGGTCGTAGTAAAATGAAGTTTTTATTGTTGTACTTGTCAGAGCATGAATTTGTTTTTCTAAGTATACGTTATAGGAACCAGAGACAATATAAAAATTTAAAAGGTGTAATTATTATAGCAAATTTTTAGATTAGTTTCTTGTCTTTAAAAGTCTCAGAAAAAAAATGAAAAAATAAAATAACAAATCCCCAGAAGCATTTCATCCCAAAAGCGACGTTGAGAATTACATTGCCTAAACGATTTATAGAACTTTAAAAGAACCCGATGGAATATACAGAGTGTGCCAAAAAGATTAAAATGCGCTTTAATTTTTTTTTTAAACCTGTTGGAGATACGTAGGTAATGTAAATTTCAAAGTGTTCATATATAAGGTAGGATTTAAGATTTTATTGGTCCTGGCATTAATTTTCAAAAGTTACATATTTTAAATTTTTATACGATCTCTTGATCCTATAAGTTATGTTTAGAAAAAAAATTACATGCTATGACAAATACAACACGAAAAATTCTTCTTTTTCGATCAAAATTCACCTAATTTTAATACTTTGAATTTTAGGAAATTTTGGAACTTTCCGTCAATAAAAAAACGTGTGACCTTTTTTTAAAAAAAAAATAATTTATTATCTATATATGTATCTTTAATACCAATTTTATTTCTTCTAAAATAAATATTCCGTTTTTAGTGCCTGTTGATAATTTATAAAATTCAAAGCATCATCTCTGTAATGATTTGTTGTAAAATAATAAGGTTCAGGGTGTCCGAAAAATTACAGGTGCGTTTGAAAAATGAAATAAAGAAAAACGGATAGGGGTAGAATTGCACAGTTTTCTGCATTCTGCTTGGGAAACCAGTAAATTTTCAATCAAACAGAACTTCAAATTTAGTTACGAAGTTTACCAACAGATAGTGCTAGTAAGAGGGAAAATTGAAAAAACTGTATGAATATGTTGAGAAGATGTCTGCAAAAACTAAATAACGATATTTTCAATATATTCACCATTTTCAACAAAAACATAGCGCAGTTTGAGGATAAAATTATCAGGCCGGATGAAAAGTGTTTATGGTTTCGGTCTGTCTGTCTGCTCGTTCTTTAAATCAGGTAAATATAGTTGCCTCCCGATCAGGTTGCCTTCCGATAATTTATCGGATAATAGCCGATTATATATGTTATTGAAGCCATGTTTGGTATTGAAAATGAAATGCGTCGACTTTATAGTTAGTTTATAGTGGCACTCAAAAGTTACCTTATGGTCTATGAAAAAAGTTGTTCGCAATGTATTTTAACTATATTTAACTATTTCAAACATATTGAATAAGTTGATTTTTATCACTGAGGTGCACTATACAATATGATTACTGTAGAATACGGTGCTTATAGCATTTATCGTTCATCTACAGAAACACACAAAATAATTCGGCAGCGATAATTGCTGGAAGTATGTTTTCAGTTGCGGTATATAGTTTTAAATTTAACTAATTTTTTGCATATTACTTGGTACGTATAAATTCTACAGATCATACAAATGGCTTCACTAAATAATTCTAATGCATTTCCTTTTATTAACGGAAATTGATGAAATGGAATTTTCAACTGTGTTATGAGATTCCTACCTGAGCTAAACATTGATACACTATGTAAGCATATATACAAATCTATAGATCATATACAGGGCTGCACAAAAGAATTCGGATATTTTTCTGACTATAGATGGTAATTGCTAAAATTGAGTTTTCAAATGTGTTATGCGTTTATAAATTGTTTGCTTAGATATCCTCTTTAACCTTATTGAATGATAAAGTTTTGTTACAGTATTCTGAATGTGTTGGAAAGTGTTTCATAATTTATGCTTGACGTATGATTTTTCTTTCTTATTTTTAAAAAGTCTGATATGGAGCTAAGCATTACCATTCTCATATTCTAATTCAAATTCTTCTTATCTTTTAGGTTTGGTCTTGTTTTTGTTTTAGATACATTTTCTACTACTTCGTCTTACAAGACGATTCCTCGTTTTGGGAATCTTTCTAATGATTCCTCTATCATCTTATCTGCGGGAATGTAATTTAACTCAAATGATACAACATCAAACAAATCCACTTTAATGCATTCAGGAGTAGATCCTCGGATGAGATCGTAAGTGGGTCATTCAGCTCGATTATGATTTAAATGCTGGCTACTCATCCATAAAACTTACGCAAAAGCACTCATTACAAGATGACAAACGATAAGAAGCGTTTTCTTGTGTGATGAATTAGTACAAAAGCAGACGCGCACAGAATACATTGTTAGAAGTATTTGGAAAACAAAAGCATAACTTCTGACTTGTTTCCCCATAGCTTTTGTGATTTTTTTTTTTAATGAAATTTTAAATTTTGGTTTTGTAAGGAAGTTTCCACATATTAAATGAAAAGAAAAGAAGTGTGCAGTATAAATAAACTAGATAGTATTTACTTTATTATTTTAACTTAATTATACTGATTGGTAAATATATCATACGAATTGAAAATTTTCCAAGTCAGTGAAAAGTGTCAAAGTCGGGGGGGGGAGGGGGGGTGGAACCCAAGACTTTTTAGCTTAAATTACCAACGATCTGCCTATGGAGCTATCTAGGCCGACAACCAATCGACACATTTCACTCAGATAACCTTATTGGCAATAGCAACTGGTTTACCATGTAAATAGTTCAACAGAATATACCGTGGTATACTGGAGTTTCATTACCTGAGGTACAGTCTGTTGAACTGTCTACAAGGCAGACAAGTGGCAATAAGTGTATCTGAGTGAAACGTGTCGGTCGGTTGTAGGTCCAGGTATCTCAGTAGGCAAGTCGTTTCCAATTTAAGCCAAAAGGTCTTGCGTTCGACTCCCGGCTTGGACACTTTTTCACTCAGTTGGGAAATTTTCAATTCGTAGATAGTATTTATTCGGATTATAGAAAATGGTTTAATTTGGGATAACAGGTACTTAAAAAAGAACTTTGAAAAGTAATTTCTACCTAAATATAGAATAACATAAGCTTTTAAGACTTTTTTTTTCAAAAATCAGGTAATGAAAATACCGAAAATATGCAATAGATCCCTTCAGAGCCTGACTCAAACATCGAAACAAATAAACACCCGATAATTATTTTAGGCGCCTGAAATTCTGGGATCTAAAACCCGTGCCTGACCTTGTTAAGCCAATGCCAGCTCCTAGATGTCTTATAGATACTGTATAAATAAATGATTCGTTTTTATATTTTTGGCTATACAAGCGGCTATTTATCGTATACGTTTGCACAGTATGTCTTCTCTAACTAAATTCACTGCCTAATTCTGAGACGAGGAGACTAAGTCTGTGCAGCACCCTCCCGGTACCTTTTATTAAGGTTAAAAAAAGAAGCTCTATAACTTTATCATTGAATGTTGTCCAAATCTCCTATAATTTTTAGTTGCAAACTCTAACTCTGGAATTTAACGCCAAGGCGCCCTTCGAGGTACCGTATTGTATAGCCGTACTACAACTAGACACCATATTCAGGGCTATAGCTAATTTCATTCACCAGTTCTTTGAGGGTAAACGGATCTAAGTACTTATTCTATATATATACATGAGTCATTCTTCCATTTTCAGTGCTAAATTTTTTGAAAGAAAAATGTAAATTAAGGGTAGTAAAAAAAATTTTTTTTTTGCTTTGAAGTTATCTAAGATTCTACCAATATTTTTACACGTCGTGAAAATATTTTATTAAACGTGCATTATCACATTACCTAGATAAGGGGTGGCGAAACTTTTCACATCCGCGTACCATTTTTTTTTTTTCAAAAAATGCTTTACATAACAATGACGGGGCAACTAAAAAACAAATTTAGTGAATCAAAAAATTATAAATCGGAATTGATCGATTTTTTTTTATTATTTCTTAAAAAGTATATGTGTAGCATATATTTCGGTATTACACTGTAATACTTATAGTAATAATTACATTTTAGAAAGTAATAAAATAAAAATAAACATGCGATTAAATGCGATTTCTGATGTTGCATCTTAGATAAAAAATGATTGGTATCAGGATCATAGTTACTTTTAAAAGAATGAAAGATGAAATGGAGCTATCTGACCAATGGTTTCTATTTAAGTTTTCATAATATTCATTTGCGAAAATAATGATTCGTAGAACATAGATAGACGGGAAAATTATTAAAATGGCAAATGCCAGTTTCTTTAAATAGATTAGAAATTAAATACAAAGTTTCCACCCTTTTATCATTAAAATTTGTACTTATAATGTCTTTCATTTTTGGTAGTTCCCGAATCTTTTGTTAGCTTGATAATATTTTGAGCACGTATTAAATTAGATTGAAATTAAATAAGTTGCAGTTAAAATTCTTCAATGTTCAATGTATCGATTTTAGACAAGCCCAGTTTCTATTTAATTTCGTGCATTTTGTCAATATAACTTGATTTAGAACCTCAATCAACACTGTGCCAAAAATATTCTGCCACGTGCCACTTATGGTACGCGTGCGATAGGTTTGCCGTCTCTGATTCTGGAACAGTGGTTCCTAAACTTATTTTGACCACGCCCCACCGAAGCATTTCTAAAATCATGATGCCGATGCCGCCCCACTTCTCATGAAATATGTGTTTCTTATTATTTAAATGTGAACTCGTATTCACACAGAGAACACCTTAAAACGACATTTATCTCTTTGCAACGGACGTTCCATATGATTCTTTTAATTTTTAGATACCATTACTTTCCGAATTCTAATTAATTAAACGCGTGAAAATTACTGTTCGAAATTAATAGTGTCCAATTCAAGGATTTTGTTCACCCTATAACGCACACGTATACATGTCGCTAATCGCAAAGTGATTAACAATGACAAGTCATTTTTACTTTTTAACACTTTCCAGCCTTTTTTTTTATTACTGTTAATTTAACGGTATAATACTGGCAGCTGGGGTGCAAGCACTATGCCGCAAAATCATTTTTTTTTTTTTGCAGTATAGTATATTATGTGACAAATAAGATGATACTTGGCACAATACAATGAAGTAGTTAAAACAACATTTTTAGCACCAGAACTTTTTATCTTATCACAGACTAGTTTTGGTAGTAGTTAACGTATCTTCATCAGTGCAAAGCATGATGGATTTTTGCTGAAAAACCCGCTTCCTTTCCATATATTTGATCAAAAATCCATCATTCTTTGCACTGATGAATGTACGCTAAATGCTGCCGAAACTAGTCTGTGATACGACAAAAAGTTCTGGTGCTAAAAACGATGTTTTAACTGCTTATATCATATAATAGTTCAGATTTCCTCCCGACGGAAAATGTAGGAATTGTGATGCTATGATTGCAACAATATTTTCCTACATTTCATTTAAAAGTTCTTACTTCACCTCTTTGACATCAAACTGATGAGAGCATGCGAACAAAATTCTATTTCAATGAAGTAACTGCTTGGGTGGACAATTGTTACAAGTTTCATAACAATGATACTTGCAAATGCATCTAGAACAAAGGGATGTGCGAAAAAATAATAATAATGAAAAAAGAGAATGGAGGGGGCAGTTTTGTTGTTCTACACTTTTTGTTTCGTTTTCCCCTTTTGCACTTCTTCCGCGCTGCGTATGGTATCCGATTAACCACTCCTGACCTGAATTTGGGCCTTTCGCAGGTTAATGGCCGCAAGTCAATGTAAGTGAACCCTCGGGACACACTTAATGTTTCACAGTTATAACACAAACAAGTGAGAAAAGATGAACCATCATATTTGGCATCTTATCGCCTGCAAATTAAATGCTCACTATTTAAAAATACTGAGGGTGTTGTTCGCACATTTTTTTACTTGTTTCGGGTGGTCTTTTTAACGTTTAAATTGTGAATATAATTTTTTTAAATGATCTGTCTGATAATCTTGTTTCTAGATTCTAATTCTGCGTCATGCTTTCCATGGTTTTATTGTAAAATTTACAGGTGTATATTGCTTCTCATACCTCTTTAAAAACTTTCCTGGCTCCATCATTCGTGATGATTTTGCGCTTTGAAAGAGCTCATTTCAGCAGACCAAATGCACAATAAACCATAAGTAAAAGGTCAGGTGACTTCTTAGGAATATGTTGAAAGGTATAAATGCAATACCTGTGTGAGCTTTTATTTTTCAATGAATATAGCGGTAGTTTTTGAAGTATGAGCAATGGCTTTGCTTTGATGCAGTTTTACTCTTTGAAAGTCGTTGTAATAAAAAAAAACTGTAAATTTTGAACATGACACATTCTCTTAATAGTATGATAAATTGATTGTAACATTTTTGTCCAATCTTCTCATTTTTATTTCACCATTGTAAGAGAAATTTGCAGCAGTCATGAATCCTTACCTGAAAATTCATTTTCAGCCTTGAAATATCTCTCTTTTATATATATATATATATTTTAGAATATTTTTACTATGAATAAGGACTGATATTGTATTTAGAAATTTTTATACTATGGGCTTTACAATCAGTTTAAACTTCCGAATAAGAATGTTTCTGTTCGAAAAACAAAAAAGCATCGTCCGATTCACAGCTTATTTGCATGCGCCATCATGATAGATGAATAAATTTGAAAGTATCAAACGGTAATCCCCAAAGCTGAATATTTTGCAATGTTCTGCAACGAACCTTCAGCTGATCAAAAATGTTCTGCAGGAATAAAAAAAAATAAACACAGGGAGATTTTCTTGTATATGTAGGAGTGCGATTTCATCTTGTACAGAAATGCTAAAAACATTTCGTAAAATGCTAACACACACAGAAACCAAAGAAATGACGAATTACATGATTTTACTCCGATCAAATTACGAATTTCACATTTTTTTTTTTTCGGAATCAATTGACGATTTTTGCAATATTTGAGATTTTTCTCTCTGGTAACTGGCGAATTTCACATTTTTTTCTCAGAACCGATCATCGAACTCCACAATTTTTTCCCACGACTGATTGGAGAATTGCGAGATATTTTCCAACACTTCGCTGACGAATTTCGCTTTTTTTTTTATCTGTGACTGACTGGCAAATTTTAAATATTTTTGATATTTTCTTTTGATTGACTGGCAAATTTGTTCAGCTGTTTCTTAGAACCAAAAAGCAAAAATCGCATTTTTTTTTTTTTTAAGCAACTGATACCCGAATTTCTCGGGTTTTTTTTTTCTTAAACCCACAACCGATTGTTAAATTTTGCGATATTTTCTTTATTGATCGATAAATGTTGCGGATTTTCTTGTGACAGGATGGAAAAATTGTGGGTTTTTACACGACTGATTGATGAATTTTGTGATTTTTTTTCTGACAATCCAATGATGAATTTAGTTTTTTAACCTGCGACTGATAGGCGAAATTCGCATTATTTTCTTTTTACCAATTGGAAAATTTTGTCGCTTTGTCTTGCAATCGATTGACAAAAATCGAGGGATTTTCCAAAACTAATCAACTAATTTAGTGGGATTTTTTAGCCGCGACCGATAGCCAAATTTTGCGATATTTTCTTTCTGCCGATTGGAAAGTTTTGCAGTTTTTTCTTGCGACTGATTGGAGAAAATTGTGTGGGGTTTGTTTTCGCTACTGATTGACGAATTTAACATTGTTCTTGACGATCCACTGACAAATTTCATAGTTTTTAACCACAACCGATTGACAAATTTTTTCGCTTTTTCTTGGCAAAAAAAAAAACATGAAATTTCAATCAAAAATCACCCGATTGATAGACGAATTTCACATTTTTTGACCCGCGACTGATAGGTGAATTTTGCAATATTTTCTTTCTACAGAATGGGAAATTTTGTCGCTTTTTTGTGACCAATTGGGAAAAGTTGCGGGGGTTTTACGCGACTGACCGACGAATTTCAGATTTTTTTCCAACAATCCACTGACAAAATTAGTTTTTTTTTTTTTTTTTAACCACGCCAGCTGAAGAATTTCACGATTTCTCCCCATGATCGACTGACAAATTGCGTGAACTGTTCCTGCGACCAATTGATGAATTTCATAATATTTTTCAACGAACGATTCAAGATGTTTTTCTGGTGATTGACAGACGAATTTAGTGCTTTTTCCTACGAATGAATAGTGATTTTTTTTTTTAAAATGAGAATTTAAAATGTTCTGCAGAGAAGTTCATTGTTCTGCGATGTACGTCGCACTCTTAAGCATATTGCAATAATTTTATTTTCAATATTGATTTAATTCGGTAATTTATTTGCAATATTGATTACAAATAACTAGCTGATCCGCCAGGTTGCCCGGTCCCGTCAAAAAAATAGTACGAAATGTGAAAACACTCTAAATATCGTTGTACGATACCCTGCCTCTGGTAACCTTTTCGTTTGTCGGGAAGTAAATAGAGAGATGGACCCCAAACCGGAAGTAAATTCAATACGAATCTCTCAAATGTCTGGGTCATTTGATTCACAGTGGGCCAATTTTCGGCTAAAATTAAGAAAAAATACTGTCCGATTTTTACAAAATTTGCATTTTCGCAATCAGTAAAATAAACTAAGTATTATGCTCTGATTTTTGAATCGATACCTCCATTATTTTTCATAATGCAACAAATAACGAAGCAGGCTAAAATTAGATTTAGCAGGTTTGATTTTCTAAACAAATCACTCATTGCCATCGACAAAAGAGAAATAACCGCTTTTTCGTCGCCACGTACCTTAGCGTTCTATATATACTCAGACTCAGAGATATGTATATGTAGAGGGATAGATGTGGTTTAGCACAACAGGTTTTTTTTTCAACCTTTTAGTGTTATCGAAATGATAGCGTACATTAACTAAAGATTAATAACTACACCATGTCCATATTATTTAATCTTATTTTTTCCAATATCGATCATTTGTTTCCGTATGAAAAAAAAATGTACGATAAACTGCATATTTTTATTTGTTTACAGTTTCGCATGCATGATTCTCGTCGATAGTTGCAAGAAACATTATTTCAAGCAATTATTATTATTAAAAGCATTGTTAAAGTGGCAACAATATAGTTTGTAAACAAATCTTTTCTTTTTTTGCCAAAATTAATAAAAATTACGGTCAGATTTTCCCAAAATTTGAATTTTCGGAAATCAGAAAAATGAACTAACATATATACTATGAGTTTGAAGTCGATATCTCCAATAATTTTCTTAACACAACAAATAACAATGCCGGCAAAAGTTAAGTTTAGCAGATTTCATTTTCTAAACAATCCACTCGTTGACATCGGGAAAAGAGAAATAACCACTGTTTTGCCGCTACGTACCTTAGCGTTATATATATATATATATATATATATATATATATAGAGAGAGAGAGAGAGAGAGATACATAGATAAATTGTTGCCAGATATTTTTCCTCCAAAATAATTCCATTTTCGAATTCATTTATCGAACTCGTCTAAAAGATATGCGAGCAACCTCTCTATCATATTTACTAGAATGTGTTTAGGATTTCTTGATACCAAATTAAGCGGTGCGATAAAGAGTTTTTCTTTTTTCAATATATTCTTATTGATATATAGAAACAGATCTTCTTTTTTCTCCATACCGTAAAAAAAGGAGAAATTATATTTGACTTAGCAAGAAGATTTACAAAAATCTCTTGATTTCACTGTAAAAAACAGTCAGCCAGTAAAAAATTGTTTATTTTACAAAATAAAAAATCTTAAAACTGTTCATTTTACTGCAAAATCTGTTAAAATAACAGAAAGTCCGTAAAAAAATACAGATTTTATTTCGGATAAAATCTGTAAACTCTGTTTATCTGTAAACTCTGCAAAATCTGTTAAAATAACAAAAGTTCGCAATAAACACAGATTTATTTGTAAAATAAACAGTTTCTTACTGGCGTCTTAACTGACAGTCTTTTTCTGTAAAATGAACAGATTTTTTGTATTGTGTACTGGGAAAAAGACCATTTATTTGCTTTCTTTTGTACTATGAAGAAAATGTTTAGATAATGCTTTACAAAATAAATCTGACGGTCGGAAACCCATGAAAAATTCCACCTAAATATTTTTCAGAACGTTTATGATTAAATTATATTTTAAGTAATGACGTCTTGATTGACAGTTTTTTCTTCTGTAAAACGAACAGTTGAATATTACAGTGTACCCACGATTCTGAAAGGCGCTCCTTTATCTTCCGAAATCTCAGAAACCAACAGATTTCCAAGATTTAAAGAAGCATTTCTAATACAAAAGTCTCTTTTATTGACTGCAATTTTCAGGAATACTTACGAAGTAGTTTTTTAGTGCATTTCAATCAATTTTCTTTATTTAATATACAGAAGCCATTTATTTGTTGTTATATAGAAACAAAATTGGATTATTGTATGTGTGCGTATTTATTACTATTATAAATAATACAAAAGAGTGCACTGTATAAATAAATAAATTAATTTTACTATAAGAAACAAAGCGTAGCATGCCTTTTTGGCAGAACAACAAAAACATAACTAAAAGCAGAAACAAAGCGTAGCGTGCCCTTTTGGATTAACAAAAAAAAAGAAAAAACATAACTAAAAATATATTAAAGTGTTCCCAAACGGCAAAACTTAAATTACACAAAATGCTCAGTGGAGGCGCGCGCCTGCCAAGGTCAGGGGAACCCGTAACAAGCAATTTATCTAATACCAATAAAATTTTACAACATATAAATGTTTACAATTGACATATAGACATACAAGCCAACAAAATTTATATAATCAACATGCAGACATTCAAAATGGAAGACCAGTGTGTCCTGGAGTGCCTAGGCGGGTAAAGCCTGCGTTAACCTCATGTCGGTCTAGTAAGATCTAAACAGAGTCATCATACAAGTTTAGGAAAATATAAAGTTCATCTCACAGCTCAACAGGAATCTTTACTGGAATAAAACTCAGATGGTGGATGGATTTTCTGGATGGATTGCAAAACTCCTTGTGCTTTGACAGTGACCGGAAAAACAGCACACACATTAACGACACATTATATTACAATGATGAATTAACGACATAAGTCGACGACACATTATATTGCAATAATGAAAAAGTAGAAAATATACATAATGAATATGCTGAGATCTGTTACAGTTTTATTATTAATGATTGCTGTCCCACAAATATAACGTAGAGAACTTATTTTATTATTTTTTTTAAAATACTTTGAGAACTCACAATAAGATAATCCAAAGATTGTAATGCTCTTTGTTGAATTTTCCATTGCAATACTCTGGGATTTATTATGTCTGGTAATTAGTCTGCAAAAAATTCTATAAAATTTTTTAACTGTGTGTGGAACCGCCGCCAGGTCGTCTTAAGGAAGTAGTCATGACTCAAATTTAACACTGCACTGCAAAAAATAACTGTTGATTTTACAGTATAAAACTGGCACCCCAGCTGCCAGTATTATACCGTAAAATTAACAGTATTAAATAGTAAAATAAGCAGTAATACGCTGCCGCGCAAGCAGTAATACGCTACCGCGCGCAGTAATGCGCGGTAGCGTATTACTGCTTGCGCGGCAGCGTATTACTGCTTATTTTACTATTTAATACTGTTAATTTTACGGTATAATACTGGCAGCTGGGGTGCCAGTTTTATACTGTAAAATCAACAGTTATTTTTTGCAGTGTGAAGACAGTTTATTAAAAGCAGTACTAGATGAAGATGATAATGGAGTGGACAAAAATTAACTACAGACGATCAAGTTATAAGCTCAAGTCCCGTCAACCGGGGTGACTTTGTCCCACCCCGCAGATAATGACAAAGCGTGTAATAAATAAAATATTTTACATTAAAGCAAAATGCCAACTTTTGATAGATTGCAGCAGTAGCTTAAACATAAATTATTTGAATCAGCATTTTACAAATTGAATTTGGCATCACTTCCGTTCTTGTTTTGTTTACTTTTTTAAGCGTGATTTTTCTCAGGGAAACTTTTGGTTGGAAAAGTTATTTGTACTTGGTGCTGTAGAGTGGCCAGATATTTTTTTAATGCCTAATATGTTTTCTTAACAAATAAATGAGATTTACATATATTAATTTGACATTTTAGATTTTACATTGACCTTAATCAAAACTCGCATTTTGAATGCCATTTTGGGATGAAATAGTATCGGGACAAAGTCACCACAAATTTAGCTTATTTATTATATATAACTTTTCTGAAAATATAATAATAAAAGCAAACATTTACTGCAAATATAAACGTTGTACTGGCATATATGTATTATTATTTTGTATCGGCGCTGGTTTAATAATGCCTCTTACGTATAAAACCCTTGTAGGTAGTCGTAATTATGAAAATTATATTGATAAATCGCTACAGAATGCGGTTAGATGTTGTTCTACAACAAGCATTAAAACAAAGAAGAGCCGCGGAAAAATATTCAATTTCAATCACCAATTTAAATAATAAGCTAAAGGGTCTTAAAAAAATTAACCCTACAACACCTATTTCTTCTAAAAGAAATGTTTTCTCAGTGCCTGAAATAAGTGAATATAATCTAAAATTTTGTCTTCTGAAAAACATTAATCCTTCCTTGTCTTAATTGTTAATGGTTTTTATACGTTTTGCATAAAGGTCATTTTTTAATAAAATTTCGTTTTCCAATTCATTTTTATAATTTTTTAATGACGAAATGACGTATTTTCTATTAGGTTTTATTACTCTATCATAATAGTGGAGTTGCATTGTTTTACAAGGTTTATAAGGCTTCTTCAATGAATTTTTAGTTATGAGACAAGGTCACGAGTCAAGTCGAGGTGACTTTGTTTCACTTTTTAAAAAAATAATTAAAAAAGAACTATTCCTTAAAAATACTAAATGTGAATTTTAAAATTTACAATTGATATCTTAGAACTCTCTAGAAAAAAAGAATTAGAAATTGTTTAAATGAAAACTTCAACAAGTTTCGGACCCTTAAAGACAACAAGAGGCAAAAAAAATGAGACTTATGTCTCCCCAGTTGACGGTACTAAAATAATGAGAGGAGGAGAAGCTGAACCCAATAATTTCTCTAAATTCTAACGCTAATCCCTAATAAGATGACTACGTCGATAGTTCTGCAGGAGTTAAAGAAAAACCTCTTAAACTGCTCTAAAATATCACTTGAAACACTAAATTTATCATTACAGGAAATGTCACGGATTTTAGACCACCCGTGGATTCCAAATTTGCTTTAATTGAAGTAGTAACTAACGCAACATTACTAACGGTACTGACTATTGCCTGCGTTTAGCCACGCAGGTAAACTTCTTAGAATCTTAATCCAAATTCAATCGAAATGGAACGTCACTGTTAACGGCACATAGGTGGCTCAAAAAAACCTCAGATTTGTCTTGATGTTCCACGAAGGACTGGTGATTCGAAGAAAGCTCAAACTTATCTTGATATTCCACTTGGGACGATATCCGATAAAATCCGGCGATACTCCCTACTACTACTGTATTCATGTCAGCTAGTCGACCACAGAAGCTTTATTATCATATTGCATAAAAAACGTGACATGTAGGTTCCAGGAGATTCAACCACACTTTGCGAAAATAAAAGAAATGACAGAATAGATGGCTCGTTCACGCACAAATGTTAGAACCAGGGCAACACTTTCACATACAAAACTAAACAATACTTTTGACCCCTAGACTACTTTTATAAAGAGAGTAGCTAGGCACTAGCGGTACAACTGCGCCATTTCAGGTCTTAAGTATTCTAAAGCTTTATTATTGTCAATTAAAATGTAACAATACAGCATGATAAAAAGCACAAATGGCATAAATACATTTAAGCAATATATTCGTTTATAAAACGTTCCCATTAACCCCTTGGGGACGAGCGACACGTACACGTGACGCATAAGATGATCAGAATCCTCGATTATTCCCACCAGTTACTTTTTATTGTAAGTTTTGCCTTATTTAATTATAGCATTTCTGCGATTCAATTAGGCGAAAATTTCTGTTTTGAAAAACCGGTGGTAAAAGATTAAAAATTCTGTAAAGGACGCTCGTTGAGAAGGGGTTAATAATACCATTTTAGTAATTTTACGCAGTAAAGAATGGGACAGATGGATGTATCCACCTTAAGCATTTAAATTACTAAAAATAATTAAAACCGGCTTAGCTATGTCTGCTTGGAGACCTTTCTATTATCGTCCAAAGGAGGGAATATCGTCCTATCGACCCTTCTCTTCGATCAGCCATACTCAACATTCGGCCCACCAACCATTCATGTGCGATCCGAGACATACAACCATTAATACATACTTATAAATTTGGAGATACACATATTTAATGCCTTCACTATTGTTTTACATATTTTTATATGATGACAAAATCTGTTCTGTTATTAATAATTAATTTAAAATTATGTTGAAACTTCTTAAATGTCATTTACTTTGTCAAAAGTTCTTTTACATGTTCTCCTATTCGCATTATATTGGTATACATATTATTTAACATTCAACACTAATCAAACATTACTTAAAATTAATTACATTTGTGCTATACATTTTTGTATTTTAATGAGATTAAAAAAAAAATTACATCGAGCAGAAGTCTGATTTATGAGAGAAAATCTTACGATTTTTATCTTTAGATCTTGAAAATTCTGCATTATTATATTATTACGTTTTATATTTATTAAAAACAGATACTAATAATATTAATTTTTCTACATTGTTTTATTATACTTTTGTTACCTTATTATGTTAATTGCTCTTTTGTTGTTGTTGTTGTTGTTGTTGTTGTTGTTTTTTTTGCTCTGTGCACACTCCCATTTATTTAGATAAAATCATAGAAATATGAAAACATTTTGAAATCTAAATAGCCATATTTTAAGATCTCTCTCTCAATTATTATGTCTTAAAATATGATTATTTAAGTTTAAAAAAAATCCAAATTTTCGAGTTTTGTGAAATATTTATATTTTATTATTGAAAACATACACGTTTTGCTGAGTTAGAACAGGTCATTTTAATGGGAGGCAATTTTTCTGAATAATAAAGAATAATAATCCTTACTACTGAGTAATGTGTGTATGCTACGTGTAGTGTATCAAATATGCATCTATACTTATGACTTAAAAATGATAAAAATAAAATACGAGGTAGACCAAAAATCCATCACACATTTTGAAAAAAAAAAAAGATCGTGCTTCGTGCACGAGAGTGCGGTTTGAACGAAAATACTTTTGAAATCGAAAGTTTGGTTTAAGCAACAATTTAGTTTAAAAAATATATATATCCATAGATGACGCTATAAGCTTCAAATATGCGAATCCAAAATTACAGCTCATTTCGCCAAGTAGTTTTTGATTTACGCTTTAAAATCTACTCGCATTGCAATCTGTTTTGTAACGATTAAAAATGAGTTTAACACCAGGAGTTCCGAAATAAAAAATTAATAAATCTAAACTAATAAAAGAAAGTTTCGCTCTGTGTGTCTGTGTGTGTGTCTGTTGGCGATGGCTAGGAAAATCTGGCCCACCTAGAAGGCTGGAAATTTAGATTTAGGTAGTCCAAACCCTCTCCTGGTGCAACATTACTTCAGAATTTTAATATTTTAATTACTTTCTGAAATATTAATTAAAATGCACAAAGAACTCTCATTAAAAATACGCTTTTATTCTCTTGGGTTGGTTGGTTCACTGGTTGGTTGCATCGATTCTTCACAGAAGTAATTAAATAAACCAGAGTAGCGATGCACAAATAAGGATTTCTAACTAAATAGTGTCAACATGGATTGAAGTTAATAGCGTAGAGGAGCCATGCGAATGTCACGCCACCTGTACATGACAAATTACACATACGTCCCACTGATTGAAATATTTTGCAGGCATATTTTTCTTCATGACAATTAGTCGGGTTTAAGTTTTTTTTTACATGACATTTATTATTATGATGGAGATTGTTCATACAGAAAACTTTATTTAGCAGATTTTCTTTTTATATTTGCGGGAATTAAGAGGGACAAGGGTCTAATTACATTTAAGCTTCAAGGTGTATTTCTAGAAAGCAGTTACCAGTATTTCCGAATAGTAGTGTAAAAGTAGTAAGCCAAATTTCAAATTAAGTTCCTAGCTTAACCAAATGAATCAATCATTAAAGATGTATTGTGATCCTCCTAATTAGTTATTTGCTGAAGGCCACTTGAACAACCCCCCCCCCCAACCCTCCCGGACCGTCCTTCAAGGTTTTTTCTCTAACTCTGCTCCGTTTCCATATCTCAGCAACTATCTTTCCGATTTCAACGCAAGTGATTTCAAACATTATAATTAATTTAATAGTCACCATTTATAACATTAAACTAGGACTTCCCTCAAAGGGATTAGTCTGAGTGATATTGCTGAAAACATGGGGTTAACAATTACGATATAAAGAAGATACAATATATGAAAAAGAGCAATTTAAATGATAGAATTACAAAATATCATATATAAATTCATGTAAACTGTTATGTTTTCATATATATTTTTTTATAACATTTGGCAAAGCATCACATTTTCTTAAACGGGTATTTCTCAAAACTTAAAAAAAAAAAAAAGCCGGATTTTTTTAAACTTCAAGCTTTTTAAAGTTTCGTAATCGGATTTGCAGCAAAGATCGTATTTTAAATGCATAGTTTAACGCAAATTTAATTTCATTGATGCAACATTTTCTTTGTAGCAAATATTTACATTTGAATTTAAAAATATTCCTCCTTGTTTATTTGAATAACTATTTATAGAAACTCGTACACTTCAAACCACATTGATAACATGCTTTGCTACAAACCTGATTACCAAATTGTAGCCTAAATTCCTACTAAAGTACATAAAAAATCTTTCGATGACTTCTGTAAAGATAAATTTTACATTAAATCTCCATATCGGCGAAATTGAAAAAAAAAATATTTCAAAGATAATACTTCTTGATTATTTTCTAGGAGGCTCTCCCCCGCGCCTTTACTACATCAAACCCCAGACTTTTCTTCTGCCTGCCTGTCTGTCTCTCTCTACAATCTGTTTGTTTCCCTATCCGTTCTTCTACCCATCTCTCTACCCGATTGACTCTCTCTCTACACATCTCTCTACATGTCTGTATATTTCTTTACTGGTCTCGCTACCCGCCTATCTGTTTCTCTAACCGTCTGTCTACCCGTCTAACTACTCGCATGTCTAGCCGTGTCTCTATACGGTGTCTCTCTCCGTATCCATCTGTCTACTGTCTCTCTACTCGTCTGTATACCCATCTCACTATCCGTCTGTCTTTCTACCCTACTCTTTAACCGCCTCGCTACCCATCTGGCTATCCGTCTCTCTAACTGTATCGCTTCCCGTTTCACTACCCGTCTCTCGGCACGTCTGTCTGTCTATATACCCCTCTGTCAACTCGTCTCTGTGCTCATCTCTATACTCGTCTCTCTATCCACCACGCTACCCGTCTCGCAATCTTTCCCTCTACATTCTGTCTCTACCGGTCTCACTACTCGACTCGCTGCCCGTCTCTCTACCCATCTCGCTACCTCTCTGTCAATCCTTTTCTTACCTGTCTCGTTACTCGTCTGTCTATTCATTTCGCTACCCGTTAGCCGTTAGCTTATGTATGTCGCTATCCGTCTCTCTACCTGTCTGTCTACCCGTTTGTTTACACGTCTCTCTACCTCTCGCCACCTCTTCCCAATATTTAAACAATTTAGTATACAGAAGACGTTCATCTGTTATTAAATGCAAACAGGAGTAATTTATCTAATAAGAGTAATCATAAGCAACTTTTTAAATCATACATAAACCAGCATAATAATTCATCAGGCTTATTTTCATAGTAGTTTATGTCATTTGGCAGTAAATCTCAACTTCTTAAACTCGAACTGCGTCAAACTTTTTAAAAAAAGCCCCAAGCTCCGTATAACTGGGAAGGGAAAGTACCCTCAGGGCTATTAGATACATGTTATTAAGTTAAGTGAAAGTTTCGTAATCGGGTTCGCAGCCAATTGCTTATGTCAGAAAGCGTGGCTTAACGCCACTTTTAATTAATTTCTGCAACTTTTATTTTCTTTTTTTTTTGGGCCGGGGGAGGTTCCAAATATTTACACTTAAATTCAAACTTTTGCCCCCATGTTGTTTGTATTATTAATTAATACTTTGGTGACAGAGCTTCATTCGAAACAAATGTAAAAGACTTCTACTACAGTTTTTTTTTTCTAGGAGAAACATCCGTAATCGGGTCCAAAGCTAATCGGAGAATTTAATGTCATTATTGTTTGTAACTCTTATAGAGTTAAAAAAATATTGTTGCTAGCATTACTCTTGTTTGAGACCAGCCTTGTCTGTGTATCTGAATGAGGAAAAGTTCCGTATCATGTGCTGGTTGGCGCCATTGGGGAAAAAATTAAAAATGGTGCTAATAGGCAGTTTTAGCATCTTACCAAATTTTTCTAGAGAGTGGAAAAACGTGTTTTTCAAATATTTACAAATATACGTTTATTAAACCTTGTTTTTGCACCATCTTAAAAAATTAAGCACGATGCTAAAATTAAATTGTATTGCATTTTTGATATTTTAACAAGTAATGAAAATACATAACAAACATATTTAACAAAACTAAGAGACATTTTTGTGATAAATAATTGTTATTGTCAGGGGGACAAATTGTAAGCAATTAAGAAGCGAACTAAAAAATTACCGAAAATAACTTGTGGGAATCTCAGGAAAGAAATATCTGATATAAATAGCATTTAAAATCTTAAAATGGAGAAGTGGTCCATATAAAAATGCAAAACATTATACGTTGATATAAATATTTTTTTTATTTTTTTATATTTCCGAAAGCTCAGATAAAAGGGTAACAATCCCGGCACAGATGTCATATACTCACCACGTTGGCGCGATTTTTTTCCTCGCCAATTTGACGAAAACTGTTTGTTATGTTTATATACTTTTATTTTTTATTTTAATTCCATAGATTGTTTTTATATGTATATCAATATTGATTTATATCAAACTATTATTTATTTATTTTTAGCTCACAGGCTATCAAAGCCTGAGAGCTTATGTGCCCGCCGGTTCTGTATGTACGTACGTACGTATGTATGTATGTATGTATGTACTGCGTACATACATACTACTGCATATTACTGCGTATGTACTGCGATAACTCTTGATAGAACTAACCGTTTTACTTTAAATTTTGTTTATGGGTTCCTTGTGATAAGGCGCTTCCCTGATTAGTTTTGGAGGTTCATTGGTTAAGCATAAAGGGGGGAAACGGGGGGCTAACCCCCTATAATTTAGATAAATGGGTTTTTCATGCAGAATTATCCCATTTTTTTCAAATTTTGTATATAGGTTCATTTTGATAATGTGCTTCTGTCAATAGTTTTGGGGCTTCATTGGTTTAGATTAAAGGGGGAAAGGGGGGATACCCCCCTCCTAATTTAGATAAATGAGTTTTTCATGCAGAATTATCCGATTTTCTTCAAATTTTGTATATAGGTTCATTTTGATAATGTGCTTCTGTCAATAGCTTTGGGGGTTCATTGGCTAAGTATAAAGGGGGAAAGGGGGGGTAATCCCCTAATTTGGATAAATGAGTTTTTCATGCAGAATTATCCGATTTTCTTCAAATTTTGTATATAGGTTCATTGTGATAATGCGCTTCTCTGAATAGTTTTGAGGGTTCATTGGTTAAGTATAAAGGGGGAAAGAGGGGGCTAATCCCCCCTTAATTTAGATAAATGGGTTTTTCATGCAGAATTATCCCATTTTCTTTAAATTTTGTATATAGGTTCATTTTGATAATGCGCTTCTGTCAATAGTTTTGGGGGTTCATTGGTTAAGTATAAAGGGGGAAAGGGGGGATAACCCCCCTAATTTAGATAATTGGGTTTTTCATACAGAATTATCCGATTTTCTTCAAATTTTGTATATAGGTTCATTGTGATAATGCGCTTCTCTGAAAAGTTTTGGGGGTTCATTGGTTAAGTATAAAGGGGGAAAGGGGGGCTAATCCCCCCTTAATTTTGATAAATGAGTTTTTCATGCAGAATTATCCGATTTTCTTCAAATTTTGTATATAGATTCATTTTGATAATGTGCTTCTGTCAATAGTTTTGGGGGTTCATTGGTTAAGTATAAAGGGGGATAGGGGGGGTAATCCCCCTAATTTAGATAAATGAGTTTTTCCTGCAGAATTATCCGATTTTCTTCAAATTTTATATATAGGGTCATTGTGATAATGCGCTTCTCTGAATAGTTTTGGGGGTTCATTGGTTAAGTATAAAGGGGGAAAGGGGGGCTAATCCCCCCTTAATTTAGATAAGCGCGTTTTTCATGCAGATTTATCCCATTTTCTTTAAATTTTGTATATAGGTTCATTTTGATAATGCGCTTCTGTCAATAGTTTTGGGGGTTCATTGGTTATGTATAAAGGGGGAAAGGGGGGGATAACAACCCCCCCCCCTAATTTAGATAAATGGGTTTTTCATGCAGAATTATCCGATTTTCTTCAAATTTTGTATATAGGTTCATTGTGATAATGCGCTTCTCTGAAAAGTTTTGGGGGTTCATTGGTTAAGTATAAAGGGGGAAAGGGGGGCTAATCCCCCCTTAATTTAGATAAATGAGTTTTTGATGCAGAATTATCCGATTTTCTTCAAATTTTGTATGTATATTCATTGTAATTAGACACTTCCCTGATTAGTTTAAGGAGTTCATTAGTTAACTATGAGGGGGTAACAGGGGGATGCCCCCCTTAATATATTGTTGATTTCTTTATTTTTCGAGGGCATATTTCAAATTCTTTGAAATAAGAGTACAATATACAATGAGTGTGAATAGCCTGTGAGCTCAATGCCCTCAGTTTAACTGGGCAGTTTTCTTTTTATTATTTCCCTTTTTAAAATAATAGAAGCTATTTCATATATTACGTTATTTTATTTTATATTGAAATAAAAATTCACGTGCTATTATTGCACGCTAATTTGTAAGTAATATTCAAAAATAAAGTTTTCACCAAATTGAGGGGGAGGGGGGGAATCGCGCCAACGTGGTGTGTATAGGACATCTGTGCCTTGTTTTCATTTCACATATGTATTGATGCTTTCATGTTAACTTGGCGCAGTTGATAAATCGCCGAATATTGTTTTCATAACATCTTAATATTTCATTAATTTCATTTAACTCTAAACCTTTCACTCATTTCACTTGAAATACATACATTAAAAATACATGTCTTTTACTCATTTATTTTAAAATACATGCCTTTCACTAATTCCATTTAAAATACTAAAAAGGAAAAGAAAATAAGAAGAAATAATGCCACAAAAAACCTTTTATTTAAACATCAAAGAAATGTTTCTGATTTACACAGGCAAAATAAAAAAGCTAGGCTAATGGTGAGATTTGCGCCAAATCTCTAATACTAAGTTATTGCGGGGGTTTTTTCTTTCAAACAGAAAAAAAATCCAGATTAATTTTCCATTTTTATTAAATGGAAATATATTTTATTGTACTGATATTGTATTGCACTGTGCTTGCATATTTTTTTGCTCCATGTTACTCCATGAACTTTTAAAATCTTATTATTTACGAAAATCTCCGCCGGTGAAAATGACGCATGTACTAAATTTTCGTGACGTATCTACTTTAATTGTGCTATTTTATTTATTTTTTAATATAATTTCCAAACGGTTTGACACTTATTCTTGGTAATAAATAGACGTCGTTGTCACCTTTATAGGTACCTGCTGTAAAAATTTGAACGAAATCCGTTAAATATTTTTTGAGTTATGCTTGACGAAAGGTTTTAATATCCATCGTAGCTATATATGGGGCAAAGTAATACTGCGCTGTGTATGAGTCTTCGTGTTCACTCAGACAACTAAATTTATGAGTAGCGGTTACCACTATTTACGAATAACAGTTTAAGCCAAATTTGTAATTAAATTCAAAGCTTTAGGAAACGAACGAATTTTGAAAGATGCATAGTGGTCCTCCTAATTAGTTATTTGCTGAAGGCCACTTGAACAACCCCCCCCTCCCACCCCTCTCGGCCCGTCCTTCAAGGTTTTTTCTCTAACTATGCTCCGTTTCCATATCTCAACAACTATCTTTCCGATTTCAACACAAGTGATTCCAAACATTATAATTAACTTAATTGTCACTCTTTATAACATTAAACTAAAATTATGAGTAGCGGTTACCACTATTTCCGAATAATTGGGTAAGCCAAATTTGTAATTAAGTTCCTAACTTAAGCAAACGAACGAATTTCGAAAGATGCATAGTGCTCCTCTTAATTAGTCATTTGCTGAAGGGTACTTGAACAACCCTCCCCCCCCGGCCCCTCATTCAAGGTTTTTCTTTAACTATGCCCCGTTTCTATATATCAGCAACTATCTTTCCGATTTCAACGCAAGTGATTCCAAACATTATATTTAACTTAACAGTCACCCTTTATAACATTAAATTAAATTTATGAGTAGCGGTTACCACTATTTACAAATAAGAGTTTAAGCCAACTTTGTAATTAAGTTCCTAGCTTAACAAAACGAACGAATATTTATGCATGCATAGTGGGCCTCCTAATTAGTCATTTTCTGAAGGACACTCGAACATCTCCTCCCTTCGGCACCTCACTCAAGGTTATTTTCTCTAACTGTGCCTTATTGCAATAACTGGGCTAATAATGTTCCAATCTTCTCGAAACCAGCTCAATTTTGTAGTGCGCCTACTATACAGTAACGTAGGCAGCGGGGACCTGTCTCAGAAGTTCGTTCGGAAAGAGGTTTGTTTAGAACAGAATGCTCCCCTGGCGGTGGTAGGGGGAAATAAAAGATTTTCTAGAGCGTACGAGCATGCCTGGTATACGGTTCCGAAGCCATCGTAGACCGTGGCCAGAGTTCCGTTTTTTAAGAGATTTAAGTTTATTACAAGGGCTCGGGCAACGCCGGGCGGGTCAGCTAGTTATTAAATAAAACCTTTGTAAAACAATTTATTAGATAAAAACCTTTGTAATTCCTAAAATGTTTGACCGAATGATTTCCAATTTGGTATCCCAAGGTAACATTTACCGAAAAATCTAAATATGCTGTCAAAATTAGATGCTCGTATGGAAAATTTAAAAGTTTGGTACAATTTAAGCACGGAGATGGCCTTCGCAAGCTTACTTTTTAAGCATAAACTAAAGGAAGAGATAATTTGAAATCTATGTCTATTTTCGTTTTTATTTATTTATTCATTTATTTTTTGCGAGAGTTAAGCGATAAAAATGTATGGAATGTATCTTTTTTTTTCTTTAGACCGAGAGTACAGTGTTCGAACATTATAATGTGTATCTTTATATCTTTTAATGAAATAATCACCCATGACGTCTTTTTTTTTTTTTTTTTTTTTTTTTTTTTTAATGCGAACCCGCGGCTGCACTCAATTTTTAATAGCATATTTTATAATACTGTTTAAAAAGTGTGAGGCAATGATAATTTTACATTGTAATGAAAGTTTTTAATAAGTTTTTTTTTTTTTTTAAACTATTTTTAAGACTTTTATGTAAAGGCTTTTCCTAAATAATGTGCTTTAAAATCAGTATCAGGGGAATGCAAGGCTTCGAAAATGACGTCATTAAGCTACAATCGAGGCTAACGAAAAATAAAGGCTACCGCGGTGCTTTACGCGTATCTTTTTTTACAGACCGCGGAAGTCACGTGATGCTCGAATCCACCAATGCAGGTGTACGAAAAGAGCAACACGTCACTCTGGCGGTCTGTAAAAAAAGATAAGTGGAATGTACCGCGGTAGCCTGTCTTTTTCGTTAGCCTCGGCTACAATCGTAGTAAACGTTTTGTTTTATAAATAAAAATGCGTGTTTTTTCTTTTGAAAATTATATTATTTTAACGACAGGAGCATCCCACCCTTATGATATTAAAGTCCTACATTTTTTGTTTTATGTCTAAGTGTTAAAATGTATGGAATTGTGCTAGGGGTTCCCCTTACTCTATCTTATTAATACAACGAACTTTCCGCAGAGAAAAATGCAATGGATCTTTAAATTTCCTCCAGGAATTTTTAATGTTTGGCATCAGATAAATGATTGATTGTCTTAATTTTTAACTCAAAGGGCAACATTAAAACATTTTACTTCAGAACATTTCCCATAAATAATATGTTAGATGATTATAAATATGTTTAAACTCACTTTCTTTCATTAATCGGCCAATTAGAACCCATATATATGCTCGCTATGAAGAAAAAAAAATTAAGATGAATGGAATTGTAGTTTGTTTTTTTAAATTTATTGTCTGTTCTAAGATCCTTTTATCATTACTAGCCTCCGTCAGGCCGAAATGAGCATTGAGTCACATAAAATTAAGAAATTATATTTTTAAATAAAAAAATATTTTATTGTGATGTTCATTGCTTAGTAATATAACACTAAATTTGCACTAATGATTTATTTTCTTAATTTTTAACTCAAAGGGCAACATTAAAATTCATAATTCATAATCTACAAACAACATAAGTTATTCTAAGTGACGACTCTTTTGACCAATGTCCACAGCAATTTTTGAGAAAGTTAAACCCTTTGTGCATCCTGACGGCGTATCCTACTATAAAAGACAACTGAGTTCGCAAGCATTTGAAATTTTGTTCTTTCTAAGATTTAAAAGTAGGTGTCACAAGTAAAATTCTTTCAGATAGAAATGGTCTGTGGTATTCATCAAAATCCGCCAATTACAGCCTGCGGTAAGCCTGAAGACCGAAGTCATGGTAGAAAATATTTTTTACTGTATCAAGTGCACCGTTTACCAATCCTCCCTCTGTCCACAGATTGGTACGTAACGTAACTCTAAAAAAATCGGCCTGAAGTCCACATGAGTAACATCCTCGCTTCATCTAGCTATATTGGAAATTGTGGTCTGCTGATATTCTTGCCACAAAACATCTTGATTTACTAAGGATTTCTCGATTGTTTCAGCTTGTTTGTTTGCAGGAAAAAAGACGTATGCCATCTTGAAATCTTTCAAGCTCAGGCGGAAGCAGTACAGCTTTAAGCCGTTGCATAAGAGATGTGTACTGAATCAAAAGTTTCTCGAAACTGTCTTTGTTGATCTTTGCTTTATTTCATCGACTTAGATAATGTGACACATTTTTCAAAAGTCCTAAGTACTGTTCGTCCGCCAAAATGTCTCACATTTCTCTTATATAAATATATTTCCTCTCACTAACACAGTTGAAGTCATTTTTGAAAGCTTGGCAGATAGAAATGAAGTAAAACTCTTGACATTTTGCTTAAAGCTGGTTACATTTGTGGTATATGCATCAGCTGAAGCAATCAGGAACAGGACCTGAGTCTACTGAGTTAGCCTACAAAGAATTTTTATATGAAAAATGAAGTTTTGAAATTTATTAAAAACAGTATTTTCGTATTAGCCACATGCGATGTTTTATAGACAAAGAAATCACCAAATATTTCGCTATTTATAGCAGCCTTTTTCACCCTGATTCTTTTAATGTTTATGCGCTTAGTTTGATTACATATCTATTGAATTACACTGAAAATTGTAATGTTAACTGAGTTTTTCCTGGAGAAAAGGGAGTGATCAGTTGCATTACTGTTTGTTATTCGTTAAATTTATTAAATTTTTTTATTTATCAAAATATCAAACATATTGTACTATCACTAATCGTCCTTTTTATTTTTTAATCTATCCCTAATCTCCATTCCTAGTATTTTTCCCTTTTCCGGGAGCACTTTTAGTCAGCATTCTTAGATTTTTTACTTAACTATTTTCCCTTTTTGTCACTTAGCAATTGTAACTGCTAACCATTATGTTTTCCTCCATCTGTTAATTATGCACTGGGGATGTGTGATATTGATCACAGGCTCCTCGGAGAAAATCTATTCGTAGCCATGTCATTTAAGAAAGCAAAAATTATTGTTGGAGAATTCTGGTAAAAAATTTTAATAATAAAATGCACTAAATTGACAGCATTGTCGGTCAATAACGTGTGAAGGTGGTTCTCAAATTCCCTGCTCGACAACGCGAAATTTTCTGATACATTTTCTGCCTTATTTTCAAACGTAAATGAATAAAATTGGCAGGCCTGACTATTGAAGAAACTTAGAATCAAATAGCGTTTTCCATTTTTTGATAAACAAATTACAGTTCGAGTTATAAGCGATTCTTGTCACGTGACTGTATGTTTTTCCCCTTTCTTGCACTGCCGCATCGCGAAATCAGCTCAAAGCGCCGACTTTAACAGTATTTTCTCAAAGATTTTCTGCCTTTACCAAAAAATGGAAAATGTCCTTCAATTAGATAGTTTCTGAATAAGACAAAATGTTATTACACCCATTAAATGTTACATTATTAACAATTATCTTCCATTCTGAATAAGACACATGCCAATTCCATGCGTTTCCGATCAAAAATGAATGCAGAAATGTGTCATAAAGTAGTTTCTTTGGATTTGAGAACAGTCTTAAAAGAAAATATTTTTTCAATAGGGGAAAGTAGGGTAAAATTGTATAATCGGATGAAACCGGATATATCAGTTTTGACTCAATTTGAGCAGTTACAGTGTAATGGTTGAAATGCTTAGGTTCAGAATAGAAGGTGAAGCGGCCATTACGATATCTCCATACATGCATTCATTTAGTTTGTGTTTAAAAGTTTATTTTATGTTTAATTATTTTCATTTAGTTTTTATTTAGTTTTTTTCTAGTTTTCAAAATTAATAAATATGAGCACATTTGAAGTTACTGCATTGTTTTACATTTTTTATATGTAGTATACTGATTAAGAATTTGTTTCCCCCAACAAAAACTGTTGCTAGCATTTAAAAGGACAATTTTACGGCTTGCTTTCCGGTCACCGTAATATGGATTACAATAACTGCGATCATATTAATTTTTGGATATGAAATTTTCAACACCGATTAAAAGAGATATATTTTAATCTATACTAATATTATAAAGAAGTAACGATTGTTTTTTTGTTTGATTGTTTGCAGGGGGTAATTTCTGGAACTACCGAAGTGATTTCAAAAGTAATGGTGGTAAATTGATGGTGACAATCCCTGCTACGACATAGGCTATATTTTATGTGGGTGCCACTACCCCCAGGGGGATGCAGGAGTGAAACACGTTCTAAAATTTCGATTTTTTTTTATACTGAAGGAGCTAGAAAAATTAAATTTGGCATGGTAGTTACTTATAAGATGTAAATGCTCTCTAAGAATAAATTCTAAAAAAATTCGAAATTTAAAAGGGTGAGATGAGCAAAAAGCGTTCTACAAACATTCTAAATTACAATTTCTATGGAATCTCTGGAACTACAGAACCATTTTCAAAAGTAATGGTGGCAAATTGATGGTAACAGTCCCTGCTCCAACATAGGCTATATTTTATGTCGGTGCCACTACCCCTAGAGGGGTGCAAGAGCGAAAAACGTTCTAAAATTTCGATATTTTTTATACTGAAGGAGCTAGAAACATGAAATTTGGCACGGTAGTTACTTATAAGATGTAAATGCTCTCTAAGAACGAATTCTACAATAATTCGAAAATTTAAAGGGTGAGATGAGCGAAAAGCGTTCTAAAAACATTCTAAATTACAATTTCTATGGAATCTCTGGAACTACGGAACCATTTTCAAAAGTGATGGTGGCAAATTGATGGTAACAGTCCCTGCTCTAACATAGGTTATATTTTATATCGGTGCCACTACCACAGGAGGGTGCAAGAGCAAAAAACTTTCTAAAATTTTGATTTTTTTTTTATACTCAAGGAACTAGAAACTTGAAATTTGGCATGGTAGTTATTAATAAGATGTAAATGCTCTTTAAGAACAGTTTCTAAAAAGTTCGAAATTTAAAAGGAGGAAATGAGATAAATGTGTTCTGAAAACATTCTAAATTACAATTTCTATGGAATCTACCGAACCGATTTTAAACGTAATGCTTGCAAATTTATGGTGACAGTCTGTGCTCTAACACAGGCTATATTTTATATCAGTGCCACTACCTTCAGGGGGTTGCAAGAGCGAAGAACGTTCTAAAATTGCAATTTATATTATTCTGAAGAGATTAGAAACTTGAAATTGGGAAAGATAGCAACTTTACATGCTCTCTAAGGACAGTTTCTAAACAATTCTAAATTTAAAAGAGTGATATGAGGGAAAACTGTTCTAAAAACATTCTAAATTACGATTTGTATGGAATTGTTAAGGACAGAAACTTGAAATTTGACATGGCTGATACTGTTTAAGACACAAGTGCGCACACAGAACAGTTTTTTTTTTAATTAATCGACATTCGACAGGGTAAAAAAGGAAAAAAAGTTCTAAATTACGATTTTTTTTTCTAACAGGATTAGGAACTTTAAATTTGGCATGGCGGTTACTTTTAAGATACTAATGCTCGCTAACAATGGTTTGTAAAGAAATTCAAAATTCCAAAGGATGAAATAAGCGGAAAGCGTTTAAAAAGCGTTCTAAATTGCAATTACTATGGAATTGTTAGGGATAGAAACTTAACATTTTACATGGCTGCTGATTTGGTCGCACAGAACAATTTGAAAAAAAAATAGAAATTTAAAAGAGTGAAATGCGCGAGAAGCGTTCTAAAAACGTTCTTAATTACAATCTATTTGGAACTATTAAGGCTAGAAACTTAAAATTTCGCCTGACTGTTACTCACGTAAATGATCACCCAGAACAGTTTACTAAAAATGCGAAATGTAAAAGGACAGGAACAACAACAAAAAAAAAGTATTAAAAATGCAATTTATGTGATACAGCTGGTATAGAAGTTTCGTATTTCGCATGGTGATTATTCTTAAAATGCAAATGCTAACTAAGACCGGTTTCTAAAAAAAATCGAAATTTAACAGGCTGAAATGAGCGGAAAACGGTCTAAAAACATTCTACATTATGATTTAATTGGATTTATTCGGGTTAGAAACTGGAAATTTAGTATAGTTGTAATTTTTAAGATGCAGACGCTCGGTATAAACAATCTATTAAAAATTTGAAGCTTAAAGGTGTAAACTGAGCGGAAAACGTTATAAATTATAGTTTTTTTCTAAATTGTTAGCGATAGAAACTTAGAATCTAACATGCCTGTTATTTTTTATACGTAAATGCTTCCACAGAATAGTTTTTACTAAATTCGAAATTTAAAAAAGCTGCAGAAGCAAAAAACATTCCAAAATTGCCATTTTAGTGATGCTGCTGTTATAGGAAGTTGAAATTTGGCATGGTGGCTATTTTTAAGATTTCGGTGCTCGCTAAAAACGGCTTCTAAAAAAAAAAAAAAAAAAAAAAAAAAAAAAATCGAAATTTAAAGGTGAAATAAGATGAAAAAGTTCTAAAAACCTTCTAAACAATGATTTATCTGAAATTGTTAGGGCTATAAATTTGAAATTTTACATGGCTGTTATGTTAGAGATACAAATGCATCCATAGAACAGTTTTTAAAAATTGTGAAATTTTAATGTGAGCAGGAACAGAGAAGTTTTAAAATTGCAATTTCTGTGATATAGTGATTACAGAAATTTGCTTAGTTAGTGTGGCTTAATTAGTAATTTTTTAATTATCTGTGGCAGTAAAATTTCCTCTAATGAAAATAGGCCAACGAATACCACTTGGCTTTTTTCAAAAACTACGAAAGCAAAACCGCGGGTTTTGATAGTACAGTAGAACCCGGATTATCCGAATCCCAGTTATCCGAAATTCGGCTTAACCGAAATAACTTAAAACTGTTTTTTTTTATATTAAAAAGTTTATTTCTATACAAGAAAATTTTTATTTCTATTATTAATATTGTGCAGTTAAATAGGGGTCCACTCAGTACAATGAATCATACACAAAATAAGGGGCATTGGTGAATTTTCACGGGTTCGATACCAAGGTTATAGTGTTTTTCCTTGCACGAGAACGATAATTCAGGTCAATTTTCTTTTTAAATGTCTGAAGACATTTTTCTTGTAGAAATTAGACCAAAACTGGCCAATGCTCAACAAAATCCCAACATTTAGTTAAAGTTGTAAAATAAAGTATATTGTTTCTTTTTGAAAGAAAGTCTAAACTTTTTCATTTCCTGTAAGGTTAACAGATACATGCAATTTTCCGGATGATTTGGCTTTTATAAATAATATTAATAAAAAATGTGATGAACTAACCATATATTTAAAATGATATTATGTTACCAGAGTAAGTATAGAGTTACATTAACTTCTGCTGTAAATTCTGGTTTCAAGAAGCGTGCGGTTTTACCCCCCCCACTTTACCTATGTTTATTAAAAGTGAAGGAGAAACGCTTTTGTAGAAGTTTGAATAGGTGGCACAGGAAAGGGACGGAGGTTATTAGACACATATGTTACATTATTTGGTAAAAGTGATCAGTATCACATAATCATTCATTGCTGACGATTGCTGTAATCTATGAAAATACTTTTAACATTACCGTGCAAGAAATAAATAGTAGGTTACAGATGTTTGTATACATCAGATAAAAAGTAATTTATTTAGATTTGGCCTATTGAAATTTTCACGAGCTTGTAAAAACAAGTGTATGGCATGCAACACAAGATTATTTTCTTTCAATTCGAACTTTACAAAGGTAAAGTTGAGGTAGCTACAGAACAAGATCAGATAGGAACATTGGTTTTGCTTCATGGACTTTAGTAAAGAGGGCGAAGAGCAAAAATAGTGTATCGCTTCATGCCCGTTGATCCCACTTGCTTCAGTAATAAGTCCAGCGCACAGGAATCTCACGATCTAATCTTAGAAAAATCGCAGCTATATTTGGCGATGGCAGAAAGTGATCAGGTGTTGCAACCTTTACGCGCTTGGCGCCCGACTGTTTGCAAGGGAAAGTTTTCGACTCTAGTAATGCCTCAGGTTTTGGGTCAAACATCTTGCTCAGCTCTTATCCACACAAAAAGAAAAAAAAGAAAAAACACGTCTAATAAATAAATTAAAAAAAGAAAGTTCGACTAGTGAATTCAAATTGTCCTTTTGTTTTCGTAGGTTTTTACTTTTCTTTTTTAGACACTTGGTGGATTTTTATCATCTTCAGAGGAGGAAGTGGTTGTAAAACACCAAAAAGGAAATTGTGCTGTTGTAAAAAAAAGAAAACAAAAGATGCTTTGGAAATAAATGCAGTTAATGATGAAAAGGAGAGGATTTCTCACTTTTGTTTATATTTAGATTCGCTATTTGTTTGTATTTTGTCTCTTGTTATGATGGAAATTTATTGTTTTATTTGTTACATCAAAGGGAAACGGATGCGTTGCTCCCATCTCAGAACAATGCGGTGGGTACTGGCTGTTCATTTAGGCAGAAACCAATTGTAATCCCAGCAAAAAACTATTGATTCAGGAGATGATAATTCTTTTTCGAGGAGACAAATCGAGAACGTTTCAAAATAGATTTTACTAATTTTAGACTGCAAAAACATCCTACATTTCGACGAACTTTGAAAGACTTGATAAACAAAACAAAAAAATGGCGTGGCGAAACTTGTTTAAAACGAGGTAATTGTGCAAATTAAGCGGACATAACAAGTGCACGCTAATATATTCCCAGTTACCTGAAAACCGGAATTACCGACTGAATTCTTTTGTTCGTTTTTTTTTTCAGTTATTTTGGAAAGTAGATTTCATATATAGATTTGGACAGTGTGTGGAGTAAAACAAGAGCTATTAATGGAACAAAATTTATTCAATATGAAAATAAACTCCACTGCAAAAACAAACATATCAATAAAATTAAACGGAAATTATTTCATTCATATGCTTGAATTTAACTTCCTGTGTCAATGGCATATTGAACCACCCAACATGATACAGAGCGATTCAAAAATCCTTAGGAAAAATTTAACTGGTAGTAGAACACACTATAAAACAAACAATTTTAGCACATGAAGACATAAGTTCGTAATGCATTTATTCAGTCAAAAATACAGGCTATCTCAATTTAATCCGAACTTAACCATGGTTCATAATTTCAACAAAAATAAAGATATTTTGACGATGAAGTTTTCAACACAGTTATCTTTGTTTTTGTGAAATACAGTGACATCACAAATAGTGATTGAAGCTTGCATTGTTTCGGTCTGCGAGATTATATGCAATATCAATTACATTAGGTATACTGATGCACCACGTTTGATAGAAACCTGGAGCGAACTGCGCATGGGCGAAATGGCTAGTCCATGTCGAAAATGGGGGAGTCCATACCATCTCAGGATGAGTTTGTTTATTAAATTTCACAGATATGTCGCATTTTTTTTTTTTTTTTTTTGGCGAATACCTTTTTGTTTCTGTCATTAAATTGTGTTTTAAAATATTATATTGTAATCCTATCATATTAAAATAAGTTATAAAAAGACAAATACAGTAAAAAAGCATAATTATATATAAATAAATATGCAAATTACATTATACAAAATACGTTTGCAATCACATCGGAAAAGCCTACTAAAAGCGAGAACTAGTAGAAGGTGCACGATCCATTTAATTTAAAATAAAATTTTACTCAGAACAGAAAATATCAAACAACATTGAACACTGTTTTTATATAGTCTTAGATAAAGAGTGGAAATTTCCTCCTCTTTCACCAAGGCTATTGTCCCTACAGTGCGAAGGGAATCGGCTTGTCATTTTTCCAACCGGAGTTCCCAGAAGCGTGGTTAAACTGTATGCAACGTTATTTAGATGTGGATGGTAGCCACTTTTACCATTTGCCGTGATAACTTTACATTTCACACAACTAAGCACGTCTGTTGCAAATTTAGTTAAAATATCTTCATTCTTGTTAAAGTTATAAACAAAAAAGCCGGATTTGGATATATTGTATTGTGTGAGATATTTTGTATTGTGTGAGATATGTTGTATTTTTGAGTAAATAAATGGATTACGAACCTTGTTTCCTGTACAAAAATTGTTCGTTGATTTGCGCTCTACCAGCCCTTAAGGAGTCTAAGAACTGTAGCCTCCATTGTCATGAGAAACTCGTTATTTTTATTGAAAATTAATTTAACTATTTGTTATGGCAACAGAAAAAATATTCCATGGAATTGTAAAAAATAAATATGTCGTTTGGTGAATTTAAAAATAATGTTTATTATTATTATTATTATTATTATTATTATTATTATTATTATTATTTAAGTTATTATATATTTTAGTTAAAAACTCTATTATTATATTGTGATGTGAAGTAGTAAAAATAATTACAATTTGCATTCCAACAAACTCGTGACCCGGATTTAGTTCTATAAACGAACTGAAAAGGACTGAAAATCCAGACAAGAAAGCGGACATTTTAAATTGTGAACCCAACAGGGAAAGTATTAAAATTCCTCCATTTTGGGAACAAAAACCTGATACTTGGTTTTATCAAATTGACACACAATTTGCTATAGCAAATATAACAAATGAGCAAACAAAATTTAACTATCTAGTAGCTCAGTTAGAACCAAAATACGTTGAAAATATATAGGATATTATTCAAATTAAACAGGGTGATAAATATACTGCTGCTAAAGATAGATTTTTAAGTACATTTAAAGAAAGTGAGGAAAAATGTATTAAAAAACTGATTACGGGAATTTCATTGGGAGATTTGAAACCATGCAGTTACTGCTCAAAATGAAATCGCTTACTGGAAATAATATAACGGATAAGAGTTTGAGAACATTGTGGCTCGATAAATTACCAGAGTCAATAAAAAATATTCTAGTTGTAAGCAATGAAGATTTGGATAATTTGTCATTAATGGCAGATAAAATTTTCGAGATGAGCTCCTCAACAGAAATTTATTCTGCAAGTTCAAATACTTCTGTTATGAGTAAAGTGCTCGAGAAAATTACTACGTTGGAAAACCAAATTTCAGCACTAAAAATTCCAATGCAATCAAGAAGTGAGTTTCGATAATTAAATTCAAAACGAAATAAAAGTCGAAGTCAGTCAAAAAGGCGATTTAATCTAGAAGAGAAATATTGTTATTACCATTTTAAGTTTGGTAATCAGTGTTATCCTAATAAATGCAAAAGTCCGTACAGTCGGAAAGCATCGGAAAACTCCAATCAGCAGTAGAATTATCAACAAATTCTGCTGCTAAAGAATTTAAAGATTGCCGTAATTACCGTTTATTTGTAAAAGATAAAACAACCGGTTTACGCTTTCTAGTGGACAGTGGAGTTGATTTATCAATAATTCCTGCTTCATCTAGCCATAAAACATGTAATTCTTTTAAACTATATGCTGCAAATAGTACAATTATTCATACATTTGGTTTCAAAATTTTAACGCTAGATTTAGGCCTACGTAGGCAATTTCAGTTTCCTTTTATAATAGCTAAAGTAGATAAAGCTATTTTAGGCGCAGATTTTCTTAATAAGTTTAAATTGCTTATTGATATGCACAATAGAAAATTAATAGATGGTGTTAAAAACATTTCTATTGAAAGTGATGTTACGTGTGTTTCAAATAATGATAGAATAAGTACAACTAACAAAGATTCTCAATATGCACATTTGTTATTAGAATATCCCAATTTAACGAAACCCAATATTTTAATTAGCAACTCCAAACACAATGTAAAACATATTGCTACTAACGGCCCACCTGTTTTTTCAAAAGCTCGCCAATTAGACTCGAAAAAATTAAATTCAACAATGCAAGAATTCAAGTTTATGCTGATAATGATATAATTAGACCTTCAAAAGCACCTTGAGCTAGTCTACTTCATTTAGTCTTCAAGAAAGCTGGGACTTTAAGACCGTGCGGGGATTATAGACGCCTAAATGCTCAAACCATTCCCGATCGTTATCCTATTCCAAGATTAGAAGATTGAAGGGAAAGAAAATATTTTCAAAACTTGATTTATTTAAGGCCTATTTTCAAATTCCAATTGCTGAAGAGGATAAAGAAAAAACAGCAATCATAACACCATTTGGTGTATACGAATTTAATGTCATGAATTTTGGATTACGGAACGCTCCATTCACGTTTCAACGTTTCATTAATGAAGTTTTTTTTTTTTAATTAGACTTTGTTTTCCCGTATTTAGACGACATTTTAATAGCTTCTTCAACGGAAGATTAATACGCAAAACACCTAAAATGAGTTTTTTCAAGATTGAATCAATATGGTCTTCGTTTAAATATTGAAAAATCCGTTTTCGGAGTAAGTCAGTTACAATTTTTAGGATACATGATTACTCCTGAAGGTTCTAAACCTCTTTCTGAAAAAGTAAATGCCATCCTAAATTATTAATTACCGGAAACAATTGCGCACTTTCCTTGGTCTACTTAATTTTTATAGAAGATATATAACAAATTCTGCTGAAAATCAAGCACCACTTCATGAATATTTAAAAGGGGCAAAAAAGAAAGATAAAAGGAAAATTCCGTGGACTGATGAAACAAAAAAAAATTTCAACAATGTAAAGAAGATATAGCAAATGCTGCTTTATTGGGCTATCCCAATCCTAACATCCCATTATCTCTTTATGGCGATGCTTCTGACTTTGCCATTGATTCGGTGTTGCAACAATTTGAAGCAGGCTGTTGGAAACCTTTAGCCTTTTTCTCAAAAAAATTGAATAATGCTCAGAAAGGTTATAGTACCTATGAAAGAGAATTACTGGCAATGTATCTTTCTGTGAAGCATTTTAAACACATGCTAGAAGGAAGACAATTTATAATTTACACGGACCATTAGCCCTTAACCCCTTCGGCCCTGATTTTTTTATCAATTTTGGAAAAAAATTACTGTTATGCTAACAAAATTAAAAATAGCTATCGGAATCACAGAAGTTAGGGTTTAATGAAAGTTACCGAATGCGTTCTTTACCAAACCCTCACAAATGTAGTTATTTAGCGTGTTTTTCATCTAACAATATTCTAAGGAAGAATTTTTGAAGACGTTTGGAAAATGTCGTATTACAACTAAATTAAACAAGCATAAAAATTTAGTAATATTTTTTATATTTTATCACAAATTACCAATACGGAAAAGGATTCCCAAATTTTAATTTAAAGAGTGAAACGTATGTTTTAATTAAAAGAAATGCCAACGGCTTGCTAATAATTATGAAAATTATTATTATTATTATTATTATTATTACTGAATGCTAAACATAAGTGATGTCATAATAGGAAATGTAGAGATTCATACTATCACTATTAGGTGCTGGAATTAATAAAAATAATGTTTAAGACAAAATAATACTTAATAAAATATATGTCCTATTAGTAGGACGTCAGGGCCGAAGGAGTTAACATTCGTTTTTCAGCAAAAAAATGAAAAAGCTTCGTCCAGACAGTTGCGTTATTTACAATATATATCACAGTTTTCAACAAATATTCGTCACGTTAGTAGAAAAGACAATATAGTTGCAGATTCATTATCCAGAATAGAATCAATCTCTGTAATAGATTATGACAAAATTTCTGATTAACCATCAAAAGCTGAATAAACTGTAGAAAACTAATCCATTCATTTCAATCACTTAATATTTTCCACTCAAAGTAAAATAAATAAATAAAGAAAATGATGAAGCACGCAGATAAAAACCCAACGATAATTTTTCTCTCATCTCTTCAAAACAAGTGACCTAATTTATGACTCTTAAGTTTCAAGTTTATCAAGCAATAGATGTTTATTACCTCGTTATAATCGTTCTCTTCTAATAATGTGAAGTATGTTTATAATTTGTTATTTGTGATTATGCCATTATAAACTTATTACAGAACTAAAACATTTAAAAGGACAATTATTCAACGTCAATTTGTTTCAAAGAAATGATGCAACTTTACTCGTAACTTTCCAAACGTTGTGAAAATGAGTCAGTGTATTACTATCCTTCATTCTGTAAAGTCACAGGAAAAAATGTTTCCTGATGTTAAAATTAATCTAAATGTAAACCTTTTAAAATTTTAAGTAATGTAAAATATAATTTTTAAAATCAATCCAAACGTGAACTTATTTATTCAATGTGAATTGTGCATTAATATAATTTTTTTACAAGTCTTATTTCAGCAGTGGTACATCTACACGATTATTCAAGAAGTGTTTATAATAAATTCTCAAATAGTTGAAATATATAAACCAGTGGATATTTCATAAATTGGATAGACCTTAGAAAAGGTAAGCAATTCCTTTTCTTTCTGCATGTTGAAGACCAGAGTTAATTTTAATTTGAAGAATTTAATATTCTGATGTTACGCGCTTACCTCGTTGGCCTCGCCCCTTCAATAGTGATCATGAGCCTGATGAATATATGAACTCAGAATTTATTCTTAAGGATTAATAATTGACTCTAATTAATAAAAATAATACTCAGCTCTTATGCTAGATTAAAAATTCAAGAAAACATAATTGAATTTAATAAACTATTTAAACTAATAAAACTTTAAAAACTGTATAAACAAGTTCTCCGAGATGGCGACAATAAAGGAAATGCAAATAGTAGATAAATTAAACAATAATAATTATTCTATATGGAAGTTTAAAATTAATATGTTGTTAATTAAGGAAGATTTGTACGAACTCGTAACTCAGGAACCCCCTACACCAATTAACGAAGATTGGAGAAAAAAGGATGCAAAAGCTCGCGCTTTAATAAACCTGAGTATAGACGATACGCAAATAGTTCATGTAAAACATTTAGAAACAGCAAAACAGACATGGGATAGTTTAAAAAATATTCACGAGAGAGCCAATTTGTCCAGTAAATTGTATTTGTTACGAAAATTGTATAGTGCAAAACTTCCCGAAAATGGGAACATGCACAAACACATTACTAATATACTGGAAATAAAAGATAAGCTCTCCGCAATAGGAGAGAACATAAACGACTCGCATTTATCTGCACTTCTATTGTGCTCGTTACCTGCGAGTTATAATACTCTAATAACAGCTCTCGAAGCCCGAAATGAAATTGAGTTAACTCCCGAATTCATCAAGAGCAAACTTACTGATGAATTTAATAAACGGGTAGAAAATAGTGAGCAAGTTGAAAACTCACAAAAGGTGTTTAAAACACAAAAGAAATACACTCAAGATTATAAAGGGCAAAACAAATATTGTACCTACTGTAAACAATCAAATCACACCTACAAACAATGCTGGCATCTCAAGAACAGAAACACACAGACCACTACACCTAAAACACAATACAAATACAAAAAGTACACATCGTTGTGTTTTGAAAATACAAAAGGTGATAGTAAAAATAAAATGAATGAATCAAAAACAGATGAACAGGTACAAATAAATAAAAGTGAACATAAAGATGCAGCATTCATAATTGTCAATCCCGCTAATAAAACCTGGTTAATTGACTCAGGAGCGTCTTCGCATATAGCGAACGATAGGGATATATTTACAAAATTCAACGATACTGAAAAAACTACAGTAACAATTGCTAATGGGAATACATTAAATTCTTACGGAACCGGCGAAACACAAATAATGACAAAAACATCTGATGGATGTATAAATAGAATTACACTTAAAAATGTGTTATTTGTTCCACAATTGGAATCAAATTTAATTTCCGTAAGTAAAGCCACAGAACATGGCTACAAAGTATTTTTCGAAAATGAAAAATGCATACTATCGTGCAATGGAAAAATATACTTAGAAGCATTAAAGAAACATAACTTATATCAAGTTGAAACACTAGAAGAAAGTTCTCAAAATAAAATAAACATTGCACATGATTGCAGAAATAAAGATTGCCTCGAAATTTGGCATAAACGCCTTGGCCACAGAAATAATGAAAGTATAAAAGAATTAGTCAAAAATGACTTGGCCAGTGGGATAAAAATAAATAACTGTAATCATAAAACAAACTGTGAAACCTGTATAAAAACAAAGTCAACAAATGCACTGTACTCTAAATCTATCGAAAATAAAACAACAAAAGTATTAGATTTAGTACATACTGATTTATGTGGGCCTTTTAAAACACCCACAATAGGAGGGAAAAATTACTTCCTTACATTCATAGATGACAGTTCTAGATTCACAGTTATTTACTTATTAAAAAGTAAAGATGAAGTTTATGAAAAAATAAAAGACTATGTACAAATGGTCAAAACCAGACAAGGAAAATATCCGACGGCGATTAGATCGGATAACGGTGGGGAATACATAGGAAATAAAACAGAAGCCTTTCTAAGGGAACATGGTATAAAACATGAATACACAGTTCCATTTTGTCCCAGCCAGAATGGCATTGCTGAGAGAAAAAACAGAAGTTTAATTGAAATGACACGAAGCCTATTATCCGAAGCAAATTTACCTCATAGGTTCTGGGGTGAAGCGATAAATACTGCTAATCACCTCCAAAATAGGCTCCCCACTAAATTGACAAATAAAACGCCATATGAAATTTGGTTCAAAAGAAAACCAAATCTCTATTATTTACGTGTATTTGGCTGTAAAGTATACACTTACATAAACAAACACAAAAGATCTAAACTAGATGACACAGCAGAAGAGGGTATCTTCATGGGCTATGATAATAATACAAAGGGATACCGCGTTTTCACTAAAAATGGTGAAATAATAATTTCCAGATCTGTAAAATTTCTGGAAGAAAAACTGAACAATTTAAACGAGAAAATTAATGATCACGAACAATTAATTGAAGATAAAAAATACATTGAAATAGAAATAGGTGACACACCCTGTACACCTGACGCGCCCAAACAATCAGAAACACATCAACCTCGTAGATCTGAAAGACAAAACAGAGGAGTACCACCTCAAAGATATACTTCCGACAATTTTATTGCTTTAGCAAATGATTGCGATACAACAGAACCTGAAAACTGGAAACAGCTTATCAAAATAAACAATCCACTAGAAAAGAAAAACTGGTTTAAAGCCACTGAAAACGAAATACAATCGTTAATGAAAAATAATACATGGGATCTAGTCGATCCTCCTCTTAATAAAAGAATCATAGGAAGTAGATGGATTTTCAAACGAAAAATTGATTGTTCAGGAAATACACAAAAATATAAAGCACGTTTTGTTGCCAAAGGTTTCAGTCAAAAATATGGGGAAGATTATCAAGAGACATTTTCACCAGTAGCACAACATTGTACCATCAAAACACTTCTTTTAGCAGCAGCTTATAATAATTTGAATGTGCGACATGTAGATATTGACACCGCTTTTCTTCATGGGAACTTAAATGAAGAAATATATATAAATCAACCTGAAGGCTATGTAAACGAACAATTTCCTGAAAAAGTTTGCAAGCTCAAAAAGGCAATCTATGGCCTCAAACAGGCCGCCAGAGCTTGGCATATTAAAATCGCTGAAACACTAGACAACTTGAACTTTATCCAAAGTACAGCAGACACATGTCTTTTCACTAGAAAAGAAAAAGATCATACATCGTACATAATAATATATGTTGATGATATACTCATCGCCAGCAAAGATGAAATAATAGAAGAAATCGTAAATTCTCTAAAACAAGAATACGAATTAAAGGATCTAGGCAATATTAGTAACTATTTAGGTACTCAAATTCAGAAATTACCTAACGGTTATTCTCTTGATCAAAAAATTAAGATTGAAAATTTAGCGAAAAAGTTCAATCTTGAAAACTCCAAACCGTGCAAAACTCCAATGGAACCAGGATATAACAAATTAAATGATGATGATAATTTAATGCCAAATAATATTAAATATCACCAGGCACTTGGTTCATTGCTTTATATAACAACCATAACGAGACCTGACATTTCAGCAGCAGTATACATTTTAAGCAGAAGAAATGAGAATCCTCGCGAAAAAGACTGGCAAGCCGTAAAAAGAATAATAAGATATCTATATCATACTAAAGAACTAAAATTAATAATTAACACTAATGAAGAACCAATATTAAAGGTATTCGCTGATGCCGATTGGGTAGGTGATACCAAAACCCGTAGATCAACATCGGGAATATTATATATGTTGGGCAACAACCCAATTCAGTGGACGACGAAAAGGCAAAGTTGCATTGCCTTATCTTCAGCAGAGGCTGAATATGTGTCCGCAGCACATGCTAGCCAAGAAATAATTTGGTTATTGAAGTTACTTGACGATCTAGGCTTTCCACAGCAAAAACCAATCACTTTATATGAAGACAATCAAAGTACCATAAAAATGGTTGAATCAGAAAAATTCACGAAAAGATCAAAGCACATCGACGTCAAATTTAATGCCATTAAACAATATAGCGAAGAAGGCATAATTGAGTTAAGATATCTTCCAACAGAAAAAATGATAGCTGATGCACTTACCAAACCTTTACCCAAGCCTCGATTCATCGAACACAGAAATTCAATGAAAATATTAGTTAATCCCCATGAACGGATTAAGGGGGAAATTGTAGAAAACTAATCCATTCATTTCAATCACTTAATATTTTCCACTCAAAGTAAAATAAATAAATAAAGAAAATGATGAAGCACGCAGATAAAAACCCAACGATAATTTTTCTCTCATCTCTTCAAAACAAGTGACCTAATTTATGACTCTTAAGTTTCAAGTTTATCAAGCAATAGATGTTTATTACCTCGTTATAATCGTTCTCTTCTAATAATGTGAAGTATGTTTATAATTTGTTATTTGTGATTATGCCATTATAAACTTATTACAGAACTAAAACATTTAAAAGGACAATTATTCAACGTCAATTTGTTTCAAAGAAATGATGCAACTTTACTCGTAACTTTCCAAACTTTGTGAAAATGAGTCAGTGTATTACTATCCTTCATTCTGTAAAGTCACAGGAAAAAATGTTTCCTGATGTTAAAATTAATCTAAATGTAAACCTTTTAAAATTTTAAGTAATGTAAAATATAATTTTTAAAATCAATCCAAACGTGAACTTATTTATTCAATGTGAATTGTGCATTAATATAATTTTTTTACAAGTCTTATTTCAGCAGTGGTACATCTACACGATTATTCAAGAAGTGTTTATAATAAATTCTCAAATAGTTGAAATATATAAACCAGTGGATATTTCATAAATTGGATAGACCTTAGAAAAGGTAAGCAATTCCTTTTCTTTCTGCATGTTGAAGACCAGAGTTAATTTTAATTTGAAGAATTTAATATTCTGATGTTACGCGCTTACCTCGTTGGCCTCGCCCCTTCAACATAAACTACGTTTAAAACCATCTTTGAATTTCAAACAATATCCTCTGGATTCTGGTAAACTTCTTTGGTGTGATACTTCAACTTCAAAAAATTCGTCCATTTATACCTGAAGATTTTAGAAAGCAAGTATTTAAAAAGAATCCACAATTTAGCTCCCCCTGGTGTGAAATCAACAATCAAACAAGTAGCTTCAAAATTAATTTGGACGAATATTCGGAAGGATGTAAATCAATAGGCAAAATCTTGTACTGATTGTCAAAAGAAAAAATTACCAGACACACCCATTCTTTATTTGCCGCTTACAATGAAACAGATGAAAGATTCAATGTCGTTCATATTGACATAATACGTCCACTTATAACTTCAGAGAGAAAACTATACTGTTTAACCTGTATAGACCGTTTCAAATGTTGGATAGAAGTTGTTCCTCTAGAAAATGTGACAGCAGTAACAGTTGCTCGAGCCTTTTATGACCAATGGATTCACGCTTTGTCATTCCATATCATGTAATCACTGATCAAGGAATGCAATTTAGATCGGAGCTTTTCTACAATTTAAGTGTTATTTGTGGTTTTAAAATAAACCCAACAACAGCCTATTATCCACAGTGTAATGGCAAAATAGAACGAGTCCATTGCACTTTAAAAGCAGCAATTAGAGCGCACAATTCGATTAAATGGAAACAGCCACTACCAACAGTACTGTTAGGATTACGATCTGCTTTGCATGGAGATAAAAATTTTACCATTTCACAAATGGTCTATGGCAAATCTATCAGGCTACCGGGAGAATTTTTCGAAGAACCGGAAACTATCATGGACACGGAAACATTTGCTAAAGAATTGCAGGAACAAATGGACCAGTTAAGACCATTTAAAAGTCGCCAAAAACCTTCTCAAAAAAATTTTTTCATAAAGATTTGCATACATCTACCCATGTTTTCATACGCATTAGTAGAGTTAAAAAACCATTCGAACCTGCTTATGATGGCCCTTCCCAGTTGTCAAAAGATGTGAGAAGTATTATACTGTAAAAATCAAGGGCAAAGACATAACCATATCGATAGATAGATTAAAACCTGCATATTTGCTAAAGATTGATGAGTACGTTTCTGATGACGAAGTACCTGATAAACAAAAACCTCTGCCTGATAACAAGCTGCCTGATCAATCAGTACTCAAAACTGAAGGAACAAATTTGCCTGATAAATATCATCAAGGAAAAACTACACGTTCTGGTAGACATGTAAGATTTCCAAAACGTTATAGAGACTGATTAGACACTATTTTTTTTTATCTAATATTATATCTGTACCGTAACTATAAATTACTGAGGAGGGAGTAATGTAGCCTCCATGGTCATGAGAAACTCGTTACTTTTTATTGAAATTTAATTTAACTAGTTGTTATGGCAACAGAAAATCTATTCCATGGAATCGTAAAAAATAAACATGTCGTTTGGTGAATTTAAAAAGAATGTTTTATTTTTGTATTTTTATTATTTAAGTTTATTATATATTTTAGTTAAAAATTCTATTATTATGTTGTGATGGGAAGTAGTAAAAAGAATTACAATTTGCATTCCAGCAGATCCATAAAGTATCTAAGAACTTTTGAATCCCCTGTATAAAACAGACACACATTAATGCTATTTGAATATGATTTTAAATGCCAGAATCTACAGTAAATTATGAATCAAGGAAATCAAGGATGATAGATTTCAACTTAATGTCGCCACACCCCCATACAGTCCTGTGTCGTTGCTCTAACACCACATCAATATCGCATAATATGATTTCTGTGACTGGTTTTCTTGTTGCATGACGTGAAATCTATGCCGTGTTTGAGACATCGATTTGCCCGTTTCTGATCTGATCTGTGGCGTCGATCAAAATCACATATTAATTGAGAGAGGATAAAATTATGGATTAAATAAAAATCTCTGAACAGTATAATTACTTATCTTTATTAAAAACTAACTGATAATCAGCTGAGGGAAAATGCAAAATTCTGTCACAATCAAAACAGTATGAAATATGCAAGAAGCAATGTTTAAATTTAGAAGCAGGTTTTTTAATAATATTTTTTCAAATAAATAAACGCATATAAATGAAATAAAATAAAATAATTATCAATTTTTGTGCAATTTACACTTTGGTCACAAAGTTTTGGTATATTTGTCCCATAAGTGGCGTCATGGCAAAATCACAATCGTGACTGTGACTTCGTGATTAATGTGACAACGGGGAGTTCATGCGGGGTATCCCTCACAAGGAAAATAATTTTCATTTCAAGACGTTTACAAATATATAATTTCGATTTCAAATACTTTTTACTCGAAGATGTGGCGTCGGTCAGCATATAAAAACCGTAGAGCAACATTGCTTTCTGCTAGTACACTGCTCAAAACAATTAGGGGGGCACATGGTTTTAAAGAAATTATACAAATACTTACACAAATAAGTAACTTAAATTAAAACATCCATAATTTAAAGCATAGCAGAAAACAGAAAAATAAAACTTCATATGCAAATCAAAGTTCATGACGTCAAAAACCAGAAAAAAGAGATAAGTGAAGAAATCAGGATTTTAGAGAAATGTCTGTTGCACTGTCTCAGTTGCGAAATTTAATTGCTCAGCTTTTGTTTTGAGAAAAGGGTGATTTGAAAATGTCACAACAACGTGATTTACCTGAATCCATGGCTTGGCGCATTAGAGAAAGACTTGAATCCGGGCAAACACAACGAAGTATAGCGGACGCTGTTGGAGTTGCAAGAAATGTCCTTGCAAGGCTGTAGAATCGATTGGAGTCAAATGCTGCTTCCCTATTCAGTCTGGAATGTGATACTCGACGTGATTTTGTATGTAGGGAAAGGGCACTCGAAATTACCCCACATTTGTTCGTGAAAGATCACATTATAGACAAGGTGGGTTAATGGTATGAGCTGGAATCAGCATAGGTGGATGCACGGACCTGCATATCATTTGGAATGACACTATGACGGCCCAAAGGTATACAGACGAGATACTGAAACCTTATGTCATACCTTACGCTTCACCCATGGTGACTCCTTTATTTTCCTGCATGATAATGCCTGACCGGATACAGCTCGTCTGTTAGAGAACATGGTTGAAACTGAAACAATACAGCGTATGGAATTGCCAGCATGCTTTCCTGACCTGAATCAGATCGAGCATGTTTGGGACACACTCGGACGACGCATTGCAGCAAGACGAAGGCTTTCGTATATTGTCTGGGACAAGGAGATTGCAATTTTTGAAGATTGGAACAGTATTCCTAAAAGTCTTATCGATAACCTCATCACATCCATGGAAAACAGGTGTGCAGCAGTCTTAGCTGTTAGAGGGGACCACACGCCGTATTAAACAACTTACATCATTACTAAACAATACTTTTTTTGTAATTTACATGTAACCAAATTGTTGCCCTAAACCATATTTTCATGTTCTTTCCATCCTTTCAAGGAATTAAAGCTCCCTTACAATTTTTTTGCTTCTTATTTTCTGTATTGTGCATTGATACACGTGTACTCTCCATTTTATACCCATGCATGGCTGTCTCGCAAGGTTCTCTTCTTTTATTTGCTTGCTTCCCTAATTTTTTTTAGTAGTGTATTATGAAAAGGTTTCGTGAAACAGTTTGTTGAAGTTTGATCTCTAGGATCTTACTCGAAATCTTACATGTGGTAAGAGTGCTGTTAAAAGAATGAATACGAGACTGTTACAGATATCAAATATAACAAAGTAAAAATTAAAAAGTGACTTCCACAGTTGACGACTTTTGATCTGTAAATTTAACAGTTCATATGGCTTAAACAAGTAAAAAACATTTTGAATTTGTGGATTGTTACACAAACTAAAAAAAGAATCTCATATTTGCATAAAGTTAGATTTTAGTTCCTTGTCCTTTAAACGAAGGGAAGAAAACGGGCATTGACCTAATATTTCTGACGTCACATAAAATTGCTCCACAGAATTTTGTTATTGTTTCTCATAACTCTTGTAACAAACAAACATTCTACTTATTTAGTTACTTTTTCAATTCTCCAAGAAGAAAATTTTATCTGCTACCTTATTTGTTTTGGCCTTATTTGTTTGGATACGGAAAAACATGTTTATTATGAATCACATATAGTATTAAATATAACAGTTAGTTTTTTTTTTTTTTTTCAATCTGCAATAAAGATTTCGTTCAACATTGTGCAAAACTAATTTATGGTTAAACAATCAGTAAATAACGTGTATTTATATATAAAAGAAAAACTTATTATACTTTTAACATTCATGATTCTGGTTCATTGCAGTATTATTTTATCTACGAAAAAAGTAATGCTTGTAGTCATAAGTTATTGTTCACTAAAGAGTTTATGCTATTTATATGTTTAAGGCTATAATTAATTAAACCACCCTCGTTTATTGATAAACAGTTAATTCTTCCCCAGCCTCATTTGTGAAAATTTTCCTTTTAAACATTCAACTGTTCTCGTCTCTTCCTTGAAAGAAAATAAAAAGTTCTCCTAGAGAGAGCCGTGATTAATGCAGTTAACGTGATCTATAATCTGATTGTTTATAGATTCTATTTTAAAAGATATAGGATCCCTATTCTTATCTCTTTTGTTTGTTTTAAAGAGTGTTCATATATCTTTATGAAGTAAATGTAAGTGCCTAATACAAAGATAATTTTTGCAATTAATTACCATTTTTAACTTGACGCTCTGTTTTTTTTTTCTTTTTTATGCTTGTGGGATAACGCCACATGTAAAATGTGTCATTCAATAGACATTTTCATTTTGCATAAACTCTAAACCGGGAAAACGGATTCTTGTGAAAACACGCGATTAAATGAGCTTAATGTACTAAAGTCTTGCCCATCCCTAGTAAGAGGCTACTTGGCTGTTGACTCACGCATAAACACCCGCTTGCTAATGTTGATCTTATGGGATAGTTCTTTTAAAATATCTCTTTGCATTTGCATTTCAATATTTTTAAACAGTTCAATAGTTTTAATATTTTTAATAGTTTTAATATTTTTAATAGTTTTAATATTTTCCCTTTTCATTGGATAGATGAGGTCAATTTCTACGATAGCCGTTTTTTACATTTTCGATTTTGTTTACAGTTTTTTGTGGGGGATACTTTTACTTTCGAAACCGGAAACTGCCTACGTTCGGAGCATTGTTTTTTCTTTTTTGGAAAAATACAATATATATAATGAAAATTAATTGATTTAAAGTCGAATTTTGGTATAAAATTATGAAAACAAGTGCATTTTATTTATATTCTTCCCAAGTTTTTAAATATAGGCAATTTTGCCCAACATTTAGGTGATTTTTCATGTTTACGCACTAAGAAAGGATTTTCTAAAAGCCCACCCTTAAGGGATGTAAAAAAGTGAACAAACTCTTAAAAAATTCCTTAAAAATCGGGTATTATAGTTATGTGTCAAATGATAACAGAGTTTAATGTAATTGTGCATGCTGAATCGAATGGTACCAAGTACATCCTTCTAAGTCCAATAGTTCGTGAGATATAGCGTATTTTTCTAATTTGACGATGTTTTTGACGCGAAAACCTCAAAATTCTAACATTACAAATGATAATTTCTAAAAATACATGCGTTATTATAGCAAAGGAAGAAATTGAAATTGTCGATAAAACGCGAAGGGCTTCTTTTCATCGTTGTAATATAATGTGACGAAATTTGAACTATGGGTTAAATTTCTATAATTGGATAAACTGGATTATGAAAGATAGCCGTTTTTAAACATTCTGCTGAATGGATTTTGATGGGAATGGAACTGATATTTAGATAATTTTTCAGGGAAGGTTTTGCTATATAAAATCGTTCTACGTTGTTTAGTTACGGATTTATGTGTCAGGTGAATCCGTTTATGAAAGTTTATCCCTTTTAAAATGATTATGTTTAATGGATTTTACTGAGGCCTGCACTGTTAGATAGATTATTTTCAGGGTATATTTTAGAATATAATATATCGTTCTACGTTGCTTAATTCTAGAATTATGAGGGAAATTTCTATAATCAGGTGAATGCGATTATAAAACACTAGCCTTTTTAAAAAAGTTCTATGCCGTTTGATGAGACTTGCATTTGATAGTTAAAATTTTTTCAGGGATGGTTTCAGCATATTGCATATCGTTCAATCGTTCTTTACCAAATCCTACTGTAAATGATCAACCATCGTCCTTATCAGCTCAAATTTCGTCTGACAAATTAGAATATATAATAGAGCAAAGGCGTTCGTATCGTTTTCAGCAGTGCAGAAGAATATTCTGAATAAATGTTTACATTGCTTTAAAATACAATATCAAATTCACCGATATATTGCGTTTGATTCAAGATTCGTTAGGAGAAACCGACTAGCGTAGCGGGAGAAGCCTCCTAGTATGTACAGTCCCTGGCCAAATTATTAGACGCAGTCATTTTTTCTTGTGAAAAATCATATTACTAGCTTCATAGAATGATATTACTCTGTTAACATTTAAAATTGAGAAAAAACATTAATTATAGGGTAATAATAAGTAACAAGCACGCCAATGGCTTTAAAATTATTTATTTTTGTAAATCAAATTAGAAATTATTGAACTTGAAAAACTTAAAACTTGAAACTCGAAAAATGCCAATATTTTGTGGAGCCTCCTTTGGTGGCAATCAGTGCCTCTATTCGTTGTGGCATGCTGATAATGCAAAATTGAATTAGTTTTTTGCATGTGTGAGGGATGATTCCAGACACGGATGAGTTTTTCTGTCAGCTGAATTTTGTTGGTTATGACCTCTTTGGCCAACACTCTCTTCATCAACTCCCAAACATTTCCAATTGGATTCATATCTGGTGAATTACCCGGCCAGTCCAGTACAAGGATATTATCTTGTTGTAAGTAGGTCTTGACTGATCGCGCTGTATGACAAGGAGCTCCATCTTGCATGAATACGAAAGGTTCTCCATTTGGAAACCATTCTTTTAGTTGCGTAATTAACCGATTTTGCAAAACCTCTTTGTATTGATCTTGTTTCATAGTTCTTTTGACTATGTAAAGACGTCCAGTGCCTTTGCCACTTATGACAGACCAAAAAATACCTTTGTTGGCTGGTTGACAGTTGGCACGACATAGTCTTGATGAAACTTTTCGCCAGGACGACGACGCATAAACTGGGATTTGTTCGCTAAAATTTCAAAAGTGTTTTCGTCACTGAAGCAAACCTGAAACAAATAATTTTTAACATGCAGCATTTATCTAATAGTTAAGGAAACACATTGTTAATCATTGTTAATCATTCAATTAAATGTTTTAATTAATAATAGAATAAGAATAACTTCATAATTACTGATTTCCAGGACACTGGTGTCTGGTTTTTATGCTCTCTAGCCCACTTCAGCCGCTTTGGTTTTTTAGCTGGCTAAAGGCCTTGAAGTTCATTGTTTTCTGTGTACAGATGTTATGTCACAACAATATCAGACTCTTCGAGCTTATATTTGATCTGTTTAGTAGTTGCAAATCGGTTTTTAATACAGATCTTCTTTAAGTGTCATTCTGACTTTGGCGTAAATACAGTTTTTCTCCTACATTTTTTCTTCCTTTTTGGGCTCAATGTTTGTCCAAACTTAAGTTTCTTCTTTATCCGCCTTACACTTGCTTCAGAAACATACAATTTCCTTGATGTTTCTTTATTAGAATAACTTTTAGCATTTAAAAGCGCTTTTATTTCGCCTTTCTTTTCTGGTGATAAGTCTGTCTTTCTAACTATATTTCAATTACCTAAAAAGTGGTATATTCACAATTAAAAATAATATATTCACAATAGAAATACAAGTAAACACCTAACAACTGATTTTATAATACCACAAACACCTCCGTAATCGTCGAACTTAGGCATGCAACTGAAGCCTGTCAGGACGTATTTTAGTTCGGTTGACCTTAAGACAGTGATATAATTCGATATGTCAACTGAAGCAATTGCTCAAATTAGAAAAATATGTGGCGAACATTATTTTAATTTATTAAAAGTATATTACCACGCTGAATTAGTTTTTATTGTCATTACATACCAAATATGCTAATAAAAACAACTGCGTCTAATAATTTGGCCAGGTACTATATATAAATGAATATGGGAAAGTTTCATAAGAATATCTGCAAAATGTTTTGAGTTATCAAAGTTACTGCAAACCACAGTTACTAAAAGCAAGTTCTTAATAAAACAAAAAACAATAAAAATAAAAGGTATTTGAGGTCAAATTTGAGGTCCTTTTGAAAATAAAATTGTTAAATTTCAACCAATAATTTAAACTTAAAAGGGTCACACATTATTAAAATTATTTTTTCAAAAATAAATAAATATTGAGTAAATCTATACTAATAAAATAAAGTTTCGCTCTGTGTGTGTGTGTGTCTGTGTGTGTGTGTCTGTTGACGATTGCTAGCAAAATCTAGCCCACCTAGAAGTCTGGAAATTTAGGTGTGGATAGTCCAAGGTCTGACCATGTGCACCTGAGTCTCAGAATTTTAATATTTTGATAATTACCCAAGATATTAATTAGTTTCTCATTAACCATCGCTTCTAAAATGCCATATTTTTCTGAAAATGGTGCAAAAGAAATGTGAAACCGCAAAATGAGTTGTGTGTTGGGAGAGGGAAGAAAGATTTTAGGTTTACTGGAAAAAGGTTGGGCTACCACAATGACTTTTAACTACGCCTTTTCGACACATGTCAAAATAACAGAAACTATTAGGTCTTTCGACACGAAAATTTGCAGATCTATATAAACAAACAATCGCAAATTCAAAAAGTCAAATCTATACTAATAAAATAAAGTTTCGCTCTGTGTGTGTGTCTGTCTGTGTGTGCGTGTCTTTTGGCGATGGCTAGCAAAATCTAGCCCACCTAGAAGTCTGGAAATTTAGGTGTGGATAGTCCAAGGTCTGACCATGTGCACCTGAGTCTCAGAATTTTAATATTTTGATAATTACCCAAGATTTTAATTAGTTTCTCATTAACCATCGCTTCTAAAATGCCATATTTTTCTGAAAATGGTGCAAAACAAATGTGAAACCGCAAAATGAGTTGTGTGTTGGGAGAGGGAAGAAAGATTTTAGGTTTACTGGAAAAAGGTTGGGCTACCACAATGACTTTTAACTACGCCTTTTCGACACGAAAATTTGCAGATCTATATAAAAAAACAATCGCAAATTCAAAAAGTCAAATTTAAAAAAAATTCCATCCACAACTCTCAGAAATATTAATTAGAAATGTTTAATTTTTCGAGCAATTTAATCTTGCAATGATCAACACGTTTTTTGATAAAAATTTGAACCGTCGCAGGTGTCTCGATAATGAAACCACAAAGAAAGAGGTACTAAGAGATTTTTTAGGTGACTCAAATTAACAATTCTAATTCAGCTACGATTTTAAAATTAACACCTTTCGAATCCTCTCTGTTTCCACATTACAAGTTTGCAAAAATTAAGATTATCCAATTCTTATAACCGAAGATATTTATTATTTCGCATTAATTTGACTGCAGAAAAAAAAAACGTGTTTCTTTTTCTTCTTTTTTTTCTACGAGCAAGCATAGCAGACAAGATGTCCGTTATCTCTTGAATAAAGAAAGATACAAAACAAGTAAATAAAAATTTGGAATGGTGCTATTAGAAACTGTATAAAATTATTAAAAATCTTGGATTTTTTTTATTGGAAAATTATGCATCCTTATCGAGTTAAATATATAAAATCATACAAAATTTTGGTTTGTTTAACTATATTATCACGGGCCCGGGCAACGTTGGGCGGGTCAGCTAGTAATAATATAAAGAGAAATCTATATAAATAAAATAAATAATCACAAATAAATTATAAATAAAAATATATCTGCTGTAATGTTTTTCCTTTTTAACACTTTTCAACCTAGTTGAAAAGTGTTTATGACTTTGGTTTGTCTGCCGTATGGCCGTCTGCCGTCTGGCTGTATGGCCGTCTGCCGTCTGGCCGTCTGGCCGTCTGGCCGTGCTCTAACTCCTGTAAATATGCTCCGATTGCTCTGCAATTTTTATATGTTATTGTCGTTATCTATAGCATGTTCCCTATTACAACTGAAGTGTGTAGCACTTACAGTTTTTTTACAGGGGCACTCAAAAGAATTCCGTTACATTGCGGTCTATGGGGAAAAATCATTTGCGGTTTATTTAAATAATGTTTCACTATTTTAAACGGATGGAAATTTATATATATCACTACGGTGCATTACAAGAAGCTTAATATGGAATAGGGTGTGCATAGCACTTATAGTTACTTTACAGGGGCAGTCGAAAGTATTCCGTTACATTACGTCTATGAAGAAAAGTCGTCTGCGGTTTATTTAAATAATGTTTCACTATTTTAAACGCATTGAAATTTATATATATCACTAAGGTGCATTACAAGAGGCTTACTACAGAATAGTGTGTGTATAGCAGTCATCGTTCATTGACAGAGACACACAAAAGAATTCTCTAATGTCTGTTAACAATAATTCCTGGAAGTGCGTTTTAAGTTACTGAACGCGATTTTAAATTTAACTCGCTTTTTGTCTATTACGTGGTGCGTATAAATTCTGTAAATCCTATACAGGGAAGCACAAAAGTTCGCGGACACATTTCCGTTTATTGACAGAAACTCCAGAAGGAGAATTTTAAACTGTGCTACGCGTTTCCTAACTGAACTAAAATTTAGCATCCTATGTAGTATATATACAAATCTATAGATCCTATACAGGGCTGAATAAAAGTATTCGGATATTTTTCCGATTATTGTATATGTTAGAAATTCCGGAAATTATGTTTTTAAATATGTTATGCGTTTTCCAAATTGTTTACTTAGATGTTATCTTTCAGCTTATTAAACGGTATGATTTGTAAAATTATTTTGGAAGCGTTAGAAAGTGTTACATAATCTATGCTTGACGCATGATTTTTCGTTCTTGTTTACTTTATTCTATCTATACAAGGCGAAAGTATTGGATTCGAAAAAAATGTCGACTTCCGGTCGTCGACGGATTTATACGCTTTGGAAGGCCATAAACACAATTTGACTGTTTTTAGAAAATGTCTGTACGTGAATCTGTGTGTCTGTCTTTATCTGACACAAATTTTGTGGGCGCTCTAACTTACGAATAACTGCGTAGAATATCATGAAATTTCGTATGATATTTTATATTATGTAAAATGATGCAGATTATTTTTGGAGGGCGAAATCACCCAAGAGGAGGTCCCGCAAACCGATGATTTTTTTTCGTTTTATGGGATGCTTATATCTCCAGTTTATGTGCGCAGAATTCAACGAAACATCAAATTTAGAGTCCTCATGATAGAAATATGTTGTCATTCAATTTTAGTTGCGCTCATTTATGAGTTGGGTACCAAAATTAATTGATTTGATTTATATAGAAGAAGGTTTTGTGATGGCCACAGTATATTAGTTATTTCTTTTTTTTTAATTATTTTTTTTAATTTATTTATTTACAATTTTTTTGCAATTTTCGGTTTAGGCAAGATTTTAAATGACAAATTTTATTGCTGTCAAATTTGCCATTTACAAGGATAACATTTCACCTCACTAATAATCCTATTTTTACCTTCACGTACAGCAAAGTATCAAGCATCTAAATACAAACATACCTACCTAACAGGTGACTTTTATCACGACAGCGCGATAAGTATCAACATTTGTAAAAAAAAAAAAAAAAAAAAAAAAAAAAAAGCATGATAATTTTTTTTTTTTTTTTTTTTTTTTTTACATTTTACTATATGTGGGTTCAAGTACATTTTGAAGAGCATTTAGATATAATGTAGAAAGTTATTGCAGCATTTAATGTAATAAGTATTTAAATTATGCAAAATTATTCTTGAATTTCAGAATTTCAAACAAGAAAGAAAAATCATGCACCAGACATAGATTATGAAACACTTTCCAACTCTAACAGAATATTATTAAGAAATGTCATTTCTTCAGACAATGAAATGAGATTTCTAAATATGAAATTTTAAAGCCATATAACCCAGTGAAAATTAATTTTCAGCTACTGCTGTCCATATCCAGTAATGTGTGCGAATTCTTTTGTGCGGACCTGTATAGGATCTTTAGAATTTATACACACCACGTAATACATTCAAAATTAGATAAGGTTAAAAATGCATACCACAGCGAAAAACGCACTTCCAGTAATTATCGATCAATGTAAGTCTTTTAACCGAATTCTCCTGCGCGTCTTTATCAATAAACAATAAATGCTACACATTCTATAATCGATAGAAAACATGCTGTAGTGCAGCTTAGTGAAATTTTTAATTTTGATTATGTTGGAAGTATTATAACAGCCAACGGTTTTTTTTTCAAGGATCATAATGTAACAGCATTCTTTTGTGCATCAGCATTCTTTTGTGAATTATAAATGCTACTTTACTTATTGTATACTCATAAAAAAGCATCTTGTAGTCTACGTCAGTGATGCGTATCAATCTCATTATGTTTGAAATATCGTAAAATCAATAAAATGCACTGCAAACGATTTTTTCACGTAGACTATAATGGAACGGAATTATTTTGTGTGCCCCTGTAAACGAATCATGAATGCTACACACTTCATTTTCAATCCCGAACGTTCTGTAGTAAACCTCAACAACATATAAAAATTAGATGGCAATAGGAGTTATACATTAATAAAAATATAATAAATAAATTAAATAAATAAGTTAAATAGGAATACGTGAGTTAGAGCACCCACAGACGGTCAGATAGACAGATATGTCGAATTCACAAACACTTTTCAACTATGTTGGAAAGTGTTTAAAATAATAAATACTATACTAATTTAGAGCCAAGATTTTAAATATGTAATTTCTATCACTATGTCATTTCAAAATATAGCATTTCGTTATTTATTTTGAAACGCTAATAATCCTAATTTTACGGGGCCGTAAAACAAAAAATATCAAACATTGAACGTTTGCCTAGCTGTTGACTTTTATCACGATAGCGTGATAAGATTTGCATTGTAAGAAAGCATAAAAAATTAAAAAAAAAAACATCTATCCATGGAAGTTGTATGTGGTCATGTCTTTACAATTTTTGACTGAACTGATAATATCATCTAGAACTTTTTAAATGCAGTAAGCGAAGCGTATATGAGCATGGCTTTCCTGCACGGTAGAATTTTCCTAAGAACTATCTCATATATTAAAATCTAACTGCTTGTTTATATATCGCATGTATTCATCCGACAGTATAGCGGAATGTGAACATAAATTATTCGTAAGGATCCAAGGCTGTTATACGGTGTCACAATTTCGAAATTTAAATTAATTTCCAAAATCTATACTTATAAAGGAGTAGTTTGATTTTCTCATAATCAACGCCGAGCCTCACCCGTTTGTCCTAGAACAATGAAATTTGGAAGACGTGTTCTTTACACAATGTAGGCGCTTACTGAGAAAGGATTTTTGAAAATTCACAGCATAAGGGGGTAAAATGGGGGTCAAAAATTTTAGATAATTTCGTCTTTCCGGCATATCTCAGCAGGAGTTTTAAGTAGGAGCCTGAAATTTGGGATAACAATTCTACTAAAGAATAGTTAAACATGTATTTCAAGTGATTTTAAAAATTCAACCACTAAGTGGGTTAAATGGGGGGGGTCGAAAATTTTGGTGATTTCACATTTTCACCATATCTCATCAGCAGTTTTAGTTAAGAGTGTGAGCTACAAGATAACAAATCTACTAAAAAAATAATTAAACAAGTATTTCAGCGATTTTATAAATTCAACTACTAAGGGGGTTAAATGGGGGGTCTAAAGTTTTAGGTCATTTTGCCTTTTCACAATATCTCAACAGCAGTTTTAGTTAAAAGCGCGAAATTCAAGATAACAAATGTACTAAAAGTTAGTTAAACACATATTTCGGCGATTTTAAAAATTCAACCACTAAGGGGTTATATGGGGGTCGAAAGTTTTTAGTCATTTCGCGTTTTCGCCATATTTCAGCAGCAGTTTTAGATAGGAACGTGAAATTCAGGATAATAAATGTACTAAAAAAATAATTAAACACATATTTCAGAGATTTTATAAATTCATCAATTAAGGAGGTTAAATGGGGGGGGGGAGGGGTCGAACGTTTTAGGTCATTTTGCCTGTTCGCTATATCTCAGCAGCATTTTTAGTTAGGAGCTCGGAATTCGAGATAACAAATCTACAAAAAATATAGATAAACATATATTTCAGCAATTTTAGAAATTCAGCAACTAAGGGAGGTTAAATGGTAGGTCAAATATTTTAGGTTATTTTGCCATATCTTAGTAGAAATTATAGGTAGAATCATGAAACCCAGGATAACAAATCTACTAAAAAAATAGTTAAACACGTATTTCAGCGATTTTAGAAATTCAGACACTAAGGGGGGGTTAAACGGGGGTCGAATGTTTTACGCTATTTTGCCAAATCTCAGTAGAAGTTATAGTTAGGAGCGTGAATTTCGGGATAACAAATCTACTGAAGAATAGTTAAACATGCATTTTAGGTGATTTTAGAAATTCAACTACTAAGAGAGTTAAATGGGGAGGAGGGAGGGTCGATAATTTTCGATGGTTTCACCTTTTCACCATAGGTCATCAGTAGTTTTGGATAAGAGTGTGAAATTCATGATAACAAATCTGCTATAAAAATAATTAAACACATATTTCAGCGATTTTAGAAATTCACCTATTAAGGGGGGGGGGGGCTAAATGGGGGTCGGATTTCCTATGTTATTTTGCGATATCTCAATAATAGGTAGATGCGTTAAATTTAGGATAATAAATGTACTAGAAATAGGTAACTATGTATTTCAGCAATTTTAGATTATAATCCATCAAGGGGGTCACTCTGTGTGTCGAAAATTTTAGGTAATTGTGCCATATCTCAGCAGCAGTTTTAAGTAAGAATGTGAAACTCCGCTTTACAAGTCTACTAAAAAAAGTAGTTAATCATGTATTTCCAGCGATTTTAGAGCTAGTGAGTTTGTGGGCAACATCGGCTATGAACCCGATTGCGGAAGATTAGACGAAAAACAGAACTATTGCTGATTTTATATTATATACTAGCCGGTCGCTTCCAAGTGGGGCCCAGATACAAAGTACTACTTGAGCCCCACCACTATATAATCACGGTTAGCGCCCAATAGTATTTTGTCAGAAGGCTCATGAAAAAAAAATTATGTCGCGAAATCTTTATTTAAGTGCTTTTTTATATTCTTATTAGTTATTTTCGTATACTTTTAATTTAAAGTATTTTATTTATATTTTTCTAGTTGCATATAAAATGCACTTTCTGGGCCCCAAGCGAAATCAGGGCGGTACGCTGCACTATGTATCTGGGCCCCACTCGGAAACGACCGGCTAGACGGGCGAAGACCGGCTAGTATTTAAAAGTTGATTTTCTGATCTATGCAACAGAGGGAAATAGACTTAATGATGGAACTTCCGTGTTCCTGGAACGTTAAACACAAGGGGAAAAAATAATAAATTTACTTTAAAAAAAACTTTATTTCTGCATCTAATTCAAGTAATAATTGAATTTTTTGAAACCAGATCTTTTTTTTTTCTTTTGTAACATTCTCAAAATTTTAAAATTTAAATTCATTTCCAAGATATTAATCAAACTATAAATAATTAAGCACATTACGTATCAATCAATATTTTAAAATTAAAAAGACATTTAAAATCAGATATTTAGTAAAACTAAAAAGCAACACATTAAAATAACATAATAAAATCAATAATAGTAGACGTTTCAAGTTTTATAAAAGCTCCCCATCGGTACAAATGTCAATCCATATCGAAGCTGTTATTTACACATGTTCACGTTTAAGATTATGCTATTTAAAAATATTAAAACACCAGGGAGTGTACGTCACAGTGGAACCATATATATATATTTATTTATTTAAAATCAGAAGGTTAGTTTACAAAGATTACAGATATATCCCCCAAACAAAGCGTATGCAATCCCACCAGAATATGTAGTCCTATTGTGACGTATACTTCCTGACGATTTAATATTTTTAAATGACATATTCTTGAACATGAACATGTGTGAACAACAGCATTGACATTTTCACTGATGAGGGAGCTTCTATAAAGCTTGAAACGTCTACTTTCATTGGTTTTATTATGCGATATTAATGTGTTGTTTTTTTTAGTTTTGTTGATTGTCTGATTTTAAATGTCTTTTTAATTTTAATGTTAATTAGATCTACATTTGGTAAGGTATGCTGCATAGGGATGAAATAACCTTTACTTCTGCATTTAATGAATTCAGTTATTAAAATTTGCTAGGTCATATTATTTTCTGTTGAACCTTTGGTACAACCTCTTTTCTAAATGTAGAATAAAAATAGAATTTTTTAAAAATAAATGAACAACGTGAAATAGCACAAATAAAAGTTTATAAATTGACAAACAGCTATTTCGGGGCCCTTAAAGCTCCATCATCAGTGCCAATTCAAAAGATTAAAACCTATTTAAAAGTTTAAGCCATGTAAAATATGATTGCGTCTTTCGCACGCGCCAAGATTGAATGGTGCCATTCAATCTTGGCGCGTGCGAAAAACGCAAGCATATTTTACATGGCTTAAACTTTTAAATCGGTTTTAATCTTTTGAATTGGCACTGATGATGGAGATTTAGGGGCCCCGAAACAGCTATTTGACAATTTATAAACTTTATTTGTGCTATTTCACGTTGTTCATTTATTTTTAATATAACGGCACAAAGTTTAATCCACCTTTTTAGATAAAATTAGGCTTCTTTTCTTTCCTCAGAATCGAAAGATCTCAAGCGATGTAAATGCCGCACATCGGATTGCGATTCACCTAGTTTATAGTGAGATATGCAAAACCAACAGCTTTGTACGCGTAGTTGTTGAAATATGCCAAGTGGTATCTGTGTGTCTATTTGCCTTAGGGGTAATTATACTGCTCCGCATACTTCAGACATGACTAATTAAGCCACATTTTGAGAAAACTACATTCTTATACTGCATTAGGCGAACACGAGACTTAAATTAATGAGAAGAACTAAAATTATTTCCAAAAAGAACGTATTTTGAAGGATTTCCGCTCATTTCCTTTTTCATTTGAAATTTCGATTTTTTTTAGAAACCGTTCTTAGTGAGCATTTACATCTTAAAACTAAGCACCATGCTAAATTCCAAGCTTCTAGTTATCCAAGTTTCTATATCAACTATATCACAGAAATTACAATTTTAGAACGTTTTTTCGCTCCTGCACACTTTTAATTTTCGAAATTTCAAAAAACTGTTCTGTTCGAACACTACGAGTTATGTCTTAAAAATAACAGACATACTAAATTTTAAGTGTATATTCCTAACAATTCTAAATAAATAGTAATTTAGAACGTGTGCCGCTCATTTCACAGAATTAAATTACGAATTTTTAATAAACTGTTTATAACGATCATCTTCAACCTAAGAGCAATAATTATACAAAATTTCAAGTTTCTAAAACAGTTCAAACTAAATGGTAATTTAGAACGCTTTTATAACGTTTTCTACTCTACAAATTTTTTAGAAATCGTTCTTAACAAGTATTTATATTTTAAAAGTAACCACCATGCAATACTAAATTCAAAGTACCAACTGTATCACATAAATTGCAATATTAGAACGTTTCTTGCTCCTGCAACCTTTTATATTTCGAATTTTAGAAAAACTGTTCTGGGGGGGGGGGGGGCATTTACGTCTCTAAAGTAACAGTCATGGCAAACTTCAAGTTTATAACTCTAACAGTTCCAAACAAATCGTAATTTAGAACGTTTTTAGAACTTTTCTACCCTTTTAAATTTCGAACTGTTTAGAAACCGTTCATAGCAAGTATTACATCTTAAAAGTAACAACCACACCACAAATTTCAAATTTCCACCCCCAACGATATCGAGAAATCTCATCGTTGGGGATTTTAGAACGTTTTTTCTCCTGCACTCCCTTTGAGGTTGTTGTACTGACATAAAATATAGCCTATGTTGCAGAAGAGATGGTCACCAGCATTTTACCACCATTATTTTTTAAATCGATTCGGCAGTTCCGTAGATTACCCCTACAAACAAACAAACACACAAACATTGCTTATTTATAATATTAGTATAGATATGGAAAAAGTCCTAATCAGCAAAACTGCATATCAAATGGACATTTCCAAAATTATATCATTAATAATAGTGAATCACTTATTATTGTGCTATATATTTCACAAATTACCTGTTGAATAATGTAGTTTCTCCTTTTTTATCCCCACAGAACAATTGAAGGTAATTGTGTGAGACATTAACACATTTTTTGTAGAGTAGTAAAAGTTTCTTCATAAATATTCAGTAAATCATTCGGTAAACCGATTAAATCTATTCATGCACCTGTATTTTGATATTCAAATTCTAATTTTCTATATTAAGCTGAGAAGTGTGCCATTTTGTTATTCGGTTTCCAGCTCTTTAGACAGGGATCGTTCACTGTACATAGTGCGATCATTTCAGATTTTCATGAGGAGTAATTGTGCCGTTAAATTTAAGTGTAATGTGCTCATATATATTCTTAAAGAAATTCAGCATCTTTCAAACTTAATAATTTGACAAAAAAGTCAATGTTGATTTTTTTTTCTTTACTTTTGTTTTCTTAAGATAGTACATTTTAACAAAATTCTAAAAACGCACTTCTATTTGAATTCCAGTTACAATTATTTTTTTCAGCGACATAATACCCAGATATTTCCCTAATTAGATGATGAATGAAGAAGATTCTTTTCTTTTTTTTCTCACAGAACAATTGAAGGTAATTAGATGAGACATTAAGACATAAACACATTTATTATTATTATTATTATTATAAGAAACTTTCATTGTTTTGGATCTGGGTTTTAAAGTTTCAGAGAGGATAATCATTAATCAAGGTGTACGACAAGGATGTAGTTTATCACCACATCTATTTAATATATATATTGATTATGTTATGAGAATTTGGAAAAATAAAATCAAAACTGGAATAGATCTCGGAAACATCATGTTTAACAATATATTATTTGCAGATGATCTTAGTTTATTTCAGGATGATGAAGACAATTTACAACGTGCAATTTTTACTTTAAACAAAATTAGAAAAGATTATAATTTAAGGATTTCAAAGAATAAGACAAAGGTAATGGCATTTAGGGGCAAAGTTCCTATAAGAACAAAAATTATTTTAGAAAATAGACCAATAGAGCAGATTTCACATTTTAATTACGTAGGATGTGATATATCTTATGACTATGACAATGATATACAAAATAAGCTTTATAAATTTTAATACATCTGTGGTACTATAAGAAGAACTCTTCGAAATACAAGAAAAGACACAAGAATAAACATTTTTTTAAACAATGGCAATACCAACTTTACTATACGGAAGTGAGGCATGGACACTCACAAAAAATGATGAAAGACAAATACAATCATCAGAGATGAAATTTTTGAGGAGTGTGAAGGGATGTCCGATAATGGACAAAATAAAGAATGACTACATCAGAAGAGAGCTTGAGGTTATGCCAATATTGAATAAAATAGAAAATTACAGAAGGAAATGGAGGGACCACATGGAAAGGATGGATTCTGATCGCATACCAAAAGCAGCCTTTAATTATAAACCAAGGGGGGAAAAGAGACAGAGGAAGGCCGCGAAAGAGATGGATTGAGGTCGGAACAGGCTTATAGCCTTAAACCATGTTTTAGGCGATTATTATTATTATTATTATTATTATTATTATTATTATTATTATTATTATTATTATTATTAGAATAGAACGTTTTCCTAAATATGTAGTAAGTCAATAAATAGGCAAATTAAATGTACCCAGACACCTGTATTTTCACATTCAACTTTTAATTTCATAAAATAAGCTGATAAGTGGGCTATTTTTTTTAACACGTTCCAACATAATAGTTAAAAAGTGCTTATCAATCAATTCGGTTTGTCTGGTCTTCTGGCTGTGTTCTAATTCGCGTAAATGAAGGGTAAATTCAAATTCATGGTACAAACTTTAAGGATTGGTACAGGACACTGTAGCAAACAATTTTTGTATAGAAAACATGGTCGGAAATCCATTTATATAGTCCAAAATACAGGGCGTCTTACTCCAATTCGAAGTCGCGTTTCTTTCATAACTTTAACAGTAGTGAAGATATTTTAAACAAATCATTACAATGTGCTTACGAATTATACAAAGATGAGTCTGTTGCGAATTTTGTTAAAATATCTTCACTACTGTTAAAGTTATGAACGAAAATGCGACTTCGGATTGGCGTGAGACGCCCCGAAATTTTGTCTAAATAAATGAATTTTTGACCCTGTTTTTCTATACAATAAATGTTTTTTACAATGTCCTGTACCAACCTACTGTAAAAATCCTTTATTGCTTGATCATTTAGTGCATTTTCACTTGAGAAAGTAATTGCGTCAAACAAAATATTAATTGACTTATTGACAAAATACAAATTTGACTTATTTCTAAATACAAAATATAAATAACTTAAGTAAAAAAGAGTAACTTTTAATATTTTTCAAATAATTTGTCAGGGCCAAATAATTTTATTTTATTGAAGATGAATAACACAAACTAGTGAAAATGAATAACGTAAGGGAAAAAAAAGATATAAAGAGATTCTATGTGTTTTTTCAAATCATGACTTGTTTTTAATAAAAAAAAAGTAATAAAAATTAATAATTGTTTTTATTTTTATTTTTTATACGATATTGAAGGTATAAGCATAAAATACCAAAATCATTTTTAATAATAAAAAGAATTTGTGGCTGTTGCATAAGGATTTTTAAAATGTTTCTTACATTTCTTCTACATGTAACGTTTCAAAAATTTCTCAATCGACAGATTCAGTTACGCGGGTAGCCGTCCACAATGACCCACTCCAAGCTTTGAAAGAAGACCTTAACTTTAGTTATAAACCCAAGGTTTTCACGTAGGATTGAAACAAATATAATAAAAGTAAATAGATGTTGAGTTCAATTGAATTTCTAAGTTCGAGTTTTTAAAACTCGGTTTTATGTGTTGCTGTTATAAAAGCTTGTATGCATCTCACTGACAAATTAAGTGGTCTAAAACCAAAAACTTTCGAAAACAATTAGAATTTTTACTTTTCCTTAGCTTAATCCTTTAAGGACGGAATAATTTATTCTCCTTAAAAATTTTATTACCGACAAAATTTAATTTTATGCCATTATTTTAAAATAGTAATCTTTGTCTTATTTTATGGCAGAATTTATGTCATCAAATATAAAGAAAAATTTTTGGCTTCAGAAATATTGGAGATGATATCTTAGTATAATAATAATAATAATAATAATAATAATAATAATAATAATAATAATAATAATAATAAACGAGATATGGCTGCTCTGTTGTCAAGGGCTTGGTTAAAAATACTCTCTCTCTCTCTCTTTCTCTTTTCTTTTCTTTTTTTTTTTTTTTTTTTTTTTTTTTTTGAAGAATAAAGTACGCAAACATCATGTAAATACAATATTTGGGTCAAAAACTATAATAATTTTCATTCTGCATACTGTTTGTTGCCTCACTCACTTTCTGGATTCACCTCAGAACGTATTTTTCAAGATTTGTCATATTAAAATTGATATATCTTAATTTATGTGAAACATTGTACAGTATTTTTCGGTTGTATATATTTTAAATTGTTTTCGGAATTTTTTGTTTTCACAGACGAAATTTAATATATTTTCAATAATAATATAATAATTTAATATATTTAAGAAAAAAAAATATTTTACTATTTTTTAATTTTTTAAAAAACATTTCTTTATAAATGCAGAAGACAAATTAATTGATATATATATTCTGTAATCAAAAATTTAAAAAAAAATGTAAAAGAAAATTACTCTTTCAGGCTTTTAACCATGAAAAAATTAAAAAAATTCCATTTATAAAAATTAAATTGTTTCTTAAACTTGTATTTATAAAAAGGAATTTATATATAAACACACATTTCAAAATCCAAAGGAATAAGATATATGTATAAATACACGAGAAAAAAAATCGTGCGTCAAGCATAGATTATGAAACACTTTCCAACACATTCAGATATTCTAACAAAACTTCACCGTTTAATACGGTAAAATATGATGTCTAAGTAAACAAGGTCAAGATCAAACAGGCGAGGAAGCGTACCTTTCTGCTTAAGCTCAACTAGCCCTGACCAGCAGGTTTGTTTACTATGCGGCAAAGCCTTACAAGATAATTATTATAGTTGAGAGAAAACAATAAATACAAAACAATACTAATAACTCACTTATTGGACGATAAACAATTAATAAACACGATAATGTCAAAAAAATAATCATAGTTTGAATAGTAGCATCGAGTGCATAAAAAGATTTATTTGGAGAAAAACTTCAATAATTAGATAAGGATATTTACAGTAAACAGTTAACACAATTTAAGTACAGCAATGTAGTAGTACTAAGAATATTAGGGATTGACATAAGTGATTGTATAGGAATATATACATGTAGTGAAAACAATAAACACAAATCAAATGCCACCTGAGATTAGAGAAGTAGTACTGAAACACAAATTCCAAAAATACAAATTTTGATGATATAATAACTGAGAAAAAAATTACTAGTTATACTGAGCAATACTAAATAATACTTTGTGATATTGAGCAATAATTATACTATGTAATACTGAAATGCGAATTCTGAAATTACAAAATTCCGAAAATACAAATTCTGAAAACATAATTTACCAATCATGCTGAGAAGCACTGAATAATACTATAATACTATGCGATAATACTATAATACTGCAATAATACTACCATGTAATAATACTGTATGATGCTGAAGTAGAAAATTTTCGAAACGTCAGTGAAGGCTCACTGTGGAGACACGAAAAGTTTTTGGTTTCTGTCCGTCAGTCTGTCTGTTCCGCGATAACTGCCGTAAAAAACGTCCGATTAGGTTGATTTTTGGTAAGGTAGGGTGGCGAGATATCCGGAATTCGCTGTATAGTTTTTGGTTAAATTTGGTTCATTCGTTCGAAAATTGTAGAGCATTTCTTTTTAGGTCATAATGCTTTTCTATGGGAATGCAGGCGATTTTCAAATTTCATTTTTACCTGAAATGAAAATCGCATATTTGAATAATGGATTTAAACGTAAAATTATGCTACATTTTCGATATGGAAGTCTTAAATATATCAAATAGCTTTGAAAATTTGCCGATACATCTCTCAGAATTTAGAAATTAATTGTTTAAATTATTGGAAAAAAAAATTAACTGTTCGGTAAATATAAAACACTTTATTTTCCTATCTTTAAAAAAATTTTTAATGTATTTCTTTTTCTTTCCTCTTTATTTTATTAGTTGCTTAGCAACCATATTTCAAAGAATATGCTGCAATATTTTATTAGCAAAATAAATTATTTTTGAAGAAATGTATTTTTTTATCTAAAAAATTACAAGAATAAGAAAGTTCATAAGAATTTCAGAATATCATTGCATAAGCCGTGTTTAATTTAACGCTTCTAATTTCTGAAACCTCCTATAAATATGGATGTAATATAAAAATATTAAATTGCGGATTGCAAGATGCTAAATAATATGAAAAGTGAAATTTTTTAATTTCACTTTCCGAGCTGACGAGATGGAATGACTTTCCGAGCTGACGAGATGACTTTCAGAGCTGACGTTGAGGCTCCTGATCTGCAGATTTACTAGTAATATTCGATAGAAGTAAGTACTAAATGAACAATAATGAATGAATAATAATACTAGAGTATACAAATATCAAATATAAGCAAATTAAAATGTACAATAAATTTCAATCCAGCTGGGACCAGACTTAATACTTAAAAGACATTTAATATGAATACGTGAACAAAGTTAAAACAAATTGAAGAAGATGCTAACTTAATATAAGAATTAAAGAAAATTATCTGTGCTGTTGAAGGGTCCAGGTGGAAAGTTATGTAAATACAGAATAACTAAAGTAAATATTTAAATGTAACCAAAATAGTTTCAATACAAAATAAATTTACACAAAATTAAACTTATATAATAATAAATTATTAAATTGTATAAGTACCTTTAGACCTGTTACTGATTTTAAATTTCAATTTAGTTTTACTAAATCTTTCTGAATTCCTTATTCTTACAAATTTTATAGTCGGTTTAAGTTACAACCGACTTTACTAAATTTTAGTAACTTAATTTTGAAGAATAACTCCTCACCCTGAAGATTTCATATTGAAACACTTAACAATTATTGCTGGATGGTTGAAATTGGTATAAAGTATTTTTCATGTGAATGGGAACTGTTGTAATCTTACACAAATTATACATTTATGGCAATCAGAATTGTGTTGAAGTTGAGATTGTCTGGAGTCATGAGATGCACAGTATGCACATCTTATAGGATTACTTTCAGAGAATTTATTTGCTACATGACCGTAGCGCTGGCAGCGGAAGCACCTCTGTAAGTTAATATATTTCTTTACAATGCCAAATTTTAAATCATACTTAATTCTGCCTAATTTAAGTAAAATATTTGCTGAAGAAATGTCTGTTTCAATTATCTGGTTGTAATATTCGCCATTGTGGATTTTCTTAGCTAAATTAAGGTTTATATTATTTATTAGGTGATTTTTAAGGATGGATTTAAGAAAGTCTTCTGTTATCGATTGTAGAATTTTAAAGATTATTAATTTCCTTTGTTGAATTTTTAGTATGAATTTTTCTTTTATCTCTGAGTTAAGTAATTTTGTTTTGAGGTTATTAAAATATTCAATGGTGTTTAATTGAAGTTGCAATTTTCCATTCGGTAGTTTCCTCCCAGTGCAATTTGTTAGTTCTTCCAATTCCAATGATTTTAATGTCCAGTGCACTTGGTGTACAACCCTGCACAAACTCAAAATTTTTTATACAATCCGCTTTTTGCTTCCTTAGACGCTCACAATAGTGCACTAATTCTTGATGACCTGTTTTTTCTAAATCTATTGCATCATCTTCTTTTATTTGTTCCGTTCTTTCACTCACTATTAACTCTATTTTTTTTATTTTCTTGTTTTAATTGTGTTATTTGAAGTTAGAGTTCCTCTATTAATTCTCTTTTTTTCTTTAAATAATTTTTCTGATCTATAGCTACTTTAGGAAATGCATAACACATTTGAAAAAACAATTTCAGCAATTACCATCAGTAGTCGGAAAAGTATTAGAATTATTTTGCAAAGCCCTGTATATGATCTATAGCTTTGTATATATTACATAGCATGCAAAAATTTTGTTCATTTAGGAAACGCATAACACATTTGAAAATTGACATTCAGTAATTTCCTTCAGTAAAAGGAAATATACTCGAACTCTTTTGTGAAGCCCTGTATATGATTTATAGAATTTATGCACACCAAGTAATATGCAAAATATTAGTTAAATTTAAAAACGCATACCACAACTGAAAATGCACTTGTATAGCTCATAGGCAATATTGTATTGTAACCGACATTATTGTAATTATTTTGTGTGTCTCGTAGTGAATGAACGATAAATGCTATACATACCCTGTTCTACAGAAAGTATCTTGTAGTGCACCTCAGTGCTGTATATCATTTTCAATATATTTGAAGTAGTGTGACATCATTAAAATACATTGCAAAGGATTTTTCACCATACACTGGGAAAAAATACTGCCACTGGCATCTAGAAACTAAATTGTGGCTCTAGAAAAATAGTTCCATGTCATCCTTATAAATTCTAGTTCCCTTTTCTGGAGAGTTCTAGTCTCCCCTATCAAAATTCAAGAACGTTTTCCTATATTATCATGGTCAAACTTATTTAAAAATCTCTGCAAATAAATGTGAACACAAGAGGATAATTTTAGTAACTATAATTCTAGTTTATGAATTTATTCTAGAAATCGAATGATAATTTCTCGCAATTCAAACAATTCATAATATAATGTATCGTTTCATCACCTATCTCAATAATTTCGTCTATTCAGTTTATTTGTTTACCTTACTCGCATAACTTGGAAATCTATATTTCTAGGGATTCAGAAAATGGCTGCTTATTCGTTCTAGATGAAGGCGGTAGAAGTTTTCTTTTAGTGTAGATTATAATGTAACGGGATTCTTCTGAGTATACCTGTAAACGAAATATAAATGCTACACGCTTTTATTTTCAGTACCGAACATGCCATACTAAACATGAATAACCATGAGTTATAAATAACCAATCCACCAATGAGAAATAACCAACCCACTTTCCATTACATGACAATTCGAGTATATTTACGCGAGTTAGAATACGGCAGACAGACAGACGGCCAGACAAACCAAAGTCATAAATACTTTTCAACTATGTTTTGGAAAGTGTTAAGAAATATGATTTTGTGTCTTAGACCACCTTAAGGGTGTTCTGAAAAAAATTCCTGCAAAACTTTCTAACAGATTTAAGGACTATTAAAATTATTTGGAAGCGAACAGGTTTTTTTTTTTTTTTTTTTTTTTTTTTTTTCAGTGTTTGATAAATGAAGTGATTGTTGGCTCATGACGATTTTTTTGGGTTGTCGGAGCCAGAAAGATGATTCACAGCATTTTCTGAAAACCCCATGCCTTTATCGAAAAATAAAAAAAAATTTTAATTCACAGTTTACGAATAAGAGCACCTGCCAATCTCGTGCGTTTGCGAACAAAAAGTATTTCAGGAATGTATCAGATAGTACCCAGTTTGGATGCGAAAACAGCCTTATGAAGATGGCGGATTAAAAAAAAAATAAATAATTAAAATAAATAAGTATAAAAGTAAAATTAGTTTTCTTTAAAAACGCTCTTTTATAAGCAGTCAATGTTTACATTAAATATCACGTCTAATTTGCTGTTGTTCTAAAAATTGTCCAGTACAATGCGATAATTTGGCGTGAACCCTGATTATAGAAAATTCACCGCTTTGATTCATGTTTCGTAAAAAGCGCGAACTAGTGAATTTATTTAAAAAATATATAATTTTTGCTCTATTTCTCTTCAAAAATATGGCAACAAGATAGACAAAAATCATTATTTAAGGTATCTATTCAGGATTTCTAAATTGTTTCATCAATGTTATAATTATTAATATTAAATTATTAATTGATAAAAGCATATTTAAAATAAATACATTCTTTATATTTTATTTACAATTTTGTGCACTTTTTTATATTGCACTTGTTAATTTTTATTTATATTTTATTTTCTACATTTTAGTGATTGAAATATTTCATTCTTACAGTTTTACAACTAATTGGCATATTTTAGCGAGCGTGGTTTGGCGCATAAATAACTCCATATTGTAACTCGTATACAGTTGTAACCATAAAAAAATATATTTGGCGATTTATCACCTGCGTCCGACTAACGAAAAAATGGTCTTAAAATTAATTTATTAATTTATAATACAGCTTTAAAAATATTAAAATGTCGTATTGTCATCGGAAATCTTCTACGTAATTTTTATAATTCTAGCACATCAGGAAGTGAGCGAAAAATTGATCACAATATTCAATTTGTATATGTATGAAACGATTTAAGTTAAAAAAATAAAATAAAAGTGTGTTAATAATATCAATTTTATCAATTTTCAATTTTATCAATTATCAATTCGGAAGTGCCAATTCCAAAACTTTCATCTATCCCATACATATTACTTACTTCAAAAAGCGTATTGTTTTAATTGTGCATTTTAGAATCCAAAAATGCAGCATAGCGGTGCCGCCTGTTATATGATTTTACATGAAAACCTAATCAGCACCAACTTATGTCAAGGTCTAACAGAATATGAAGTTTGATAAAATTCCGTGGATTAATTCTTGAGGTATGACTATCGCTAAAATTGTGCAAATCCTGAAAAGTGCAGCATAGAAGCGCCACCTGTTGGGAGATTTACACCAAAACCTAATCAACAACAACTTGTGTCAACGTCTAACTGAATCTGAAGTTTGATGAAATTCTGTGCATTAGTTCTTGAGATATATCTATTGTGTAAATCCGGAAAAATGTGGCATTGGGCGATTTACACCAAAATCTGATTAACACCAATTTATATCAAGGTTTAGGTGAATCTAAACTTTTATTAAATTCCATGAGATAGAGCGGCCAAAACGTTTTTGTCATAGACATACTCACATAGGCTACAGACATTTTCTAAAAAGAGTCAAATCGTGTTCAGGACCTTGTAAAACGTATAAATCCATCGAAAACCGGAAGTCGAAAATTTTCATGAATACAATTAGGGGAGATGGGGGTTGAATGGGACATTTTGACAAAAATATTTATTTTAAATATTTTATATAAGTTATTATCAATATTATATATCACATGTCAAACTTTAAGTGTTTGACTACATCTTATGCACAGTATTTGGTCAAGATTATTATTATACAGATATATAAATTAAATTTAAAAAAAAAGTTCTTCTATGTCACAATCATCCCCACAGCAGGGATGAAAAGGGACACAAACATTTTCCTCCCCGTATTCAATGTTAAGGACTAAACACTGACAAAAATGCCGCCTTGGCAAAAGCTGAGAGATTATAAATTATAATATGATCTCCAGGATTATTTGTTAGTCAATGATCTTGGACTCATCTCAGCTTTGCCTTAAAAGACCCATAAACGGTGGACTGTAGACGATGGCTACAAAGAGGATGAAATGTTAAAAGAATAATTACCATAAAGTATTAATTTATCAACCTATATAATATTATTTAGTTAATAAAAAATTTTCAGTATCCTCTAGGGACGAATGAAGCAGTCCCATTCATCCCCATTTGAAATGTCCCAATCATCCCCATGATGCATATATTCAATTGTCAGCTTTTTGTCCCAGAAATTATTTTGTCACAATGGTTAATATGCATTCATTTTAATTACCAACTAGCCGACCCTGCGCAGAGTATCTGCACTCTAGTGCCTACTCTTTTAAATACTATATGCATATTAGAATACACGAATTTCAGCATTATATGTATAAATATCATCCATAAAAACTTCTCCACTTAGGACTGGGAACTTTGAAATAAAAAATATATACACATCATAATATATGGACACCATTTAGAAATATGAAAACAGAGGTATTTTTCCAGCATCGTGCATATAAAAAACATTTGCATGCACACAAAAGTTGCTGGATACTCTTTAAAATTAAAAAAGTGTATACATAAAATTTCTGCACCATTCACAATTAGGAAAATGTTTTTATCTTTTTTTTTTTTAATTTTCTGCATTGAAAACGTCTTTATATACACAATTGTAAATTTCAGAGCTCGGAGATATTATTATTAATTTTAATTGACAAATTGTTTGTCACTGTTAGTATGGCTCGTCCTTTAAGCTTTTAGGGTGTCACCGTTGAAAAATCAATGTTACTGAAAAGTTGCTGCACTGGATCTTGTATATCTGGATAGCAAATTGGGGGAAACTCAATAGTTTCCCGCTTAGACATTCGCCAACCTGTAACAGCGAACTTGCTAACACTCTCTCTGTTTGAAAGGCATGCATATTTGCTGTGAGTTACATAATGTAAAATATTATCTTCTTTATGCAACTTGAACCTCTAAAAATGACAGTTAGGACTGACTTGACGGAAATCTCCACCCAATAAGATTATTTTATTCATTTATTATTATTATTTATTTGTTATTACTCAATCTATATTATAAATAACAAATACGTGCATTCGTAACATTGACGTCATAACGATGCGGACAACAATGAGGTTAAACTGCATAAGGTACAACAATGGAGTCAATGTTTTAATTAATAACAAAATGGCGCGTTTCTTGGTTTGATTTCGCACTTTATTTTCTTTCCTTTTTACAAAGTAGCTAGTTTTTTTTTTAAATAAATAAGAAAAATTGCCAGCCAATTTTTATAAAAATTGTATTTTCGGATGCAAAAAATTTTTCTACATATGTGTGGTGACTTTTAAATCGATACCTCAAATACTTTTCTTAATATTCGCAAATTAGTGAAAACAAACCTCATCTCGTTGCCATTGGCAAATGATAAATAATCGCGATTTCTGTGCCACGTACGATAGCCTAATATATATATATATATATATATATATATATATATATATATATATATATATATATATATATATATATATATATATATATATATATATATATATATATATATATATATATTGAGCCTTTAAATAAAAAACTACAACATATCTTAATTGTTTATATTGCATAAGATATTTAAGTAACTTCAAATGTAAAAAAAAATACTTTTAAGCAGAGTTTTCAGGAAATGCAAATTTGAAGAAAACTAAAAACAGCCATGTGCTCTTGCTTTTGGTTCTGAAGCACACTATGGTAGTGAAATCTATGAGGATAGGAAGCAACTAAAAAAAATGTTTATTGCCTGAAATATTGAGAGCGCCCCATCCATCCCTTGTCCCATTCCTCCCCCATCTCCCCTATTTATTCTTGTAAAGATAGAAAAAAGTAAAAATATTACTTATATAGGGGTTAATTCATGTTTTCGATGAATCATCTGGATTACGGAACTTAGTCTGAAAGTGACTAAAAGGTACATACATCGTGTTTTACAAAATAGCATATTTTCAAGCTTTAGTTTACAATTACATTAGTATGGTTTATTTTAATAGAAGTGAATAAACTTTAAGTTTTAACATAGCATGGCATAGTGTCTAAAAAGCAAAGAGCTTAGATTATATGCACAAGTTCTGATCATATAATCCCAATTCCATATGCCCTAGTGCATGGGTATTTTAAGTGGCGTTTGTGCTTTATAAAAGAAAAATTGTTTTGTTCATCCAACTTCATGCTTTATTATAGTATATCTTATAACATCCATATTACTATGCCATTTAATAGCAACAATCAACTAATCGTCCATGGCATCACACCAATCTAGTATTGCAATTAATCTGTAGAAGTGCATTTGTAATTTGTTTATCAAAATATGTTAAACTTTTAATAAAAGTATCTGTTTTTTTTTTTTGTTTTTTTTAAGTTTTAAATATTTCCTTCCTTTTCATACAACACAAAACTACTTCCTCGCAATTAATCCATTTCACCAAATGTGTACGAAGTCATTGTTACAAAGCTAATGAACTAATGATTATGCATAAAATATAAATAATATAAAAACAGGAAGTTTTTAATAAAAGTAAAGAGATTTCCGTTGAAATTTTCCTTTGCCTGACATTTAGTTTTAAAGTTCCTTCCTGATGAATTGATTGTAAAGATGAAATCAGTAAAACAATATCACAAAATGAGGAAAATATTGCATGAAATAAAACATTTTCAATTGTACAATGAAAGATAAGCCTGAAATCTGAATAAAAAAATCAAGAATAGAAATACTAACAAATGTTAGAAATTCTTAAAGAAAATTGAAATTACGCGGAGTGGGCTATACACAAAGAACGATTCATTATTATTTTTTTTAAATGTGGATATTTGCAGATTTTTTAAAGACATTGTATATCCTGTTCACACTATGGTAATTAAGACACTTAACTTTTTTTTTTTTTTTTTTTTTTTAACGGACGACCCGGAATCAAAATTTTCGACTTAAGTAACTTTTTGAAACGTTCGTAACTTGAAGTTTTTACGTTTTTAACCTACTAATTTGTGATAACTTAAAATATGTCTGTTTTTATCCTCTAATGGAACATGATGAATTGTGAAAATATTATTACTAGAAGTAAATGTATTTGTTAGAAGGTGGGGGTAGTAAAATTTGCATATGATGGCATGACTTATTGGCTGCCTTATCAACATATGTTATGATGAAATTATTTTGTAGTTCACGAATTTGCGTAAGTGTGGAAAAAGAAACAGAATTTTTAGCAATATGTAAATATTGTAAATTTTGTTGTAGAAGAAGAAAGACATTATGCTTCCATTCTGCAAAGAATTCAATAGGTTTTTTGTAGTTGATAGCAATTTTGTAAATAAAGAAATCTAAATCATAAGTGAATTGTTGTATGATGGATTTAAGATGTGACTTTGAAGGAATGTGATATTTAGTGCCAAAGCGCATTAACGATCTTAAATGAGAAATTAGTGACAATGTCAAGATTACCAGTGATGATGTGACCATGGTGGGCATTAATATATTTTGTTAAATGGGGTTGATTGCATTTACATGAATGTGTGTCATTGTGTTCGAAATTTTTAGAGAATTTATTATAATTAAATATGCGACGCCCTAAACTAATAGGATATTTAAATGTACTTCTAAGATTAATGCTATGAAGTGAAAATTTACATTGTCTATTGTTAATCAGATAATTAAGTTTAATTTTGTTAAAGACTGGGTTAGTAAAAGTAATGATTAAGTGTGAATTACTTTTATTTAAGTGCCTTGTTTTTTGTTAGTGTTAACATTGAGAACAGTTAAACTAAAATGAAGTATTTCAAAAAAAAAGTATCACTAAAATGTATATATATTGTATATATATATATATAATTATATAATTATAATATCTTTGAATTTCAAAAAAGATATCAAGTTCTTGTAACATTCTAATTAAATCTCCTAAGAGATAATTAGTAATAAAGTGTAGACAGAATACCACATAGTTAATAAATTAACAAGTGCAATCATAATTTTACCATAGCATTTGCTTCAATGGTAATTGGCCAAAAATACTGAAAATATGAAGAATATTTAAAAGTGGAGAGAGAAAAAAAATTATATAATAAACCATAAAATGTTAATAATTTGAAGTTGATATCAAGTGAATACAAATGCATTTTGAAATGAAATATGAACTAAATATAAAGGAAAATTGGATAACAAGAGATTTAAATTAGAATTGGATATGAAAAAACACGTGTAGATATAATCATCAGCCTGGATGTATCCACACGTGTTTTAAAAATAATAATACAGTATTTCATAAATATACTGGCATTTATGCTAAGATCAGTATATTCATCCAGGTATACTGTATTATTACCAGAAAACAATTGGAAATAGTAAAATTGGAAATAAAAAACTTGTAAAGAATAGATAAAATATTATACTCACAATAATTATCCAAAATTCTGTGAACATCACAAGACATTTTATAGACTTTTTATAACTGATCTTTAGTATCACTTAATATAAAGGTGATCGGCTAAACAAACATTCACCATGACCATATAAAGTGTAAACAATGTTCAACCAGCTTAATAATAGTCCTTATATATGTTTTAATTGTATTATTTGCTATATCATTTGCTATATTTTATCGCACACTAAAACAAAATAAATTATTACATAACATGTTTATATTTATATAATGTAATAAACGTTATTTAAAAGAGTTGATAATTGAATTTATCAAAAAAATAGGATAACCATATAGTTTTGCTTGATTTCGTATAAATCTAATATTTATATCTGAGCATAGATATTTTATACGATGAAGGTAATTGATAATTATATTTTTATAAACTGATTTATGTAAACATGAAGCAAAATTGGTAAAAATATTTACTTTAAATGGAAAGTCAAATCTTTTATCATAAATATCAAATATTAATTTATAATTATCATTAATATTAATTTTAAGTCAAGAAAATTTATATTATTATTAATCAAATCATTTTCGCTTAATGTAAGCTGATTAGGATAAAAATTGAGTGGTGATGTGCAATTTTTATCATTGAAATAAAAAATGATAATGTCATCAATATAGCGATAAAATACATAATCATTGTTCGGACCAATATTTCTTTCATAATAATATATGTAAAGGTCAGAGAGAATACTAGAAGCGGTCCCACCCTGCGGTATTCCCTGGCATTGTTTATAAATAATATTGTCATATATGATGTAATTATTATGCAATGTAAAGTTTATTAAAGATTTTTAAAAAAATTATGGAAATATGATCTTTTAATTTTAATTGAGATTTAAATTCTTTAAATAATATACACATTGTTTTATGTAAGTCTTTTATATCAATGTTATTAAATAAATCATTAAAATCCAATGTTTTTATGAATTTTACCGGATTGATATTATGTATTTTATTAATAAGCTGAAAACTGTTTTTTAGGCAATGTTGGTTATTATGTTTTATTGTTATATCATATATCTGCTTTAAAATATTAAGAAGTAAATTGCTTGCATTATTATTATATGTATTACACCCGATGGTAACTGTGCGAAATTTAATTGGATTTTTATGAAATTTTGGGATTATAACAAGATAAGGATAATTTAAATTATTACATTTGATTTTTAGTAATTTGTGATAATTTAATAATTTTCTATTATTAATTTCAATATTTAATTTAGTTTTATTAAAAATATTATAAGTGTTAATTGCATTGTGAATTAACACTTTATAGTACTCTTTACAAATAATAGCATAATTATTTGGAGATTTATCTACAAAAGTAATTATAAATTTGTTTTGTAGTTCTGATATATGTTTATTTATATTTTTGAAAGCTGCATGTGTAATATGTTGATAATTTTTTATAATTTCATTTTTAAATTTATCTATTACAGAAAATCTCCATTCACTAAAATACTCGATAGGTTTATTGTAATCAATAGCAATTTTATATATAAATAAATCAATATCTTGAATAAACTGCAATATTATGGATTTGATTTTACACATGTATGGAAGGCGAAATTTTGTGCCATTATGCATTAAGTTTTGTAAAATAGGTTGTTCTACAATATTAAGATCACCAGTAATAATATGGCCATGTGTTGTATTTATGTACTTTTGAAATTTTGGGTCATTACAATAAGAAGGGTAATTATTTGAAGAGACCATTTGTTTTGCAAAAGAATTGTAATTAAAAATTTTACGTCCAAGTGTGCGATTATATTTATATATCTTGTGAATAGTAAAATTTTTTAATGGAAAATTATTAGTGGTGTTGTTTATTATATTGTGTAAATTGATATTATTAAATACATGATTGGAAAATTTTATGATTAGTTGTGTATTATTAGTTTTATATTTAGGTTTATTAGAAAGACTTGTATTTAATAGGTTTGCTCTATAATGAAGAATATCATAAAAGATATCACAAAAATGTGGAGAATATTGATTCTTTTTAAATACTTTGAAATATTGGTTCAAATATTTCTTTTTAATACTAAAAATATGTTTTCTTATAGCTAACCAACTATAATCATTACAAAACTGTGCCTCAAGATCATCAAGCTCTTGTTGTATAACAATATTATCAGTGTATTTTTTGCTATTATGTATACCTCTACCAGATCTTGAAGTTTTTTTTATGTTTGAAAAATTTAATCCTGAATAAAGATTTTTATAATTTTCATATTTAGTTAAATCTGAAAAAACAGGATGTGATTTTTTGTATACTAATTGGTTTAATCCATAAGGATAGGTAGTATTAAAATGTCTTATATATTTAGATTCTGGAAAAAGTCTTTCAGTAAATTTTTTTTGTATTTTAAGTATTTTAATAGTAATATTTTTAAAATCATGATTTTTGAAATGAGTATATTCAATATTATGAGTAGTTTGAAATTTAGATTTTTTAAATTTATCAATATGAGAACGATGTAAATTTAGCCGCTTATGTAATTTTTGACAAGACTGTCCTATATGTTCCATATTACACGAATTGCATTTCAATGAATAGCAAAATTTTGCCATATTAAGATTGTGATTATTTGGAATCTGTGACTTATCAGCAAAAGGACATGTAAGGCAACGCTTAGATTCACACTCTCGAAAACATAGAACAGGCTTGGGACAATAGAATAGGTTATCTGATAACGATCCAGGAAGATCCCTAATAATCTTCCTGTACCGAGCATTAGTCCTGGATCCACCAAGGCCTAAATTGCCAGTATCTAACATTTTACTCATAACTACCATATTGTTTGAAAGCAATAAAAATTGTAAGAGATACATAGTAAAAATTATAATTATAACATCAAATAATAATTTTTTTTAAACATCTTTATTTTTATAAAGTACTCTTGAATAACCATAAAAGGAAAAAAATAAATAAATAATAAGATTAATGATTGTTTTATACTTGATTAAATATAATAAAACTATTTACATATATATACATAAAGTCCCATTAAGCAAACGAACATCAAAAGACAACAATCTAAAATCTCTAAGCAATAATAAGTCAATACAAAATTAATTTTGGCAAAATACAAAAAGAACCTGAATAAGATGTTATAAAGATGCATTTGAAAATTCAATAGATGAACAAATGATACCAAGATACAATAGAAATATTGTATAATTATTATTATTAAATTATTATTAAATACACAATTAAAAGCGCAATGCAGCTATAGTAACTATGTATTCCAAACAGAAGCTAATCAAAGTGATTTATGAGCCAAATAGGCTTAATTATGGTATCATATGAAAATCAATAATTTCTACTAGATAATTATTGAAAAGAATATGTATAAACCATTCCATACCAATTTGCGCAATGCAGCAGAATTTTATAGAATGTTAAATAATTATAATATCTTTGAATTTCAAAAAACATTATATATATATATTAAATCTTGTTTCATCCATTCCTATCCTGTATCAAGTCGTCAAAGTCTGTCATTGTGAAATCACTTTGGTCTGATATATCACCAAAACGCACTGAAATAGGCTCTTTACAGTGAAAAATTTTCATCTTATAACGTAATTGGCAGAAGATAAAGGCATCATCTTCTCATTCAAATCTGGTTTTGCCATAGGGAAACAAGACGTGATATTTTATTTAGTTCTGACTTCTCCTATTACCAATTTATTATTGGAATGGCGTTATAATTCGTATAAAATATACATCCTGTTTATTTTATCATACAATACTAAAATTTCTAGTTATTCATAACGCGATTAGGTTTCCATATTTTTCAATCTTGTTTTAGCTATTATATATCAGTCACCCAATTGTGCCACATTGAAATTATTTTTGTCTCATAAGTCACAAAAAACAATGCAACATATTCCTCAGCGTAGAAACATTACATCTCATATGCAAAAAAGTAACCTGCACGCAAATATTATAACCTAATTGGCAAAAGATATAGACATCATCCTCATAAATTATGCTCAAATCTGATATGCCATAGCAAAACTGAAACCGATATTACTTTCAGCTCTGACTTCTCTGATTACCAATTTGTTATTAGAATGACATGATAATTTCTGGGGCCCCGTAACTCAAGATGCCTCTGTAACAGAGAATCAGGTATTTCGCCACTGGTTATTGGTAAACGTACCTCCACCAGCTTACTTTCACAACACTCTCTTCCGCTTCTGAAGACCGGCCAAACCATTAAGCTAGACTTTACTAGCTAGGAAGCACTGCTAGCGAGTAACCAATCAGAGTCCGCTAACGATAAAGCTTCATCAAAGTTTCGCCAACGTAGGATATATAAGAAAAAGGTTCTGTAGTACTAGTATTCTTACCTGGGATCTTTACAATTTATAAAATAATGGTATATAAATATTGAGTTACGTTAAATAATGTAGAAAATTTAATAATTCTTAAGCAAATTGTTTTTGAAAAATTGAATTTAACCGATTGCAATTTTTATAACATGTAAATGTACAGATATTTTTTAATTTATTTTGAAATTTAATAAACTAATTTTTTTTTCCTCTGATGAGTTAAAAAAAATAGTAAATTGCAATCCTTACAAGTAACTTAAAATAATCAAAAATTAAGAGAAAGAGATACTAAGAATTTTTCATCAGGGGACTATTTCATCGCCCCCCCCCCCTTCTTCCCTGGTAGAAGTCAATTTTTAGGTCTTTTTTTTTAATATCTATGCGTTTAAAATGTATCTTAAACGGAAGGGGAGGGTGTGAAAAAATAAATTTATCTTTTAATTCTCCTTTTTGGAAAATGCTGACAGAAACTTACTTTTTTAGCATTTAATATTGCTAAGTTGTTAATTTTTTATTTATTTATTTTTTTTTTTTTAATTATTTATATGTTTAAAAATTATCTTACACTAGGAGTTCTCTAACGAAAAATTCTTAGTGCGCGCTCAGATCACGGAAAGCTCCAGCTCGGAGTTGGATTTTTGCTTTTCGCCCCATTGGCGGAGCTTCTTCTGATTGGTTGCTCGCGGGCCGAGTTGCCCAGCTTCTAACGTCTAATAAACATTAGAACGAATAACGAAATCACCGGGGTAACGAGGAAGTCTTTCCTGTTTACGTTTGATATAATTTTTTTCGGTGACCTCCTGACACGAAAAGCATGTTGTCCCTTCGGGCATCGGCTTTTGCTTATAGGAGGAGAAGGTTCAAGAAAAACTTTTCTTTTTCATTATTCTCATCTCACGATGAGCCCGATTCACTTTTCCCGTTGAGGATGTGTGCCGCCAGTGAAAGTAAACCGGCGTTCACATCGCTAGAACGACGAGTGGCACTCCTTTTTTTTCCGATTTGCTCACATTTCCTGACACTAGACGGATATTGTTAGAGTTTCCCCTTTCTCGCATAGTTTCACCTGTATCTCTCCAATTTCAAATTGTTCGTATCGAAGCTGCTTTGTGAAAAATGAAAAACAATAAAGAAAATAAATACTTTTGCCTCACAAAAACAATGTTAATAGAAACCAGATTTACTCGCCTAATTTTCCTCATCGCATATTTTTTGCACCTTCTCCTTTTGGCACCGAAAAAAATGCACGAATGCGGTATTTAATAAAGCTTTTAGCTTTCTAATTAAGTATTTCAAGCTCTTTTGGTTTTCATGGAAGTCCAGTATTTCATATACAGATATATTTTTATTTATAACTTTTAATATCATGAAAAAAAGAAGTAAATCGCTTACAGAACGCAACGTATACCTGGTAGAACTATAGGGCTACTTGAAATTCTGGTTCAGAGGCGCTGATCTAGAGCAAGGCTATCTTATTATTTAACATAATTCATGATGTTTGATTCTATGCATTTCTATCACTAGAATGACCGAGTGGCACTCCTTTTTTCCGATTTACTCACATTTCCTAACACTAGACGGATATTATTAGAGTTTCCCCTTTCTCGCATAGTTTCACCTGTATCTCTCCAATTTCAAATTGTTCATATCGAAGCTGCTTTATGGAAGTGAAAAACAATAAAGAAAATAAATATTTTTGCCTCACAAAAACAATGTTAATAGAAACTAGGACTTCCCTCAAAGGGATTAGTCTGAGTGATATTGCTGAGAACATAGGGTTAACAATTACAATATAAAGAAAAAGAGCAAATTAAATGACAAAGTTATTATGAATAGAGGAAAGTATTTGTCCAACAAATAAGAGTGAAATATGCCAGTCCAGGATATCGTCGGGATAGCTCAGTAGGGAGAGTGTTGGTACGGCAAACCAAAGTACCCAGGTTCGAGTCCTGGTCCCGGCATATTTTCGCTCTGTTGGAAAAATCTCAACTACGATACTCCCAACCATTGGATATAAATGACAGAGTTACAAAATATCATATATAAATTCATATACACTGTTAAAAAAATAGAAAAGAAGTACCGTTCATCAGATGTGTTGTCATAATTTTTTTAACATGTGGCAAAGAATCTCATTTTCTTATATTATATTATATATTTCTCTCATTATCCTATATATTATTCCTATATGTTTTGCGCAAAACTTGAAAAAAAAAAAAAAAAAAAAAAAAAAAAACGCCGGCTCTTTTAAAACGCCAAGCTTCTTAAAGTTACGTAATTGGATTTGCAGCCAATAGATTATTCTATCAAGCGTGGCTTAACGCAAATTTAATTTCATTGTTGCACCTTTTTTTTTTGTGTGTGAATTTAAAACTTTTCTTCCTTGATTATATATCTATTATTTGTATAACTGTTTATAGAAACTCTTACACGTCAAACCATATTGATAGCATGCTTTGCTACAAACCAGATTGCAAAACTATTGTCTAAATTACTATTAAAGTATACGAAAAACCTTTCGATGACTTCTGTAAAATAACTTTTACATTAAATCTCCATATCGGCAAAATTGAAAAATTATATATATTTCAAAGTTAAGCTTAACAGATACTTCTTGATTATTGTCTAGGAGGCTCTGCCCCCTGTGCCTTTACTGCGCCAATCCGCAGACTTTTCTTTTGCCTGTCTGTCTGTCTCTCCACAATCTGTCTGTTTCCCTATCCGTTCTTCTGCCCGTCTCTCTAACCGATTGTCTATCTCTCTACACGTCTCGCTACCTGTCTCTATCTTTCTCTACCGGTCTCTCTACCCGCCAATCTATTTCTTTAACCGTCTGTCTATCCGTCTAACTACTTGTATGTCTAGCCGTGTCTCTATCCACTTCGCTATCCATTTGTCTATCTGTCTCACTACCTGTCTATCTGTCTCTCTACCCGTCTGGCTATACGCCTCTCTACCTATCTTCTTACCCATCTCCGTACCTATCTACTGTCTCTCTACTCGTCTGTATACCCGTCTCACTATCCGTCTGTTTTTTTACCCGATTCGCTACCAATCTGATTACCCGTCAGTCAACTCGTCTCTGTACTCATCTCTCTACTCGTCGCATTATCTACCACGCTACGCGTCTCGCAACCTTTCTCGCTACATTCCTGTCTACCGGTGTCGCTACCCGTCTCGTGACCCATCTCACTACCCCTCTGTCAATCCTCTTTTTACCTTTCTCTCTAGCCGTCTGTCTATTCGTTTCGCTACCCGTCAGCCTACCTATGTCGCTACTCGTCTCTCTACCCGTCTCTCTACCCGTTTGTTTACTCGTCTTTCTACCTCTCGCCACCTCTTCCCAATATTTAAACAATTCATTTAATTTACAGAAGCCGTTTATCAGTTATTAAATGCAAACAGAAGTAATTTATCTAATAAGTGTAATCAGATGCAATTTTTTTTTAAATACATACATAAACCTGAATAATAATTCATCAGTTTTGTGTTCATAGTTGTTTATATCATTTGACAGTAAATCTCAACTTCTTAAACCTGAATTGTCTCAAGCTTTTTAAAAAAACCACAAGGTCTGTATAAATGCAAAGTACCCTGAGGGCTATATCAGCTACATGTTATTAAGTTAAGTGAAAGTTTCGTTATCGCGTTTGCAGCCAATTCCTTATGTCAGAAAGCGTGGCTTAAAGCCATTTTAAATTCATTACTGTAACTTTTCTTTTCTTTTTTTTTTGGGAGGGGGTAGGGGGGGGGAGGGTTTCAAATATCCTATTATATTATTTCTGCTGTCAACATCACTTTTTCTATAAGCAAATACAAAACGCAGAAGAAGGAATGAGATACCATAAGAAAGGATTTTAAACAGGCTTCTGACATAGCACACTTACATTTCGTTAAAACATGTTTTTTGACTAAAAATTTCTGATAATTAAAAAATAAATCGGCATTGCTTTCATAAATCAAATGATTCTTCAAATTAGTGTTGCCACAAAACTAAAATACCGCATTTTGTCATGCTCGACCATGATTATAAAAAAATAAATAGTACAACCGTGGCATACGTAATAAGAGTACCTTATTTACGTAATACATAATGCGTAGAATACGTAATAAGTACAAGAAGTATAAAGTGTGATACGTGCGCATGGGTTTATTTTATATTTATAATTAAAAAGAAAAATTGAAATGTTTAGAACAAAAAAAAAACACCATCAATCGATCGAAGCAAAATTGCAGTTAATTAAAATTTAAATCAGAATTGTTTTCTTAAATGAAATGAAAGGTTTTTGTCAGTTTTTCCAGAAGTGAGTGACGCCATCCTCTAATGCAGTTAAAATACGACTATTAATTTTTTTCTCGAGCGTGCTTTTTGCTATAATGGATCAATTTTTAGTATAACTTTGATGGAATAAATAAGATGATATTTTGGCTTGATTAATGTTGTTTGCAGCTATTTTTATGCTTAATTTTTCTTTAAAAGTTTAAACCAGTATCTAAAAAATATTAGACTGCAGTGCGAAATCTTCGCACGGGTTCACTGGTATACATTTAAATTAAAACTTTTGCCTCCGTGCCATTAGTGTTGCTTGTATTATTAACTAATACCGTGTAGACCGAGCTTCATTTGAAACAAATGTAAAAGACTTCTTCTACAGTGTTTTTTAGGAGAAACTTTCGTAATTGGGCCCAAAGCCAATCGGAGCATTTAATATCATTCGTTTCGCTCAAATTTTATAATTCAAGTTATTGTAACTCTTATAGAGTTAAAACAATACTGTTGCTAGCTTTACTCTTGTTTGAGACCAGCCTTGCCTGTGTATCTGAATGGGGAAAAGTTTCGTATCCTATGTCGGTTGGCGAAAAAAAAAATTAAATGGTGCCAAAAGGTAGTTTTAGCAACTTACAAAATTTTTCAAGAGAGCGGTAAAACATGTTTTTCAAATATTTACAAACATACGTTTATTAATGCTTGTTTTTGCACCATCTTAAAATTTTAAGCACGATGCTAAAATAAAATTTTATCGCCATATTCGATATTTTAATAAGTAATGAAAATACATAAACAAACTTATTTAACAAACCTAAGAGGCATTTTGGTGATAAATAATTGTTATTGTCAGGGGGGTAAATTGTAAACAATTAATAAACGGCTAGTAAATAATAAATAGCATTTAAAATCCAAAAATGGAGAAGTGGTCCGTATAAAAATGCAAAACATAACATTATACGCTTGATATATGTAAATCTTTTTTTATTTTTTAATATTTCCGAAGGCACAGATAAAAAGGTAAAAATCTCTTTTCCAAATGCCAAATAGAAAATATACAAAATAGAATGCCAAATATACAAAATAGAAAAATATCTGCAAAAAAATATATTTACATAACACTACATCTGCAAAAAAATAAGATTTAGAAAAAGTAAGCCAAATCCTGCAGATCCCAACAATCACATCGAAAAACTTATCACCAAAAAGAACTCGCCAAATCTTACGGCACAGGAGATGGATTTTTCCCTCTGAATGCAGAATATTAGTTTTTTTTTCTTGTACGATGGGTGATTATAATTATAATTGTTTCATTTCACATAATACATACCGTTTGATATATTGGTACTTTTATGTTATCCGATGGCGCAGTTGATAAATCGCCAAATATTGTTCCTATAACATTTTCATTTTGAATTCATTTCATTTAAATATAAACCTTTCACTCATTTAATTTAAAATACATGCCTTTCATTAATCCCATTTAAAATGCTAAAAAGAGAAAAAAAAGAAATAATGCCATAAATCGAAACCTTTTATTTAAACACCAAAAAAAATTTTTTTTAATTTACACACGCGAAATAAAAAAAGCTGCTATTGCTGAGATTTGCGCCAAATCTCTAATATCAAGTCTACCAAATTATTGCGGGGTTTTTCTTTCAAACAAAAAAAATCCATATTAATTTTCGATTTCTACTAAATTGAAATATATTTTATTGTGCTGAATATTAGTGCGTGCATATTTTTTTGCTCCATGTACTCCATGAACTTTTCAATTCCGATTGTCTACGAAAATCTCCCGCCGGTGAAAATGACGTACGCACAAAATTTTCGTGACGCATGTACTTTAATTGTGCTTTTTTATCTATTTTTTTAATATAATTTCCAAACGGTTTGACATTTATTCTTGGTAATAAATAGACGTCGTTGTCACCTTTATAGGTACCTGCTGTAAAAACTTGAACGAAATCCGTTAAATATTTTTTGAGTTATGCTTGACGAAAGGTTTTAATATCCATCGTAGCTATATATGGGGCAAAGTAATACTGCGCTGTGTATGAGTCTTCGTTGCACTCAGACAACTAGATTTACTCGCCTAATTTTCCTGATCGCATATTTTTTGCAACCTCTCTTTTTGGCACCGAAAATAAAGTCAAAAAATGCACGAATACGGTAATTAATAAAAAATTCAGCTTTCTAATTTAGTATTTCAAGACTATTTGGTTTTTTATAGAAGTCTAGTATGTCATATACAGACATAATTTTATTTATAAATTTTAATATCATGAAGAAAAGATGTAAATTGCTTACAGGACACAAAATGATATATCTCGCAGAACTGTAAAGATTACTTGGTATCCTGATTCAGAGTAGAGTCCTGCATCGAGTCGGGTTATCTGATTTAACCCAAACACGATCCGACCCGAATCGCGCGTCAGTTTTTTTTCTGGTGGGTCAGTTTCAGGTCGGGTTGCCTTTAAAAGTTTCGGATTCGGGTCTGCTTTTGGTTGAGTCAGACCGGGTTCGGGTTCACCCGACATTTCCAAAAAAGGTACGGAAACTTTTCAACGGAAAAAAAAACTATATATTTGAATATTAATGAGTGTATATGTCTTTCTTTTTTATACAAAAAAGATAAAATTAATTTTAGAGATATAATTGTAGACTATAATTTTCAATAATTGTATTAAAATATAGAATTTTTTTTTCTTCGGCTTTCATTATTTCGGGTTAAGGTCGGTATCGGTTGAAGTATGTCGGATTCGGGTCGGGTTTACAAATTGACGATTTTTTTTTTTTTTTTTTTTTTTTTTTTTTTTTTGTCGGGTTCAAGTTTGACTTTAAGCAGACTTAAGTTTGACTTAAAAATTTTTGGGTACCCGAGCCGTACAGGAATCTAATTTAGATCTAGAGCAAGGCTATCTTATTATTTATCATAATGTTTTATTTTACGCGTTCCCATCGCCTGAATGACGAGTAGCACTCCTTTTTTCCGATTTGCTTACATTTCCTGACACTATACGGATATTGTTAGAGCTTCCTGTTTCTCCCATGATTTAACCTGTCTGTCTTATTTCAAACTGTGCGTATCGAAGCCGCTTTATAAAAAATGTATAGTTTTCGTTAGCTGTATTCCGAAACGGAAATTTGTCAACGTCTTATTATTAAGTTGTAACATTGTGTTCAGAACTTCTGAAATAGTCTTCCTCAGAGAAACAACTTTGAGCTAATGTTGCCTTTGGTGTACTCTTGTTATTCCTTTAATCCGGCTCATGTGTTTAAAGAGTCTGTCTGGTATTTTTATTTCCTGTTTTCAAAATTCTAAGTCAAATTTCAATTGAAAAAGTACAAGTTAAAAGTTCTTAGGTATATTTCTTTTAATTGCTAAAAGGCGTAAAAAAAATACTTTTTAAACAGTAAAATAAGTTTTATTAGACTGTTGACAGGTTTCGGCTCCATCGGAGCCATTATCAAAACAAAATAAGAATATGAGATATAATCTTCGCAACTGGGCGAAAAAGTCCGGTCCAGGATTCCAACACAGGATCCCTTGGCTGAAGCTGCCAATGTTCTACCAACTGAGCAATCCCGGGCGAATATGGCTGAACTAATTCACCCAGTTAACGTTAATGATCATAGTATCTGGTCTGATATCTGAATCAGCACAACAGAATAAATCACAGGTAACGGGATCACCAGTAAACGCTGGAAACGGGATTACACTAGATTAATTGTGACGCAATTATTCAATTTGGTAAAGAAATCATAATCTCATATGATCCTGGCCCAGACTTTTTCGGCCAGTTGAGAAGATTATATCTCATAAGATTTCTTTACCAATTTGAATAATTGTGTCATAATTAATCTAGTGTAATCACGCTTCCAGCGTTTACTGGAGGTTCCATTACCTGTGATTTATTCTGTTGTGCTGATTCAGATATCAGACCAGATCCTATGATCATTAAGGTTAACTGGGTGAATTAGTTCAGCCATATTCGTCCGGGATTGCTAGTTGGTAGAGCATTGGCTGCTTCAGCCAAGGGATCGCGGGTTCGAATCCTGGCCCGGACTTTTTCGCCCAGTTGGGAAGATTACATTTCATATGATTTTTTTACCAATTTGAATAATTGTGTCATAATTATTCTAGCGCAATCACGTTTCCAGCGTTTATTGGAGGTCCCATTACCTGTGATTTATTGTGTTGCGCTGATTCAGATATCAGACCAAATGCTATGATCATTAAGATTAACTGGGTGAATTAGTTCAGCCATATTATATATACATATAGTTCAGCCGGTATTGCTCAGTTGGTAGAGCATTGACAGCTTCAGCCAGGGGATCCCAGGTTCGAATCCTGGCCCAGACTTTTTCGCCCAGTTGGAAAGATTACATCTAATATGATTTTTTTACCAATTTGAATAATTGTGTCATAATTAATCTAGTTTACTATCGTTTCCAGCGTTTACTGGAAGTCCCATTACCTGTGATTTATTCTGTTGTTCTGATTCAGATATCAGACCAGATGCTACGATCATTAAGGTTAACTGGATGAATTAGTTCAGCCATATTCGTCCGGGATTGCTCAGTTGGTAGACGATTGGCAGCTTTAGCCAAGAGAACCCGGGTTCGAATCCTGGTCCGGATTCTTTCGCCCAGATGGGAAAATTACATGTCATATGATTTCTTTGCCAATTTGAATAATTGTGTCATAATTAATGTAGTGCAAATAAGAAAATTTTACAATTGCACGGTCTATGAAGTTATTATTTGAAACGCCGTTAATTTTCACCTACTTTTTCAAATTACGCACGTTATTTCTTATTTTTACTTGGATTTTTATTTCCATATTTGTAACTATGGAGTAACTCGAGCCCCAATTTTGGTAAGTTAAATGATGCTGCATAGTTACATATTGTAATTTAAATATTTGTAACCACGAAGTAACTCGAGCTGCAATTTTGGTAAGTTAAATGATGCTTCATCCTTACATATTGTATTTTTACGTTTAACAATAGGTAACGATGCAGCATCATTTAACTTACCAAAATTGGTGTTCTAGTTACTCCATTGTTACAAATAAGGAAATAAAAATCCAAGTAAAAATAAAAAATAACGTGCATAATTTGAAAAAGTACGTGAAAAATTAAATGATGGTGTTTCAAGTAATAACTTCATAGGCCATGCAATTGTAGAATATTCTTATTTGTTTTGATAATGACTCCGATGGAGCCGAAACATGTCAACAGTCTAATAAAACTTATTTTACTGTTTAGAAAGTTTTTATTTTACGCCTTTTAGCAGTTAAAAGAAGTATATTATATACAAGGTGTTATAATTTGTTATATTTTTATAGTTCTTAGGTAGTTAATAGATCTTTCTGAGGTTGAGTCCTGCATCGGGTTGGATAACCCGCTTTTACCCAAATCCAACCTGGCCCGCAGTTAGGATCGGTCTGGTTGGTGCTATATTTTTTCGTTGCTGTCGGGTTCGTTATTGGCTTCTACTATTTTGCAACGGGTCGGGTCGACTTTGATTATTTTGGGTTCGAGTCGGTTTTAGAGTTTGGACTGTTGTGTAGTCGGGTTTGGGTTGACCTGATTTTTCGAAAGAATGTAGAATATATTTTTTCAGGTGAAACATCTATAAATTAAAACTTCCATAATGGACATTTCTATTTAGCGAACACTTTTTTAATTCCAAACACTTATATATGTATACGCTTTTACCTCTGAATAGTGGACACCGCTCAATCTGCACACGCGTAACATGTGCGTGTGCAGATTCAGCGGTGTCCACTATTGTTATTGTATTCATTGTTCATGGTAATGGGGACCTGAAATAGTACTTCATATTATATTTGAAAATATGAACAACGTTTTAGGATTATGTGCTTTTGATCTTTTAGCATATGAAAATTAATAGTTTCATTGTTCATGGAAATGGGGATCTGAAATAGTACTTCATATTATATTTGAAAATATGAACAACGTTTTAGAATTTTGTATTTTTGATCTTTTAGCATATGAAAATTAATAGTTTCATTCTTCATGGTAATGGGGACCTGAAATAGTACTTCACATTATATTTGAAAATATGAACAACGTTTTAGGATTATGTGCTTTTGATCTTTTAGAATATGAAAATTAATAGTTTCATTGTTCATGGTAATGGGGATCTGAAATAGTACTTCATATTATATTTGAAAATATGAACAACGTTTTAGAATTTTGTATTTTTGATCTTTTAGCATATGAAAATTAATAGTTTCATTCTTCATGATAATGGGGACCTGAAATAGTACTTCACATTATATTTGAAAATATGAACAACGTTTTAGGATTATGTGCTTTTGATCTTTTAGAATATGAAAATTAATAGTTTCATTGTTCATGGAAATGGGGATCTGAAATAGTACTTCATATTATATTTGAAAATATGAACAACGTTTTAGAATTTTGTATTTTTGATCTTTTAGCATATGAAAATTAATAGTTTCATTCTTCATGGTAATGGGGACCTGAAATAGTACTTCACATTATATTTGAAAATATGAACAACGTTTTAGGATTATGTGCTTTTGATCTTTTAGAATATGAAAATTAATAGTTTCATTGTTCATGGTAACGGGGATCTGAAATAGTACTTCATATTATATTTGAAAATATGAACAACGTTTTAGAATTTTGTATTTTTGATCTTTTAGCATATGAAAATTAATAGTTTCATTCTTCATGGTAATGGGGACCTGAAATAGTACTTCACATTATATTTGAAAATATGAACAACGTTTTAGGATTATGTGCTTTTGATCTTTTAGAATATGAAAATTAATAGTTTCATTGTTCATGGTAATGGGGATCTGAAATAGTACTTCATATTATATTTGAAAATATGAACAACGTTTTAGAATTTTGTATTTTTGATCTTTTAGCATATGAAAATTAATAGTTTCATTCTTCATGGTAATGGGGACCTGAAATAGTACTTCACATTATATTTGAAAATATGAACAACGTTTTAGGATTATGTGCTTTTCATCTTTTAGAATATGAAAATTAATAGTTTCATTCTTCGTGGTAATGGCGATCTGAAATAGTATTTCAGCCCAGCGCCTCCAAAACACGCACATGTGTTGGTCTTCAAAATTTAATATACATTCGGCCAAGAACTAAAGTAAAAAGAATAAAAGAGAGAGAACACCGCTTACATTTTAATCTCCAAATTGTCATAGGAAAAAACGGAAATAGCCCTTCGACTGGAAATTATGCCTTTTCCATATTATGTTAAAAAAAATAATAAGCTTAGTGGCCCATCTCCATATTAAAATTGTACCACATTCTGAAATTTTAAATACGAATACCTAAATTCGACACCATATTTGGATTTTTCGGTAAATTTTGTCTCAGTACAAAAAACACCGCGAGCAAAACTCCCAACGGACAAAATCCCACGGATAAAAACCTCACACGCATTACTGTTTCAAACATAAATTTATTGTTAAATGCTTGATATTTTACTAAATTTAAAATTAAATTATAAAACTTTGTATGAATCGCCATAAAAACAAAAGAACACACCGGACGCCTTTCGGGGTGGAAATTTTTAACAGCCCGTCATCAGCCAAAGTAAACACGTGTTCGTAAGGGGACTGAGGTAGATTTCGTAAGAAATACTACCTATTACATTCTCCCCTAAGTTGGAATTTTTGAAAAAATTTTGCAGATCTACGCCGATTATGACTCCCAGAACCCAAAACCACCCTCAGTTCAAAACTTTATCTATCTATCTATCTATCTATGTCACTTTTTTATGGACACGATAACTCGAATAATTCTTCACAAATCTCTTTCAAACTGATACATAAAATCAAGGGGCATAAAATCTCGGTCAAGTTCGTTAATGGGCAAAATCGAACCAGGGGGGGAGGGGGGAAATGGGGGGGGGGCTTTTTGTGAAAACAGAAAAAAACCCATAACGTCTTAATTATGATACGTATCGAATCCGTTTAAAATTATTATTACTTCTATTAAAAGGGCCGAAAAATTACGTATAACAGATTTTTGATATCATTAAAAATAGCCCCAAGGGGGGGGAGAGGGGGCGGGATATTTGAAGAATAAAAATTCGTAACTCCGTCAATTTACAAGATATCAAATCCGCTTAAATTTATTATAAATCCTCTTACTATTATCTAAAACTTTTATATTGACAAGTTTTTTATAGGACCAACCCTTATAGCAAAAAAAAAATTAAAAAACAAAAAAAAAACCCTGCCGGCTCCGCCTGCGAACAAGTTAGATTTCGAAGTGGGCGGTCCCTTATGGAACCCAACTGCGGCATCATGGCAAAAAGGTCATTTCTTCCGCAATTCCCAACAAACAGATGCCCCACGGTATGCGTCTTCGAAATCTACCTGTGCCTGTAGGCCGAGCCGTCAGGGATTTTATATATATACATATATACCGCTGACCAGGCCCCTACCTGCCAAGCTTTTGCCCAGCTTAACGGGTTGATACCTGGCAACGGGGCGAGGATTCGCCTGGTCTCCGCTTGGCGAAGATGTGTTTGATAAGTCTATAGGTCGACGTGGCTTCAGTGCGTCTTGTTGCTTTTTCTTAGTTGGCCGGTTGCTAATTGATTTTGAATGAGACGGTTCAGCACTGCGCAGTGTAGCGAAGTCATGCCGGACGGATGTGAGATGAAGGAGACAAGTTTACAAATGAACAGAAGGGCAGAGAGGGGAGCTTACAAAGAATGCGACAGATGGCGCTAGCTGAAAGGAAAAGAAAACTTTGGCTGATAAAAATTTCCTCTGTGAATTAATTCTGTTATAAATTATTATTATAATATTATTATAATGTTAATGTAATCTACCCTATATATATAAAATCCTAATGAAACGAATTTGTGAAACGATTTTATGAAACGAATTTATGAAACGATTTTATGAAACGACTGATTAAACGACTGATTATGTTTCAAGGCTATTTTTAATAAAATATTAAACGCTTGATGGTGAAATTAATACCAATTGTTCATAAAAATTCGCGGATGTCAAAACTGGTAATAGAATTTTGAAATTGGAATTAGTTTTCGAGATATTAATTTTTTTTCTAATTTTAATGACATTACTGTAATGATGGCAACTTATTACTCAGTTTTTTTGTGACAAAAAAGGGAAAAAAATTGAAAAGGATCCCGATAGGGATTATTGATTTCTTTTTATTCGTCATTTTCAAATTTAAATTGAATTTATCTTTTATTTCAAACGATAATGAAGATAAGATTGTGATTAAATTATGTTTTTCAGGAAATATTGAAAAAAAAATCACATTTCTATCGTCAGGATTCAATCGTCTGTCAGCATTTAATTTAATTTATAAACTGAAAATATTTTGAATAAATTCGTCCAAATGACGTCATTTAGGTAAACGCAAAAGAAAAGGAGGAAAAGGAATTAATAGTAATTATTATTTATTGATATCATTTTGTTATTTTTTTGTAAAATTTAACTAAACGAATTTATAAAATCATTAATTCGGATATTTGAAACTAATATATAAAATAATAATTGCCCAACTGAACGGAAGAATAAAATATCCTGCTTGGTTTTCTATCCTGCTTGGTTTTTTCCACCAAGCTTTTTAAAAAAGCGTCAAGACCCCTATAATAGAAAAGCACCAAAAGTTCATTGGGTTTATTTTCATAACTTTTGGCAACAAATCTATGTATATTAACGAATCTATCCCTTTTTGAAGCTCGAATTACGTCAAACCTAAAAGCAAAGGATCCTATAATGGAAAAGTACCCGATTTTCTTATGGACAATATTCAATTGACAGAAATATGGTGTAAAATTACCACGGATAGCAAATTTGTTTAAATATCTCATCAATTGATGCCGAATAAATGCAGGCATGCATGCACAAAATATTTAATTAATTTTGTATGATAAATAATTATTAGAAAATTCGTATATACATATTAATTAAAAAAATAATTTACATATTTAAAATAACATGAAAATATGCATGATGGTGCACTAAAATAGAAAGAAAATTAAAACCTGTTACTGAAAATGTCTATAACATAGTACTTTTCAATACCGTGGTTCTTAATGTTATTCACAAGCAGATGGAATTTTTCTCATCCTTAAACGCAAAGGAAGAATAGAATAGACATTGTTGTTATAAAAGTCCGAGAGGTAGTCACAATTTAAACCTAACCATTTTATACAAGCTGGTTTTCAAGTAGTAATTGATTTTACTTATCAATCCCGAAAACAGTCGTCAGTTGTCGCAACAGCTGTGTATGAGGCCATGATAATCAAAAAATGTCCCATTAAAATGTTAAAAGCATGGCAACCCAATTACAGATTTACCAATATTTTTAAAATAAAGCACGCTGTCATATTTTTAGAGGCCTCGAAGTCTGAGCGGGGGTTGGCGAGCGTAGCTCGCAGGGGGTAGGCCCCCTAGTATTATTATAATAATATTATTATAATGTTATAAATTATTCTATTAAAAATTAATTCTGTTAAAAATTTCCACCCCGAAGCGCGTCTTGTGTATTCTTTTGTTTTTATGCTGATTCATACAAAGTTTTATCATTTAATTGTGATTTATCGCTCGTTCTTCGGTGCTGTTTCATCTGAAATTTAAAATTATTTAGACTGAAGAGTTTTGCTATTCTTACATTAATCTTAGATTTTTTGTTATATAGAAAAGATGGTTAATTTCAGTCAGAAGTCAATATTAGATAAGTGTGATGGTAATGAAGATGACAAATAACTAGATTCAGATGATTGTTTGAAATTCAGCATCCTCGCTTCCCAAGGGGCAGGGGGCCGGTGTGAAACGTAACTGAAAAGCTATCAGCGTTTGTAAAATACAGACAATCAGAATATAAACAACACATGCGGTAACTTTTTTTTAAATTCAATGTCGCTTGTACCCTTGGGAGAGAGGGGGGGGGGGAGTAAAAACGTATATCGGAATATACCAAAGCTCGTATTTTGAAGAATAGGTAGAATCTTAATATTTTAGCTTTACTATATGATAGGTTATATCATAACACATTCACCCATAAAATTATTCAATTTTGGAAGAAAAATGTGACGTAACATCTTCTTCTAATCGTTTCTTCAAATGCACTTTAACAACATAGTCGACCTCAGCTTAATTTCTTCTTATAAATCAAAGTTATTTATAATTTTTAATCTGTCTTGCAGAGATATGTATGTATATATTTTTACGAAACCTTGACCGATATTATACTAATTTCCGTTAACAACTTGGATAACGTCATATTTATAGAATGTCCTTTATTTTTATAGTGAGAGTGAATTATATATCTGAATATACAAATTCCATAAATATGATTAAAAAAATATTTTTTAGTTTTAAAATCCGTGAAATATAAACAAAACCTTTCTTCCTTTTTATCCATTCAATCTGTTCTTTTCCTTTAAACCATATTTTACTATCATCCAATCATGATATCGCCTTTTGTACCCTCCTGTTCCGCTATTAAGGGGGTCCGGAGGTCAAAATTGTATTTTCTTTATTTATAGGCATTTTTTAATGAATTTGTTTCCTCAAAAGTGTCGTTCTATAAAAATTACTTTGCAGATAAAAAAATTTGAAAATTTTGAAATTTGCTTTAAAAAATTAAATTTAAAATTTTTAACTTATTTATTTCTGATATAACTCACTAACCACTTCCCCGATTTCATTATTTTTTTCACTATTGTGTGCATAAAAGCTTTAACGTTAATTTTTCTTCAGGACTTATAAAAATATTACTTACAATACATATAATAAATTTTAAATTTTAAAAAGAAAAAAAAAGAGAGGATTTTTGAGAGGCATTTTTTATTTTGAGGTGTATAATTTGAAAAATTTCACCTGAAATTAAAAATGCTGTAGGCATTTTTTTTAAAAACCTAACATAAAAAATCTGTACAAAATTTCATTAACATATCTTGCAAGAAAATTTAGATTATATCCTTTTAAACCTGGCGAATTATGAAAAAATTCATTCTGAGATAAATGGATTTAAAGATTTAGTTACGGGCGGGGACAGCCTGACAGGGCAACGCAAAAAGTGTTATATCTGCTGATGAAATCATCGTAGAAATACGCGGTTTGCTTTATTTAATTTATTTAACTTTGTAATGATTTATTAGCGAAAAAAACTTATAAATGCTTTATTTTTATTTATTTATTTTTGAGAATTTTAACTTCCTTACCCAGAATGCATTTATCAAGGAAATAAGTGTTAATGTGTTAATACTTATTTCCTTGTTAAATGCATTAAATTAAAAACTTTCTAATGTAATTGGATTTTTTTGTGGATATAAGAAATGAGAGAATAACTAATTTTTCCTCATGCTTTCAAATAAATTAATAATTGAAAAAACTTTAAAATGTATTTTTATTTATCTTCAAAGAAATCTTTTTTTTTTTTTTTTTTTAAGGAATTTTATAACTTTTTATACACAGTTTTTTTTTTAATAATGTCCATGTTATTATAGTACATGTTAAAATAATGTCCATATTTAATTTATTTAACTTTGTAGTATTTTATTAACGAAAAAAAATAATAAATGCCTTTTTTTTTTTTTTTAGAATTTTGACTCGCGGACCACATTAACACTTATTTTCTTGATAAATGCCTTAAATTAAAAACTTCCTAATTAAATGTAATTGGAGTTTTTTGTGGAATATAATGAGAGAATAAATACATTTCCCCCTTTCATTCTCTCAACTAAATTAATATTTAAATATATATATATATATATATATATTAATATATTTTTATTTATCCTAGAAAAAAAATCTCTCCTTTTTTTTTTTGCTCAGAAACTTCGCATACACTGTTTCTTTTTTTTAATGTTGTCCATGTTATTATAGCACATGTTAAAATAATATCCATTATTTACATTATTTATTTATTATTATTATTATTATTATTATTATTATTATTATTATTATTATTATTATTATTATTATTATTTTGAGAATTTTGACCCCTTCTTCCCCGGACCACATTAACACTTGATTTCCTTGATAAATTAAAATCCTTTAAATTAAAAACTTCCTAATGTAATTGTATTTTTTTGTGGAATATAATGAGAGAATAAATACATTTCCCTCATTCCCTCAGATAAATTAATAATAATTTTAAAAAAATAATAATAAACTTTAAAATGTATTTTTACTTATCCTAGAAAGATTTTTTTTATCTCTGGAATTTTATAATTTCTCAAACACTAATTTAAAAAAAATAATAATAATGTCCAGGTTTAATTTAAAGGAAATGATTACATCTCTCAGCAAAGTGGGAAGCTCTTTAAAAATGAGCGGAAGGCTTCGAAAACAATTTCTTGATCCCAAAAATTCTTAATTCTTCCTTCCAAACCAGCATGTAATATCCCAGCAGGAAGTTGTTCGTTCTAAATTTAGGCGACTTTCTGATGAAAGTGTTTTAACAACTGATTGCCACACAACTCAATGTGTCGATCAAAAGAAAGTGCAGGAAAAGGGGTTTTTTATGGTCTCATTTCCTCTCTCTTTCCTAAGTAAAAGGAATTAAATATTTGTTTTGCATTTTTAACTGCATAAAAAAGAAAGAAAAAAAAATGTAGTTTCGTTTTCCTAATAAAACATTTTCCTCCTCTTAATCATTATTTAGGAAGACGTAAATAACTCTTTTTGTAAAGAATGAATTGATGTAACAAATGAAAAAAAAAAGTGCTAAAGAAATGTTTATTTGCGTTAGTGTTAGAGATATAAAACTGTAGCGGAGAAACTGGAATATTATTCTTCAAAACAGAAACGGACAAAAAAAAATATATCTGTTGAAGCGTTTCAACATTTGTTGTACTTGTTTTTCTGTGTAATGTTCTTAGATAACTTTCTTTTCCTATTTAAATCAGACAATTTTCTAAAATATAGTGATACCTCTGGTTTCTTCGATAATTCGTCCGAAAACAATCGGTGAAATCCGAAACCGACGAAAACCGAGTCAATTATATCCATATGAATCTATGTAAATCCAATCAATTCATTCTAAACACTCCAAAATACGTATAAAGAACACATTTTACAGAGAATAAGTTTTAATACTAAAAACAATATGAAATTAATATAGCGTATGGTATCAAGGCACTATAACTGGGATCATTTCCCTTTTTGGTTTTTTGGCAGTAGGATCAAAGCCTCATACAAAATGCTGCACATATATTATATTTTTCGGGGTGTAAAGAGAAAAAAATTGTTTTATTTTGTAATATCTTCAAAGATAGATTTGTAAAAAAATTTCTTCTTGTTATAATAGATCATATATAAAAATCACATAAAAAAGTAAAAATATTAATTTTCTAAAATCTTTAACTCATTTTCAAAGTGTGAATACTTTTGTAAATGTTTAATACTGACAGTACTTAAAAGTACAATTTCATTTAATTATGTTACCTAGCTTCAGAGTCAGAGGACCTATGTCGTTCAAAAACGCTGTCCAAAGTGGTCTGTTTCTGCCGCCTCTAAAGATTTGCCTAAAATGGGGCAAGACATTATTATTAAATAAGTTGCTTACAAGAAACTTTCCGTGGTTCCATGATGGAGCACTCGCAATCAATAAAATAAAGTACAAAAATACACAGGAAATAAACGAAATCCGAGGCAATTGACGAAAACCGAAACAATTTTTTAGCGAAAAAAATCGACGAAAACCGAAACCGACGATAACCAAAGTCAACGAAAACCGAGGTATTACTGTATATATACTTAATTTTATTTGGTATTTTTACCTGTTCCGTATGTTTAATTCTATCTATGCAAGAAGAAAGTATAAGATTCGTGAAAAACTTCTGGTTTTCGACGGATTTATACGTCTTAGAAGTCCCTCAACACAATTTGACTGTTTTTAGGAAATGTCTGTCCGTGAGTCTGTGCTTCTGTCTGTATCTGACACACATTTTGTGGGCGCTCTAACTTACGAATTACTGCGTAGAATAGGATGAAATTTCATATGTGATATATTTATATATATATATATATATATTATATATATATATTTATATTTATGATATATATATATTTCATATGTGATATTTCATATATGAAATATCATTCTCTATCATTATGTGAACTGGTGCTGATTATTTTATGGGCAAAATCCCCCAAGAGGGGGTGCCTCAAACCCATGTCTTTTTCGATTTATGGGATGCTTATATTTCCAGTTTATGTGCTGAGAATCCAACGCAACATCAAATTTAGAATGCTGATGATAGGAATGTATTCTCATTCAATTTTGGTTGCAATCATCTAAGAGTTGGGTGCCGAAATTAATTGTTTTGATTTATATAGAAGAAGGTTTTGTAATGGCCACAACATATTAGTTTTTTTCTTTTTTAGTTTTTTAGTTTTGTTTTGTTTTTTGAAAATGCTTGTCCATGAGTCTGTCTGTCTGTATGTGACACAAGTTTTTTGGGCGCTCTAACTTACGAATTACTGCGTAGACTAGGATGAAATTTCATATGAAGCTCTATCCTTATGTGAACTGGTGCTGATTATTTTTTGGACAAAATCCCCAAGAGGGTGAATCAAACCCCTGTCTTTTTCGATTTATGGGATGCTAATCTTTTCAGTTTATGTACTAACAATTCAACGAAACATCAAATTTAGAATGCTGATGGTAGGAGTAGGAATGTATTCTCATTCAATTTCGGTTGCAATCATCTAAGAGTTGGGTGCCGAAATTAATTGTTTTGATTTATATAGAAGAAGGTTTCGTAATGGCCACAACATATTAGTTTTTTTTTATATTTTAGTTTTTTAGTTTAGTTTTGTTTTTTGAAAAGGCTTGTCCATGAGTCTGTCTGTCTGTATGTGACACAAGTTTTTTGGGCGCTCTAACTTACGAATTACTGCGTAGAATAGGATGAAACTGCTGTAACAATTTCAGTAAATCTCTCACAGTCTGCTAATTAGGCAGAGTAATCAAAGATAGAAGTTCCCAAGAGTTGGAAAACTTTTCTCACGCTTAGCGGTGGGGTGACAAGAATGCCGGTTACTACAATAGGAAAAGATGAGCTTCGATCAATCTTGTGAAACTGAAATTGCTAGACAGCAAATATTTCTCTGATCTGACCGTCTATATGTGGGGTCTCAGATCGTGGGAATTTCCTGCGTGAACATTTAAAAGTTCAGTAAGACCTCCCTAAAAAAGGCTTTATCCAATGACGTAAACTAAAACTTTTTTGATTGGTGATCGGAGAATCTTTTGTTCGGAAAACGGACCGGAGAAGAGGATCGAGAGGAGGTTAGTTAGAGTTTCGGCAGGAGAACGAGTGTTGGTGGAAAACACTCATCTCAGGACGGTTTCCCTTCTTAGTAGGGAAGGACAGGTTTGCTGACAGATTTTTGAATGAGAGAGTGCGATCTCTCTGAAGTCAAGGCAACAGCCTTGGATTTGACCTTTCGGGGAGAGTGAAAAGTAGCACTAGTTAAGACTTTAAGATTTTAAAACTACTGTAAAAGACTGGACTATTTGGTGATTTGCTATAAATTACAAGTCGAGCGAACTCAGCTAAAAAAAATTGTTGTAAATAATTTTTACCTCTAGAAATTTCAAGAACGCTTTTTAAATAAAATTTGTTCTGAAATATTTAATGAAGGTGATCCATTGTGAAATCGGCTCCACGCTACCCCATTTCAAAAACACACAACATCGTGGATTCTTTACAGCTGGTGGCAAGCGAGTCGGATATTTCGACAAAAATTTATTAGCATTAGTGAAGAGAGTCCAGACAGTAGCAGTGACGCCCGCCCGCATCTAAGCGCGCAAGATCTGACGCCAGTTCAGGAGAGGAAAGCAGAGACCGAAGCAAGCCTTTCAGTGTCACGACAGACAGCAGTTCCGTCCTGGAAGCAAGCCCGTGTTTACAGAGAACAAGCCCGAAGCAAGCCCTTGCATTGGCACGACAGACCGCAGTTCCGTCCTGGAAGCAAGCCCGTGTTTACAGAGAACAAGCCCGAAGCAAGCCCTTGCATTGTCACGACAGACCACAGTTCCGTCCTGGAAGCAAGCCCGTGTTTACAGAGAATAAGTCCGAAGCAAGCCCTTTCTAGGAAACATCAGGAGTCGACAAACCGAGATAACCTGTGAAATCGACGACGTCTAGGCCAGACCCGAAACCGGCGACAGATAATGCAGACAAAGACTGTAGAAAAGGTAAGCTCAATTCATTTTTGAGTGGCTCTCATTTTGTTTACATATTCTTTGTTGAGGAAAATTCATTTCTGAGAAATTTTTTATGTGAATATGGATATATGATAAATTATGATAAATTTTTAAATCTAATAACTTTTAACATATTTGGAAAAATATATGCATATTTGTTATCAGCGTAAAATTTGATAGTGTGAATTTTCTTTTGGCAGTAAAATAATATAAGGATTGTCAGGCTAAATGTGTATATATATAATTTTTTTTTCTCGAAAAAAAAAAGAGATAAAAAGTTTGATTTTTCAAATAAGTCGATTGTCTAGTTATTCATGATTGAAAGATTTCAAAGGTGTACTTTTTTATATTATTAGTGAAACAATAGATGTTGTTGATAATCAAATATTTTGAATATGTGATGTTAGGAAAATTTTTTAGCAGTTGCAAAAAGTGGTCATTTTGTTACCTGCGGGGTCAGAAATATTAAGTATTGGTTGAATTATGAGCACAGAATTTCAAATTTCTAAATTTGTTTTAAATTTGGATGACCTACACCAAAACGTGTCAGTGTATTGAAAATTTTACAATATTGAAAATTTATTTTTATATGTATACTATTTTTATTATTCCTCAAATTGAATTGTATTTAAAATTGTTAGTATTATGTGGGTAGTAGCAGAAAATTTTCCATAAAGTGTTAGAATCCCTGTTGCATAAGTTAGCGAGCGAAACTATCATTTTCATCTTTATATTGTATTTACATAAAATTTTAAAATGCAAGAAGTAACTGATCTGAAACAGTGCAGGAAAATTGATTTGCAGAATTTAGCGGAAGAATTGGGAGTGGAAATAGGGAAAAATGACAGGATACCGGTAATTATCCAAAAAATCGAAGCTGCCGATGATTACGATAAAGATTTTGCATTCACGCAAGCTGCGTATATCATAAAAGATCGAGAAGAGAAGATAGCCGCGGATAAAGAAAGGGAAAAAGAGAATAAAGAAAGGGAAAAGGCTGAAATACAAAGGGAATATGAGGAAAAACAAAGGGAATATGAGAGGGAGAAAGAAGAAAGAGAAAGAGAGGAAAAACAAAAAGAACGCGAATTTACGTTAGAACAACTTAGATTGACGCAAGATGCAAATAGACGTAGTTCAACTAACAGTACCGGGTCGGAACGCCCACCTAAATTGCCGCTTCGAACAATCATGCATCGATTTGATCCAGAACGCTCGGATATAACTTTGTTTTTAAATTTGTTCGAACGACAGGCGACCAAAGCGGAAATAGAGACAGGTGACTTAGTGACGCATTTATTAGCTTTAGTGCCGGTCGAAATTGCAGAATTAATTTTAAGGGAACCGCAAGATCAGACGGATAACTTTGAATACGTCAAAAAGTTTTTGCTTGAACGATTCCGTATGAGTCCCGAATCGTATCGTCAAAAATTAATGAAACATCCACGCAATCCAGATGCTCCATGGAAAGATATTATTTTCGAGATCAACAGTTATTTAGAGGGTTGGTTGAATGGTTTAGGTGTTACGGATTTCAGTAGTCTAAAAAATTTATTGATAACTGACCAGATCAAGCTCCGTGCTTCTAGTGAAATGAAAGAGCATTTCATTGATTCGTGGGCAAACTACAAAGACCCGTTAGTTTTGGCAAAATGTCTGGACGAATACGAAGCAGTGAAAGGGATTTCAGATAAAAAAGAGAATGCGAGATCTTTTTATGATAGGAAATCTGAAGAAACGAAACTCGAGGGAAATTCTGGAGAAGAAAAAAATTCCGACAAAAAAATAAATTGGCGAGACAAGGAAATTAAAGACAGGGAACGTATCTTTGAACGAAAGAGGCGTTGCCATACGTGTGGAAGCGAATTTCACCTAATGGCACGTTGTCCGAAAAGACAAAGGGATATTACGGAAGTAAAATCTTTCGAGAGCATAAATCACTTAGGCGATATAAGCGAAGACAAAAGCTTGTTCCGACCTTTTTTGAGTGAAAACAAAATAAATGGGAAGAAGGCGTGTGTACTTAGAGATTCAGGTAGCTCGTATTGTGTTTGCCCATGGAATTTGGTAAATAAGAGCAAATTGGGCAATGAATATGTTTGGCTTAAACAGACATTTGATAAATATCCAAAACGATTTAGAGTGGCACGTATAACAATGGAAATAAAAGGTCTCGGATATGTAAATACGAAAGCGGCAATCCTGCCTAGACACTCTAAAATTAAACACTATATCTTAGGTAATAAGACGCAAGCTTTAATAAATGAAAAAATAAAGCGAAAGCAAAAATCGCAAACTAATTCCAGTTTTGAGAACCCGGGGATTGAGATAAACCCTTTAACAGATCCACAAGGGCAGGAAGAAATTCTTTCGTCATTCCCCCCCGAAATGAAGAACCACCGTTCTCAGTGTATTGGGGAAAAAGAAACCCCTTTGAAAAGGTCAAGGAAAGTAGATGAGTTGGTTTTCGACCGGCAGGGTAATTCGAAAAATAAACGCGAAAATATGGAAGTGAGTGTTGACAGGAAGGGTTATCATTCGAAAGTTAATCTGGAGGAAGTGAGCGGATTCACAAAGAGTTTTCTAAAATCCTTCGAAATTCTGTTGAAAGAGAGTAGGGACAGTGGAAATTCACGCCTTTGTGACACTCTTGTTAAAGAAATTGAACGGTTGTGTAAAACGTATTGTTCGGCAAACACAAGTAAAGAAATTCAGTAGTAAGTTTTTGAGTAAAATCCAATCTTTTGTACATATTTGATTATTTTTAGTTTTATTGTTATTTTGGCATGTGTAGTAAAAAAGTATCTTTCAAAAAAAAAAAAAAAGTCTCTAAAGCTAGATGTTCAAGCAATGGTAAACAGTATATAAGATTGGATCACTTATGTATATTGTGAGGTTAAATTGTAATGTTATTTGAGCCACTCAGATATGTTGAGCTAACCCTTTTTTTTTGCAGATTTTCCGCGTTTTAACCCGGAAAATGTTTTGATGGTGGGGGTGTTGTAACAATTTCAGTAAATCTCTCACAGTCTGCTAATTAGGCAGAGTAATCAAAGATAGAAGTTCCCAAGAGTTGGAAAACTTTTCTCACGCTTAGCGGTGGGGTGACAAGAATGCCGGTTACTACAATAGGAAAAGATGAGCTTCGATCAATCTTGTGAAACTGAAATTGCTAGACAGCAAATATTTCTCTGATCTGACCGTCTATATGTGGGGTCTCAGATCGTGGGAATTTCCTGCGTGAACATTTAAAAGTTCAGTAAGACCTCCCTAAAAAAGGCTTTATCCAATGACGTAAACTAAAACTTTTTTGATTGGTGATCGGAGAATCTTTTGTTCGAAAAACGGACCGGAGAAGAGGATCGAGAGGAGGTTAGTTAGAGTTTCGGCAGGAGAACGAGTGTTGGTGGAAAACACTCATCTCAGGACGGTTTCCCTTCTTAGTAGGGAAGGACAGGTTTGCTGACAGATTTTTGAATGAGAGAGTGCGATCTCTCTGAAGTCAAGGCAACAGCCTTGGATTTGACCTTTCGGGGAGAGTGAAAAGTAGCACTAGTTAAGACTTTAAGATTTTAAAACTACTGTAAAAGACTGGACTATTTGGTGATTTGCTATAAATTACAAGTCGAGCGAACTCAGCTAAAAAAAATTGTTGTAAATAATTTTTACCTCTAGAAATTTCAAGAACGCTTTTTAAATAAAATTTGTTCTGAAATATTTAATGAAGGTGATCCATTGTGAAATCGGCTCCACGCTACCCCATTTCAAAAACACACAACATCGTGGATTCTTTACACTGCATATGAAGCTCTATCATTATGTGAACTGGTGCTGATTATTTTTTGGGCAAAATCCCCAAGAGGGTGAATCAAACCCATGTCTTTTTCGATTTATGGGATCCTAATCTTTCCAGTTTATGTGCTGAGAATTCAACGAAACATCAAATTTAGAATGCTTATGGTAGGAGTAGGAATGTATTCTCCTTCAATTTCGGTTGCAATCATCTAAGAGTTGGGTGCCGAAATTAATTGTTTTGATTTATATAGAAGCAGGTTTTGTAATGGCCACAGCATATTAGTTTTTTTCTTTTTTAGTTTTTTAGTTTAGTTTTGTTTTTTGAAAAGGCTTGTCCATGAGTCTGTCTGTCTGTATGTGACACAAGTTTTTTGGGCGCTCTAACTTACGAATTACTGCGTAGACTAGGATGAAATTTCATATGAAGCTCTATCCTTATGTGAACTGGTGCTGATTATTTTTTGGGCAAAATCCCCAAGAGGGTGAATCAAACCCATGTCTTTTTCGATTTATGGGATCCTAATCTTTCCAGTTTATGTGCTGAGAATTCAACGAAACATCAAATTTAGAATGCTTATAGGAGTAGGAATGTATTCTCCTTCAATTTCGGTTGCAATCATCTAAGAGTTGGGTGCCGAAATTAATTGTTTTGATTTATATAGAAGCAGGTTTTGTAATGGCCACAGCATATTAGTTTTTTTCTTTTTTAGTTTTTTAGTTTAGTTTTGTTTTTTGAAAATGCTTGTCCATGAGTCTGTCTGTCTGTATGTGACACAAGTTTTTTGGGCGCTCTAACTTACGAATTACTGCGTAGAATAGGATGAAACTGCATATGAAGCTCTATCATTATGTGAACTGGTGCTGATTATTTTTTGGGCAAAATTCCCAAGAGGGTGCCTCAAACCCGTCTTTTTCGATTTATGGGATGCTTATATTTCCGGTTTATGTACTGAGAATTCAACGAAACATCAAATTTAGAATGCTGATGGTAGGAATGTATTCTCATTCAATTTTGGTTGCAACATCTAAGAGTTGGGTGCCAAAATTAATTGTTTTGATTTATATAGAAGAAGGTTTTGTAATGACCACAACATATTAGTTTTTTTCTTTTTTGTTTTGTTTTGTTTTTTGAAAATGCAATTTGAAATTTGAAAAATAAGAGTGCGCATTCCAGGGTCATATGTTTAATATTGGAGTGGGGGATTTGAGAGATTGACAGTAAACCTTAACCGTCTATCTAATTTTTTTTAAGCAAAATCGCTCCAATCATTGTGTTTAGGTGCGTTCGTAATTATATAAATACCTAGCACCTATAAGCCTCGTCTTGTCCGCCCGTCTGTCCGCATATAACCGCGTAAAATCTACCCAACCGAATGGCTTGAAATTGAATATATATAACCGTTGCAGAATTTTTTCGAGTCCTTTCAAATTTTATGAAAATCGAATCAACACTAAAAAAGATATGAATAAAAGTTTCCTTAATTCTATTAAATCCTATCGTACGTAATTAATTCAATGATATCCCATGATATGTAATGATTCTAGGTTGCCATGGTGATTACGTCATATTTAAGATGGAGTCATATTTCCGTATTACTGAATTTAAAAACCGAATTGTATTCTAAAATTGTTTAATTATAGTAATCCTATAATCTACCGACAGTTTTGGGGATAGATGCTTCCAGAGAAATAGATATTAAATGGAAAAAGAGTCTAAATATGGATTTCAAGTTCTGAAATTTTCTAGTCTTAAGTTCCCCATTGAAATTGCCAGTAAATGTCAACAAAAGATAAAATGTTGCCAACTTAAAATGTACTTATTTTATTACGGAAATTAATCATATCATAATAACAGACAATAAAATTCATTTTTTTCAGTGAAATAATAACGATGATTTTTTTTTTTTTTACATTGTATTGAATATTTGCGCATAGTATAATTTTAATGTAACAGAATTGTAATAAATTGTTTGTTAAAGTTTATTGAAACTTAATTTCACAAAATAAAATTAATATCTATAATATGAAAATCTGTACATAAAATAAATTTTGTATCATCATTATTGCATTAAGAGTGCAATATCTATTACACCAAGATCTAAATATTTATAAAACTAGTTATAGTACGAAAACACACCTCATTTTCACGTTTGACGTATAATTTCCAACTTGTTTATTATTATTATTATTATTATTATTATTATTATTATTATTATTATATATTTCAAATCTCCATGTATTTAAAATTTTGTAGTATATTATCATTGGCACTTTTACCCTCTGACTGTGCATTTTGTTTAAATAAAATCGCTTCAAATATTGTGTCGATTTTTAATTTTGCTACTTTCGTGTTACCCGTGTAAATCGCAGGATATACAGCTAAAGGGTTAAAATGGGAATAAGTCTTTTTTTTTCTTTTTTTCCTTCTAAATTCATATTCTTAATGATGTGTTTTCCTCCTTTTCATGATAAGCGCTACACCTTAGAAAACGACATAAGCAGTTAAAAAAAAAAAAAAAAAAAAAAAAAAAAAATCTAGAAAGATGAAAAAAAAAATTCTGAAGATCTTCTGAAGGCGGCGAGACCCCACCAAAATAAAAATATTTTTTCTTCTAAAAATTGAGAATATTTTAAGTTAAAACGAAAAAAATATTCTGAAGATTGGGATAAAAAAAGTGGGACGCCACATAAGGAGATCTGGCGGAAAGCGGAGGGACCGCACCAAAAATTAAAAAAAATATTTTAAATATTTTTATTAACATTAAACATAATCATTATTTCGTTTCAGATTTCTGTTTTAGATTGTTAAAAGTTAACTTCCATCTTAACTTGAAAAGAAGAAAGGGAAGAAAGCAGTCTCAGTGTACTTTTGATAGAGCCTTAGTAAAATTACTCTACCAATGTTTATTGCTAAACTAAGATGGTTTCTAATAAGAAAACATTCGAACAAGTCTTTGGTGAAAAAGAGTCTTCTACAACAGGTTTCTTCAAAACAAAGTTTTTTTTTTTTGGTAAATATATTTTTCAATTAAAGCTTCTTTTCTAGAAATTGGCCTTCTGAGTGGGGTAATGGTCGTCTAAGGAGTGTTGGCGCCTAAGGACGTAATGACCGTCTAAGGAAGTTTGCCAATATAATATTAGATTAATCCCCATCTTACAGTACAAATATTCTTCTGTTTTTCGTTAAAAGCGCCATTTTTTCCGCCGGGGGGCATTCGAATCGGTCTTTGAGAGGGTGCACGGGAAGATATGCTGAGGGGTAGCGGCGGTGATACGGAGGCGGTGGGACGGAAGGTGGCGGGATGGTCCCGCACTGCCGCCGCCTGCTGAGCTCGTACTGTCATTTTCTCAGTATTTGCATTATTTCCATTTTTCATATAAAAAAATGTTTTTTGTTGCTGTTAATGAATAATCCAAAATACTATATATTAAATGTAAAATAGTAATAATAATAATAAACTATCAGCTTTTTAAATTTAAATAAAAAGAGTTTTCATGTATATTCTGTAACCTGGGAAGACCGGGTTGAATGACCTACCTAGTATATATTAAATGCTCAAGAAAACAGGAGAAACGTTTGAATAGAACAGAGAAAGGAAATCGCAATTAAAAATCCAGGAGACGGTAGGTATGCCAAACTATAGATTATTTCTTGAACATAACAAATTGTTAGTTAACTCATCTAACATAAATAACAGACACTCCCAGAAATAATATTACATTAAGTAAGTTAAACGAGAGTATAAATATAGCTTGCATTTGAAATTGCCTAAAACACAATGAAATCTATAAAACTGGAGCAATATTCATTTTTTACATGCCCTTATCTCCGACACAAAGAGTCCTGAATACTGTCTTTTTCCTTCTGCAACTTATCATTCTGTCAATCTTAAGTATATGTTGGCGTCAATATTTCTGATTCCCGTTTTTATTTTTATTCGGTGGTATTCACTTATGCTACCTTGATGACTTAAGTGGAACAAAAGTTTAAAAGAATCACGATATGTAACCCCATTAGTAACGTGTCATTCGCGAGTTACGCGTTTTTGACATTTTCTAACACCTGTTCGGGATCACAGCAATTTGTCTTTCAAATTATCTCTGTCAATCTTATCCTTTATACCATACCTACAAAACTTCAATTTGAGAAATGATTTTTTTTAAATACGATAACGTCATTTTAAACATGTGGAAAAAATATTTTTAAACATTAAAAAAAGTAAAGATTTATTGACTAAAATGGAATCAGAGTGAAGTATTTCCTGAGGATATTATGAATGCATAAACAACACACACACGCACACACACTATATATATATATATATATATATATATATATATATATATATATATATGATTCAAATGTATATAATGATAAATTGTTGCACAACAGGCGCAGGAGCAGCACATAACATATGCAACAAGAATATAATTCCTCAAAATATAAAATATTTAAACTTTATGAAAGAAGGTGTGTATAAAGTTTTTTTTATAACAATTAACTATAAACACCTATAACGTTAAAACATAAAAACTACACAGGAGAAAGACTGTCTGTTTCTCATCAGTGGACGGACACACAAAATTAACTATCACGCCTCCTCACTCTAAACTTGTAGGTTTCGAAACACGAACTGACCTTACATTCAAAACAGAGTTATTTTTTTAGAAAACAAATTAAAAACAGACAGATTTAAAAACAATTCGAGGTTACTTTTATAATAGGAAACATATTAAAAACTTAATGCGCGAATTTAAAATTTAAAAACAGTGACTACAAAAAACATAAAATAACCAAACATATTAAAATGAAACAAAGATATGTAAATTAACTTTAAATAAAAATATAAATAAAATGAATGCAAAGCAGCCGGTCTCCGTCCATACATACAAGAAAAAGTTAAATGGACAAAATATCCTATAATTTACTTACTACAGAAGTCCTCCGCTTTGTAGAAACTAAAATAAAACTCAATTCCATTATCCAGTCTCTTAATTTCACGAGCTAAATCTGCCGCTTCCTTCAATTCAAACATCCACGTCCACCCGTTCTTCGATAGACTTTTGGTAAGACATAATCATACAGAAAGATCCAGAAGCAATAAGATATATATGTATATATATAACTTGAATAACAAATTCTGGATTAACTCACTTAACATAAATAACAGACACTACCAGAAATAACATAATATTAAATTTATTTAAATTAAAATGAAAAAATAAAGTACAGGAGAACTTCAATTATCCGAACCAATTGGGACCGGACCCCATTCGGATAATCAAAAATTCGGTTAATTGGATTTTTTCCGAAAAAAAGGGTCTATTTTAATTAATTACTGTATGTATGTTGAAAATGGGAGAAAAAAACTATCTTTTAATTAAAAAAGATCTTTTAATTAATTAGATGAAAAGGCAACACTTTTACATGTTAAGCATACTTACAAGTGCTGTACAGTATGTACGTAACGTACTGTAAATGAAAGTCATATTGCTTGCTGAATATTTCGATCAAATTAAGCTGTTTGACAGTCTTCATCCGTTTTTGGGCAGACAAGTCACGCATCGGCTTAACAGTGAGAAGTTGCATGTGGTCATACTCAGTCTGACGCTCCATCCACTTCAACGCAGTTTCAAGGCCGGCAAATGCTTCACTAGCTGATGGCCCCGTGTCTGTTTCAACCTCGACATTAAGGTCATCTTCTTCCTCGACACTTTCTTCTCTTACACTTTCAATAAGTTCATCGTCATTTAGAATTTGAAACCCAAGGTCTGAAACCCAGGTGGGCCGGGCCGGCCACCTGGCGACGTACGACAGACAATAATCGAACTGCACTGTGAGACGGTGACTCATCATCCCAATAATTTTCGCTCTGTGCCTACACTAGATTCGCGGAGGGAAGGACAGTATAGCGCGCGTAGACAAAATTCATTATTTTGCAAATCGCAGTACGTTTCCGTCTTAATTTTTTTTCTGAAATTCTGAAAGCGATTCGGATAATCAGCTATTCGGATAGTGGGAGTTCGGATAATTGGAGTTCTACTGTAATATGAAAATGTTAGGAATTCTCCAGAGAAACTTTATAAGCATAATTTATAGTAAACTAGCTGTTACCCGTTACTTCGTTCACGCAACATTTAAAAAAAGAATAAATGCATTAATTTAGCAAAGCATTTCATTCTATAATTAAAAACATATATAGTTAACTAAATCTTTATCACATTTTATAGGAGACAATACGGTATTTCTTTGCTATAGGGGCCTTAACATAACTCAGTCTTAAAAAAGTGAAATTTCATGCCAAATAATATATACAATCGGGAAAATGAAACTGCAACCAATGAAAAAAGAAGAGCACATTAAAATCGTGAAAATCGACGAATCCCTCTTCGTAAAACGAAAAATAACACTGAGAGAATTCTTCTATACAACAGTGCATTTTAGGTGGTATTTGGTGTGAAATTTGTATATGTATTCATTTCTAAATGGGCATTATTATATTGTTTATTTGTATAGACATGTGTTATATATTTCTGACTACATTATTATTTTATGTTTTGTTTATGTATATATTAAATAAAGTGCTTCTCGCTAAGTGGTGTAAATAGTGAAAAAATTGCTTGTGGAATGTATGCATTGATAGATATTTCATAAAGATATAACAGACTGATGCGAATCTAAAATGTAAATAAAGGTTGCTAGAAATTACTTTAAATTCTGTCCAATTTAACCTCGATATTTTTTCTATCGCGTCAAGGACACTCTAAACAAATAACTACCGACAACACCAATCTGATTATCTAATTTTACATACTTTTGTTAGTATATATAGGATTATTTTAATTTATTGAAATTTGCGCTTGAAATTTTTTACGCTTTTTCTTGGGTTAAGTGTCGAATAAATGTATTTTCTTGTTATTTTATTTTGCCATTTCTATTTATTCCATTTTCCATTCGATCCATTTATGGATATTGATTTAATTTACATATTCGTTTCAAAGAATATTGTTTAAAGTTATTATTAGGATTAGGATAGGATACGATTAGGGTTAGGATTAAGATTATAAACTGTACGTCAATGGTATGATTAATTCAGGTTTAAAGGATGAACCAGGATGTCTATTTACATCATGAAGTAATAAGAAAATTAGAAAATTATCGTCTGATATTTTTTAATATGTTTTACAGTCATAGTTGGCATAAAAGGTGAGCGAAGAAATGATCATCTAAAATACCATTAAGTGTTCACCACGCAAAACCAAATCTGGTTACAACAATGTATTTCATTTTGCGCCAAATTTCACTTGATAAAAAAAAAAAGCAAATTAGCTATGGACCCGATTACAGATCCATAACCTTCCTATTCTCGGAAATTTTCTACCTATATGTGAAAACCTTTTCTACTACATACAACGCGCTTTCACGTTTATAATACACTGCTCAAAACAATTAAAGGATATTTGAAGTTTTATATAAAATAAAGATATAAACGAAATTTTTTTTGCCGAAAATAGAAGAAGAGAATCACAAATGCAAATTTTTCTGGTTTTCAAACTGTGGAGTATGCAAATTTTGAGTTCGACGTCAAAAACGTCGCTTCAGCGGCAGCGAATGAAATTTGACTTTCAACTGGATAAAAGAGAATGAAGACAAGGGTGATCGGCATTCAGTGATTGCTTTGTTTCGATGAGTACGATGTCTCAGCGAAGTCATTTGACAGATTCAGAAGCTTGGAGAATTGCTGGTAGGTTAGAAGGGGGCCAAACTCAAGCCGAAGTAGCGCAAGCCATTGGAGTGTCACAAAGTGTCATTTCCAGGATCTGGAACCGTTTTTTGGAGAGTGGATGTGCAGGCCGAAGACCAGGGCAAGGTCGTAGACGGGCAACAACGCCCAATGAAGATCGGTATTTAGCGTTAACAGCTCGGAGACACCGAAACATGAACGCTACTCTTCTCCAACAACACCTTCGCTCGGCTACAGGCACCACGATTTCAACTCAGACTGTCCGAAACCGGCTCCATGCTGTAGGTCTGTATGTTCGCCGACCGATGGTATGTGTTAGATTAACATCAAGGCATCGTCGCGACCGCAGGGAGTGGGCAACCGAGCATGTCAACTGGAGGAGAAATGAATGGAGCAATATTCTGTTTTCTGACGAGTCCCGTTTTTCTGTGCATCGGATAATAGGCGTATTTTCATCTGGAGGGACCGTGGCAGTATGAATAATCCTGCGTTCCTGCACGTAAGTGCCAGATTTGGCGGTGGAGGAGTGTTGGTGTATGGTGGCATCTCCATTGACGGGCGCACTGACCTCTACATCATTCGAGATGGAGCTCTGACTGGTCGCCGATATAGGGATGAGATCCTCAGACCTATTGTAGTCCCTTACGCTGCAGCAATCGGAGATAACTTCATTTTAACGGACGATAACTGCAGGCCACATCGTGCAAACCTGGTGGAGGATTTCCTTTTCGAGGAAGGAATCGTTCGAATGGAATGGCCAGCGTGTTCTCCAGACATGAATCCAATCGAGCACGTTTGGGACGCTCTAGGAAGACGAGTTTCTGGCCGCCAACAACCCCCACAAACTCTCCAAGAACTGGAAAGAGCTCTTCTGGAAGAGTGGGGCAGAATACCCCAACTCGTCATTAATAGCCTCATTGAGTCCATGCCTCAAAGGTGTTCAACGTTGCTGGCCGCCCGTGGAAACCATACCCCGTACTGAAAATGATTTTCTTTGAAGAAAACACCTTTTCTTATTCTTTTTTTCTCATATGCACAAATTGTGTTTTTTTCCTTTTGTACACAAATGCGCAATAAAATGCATTTTTTTCTGCCAAACATGTGTAATTTATTCTCATATAACCTACTATGTCTGTCGACCATGTATCAATCAGCTAAAAAGTTTCCCAGATACAAAATCCACCTAAAATTGCAATATCCTTTAATTATTTTGAGCAGTGTATTATGAATTGGCACGATAGGCTTGTTCAAGTTTACATAATTCGGCTGGAAAAAAAGTTTCATAACTTTTTGATTTCTTCATTGCTTTTGCATTACGCAAATTTGTCGGTAAAGTTGGTTTTCGTTTCGATAATATTGTTGTTTTTTAAGTTTTTAAAAATATTGTAATTTTACTTAAACATTGCTTTAAAATCTATACCATTTTTCTCAACCTACAAGACTTTACAAAAATCTATTATGAAACAGAACTTTAAAAAAAGCTATATTTAAAAATGACAACAAAGTTTTTACTATTTTAAAGCTAAAAGAAATGTAAAATTAAATTCCGGTTCGAAACGACCATTTACAAATGTGTTTTGATAGAGGAAAAATGCTATTACTTCGACGCAATCATATTAAATCTTTAGCTTTTATGAAAAAATACAACTTTCTTTTAAAAAATAAAAGTTATTTTTATTAAGATTTTCTGATTTTCTATACGGATAATTTTGCGGTGCATATTATTGACATTTGCCGTTCAATATCTTTTCAAAAGTTTTTTTTTACTTTTTAAAATTTAAATTAAAAATATGGTACCTTTATGTTAGTTGTGTGCAGACGATAAACCGCCAAGTATTATTCCTATCACCATCATTCGTATTGAATTCGTATTAAAATATAAATCTTTCAGTCATTTCATTTTAAACACAGAACTTTAATTTACAACACATACATTTAAAATAATTCATTTCATGTGAAGTAGGAAAAGAACAAAAATAGAGAAATTAATCACAAATAATTTGATAAAACAAGATTATTTTTTTCAACATCAAAGCAAATCTGTTTTATTTTAGATATATGACATCATATTCGCTTGCTTTCCATACTTACTCGTATTTATGCACCTTGTATTATTATCAAATATTTGAAAACTCAAATTTTATTTCTAATATGACGTCATTTCATATTCTGTTTCTTAAATAATTAATTTCATTTTCATTTTTCAAGTGGAAATTTTTCATTTTAAAATAAATTGTTTGCTATTGTTTGCAATTGTAAACTATTATTATTCCAGGTTTTGATTTAGTTTTGGCAACGATGAAGTATTAGCAACGGTAAAGTAAATTGAACCATTTTAAAATATTATACGAAAAAATGTCCATTTATTCTCTATGAAAATAATGAAATTTTGAATTATTAAGAAAAATATTTGAATAAAATAAACAAAAACCAGCCTATGTTCATTTACGGGGTATAATCAACCTATATGCAAAGATACACGATCATTAAATTCTCCATTTTGACGCTGGCTTCAGCCTAACATTTGCACACAATCGGATTTATAATATTATTAGGATAGGATATGTTACTTCATCGAATATCGTCGGCATTAAGCCTAAAAATGACCAAGGTATTTCACAATTATTAGATCAAACACTCAGGGAGGGGTAATATATGTCAAGGCAAACAATTAATTTACAGGAAACCAGAATCACAACCCCCATATTCAGTTTAAAATACAGGGAATCTCAATTGGATTTTCCTTTAACTTTAATAAAAATGAATATAGTGGAATTTTAAAAAGGCTGACTTTGCGTTGCGTGCAATGTAATGACATCATGACGAGGTCTGAAATTGCACTATCAACCGGTGAGTAACACCGTATCAGAAAAAATATTTCTCAATATAAAGATATTCTATAAATTTGACTTTATTTCTAACCAGTAAATCTGGAGATCAAAAGCCTCAATGTCAACTCTTCGAGTAGCGTTTTTATTTTCAACTCATTTCATTAATTATTTGAAATGTTCATTGTATAGTTTCATTTTTTTTTCATATTAGTATTATTGATTAGTTTCACGACAGTAACTCTTGCTAATTTGTAACACGAAGAACGATTGCATGCACTCACATTCCAGGACTATCTATTTTCTGTGAACACTGTTCATTACATCAAATAGTGATTGGTATAGTGAGTTAATTTGATATTCGAAATGAATCATTCGAGCAAAACACAAAAACATAACTACCAATCTTCGCATTCTTTTTAATCTATTACCACCAGAAATTTTGTTAGAAAAAAAAAGTAATTAAATTAAAAGCGGCTGTTGATTTATTTTATTTATTTATTTATATACTTATTTTTATAAATTTTCTTATTTTAATAGATAATTGATTAAAATATATATATGAAGGTTGGAATATCTATGCTTTTGCGCATGCCCGAATAATTCATTCGACTATCAAAATAAAATTCATTATGCCCATCACTAACATCAAGTGGTTTCTGCTCGCCTGAACTCCTCGTTGTGACATTAATCATTAATTTGAAAATTGTAACTCTCTACTAGTCCATGTCTTAAATCTTCTATCTAAAATTTCTCTATTCTAAAAACAAGAACGAAAAATCATGCGTCGAGCATAGATTATGAAACATTCAGAACACTGTAAAAAAAAAAAAAAAGTCCCAGTTTACTAAGTAAACAATTTAGAAAACGCACAACATGATAGTAATTAATTAATTATTATCATAAATATTTTATTAATTATTGATAATCCTACTTATTTATTGTATTTGAAAATGATTGCGTGAGCCTCTTTTACATATTTTGAATTGCTACAATTGCTACGCCCGCCACTGGCAAATGGCACCATATTTTGAAAAACAAACGGGACAATTTTATCTAATATTTTCAAAAATTTATTCCAGAATGTGGCAACCATCGCGGAATAAGTCGAAATTAAGTAATCAGACCAAGTGAGAAAAGTAAAATATTCTAAACCCTCTTTAGATTGATATTAAAATGATTTCAACAAACTAATTAGATAATTTTTGTTATAGATACATAAAAAAATACATTTTTTTTTCTTCTGGAAAACTGTATTGACGTATAATTGGTGAATCATTGACGATAGTAACTGCTTGCTAAACTTATCTTGCATACCATTATCCGTTGAGTAATATACATATTCGACCATTTATCTTTTATGATAATCTCTATTAAATGAATAAAGATTCCTCATGCTGTCATCAGTGATAAACAGAAAAGCCTTGAATGTTATCTGAGATTTGTTCTTGCAGCGTGTTATCTGTTAGTGACATGATGTTTCTGTGCTGTATTGTTCCGCTTGCCATGGACGTCAATGCCCAAAAGATGATTTCTTGTCACTCTTTTACCTTGCGTAAATTGTGAAAAATGTTAGCATGTCGGTTCTAGGCGAAAATTTGGTGCATATGTGATATCTGCAGGGAACAATAGATTCTTCAGTACATTGTTTGTTTTACACAAGAATAGTGCAACTGAAATTTCAAAAGTTAGACACTTGTACACTGCAAAAAAAAGGTGTTGATTTTACAGTATAAAACTGGCATCCCAGCTGCCAGTATAATGCCGTAAAATTAACAGTAATAAACTGTAAAATAAGCAGTAATACGCTACCGCATGCGCGGCAGCGTATTACTACTTATTTTACTGTTTATTACTGTTAATTTTACGGTATAATACTGGAAGCTGGCAGCTGGGATGCTAGTATTATACTGTAAAATCAACACTTTTTTTTTTCCTTTGCAGTGTAACGTGTGTTCTTTTAAAACACCAAAAACAAAACAAGAAAGAACAAGTATAAAAAAAAAGATTTAAAAAAAAAACACTCTTTTATAAGCATTCAAGTTTATCTTTAAAAACACACCTCCTTTCATGATTGTGATTCCTGTTTTTTCCCAAAAATTTACGTTGCAATACATTAATTTGGCATGGGCACCGAACTCTATTATGCACAGTTTTTTTTAATTACCGGTAGAAAGCGCAAGCAAGTGAATTTATTTAAAATATATGATTTTTGCTCTGTTTCTTTTTAGGTTGATTTCGTAAGAAATACTATTACATTCTCTCCTAAGTTGGAATTTCTGAAAAAAAATTGCAGATCTACGCCGATTATGACTTCCAGAACCCAAAACCAACCCAGTTCAAAACTTTATCTATCTATCTCTTTATCTATCTATAACACTTTTTTATGGACACGATAACTTCAATAAATTTGCACAAACCTCTTCCAAACTAATACATAAAATCAAGGGGCATAAAATCTCGGTCAGGTTCGTTAATGGGCAAAATCGAACCAAGGGGGGATGGGGGAAAGGGGGGGGGGCTTTTTTGTGAAAACAGCAATAACCCCATAAATTCTCAATTATGATACGTATCGAATCCTTTTAAAGTTATTATTACTTCTAGGAAAAGTGCCGAAAAGTTATGTATGACAGATTTTTGATATCATTAAAAATGGCCCCGAGGGGAGGAAAAAAGAGGGGTTTAAGAAGAAGAAAATGCATAACTTCGTCAATTCACAAGATGTCAAATCCGCTTAAATTTATTATAAATTTTCTTAACATTATCTACAACTTTTATAGTGACAAGTTTTTTTTATATATATAGAACCAACCCTTATAGCAAAAAAAAAAAAAAAAAAAAAAAAAAAAAAAAAAAAAAAAAAAAAAAATCACTGCTGGCTTCGCCTACGGACACATTTAGATTTCGAAGTGGGCGGCCCCAACTGCCGCATCATGGCAAAAAGGTAATGTCTTCTGCAATTCCCAACAAACAGGCGCCCTACGGTCTGTGTCTTCGAAAGCTACCTGTGCCCGTAGGCCGAGTCGTCAAGGATTTTTAAGATATGACAGCAGGAAAGGAAAAATTAAACATTATTTAAAGTATCTTTTTTTGGATTTCTAAATTGATTTCTCTACGTCCAATCGTAAATCAATTAATATTAAACTATTTTAATTGCTAAAAGCGTTCTTTTTTTTTTAATATGACATTCTAGTTTTTTTATTTATAATTTATTTTCTATTTTTTAGCATTTAAGAGACTATTTCACTCACGCGAAAATACCCGCTCACTAATGTTAATCCTATGAGGGAAATGTTTTAAGATATCTCGTTCTCATTTCATTATTTTTAAATGTTTTTCTTTTCATTGGATAGCTGAGGTCAATCTCTATGCAAGCTGTTTTGTACTATTTCCATTTTGATTAAAAGTTTTTTTTTTATTAAGATACTTTCACTTTAGGAACCGGTTTCGAAAAAAAAAAATTGCAACCAAAATCGAAAAAGTAAAAAACGACCTGCATAGAGATTGACCTCAGCTATCCAATGCAAAGAAAAATCATTTAAAAATATTGAAATGCGAACGAGATATCTTAAAATATTTCCTCCATAGGATTAACATTAGCGAGCGGGTGTTTTTTCGTGAGTGAAGCAGCCCCTTAAAATGTTTTATTGTTGCAATTTGAGAACCATTTGGCATATTCTGGCGAGCGTGAATTGGCGCATCATTTAATCCATTGTTGTTTCAACTTGTATACAGTTGTACGAGTTACGGATACTTGGCGATTGACCACCTGTCGCGGTCTAGCGGAATGTATTAATTTACAATTGCTTTCTAAAAAGCTTAACCCTTTCAGGGGCAAGCAATTGTGCTTCTGTTACGTCGAATTCACACCGGTATTTACGAAAGAATTTTGTTCAAAATAAGGAAAAGCAATTTTTCAACTTTTTCCCGTCAAAGTTAAAAATGTAAAATTTAATTAAAAGTTTCTGGTTTGAATTGTATTAAAATTAGGTGGTATATAATATATACCACCGCCCCTCAAAGGGTTAAAATGTTGTATTGTCATCAGAAAGACACCTGTGAACTTAATTTCTCATAATTTTTAATTGACATAGTGAGCCAAAATTTTTGTTTTGAATAGAGATGTAATATGTTTTTAAAATGACCTACACTAGAAAAAATATATATATATACATAATGATTAGTTCTTAAAAAAAAAAAAAATTAAAAATCCTTAAAAATTTAGAATTTTTTTTTTTTTAATATAAAAATAGTCATAATTTCTAAATTTCCTACTTGATGAACATAATAATAGGCCATTTTGGGCATCTATAAGGCCTAGGCCTTCAGTCAAAATTTCATGAAATTCTATTCAGCCACTTTTTTAGAAATCATGCACGCAATGGCCAAAATCAACGTTTTGAGAAAATTGACTTTAAAGCTAAAACTACCCTTTGATGACATAAAAAGCGCTTAAACTGTTTTGGACATAAATTCCCTTCTAGAGCGAATTTTTGCATTGGGTTTCTATTAAAATGTTCCTGAAGAATCAAATTAATATAAGCTATTCATATTCAATTGTTGGAGTGTCAAAGTTGATGAGGTTTATTCCAACAGAGTGAAGAATGTCCAGGCCAGGACTCGAACCTGGGTACCTTGGCTTGCCGTGCCAATGCTCTTCCTACTGAGCTACCCGGGCGATATCGGGGCTGGCATAATTCGATATCCTGGCTATCATCCAGAATATCGTGCTTTTAGCTCAGTAGGAAGAGCATTGGCACATCAAGCCAAGGTACTCAGGTTCGAGTCTGGCCTGGATTTTTTTCGCTCTGTAAATATTTTTTGTGTGTTATTTCGTAGTTTTAAATCGGCCTAAATCAATCAAACCATTCAGTATCACTCTAAAAAAATCCGTGAAAATACAACAGATTTTCCGTTAAATTTTACGGAGAAGTTTCATTTTTCCAAAACAACAGTACAATTTCCGTAAATGATATTAGTTCCGTAAAGGAGATTTCAAATCCGTAGATATGCAGAAAGTTTTCCGTAAATTTGATGGATTTTTTTCAAAACAGTACAATGTCCGTATTTCCCCATTTTCGTAAATAACGTTCAGAGGTTTGCATACAGATATCGTCTTGTTTGAAATGCGAATTAAGATTGTTGTATTTATTAGGGTCCAGGATCTTCTAGGATCCAGGCCTGGACCGGTCCTACCCGTGGGCCTATTTTCTGTCATTAGACACGGGCCAATCCTGGAGCTCATTCTAGCCGGGCCCGTGTCTGGACGGTAATTTTTTGTAAAAATAATAATGATATTTTTTATTTTTTAGTGAAATCTTTAGAAATTTACTTTATTTATATAAATTACAGAAAAATATTTTTTTAAATCTACTTTTTTTTTTCTGTATAGTGCTTCAAATTATGACTTTTTTCACTGACATTTTAAAATTTTATTTTAATTTTATTAACGTGAGGCAATATTAGGTTATTAAAGGTTTCGTAAAATAATATCTTTGCAAATTATTGGTATTGAACAAAACTGATTTGTCTTATAAATTTGAGAATTAAACTAAAATTTATTATTTTATAAATTATAATTTTATAAAGTTTATATTTTTTTTCTTTAAATTTATAAAAATAATTAATGATTTTTTCTTCACTTTTATAAAAATGAAGTTTATAATTTTATAAAGTTTATAATATATTTAGTTAGATTATAATTTTATAAATTAAACTAAATTAATAAATCCAAATTTAAACATACCTATCCCAAGGTCATTAATTTCAAAATTTTCGCTAAAAATCTTTTTTATTTATTGATTTATTTATTTATTTTATATATTTTTAAGGATTTATAAAATAATATTTTTGCAAATTATCGGTATGTAGGTGTTAAACTAAGCTGATTTGTCTTATAAATTTGTGAATTAAACTAAAATTTATTATTTTATAAATTATAATTTTACGAAGTTCATATTTTTGACTTTAAATTTATAAAAAATAATTAATAACTTTTTGTTTACTTTTATAAAAATGAAGTTTATAATTTATTTCGTTAGTTTATAATTTTATAAATTAAACTAAATTAATTTAAACTAAATTATCAAGTCCAAATTTAAACTTACCTATCCTAAGGTCATTTTTAAGATCAACATTTTCTCTAAAAATCTATTTTTTTGTTTTGATTTTTTAAAATGATTCAGTTTAACAGAATCGTACACAAAAGCTCTCAGCAAAGATTAAATATAATAATTTAATTTATTATAAAATTGTTCATTCACATAAGTTTTTAAAATAAGAGATAAAGAAATTTACTTTAATAGCATGTAATAAATACGTCTACTTAAGATAATATTGCTTTTACTGGAATTGATAAATAGATCACCAGACATAATTTTAAAAAGTATATGTACTATTGCAAAAAGAAACAATCATTAGTCTTAATGCAATGTTTTACGCATATAATACATAAAAAGTTAAAATTTATCTATTATAAAGCATCAAATAATAAAGCAAGATATTAAAAATTATGAAAATAAAATATTGAAAAAATCCATCTATGAAACCTTTGTTTTTGCATCATTTAGAATAAATAACAACATTTGAGAAAACGAAGTGTCCGCTCGTAGCGTAACGGTATACAACCCGCTAGTTTAGCACACAGAAGTTTCCGCGTTCGAACCCCGTCGTAGCAAATGTTTGTTATTTGCTAAAAACTCGCACAAAAGTGAAAGAAAAAATTAAAAAGTGTTATGAGATGTTCCTTGAGAAGTACTTTTTTTTTTTTTTTTTTTTTTTTTTTGGTCCTATAAAATTTATTTTAACGATGTAAAAATATCTAAAAAATACGGAAGATATCTGTTAAAAAACGGAAATTTAAAAACGGATATTTCAGAAATCACGGAAAATTTCCTGGAATTTACGGAATTTTTTTTATCCGTTAAAATACGGAAATAGTACTGGCGTCTCGATTGCCAGTACAATTTCCGTTTTTTTCAGGAATTTTTTTTTTACAGTGTATACAATTGAAATTGGTAGACATATTCGGAAAAATCGTACTCTTACATCTCAAATTCCGCAATCAATTCGAAAATATATCGTTGTTAAACCTTTGAAAAATAAATCAAAAAGGGTTGTTTCCCCGAAGGACGTTTTTCCCCTTATGGCAACGCCCCTCCAGGGGGCAACTTTATAGGTACCGACAAACTAAAAATATGTTCTTAAAGCTGAAATCTTCATCTAATTGACGGTATGATTTTATAAAGTACGAATATTAACCCTTTCAGAGAAATCTGAGCGCGCAGCACTTTTCATGCCTCACGGAGACGATCTTTTTTCTAAGCTAAAAGTAACTAAATGTCTGTATTTCTATAGAAATATTTTAGAGCATCTCGGTACACCAGATTTACATCACCTACAAAATTTTTGAAACATTCGACGTGTAGAAATATTTAAAAATAAATAAAATCGGAGAAATTTTTGAAAATAAAAGCAAAAAAAAAGCGGGGTGTTTCGGCGTGCCGTCGTTCTGCTTCGACTTATGTTTTCACTAGTAAATTTTTTCATGAAATTTTAAAGAGAGCTTGGATACAGTTATATTTATAACCGATTAAAATTTAAGAGAGTTCGGAAGATGAGAACTATTTTTTTATTGTTATGTTAATGGAGCCGACCCGAAAACAAACAAACAAACAACAACAACAAAAGCAAGAAGAAAACATATTTCTTACAACTAGATAACAATTTTTTCCCACGAAATTTCTACACGGGCTGTAAAACCATTAAATTCGTAACAGATGAAAAATTTCAAAGAGTTCGGGCAACAAAAACTTAAAAAAAAACAACTATGAAACGACACTACGTGAAAAAAGAATGAAATGTCTTCTTACGAGCTCTTTTATCACTAAATATCACTATTCTTCGCGAATTTTTCTTTAAAAAAATTATTCATTCAAAATCGGGTTAAAGATATAAAATCGTATAAACTTAAGGTTTGTTTTCATTAATTTTTACGGGTCCGGGCAACGCCGGGCGGGTCAGCTAGTGTTTTAATAAAAGTTGTCAAGTTCATCCTTAGTCTTTGTGAGTCATTTATGTGATAAGCACACAATGTTACGACGACAATGTAAGTTAACTGTATTGTTTTGGGACATTAGAAGAGCATATAAAAAAGCGGAATATTTCTTTAACATAATATTACATTAAGCCATACTTCCGAAATTTCCCGATTTTAACGGAAACGCCTGATCAAAGAAACATTATTTGCACCAGAAATTCTTTTTAATGAATGAACTCAAGTAAATTTTATTTGACTACCACATTAAAACAAGGCACATTTAATTAAATAAGTGTTCTGGTTCAAAGCATGTTTTTTTTTTTTTTTTTTAATCGGATGGTTGGCAAATAATGCATTAAGCTGATTTGACTATATTTATAAATTTAACTCGCATTTCTAAAATTTTGACTTTTAGTTACACCGATAGCGAGTCAAGTCAATTTCTCTTAGAAAATTCTAAATCTAGCGTGAAAATCTGAATGTAGTATTACTGCATGGGATTTAAGAAAAAAAAACTTGCTTAATGAATTTACTATACATTTTTATTTTGCTTTTTGGTTTTAAAATTTACATCACTTTCAAAACTTGCTCTTCATAATGCTATATATATATATATATATATATATATATATATATATATATATATATATATATATATATATATATATATTTCAATATTACATCATAAATTTATTGTCGTTGCAAGAGTATGATTTTGAAAATTATTTTGATATTTAATATAATCTGGATCATACGAGTTTCCATCGTATGTTAGAGTATTTGATCTGTTTTTTAAAATATATATTTCATAATTTCTGATATCTACTTCCTTAACTGATAATTTATCGATATCGTTTGAAGAAAAACAGATAAGCGAAACTTTCAAAAAATATATGTACATTTCCATCTTTTAAACGATTTCACAAGCTGCTAAGAGTTTTGCGACTGAGAATATTAGGTAGATTTCGTAAGAAATACTACCTATTACATTCTCCTTTAAGTTGGAATTTTTGCAGATCTACGCCGATCATGACTCTCAGAACCCAAAACTATCTATCTATCTATCTATCTATCTATCTACGTCACTTTTTTATGGACACGATAACTGCAATAATTCTGCACAAATCTCTTCCAAACTGATACATAAAATCAAGGGGCATAAAATCTCGGTCAAGTTCGTTAATGGGCAAAATCGAACCAGAGGGGGGGGATGGGGGGCTTTTTGTGAAAACAGAAAAATACCCATATAATTTCTTAATTATGATACGTATAGAATCCGTTTAAAGTTATTATTACTTCTAGGAAAAGGGCCGAAAATTTATGTATGACAGATTTTTGATATCATTAAAAATGACCCTAAAGGGGGGGGGAGGGAGGTTTTAGAAGAAAAAATTTCATAACTTCGTCAATTCACAAAATATTAAATTCGCTTAAATTTATTATAAATCCTCTTAATATTATCTAAAACTTTTATATTGACAAGTTTTTTATAGGACCAACCCTTATAGCAAAAAAAAAAAAAAAAAAAAAAAAAAAAAAAAAAAAATAATAATAATAATAATAATAATAATAATAATAAAAATCCTGCATCCCTGCCGGCTCTACGTGCAAATAACTTAGCTTTCGAAGTGGGCGGTTTCAACTACCGTATCATGGCAAAAAGGTCATTTCTTCTGCAATTCCCAACAAACAGGCGCCCCACGGTCTGCGTCTTCGAAATCTACCTGTGCCTGTATGCCAAGCGGTCAGGGATTTTTTTTATTTTAGTCATACAAACTAGAAATATATTTAGTTAACAGCGACATTTGGGAAGTTTTCTATTTTGGAAAAATGAAGTTATTTCAAATGATTCAAGACGATTACTTTATGAGAACAAGAACAAAAAATCCTGCATCAAGCATAGATTATGAAACACTTTCCAACCCATTTAAAATACTGTAAAAAAAAAAAAAAAAAAAAAAAAAAAAAAAAAAAACTTCACAGTTTATTAAGTAAACAATTTAGGAAAACATAATACGTTTGAAAACCCAATTTCAGCAATTCCTACCAATAGTCAAACAAAATATCCTATTTATTTTACGCAGCCCTGTATATGATCTATAGATTTGTATGTACGCCATACGTAAGTTAAATTTAATTCAGTTAGGAAATTCATATCGCAACTGAAAATTCCCCTTCAGCAATTTCCGTCAATAAACGGAAATGTACGTGAAATCTTTTGAGCAGCTCTGTATATGATCTATAGAATTTATATGTACCAATTAATATTACAAAAAATTAGTTCCATTTAGAAACGTGTACCAGAACTGAAAACGAGCTACCAACATTTATTTTTCATTAGCAGTACTGCAACCAAATAATTTTGAGTGTCCCTGTAAATGAACGATACATTTTATGCATACCATATTTTACAGTAAGCGTCTTGTAGTGCATCTCAGGGATATATATCAATTTCAATACGTTTAAAATAGTGAAAAATCGTTAAAATACGTTGCACATGTTTGCTTTTTATCCCCACAAACCGTAATCTAACGTAAATTCTTTTGAGTGTAACCTGTAAATTAACAATGCATTTTATGCACACTACATTCTAGAGAAAGCGCCTTTTAGTGCACCTCAGAGACATGTATCAATCTGAATACGTTTAAAATAGTGTAACATAGTTACAATTCACCGCAAACGATTTTTCACCATAGACCGTAATGTAACATAATTCCTTTGATTGTCCCTGTAAAAATTACCATAAATGCTACATACTTCATTTTCAATATCAAACATGCCATGATAAACCCCAATAACATATATCAATTTCAAGGTGAGTACATTTACGAGTTAGAGAACGGACAGACGACAGACAGACAGACAAACCGAATTCATAAACACTTTTCAACTATACGTTGGAAAGTGTTAAAAATGGTTCAAAACATCATTACCTCACAAAATTCTTAAAATACCTTACAAGTAGCTGTTCCCAAATTTTATTATTACGCGTCCCACTTAATATACAGATACATAGAATTTTATATAATAATTTTATATGATATAATTTTTACATGATATAGTTTTTGCACAATCCATCCTATGGGAAATTTCTAATTTTTGTATAAAGTTACACGATTACAGTAGCACATAATTCTAACCTGAAAATAGAATAATCATAAAACCAAACCTGTTTTAGAATATAGTTTCTGCAATTTTTCATAAACATTCATAGAAAAGATCAAAATTTGAGGATGATATTTAGGGATGCTAATTGAGGTTGTTAAAAATCCACGTGACGATTTTTAATTTATATCAGCCCAAGAAATAATTCAATTGAAATATTCTCTTTTTTAATGAGATAGAATAATGGACCCAACCGTAATCTAAACCTTTTTGTATAGAAAAACACATTTTTAACTATAAAAATTATTAATAAATTCAATACTTAAAAAATTATGAATCATGGCTTAGATTAATTTTTAGATAAAACGAATAGACGTAATCAAAACCATGGCTATGTGAGTTAACAGCACATTCCTTATCATTAGTTTTCGAGATACAGAAAAGTGTTACTCATTGATTTGTCTAAACGGTCCACTGTCATTGTACCATCCAGAGAAAAGAAAATCTTAGATAGTAATAGATAGTTATCATAATGTTTTATAACTCTACAAGTAGAACCGCTGCTCGATCCCGTCACAAAGTAGCACATAACTCCAAACAATTAAAAAAAATTCAATAAAGAATCGCGAAAATTATAAAAATCACTGCACGAATTCCGAATAAACTTTTCTGGAAAAAGAACAAAATTTACTATATTGAGCTAGAAGATTGAAACCGGATTCCTTTTAATAAGGTGATTACAACTGCAGGGAAAAAATCCCGTTAAAAATTGCATAAAAAAATATTGCTAAAATTTATTGTAAAAAAAAAAAATGCAAAGAACAAAAATTACTATAATGGGCTATAGATTGGGCTATAGATTAAATCAGGATTTCTTTTACGACTGTCGAAAAATCCTCCAAAACCCGAAGCAACTCTAAAAATCGCATAAGAACATTCGTGAAAAAATCAAAAATTGCTGTACGAATTCCGAATAAACTTTATTGAAAAGAGGACAAAATTAACTATATTGATGGACTAAAAGCTTAAAACCGGATTACAGTTTTTTTTAAATGTGGAAAAGGTAGAAAAATCACTGACAGACGCACCCCCAGCCCCCTCCCGCTAAAAATCCCATTAAAAAATTCGCTAAAAATTTAAAAATCGCAGAGGACAAAATTTATTACATTGGGTTAAAACGTGACAAAAATTCTTTCATGGCTGTCAGAAAATCAGTGCGAAAAAATAAAAATCGCATTGAAAATCGCGAAAGACGAATTGTATTATATATTAGGCTAAATGTTTGAAACTAAATTCCTTTTACAAAATATTTCCTTATCGCAAAAAATGTTAAAATATTGCAATGAAAAAATAACATTAAAAAGCGCAAAAACTTCAAAAATCGTGGAGGACAAAATTTACTATAATTAGGCTAAAAGTTTGACCGAATTATTCTTCCGAATATAAAAAAATCGCAGTAAAACGAAAAAAAAATTGCATTAAAAGGAGTTAAAAAAATAAAAACTTGCAGTGGACAAAATTCACTACAATAATAGGCTAGAAGTTTGAAATCGAATTTTTTTTTACGAATGTATATCATCGCAAAACGCGAATAAAAGCTCAAAATCGGATTAAAAATTGCTAAAAATTCCAAATTAGCGGCGGACAAAAACTACTATATTAAGCTAAAAGTTAGAAACAGAATTTCTTTTATGAATGTCAAAAAATCGCCGCGAAACGCAGCAAAAACCGGAAGAGTCGCATTGAAAATCGCATTAAAAATCGCATTAAAAATCCTTAAAAACCGCTAAAAATTCAAAAATCGAGGAAGACAAAAATTACGATATTAGGCTAAAAGTTTGAAACAGAATTCCTTTTACGAATGTCAAAAAATCGCTGCTAAACGAAAAAGAAAAATTAAAACCGCATTGAAAATTACATTCAAAATTGATGAAAATTCAAATATTTATTAAGACTAAACGTTTGAAACCAAATTCCGGAGGAGAAAAACTATCTATCTTTATTATTAAGGTAAAGCTAGGAGAGTCTGCGCACAATTCAAAAGAATAGCAATAAAAAATCTAAATATTAATTTTTTGCTAAACTATCCATGAATAATTTTTACTTCATTTGTTTTTTATGCATTTCCATTGCTATTTTATTGTTATGTTGAAATTTAATAGAACACTTTTAATAAAACCAAGAAAGTTATTATGCGCAATCTGTCCTTACACGGTTGGTGTGATTGCGCACATGGGTAGGAGAGATTGTTACTATAATAACTACAATTAAATTGATAACAATAATAATTACACTTAAATGACATTGCTGTAAGGTTTTTGTGAACAAATATTATTGTATTAGGGTGAATATTTCAACCTAATGATTAAATAACCAGAAAAAGGAAATAATTTTTAAAATGATTAAAAAATTTTAATTAAAGGAAAAAAATTAAAGTATCAGAAAAAGCAAGTCCAGATAAGATTACAAAATAAAATTATGTTACTTAATAACACGTTTAACTTAAAATTAGTCCATTTTCATTTTTCATTTTTTTATGCAAATTTACCAATAAGCTGCGTAATCTCTCCTAGCATGGGAACTAATGGGAAGAATGCGTCATCTCTCCTAAGTAGCAGATGCGCAAACTCTCCAATTTTGGTAGGAGAGATTGCGCAGCCTTTTATTTAAACATGGCCGCTACTAAAACGAACCGTTGATGTTCACATTGTTAGTCTAGATTAGTAGCTTATGAGAAATCGTTTAAGTTTAAAATATTTTGTACTATTGACATTGTATAGAAATTCTGATGAATAGCTATGAAAATTCAAGCACTTACTTTGGGAAAACAAAACAAAATAGCAATACTGTATCTTAGACGCTCAAAGCAATCAACGTGCACTTTCAACTAGACACTCCACTACTATTGTCGTGCAACTACCTGGAGTCGCTGCGCGCTCACTCAACTCCTTCCCCCGAACCTCTATGTGCGCAATCTCTCCGACCGCGCCACCTCTCCTGGCTTTACCTTATAGAATATATAAGATTTAAAAGTAGAAATACGCCGAATTTAAAATTTGCGTTTTATAAGTAAAAATTCACATTATTTATATGACGTCGCATTCTCATGTAAAAACCATACTTTAAAGTTTAAAAATTCATGCAAAGTTATTAAAAAAAATTAAAATTAAGAAATCTATTTTATTTTTTAAGATACGGCAACGGGTAAGAAAACAAGCCTTTTTATTAACAACTAACTAAACCTAGGTGAAGTTGTTGCCCGGGCAGGTGATAATAACCTTAAATATAACTCAATCAACGTTGAATGATTTTGTATTTATAAACGAAAATCGTTCTAAACGAACCTAATTTTTGGGGCTCCACTGCCTTCGACAGTATACATCTTCGAATCAGTATGATTTTATATTTTTGAATGAAAATCTTTTCAAACGAATCTGGAGTGGGGCCACGCACTGCCGTCTGCTGCGTGCACCGGGAATGCTACGCACGCTCCGGTCGGTCTTGACTTTATATTATGATTTTGAATGAAAATCTATCCAAACGAATCTAGAGTTGTAGGCCCCACTGTCTTCGGCAGCGTACACCGGGTGAACACGGGATCTTATGTAATACATTTGTTTCATGAAGAACTTATATACACGATAAGAGAAAGGGGTTACATCAAATTCCTCACAATATTACTGGAAAATTTTCTGCAGCAAGAACTGACGCTAAGTTAAATGTGCACATGCACTTTTCTCTTTTACGCTTTAACTGGAGATATCCTATATCTGAAAGATTCCCAGAGAATTGAATGTCTGAAAAACCCCGTCGAGAAGTGATGGCCTATAGAAACCCTTAATAAGCATGATATTTTCCCTGATGGCATTTTGCATTTATCTGTAGTTTCGGCAGATTCATAATGCAATTCCTGAACTAACTGATGTCTTGAAAAGTCATAACTTTACCTTTACACTGCTTTGAAATCACAACCTTTCTTGCTTTTAGGTAGCTTTCATTACAAAAATCTACCTATTGCAGCCGTTCGGAGGAAAACAATTCCAAAACATTTTGGTTTATTTTCACCGATCATGACCCCCAGACCCCCAAACCACCCTCCGTTCAAATGTTGATATATATTATATATCTGACGTATGTCATGCTGTAACTCTCTTATTTATGTACCGATTCGGATGCGACTGAGTATGAGTATAGGACATACCAAGGTCTCGACCAAGTTCGTTGATCAGCTTCATCCGCCATCTTGTTTCAAAATGGCGGCCAAATAAAATTTTTAAAAAATTTTAAAAATTCAAAAGTATGTACAAAAAATTATAAATTTAAAAAAATTATTTCTGTTAAGTGTTAGAACGTGATACAAGGATACTGGAACATTTTTTGTTTTGGCTATATTTTAAGAAATGGTTAAGATATGGCAGTTTGAAATTCCAGGGTGGCTGAAATTTTGAAACAATCTGATATTTGTTATGCTGTAACCCTCGTATTTATGAACCTAAATGAATGTGACTGATCATGTGTACAGAACATTACAAGGTCTCGACCGAGTTCGTTGGCCAGCTTCAAGCGCAATCTTGTTTCTAAATGGCGGCAAGTTAATTTTTTTTATTTTTTTTTAAAAATTCAAAAAGATGCATGAAAAATTTTTAATTTAAAAAGTTGTTTCCGTTAAGTGTTAGATCGTGATACAAGGATTCCGGAACATTTTTTGTTTTGAAACTTAAAACTTGGATCTTAAAAAATGGCTGAGCTATGGCAGTTTGAAATTCTAGGGTGGCTGACATTTTGAAACAATCTGAGTTTTGTTATGCTGTAACTCTCATGCTGAAATTTCGTATTTAAATTCAGTATTAACGAAAACCAGGATTGAATCTTCTATAATAAGTTTCCAAGCATTTTAGCTTTGGGTGTTTGAGTGTAAAATGAGTTGAATTTTTAAAAACATGTACTATGAAAGCTACCTTTTCCTCCCGGTACAGGCCGGAAGGACTTTTCATTTTGCTTCTTTCTTTGTCAATTCAATAATTTCCACTTTTTTTTTATATATATATCTGTAAAGAGTGATATTCATCTTATTCTTCATCTTATTCGCTACAGTCATAAGTGAGACTTTCTCTTTAAAAACAAAAAAAGAATGAAATGAAAAAAAAAAAAAGTAAAATCCTTTAAAACAGAACCTCCCAATAACAGAATCCTGTCTTAAACAGGAAAATTTCGTCGTCGAGATAAAAAGGATGCAATACAATTACATATAACAATTATGTAAAACTGTCTAAAACGAAATTTTTCCTTCCCAATATGATTCCGTCTTAAAAGGTTTTACTGAAATAAAAAATAATTAAAACTTGTCAATTTATATTTGATTGAATTTATATTTATACTTGAATATTTGGCGCAATAAAGCACAACGAATTTTGTAAATTAAAAAAAATAAATTTTAAAAAATACATAAAAAAAGTGGCTTTATTTGTAACTCTGCAATGAATTAATTGATAAGCATTCTCTAAAACATGTCTGAGCTAGACCCTTTTTAAACGTCAAATATGACCTCGAAAAAATCTTTATTTCGAGATAAAATTATTTCATCTTGATATGAAAAGCAAACATAAGATAATCCAATGCTCCCAGTAGCAACCCAGTTAAATGACTGCATAATAACAAAAAATCTGCCGAGAAACAAGTAATGTTTAAGAGTAAAATAAAACCGGCTTCAAGGTATTCTTTCTTATTTCGAGTTTTTGTGACAACCCTTTACTGTCATCCACATTTAGAGTATTTTACGGGTTAGGTATCCGAAAGTTAAACATGAAGTCAACCCCCGAATCCAATGCACTTAAACACGAAATGAAATAATATTAATCCATATTTTAATGCAGTTATGAAAAAATACTCTATCAGCATATCTCTAATATCAATTTTTTCTTTTGTATAGAAAACTGAACATATATACAGGGTGTCTCAAAATATGGCGACATACTTTTAGGGGAGGTTGAGGAAGGACAGGACACTGTAACAATCATTTATTGTAATAGGAAACTAGTCGTTGGGGGCCACCGTAATACTTACCCATCATGGATATGCATAATATAAAATATGAAAATGAAACATGTGTACACTGCATTGCAATTCGAACAAAATCGTGGCTTGATGACGTCATAATCTGTAAATGCTCTATTACTGAATTGCGTAAAAGAAACATCCTTATAACTCAAAAAATGATAATCATATTAACTAACGGTTTATTGCGTCGGATTAAGCGTCTCATTTCCAATTAAAATGTATCTTTGAATTGAAATTTGGATGAAATACAGGGTCATAAAAAATCGAAGAGTGTGGAAAATAGGATTACAAATATCTCGGCAACTAATTATCCGATCAACTTCATTCTTTATGCAAAATTTATCTTTTTTTATTGTCTTTTATATTCACTCCTTAAAACAAACAATTTCGAAAAAAATTATATACCTTTTATCAGAACGAATATTTCGAGAGCCCGAAAAAAATAGTTCCGGATAATCGAGGTTACTTAAATTCAATAAGCTTCTTCTCATTATTACATACTAAGTACATACAAAATTGCAAGTCTCTATCTCATTTTTTTCGGGAGATAGAGCGTTTACAGACACACACACAGACACACAGACGGACGGCAAAATTTTTTTTCTAAAAATATGTTTTTCGGAATCTCCAGTGTCTGAAACGTGTAAATCCGTCAAAAAAAATTTTTCGATTTTCAAAACGATTACAAGACTTACCCTATACTACGTATGATGGGTAAGTAATATACTACGTATGATGGGTAAGTAAAAACTGTAGCATAACAAACTCTAGAAACTACTAAAAGGAAGTATGCAATATTTTGAATTACCCCGGGCACTCAAAACTCACCCTACATCACTGCGATAACTATTTTTTATTTGCTGGAAAAGTGAATTTATGCACATATTACAATTTTTTTAATAAAATTAATGATAAGGAATGACACTTATTTATTTTCATGTCCATAAAATATTTAAAACTGACAAGTAATTAGATCTGTCATTTCCTTCTTTTTGGGAGACATAGGAAACTAGTCGTTGGGGGCCACCGTAATACTTACCCATCATGGATATGCATAATATAAAATCTGAAAATAAAACATGTGTAAACTATTTATAAAATGCATTGCAATTCGAATAAAATCGCGGCTTGATGACGTCATAAACTTTAAATGTTCTATTACTCATTTGTGTAAAAGAAACATCCTTATAACTCCAAAAATGTTAATTATATTAACTAACGGTCGGATTAAGCGTCTCATTTCAAATTAAAATATATCTTTGAATTGAAATTTGGATGAAATACACAGGGTCATGAAAAATCGAAGAGTGTTGAAAATATGATTACAAATATATCGGCAACTCATTATCCAATCAACTTCATTCTTTATGCAAAATTTATGTTTTTTTATTGTCTTTTATATACTCACTCCTTAAAATAAACAATTTCGAAAATTTGTATATACCTTTTATCAGAACGAATATTTTGAGAATCCGAAAAAAATAGTTCCGGATAATCGAGATTACTGAAATTCAATAAGCTTCTTCCCATTATTACATACATACCAAATTTTAAGTCTCTATCTCAATTTGTTCGGGAGATAGAGTGTTTACAGACACAGAGACAAACGAACGGCAATTTTTTTTTTCTAAAAATATGTTTTTCGGAATCTCCAGTGTCTGAAACGTGTAAATCCGTCAATTTTTTTTTTTTTTTTAATGATTACAAGACTTACCCTATACTACGTATGATGTGTAAGTAAAAAGAGCGATGTATCCGAATAACGAGGTGCGTTATAAAGAGGCGGTACTGCATTTAATATTTTCAACTGACAATCGCCTTGTGATTTTGCTGTCAATTTTTTCGTCTCTTTTTACTTTCTGCTATCTTAAGGAGAAAGTATTGGATTCGTGAAATTTTCCGACTTCCGGTTTTCGACGGATTTACGTTTTAGAAGGCCCTGGACACGATTTGACTGTTTTTAAAAAATGTCTATTCGTGTGTCTGTCTGTATGCGACACAAATCTTATGGGTGCTCTGTCTCAAGTACTAATGCACGGAATTTAATCAAAATTCAGATTCAGTTAGATCTTGACGTAAATTGGTGTTTATTAGTTCTTATCGCAAATCGCCCAACAGGTGGCGCTGCTATGCTGTACTTTTCACAATTTCCGCGATAGCTATATCTCCAGAACTAATTCACGAAATTTCACCAAACTTCATATTCTATTAGACCTTGACATCAATAACAACCTTATTAGATTTGGGTGTATACCGTCCAACAGGTGTCGTTGCTATGCTCTGATTTTCACGATTTCCACAAAAGCAATATCTCAACAACGAATAGATTGTCATTTAATTTTGTTGCAGACGATTTGATTCAAGACCGAAACTAGTGTGTATGGGAGGGGGGGGGGTGTAGAAGAGGCATGTGCCTTGGGCGCCAGAATAGAAGGCGGAGATAGCGACAAATGAAGGTTTGGTTTGTCATTCGATACACAAAATATATAATGTGAAATTTGGAGAAAAAATGTTTTGCATCTAGAAAATTCAAAAGAAAAACTGAGCCAAGTGCATTGAAATTAAAAAAATAGATAAAAAGATTGGTGAGGTCCGGTGACTGCCTGGAACACTAAATATTAAAGGGCGGAAAATACGCAATTTTAAAAATATATTTTGTACTACAATTGCTTTTTTTACATCCACATCCAGCTTTAGAGGGGACGAGTTGGGGTGATTGCCTGGAATACAAAACACTAAGAAGCAGAAAAATTCACAAAATAAAATATTAGCAAAAATTTAAGGTTTTTTTTTTTTAGGTAGATTTCGTAAGAAAAATTACTACTCCCCTAAGTTGGAATTTCTGAAAAAATTTTGCAGATCTATGCCGATTATGACTCCTAGAACCCAAAACCACCCCCAGTTCAAAACTTTATCTATCTATCTATCTATCTATATCACTTTTTGATGGACACGATAACTTCCATAATTCTGCGCAAATCTCTCCCAAACTGATACATAAAATCAAGCGGTATAAAATCTCGGTCAAGTTCGTTAATGGGCAAAATAGGACCAAGGGGGAGGGGGGAGTGAAAAACAGAAAATACCCCATAACTTCTTAATTATGATACGTATCGAATCAGTTTAAAAGTATTATTACTTCTAAGAAAAGGGCCAACAATTTATGTATGACAGATTTTTGATATCATTAAAAATGGCCTCAATGGGGGGGGGGGGGAATGGGGGTATAAGAAGAAAAAAAATCATAACTTCGTCAATTCACAAGATATCAAATCCGATTCGATTTATTATAAATCTTCTTAATATTATCTACAACGTTTATATTGACAAGTTTCTTATAAGACAACTCTTACAGCAACAAATAAATAAATTAAAAACGAAAAAATCCTTGCTGGCTCAGCCTACAGGCACAGGTATATTTCAAAATGGGCGGTCCCAACTGCCGCATCATGACAAAAAGGTATTTCTTCTTCAATTCGTAATAAACAGGCGCCCTACGGTCTGTGTCTTCGAAATCTACCTGTGCCTGTAGGCCGAGCCGTCAGGGAATTTTTTTTTTGTTGTTTTTGTTATTATAAGTTTGAAAATTAGCGTTAGGTTCAGGAAAGCGTCTAGGAATATTAGTCTATTAATAGGAAGACCTATTTAAAAAAAATCGCTCTAGATAGCCCACAAAGATATTTTACAGCATTGGGATTATTTTTTATACCTACAGAAAATCGTGGATTTTTAGTTCTTAAGACATTGAGACTCACATGTCACATCACTATGGCTTTAAAGCTGTTCTCAAATCCAAATTGGCTACATGACATATTTTTAATTCATTTTTGTTTGGAAACGTAGAAAATTGGAAGGTGTTCTTATTCAGAAACTAAACTTTGTAATCGAAAGACATCTTCCATTTTTTGGTAAAGGCGGAAGATCTTTCAGAAAATGCTGCCAAAGTCGAAGTTTTTAACCGAATTTCCGACGCCGCAACACAAGAAAGGGAAAAAACACACTCATGTCTCACATGACATGAATCGCTTACAACTCGATAGGTAATTTATTTATCAAAAAATGTAAAACTCTTTTCGATTTACGATCTTTTCAATAGTCAGGCCTTCTAATTTTATACCTTTGCGTTTAAAAATGAGTCAGAAAGTTTCGCGTTGTTGAGCAGATTACTTGACAACCACCTTAACCGCCTCTTCAATTGTAATGTAATATTACAGCTACAGTAAAATATGTGAAAATGAAATCTGTCTATAACAGAATCCTGTCATAAATAAGAAAATTACATGGTCCCAACAGAAAGAACTATACATGCTAAGACAGAAATCTGTATAAAGCGGAATTTTTACCTGTTCCTTACGATTCCGATTTCACAGGTTTCCATTGAATAAATATTTGACAAAGCTGATTACATATTAGTTCAATATTACGTTTTTTATGATTACATATTTTTAATTTTAAAACAAGTCGGCTATTAGAAACTTAGTAAAATTCCATTTGTAAATTTACTTTACAGAGAAGCGGGGGGCGTCAAAATTCCTGTTTGCCCTACGTGAAAAAAAAAAAAGCTAGTTTCGACTCTTATTTGGTTGATATAGAAGAAAGTTTTGCGAAGGTCAAAATATTCTAGTTTATAATCGGGATTCCTTTATCGGATGAATTAAAATGCAAAACATAACTTTTAAAATTAAAATTTGAAAAGAATCATTGAGATATAATTACAAGAAATGGAAAACACATCTTAAATGAAAAACACATTTTATTCAAGCATTGTCTGTGGATTAGCTTGCTTTTTAAAAAACTCTGATTCAATTAAAACTTTAAAAAAACTATAATAAAATTGATATAATGTAAATAATATAATGTAAAATTGAGGAGTTTTCCATAAACGCGGTGTTCTATAATTTGTGGTAACATCCCTTTTTTAACAAACGAAAAATAATAATCTGTCGCAAAAAAAATAATACATATCATGGATTTGGTAATACCTTTTTTTAAAGCGCTTGAAAATGTAATTTTGCCTAAAATAAACCCAATTTTAGGCATATTTTAACATATGGAATGTAAAATTAAATTCCTAAAATACAATATTTAAAACAAAGCATAATTTTTCTAATATAATTTAATGGAGTTAATAAATAAAGTTGTTTATGTAAAAATCTTTAGAGTATATCAATAATACAATCTGTCATTAACAAATGTGTTTTCCACAGCAGTAAGATTTAACAGATTATATATTTTATCTGTTCTAATCTCGTAAGTGTACGTCAGGCGAGCATCTAGCTTAAATGGATAACGTTATCTATATCAAGCTGGCCTTATCGAAATCTGACTGTAACCATGTGTGTTGAAGTCATTGATCGTAATGTCCTATCTAATCTGCATTCGGACTGAAGTCCACCTAAGTCGATGTTTCAAGAGCACAGACGAAAATCGAACACTACCGTGTTGTGTGCAGTTTAATTTCTTTACTTCTCTGATCCTGCGAAAAAAGAATTGAAAATGATCATTAATTATTTCTCGACGCCTGCATTAACGCAGCATAGTCTGTCGCAGCTCGTATGTAATTTGAATAAGAAACTGAATTCGGCTAACAGGATTATAAGCGCACAATCGGAATTCTGTTTCTATGTTGAAGTAGAGAGAAAACTTACATCCGAAGAGACTTACAAGTTGAAATGGATTTTGAGATCTTTCGAAGGAGAGTTGTCCGACACGCCTTTTCTCAGTGGAAAGTTAAGCAACTATCTTCAACTTGAAATTGGTCCAAGGTTGAATTTTTCTACGCCATTTTCGACAAATGCTGTTTCTATTTGCTCCAGCTGTGATATACCAGTTACGAGACTGGAACGATCCACCCGATATGAGTTTGAATTTTCTGAAGAGTGTGACTATAAACTAAAACAAATGATGGCATCGTTTTTGCACGATCGAATGACTGAATGCGTTTATGAAAATCCTATTACTAGTTTTCAAGTCGATTTCAAGCCTGAACCATGGGAAGAAATTGACGTTCTAAGCCAAGGAAAGCAAGCTCTGGAAACTGTGAACAGCAATTTGGGCTTGGCATTTGACGAGTGGGACATTGAGTTTTACACCAAAATATTTCGAGAAATGAAGAAAAATCCGACTACTGTGGAGTTATTTGATCTAGCCCAATCTAACAGTGAACATAGTAGACACTGGTTTTTCAAAGGTAAACTCATTATTGACGGAACACTAATGAAGGAAAATCTTTTTGAGATGATTATGAAAACCCAAAATAGCTCTCACCAAAATAATGTGATAAAATTTTCCGACAACAGTAGTGCTATTAAAGGTTTCAAGACATCAATATTCTCTCCAGTTGACACAGATCAACCTAGTTATTTTAAAACCAAATCTGCAGTTAGGCATATAATTTTTACAGCGGAAACGCATAATTTTCCCACAGGAGTCGCTCCTTTTAGCGGTGCCGCTACCGGTACCGGTGGACGTATAAGAGACGTTCAAGCAGCCGGACGTGGAGCTCAAGTTATTGCTGGAACAGCAGCTTATAGCTTTGGCAATCTCAACATACCCGGTTATGAATTGCCTTGGGAAGACAGTTTTGAATATCCATCAAATTTTGCTTTGCCTGTTAATATCGCTGTTGAGGCCAGTAACGGCGCATCTGACTATGGAAATAAATTTGGTGAACCAATAATATCTGGTTTCGCCAGATCGTTTGGAATGAAGCTGCCCAATGGTGAAAGACGTGAATGGATTAAACCCATTATGTTTACAGGCGGAATCGGAAGTATTGATGACAAGCAAGTGAAAAAAGTGATGCCTGAAGTCGGAATGTTAGTTGTTAAGGTAGGAGGTCCTGTTTACCGAATTGGAGTTGGTGGAGGAGCGGCATCTTCTGTACATGTTCAAGGTGATCAAAAGGAAGAACTGGATTTTGGTGCTGTTCAGAGAGGTGATCCAGAAATGGAACAAAAAATGAACAGAGTAGTAAGAGCCTGTATCGAACGCATTGAGAAAAACATAATTTTAAGTATACACGACCAAGGTGCAGGTGGAAATGGAAATGTGCTAAAAGAAATAGTTGAAGGAGCTGGAGCAGATATATACGCTGAAAACTTTCAGTTAGGTGATCCAACTATTAGTATTCTTGAACTGTGGGGTGCTGAATATCAAGAGAGTAATGCTATTTTAGTAAGTGAAAAAGATAAAGTAACTCTTGAAAATATTAGCAACAGAGAAAAATGTCCAGTGAGTTTTGTGGGTAAAGTTACAGGATCCGGATCAATTAGACTCATTGAAGATAAAACTCAAGAATCTAAACGACATCCAGTTGACTTAGAACTCTCAAGTGTTCTTGGTTCTGTTCCAGCAAAAACATTCACTTTGCAACGAAATCCTGTAATATTAAAGCCTTTGAATTTGCCTTCAGATTTAAGTGTTCAACTTGCTTTGGATCGTGTATTGCGTCTGCCTTCTGTAGCAAGTAAAAGATACCTGACAAACAAAGTTGACAGAAGTGTTACTGGATTAATTGCACAGCAGCAATGCGTTGGACCTTTACATACGCCTCTAGCAGATGTTGCTGTCATAGCACTGTCTTATTTTGATATAGTTGGGAGTGCAACTGCAATCGGTGAGCAGCCCATCAAAGGTCTTCTTAATCCTGCAGCAGGAGCAAGAATGTCTGTTGCTGAAGCCATAACAAACATCGTTTTTGCTAAAATATCTTCTTTACAAGACATTAAATGCAGTGGAAATTGGATGTGGGCAGCCAAACTCCCTGGCGAAGGTGCTGCCTTATATGATGCATGCAAAGCAATGTGTACACTTATGTCAGACATTGGTGTTGCCATAGATGGAGGCAAAGATTCCTTAAGCATGGCTGCTAGAGTAAATAATGATACTGTTAAAGCCCCAGGAACGCTTGTCATATCTGCTTATGCACCCTGTACTGATGTCCGCAAAACTGTTACTCCTGATCTGAAGTGTCCAGATGATAGAGGTGTGTTACTTTATGTTGACTTATCCGGTGGAAAACGCCGACTGGGTGGAACAGCCTTAGCTCATTGCTTCAAACAACTAGGAGATGAACCACCCGATATTGATAACCCATGTGTATTAAGAGACGCGTTTATAGCAACTCAAAAATTGATAGACGAAGGAAAAATAGCAGCAGGTCATGATATTAGTGATGGTGGTTTCATTGTGTGTCTATTGGAAATGGCTTTCGCTGGTAACTGTGGAGTTAATGTGAACATTAATTGTAATTGTGATTTGTTTTCTATGTTTTTCAATGAAGAAGCTGGCTGGATATTTGAAGTAAGAGACTCAAACCTAGATGCAGTTAATAAGGTATATAAAAAAGCTGGTATTAAAATTCAACAAATAGGATTTAGTGAAGGGCATGGTAAAAGTGCCAAAATAACTGTTATGTATAACTCTGAAGTAATTCTTGATGATTTAATGAATAATTTAAGAGATATATGGGAAGCTACCAGTTTTCAACTAGAACTGCGACAAACAAACAACGAGTGTGTAGAAGAAGAAAAATTAGGATTAGCTAATCGCGGAAAGCCAGCTTATGCAATATCGTTTGATATGTCTACTTTAAAACCAGTTGTGACATTCAAAACAGGCCCTAGAGTAGCAGTTATCAGAGAAGAAGGAATAAACGGAGACAGAGAAATGATTGCTTCACTTTTCATGGCTGGTTTTGAAGTCTGGGACGTTACGATGACAGATCTACTGACGAAACGAGTAAGTTTATCAAAATTTCAAGGACTTATTTTTCCAGGAGGATTTAGTTATGCTGATGTTCTTGGATCAGCTCGGGGTTGGTCTGCAGGCATACTTTTCCATAGTGAATTAGAAAGACAGTTCACCGCTTTCAAAAATCGTCGTGATACATTCAGCCTGGGTGTATGCAACGGATGCCAGCTTATGGGACTTCTTGGTTGGATTGCTCCAACAAACGACGATGAAGGCAATGAATGCCAAGGTGTAGCCCTCATACCAAATGTATCCGAAAGATTTGAATCGCGTTTTGTGACAGTAAAAGTGCAAGAATCACTCTCGATTATGATGAAAGACATGGAAGACTCAGTGCTCGGCGTATGGGTTGCCCACGGTGAAGGAAGGTTCCAATTCAAGAACTTGGATGTTATATCACAAGTACAGTCTCAAAAACTCATTCCCTTAGTGTACACCGATGATAATGGTCTTGCAACTGAAGAATACCCTCTCAATCCTAATGGATCAGATGGGGGCATCGCAGCAATTTGTTCCACAGATGGCCGCCATATTGCAATGATGCCCCATCCAGAACGTTGTGTATTGCCTTGGCAATGGGCTTGGATGCCAGAAGAGTGGAAAACTATGACTGTTTCACCGTGGCTTAAAATGTTTAGAAATGCATATGACTGGTGTTGCAGATTTAAGTAATTTAAAAGTTTTGAGACTCTAATTAGCATATTTTATTAAAATCACTGAGTAAGTAAGATATGTATTTAATGTTTTATTTATATTTAATAATGGATGCTAATAATTTTTTAACTGATTGGTTGTGATTCTGAGGCACGATTAATAAATGGTATGTTTGTTTATGTTTTAAAAGTTTTTCAATGTTTTATGATTTTTTAATTTATTTTTATGTTTTAATAATTCATGCTTGTTTTATGGCGTATCTCATATCTTTAGTACTTTATGAGAAAAAATTCTAAGCATCGATTAAAATATTTGAACTCTGATAATTATATCTCTATTATAAAGGTAAAACATGTCCGTCAGTAACGCTGACATCATATTGACGGTGGTAACGACCTTACCACAAATTCAGCTTTCGTTGTAAATTCTAAAAACTGCACAATTTCTATTTTTACACTGGCGAATAGAAAAGAAAAGTACTTTCAAATGCTATTTTTTTTTTAACTGTATCTTAATTTACTGATTTTTTATGCTTTTAAAAATAATTTTTAAGCATGAATATTTTTGAATCTATGTGTAACCTAATTACGGAAGATTAGCTAATTTGCACTTAAAACAATCTAAATAATTCAGTATTTATATACTAATTAATTTTTCAGCAGAACTGAAATTACGCTGTAAATTAATGAAATGCAAAAGATGTGAATTATTATTTTACTATTCAGTATTTATTTAATTTTTTTCGTACTAAATTACCAAGCGAAATTAAAACTTAACAGATAGAAATTATGCTTTTTTTTATTCTCACGCCCTTATATAATCAGAAAAAAAATTCAAAGTCAGAGTAAAACATTCTATTTCTGATATTTGTATACCTGTATTTATTTGTTCTTGGATTTATTCATTCTCTTTTGTGCATTTCATGCTAATTTTAATACATTTAAATAAAATGTAAATTTATTTAAAAAATTAAAGTAACTGTTGTAACTTTTATTGATTTTCTGATGATTATCTAATAGTAAATAAACAAATAGAAAATACTAAAAATAATAGAAAAATAATTAACATTAAATAATAGAAATAATAGAAAATTAACAAAATAATATAATATGATTAAAAAGGGCAATTGAAAATTTGCTTTAACAATCAAGATGTAATATTATTTAAAGTATCCAAATACGTTCTGAGCACTTAAAAGAAAAAAGAAAACATGATATAGCAACAAATTAACAACTTTTTTATTTTTTGTTTATGTATGGATTAACTATGCTAAATTTATTTTTTCATTAAATTACTTTAGTTTTAGAAAACTGATAAATATATGGAATTTTAAAGAAATTTTAATATAATGAATTTTAAATAAATTTTATAAAACTTCAAAAATGCAGCATGCAAATTTAATCATCCTAGTCAAATAATTTTAGAATCAAAATAATCCTTACGCACTTATCTAGAGAATGAACTAAAACTTTTAGACTACTTCTATAAATAAACATTTTAGAGCTAGTCGTAGAATCAATACTAGATATTTAGCATATTTCACATAATCGTTTTCTAAATATCATACCATACTTTAAAATATTCTTATTGTGAACATTAGTTTAGTTCATGCCCTATAAAATATTAAAAAAAAAAAAAAAAAAAAAAAAAAAACATACGTAGTTTAAAATAATAATAATAATAATAATAATAATAATAACATTTTGAGCTATAATTTCCGAAAAAAAAGAAAATAATAATAAAAGCTAAATATGTGGAAAAGGGGATTTTGAAAAAAATAAATAATCTCATAAAAAGTTAATTACTTCAAATGTTAAGAAAAAAAATATTATATTTTTAAGTAACTAAATGAATATTGAATTTCCATTTCTTTTGACAGTTTTACAAGCTTGCTTCCAACTATTGTAATGATCCCTTCCAGTTTTTTGAGCTTTACAAATTCTTTAATATCTTGGATTCTAATTGACATAAATAGAAAATCTCCAAAAATTAAAAAAAAAAATGTAGTTTTTCGCGAAAACTTAGCATTTTAACGTATTTGGATACTTTAAAAATACTAAAGTAATTACTTTCATTTTTATTGATTTTTTTTATAATAATCCATAGTAACGAATAACAAAAGTAATATATGTTTAAACGGGCAAAATTTGAATCAAAATGTAATTTTATTTAAAAATGCTAAAATAACTGTTTCAATTTTTATCGATTTTTTCATAATTTAGTAATATTTAAGATTTATAAAATAAAATATTAAGATGATTGAAAAAGTCAAAAATTGAAAAATACTTTAATAATCCAAATGTAATTTTATTTAAAAATTGTAAAGTAGCTATTTTAGTTTTTGTTGATTTTTTTCATAATTTTGTATTAGAATAGTTATAAAATAAAATATTAAGATGATTGAAAATCTCGAAGATTGAAAAATACTTTAACAGTCAAATGAAACTTAATTTAAAAATGCTAAAGTAACTATTTAAATTTTTATTGAATTGTTCATAATTTTGTAATAGTCAAGAGTTATGAAATAAAGTATTAAGATGATTGATAAGGCTAATTATCCAAATGTAATTTTATTTAAAAATTCTAAAGTAACTATTTAAATTTTTATTGATTTTCTGACAATTATGCTATAGTGAAGAAACATAACATAATATCATGTTTGAAAAGTGGGGAAAAATGAAAGTTGCTTTAATAATCAAAATATAATTTTATTCAAAAACATTAGTGTAACAAATTTTATTTAACAATTTTCTGATTACTACTCATTCTCAACAATAAAGAATTACAAAATAATATAATATGATTAAAAAGGGCAAAAATGGAAAATTTGTTTAATATTCAAAATGTAAATTTATTTTAAAACATTAAAGTAATTATTGTAATTTTTATTGATTTTAAATTAATTGATTAAAAGGGCAAAAATTAAATTCTCTATTCGATAAATCCAAAAACTGAAAATGTAATTTTTCGAGAAAATTTGCCATTTTAACGTATTAGATACCTTAAAAACACCAAAGTAACTGATTTTTTATTTTATTTTTTTTTTAAATAATAATCCAATAGTAGTGAATAACAAAAGTAATATAATATGTTTTAAAAGGGCAAAATTTAAATCCAAATGTAATTTTATTTTAAAATGTTAAAGTAACTATTTTAATTGTTATTCATTTTTTCATAATTATGTAATAGTCAAGAATTATAAAATAAAATATTAAGATGATTGAAAAAGGTCGAAAAATGAAAAAATTCTTTAATAATCCAAATGTAATTTTACTTAAAAACATTAAAAAACTATTTTATATAAAATATATATATAAAATATCAATATAAAAATATAAAATAAAATAATATCATGTTTGAAAAGGCAAAAATTGAAAGTTGATTTAATAATCAAATTTTAATTGTATTTAAAAACGCTACAGTAATATTATCGTAATTTTTATTATTAATTTTCGAATAGTTATTGTTGTTCATTGTCATGTAAGATAATTTTTTTTTTTTTTACTTAAAAATGCTCATTAAATATTACTGCTTAAAGCATAATGCTTAATGAATAAAAATTGAAAAAAAATTAAGTCTTTAAAATTTTTTAAAAATGTGTAAGAAATTACAAAAACATTTTTTAAGGAGTTTTTAAAACATAAATAAAACTAGTACTTTTCCTACAGTTTTTATTTCATCCTCTTTAAGTTGATCCAGTTAAAGATTTTGAATGTTTACAGACAAATATTAAGATATATATATATATATATATATATATATATATGAAAGAATATTAAATTTACTCGTTAAATCTCTAAGTACAATTGCACACTGCAAAAAATAATTGTTGATTTTACAGTATAAAACTGGCACCCAGCTGCCAGTATTATACCGTAAAATTAACAGTATTAAACAGTAAAATAAGCAGTAATACGCTGCCGTGCAAGCAGTAATACGCTACCGCGCATAGCGTAGCGTATGCGCGGTAGCGTATTACTGCTTGCACTACTATATCTAAATACTCAACAAGATAAGCTCGTGTTTTCCTCCCTGTATTATATATGTATATAAATATATTTTATTTTGATCTACAAGTCTTACTTGTACAACAATACATTATTATACAACTGATCTATTTACATTTTTTTGTTAATTAATTTCGTTGGAAAACATATTTTTATTAATGCATCTTCCTTACCCCAGTATTATTTCAAATTTTGCTTAGCATTTAGAAAAGAAAATAATAGACTTCATTCACTTCATTATTAAAAAATTGTATAATAGAAAACAGAAAATCCTTTCATAATAATGAACCAAGTTTAATTATTATTCAAATTCATATTGTACAGTCACGAAACTAGTCGTGGTTTTTAAGATAAACATCGAATTTCTTACAAAAGAGTGGGTTTAAAAAAAAAAAAAAAAAAAAAAAAACTATTTTTACTTTTATTAATTTAATTAAGTTAATTATTTTAAAGGGGATACTTTTCTGTGAAACTATTTTAAACAATGAATGAACTGGACTATTACACCATCAAAACATTATCGCACTTTTTTTTTTTTGTGAAAAATAAAACTCACTTTTACTATATGGTGTATAGTATAAACACATTAATGTATAATTAGAACTTAAAATCAAGATGATGGATCTGTTTTTTAGACTCTAATATAAATTAACAGCATAATCCTGAAGATGGTCATAAATGTCGACCGAAACGTCGATTTTAAGTTTTTAATCTTTGTATAAGTTTTAATTATACATTTAAATGTTTATACACCATATAATAAAAGTAAGTTTAATTTTTCACAAAAGAAAAAAAAATCCGATACTATTTTAAACTTCATTTTAAAGTGTTATCATTTTAAAGCGGAGTATGTTAATATAGAATATATATATAACCCTTGGTTGATAATACTCACTATGGAAAATTTGTCTTAAATGCCTGAAAAACACTATTTTAATATCCTTAAATAAAATGTATGAATTCAAAATAAGTTGTACTTTTTCCACATTTATGATACTTCCGAATTCTTTCCAACAGATACATTTTTTAAGGATATGATATAAGTTATCTTCATCTCCTTCATTTTATACTTGATGGGCTTTTACTTGATAAACTTTGTTTAAGAACAACGATGTTTACTTTATACAAGTATATTATGCATTTATAATTAGTATTAAAATGTTTTTAACCTAAAATATGCATGGAATTTACATTACATTACAATTTTATTACCACTGGCTATTTAAAATATATACTATATCATTCTTAAAATCATTGATTTTTTTCACCTGTTAAAAGTTTACTTAAATAAATAAATAAATAAAAGAACTGAACTTTCATTATAACATTATCCTCTTGAGTCCTGGGTACCCAAATGGGTACCTAGATTCTTTTCTTCATAAAAAGTAAAGTGATTGATATTTTTTATATTTTAACTTCACTTCTATATAGCTCAATGGTTTTGTTTTAAATTAAAACCTGAAAACGGCAGCACCGATGCCAATTTCTTCATAAATAAATGTTATTTTAACCTGAGTTTGTATAATACCTTCGAGACAGTGCGGCCAAGAAAGTAGGTAATTTCCAAAAATCTTTAACTTAAAAACTTTACAATATAATTTTTTTAGGAATTGCAGATTATTCACTTATTTAATGCTGTTAATATTTATTGTGTAAATTTAAATTATTAATAATGAAATTGAGATTTTTGGGGCGGCTAGTATTTTTTTGTGAATCTAAATTACAAGCCCCCTAAAACAATACATTTCAGAATAATATATTTTTGTCATCTATGATGTAATTTTGTTTGTATAAAAGCAAATAATGAGTATTTGTACTATTATTTTAACTTCGGGTCGCAAGAGGTTATAACTATATTCTTATTTCACAGATAACGTTTTACAGAATTTTAAATATTTTATCCATTTCCATTATGGAGACAAACATGGGATAGTAAACCATCTTCATTACAAATAGGGAAAAAACTTGCAGTTGATGCAGTTTGATGAGTTATAGCGTGTTTTTATTTAATAGTATCAAAAATACTTTTTCCCTTATTTTTTTATTATATGCAGTTGAAATTCTAAAATTCGAATCTATATTATTGAAGCAAAAACATGGTCGTCATTAACAATGACTTCATAACGATGGTGGCCTGACCGCTATTGCTTTCTCTTTTATTCGAAATACATTAACTTCTAAACATCACATAATTTAAAATTTTATTCCATTGAATTAAAAAAAAAATTGTACTTTCAAGCAAAATTTGCTTTAAAACTACAGCTAAGTTTATTGAATTTTTTAAATGTAATTTTCAAGCACGATGAGTTTCTTTTAATTTATCGCAACAATGAACGTTTGTTTCTACAATAATATAAAATGATATTGGTAGTAAAATAAATAAAAATATACGAAACTAAGCCGATAGTGGCAGTGTTATCACAATTGCAATTGATTGCCCATGTTTGGTGAGCTCCTTCACCTTCCTCACTCATATTAAATTAAGAAAAATAATGAAAAATTACATTTTTATTTTGAAAACATAAGCATTATTAATGTCAGTACAACCTCTTTTGAAATAATATGTTCCACCTCTCTAACTTCATTTTATACTGCAAATACATAGCTCTGATTGGCGTAAAATCCTCTCTGTAAAATTAATGGTCGATTTGTAGAAGTTTCACATTACTGGTTCAAAATATGGCAACGAAATTACTGCATCACGTACCATTTTTTTAGGTGGAAGAGTTAGGTGGAACAGCTTGTTTTTAAAATTGCCTTTTTTTTTTTTTTTTTGTCTTATTACGACATAAGTGAAAATTACGTAAATAATAATATGTTAAAAACCTATAAATAAATGTATATAAAATATTAGCGGCTAAAGAAATCAAAATATGTTAGCAGATACTGCTGGACAAAAAAGGGGGAAGAATTCAAAAGAGCAATGCACGAGATTAATGTCAACAAAGTGGATTTTCATAATATATTTTACTGATTTGTTATCTAAAACAGTGAAAAAAAAAACTTTTTCATTCTTTCTGTTTTATCTAGCATTGTAAATCAATATAACATTTTTTTTTTTTTTTAACTATTTGTAAATATTATAAAACTGTTTGGTTGCGATATTTAGATTTAGGAATGTTAGATTATACAGTAGTGGCCGAAATTGTGGAAACCTTTTTGAAAAAGCATTTTTCAAGTTTGATAATTCATAACACTACTTTCTCTTTAAGCAATCCCATAAAATTATATATCAATGGAAAGATAAAACATTTAATCAAGAACGTAATGCAATAAATGTCATGAAAGAATGTTTATTAGAACAACAGTTACAAAGAAGAAAAATGAAACATATCGAAAAAAATGAGATTTACAAAAATTATTGCAATGTCAGTTAATACTTAGTTAGATAACCTTTACTGCTTTACTCTTAATTACAGCCTTTTAACACCAACCCATGGAGTGAACGAAGTCTTTTAGTTTTGAAGCTGTTATAATGTGATACCAAGATTGGATAATTGTTTCAATTAATTGGAGTTGCTTCTGTGAAACGTGTTTCTTTAATCGGCTTCAAAAAATTACTTGCTGCATACTTCATTTTATTTGATGCGCGTATTTAATTTTTACTTACCTCTGTCCAAATGTTTATGTGACTATAGGTAAATTGGGTGCACTTTCGCACACTGAAAACGTACTGAAGAAAGTTCTCCAAATTTTACATGAAGATTAAAAATATATTATTTAACAATCAAAAGAAGCATTTTTCATTTGTTTTCAAATAGAAATAATTTTAAAAATAATAACTGAAACATTCCGAAAATCGTAGAAAAACAAACAAACAAACAACAACAACAACAACAACAACAACAACCAAAAAAAAAAAAAAAAAAAAAAAAAAGACTAATAACACAGGATGATTCTTTAATTTCTGGTGAACCAAGTTAGATACAGTGGCTGTAGACAATTCAATTCTCCAGTTATTTTTCTGCTTCTTTGTGTCAAAATTTTCAGTTTCTTTTATTTGGCGTTTTTTTCAATGACTCGAAATTGTGCAGATTGTTATCTTAAATAGATTTCGTAATATTCCAATTCCTTAGAACATTTTTTGCTTATTGAATGTAACGCCACTCGTTGAACGTAACGCTATTGTAAAACTTTAAACTTGTTTTTCTCAAAAACATATTTTTCAAAGTGGGCGACTCTTTTTCTCGAGAACTATTCGACCGATTTGCTTACTTTTTTTAATCTAAAAGAAAGCTAATAGTGTTTGCTCGATCTGTTAGTACCGAAAATTATAATTTTACTTAATTACGTTTTTTTTTTTAGCTCGCAAAAGGCAATAAAAAAGGGCGAAACAATTTTTTTGTTGGAATAACCATCATTTTATCAAAAATCAACTTTTTAAACTAAATATTGATATAAGCTAGAGAATTTAATGCCTTTTCTTAATTTGGCGGCCTAATTTGTTTCAGATGCTTATGTGAACAGAGAAAGACGGTCACCCGACTGGAAGTTCACGATGGCTTCTCCTCGTCAAACAAAGCCTGTTATTCACTTTTTTTACACAAAAAATTTTAAATATATAAGTGAAATGTCAATAAATATAATGCAAGAACTCCGAAGGTGATATCTCTTTTCTTTGTAACTGAAAAAAAAAAAAATCTTAAAAATCACGTAAATTTTAGATCAAAGAAGTAAAGAGTCTTCACTTGCGTGAAAACACCTGCTCGCTAACGTTAATCCTATGGGGGGGAATATTTTAGGATATCTCGTTCGCATTTCAATATTTTAAAATGTTTTTTTTCTTTTTTTTTTCTTTTTTTCGGTTTTGATTACAAGTTTTTATTTTTATTAAGATACTTTCACTTTCGGAACCGGTTTCAAAGTGAAAGTATCCTCAATAATAATAATAATAATGATAATAAAATGCAACCAAAATCGAAAAAAGGGCTTGATTAGAGATCGACCTCAGCTATCCAATGCAAAGAAAAAAAATCATTTAAAAATATTGAAATGCGAACGAGACATCTTAAAATATTTCCTTCATAGGATTAACATTAGCGAGCGGGTGTTTTCGCGTGAGTGAAGTAGCCTCTTAAGGAATCTCACTGTATATAATTCCAGACTATCTCCTGCAATATTATAGTTACATTCAAAATTTTAGGTAGTTTTAAAGAAACAAGTTAGTTATACCACTATGAAAAATGTAAATGCTATATAGTTTTAATACATTTTATAAAAGATTTGCTTATGTAAAAATGCACTCCGAAGGGAAAAAAAAAAAATTATGTGCGTTGCATTGTTTGTTTACAAACTTAAAGTTTCTGTTTTAGGGGTTTATGTATTCTGAAATTATATAAATTGTATATTTTTGGAACTGTTTGAGTCTATTTTATTTTCGAAGGATTAAATGAAAATTCGAAGAAATTTATGTCCCCTCTGCTCTTAAGCTAATTTCAATTACGTCTAAAAGAATCATGAATTAGATATTCAAAAAACTTCTTATACTGACTATGGAGTCTATGGTAACTATTTAGCGTAAATAGTTTTAGATTCTCATAACAGGCTTTTCTGTTGTGAAAAACCTATAGTCCAAGAGCCATTGACATTTTTTTACTTAACCATTTTATGCTAGCTGATATTGAAATATACAGGGTTATTCAAAATGAATCATCCTATTTCAAAATTCCACATTTTCAAAAATAAACGACACAGAATGATAAGTAATGCATGAATACAAAAGTAAAAATATGGAAGTTTTATATTGTGATCAATAGATGTGTTCTTCGTGTGCTATTTCACGAAAGCTGTTTTAGAAGCTTTTCAGCGGCAGAAGTGATAATGGCGTCCGCGGAGCAGAAAGCTTTTTGTGTGCTGTCGTTTCTGAGATATGGATCTGTAATCGCCGTTCATCGTGAATTTCGCAAAAAGTACCGAATTAATCCACCTATGGCTAAGAGTGTTCGAAGGTGGTATCATCAGTTTGAGAGCAGTCGGTGTCTTTGTATAAAGGGAAAAGTGCAGGGCGACCAGGTATATCTGCGGAAAATATTGTAAAAATGAGAGACACTTTTCTACTAAGCCCCAAAAAATCGACCGTTTGCTCCAGTCTAGAACCGGATATTCCTACGTGACACTTTACAACGTGTTTGACAGGAATTTACATACCGTCTTGACATTATACGTGTAGCTAAAGGAAGTTATATCGAATACTTGTAAAAAAAACATTCAATATTGTTCCTTTGTAGTCATGTATTACTTATCATTCTGTGTCATTCATTTAAGAAAATATAGCATTTTGAAATCGGATGATTCGTTTTGAATAACCATGTATAATTGATCTTACTTAATCACGAAAACAGCCGTCACCTGACGCGATAGTAGTGGATGCGGTCTGAGGGGGGAGGGGCAACATTCCCCAGTTAAAAGAAAATTAATGGCAAGCTGATACAGAAGATTGAAGGATATTACTGCGACGAATAGCAATCTTCATAATCGGGTTGTCATTCATTGCCCTTTGACTTGGGGATGCTGTGGCCCCCGAGACCACCCCTACCGCATCCGAGATAGCTGATGTGGTTGTTTTCTTGATAAAGTAAGATCAATTACATATTTAAAAAACAGCTTGTATAAAATGTTTACGGCAAAAAATGTCGCTGGGTTATTCTTGGTTAGCTCTAGACTATTATTGCTCTATTATCACAATACTTATACTTAATATTATCACAATAAATAGTATCAATGTAATTTTATCCAATTCTTAATGGGAATCATCGTAATATTTTTTTTTCTTTCTTTCTTTCTCTCTCTTTTTTTTTTTTTTTTTTTTTTTTTTTTTTTTTTTTTTTTGGTTAAAAAAAAATCTTAAATTAAAATTAAAATATCGCTATTCTACAAAAATTTAACCAACGATGCTAATTGTTAACTAACATAATTGAATTTATCGTGACCTTTTCATTTTCTCAGCTTATCCTGCAAAAAATATTGCATATAAAAACATGAAAACGGTAGTTTTATAGAGAAATGTATCATAAACACGTTGAAGCAGACAATTTTCAAATCGAAGAATTATTTTAAACTCTATTTAATGTTGAAATCGGTCAAGATAGTTTAGTTACATAAGATTTATAGGATCAAAAACTATGCATAGCAATTGAACTAGAATCCGTCAAGCCGAAATGTCGGAGCATTGAGTTGGATAAACATAAAATATAACATTAACAATATATAATATATATTTTTTATTTTTATATTTACTGTTTAATAGCATTAAAGAAAATTTACAATAACAGCTGTTGAATCTTCAAGTGTTTATTCGGTCAACAGTTGCCTCAGATACTGCTCAAATGCTAATCTATCAGCAAGTGCCCCCATTCTTCTAATTTGGTCTAGCCTATCCTTTGCGAAAGGCACTTCAATCAGAACATCCTCTAAACGTCGAACCCTGCTAAACGCGACATAAGTTGCTCCAAGTGACAACTCCTTTTCACCAATGTCCACAGCTATTTTTGACAAAGTTAAACCTTGGGATTTGTGTATGGTGACAGCGTATGAAACTGTTAAAGGTAACTGAGTACGGGAGCATGAGACATTGTTTTCTTTCCAAGACTTTGTAATAGGTGTGACAGGAAAAAGTCTTTCAGTGAGAAATGGTCCCCGATAATCATCAAAATGAACCATTACTGCCTGTGGCAAGCCTGGAGGCCGTAATCCTGGTCCGTAGACAATATCTTTTACCGTACCAAGTGCACCGTTGACCAATCCTCCCTCTGTCCACAGATTGGTACGCAACATAATTCTGCATCCAATTGCTAAAAAAAGTTCAGCCTGAAGTCCAGACGCGTGCTCATCTTCACTCCATCTTGCTATTTGATTATTGTGGTCTGCTAATATTCTTGCCACTGGCCATTTTGATTTACGAAGTACTTCTTGATTATGTTCTTCAGCTTGCTTGTTTGTGGGAAAAAGGCGTATGGCATCTTGAAATCTTTCAAGTTCAGCCGGAGGCTGTATAGCTTTACGTCGTTGCATAAGGGATGCGTATTGGTCGCCTGTAACTTCACCTACGGAAAGCGAATCAAGAGTCTCTCTAAACTGTATTTGCTGATCGTCGCTTTGTCTCATTGACTTTGTTAAGGTGAAACATTTTTCAAACATCTTAAGAACTGTTTGTCCACGTAAAGCCAAAATGTCTTTTATAGAATGTCTCCTATATAGAGGTGTGTCTTTTACAGGCTGTAGCTGCCTAATATCTCCAATCAGGTAAACAAATAAGCCTCCAAAAGGTTCAATGCTGTCTGGTTTACCTTCGCGACATCTTTGCTCAAGTGCAGCCATCAGACGGCATCCGATCATTGAAAATTCGTCAATAATGAGAAATGAAACTGGATTCATGCTGAGCTGTAGATTTCTTGCTGCTTCACTTCCTAAATCAGCAAACAATTTAAAACATGTTGGTACTTTTAGTGCAGAGTGAATTGTTTTGCCCTCGACATTAATTGCAGCAGCACCTGTTGGAGCCCAAACCATAATAGCTTCCGGTCCTAACTGCTCGGTAACTCTTTTACGAATTTCTTTTATTACCGTACTTTTTCCAGCTCCGGCTTTCCCAATAATAAAAGTACGTTTAGGGCAATTTATAAATCTTGATTGCAAAGACGAAAGCTGTTGCGTGCATAAGTGAAGTATTTTTTGCTGCTCATCTGTAAATCTGATCTCAGACGTATCGTAATTTTGATGCACTGTAAGTTGTTGTTCTTTACAGTAATTTAAAAATGAAGTAAAATTGCGATCAGGGTACTTGTAACTCTCACTTTTCCACTCACATGCATGATCAATCACGCGTTGCCCCAAAGTATCCTCGTTTGTCTGCACAGGAACTATGGCAGCTGCTACCATATATGGATCAATCTCGCGGTATTCTTCTTGCAGGATTTCTGTCTCATGTGTACTGCTAACAGCAGGAAAATTTATTTCTTCGTGTGCATCAATATTTAGATCATTGAATGCTTCCTCCCATGAGTGATACGCAGACGGCAGGCCTTCTTGCAATAAAGAGTCAGAATTACCTCTCCAAGGATAATTGAGTAATACTTGTTGCCTATAGTATTCTTCGGCTAGAGTTGGGTCGTGGTTGAGTGATGTAAGAGGAAAAACTCTGACAACTTCATCTTTTCTTCTTTGGTGATAATCGACTCCTCTTACTGAGAAAGATTTTGCAAACTTAAGAAGCGTGCAGGAAATAAGTTTCTCCGGCCGCGCGCGATATTTCTGAAGCATGCTTTTTGATGGTCTTTCGTCGCTTGAAAAGTTGATTTCTTCCCAGTTCTTATCATGAAGCCGTATTGTAACTACTTCCCGACTACTGTGATACATTGGCCATCCCATTAATATTTGTACTACCTCTTGGGCTGAGTAATCCCTTTTAGAAACAGAAGACAAAATAAGTTTTTGGACTTCTTGAACCGCTGGATTTGTTTCGTTCATCTTATTTAAAATCTCAGATAACAATTCCTTGTAAGGAACAGAAGCTGTTTCTGATTTTGAGGCATATTTGGCAATGTAATGCAAAACCGCATCCTTTGATGTAATAGGACTGAAATCCGTGTTAGTTCTCCAAACTTGTGACACGAAGCAATTGTAGGTATTCATTTCAGAATCGTTTCTTTTTGGCAAAAAGCTAATTATGCCATTTTCTACTTGAAGCTTTGGAGAGCCGCACTCTGCTTTTGGAAAACCAAATCAGCAGCTATAACTATTTGTATCTCTTTTTTTTCCTTAGGCAATAATCTCCATGTCTTGTGTGACGTTGGACTTGATTTAAGAGCTGAGCGAGATCTTTTTCACAATCTTCACTGGAAATGTCTGAAAAGCGAATTCGACAGTGGTGTATATCATTTACAAGGACGTCCTTGTCAGGATTAACAGCACCGCATAGTTTTTCAAAATATGCTGTTACGACTGCTACATTTTTAGCGTTAGTCATGTCTAGTGTTTCCATGTTTGGTGCCCCTCTTAACCACAACAATCCATGCATGTGAGGACTTCCACGCCACTGCCATTCGAAACGAACCCAGTAGTCGTCTATTAAAAACAACGGCGTCAAGATTTTTCTCAAAAATATATCACAACGTTTTTGAAAGAACCAACCAGTCAACAGAGGGTTGTCGTGCATTAATTGTCTGCGTTCTGTATCAGTCAGCTCATTTGGATCTCTGTTAGGCTCTAAAAGTCTGAAAAGATCAGGCCAGTGATAATCAGCTGCAGACAGTGTAAAAAAAATTGTTGGTGCTCCAATTTGTCCTACCATGGAAAGGAGTTCCCCACAACGTGCACTCCAGTATCCTTTTGTAGATCTTAATTTGCTAGCATAAATCATAATGTGTTTTGCCATTTCTGGTTGCCTATTCAGAATATCACGCATCTGCTCTACCGTCTTATTGCTGAACCTATTTCGCTGTACGAAAAAACGCCCTTTAGCCAAAGATTGCCACCGAAGAATTGAATTCATGGCAAAGTAGCGAAATCGGGGGTCTTTAGCAAATCGCCCATCTTTATACTTCATTAGGAACTTAAAATACTCATCAGGAGAGACTGCTTTTTGACGAGGTTGTTGTATGTCAGCTGTACCATGTGGAAAAAGATGAGGAAAAGCACGTGCTATGTAACCCTCTTCTTGAAATTCGTTGATAGGCTGTGAATTTAATGAAGGGTGAGGCACACGAATTGCGTCATTTATTAAGTTGTTTTGATCTACCGGTTCAAGTAGTGGTCTAAATGACTCGCGCCTTATTTCCTCGTTCAAAGTATCAATATCCTCAGTAATATCGGTTGCTGTTGGTAACATTTGAGATACGTCACCATTCTTAGGTAATGTAGCGATCAAATCTTCATCAATTGTGATATTTGAATAATAAGGATTGTGAGCTTTAAGCCATTGAGTGCTTCTAGAAGGCGTTGTGAGCGAACAGAAAACTCTGCACATCCTGATAAAGTATATTTTGTCACTAACACAATTGAAGTCATATCTGAAGAATTGACAGGCAGGCGCGAAATAAAACTCTCAATATTTTGTTTAAAGCTGATTATATTTCCGCTGTATCCATACTGTGAGCCTCGTATACGGTAAGAGAAACCACTGGATGTATTTGAGCGATCATCATTTGTTCAATGTAGCTCAGATCTTTGAGACAAATAGGAACTGGACCTGGGTCCATCGAATTAGTGGCAGAAAACTTGAAAGCACCGTCTCTACACTTGCATGTCTGGCAGAGCCCAGCAGTATTTAATATGATATCAGGGAAAGCTCTGTGACACGTATTACAGGACACATAGGAGATTTGCGATACCTCTCTATCAAACCTGATTGCTTCATTCATTTGAGTTGTCAGTATACCGGTACTCGGCAAAAAATCTGAAGGTAACTGATTTGTGCGACTTCTCCGCATTGAATTACGATTCGCAATTCTTCTCATTTCAGCTGATTGCTTTCTCTTAACTGGCATCCTTGCAAATTCTATATAATAAAAACATATAATCCGTCCATATATAAAATGTTTCTTAACATATATTTTTTTTAATCCTGGATTGGCTGGACTATATCAAAATAAAAAGATTTACTCTCATACTTCTTTTGGTACTTTTCGGTTAGCCGGGCGCCAGTGATATATGTACAGATATAAATACATATGTATATACATATATATATATACATACATACATATATGTACATATATAAATGTATGTATATATATGTATATGCAGATATATGTGTATACATATATATGTATGTGTATATATACATGTACATATATCACTGGCGCCCGGCTAACCGAAAAGTACCCTTCTTTTATACAATAAGCTTGAATGAAAAGGAAAAAAAATATTTTGAAATGGAAACAAAAATAATTGCACCAATTGCTGAGTTCGATTTAAAAAACACTAAATTCATGTACTTAATACAATTTAAACTTCATTGCACGTGTTTTAAGATAAAAATGTATGGGGTCCTTATTTCAGAAAAGTAAAATATATGTAAAATATATAAAAGTAAAATATATGGGACCGAGATTAAGAGCTTTTACTAAAAGGTTGTTTCCGAGTATATTGTTATTTAAATAAGTTTCTCATGATAAAAAATGGCAACAATATAAATTATTTCAATTTTCTTTTTATTTAATTCAAAAGTTTTTCATGATAAAAAATGGCAACAATATAAATTATTTCAATTTTCTTTTCATTTAATTCAAACAATCGCAATGTTATCTCTATGGGGAAATGGAAAATTCTAGAGCAGACGATTCCGGGCGTTAGAATTGACGAATATTTCTGTTTTTCAATCCCCGGCGAGATTTTGCCACTACCGACTTCCAGTCCAATTTTGGTATCAATGCGGCAAATATTTTGGCCGCTATCGTGTACACAAAAGTGTAATTTTTCATGGGAAGCCGGAGCTTTGCTCCGACAACTATGCAAACGCTCATATATGTACTATATACGTCATTATATACATGCTATATATATAATCGTCAAGCGACCAAGATTTATCGTATATATGTTGTATGACACATATATACGATAAATCTTGGTCGCTTGACGATTTATCCCCCAGGGTCGCTATAACGCAAAAGTACCCATTTTACTTATATAAGTTGTTCTAAAATGAACTGAACGTTTGTCAACAATAAGTAAAAGACGGCGGCTATTGAAGTTATGCTTGCAGGCGAGTGACGTGTAATATTAGAAATTTCTTCACTATGTTACCTTAATTCCAAATGTTACCAACAAGTGGCACTGTACTATTTCAAACTGTAATACTGCGCAAAATTACCTAGCAATTTCTAAATGCAACCCACCTTCTATTTTTGGTATTTCAATTGTTAAATAGAATGGAGATTAAAAACTGAGTGAACCTTGATTCATTTTTACTTTATTCTACCTATACAAGAGAAAAGTATTGGATTCATGAAAATTTTCGACTTCCGGTTTTTGTCAGATTGATACGTTTTAGGAAGTCCTGAACAGGATTTGACTATTTTTAAAAAAATGTCTGGCCGTGAGTCTGTGTCTGTCTCTCCATCGCGACACAAATTATGTGGGCGCTCTAACTCACAAACTACTGCGTAAAATAGGATGGAATTTTATATGAAGTTTTATTGTTATGTGAACTGGTTCTGATTAGATTTTGGACAAAGAGGTGCCTCAAATCGACGATTTCTTTGACTTATGCTATGCTTATATCTCCAGGTTATATGCGCAGAATTCAACGAAATATCAAATTTAGAATCCTCTTGATAGGAATATATTGTCATTCAATTTTGGTTGCGATCATCTAAGAGGGTGTCCCGAAATTTGATTATTTGTTCGAAATAAGCGATGCTTATATCACCAGTTTAAATGCACAGGATTCAACGAAACTCATTCTTAGCATACTGAATATGGGAATACTTTGTTTAAATTAAATATTTGCTAATTCGGGGAAATTTCTTGTACTATTAAAATCATTTAATTGATTTGATTACTTCCATGGGTGTTTCAATAGGACAGATTAGCACTGACGAAAAATTCTTAGTTTCTATTTCTTTTAGGGTTTAGTTTTTTATCATATGAGAAATATAAATATTATTTTTTCCAAAATCATGAGAGAAAAAGAAATCTTAATTAACTAAAGTTGAAAATGCAGTGAAGCCCCCCCCCCCCCTCATCCCCCTGCACGCGTTATGTTGCAATCTCGAAAATGAAAAATTAGGAATTCAAGCTTTGGCAATGTTGTGAACATGAAGTAGATATGCACTTAGAGTCCTGGACGAATCGGACTGTATCCAACCCAAACTCGAAAATTTCATTTGAAGTATTCGGAAAACCGATCCGAACTCGATGAAACAACTTTGTCGATCAGGACTCAAAAACACTTAAAGGAAATGAATGCCATATTTTAATGCAGTTAAGGAAATACCAGTGGACCCGTGCGAAGATTTCGCACTGTAATCTAATATTTTTTTTTACCAATATCTAATATTTTTTATACACAGGTTTAAACATCTAAAGAAAAATTAAGGATTAAAATTATCTGCAAATAACATTAATCAAGCCATAATATAATCTCATTTATTCCATCAAAGTTACGGTAAAAACTGATTGATGATAGCAAAAGGCCCGCGGAAGAAAAAAATAATTAACAATCGTATTTTAACTGTATTAGTGGATGACGTCATACGCTTCGGGAAAAATACGGGACAAAAAAAAATAAATTGAATACATAAAATATTCAACTGCATTTAATATAACAAAGCATGCATTTTAGGCTGCACATGAAATACCCCTGCTTCGAACGATCGATTGTGTATTTTCTTCTAAATATTTGAATTAGAATTTTGCATTTTAATCATAAATATAAAATAAGCCTGTGCAGCGGCGTCTCACTTTATCTTTGTTGCACTATTTATTTTTTTATAATCATTGTTGAGCACGATATAACGCGGTATTTTATTTTTGTGGCAACAATATTTTGAGAAAAAACTTTCATTTCATTTATGAAAACAATGCTGATTTAATTTTTAATTAACAGCAATTTTTAATAAAATAAAACGTGTTTTAACTAAATGTCAGTGTACTATGTCAGAAGTATATTCAAAAACTCTTCGAATGATACCTCATTCAATGTTGTGCGTTTAGTAAATGTATAGAAAAGGGATGTTAACAACCTAAATAATATATAGGAACGATAGTCTGCAATCATACCTCTAATATCACAGTTTTATCTTTTATGAAACAAAATGAACAGACATATACTTACGCATCTTCAAATGTATAGTTTTATTTTTTCCTTTAAAAAAAGAACAAAAATTCTGGACTTTTATGTGAAATATCAAGTACATCCGAACCCGAACCAAAACCTAACACAAAAAAATTAAGAATCAAACCGACTACAGCAAAAATATCACAACCTACTCGATTAGTACCAGATCCGCGAATCGGACTAGGGATCATCCAATAATTACGCTCCACTTCAAGAGAGGGAGGGAGGTTGTCCAAAAAGTATGAAAGGGGAAGGAATGGGTTAACGTATTGTGATGTCACATCTAAACTATGAAAACAATTAGGCAGAAATTGTTTTCAAACATCGTAATATAAATTCATTAAAAACATGTATCAGAAACTCGGGAAGTTTTAAGTACAGTTGGACAAAATAAATAAATAAATAAATATAAAAAAAAATAAAGAGAAAAGACCCCATAATATTTAAATCTCTAAATTCTCACATAAAAACGAAAGTAGTCATTCGACTGGAAATTATGTCTTTTTACTTACCCATCATACGTAGTATGGAGTAAGTCTTGTAATCGTTTTAAAAATCGAAAAAAAAAATTTTTGACGGATTTACACATTTCAGACATTGGAGATTCCGAAAAACATATTTTTAGAAAAAAAAAATTGCCGTCCGTCTATCTGTAAATGCTGTATCTCCCGAACAAATTGAGATACAGACTTGAAATTTGGTACATACTTAGTATGTAATAATGGGAAGAAGCTTATTGAATTTTAGTAACCTCGATTATCCCGAACTATTTTTTTTGGATTCTCGAAATATTCGTTCTGATAAAAGGTACATAAAAATTTTCGAAATTGTCTATTTTAAGCAGTGAATATAACAGACAATAAAAAAACAAACAAATTTTGCATAAAGAATGAAGTCGATCGGATAATGAGTTGCCGAGATATTTGTAATCCTATTTTCAACACTCTTCGATTTTTCATGACACTGTATTTCATTCAAATTTCAATTCAAAGGTATATTTTGATTGGAAATGAGACGCTTAATCCGCCGCAGTAAACTGTTAGTTAATTTGATTATAATTTTTGGAGTTATAAGGATGTTTCTCTTACGCAATTCAGTAATAGAACATTTAAAGTTTGTGACGTCATCAAGCCAGGATTTTATTCGAATTGCAATGCATTTTATAAATAGTTTACACATGTTTTATTTTTATATTTTATATTATACATAACCATGATGGGTAGGTATTAAGGTGGCCCCCAACGACTAGTTTCAATTTTTGTTAAAAAATTGTACCGAGCTTAAAACATTTTCAATATGAAAACCTAATTTTTACATCATATTTGGCTTTTTCGATAAATTTTACCTGAGCATACCAAACGGGAAATCGTTCGGTCAAGTAATTTCAGCATTATGAAGGTTTAAAATTTGGAATTCCTGACGTCAAATTCATTTGTAATCGTTTCAAAGCAAAGCTGTAATTTTAGATTCACATATTTAAAGTTTCTAGAAACCAATTTCTCTTAAAAAAATTACAGGTTTCAATTAATATTTTCTTCGTAAATTAAATTAAAATAATATATATATATATATTTCGAAAAACATGTGAATTGTAACCTGTGAGTTTTTTTTAACAAAAGTAAATTTCTAGAAACTTCAAATAGGCGATTCCAAAATTGCAGCCCATTCCGCTAAGTAGTTCTTCAGTTTAGCTAAAAAAAAAAAAAAAACTACCTATATTGCAATCTCTTTTAAAGCGATTACAAATACATTAGAACTTACAAATTTTAAACCTTCATCATTCCCAAACTACTTGACCAAATAACATCCTGTTTGGTACCTAAGGTAAGATTTACCGAAAGATCCAAATATGATATAAAAATTATGTGTTCGTATTGAAAATTTCAGAGTTCGGTACAATTTCAGTATATTGACTACCCCTAAGCTTATTTTTTAAACATAAATTGAAAGTATTCAGCTATTTCAGTTTATTTTTTCTTCGACAATTTGGTGATTAAAGTATATGGGGTGTTCTCTATTTTTTGTTCTTGGTCGATTGTATACTTTTTCTTTGAATTTGAAAAAACACACAAAATCTTAATGATTTCAGTATATAATTTTTGGTATAAGTTATATACAAGGGGTATGACCCCTTACCCCATTTAATGCGGATTTCAAATATATAAATTAAATTTGTGAAACCTATAGAAAAAAAACTGGACAGAGGTGTACGGAACTCGAGTTTCGTCTGATTATAGCCTGAATAAAAAATATGGGATCCCTTCGAGTTAGCAGTATTGGTTTACTTTTTTAGTTAGCCGGGCGCCAGTGATATATGTACATATATAAATACATATGTCCCAGATAACAATTTTGGATTTTTAAAACATTTTTCTAACCTCTACATGTAAATGACTAGATGCTTTTTAAAGGCTTTGTCTGAAAGGTTTGCAAACATTGTAAAAAGGATTATAAAAGGTTGCTAGTTGACACAATCTGAGGTACTTTGTAAGTGTTTTAGGACAAGCATACCAAAATGTAGAAATGTAAGGCTAGTTACAGGATTTCATATTGACCATTGTAACAGGAATTACAATCAAATGTAGATAATAATGCTTTTATTATAAGCATTTATAAAGGAAATGAAAAAGGTTTTGATTAATCTGTTAGTTTTAAATCTTAATTGACAGAGGTATGAGATTTTCATCAAAATAACTTGACTTAGAATTTTTCTTTTGTTTCTGTAGGAAACTAAATTTTAGCATAATATTTATATATTGAAAGAAAAAAAATGGAAAATATTGATTTTTATTTGCACACATTATATTTAAGAAGTCATATTACATTTAGCAAGTTACATATTTTAATTAATATATTGCTTTTTTCCCTTTAAAGTAATTGCTAAAATTTGAATATATTTATTTTTATATTTTAATTAATATATTGCATTTTATCCTTTAAAGTATGCTACAAATATTAATTGTTGATAACATTAAAAAAAAAAATTAAATCTAATATACATTTTGTTAGAATGAACGGTAAGAATTATTTTACAGAAGTTTCCTAACTTTTGTTTGAATTTGACAAAACTAATTAAAATAGATAACTTTTATCTTTGTATTTTTTACAATTAATCAGTTTTAAAATAAAGTCTAAAATAAAGCGGGGATATTTTCCTTTTACAGTGAATTCAGGCAACAAGAAAATTTGTATACTATATTTTTGCTTAAGCCCTACTATCTTGAAAGTTTCACAATATTTTAAATTTCTGAGTTGGGAATTGCTTATGTCTTGGTTTTTATGTTGTCTTTACCTTTGTGTTTTCATATTTGAAAACTGATAATGGTCAACCCAGTATCAATTATTCTTATTTATTAGTTGATTGACAAACTGAAGAAAGTTAAACATAACTGCATAATTTAGTTTGATAAAGATTTTTCTCCATTTAAGAACTATATAAAACCAAATTTTGGTATTTATATAATTACTGAGAAAAATAACATGCAATTTCCATTTATAATATTTTTATATCATATGCATATTACCTATTTGTTTATTTTTAATCTTTACTTTAAGCATGTTTTCATTCTACTTAACACAGAAGGACAATAATTTTTCAGAATGATTTATCTCTGAATTAAATCTATTGATGCTCCGTAATTAAAAATAAATAATAATAATCAGTTAACATTATTTAGACCTTTTTTCCTTTAAAATGTAAATCTACATTTTAAAAATCGCTCATAATTATTAGCATGTATATTGAAACGTCAAAAATTTAAATAGTTTGACTTCATCAAAATTCATATTTTAAAATTCATGAAAATAAAATGTATTAAAGAAAGTAATAAAAATAACAATAAAAATTTTATATCTTAAACGTACGTAATTGAATGATATAATTTTATGCAATATAAATGACTAAATTATAAGAAAATAAAACATATGCCTAAAAATAATTAACTTTGACTAAATTGCAGTTTAAATACAAGTACACAATCTATTATTATTATTACGCAATATTTCAAACTTTTGAAGGTACTTTTTAATCACATGAACTATAAGATGGATATTTTAAAATTGGGGAACATCAATAGATAATGACATAAACGATAATAATATAATTTAAAATATAAACATAAACAAATGCCGCTCTGTATCTATTGTATTTTGCAATGAAAGTATGGTTAAAGAACTCGCACTAATTCGTTAAGAATAAAAAAACATATTATAAATGGAAATTTCAAGAACTATAACAGAAATATGCGTATGTATGTAGTTCTTGCAATAAGATAAATCTATATCAAATTAAATCAATACAAAATAGTTTAACATACTTCGGATTGACTATGATTTTGATTGCACATGTAAATGAAAAGCCAGTCCAGCACAGGCAAAGCGATGCTACGTGACCTACTCGCACGCCAATATCACCTTCAATGGGTGAATGAATAAGCACAATTTGCAGTTGCAGCTAACAAAGTGATAAAATAAGTTGCGCATGCGCGGAAAATGAAAGTGTAAAGGATGATTTTAGAAGGTAGGTTTCCTGACGGTTATTCCAAAAGCCTAATATTCAAAACATTACTGTGACCGTGATATACGCTAAAGATAATATACCTTTGCAGAAAAGTCGAAAGAAAATGAAAAGAGACCGTTTTCGGAACCTTGCTTGCTATCTGGGGTATATACATATATATTTGTTTATATATATACATACATATATGTATATATATGTGTATGTATATATATATGTATATATGCGTGTGTGTATATATATATATATACATGTATATATATCACTGGCGCCCGACTAGCCGAAAAGTACCCTTTTTTTGGTGCCTCCTCAACCTTTCATTTGGCAAAAAAAAAGGTCGAAAATATCACTTTTCGAAATTTTTTGCTTAAAATGTGCTTAGACATTCCTAGTATATTCTGACAAAGTTTCGTAAAGATCCGATAATTAAAAATGCGCGAAATGGGTTTTTTTACAGAATCCATCTATTTTTAAGTGATTCAGGGTTACAAACTTTGAATTTATTTTGCTCAGTTTGTGTTTTCAGCACATCAGTATGTTAAAAATGCCAAAACTTCGACATATATTACTCAATCGACTTTTTTTTAAAGTTATGTTATTTATTTTATGAATGTTCCTTATAGTGGTAGTATATATAGTTCCTTATGGACTAACTTATCATAAAATTAAGAATCTGATTTGCAGTAATATAAATAGTTTATTTTAAAAAAAAAAATGCTGCGCAAATAGTAATTTTTACGTATGCAATGGCACCCCTCCCCCCCCCTTAAACAAATGATTTTTTTAAAGAAACAGACTACCAAAAAGCTTCCTATAACTCTAAAAATCAAAGCTATAGGTCACACCTCTAAGACCTGCATATATATATGAAAGGATAAAAGCTAAACCCCTTTTTAAAATGCAAAATCCCTTTTTGCCCCTTTTAAAGTTTTAAATTACCGTTTTAAAAAATAGAAATTTAAATCAAAACTTTTAAATGCTTTAATAATTGTGTTTCAATTGATTGAAAATGCCGTCGCCCCTGTTAAATTAGTTTTCCTGCATCGCATCTTATAACTTTCAAAGATCGTTTTCTGACTCTTCATAAGAATATTTGTGCTGACGCTAACGCAATTTTAAAGTCTTGCTGCATCCGATCGGCCGATGGAGCCAACGCCTTTATTCCGCACAATCAATCACTCAGCTCGCGGCCAATTAAAATTAAAAATACGCCTCTTTTGACTTAGACGACCTCTAGCAGAAATAATGCAAAAACCTCATATTTATACCATTACACGGCTATCAGGAGCAAACTTTTTACGATTTCCCTCATCTAAACAAATCCACGCCAATCTGCTCTCTCGGAATTGCCTCGCGATGGACGAACCTTCGATGTCCAGACAGACTTAAAAAGCAGCTCTCACGCCAATATGGGCCTGGTTTAAAAGGATGCATGTAAGAAAAAGAAATAAACCAGGTTCCGTAATAGACGGTGTCTTCCTTTAAAAAGAAATACATTCACTCGGAATTTAACCGAATCCCGCTCACGGCCCAGGACTACAAGAGCATGCAAGGGAATCAGAATGAGCGCTTTGACGTAAATACGGAGCCGCCATCAGTCCGCGCAGCCACCGGCCCGGCGATCAAGGACCCACCGACGGAGCAACACGCTTCGTTTCAGAAGTCGAGTAGGACAGTTCATCTCAACGGGAAAATCCCAAAAACTAAACAGTTACGTAATCTACGCCCGTCAATCACAGCGAATACCTCCATGAAAAATTCTTACAGTATACGGTGAAAGACTTACGGAATTTATCCCAAGAACTCAAAAGTACTTAATCTCCCTTCGTCAAAAGGAAAGTGAATCATTAACTTTTCTCTTCATTCTCAATCTTGTGCTGTATTTCATTCTGCCGGCAAAAATCAAGTGTTTTATCTGCAGAGAGAAGTAGGTCAACCAGACAGCTGTTTTCAATTTTCAAGAGCGCGCCGGTAAAGAAATGAACTCGTGACTCAGATGTTTCGGTTTCTGGTTTCTGGACTATTTAGAAAAATAAATCAGAACTGCGCTCAGCAAAAACAAAAACCACGTGACTACGGGAAAAAGTATTTTTGTGGGCAGTGCAAGAAGATATAGAGATAAATATTTCAGTGAAATTAATTTATTATTGTTTCGCGTCGCGGTGAAAAAAAAAAAAAAAAAAAGTAAGAGGTAAATTTTTCATGGATTTATTTAAAGCAAAGCCGTATAAAGGTATGTACTTTTGATATTAACGTACAGAAAAAAAAAAAAAAAATTTTTTTAAAGATCTTTTTAGTGAGAGGCAGTGGTTCTCAAACTTTTTATTTAATTTTTTATGCATGCCAAAAATAAATTAAAGAGGATTATTTTATTATGCTATTACTTGTGTGAAAATTTTAATTATTTTTAAGTCAGCTATTTAAGTTCAAATATATAATTGTTTATGTATTGTGTTTAACGTAATTTTAAAGAGATGAAAGAGTAAGAATGGTGATTTTTATGAAAATTCTTTAGTTGTGTTGAACTGATAATTACGATTTTAATGAAAAATAACATTAACTAAACCTCATATTAAAATCATTTTTCTAGACAGTTTGAAAATATTTTAGCAGAAGTGAAAATTTTATTATTATTATATTATTATAATATTTTTATTATTAAGTGTTAAACTTTTTAAAGGTGATTTATATGCAACGTACTTTATAGTTAGTGAGGTTATTTAAATTTTTTTTATTGAATTCAAGTTATTGAAAAAAAAAAAAAAAAAAATATTAAGGTGGATTTTAATTTTAAAAAGATGATTTTAACAGATATTTACAGATATAGTGTTACAAATTTTAAATAGTTTGAAAGATTTTTCATTTTTATTCTTATGTGCTTTAATGGTGTATTATATTTCTGTGTAATTCAGTGATATTTAGTATTTATATCTATCATGAGTAACCCAACACCTCCCAAAGAAGTAGAGGATTTAACAGACAAATCAGGTGACCCCGAAAAAGAAAAAAATCAAATTTCGAGCAAAGATGATAATCCCGTTAATAATCCTGAAGAGAAAAATAATCAGAAGTCTAGTCAGGAATCTGGAGGTGCACCAGAGACATCTGGTGTAACAATGTTAGGTGGACAGACCCTGTCAGCTCAAGCTGGGTCTGCTCACACATCAGTATCCGCCAACCCAAAAACGTCAGTAGACCCCGATATCATTGCGTTTTCTCCGCAAGATGGAATGTCTTGGATACCATGGTTAGCCTATTTCGAGAGTGTCTGTATAGGACAGGGAAAAGACGAGTGCTGGAAAATTAGGTACATACAGAAGTATTTAAAGGACAGTGCACTTACGTTGTACATTAATAATTGTCTAAATGTACTTCATTGGTCCGAATTTGTCACTTTGTTTAATGAACACTACGAAATTCCCGATACCCTTTCTCTCACTGATTTTTCACGTATTAGATATAAAGTTGGAGAGGACTTGAACGAATATTATCAAAAAAAGACTAAAGTAGGCCGAACCTTAGGTTTAGAGCAGAAACTTATCCTGGAAGGGTTAACGGAGGGCTTGCCATTAGAAATGCAGAAGTTAGTTATTGCAGGCAACCCCTCAACTACACATGCATGGCGTGAATTAGTTTTCAGAATTAGCAAACTGCAACTGGACAGAAAGGGAAATGAGAGCAAATTTGAAGCAAGCCCCCAAAACCCCAATCAGTATCGACAATGGCGACCAAACCGACCTCCATATGAGAATGGACAGAATTTTAACAGGCAGTGGAACTACAGAGTTCCCTATCAAACACACCCCATTCGACCTTTTCCATCAAATCAAGCCAGAAATCCCCAAAATACGTTTAGACCGACTTCAAATGTTCCACCACGACCTAATGTACACCACCAGACCACTTTGCCGCCCTATCCATGCAAAGTTTGTCTTAATATCGGAATACCAAATGCGTATCATTGGGTGGGAAACTGCCCTTTTCGACAACAAGTGTTAGCAGTACCAACCCCTAGTCACAATATGACTTTGCCGAACCCCAACCAAGATCATAGCGCTAATGAGTCATCCCGAAATACATCTAGTAATCAATGACGATTTCTTATGTCCGGACATATACAAAAAGAAAAAGCTAGCTATAAAAAATCAAATAGAGATTGTCATAAAGTTACTTATGTAAAAAATGAAGACTCACTACCTTGTTTGATCGATACTGGGAGTTCGATTAGTGTTATTCCTTGTCACTTAGCCCATAAACTTAACCTAAAAATATGTAAAGTTCAGCAGAGTATACCAGTCACCCAAACACAAGGTGTTCTTGCTTTGAAAGAAAAATGCCTTGTTAGTTTGCAATTAGGACGTATCTCTAAGAGAATTGAACTTTTTATAATTAACAATCAGTTACCTTATGCTTTGATTGGGCTACCCCATTGTAAACTATTTAGATTAAATATTGACTGTGTTAAAATGCAAATAACTCAAGATAATAAGAAAGTACCTCTCATGGACCATATTCCAACAAATACATCTCACCATACTTTACATTTATCCGAAGTATATACTAGCCAGCCAGCAATTGAAAATGCAGAGATATTCGAAGAAAATTTTGAGCCGGAGTTGTTCGAGACCACTGACCATGTGCAAAATGTTCAGTCTGTCAGAGAACAATTACCTGCTCTTCTAGCCAAATATGTCTGTATTTTCGCCAAAGATAAATATGATATAGGCTGTGTAAACATGGAACCCCAGAGAATACAGTTAACATCAGATCTCCCCGTTTCTTTAAGAGCATATCGCACTTCCCCTAAGGAAGAAGAGGAAATTAAAGAACAAATTCAAAATTTATTGCGAGCCGGTATCATTAAAGAAAGCTATTCTCCTTATTCATCACCCGTAACTTTGGTGTATAAACGTGAAGAAGGGAAGAAAACCTGGTTATGTATTGACTTCAGAAAATTAAATGCCATTACAAAAACAGATGCAGAACCCTTACCTCGAATCGACACCCTATTAGATAAATTGGCGCATGCTAAAATTTTTTCCACTCTTGACTTAGCTAGTGGATATTGGCACATTCCTATCCACCCTCGAGACGCTGAGAAGCTGGCATTTGCCACCACCTTTGGATTATATGAGTGGAATCGTTTACCGTTTGGATGGAAAAACTCACCTGCTTGGTTTAACCGTACCCTCCGTAGAATTCTTAATAAATACAAAATTGACTTTGCCTGTAGTTACTTTGATGATGTTATTGTATTCTCCCAAAATGAAGAGGAACATTTATGTCATTTAGAGACATTATTTAATATCTGTGTTCAAGAAAACCTTAAACTCAAATTGTCAAAGTGTAATTTTGTGAAATCCAAAATTAACTTTCTAGGATATGAAGTTTCGAACGGTTGTATCACACCTGACAACCCTAATATAGAGACGATTAAGAAATTAACACCACCAACGAATGTAAAAGAATTACAACGTTTTTTGGGATCTATAAATGTTTATCACAAATTTATTCCAAAGTATGCTAACATTCGATACCCTCTCAACAATTTGTTGAAGAAAAATGTCCCTTATGTGTGGGACCAAAATTGTCAAAATTCTTTTGAAAAATTAAAAAATGCTTTAATTGAAAAACCAATCTTAAAGTTGTTTGATCCCAAAACACCTTGTCATTTGTTTGTAGACGCATCAAGTCATGGAGTGGGATGTGTAGTGAAACAAGTTGATGAAAAAGGAACATTACATCCTATAGCATATCACTCTAGAAATCTTCGCGATTATGAAAAAAATTATGCAATTACGGAGTTAGAATGTTTGGCGATTGTGGATGCTTTAGATAAATTTTATCATTATTTACACGGTCAAAAATTTGTCATACATACAGATCATGCGGCACTTACCTGGCTCAAAAGTGTTAAAAATTTAAGAGGACGTCTTTTCCGCTGGTCCCTAAAACTTAGTATGTTTGACTATGAAATTAAATACCAGAAAGGCTCCACTAATGTTGAAGCTGATATGCTATCTAGACAACCTGTTTCAGAAAATTTACCCCATATTATACATCTCCTTGACTTGAATGAAGTAAGAGACAATCAGAAGAAAGAAAATGTAACAATTGATGGTAAAAAGTACACTGAGATAAATGATGTTGTTGTTATTAAAAAGAAAGGTTTGTATAAGATTGTGGTCCCCATGTCTTTACGTTTACCCCTATTAGAAAAAACCCACACACAATTTGGCCACCCTGGAATTTATAAAATGATAAATTTAATCTCTCCGCAATATTATTGGCATAACTTTAATCAGGACATTGAAAATTTTGTAAAACACTGCCACACTTGTCAGATAAACAAAAAATGTAGACAAAAAAGATTTGGCTTATTGCAATTAATGCCCCCAACAGAGATACCTTTTGAATGTTTGGCAGTAGACTCTGTTGGCGGATTTAATTATTACAATTCTACAAAAAAATATTTGCATTTAGTCGTTGACCATGCAACTCGCTATGTGTGGGGTTTTCCTTCAAAAAGTGTAACTACCGAAACTTATACAAACATTTTGAAACAATTATTTCAGATACAAGTACCAGATAGATTGTTAACCGACAGAAATGGAGCATTTACAGCTTCCAGGTTTAGGAGATTTCTTCGTAATTACAATATAAAACACAGATTGACGAGCAGCCATCACCCGGAAACGAATGGGAAAATTGAACGACTAAATCAGACTATTGTCACTAGATTAAAATGTAAAGTCAATTCCACATCCAAGAAAATACCCTGGACTAAGCTTTTAGATGAAGTCTTATATGAATATAATAACACCCCTCATTCTGTAACCCAATTCACCCCTAGCTATTTATTTTTAGGAAATTTACCATATGATCCCCCTTTACCAAATAATAGTTACTATCCCCCTGTGGAAGAAGCTAGAAAATTGGCTAAAGAGAGAACAATTGCTTACCATAAAAAGAATAAAGTCCGTTATGATGCTCGTTTCCTTCCTGTAAAGTTTAAAGTTGGTGACATTGTGATGTATGAAGAATTTCACTATCCGAATACCCGTAAATTGACTGCACCATATTCTGGCCCATACACCATTTTAAAACAACTTTCTGATGTATCCTTTGAAATTGATAAACCCAGCCCACATTTTAAGAGAAATTCCGAAATTGTCCATTCCTCCAAGTTAAGATACTACCACCCTCCTCAAAATCTTAAACTCAGCCATGAATAAACCCCATCTATCTCTTTCAGCTGTCAATTTTTTTTAATTTTTGCTTTCCTATCGTCCCCCTTACTCGTAGCATTTGGATGAGGACCCAGCTGGGCGTGTAACCTATCTCCCCAGCAGTGTAGAATGATGGTGACAGTTTAAAAGTACTGTTAGAATTTTTATTATTTTTTTTTAAATATTATAATGACGAATTGATGACACATGAAGGGATCCTCCGCTCCGTGGCCACCCATCTTTAGCCGGACTGTTTTCCCGGATTCTCTTTCCAGGTTGAACGGAGAATCTGGCAAAACTGCTTCGCTTCCCCTCTGCAGGTGAATATCGATTACCCACTTTTCTTTTTCTGTCGTGCGAGTGGCACATTTTTGGGTGATATTCCCCTCAGAGTATTAAAACCCATATCGCACTGACCCTGCGCATGGTGAAAATTATAGCAAGTGTATATTTAGTTTTTATTAGCTGTAGTTTTCTTTTTTTTAAACAACTTAGTGTTGTTTTTTCATGGATATAAACCTAAGGCTGCATCATAGGAGTAGCTAAGTCCCTAACAAAACGGAAAAGTATACGAAGAAATATAATTTGTTTTTGTTATTAGTATTTTAGGATATTTTACTGTTATTTTATCTCAGTGTGAAAATTCAATATTTCTAGAAATGCAAGCTTTTCAAATTGCATTTGAGATACAATATATTTTGTTGATAGTATTAGTGCATATTTTGTATTATTGAATATTTTATATTTTTGAATAATTTGTATTTGTGAATATATTTTACATTTTAATATTTTGTATTTGTGAATATTTTTTTTTACATTTGAACATTGTCTATTATTGAATATTTTTTACATTTGCATATGTTGTATAGTTTTCAGTATGTTTACCTGTGAATATTTTAATATACTATATAGTTTATGGTTGCAATTTGCAATTATACACAAAAGGATGTTTCCCAACAAACTATATCAAAAACTTTAAAACAAAAACTGGAAAGAAAGGGAAACACTACAAACACAGTTATGTTATGACAACTGTTATAATCAAGATATGTCGTCTCGAGACACATTATTGTTTTGCTGCAGCACCATTGAAAGAATTCCAATATTTTAGTGTAACCAATATTTTTATGTAAATTTGATATATAAATGTAAAAATAGGTCCAATTGACTTGAGAGCTGAAGCAAATACTGAAGAGCTGAAGTAAATACTGAAGAGCTGGAGAAATTACTTGAGAGCTGGAGAAAATAAGAATCTAAAAAAAAAAAAAAAAAAAAAAAAAAAAAAAAAACATGGGTTAAATTCACGAGATAAGACCCACAGGTCTTGCAGGCGAGCCCTGTGGCTCTTGTTTTAGTGGGGGGGGGGGAGGATATGAAAGGATAAAAGCTAAACCCCTTTTTAAAATGCAAAATCCCTTTTTGCCCCTTTTAAAGTTTTAAATTACCGTTTTAAAAAATAGAAATTTAAATCAAAACTTTTAAATGCTTTAATAATTGTGTTTCAATTGATTGAAAATGCCGTCGCCCCTGTTAAATTAGTTTTCCTGCATCGCATCTTATAACTTTCAAAGATCGTTTTCTGACTCTTCATAAGAATATTTGTGCTGACGCTAACGCAATTTTAAAGTCTTGCTGCATCCGATCGGCCGATGGAGCCAACGCCTTTATTCCGCACAATCAATCACTCAGCTCGCGGCCAATTAAAATTAAAAATACGCCTCTTTTGACTTAGACGACCTCTAGCAGAAATAATGCAAAAACCTCATATTTATACCATTACACGGCTATCAGGAGCGAACTTTTTACGATTTCCCTCATCTAAACAAATCCACGCCAATCCCCAGATAACAATTTTTGATTTTTAAAACATTTTTCTAACCTCTACATGTAAATGACTAGATGCTTTTTAAAGGCTTTGTCTGAAAGGTTTGCAAACATTGTAAAAAGGATTATAAAAGGTTGCTAGTTGACACAATCTGAGGTACTTTGTAAGTGTTTTAGGACAAGCATACCAAAAGGTATAAATGTAAGGCTAGTTACAGGATTTCATATTGACCATTGTAACAGGAATTACAATCAAATGTAGATAATAATGCTTTTATTATAAACATTTATAAAGGAAATGAAAAAGGTTTTGATTAATCTGTTAGTTTTAAATCTTAGACAGAGGCATGAGATTTTCATCAAAATAACTTGACTTAGAATTTTTCTTTTGTTTCTGTAGGAAACTAAATTTTAGCATACTTATATACTGAAAGAAAAAAATGGAAAATAATGATTTTTATTTGCACACATTATATTTAAGAAGTCATATTACATTTAACAAGTTACATATTTTAATTAATATATTGCTTTTTTCCCTTTAAAGTAATTGCTAAAATTTGAATATATTTATTTTTTATATTTTAATTAATATATTGCATTTTATCCTTTAAAGTATGCTACAAATATCAATTGTTGATAACATTAAAAAAAATTTAAATCTAATATACATTTTGTTAGAATGAACGGTAAGAATTATTTTACAGAAGCTTCCTAACTTTTGTTTGAATTTGACAAAACTAATTAAAATAGATAACTTTTATCTTTTTTAACCATTAATCAGTTTTAAAATAAAGTCTAAAATAAAGCGGGGATATTTTCCTTTTACAGTAAATTCGGGCAACAAGAAAATTTGTATACTATATTTTTGCTTAAGCCCTACTACATTATCTTGAAAGTTTCACAATATTTTAAATTTCTGAGTTGGGAATTGCTTATGTCTTGGTTTTTATGTTGTCTTTACCTTTGTGTTTTCATATTTGAAAACTGATAATGGTCAACCCAGTATCAATTATTCTTATTTATTAGTTGATTGACAAACTGAAGAAAGTTAAACATAACTGCATAATTTAATTTGATAAAGATTTATCTCCATTTAAGAACTATATAAAACCAAATTTTGGTATTTATATAATTACTGAAAAAATTAGAAAAATAACATGAAATTTCCATTTATAATATTTTTATGTCATATGCATATTACCTATTTGTTTATTTTTAATCTTTACTTTAAGCATGTTTTCATTCTACTTAACACAGAAGGACAATAATTTTTCAGAATGATTTATCTCTGAATTAAATCTATTGATGCTCCGTAATTAAAAATAAATAATAATAATCAGTTAACATTATTTAGACCTTTTTCCCTTTAAAATATAAGCCCCACCAGTGGCTGAGAGGTTGTGCTCTCGAAGCTGGTAGACGGGAGGTTCTGGGTTCGATCCCAATCGCGCCCGTCGGCCTAATCGCTCGGAGTTTTCGTGGTTTTCTTTCGAGCCGTGGATTTTCTCCATGCGTAAATACGGATTAGGTTCCCTTAGAAAGACCCCCACGAAGGGCACTCCCCCCGGGCCCATATCCCTAGTGTCGATAATTGGCCGTCAATAATCAACCCAACCCAACCCTTTAAAATATAAACCTTCATTTTAAAAATCGCTCATAATTATTAGCATGTATATTGAAACGTCAAAAATTTAAATAGTTTGACTTCATCAAAATTCATGAAAATAAAATGTATTAAAGAAAGTAATAAAAATAACAATAATTTAAAATATTCTAGCAACGCATGCAATAAAATTTTTATATCTTAAACGTACGTAATTGAATGGTATAATTTTATGCAATATAAATGACTAGATTATAAGAAAATAAAACATATGCCTAAAAATAATTAACTTTGCTGTTTAAATACAAGTACACAATCTATTATTATTATTACGCAATATTTAAAACTTTTGAAGGTAATTTTTAATCACATGATCTATAAGATGGATATTTTAAAATTGGGGAACATCAATAGATAATGACATAAACGATAATAATATAATTTAAAAGAAAAACATAAACAAATGCCACTCTGTATCTATTGTATTTTGCAATGAAAGTATGGTTAAAGAACTCGCACTAATTCGTTAAGAATAAAAAACATATTATAAATGGAAATTTCAAGAACTATAACAGAAATATGCGTATGTATGTAGTTTTTGCAATAAGATAAATCTATATCAAATTAAATCAATACAAAATAGTTTAACATACTTCGGATTGACTATGATTGCACATGTAAATGAAAAGCCAGCCCAGCACAGGCAAAGCGATGCTACGTGACCTACTCGCACGCCAATATCACCTTCAATGAGGGAAGTGAATGAATAAGCACAATTTGCAGCTAACAAAGTGATAAAATAAGTTGCGCATGCGCGGAAAATGAAAGTGTAAAGGATGATTTTAGAAGGTAGGTTTCCTGACGGTTATTCCAAAAGCCTAATATTCAAAACATTACTGTGACCGTGATATACGCTAAAGATAATATACCTTCGCAGAAAAGTCGAAAGAAAATGAAAAGAGACCGTTTTCGGAACCTTGCTTGCTATCTGGGTCTGCTCTCTCGGAATTGCCTCGCGATGGACGAACCTTCGATGTCCAGACAGACTTAAAAAGCAGCTCTCACGCCAATATGGGCCTGGTTTAAAAGGATGCATGTAAGAAAAAGAAATAAACCAGGTTCCGTAATAGACGGTGTCTTCCTTTAAAAAGAAATACATTCACTCGGAATTTAACCGAATCCCGCTCACGGCCCAGGACTACAAGAGCATGCAAGGGAATCAGAATGAGCGCTTTGACGTAAATACGGAGCCGCCATCAGTCCGCGCAGCCACCGGCCCGGCGATCAAGGACCCACCGACGGAGCAACACGCTTCGTTTCATATATATATATATACACACGCACATATAAAACTACGACAAAATATTAATGTTTCTAGAAGAAAAGTTTCAAATTTTCCTTAATTTTAAGTAAAAATAATAATTTTTTTTCAATCTGTATAAAAAAAGTTGTCTTTTTTTTTAAATAAAATTATTTAATAATTTGCCAAAAACTTATTATAAAATAAAATTAAAAGGATCATTAAAAGGGTAGTGAGTCCTCTTAATATAATAATCAACGTTATTAATTTGCAAGAGAGACTCTAGCTAAAAATACACCCGTCATTTGTAAGAAGAAAAAATTTTGATGTACAAATTACAATGATTCAAATAACAAAATACCAGTATTTTAATGAATATATTATAATTATTTTATGTGTATTTTTAACTACTGAAACACGTCATTTTGCATCAAAGAAAATAAAAATTAACGAATAATAATAATAACATAAAAAATCAGTCTGAAAGAAAATACTCTTTTAAGGCTTCTTCTTGACTGATTCTTAACTGAGGGATATTAACAAGTTCAAATAATGCCGTAATTCCATCTGATTGCCCAGCTAAAATCCAATTATTTTTTGGACAAAACGTAAGATATCTAAATGACACATCCTTCTTGGCTGCCAATTCAGCTATTTCTTTGTGCAAATCAACTGTCAAGTCAAAAAATAAAATTCTTTTTTCACACATCACTGCAAATAATGTTGATTTCGTAAAAGACCATGCTACTTTCAGCACAACTTCTTCTAAAATCAGCGATTTTGATGGTTTACTTTTCCCTTCTTGCCAAATATGAACTAAACGATCGGTTCCGCAAGTCATAAAGACATCTGAAACTAAAGGGGACCACTTTAAATCATATAAAGGTCCATTATGACAGTTATAAACACAATTATATGTATCCGGATAATTTAAGTCAGCTTGCAGTGCCTGCCCTTCTAACGTGCCTATAAGAAAGATATCGTCGCTGTTAGATTTCATTTGCATACACATTCCAACTGCATCAATGGCAACAACGAAGCTTTGTTGTTTGGCTGTATTTCCCCCGCGCTTTATAGATCTTACAATGTGACCATCCAGTATTCGACCACGTGACCAATAACAAATCAAACCATCCATTGAAATTGTTAACAACACTTCGATTTCCTTTCCCGTTGCGTACTTTTTCTTTGTCCACCGAATATTTGGAATTGTACTCAAAGGCTTTATTTTCGAAGAATAATTGTTTAGCGCGGGAAATAAATCAGATTTTCGAAGGTCAAAAATCGCTATAAGACCATAGCGCATTCCAACGGCAACAAGATATGGTTCAGTTTTAGAAAATTCCAAACAAGTGACAATCTCTTCAGTGTGATAAATTCTTTCTGGATATCCGCATTTATGAATGTTCCAACAAAGTACCATTCCCCGAGGATCGTGTTCCATTTCGTTGAATCTTGATATTCCATAACCTACTACAAAGATACTAGGGTTAATTGAACTACACTGGATACACGTAACTTGGTAATTATTTCCCATATTTTTTAACTGAAAAAGAAGATGAGATTTAATGTCAGTTTTTTCGATAAACTTTGATTTGTTTTCATCAAGTAATTCTTCATTTTTATCCCATGTAATTACATTATTTCTTGACATTGAAGTATTATACTCTAAAATCGAACTTTCAAATGTGATATAATTCAAGGTCTTTTCTAAAACATAAAGAGCTTTTTTAAAACGATTCGAAATATCTGGATAGATGTCTATGTTATTTAAAAGTTCTTCATAATCATGAAATTTAGTTTTGGAACTGCAAAATTCTTCAAATGTTTTTGATGGAGGCTTGATTTTTATTTCGGATCTCTCGAAGTACCTTTTCATTAAATAATTATTAACCACGCAACTTTTATTTTCCATCAGTATAGGTATAGTTTCAATTTGTTTTTCAGTTGAATCGATGACATCTGTTTGGAAACTTTTATCCATAAAATTCTGAGGGAAATTCTCACGCTCTTGTAAAGCTTTCTGATATAGTTCATTTCTTTCTACAACATTCGGGTACTGTGCAGAGCTTTTTGAAACAGAAGAATCGGGCATTTCGAATAAGTTAAACATCACTCGACTTAGATAAATATTTTTCCTGGAATAGTCTATCTGTGTAAATTTCCGTTTAGTTTTTTCTTTAGAATATTTTCTATCCTTTTTAATATCAGATGCATATTTTTCTAAATCAATAGAAGTAGCCTGGCGTAATTTTCTTTCGATAATTTCGAGATTTTGTGGTAAAAAATCAGGTTCTAATTTCCTTTCTTTTGTAAAACGTACATATAATGGCTTTGGTGTTTGTAATGCACCTTCTTCATTAGTTAACTGCGGGAAAATAGAATTTTTATTTCTTACTTCATTTTTAATACTTGCTGTCTCATCAAAAGCTTCTTCTAACCAGTCAGTAATAACTTTGCTCGCCATGCTTTAAATCGCTGCAAAATTATCTGTACTCATTGAATGGTTTCAATAAACAATGAATTTTTAGTAAGGAAATACTAGGTAACATTAATTACATTCCTGAATTTTGTTTGTAAACACGCAGTTTCCATGACAACAATTTTGTTGCCATCCAACAAATCTAATTTAATCATTTAAGAAGTTTAGTTATTTAAATCATGATTATCGATGAAAGTAAGGAAACAAATAATATTAAACAGTCAAAAAATTATTTAAGACAATTATGATTATGGAATGGGTCTTAATTTATTATTATCTCTGCTTTTTCAAAGAAAAGAAAAGAAATCAAGAATTTGTTAACATAAAAAAATGTACAAGTTTATTGAATGAATCGCAGAATGTGATTCATTCTCAATTCATCAAAAGGAAAAAATGTGATTTAGTAGTTGTTTGTTTACATTTCATAAAACATGGCTTCCTCGTTGTCCGTATCGTTGTTTATTCCGGATGCTGTATTTAATAAGTCATTAAAAGAATCATTCGTTCTTGGTTATTATCATATATCAGAAAATAACATCTTAGTGAATTGTACTACCATAATCAGACAACCAAAACAAGATTTCGATGCCATTTTCAATAAGTTGTGTAATTATAATGTTGAAGCTCAAGAGACAATACGATTTCTTGGTGTACTGTATTCGTCTGAGAAAAAGAAACATATTGAAATAGATTATTTAAAACGATATTCAAATGATATTGTATTTATACTTCGAATAAATGAAACATTGAGGTCCTTTCATATCGAACATTTGGTTGTATCTTGTTCTTATAATTTTAATGTGCAAGTGATAATATACGATGGATATAGCGTAGCTAATTCCCAGCTTTTGCCTTTAAATAAAAATGTTTGTTTTAGTGAAACTTGTGATAAGACGTTTGTCTCTTTCCTTGTTGGAACATGTCATGATTTCTTAAATAACTTTAGCAATGTTTGTCTGGAAGGAGTGTTAAATTTTATTCAAGTCAACACGAATAAAGTACTCCAGTTTAAAACAAAATTCCTATTTATAGCCATGTGGATAGCATCAGTCCTTTACAAAATCACATCGTATATGTTCAAGTGGTTAGTTTTCGTTTATAATTATTTAATAATTTGTTTCTCCGTGTTTGAATATAGGTGGTGTGGTATAGGGAAGGGGGAGAAGGCGTGGTTTTAGGAGTACCAAAACATTGTTGCATTAAAAAAAAACGGTACTTTTCGGTTAGCCGGGCGCCAGTGATATATATACATGTATATATACACACACACACACACATATACACATATCTAGTTATACATATATATAAATAAACATATATATGCATATATACATATATGTATGCATATATATACATATATATGTATATAGCAGTATATATACATATATCACTGGCGCCCGGCTAACCGAAAAGTACCAAAAAAACTAGTAGCCACTAAGTAGGGTGTAATATTTTGAGGCACAGATGTCATATACGCACCACATTGGCATGATTTTTTTTCCCCCGCCAATTTGGCAAAAACTGTGTTTTTTAATATTAGTTACAAATAGCTTGCAATAATAGCATGTGATTTTTTTATTTCAATATAAAAATAAAATAACATAATAAATGAAATAGCTTCTATTATTTAAAATAAAAAATAAAAATAAATAAATGATAGTTTGATATAAATAAATATTGATATACATAATAAAAACAATTTATAGAATTAAAATAAAAACAAATAAACAGCAATATAAACAAAATAACCGGGTTACCATGTGAGGCATAAAATTGTCATTTTGTTGCAATTGCGTCAATGTGCTGCATATATGACGTCTATGCCTATTTTGAACTGCCCTGAATGCTCAAAACCCCCTGTATGCCAATGGGCATTGGACAGTAATTTATCACATGTCATTTTAAAATAAGAAAAGTGAGAAGCTAAAAATTATTTTTATGTAATTAGTGTGTTTGATCAAGGTTCTTTGTAATTTGATTCTGTGTCTTTTTACTTTACCTTTCCAGATATTATTTTGTTTTCACAAAACAATCAATTTATGTAGTGTTTAATGAAATATAATTTAATTCGGTAGTATTCCGCTCTTTTCTAAAATCTAATTATGCATATTTTATCATCAGAATTAATTGAAGAAAACAAATGTTCACACTTTATTTTGGAATGTAACATATTATCTATTCCCATGTTTGCTTTCTTATAAAGGCTGTAGTTTTTTTAGAAAACTCATTATGGAAAAAATTAGAATTGCATTGGATTTCAACAACTGCAATTTTGTTTTAAATTCTTTATGTAGACGCTTAGTCTTTTTGAAATGATAAATGAAGCATTTTCTGACTAAATGAAGAACAATCTCCTTCTTCAAACTTCTATCATTATTTAAATTAAATCAAAACTGTTTGGTGTTACATTTTATTTGATATCCTCACATCTATCTGAAACCTTTAAAAATTAGCTTTTTGAAATTAATCCAGGTTACAGAAAACCAAGGATACATTATATGAGTGTATTTTGACACCATACTTATCCATTATTGGCAACAAGTTACACGATTTTGCAAGCAATTATTTTGCAGTTGATTTTTATGGTCAATGGGAAAAGTAAAGAAGCATAGTAATTTTTTCTTATCAGCTGTGTTTTTCTCCTACTTGCATGTTTTTTTTGAGGGGGTGAACAACTGAGTTACTACTAAAAATTATAACTTATTTCAAAATGCGATGACAAGATTCTTGCCTAAGATTTAGAAACCCTGCCCTAGATAATCTTACAGGTAGGAGCCTCCTGTTCAAGAAATTTTACCAATTTTACAATGATGCATTGGACACTACGAAATTAAGTTCACAAAAACTGAATGATACCAAAGTACATAACTTTTGAGGAAAATTGAAAAAAAAAAAAGTAAAAAGTATGGAAAGTTTGATTTAAATTAAAATGAAAATTAACTTTTAGCATAATTATTCTGAATGGTTGATGTTAATTTTTTCAATGATCCTTTGCCATGTTTTAATATTAAATTTAAATAGCATGTTAAATATATATACATAATTAAAGATGTTTGTATTGTCTTTCTCTCACCCCCATCTTCCCAATCTTTTGAACTGAAGTTTCAGAAGAAATATATTAAATAAGTTAAACTAAACTAAAACAACAAACAAACCTTTTTTTTCATATTTACTGTGTGATTTTTAAGAAGTATTAGCTAATTTATTTATAATTTTAATTGACTTTGATGCAAGTATCTAAGTTCTAAATATTTTACTTCTAATTTGAGTGCATTTTCAAGCTTAATTTAATGACAAATTAAACTATAAGTAAAAAATATTTATAACAGTAAATCAATTTAAAAAAAAATAGACCATATAAATATTTTATTATTCTTCGTAATTCTAATTTTTTCTCCCTTCAATTATAGGTGGCCTGAATACTTGATGCGGTTAACTTTATTAACTGCTTTAGGACAGCAATTCCATCAAAGATATCTCCATTGTGCAATTCTTTGTTCTAACTCCAAAGAAGTACCACAACTAAACCTTAAGTAAGAGTTTTATGTCTTTTTTTATTACCAATTATTTACTTAATCATCTGTATAATTTATGATAATTTTTTGTTTAGGGGCCTTGTTATAATTCAGTTTTAAGAAAGTTCCAAATATTATTAAACATGGATTTTAAGCATATTCTCTATGCATAAAAAATACATTACATTTTTAACATCTCTTGAAACAAAAGCCCAAATTTCAAGTGCATTTTATTATTAATACATGAACTGTTTGTGAAGCAGAAGTAAAAAACAAAGCTTACAATTAAAGTAAATTTTTCAATAAAATCAAATAATTTTGTACAAAACAAAAAAAAAATTATTGATCCTCGATACTAAATCCTGCAGTTTTTATTATGTTTAAAGAGCAAATTGTTTAATTTTTCAGAAAACTATCTCTGTTTTCAGTTCATTCAGCTTCAGTTTTGTTGTAAATGGAGAAAAAAAAAACATTTGAAATAATGTTTTGTTAAATTTTCATGCTAGCTCCAGTATGTTTCAGATTCTAATTTATGTTAAGTTCTGAAAATATTTATAATCATCAATAAATTGGCTATTTTGAAAATACCTGATATATAATATCCAATATTTTTTATATTTCTGAAAATAGCATGATATTTATGAACCCTGCATCATGCTTATGCATTATTGACATTAGATCACAATCTTTGGTGACAGATTTACTGTAAGTGGATGACGGAAAAATAATTGTAGTAGTATTTCTCTCATAAATTATAGTCGTACTTTTATCTTACCCAGGCACCAGTAATCGCCAATTTTTTTTTAATATCGCCAATCTTTTTTTTCTTGCTAATCTTAACATTAATAAATAACTAATAACCAAAACCAATATTTTAACATTGCAATGCAATATCTTAAAAAACTTCATAATTATAATAAACTTCATTCTTAAAAATAGCTAAAATATAAATGATAAAATACATAAACACAAACACATCAATACAAATAACAAAATCTCAAGAATCTAATTGAAATCAAAATTCAAATCATTTGAATTGAAAGGCTTGTTATTCAAATGATGCCAATTGAAACAAGATGTGGCAATTTATCACTGGCTTCCAGCTAACCTAAAAGTACATTATATAGTCTTATTTCTCTCATAAATATTTAAGTGCTCTTTAATTTTTAAAATTGATATTGTCTGCTGAATTTTAAGGTAATTTGACTTAATGTTAATAATTCATATTATAGGTGTAAAAATTTGGTATGTGCTATACTGTTTGATCTTTTATGTGGCTGTGTTATTACATATGCTTTACTTAATACTGACATATCAGAAGTGATGTTGAAAACTGCAATTTTGAAAACAAATGTAAGTAAAGACATCTTTTTTTTTCTGTTTGTTTTTATCATTTTTGTGTATAAATTTAAAACATAATAATCATTTTGTTCATCCTAAATGTTTATTTTAAGTATTGCTTCACTTTAATGTCTTTAAAGGGTACTTTATTACCCACTAGCTAATCCGCCCGGTGTTGCCTGGACCCGAGATAATTACAATCTCAGAGAAAGGCGTTAATCCCTCTAATAATGTCCCTCCCCATACCCGCAAATATAATGAATAATTTGTTCAAGAGAACCACCGTCACCTACATTAACGCAATCATTAAAAAAAGAATTAAATTTTTCTGATAATTAGAACATAACGAATACGCTACGCTAAAATAGCCGGCAGATGACACCCCTTCCCGACCTCAATTTCAAATCTATATCTTAATTAGTTACCTAAATTTTTGTTCATTAGTAAAAATTGGCAATTATTTCCTTTTATTCTCGCAAACTCAATGGAGGGATCGGCCCAAGAAACAGATCTCTTTGTAGTTCAGTTTTTAATGAAAGCAGATCCCTGTCTGAAACTTTCTTGGATCGTTTTCACTGGTGCCGGCAGATTTTTGGCAGTTTTTTGTATAAATTTTAAAAAATTACCAACCGAATTTTTCAAAAATCACATACTCAGATACAGAATATTTTTTTACATATGCTCAGAAATTTTCAAATTGATATCTCAATTAGTTTTCTTAAAATTTGCTAATTAGTAAAATAATTTTGAATTCGTTCATTTCCGGTTGCAAATCCAATGCGCCAGTTCGTTTCTTTCACCATTTTGATTTAAAAGATGTCATTTTAGAAGTGATGGTTAATGAGAATCTAATTAATATCTAGGCTAATTATCAAAATATTAAAATTCTGAGGCTCAGTTGCACGTGGCCAGACCTTGGACTATCCACACCTAAATTTCCAGACTTCTAGGTGGGCTAGATTTTGCTAGCCGTCGCCCACAGCAGGTCTGCCATTTGCAACTAAAATGCTACTAAAAGCGACTATTTTCAGCATCAGGCAACTATGGCTACTATTTTAGCCCAAAAACCTTCAAAAGCGACTATTTTGGGAGAAAACCAGGAAAAAGGAGACTACTTTCCAATTCCAGCTACTATTTTTGTAAAAAATAAAAAATATAATTCACCAGTTTCAGAATTACAAATTTTTTAACCCAATATTCCAACCTAATATTTCCGTATAAATTTGTTTTTTATTCAATTTTTAAAATATGTAAACTTCCAATTGAAATTTAAAAAAAAAAAATTTTTTTCAATCTAAATATAGTTTAAATATATCAATCATTCAAATTTCAGTAGGAAAACTAATTACTGACTTTTGGTTTGGCTACCACCCATAAGCCTTATGCTTTACAGTATATTTGTCCAATTTTTGATTGTTTTTAAAGGTATTTAACCCTTTAACTGCCATATGAACCCCAAACAATTAACTGTAGATTTGTTCACTAGGCAGCGTGAATCGTTTTTGTTTCTAACCTTTTATAAATGTTTCATACCAAAAATTTTAATTAAATTAATAAACGAGCTGAAATAAATCCTACTTAGAAATAAGAAAATCTTGTTTTCTATCGCAATTTTTCAATTTAATAACAGATTTAAAATATTGAGGAAAACATTTAAAATATTGCCTTTCTTACTTATTTAGATAGCTTTATTTGGCCCATTGGTGTCTATAAAATCAGACTTTAATTATGCTGATTTTGCTGTTTTATTTTACACAAATTTCTTCTAAAGAATAGATTAGTTATGTACACCTATTTTCTTTATCAAATGCATCCTTTTTTGATAAAGTCACTTTTTATTGGCCGATTTCTTGCTTCAGTTTTATTTTGTTTACAAAATGGAATTAAAATTGTAGCTAATAACATGCAATAAAAGTTTTATCGTTTTCAGTTACATCACAGTAATGCTCAAGTACAAGCTAAGCATATATTAAATTTAGTTTGGGAAAACCAAATTGCATTCTGATCCTACATTTCAGATGATAATTTAAATGATTTAAGAAGTTTCTTTTCTGTTTTTGTGTGTGTGTGATTTTATAATTAAAATACAAAAAGTAGCAAATTTGGATGGTAACATGTAAGGTAACTGTAGAGAAAGATGTGGATTTTCATTATGTTATTTTTATGGCAAATAAGGATTCTTGCCCTTCTTTTCTTAAGTTAGAATGCAACTATTTTGGCTACTATTTTTTTCATAGTAGGCTACTAAAGCAACTATTTTTTATGCCATTAGGCAGTGGCAGCCCTGCCACAGACACACACACAGAGCGAAACTTTCTTTTATTAATATAGATTTAAAAGCAAGTTTTAAGTGAAATTTTCTATAGCTGGTCTGTCCAACCTTTTGTCTTCCTCAGACTATACTTCAGGGAAAAACTAGTATATTGTGACCATCACCAAACATTCTTCTATATAAATCAAATCATTTAAATGTTTTAAATAGTACAAGAAATTACATGGATGTAGCAAATAGTTCTTTTTTTAAAAATATATAAACATCCATTATACTTCGTCATGGTCATTGAACTGTATGCATTTAAACTGGAGAATTGAGCATCACATTTTCGAACAAATCATTGAATTTCAGTATTTTGTTTTAGATGCCTGCAATCAAAATAGTATGATAATGTATTTTTATATTAGGGATGCTAAGCGTGAAGTTTTGTTGAATTCTGTGCATTTAAATTGCCGATATAAACATATTAATATTTCAAATAAATCCTTGAATTTTGGCATCCTTGCTTAAATGAGATCCCGCTAAAAATTGAATGACAATCTTTTTCTATCACAAGATTCTAAATTTGATGTTTCATTGAATTCTGCCCACATAAACTGGAGATATAAGCATCACATAAATTGAACAAATGATCGAATTATGGTACCCCCTTTTGGGGGTTTTTGCCTGAAAACTAATCAGTACAAGTTCTCATAAGGATAGAACGTCATATCAGATTTCATCCTATTCTATGCAGTAGTTGGTGAGTTAGAGTGCCCTCAAAATTTATATCGCATACAGACAGACACAGACTTATGGACAGACATTTTCTAAAAATAGTCAAATCTTGTTCAGGATCTTCAGGTTCGTGTTCTAAAAAAAAAATTCTGTCGAAAACCAGAAATCGAAATTATTCACAAATCCGTATTTTTTTCTTCTATAGATTCTATATAGATAATAGAGTTCTATTTTAGATAAAATGTTTATGGATTACTTTTCTGTATATAAAATTATGCTACTATAATTTAGATGTAGTAAAAGATGTTTTATTATTAGTATCAGAGTATTTGAAAAATTACCAGAAACACATCATGCTATTAAAAAATTTATGCACATAAATAATAAAACATCAGTTTATGTTTAATTCTTTTTCTATTTAAATTTTTTTTAAAATATATGTATAGTTGAAAATTATTTTACTTTTGGAAGAAAAGAATATTCTAATATTCGGCTGCTGAATATTCGGTATTCATCCAAATGACTATTTGTCACATCCCTAATACTTAGTATAAGGTAAGATGTTTTAATTTTTTAGTAAATTTAAGATCTCAAATAATTTGATGAAAGAAAATGACCATTTTAACAAACATCTTTTACATTCCACTAAAATTAGTACAGTTTTAAAAATATCATTATTTATTTTTTCATAAAATCATCATTTCTGTGAAGTAAGTATGAAACTGCTTTGGCATAAATTGACAATTCTTTTATTTACTGTAACTATCTCTTGATCTTGAATAGAACAAAGATGAATTTATTGAAATTGAATATGTAGTATAAAAACAAGAGAATTTGTTTCGGTTATTGTTGAATATACCAAAAAGTTATCCTTTCATTATCAGAATAATAATACCTGAATTACTTTGATTTTGTTAATAACACGAGAAATTTATTTACATGAGAAATTAATTGTTATTGTTATTTTTCAGTAAATTTTGTTGTTCTCCTCAGATTTATTTTTATATCATATTTTAAAAAGCTTATTTTTACTTCAGGGTATTGTTGGAGGTCTCCAGAATTTGATCAATTGGCTTATGGGTGTCCCTGCTGGCTTAAAATTAAACATACCTCTAAACAGTGCTCTAGGAAAATTTTTCCTATATCACATATATTTGTGGGAATGTAAGTATTTTTTTTATGAAATTCCTTATCAGTATTTCTCTAAAAATAATTCAGTAAGTTTTTTTTGCATAAGCATACAAATAGCAATCACCTAATAATAAAACTTGATTGTACTTTTATATGTTTTTATCTAAATTCAATATATGTTGTTTTATTTCATCTAATAATAATAGTCAGTAGCTTCTTATACACTAACATGTATCTAGAAATAGATCATCTTTTTTGTACCCCACATGGTTTTACCATTGCTGGGTTAACTGCTCTCTGTTACCAATCACCTGATGATGAGAACTGCTTATTAATTGCTCTCAAAACTATAATAGTTTAAATCTTATTTTCAGTTTACCATTCTTCAGGCGTTAGTATTGATTTTTTGGAGAGCAATAGTAGCAAAAATGTGCTCTTATGCTATTATCTCAAAAAAAAAAAAAAAAAAAAAAAAAAAATCAATACTAATGCCTGCAGATTGGTAAACTGAAAATAAGATTTAAATACAATACAAGCATTATACAGACGGAATGTTCTGTTTTTTAGATTGTCTATAGTAGTTTGTTTTTACTCACCATCTGGAAAAAAAAGGGAAAAATACCTGCTTCTATATATTTTTTATCTCCAGCTAATTTTTCTTTCCTGTATATGTTTTTTCCTTTATTTCAAGACAGAATAGTAGCCATTTTAATAAATAATGAAAAAGTGTAATACTTGAATAGGTAATTTCAACAATTTTGATATTTAGAAATGAAGGTTTATACAATGAAACTAGAAGTGTCTAAAGAAAAAGAAAACTATTGCATAATTTTGCTTAACTCGCTGCAAAATTTCAGAAAGGTTTGTAAATCAGTTTGCTTTATATATATATATATATATATATATATATATATATATATATATATTCACAAATATTTCATTCATATTTGTTGCTTGAGAAGTGGAAATGCTGACATATTTAGATTTTCCTAGTAAGCTATTTTCATAAATCATGAATAATTAAATTTATCTTAATAAAAATTTTAGTGCCCCCAGGAGATTTAATGCCCTATGCAATAACCCTAACCAATGTGATCATGCAATATCTCAATGTGTTGTTTCATTTCCCGTCATTCTGTCACACATTACAGCTACTTTTTCCATTCACATAAAATTATTTCAAAAATATTTTTTATTGACTAAAAACTGCTTTGTATTCCTTCGTCATCTACTATAGACAGTATTACATTTATCCTAAAGAAACATTTTGTAGAACTCTTGGAATTAGGGTAACCATGATTTTAACCAGACAATTAAAATCAGTGATTTAAATCATGATTTTAATCAGGTGATTTAAAAAAACCTTTGATTAATCTCAAACTCAAACATATATGTGGTATTATGTTTAGCAATAAATACTTTAACCACAACACAGATTTTTCAAATATAATGTAAACAAAATAGATTTAATAAAATAACAATAATTACAGCTGAGGATTGGATTCACACACAACTATATAACTGGGTTAATATTCCTGAAAGATATAAACATTCATATCTTAATACAAATATAATTAGCAATCTTCTCCAAGCATTGCATAAACATTCCACCAACAACTATATCCAAAATCTTTAGAACAACTGCTCGTGCTTGTGTGCTTTTCTTGGTCTTGTGTGAACTCATTGCCTTTTATCACTGCTCATGCATATTATTAATTCATTGAGTTAATGTTATTGTTGTTCCCACATTTTTGGTCATCCTGATGTTCTGGCGACCTCGTCAGATCAATACTTCTTATATAATTTGAATACTACACTATGAACTTATACAACACTATAAAACAAAACAAACAAAAATAACTAAATTAAAACTCAGGATACTTCTTCATACATGCTTTGCCTTTTGCATGACACGGACAGTAACAATTTTCATAGCTGCTTCTTCTTTGCTTATAACCATTGAAAATAATAGGAGGTACATAGTTACATTTGGCATGATTCTCAATACCTTGTTCATTTCTTCCATGGGATGTGGTTTCATATCTTTTGTAATCAAATTTATCTGTAAAATAGGGTTCTCGCTTCCTGTCATTCCAAAAATAATGACTTCTTTGACGCCTGTCTTGTTTACGGTATTCATGAATATTATGGTTTTTTCTATCTTCATACTGCATGTACTTTTTGCGGTATCTATGATTTCTATCAACAAACTTTTCTTTTGTATAAAATGATTTCACTTCATTTCCGTATTGGCAATCATGTTTCTTAAAACTTTCATGAAATATTTCTTCATTTTCATTTTTTCTTTTTATATTACTTCCTTTAATCTCCTTTCTTGTGCTTGTTGAATTATAATACTTTCCGTTTTTTGTTATTTCATTTTCATCTTTTGATTTGGTCTCGTGAGTTGAGTGAATTTTATCTGTTTTCACCGTGCATGCTAAATTTATCTTGAAATTATTTTCTGAATTATTTTTATTCATAATACCAATCATTTCGTTTTCTTCTCCTGAACTATTTGCTTTTGATACTTTCGCTTTATTGTATGAATTGGCAACATAATTTAATTTTTTATCGGAATTTTTCACAACTTTAACGTAATCTACTTGAAATTTATTGTGCTCGCCGACAATTTTAATTCCCTCTTCATTTATCGGCAACTTTAAATTGCTGATCACATCTTGTCCTATTACAATATCGTATGCGAGAGATTTTGAAACATAAAATTTCATTGATATAAGAAACCCAAAAACACATATTTCATACACAAAATATCCAATTAGATTTACAGTTTCTCTGCCAATGTCAGTTAATAAGATATCAACAGAAGACAAATTTGGCAACCCAATATTGGCATAACATTCATAACTGAATAAGGAAATATTGCTGCATGTATCAAACAATAGATTTGCTTCTTTGCCTTTGATATTAATTATTAGACTTATTTCTGATTCGAATTTTAGAAATGCTAGCTATTTTCTGTACATCAGAATTAGAATTGTGATTTTGGCGATTATAATTTCGATAGTTTTCGGTAGAGTCTTGACTGAACTCATTAGTTTGATCGTTATTGCTATCATTACACTGAGACGCTATGTGGCCATGAGAGTTACATTTAAAACACCTAATTTAAGCTTTATTCTTTTTGTTTTGGTATTGGGTGTGAAAGAAAGATTGTGAATTTTTGTTTTTGCTTACTTCGGGTTTTCTATCTTCAAAGTGGTGTGAAATTCGATTCATAGTTTTAACGTTATGTCTCGCCGCATCATAATCGTCTAGCTTATTTACTAATAGATCTGCATTTTTAATTTTTGGAAGATCATCAATAAAATGTTCCTTCATTTCTACAGGTAACCTTCGCTTAATTTGATTAACTACTATTAGTTCTTTTAACAATTCATAATCAGTCAAAACCGCTAATCCATTCTTCCAAATAATTTCTTAATTCAAGTGCTAAATCACGCCAAGTGGCTGAAGATTCTTTCTTATGTGACATTAATTTCTGCCTAAATTCTTCTGGCATCATTTTGAACCGTTTAAGTAGTAAATTTTTTACATAATCGTAATTATTTGCTAACGTTTCTGGCTTTCTAGCTATAATATTGGCAATTTCCAATGGAATTAAACTTAACAAATGCACGACCCAATTTTCTTTTACTATATTCATTCGAGAAATTTGTCTTTCAAACAAAGCTAAATAAATACTAATATAACTTTTGCCGTCAAAATGAGACATTAATTTGAACAAATCTGGTTGCTTACCTGAACCAGCTATTGCAGATTCGCTCACACTTTTCAAATTGTTTGAAGCTCCATTTTTCTTAATTCATACTCCATTCCTACTTTCTTTTCCTCTAATTTTGTTTCTGCCTCTAGTCTTCCTTTTCTGCTTCTAGTCTTTTTTCTTCCTTTTCAGCTTCTAGTCCTTTTTCTTCCTTTTCTGTTTCTAGTCTTTTTTCTTCCTTTTCTGTTTCTAGTCTTTTTTCTTCCTTTTCTGTTTCTAGTCTTTTTTCCATTTCTTGTCTCTCAGCGGCAATGACTTTGAGTCTAACTGTAACGAAATTTTCTTCATAATCTTCTGATTCGGTTATCAACTTTATCACATCAATAATTCTTGAATTCTGTGGCACAACTACACGTAGTTCATCTCATAATGTTAAGAAGTCTGCTTTTCTAGCTTTATTAAGAGCTGACATTATTTAACTTCTTTAAACTTCAACTGAATAAAATATTATAGTAACTTATAGTAGATCTGATTACGGAACTTTTATTCATAGAGTACTTCAGACAAACAGCTTAATTTTTTCATATTATCCAAATAATGACATAAAGTCAAATCACGATTTAAAATTGCTTTATATTCATACAAACAAAACAGATTTAATAAGATAACAATAAATACTGCTGAGGATTGGATTCTGTTGGAAAACAACGTTCATTTTCTCCTCCCCGCACATATGGCGCATGCGCGTACAGTTACGATGATGATGCTCCGAAAGCGAGAGCAGTTGTTACTTTAAGAAAGATGTCGGCGCTCAGTCGCATACGAGCTGTATATATTTTGTCTTCGTTTAATTGTAAATAAATGTCTTATGTCATGCTATTCTGCAAACTCTGCTTGCCTCATACACCTACAAATGGTTATGGGCCCAGAGACGCTACTTCACTGCGCTATAATTAGCAGAAATTATTTTTAATTCGTACATTCGGATTTGGAACTCTTAAGCCTAATCGAAAGTAAGAATTGTTCTTCATTCTGTTTATCATTTGCATTATTTCTGGCTGTGAGAGACTCTGCATAATTATGTCTCATGTAACGACAATTGAAAAGCTCGGAAAAGATAATTTTGATAGCTGGAAGCTTCAAATCGAAGCTGTATTAATCAAAAATGATCATTGGGATTACGTAATTGGTAAAGAAATTAAACCGGCTGAAGGAACCACCGAAGAAAAGAAGTGGCTCCAAGCTGATCAAAAAGCTCGTGCAGATATAATTCTTTCTATAAATCCTAGTGAACTGAGTCATATAAAGCATTGTACGACTTCAAGTGCTGTATGGAATAAGCTGAAAGATGTTTATGAATCGAGGGGACCCGCAAAGAAAGCAACTCTGTTAAAACAACTTCTGTTTAGAAAAATGTCCATAAATGAAACGATGGCTGATCATTTAAATATTTTCTTCGAAATAGTTGATAAACTGAAAAATATGGAAATAGAAATCGCGGATGATTTATTATCAATTCTACTTCTATATAGTGTTCCTGAGAACTTCGAAAATTTTAGATGCGCTATAGAATCCAGAGATGAGTTACCTAAACCCGAATCTTTGAAAATTAAGATGCTGGAAGAATGGGATGCAAGAAAAGGAAAATCCACTCAGGATTCACAAAACGCATATTATATAGAAAATAAAAAAAATAATCAAGAACAGAAGAAGAATGAAAAATGGAAAATGAATCCAAATAAAAATTTTTCCTCGGAAAGGTGTTACCGAAATTTCAAGTGCAATTATTGTTCGAAAATGGGGCACAAAGCTTCCGAATGTAGAAAGAAAATAGCTGATAAAAAGCTTACATCTTTAAATAAAGGAAATCAAGGATCGATGATAGCCACTAATTGTGAAAAACCGACTAGTATGGCATTTAATGACGCATATCAAGAACCTTCTGCATGGTGTTTAGACAGTGGATGTACATCTCACATGTGTAAAGATAGAAATTTATTTACAGAATTTCAACCTCGTACGAATTCTACTATACAGCTTGCAGTGGATCAAACAGCGAAAATTACAGGAATAGGAACAGTTTGCATTACAGTACCTAACGGTGGTGGAATTACTAATCTCACACTCAAGAACGTTCTATGTGTTCCAGAATTAAAGTGTAATTTGCTCTCAACATCTAAAGCAACAGCCAATAATCGTTCAGTGATTTTTAAAGAAGGATTTGCTAAAGTCATCGAACCGAATGGTTCTACACTAGTACATGCTGTTCATCATGGGGATTTATATTACGTATACCCAAGCATCGAGAGAGCTGCGATAGCAGAGGTAAGTGAATTTCTAAAATGGCATCTTAAATTAGGTCATTTAAATGAGTCTGATTTAAAAAGACTTAAATCAAAGAATATGGTTAGAAATTTCAATTTCAATGATAATGAGTCTCTTAAGGACTGTAAAATTTGTATTCAAGGTAAACAAACTGTGCGTTCTTTTCCTAAAGAATCGAACTTTAAAAGTGACGATTTATTGACTCTTATACATTCAGATTTGTGTGGTCCTATGAGAGTTCCATCCCACGGAGGATCGCGATATTTCGTTACTTTTATTGACGATAAATCCCGTTACATTGAAGTCAGTTTTCTTAAAACCAAAGATGAGGTTAAAAATGCATTTGTTAAATACAAAGCAGCAGTTGAAAATCGTGTAGGAAAGAAAATAAAAATTCTTCGTACGGATAATGGCAAAGAATATTTCGGAGAAGAATTTAATAAATATATCGAAGAAAGCGGTATAAAACGAGAATTTTCATCACCACTAACTCCGCAACAGAACGGAACATCAGAGAGGGCCAATAGGACTTTAGCTGAAATGGCGAGGTGTTTACTATTACAAAGCAATCTCCCACAATCTTTTTGGGCTGAAGCTATTAATTGTGCGGTATACATACGTAATCGCTGTCCTTCGCGACGTTTAAATGAAAACAAAACACCCTACGAAGTATTTTTTGGCATCAAGCCAACTTTATCATATTTTAAAATATTTGGGCAAAAATGTTTTGTACTAAATAAAAGACAAAGTAAAGGAAAATTTGATCCTAGGTCAGAAGAGCATATTTTTGTTGGATATTCAAATGAATCAAAAGCGTACAGGCTGTGGAATAAGAATTCCAGAAAAATTGTTATAAGCCGAGACGTCCGATTTATTAACGAATTTGAAAACGATTTACCTTCAAACAGTGAAATAAAATTAATTTTTCCCTTTTCTCAAAATAATGAAAATAAAACAATTACGCAAGAATCAGAAACATCTTCTCCTCCCGTCAAAAATGAACCAGACAGCTGTGGCGACAGTGATGTTGATATGCAATCGGATGAAATTTCCGACCCCCTTTCTTCCTCTACAAGAGCGCGCGGGCGGCCGAGAAAATTAAAAACTGGTAAAAGAGGTAGACCCAGAAAAGAATTTAAAATGATAATTCCAAAAGATGAAAAATCTCAAGCTGTAATGGAAAATTTATTTTCTGACCCATGTCCGGAATTTTCTGAAGCTTTAAACGGACCTTTTAAACAGGAATGGATAGATGCAATGGAATTAGAATTTAATTCTTTAATGCAAGAAAATGCATGGCAAATAGTTGATAGGCCAAAACATAAGAAAATTATAGGAAGTAAATGGGTTTTAAAAACTAAATATAAACAAGACGGGTCAATCGAAAAGTTTAAGGCGAGAATAGTTGCAAAGGGGTGTTCTCAAAAACCAGGAATTGATTTTGAAGAAAATTTTTCGCCTGTAGCCAGATTAAGTTCGATCAGAACTGCGATCGCTTATGGTATTCAAAATGGTTTTACAGCTTATCAATTAGATTTTATTATGGCTTATGTAAATGGTGATTTAACTGAAGAAGTATACATGGAGTTACCTGAAGGTTTTAAATATGAATCTAATGTTGACAAAGTTTGTTTATTAAAAAAATCCCTCTACGGATTAAAACAATCAGGTCGACAATGGTTCAATAAATTAGATGAAAAATTAAAACAAATGAAGTTTAAATCACTAAATGCTGATAAATGTGTTTATTTTTCTAAATCTCCAATTGAAGCAATTATCATTGTTTATGTTGATGATCTCATAATTCTTACTAAATGTAAACAAGATTATGAATATATTAGAGATGAATTATCCAAATCTTTTAAAATGAAAGATTTAGGTTTGTTACACTATTGTTTGGGCATAGAATTTATGCAAAACGGGGACAGTATTAAAATTACTCAAAAGAAGTATATTGAAGATATTCTGAGCAAATTTAATATGCAAGAATCAAAATCAATATCTACACCTTTTGATAACAATGTGAAGCTTACTAAAGATATGTGTCCCAAAACTGAAGAAGAAAAGTCTGAAATGAATAATATTCCTTATCGTCAACTAATTGGTTCTCTTATGTATTTATCAGTAGCAACTAGACCTGATATAACTCATGCTGTGAATTTCCTAAGTCAATTCAACAACAATCCAGGCAAACCTCATTGGATAGCTGCAAAAAGAGTTTTAAGATATCTAAGAGGTACTCAAGATCAAGGACTGATTTTTAAGCGTGATACTAAGTCCTTAGTTGCATTTGTTGATGCTGATTGGGCTTCAGATGTCAATGATAGAAAGTCCTATACTGGATACATTTTTAAATATGCTGGTGGTGCTATATCTTGGGAATCGAGAAAGCAACGAACTGTTGCATTATCCACAACTGAAGCAGAATATATGGCTTTATCAGAGGTTGCTAAAGAGACTTTACATCTCAGACGGTTCTTAAATGAACTTTCTCCTGAAATAGTGTCTGCACCTACTTTAATATTCTGCGATAATCAGTCTGCTCAAAAATTAGTAAGAAATCCAATTTATCATTCTCGCACAAAACATATTGACATTCGCCATCACTTTGTGCGCGAAATATATGAGAATGGAGATATAGAAGTTAAATATCTAGAAACTGAAAATATGGCAGCTGACATTTTAACAAAAGCTTTAAGTACCTATAAACATAAGAAATGTTGTGATTTAATAGGACTAAGTGTTTAAAAACATTCAATGTTATTCTGTATCCTTTTTCCATATAAGTTTAAAGTATATACTGTTTGTATTTGTAATTTTATATTTTGTTTCTCTGTAATTTGCATATAATATTTGCATAATAGGAGAGTAATTAATGCCTTGTTAAGAAAATGCACGTTGTAAGGGGGGAATTGTTGGAAAACAACGTTCATTTTCTCCTCCCCGCACATATGGCGCATGCGCGTACAGTTACGATGATGATGCTCCGAAAGCGAGAGCAGTTGTTACTTTAAGAAAGATGTCGGCGCTCAGTCGCATACGAGCTGTATATATTTTGTCTTCGTTTAATTGTAAATAAATGTCTTATGTCATGCTATTCTGCAAACTCTGCTTGCCTCATACACCTACAGATTCACACACAACTATTGGGTTAATATTCCTGAAAGATACAAACATTCATATCTCAATACAAATATAATTAGCAATCTTCTCGAAGCATTGCATAAACATTCCACCAACAACTATATCCAAAATCTTTAGAACAACTGCTCATGCTTGCGTGCTTTTCTTGGTCTTGCGCAAACTCATCGCCTTTTATCACTGCTTGTGAATATTATTAATTCATTGAGTTAATGTTATAGTTACTTCTGATAATTCCCACACACACACACAAATATATATATATATATATATATATGTATTAAATGGCATGATAAAGTATTGAAATATAACATAATTTGCAATGTTTCTAAAGAGGATTTACCTTCTAAATAAAAGAAAGAAGCTTTAATTATTAAAATGCAATGAGCGTGTAAATAGTATGTTTTTATCAGGTGTAAAAAACATTTAATTTAAAATTGATATTTAATTAAATCGATTGTAATTCACATTGTCACAACTTTCTTTGAATTATCAAATTAATTGCACTTACACATAAAATAAACACAACAAGCATAATAAATAACCATATATAAAAGAATTATTCTGCTATTTTCTCATTCTACTTTCACAAATAAATACCAGCTAAAGGAGAATGAAAGAATGATAACATCTGCTCAATAGTTATTGTGAAAGAATGAATAATAGAAAGAAAAATTAATATCTAAAATACTAAGCATAGCAAGAAATAGAAAATAAATATATAAAGGAATTGAAAGAATATTTTCTAACTTGTGCACTCTTATACATTAAATAAAAAAAATAGTTAGGGAAGAAAAAGGCAGCATTTTTTTTTTTTTTTTTTAATTCAGAGCATTATGCCAACAATTGCCACTGCTTGTGTAATACTGCTGATACTTAATATTTTGAGAAGTTAATGGGGATGGCAGGTATGAGTGACCATTCTTATGAGTTTATTTACTCTGTGTGCATGTAGAAATTAACAAATGCAATTAAATTTCACACATATATATATATATTTTTAGTTGACATTGCATATTTGTGTTTAAATTTATGAAATTATAGTAATTTGACAAAGTATAAGTTCAAGAGGTACTATAAAATTATTCTATTAACTAATGAAATTACTTGTTTGCAGTTTCATTATTTTTATTATTACTAATTATAATTTTATTAATTAAAGCATAAACATATGGATTATACTCCTTAATATCATCTGTTAAATGTTTTCGAAATCTACAATTTTTGTTAGCCATTCAAATCCTTAACGCAGGGAAAAAATGATTAAAATCTGATTTAAATAAAAAAAAAATATTTTAATTTAAAGAATCTGATTTATTATTATTATTTTAAATCATGATTTTTTTTTACACCTTACTTGGAATTGTTTTAATTCATGTGTTGGCCTTTCTGTAACTTTACTTTCTTTGCCAGAAATTTTAGATATGATGAGTTCTAATACTTTTGTAAATTTGTTTCATTAATTTTGGAATACCATATACATACTATTTTAACAATGATATTATTTATTTTAATGTTTATCTTTTTATTTTATTTATTATCTTAAATATTTTTTATGTATGATCTTTCTACCCCCATGAATGCTTCATTTATGTTCATATATTAGTTTAAATTCCAAAGCAATAAGGTAATTTGTCACAAATCTTTTTGTGCTTGGGAGAGATAGTAGTTAAATTGATTATTTCAATATCAACGTGCAAAAAATTGAGGCAATAATTAGATCAATTAAACACTGGATCGGTAAATAATTTTTACTCTGCATAAAATCTTTAATAATGTAATTTATTAAGGTATTATTAGACTAAAAGGGAAGTTAGTGTTGTAAATGTTTTACTGATTAAATGCTTAAAACTAAGGGAAAAAAAAAACACTTTGTCAGTTAAACATTAATTTTTGATCAATGTTCTCATTCAATATTGTTTTCCATTTTTTATATGTTGGTTACAGATTTAAAACTTTATTGTCTAATATTGTATTGATAACTGAAATCATTAAACTGTTATTTTATGAGGATTATGGTTTTACTTTTTGAGTGCATGTTCTGTATTAGTTCTGTTCTTTTTATTATTTTAACCCTTTTTTTAATTTAATTAAAAGTGTTACTTTTGTGCAATTTGTTTGCATATTATAAATCAATTTTCATGTATAAAAAATCAGCTGTATTTTATATTCTATCTAAAGACTATTTCAATAATTAATTTTTATTAATTTTGTTTATTATTTTTTAGCCTATATGATGGTTGTGCAACCGCTGTTTTCTTTTATCTTTAAGATGTCTACTATAATTGGAATTTTCGGGCTGACTTTTGTTCTGAGCCTTTTAAATGATTTAATTTCACTAGCCACAATCCATATCTACTGCTTTTATGGATATGCTGCTAGGTATGTATTTTATTTATTACTAGCTGACCTGCACGGCATTGCCCGGGCCCATGATAAAATTAAACAAACCTAAAGTTTTTATGATTTTATATCTTTAACCCGATTTAGTATGAAATTATTTATTTAAAAGTGCTGCGCAAATGAGGAAAATCCTTTATTTCCACTTTCAGCTGATAGGGGATGCATTCTGATATAAACGAACCTCCAACACGTGTGCCTGCTGCCTGTGGCACCATGTAGTAGGCGTGCAGCGCACACGCTGCAAAATCTTTTAGTTCCACTTTCCACTACCAGGGGGTGCACTCTGTTTTAAACAAATCAAATTCCAAACGAAACTCTGACATATGTAGCAGGCATGCTTTGGAAATCCTTTAGTTCCACTTTCCACCACCAAGGGGTGCAATTTGTTCTATGCGACATGTGTACCCATTGTATCAAGGTAGTTGCATGAACCAATTCCCGTCAAAATCGGGTCCATAGAACTTGAGAAAATGATGCACCGCTTGGCAGTGGAAGGTGGAACTAAAATCTGTAACGCGGTCGAAAACAAAGTTGAATCATCCAAACACCGTTGTGATCGGGCCCATAGAGATAGAACACGAGATAAGAATGCAAATGCTTAACAGCAAATCATTTACTTTGATTGTTGGTATACATCAAGTAAATACGGGTTGTGTACTTTTATTAAGAACATAAATTTAATTTTTATGAAAATCATTATTTGAAATTTCCAGTATTCTCTATATTTAACATTTATAAAACGCTACAAGAGAAGCTAAAAATGTTAAATTTCTTAAATGGAATTTGTTTTGTGTAAATAAGAGCAAGGCGTTAACCCCCCTCCCCCTCTCCATACCCGCAAATATAACAAATAATTCGTTCAAGAAAACCACCTTCTCCTACATTAGCGCAATCATTAAAAAATAATTATATATTTCTGATAATTAGAACATAACGAAGATGCTATTCTAAAATAGCCGCCAGGTGGCATCCCTTCCCATCCTCAATTTCAAATCTATATCTTAATTAGTTGTCTTAATTTTTGTTCATTAGTAAAAATTGGCAGTTATTTCCTTTCATTTTCGCAAACTACATGGTAGGATCAGCCAGAGAAACAGATTTCTTTGTAGTTCAGTTTTTAATGAAAGCAGATCCCTGTCTGAAACTTTCTCGGAATTTTTTGACTGGCACTACCAGATTTTTGGCTGTTTTGTGCAAGAATTAAGAAAAATTACCAGCCAAATTTTACAAAAATTACATTGTTGTATGCAGAAAATTGTTCTACATATGCCCAGAAAATTTCAAATCGATATCTTAATTAGTTTTCTTAAAATTTGCTAATTAGTAAATGAATTTCAAATTCATTCATTTCTATTTGCAAATCAATAACAGGTGTTCTTTTCTTTAGCCATTTGTCATGATAAGTTTCATGACATTCTCATCGCACCGCGATGTCGTCATTTTATTAGTGTATAACTCCATATTTTTATTATTAATTCTAATATTTTCCCTCAAAATTTAATTAATGTTTTATTTCCACTTTTCGGCATTTATTCTTAACTTTTATGTAACGCATACTTTGGTTCTTTCCAACGCATCGTTCGTGTTTTGATTTTATCACGACGATTGGTTGATCGGTTTCTCCCCACATCGGCTCGGTAATTCACCTGTCGCTGCAACGCAGATTCCATCGAAACCGCGGGCCGATGTTTTCTTCGCATGTCACCGCGATAAGTTTATCGCCCTTTGGCATTCGACGCGTGCGGCGGTTTGCTGGTTTTTCGTCTCCAGGCACGCAGTGCCGGTTTTTCACCGTTTGTTCATCTTCAGTTACGTTAGCGCAGCCAGCGGAGTAGGTTGTTTTTTTGTGAGAGGTTTTCCCAACTCCCCGGAGTCGCACCAGGGACTTGTGTTAAAGTAAATTAAAAATCAATTATCAAGATGATTTTTTTTGTTTGTGATTTTTTTTTTCAAATACACGTCATACCTATATACCATTTCATGGCTTCAAGAAATCAAGATGAATTATTCCCAATTTGTTGACGCACGTGTCCGCATGCAAGAATTGGTGAGTCCTTTCCATATTTTTATTCTATATGTACGACACCAGCCTTTTTAAGTGAGAACGCAGCGAAAGTGAACCTGCGGATTAATATATCAAGTATCATTTAATTTAATAAAAATAAATATGCCACGATCAAGTAATATCCTTAAATTGAATTAGAGCACGTGGCCAGCAACGTTTACAGATATAATCACCACGCAAGCATAAAACAAAGTTTAAAATTTCAATTTATTTAACCTCTGCAATAATAATATGCATTCCATATATCGTACAAGTCTCTTCTACCGTCACATGGTGCCTTGTACCACCTCGTCTGTTCTAATTTTTGTGATCGTACATCGTAAAAACGTCTATAAAACAGCAATTTTTTTTTCTCTCATCTTCAAGTGTAAATTCATATATAATTAAAGTAAATGCAAGATTCAACTAATTTCATCAATATTTTAAATCATATAAGTAAATAGAGAAACAAGAAACCTAATTTATAGTGTTATTATAAAAAAATTCAACAAGAGTAACGTTTGATGTATAGTGATTTTTTTTCCAACGAAGATTTTTTTTACATGTGGTGCTGACTATTCAACGTTCTCTATCTTCAGATTCAACCTTTTTAGGACTAAATATAATCATCTCACATGTTCATTGTGATTTTTTTTTCTCCTATCCACTGGGCTGCCTAACGTAACTCAGTTCCAGTCAATTTTTTTTTACAATATTTTTTTTAATTTATTTACACTTTCAACCTTCCAAACATAAGCATGGATTCAATGCCTATGTTCAAGCTCCTATCAGACACAGCAGCTGAAATCTACAGCACCATTGAAAAAGATGTAGCGTATTATGCTGAAAATTCTGATTCACCAGAAAAACTATTCACACCAAATTTTCAGAAATTTGTACTTAAATCACTAAAATGTTCCCTTCAACCGTTTACAGTTTTATTCAAGGAGTTAAACACTGAAATCACCCAAGTAATCAACGAAAAAGACAATCTAAAAAATCTTAACCAAAAACTCATTGAAAGGCTTCGCAGCCAGAAAGAACAACACACCCCCAGTCTGCATGATGCTGAGACACAAGTGGAAGAATGTGATCTGCCTAGTCATTAGAATGTTAGTACAAAATCAGTGCAAACAGAGCACACAGATACTTTGTCCAGTGATACTAATACATGCGGGAGTGTGAACCACATTCTCAATTCATCTTTTAACTGCTCGGTAAATTCTACAGTATGTATGGACAATTCAATAAATGAGCAGTCATCAAAGTTAAATAAAGTCATAATTTATAATTTAAATGAAAATTGCAGCACTTCGGACATCATTTTAGCAATATGCGATATCATTGATGGCGAAATCCCATCAATCAATTTCGTAAAGAAATTTCAACGCAAGGACTCTAATAAATTTAATTTTGTAGTTGAAGTCCCACATCATATTGCTAAGGTAATTACAAACAGAAAATTTCTCAAGATAAATGAACAAATGTGGACAGTGAAAAGATTTATTAGAGTCATTAGATGTTTTAATTGCCAAGGTTTCAACCACATTGCAGCAAAATGCACAAAAGCTAAGATTTGTGCTTGGTGTAGTGAAGCACACGACACCGACAAATGTACAAGACCCCCCAAATGTAATAATTGTGTTAGATATAATAAATTTCAACATCATAACTTCAATACAGCTCACCCGGCATTTTCCACTAAGTGTGAAGCAATAAAACTGTATATAATGCAAGTGCGGCTAAGGATAAATAGTAAAGCGTCAGAAAATAGCAATATTTCAAATTGCTCAAGTTTCAGTGCTCCACATCCAAAGTCTCCTCAATTTAAATTCTAAGTGTTGTGTCTGACAAAGCTTTCCGTAGAGTCCAATGGAGTGGCTCTGTCAAGATTTATTTCTTGACAACTGTTGGCTTTTGCCAGTCACAAATCATCACTCACAATAATAAAATTCAACCAACTTAAATTAATTATTAAATTTTATACCTGTTTTCCTGTACATAATGTGTTGCAGTCATCATCTTGTGATCTTTTTGTGACCAAGAAATGTGAGGTATGCTGAAGAAACTTTATTCCTGTGAAATGATTTTCCTTTTTTAAAGTCACGAACTGGTGTGTTAACATGAACTGTTCCTTCGTAACAGAGTTTTTACAAGAACTGGTTCGTTATTTAACTTTACCTACATTTCAATCATAACTTTATTTTTGTTTATTTCAAAATACTTTGTTCTCTGTTGATGTGGTTCCTGAAACAATACATCTGTAATTTTTTTTTCTTACAAATTAATGATAAATTTCCTTACATAAATTTTTGTGTTTTAATCATTCCTTTTCAGCTAATGGAAAGTTTAACTTGTATATCAACTTGGTATACACAACAGTGTGACTTAAAATTTTAAGTATTACCTGTTTTTTTTTCCAATGTATTATATTGTACATTGTTATTGACAACTTTTGACTGGTACTTGTCTTTTTGACATTTTTTTAAATTTCTTTTTCAATCATTTGATATTTAAAGTGGTATAATAATTTTTGTATATTTTTTTCCTGTCCCTATTTCCCCCTAAGATACTCATGAGTTGCAACTCTTAGATTTTCCCCTGTCCTTGTCCTTTTATGTTTATCCTGTTTTTTTTTACCCTTGTGTTTTTTTTTACATTTAACCTTGTATGTTTTTTTAATTTATTTCTATCAAGTACTTGACTAATTGTGCCATTTACACATGTGTTTTATAATTTAGGTACCTATTTTCATATTTACGCTAGCTACTTTGTGAAAAATGTGTATACTAATTTATGCAATTGCAAATTGTTTAAAATTTACCATAAATTGCATTTTGAGATATTACCTGTGCACTTATATAAGTATTGAATAATATTACCATGTAATGATAAAAATGTATATATAAATTTTTACTTACTTGTTTTCTTGTACAGCATATAGTCATCAACTTCAGTCGTACTTTCTTTTCATTCCACCTAATTCCATTTTAGGTGTTTTTTTTTTTCAACATTTTGTTTTCATGGTTTCACAAGTTCACATACTAGATAATATAACTATTGGAATTTATATTTAATTTTTCGTTTATATTCAATTCAATTCATTTTAATATGTTTGTTTTACATGCTATGTATTTGAGAAGTTAGTTTTTTTACTCAATCCTGTGATGCAATGCTTGTCTCATTTCAGTTTATATTTGAATTCGTAGTAATGTATGCATGAACATATATTTTACTTCATAGTTTTATTCAATTTAATTGTTTTTCCTAATTTATGCTATTTGCTACTTATGCGGCATTTATACAAATTGCCATTTGGACTGTGATAGTTTTCACTCATTTCATTCAGCGTTATTATATACACGTCATGTTTCACTTCCATTTTTTAAATTATCCTCACCATTTTTAAATTGCTTTTTCAATTTTTGATTGAAATCAATTTTTTTGTAAAGTTCATTCTTGTATTTACAAGAAAAGTTTTCTCATTCATATTAATTGACATATGATCGATGTTGGTGGTCGTTTTTTTTCTCTTGTTACAAGACAAAATTTATACTTTTGAAGTATTGTATATATCAGTAATGTTTCAGGTTAAAATTGTTCATTTGTATTTCATGTATGTGTGACAGAATATTTACCAGCGATATTACTATATTTCAATGTGATTGTATAATTTTTTTTAACCATTATAAAATATTTAAAGTCTCAATAATAACAACATTTTTTTCCAATGATGGAGTATAATTTTATATAAAAACTTTTGTGTATCGTAGTTTGTGTAGGTAGAGAAAGAAAGTTTCTGAATGAATAATTACCTGTATGCTGTTCAATTTGTCACTTTTATATATGTAATTTGCTTTTGATATTGTGTAAATTGTTTGGTTTGCACGACTTGTTGTAAGTCGGTTTTGTAACCCCATGTATTACCTGGTGTTGATTCCATTGTTTTTTTTCTAAATTTTGTAAAATTTTCATCCATTCAAAATTTCCTTTTTGATAATTTTTGCCTTTTAAAATTTTTCAAAATTTTCTGGTCGTTTGGGTGTATGTCATGATAAGTTTCATGACATTCTCATCGCATCGCAATGTCGTCGTTTTATTAGTGTATAACTCCATATTTTTATTATTAATTCTAATATTTTCCCTCAAAATTTAATTAATGTTTTATTTCCACTTTTCGGCATTTATTCTTAACTTTTATGTAACGCATACTTCGGTTCTTTCCAACGCATCGTTCGTGTTTTGATTCTATCACGACGATTGGTTGATCGGTTTCTCCCCACATCGGCTCGGTAATTCACCCGTCGCTGGAACACAGATTCCATCGGAACCGCGGGCCGATGTTTTCTTCGTATGTCACCGCGATAACTTTATCGCCCTTTGGCATTCGGCGTGCGCGGCGTTTTGGCGGTTTGCTGGTTTTTCGTCGCCAAGCACGCAGTGCCGGTTTTTCACCGTTCATTCATCTTCAGTTACGTTAGCGCAGCCAGCGGAGTAAGTTGTTTTTTTGTGAGAGGTTTTCCCAACTCCCCAGAGTCGCACCAGGGACTTCCCATGTTGTGTTAAAGTAAATTAAAAATCAATTATCAAGATGATTTTTTTTGTTTGTGATTCTTTTTCTTCAAATACACGTCATACCTATATACCATTCCATGGCTTCAAGAAATCAAGATGAATTATTCCCAATTTGTTGACGCACGTGTCCGCATGCAAGAATTGGTGAGTCCTTTCCATATTTTTATTCTATATGTGCGACACCAGCCTTTTTAAGTGAGAACGCAGCGAAAGTGAACCTGCGGATTAATATATCAAGTATCATTTAATTTAATAAAAATAAATATGCCACGATCAAGTAATATCCTTAAATTGAATTAGAGCACGTGGCCAGCAACGTTTACAGATATAATCACCACGCAAGCATAAAACAAAGTTTAAAATTTCAATTTATTTAACCTCTGCAATAATAATATGCATTCCATATATCGTACAAGTCTCTTCTACCGTCACACCATTTTGATAAAAAAGATGGTATTTTTGATGCAATGTTTAATGAGATTCTAATTAATATCTTGGGTAATTATCAAAATATTAAAATTCTGAATTTCAGTTGCTTCAGATCAGGCTTTGGACTACCTAAATATAAAATTTCAGACTTCTAGGTGAGCTAGATTTCGCTGGCCATCGCAAACAAACAGACACACACATACAGAACGAAACTTTCTTTTATTAGTATGGAGATGCAATGGATGTCAATTTGGCAGGATACTGGATATCTGGCCATCCAGCTGTACTATGTTTCAATCTCTCCCTTTTTTATTTTTTTTATTTTGAAAGAACATAGGCATGGGTTTAGATTCGTTCTAAAAAACTTATTTATTTAAAATCATTCTTTTATTAAAATATCAAAATGTCTATTATAATATTTTAATATTCTAGTTTTATTTCACATCAATAAGTTCATTTTTTTCTTTTCTGTTTTTATCTAGCGTAAGCTAAAATTATCGTCTGGCAATCCAAAATCTATTTATAGCTGGCATTCCCGTTGTCAGAACTTATTGTTTGTTTACACGTTGTGTACCTGATTTCGAGGCTATAGATTGTTCCAGAGGTGGATTAACCACCTACCGGGCCCCTAGGCTTAATACACATTGGGGGCCCCCCTCCTGCTCTATATGTATATACATTGACATACAACATATATATACAAACATACACGCGCACGCACGCACATACATATATATATATATATATATATATACATACATATTTTTTAGGACAAAAAAAAAAGTCAGAAACTTAGCGCCGGGCCCTTAGTTTGTTGGGCCCCTAGGCTTCAGCCTACTCAGCCTATTTGGTAATCCACCTCTGGATTGTTCTAGAAAAAACTTTTGCGCTACGGAAGTTGAATCACCTCAAGATTATTTCACCGGAATTGTTAATAAGTCCCTCTTAAAGAGATTATGATTGGAGAAGGGAAGTCAGGTGATTGTCACTTTGTGCTAGATTAACTTAAATATGCACACGCAGCAAAATGCAGGAGACAGACAGAGGAGGGAGAGAAGCTTTTCGGGTTTAGAGAGTTTGAAGTTTTTCGAGATGTCCAGGTTCCACTATGACTGTCATGCTCAAACCCAGTGATATTTGTACTGTACCTAATAAGATCTTTGGTACCTGTAATAACATCTTTTCTTCGGTAATATCATCATATTAATTCTAAGACTTCATCATGTAAAGAAGATTTGAAACTCTGACTGCCACATAGAGAAGATTAAGTAATAATTTTAATCCAATTTGCTAGAGCATTTCTCCTGCTTGGTTGTTTCTGATTATGTAATAAAGTTTTGAAACACAAAATTCAACTGCTTATTTCCGGAGTACACACATTTTGTTAGTGATATAACCATCCAGCCTATACCTGTGCGCCAATTTTGGAACCAAACAGATTTTGCCAATTTTTTTTTTGTTTTCTTCTTTTTAATATACTTTATCATATTGCTTTTCATTTGTACATACTGTATAATGTTCATTATTCTGATTAATTGTAGATTGATAGTGTCTGGAAAATTGATTAGCCTATAATTGATTTCCAAATAGAATAAATCTGAATGCTTATGCAACAAACATTATAAAATTTATTTATATGATTTCTGTGATGAAAGACAAAGTTTTACATTGGTCATTTTAGAGTATTATTATAACTAGGGGATCCAACCTGTTCTTCCCCGTTTACAGAATATAGGTGAATACCCTTTTTCTAAAAATTGAAAAATCTAAAAGATTTTTTTTATATTGGCCACTAACAACACCATTTTTTTATGAAAAATATCAATTATACAGTCAAATAAAGTTGTGAGATTTATTTAAAAAGTGTAAACAAGTTAATCTTCTGTAACCAGGCTGCCATTGATAGAGATGGATAAAAAAAAAAAAATGCTTGAAAATTATTTTTAAAAAACAAAAAAAATCAGTAAATTGAGATACAGCTGTTAAACAAATTGCATTTTAAAGTGCTTTCCCCTTATTTCACAGTGTAAAAATAGAAATTGTGAGATGTTTACAAGTTAAAATAAATTGTAGTAAAAGTGAAATTTATAGGTCAGGTGTTGCCACTGTCAAAGTGATTTCAGCGTTACTCATGGTTATGTTTTTGCTTTATAATATAAATATAGCACTCCTGTATACTGAAAAGAATTATTTGCATCAACTCATATGCACTAAAAATCTCTTGCATTTTGTGCATAATAATAAAAATTTTGGATTTGACAAAATATGCAGTAGAAAACTGTGATATTTTACGCTTTGTCAATTTCAATAACATGTTTTCTTCTTCTTTTTTTGAAATAATTAAAAAACAATCATTTAAAGTAGTTTGTTAAAATATTAACTAAATTCCTTGCATGTTGTGCAAGGATTTTACAAAATATACAGTAAAGTAGTTTTGAAAATTTCAATAACACATTAATTAAATTTTTTGGAAGTTACTATAAAACAATTATTTAGAGTAGTTTATTCCAATATTTAAATCCTAAACAGCTTTTTTCTACATTTTTGTGTAACTCAGAACTGTCTAAAAATTTTATTACCTGAATAATTTGAATCTGATGCTCTAATGTATTTATGCATATGTGTCTTATTTTATGTCTATGTATTTTATTAACTTTAAAATAATAATTTGCTGTTCTATTCTTTAGATTGTATGGATATCAAGTTATGAGCTTGTCTGCTTTGTGGAGATTGTTTAGAGGAAAAAAATGGAATCCACTACGACAAAGGATTGATTCTTATACGTACAGTGTACACCAGCTGTATCTTGGTACATTAATATTTACTGTACTACTGTTCCTGCTTCCAACAGTTATGGTTTACTATTTTGTGTTTACATGTGTAAGTATATTTAATTATTTTATGAATCATTATTTTTTATTAATGGTTTTCAAATTCCAAGGTTGTTGCTATTCTTAAAGTCCTGGGTTTGTGAAATTGCTGTAAAATATGAATAAAAGAAAGGATATTTTAAGTGGCTTTTGTGCGTTGTAAAAGAAAAAAAATGTTTTGTTCATCTAGCTTCATACTTAATTATAGTATATCTTTTAACATCCATTGCTGTGCCATTTCATAGCAACAATCAACTAATCATCCATACCATCACACCAATCTAGCATTGCAATTAATTTCTAGATGCTACTCATACTCATGTATATTTCTTCTATGATCAGGAATTACTCATTTGCACCCCTTTTGACATTGCATCTAGTATTTGCTCTAGTTACAATTTTAATTTAATATCGTTTTTGTTTAGATTAGTTTTCATTCAATTTTTGTTTAAAAATAAGTAGATACTGAAACAAAAAATTTTAATCAAAATTTTAAAAATTGAACAGTTATTTTATTTATTTATTTTATTATATATTTACAAGACTGTTGCATTTAAAGTAGTGATTATATATTTATCTCATTTTATCTATTTTAACAATATTTTTACATTAATTTCATGCTAAAATGTTCAATATGACTTTTCTTCATTTTACGTTATATCTTTACATGTTTCTGTAAGAGTGTTGAAGTAGTTTTGGTAGTCTTTTTGTTCAATTTATGAATGTCTCAGTTTTTTTAGTAACATAAAAGTCTACATTTTATGTTTTAATAATCTTCTTATATTAAAGAAATCATTGTTTGCTCTAAATATTAAAATTACAACAATATTTTAAGTAAATAGAATGTGCATGTGACATTTTAAGAAAAGTTAAAGTATTTTACCCAGAAATGTAAATATATTGTCCTATAATTTGTATAATTTATAACTAAAGTGGTAAAAAGCCTTGTGGGTAGAAACAAATTGAACAAAGTTTTATTTAGGAATGATGATTTACAGCTATCAAACATAAATAGATAAAGTCCAAAATCTTTATTTATTTTTTTTTTTATTGAGTTGTGACGATAGATATTTAAATCAGGTAGATATCAAAAGATTTCTTGAAGATATCAAAAAAATTTCTATAAGTAGTTTTTAATATGTCAAGTGAATGCTTTGATGAGCAGAATAATTCAAATTTTGCAGGAAATACAAAACAACTTCAATTAAACGAATGGAGAATCTTTATTTTGCTAATTTAAACATATCAGTTTTAACAGAGAAAATCATGATTTTGTAGCAGTAAAACATTTATTCATGAAACACATCTATTGCATTATGCTAATTTGGTGAAATTCTTCGTATTTCCAAACAAAACTTTCTGATTTTGGTAAAAAGTAAAAATATTGTTATTTTTTTAAAGGTATTAAAAAAAGTTTTAATAATTTTTTTATTCTTAACAACTTTAAATATTCAAATATGAAATTATGTCTGTAACAACTCTAAAAAGTTCTTTAAATAAATATTGTTTTTTATAAATATTTTTTGTCATGTTTCAGTATTTAATCAGAGATTTTTTTTAGGGTGAAATTATCAGAGAAATCAATGAGAAATATTTTATGTATGAATAAATAAGCAGTACTAAAAATAATGAATATGATAAGTGGAGTACAAAATATGTAGGAATATTGAAATATTATGGGTTTATACAGGGCTGCCATTTGCAACTAAAATGCTACTAAAAGCGACTATTTTCAGCATCAGGCAACTATGGCTACTATTTTAGCCTAAAAACCTTCAAAAGCGACTATTTTGGAGGAAAACCAGAAAAAAGGAGACTATTTTCCAATCCCAGCTACTATTTTTGTAAAAAAAAAAAAAAAACATCATCAGTCTCAGAATTACTAATTTTTTAACTCAATATCCCGACCTAATATTTCCGTATACATTTTTTAAGTTTTCTATTCAATTTTTAAAATATCTAAAAACATCCATTTGAAATTTAAAAAAAAAAAATTACTTTTTCAATCTAAATATAGTGCAAAGATACCAATCATTCAAATTTCAGTGGAAAACTAATTACTGATTTTTGGTTTGGCTACCACCCGCAACCCTTATGCTTCACAGTATATGTGTCCAATTTTGATTGTTTTTAAAGGTATTTAACCCTTTTAACTACCGTATGAACCACAAATGATTAACTTTAGATTTGTTCACTGTGGTTTGTGAATCGTATTTGTTTCTCACCTCATATAAATGTTTCATATAAAAAAATTGAATTAATAAATGAACTGAAATAAATGCTACTTAGAAATAAGAAAATCTTGTTTTCTATCGCAATTTTTCAATTTAATAACATTTAAAATGTTGAGAAAAACATTTAGAATATTGCATTTCTTGCTTATTTAGATTTATTTGGCCCATTAGTGTCTAGAAAATCATACTTTATTTATGCCGATTTTGCTATTTTATTTTATATAAATTTCTTCTAAAGAATAGCTAAAGAAAATATGTGTACATCCTTTTTTGATAAAACCACTTTTTATTGGCAGATTTCTTGCTTCAGTTCATTTTTATTTACAAAATGGAATTAAAATTACAGCTAATAACATGCAATAAAAGTTTTATTGTTTTTAGTTACCTCGCAATAATGCTCAAGTACGAGATAGCATATATTCAATTTAGTTTGGGAAAACCAAACTGCATTCTGATCCTATATCTCAGACGATAATTTAAAAAGTTTCTTTTTTCTGTTTTTGTGGATGTGATTTTATAATAAAAATACAAAAAGTGGCAAATTTGGATGGTAACATAAACTGTAGGGAAAGTTGTGGATTTTCATATTGCTTTTATGGCAAATAAGGATTCTTGCCCCTCTTTTCTTAAGAAAGCATGCAACTGTTTGGCTACTATTTTTGTATAAATGCTACTATTTGGCTACTATTTTTTTCATTGTAGGCTACTAAAGCAACTATTTTTGATGCCATTAGGCAGTGGCATCCCTGTTTATATTATATATAAATATATATATATATACAATAAAACTACTGAATATTTGAAAATAATCTTTCACATTTCTAGTGATAAGAATAATGATATGAATTATTTTAATTGCATCTAGTTTTCTGTCACAGTTTAATTTAGATCAGTTTTGTTTATTGTTCAATTATATTAAAATATTACTTCATAAAATTTTAGTAGTGCAGTTGCAAGTACATTAAGCATTTGTTATCAATCACTGCTATAATCAGTAAAACATGTGCTCTCTTAAAATTTCAAAAAAAATCTCACTTTATATTTATTATCTTAAAATAGATAGTTTTTTTTCTTCCCCATAAGAACAAACAAAACATATTTCAATTCATGCAGCTTTGTGCTTTTAAACTCATCAAAACATAAATTCCAAAAGTTAAGGTACTTAATTCTTCAATTATAAGCAAAAGAAAACATTAATGTTAAACATCATTTTAAATTTTGTGTGTATTTGTTTTATAAATTGTATTCCTCTTTAGCTTAGAATATTAGTCCTCATCGTTCAAGGTGTCATGTCCAGAGTGATAAATGTTCTTACCATTTGCCCTCTTTATTGTGTAGTATCAAGAATTCTGAATTCTTCTGAAACTACAGGTAAGTTAACTTTTTTGTTTTTTAACACTTCCCAATATACTAGTTAAAAAGTGTTTATAACTTTGGTTCATCTGATAAGTGTTTTGGACTTTTGTTTGTTCATCTTTCATAAATATCCTGGATTGCCCTGAAATGAACATATGTTGGAGAATATTCAATGTTCTTTATTGTGAAACTCTTATCTGGAAATTTTATTGCTTTATCATTTTACTTATTCTTTCTAATTATTGAATTTTTTTCTTTTGTTTTGGTTTTTTTATTTATATTCTTTCTTTATTTCTTATTAATTTTCCTTTTTTAAAGACCAATTAAAAAAAAAAAAATGTCCATTTGTAGAAAAGCTGCATTGGTTTCTATATTTATTCCTGTCAGGTCTAACCTAGTTGGTTTGAGTTTTTTCTATATATTTGTATATATATATATAATACTAAGGTGCATAGCAGTAAAAAAAGCAATTATTTCTCTTTTCCAATGGCAACGAGTAGTTTGTTTTTACTAATTTGCAAATATTAAGAAAAGTACTTGAGGTATTGATTTAAAACTCAGCACACACATGTTGAAAAATTTTTTGCCTCTGAAAATGCAATTTTGTAAAAATCGGCCGATAATTTTTCTTATTTTTTCCAAAAAACTAGCTATTTTCTAAAAAGGAAAGATAAAGTGCAAACTCAAGCAAAAAAACGTGCCACTTTGTTATTAATTAAAACATTAGCTCCATTGTTGTACCTTATACAGTTTAACCTCATTGTTGTCTGCAACGTTATGACACTAATGTTGCTGATGCTGATATTTGTGATTTATAATAGAGATTGAATAATAATGAATAAATAATAATAAATGAATAAAATAATTTTATTTGGTGGAGGTTTCTGTCAAGCCTTACCTGTCTTTTTAGAGGTTCAAGATCGCTAACAGTCTCAAGTTGCACAAAGAAGCATAGACTTTGATCGGAATTTTGCATTAAGAAACTTACAAAAAATATGCATGCCCTTCAAACAGAGAGAGAGTTAGCAAGTTGTCTGTTACAGGCTGGCGAATCTCAAAGTGAGGACACTATTAAGTTGCCCCCTATTTGCTATCCAGATATACAAGATTCAGTGTAGCAACTTTTCAGTGACATCGATTTTAAGACATTGACTCCTCAAAAGCTTAAAGGATGAGCCATACTAACAGTGACAAACAATTAGTCAATTGAAATTAATAATCATGTTTTACAATGTATGCTAGGAACTGAAAGGGTTTATAAAGGCATTGACACCATCATAAGTGATGATCTTCAAGATCAACTTGCATATACTGAAGAATTTTTAAACACATTTAAACATTCATTTTACCAGGAATTCCGAAATTCATTAAAATCGCTTGCACTTGGTGAGAAAAAAGTGGTGCTTGCCAAATCGTGTCTTTTTGCACCAAATATTCAAAGGTATTTTATTTTTTTACAGATTTTCTACTGGAATTCCGCAGCTAAATTTGAAATTTCGAAAAAAATTCAGTAATTTTTAAAAAACTATATAATGATCCTACATGAAAAAAAAAAGTAAATGTTTTTTTTTACGATTTTGCAATTTTATCATTAAAGATATAAATTCCTACAAAATCGGGTAAAATATATAAAATAATACAAATTTAGGGTTTATTTAAGATTTTATCACAGGCCCAGGTAACACTGGGCTTGTCAGCTAGTATATTAATAAAAGAAAGTTTCGGTATGCATGTCTGTTTGTCTTTTGTGAGTGGTAACTAGGGAATTCTATTGTGCATACTGGTCTGTAAATTTAGTTCTGTATAAATGAAGACAGATCTGAATGTACCTTACACTCAGATTTCTGATTTTTTTATTGAATTTTTTGTTATTTTATATTGAACTGAAAAAATTCGAACATTTCCCTGATTTTTCAAGTTTGCTGGCATTTTTAATCCTCTCATAAAAGCAATTAAAATTCAGTCTTTTAGCTCAATTTAGTAAATTTTGTTTTCTTAAAGTTTATATGGAATTAGTACCGATTTAGGACTTTTTTTGATAGTTTAAAAATGTCACCTTTCTGTTTTTTATTAACTGATTTATACTTGATACTTTAGCCATCCAACGTTATATTTTATATCCCTGTATGGAAGAAACATTCAGGAATCATAAAAAAATATTAATAATTTGAATTTATTGGGTTCCTACAGTAACCTTTTATCGCAAAAACGCCTGTTATATGACAAATGTGCTCCTTCATAAGTGATTTTGTCATGTGACTTTACTGCAGTTAAAATTTTCAGATTAGTTTTTTTTTCTTTTTTGCAAAGACAATTTTTATTACTTATTTTTATAAAGTTGTTTTTTCAATTTTGCATAGCCAGCAATAAGGGAAAAGGATTTCATTCCTGTAGCAACCTTTTATCACCAAAGATTTGTAACATCATTATGTCTGTATTATTTCTGTTTATTATTAAACTGTGAATCGTTTAAAATTTTTTATTAGTTATATATTTTAGTTATAAGTTTATTTACTAATGAAGGCTGTATTAGATTGTTTATTTTACCATTTGCTGGTTTTGCTTATTAAATGATTAAATTTTTAAGCTAGAACAGCATGACCTCTTTGAATGTAGAAAATATTTCCAAAAGGCATGAGAAATTCAATATGTTTGTGTCTTTGGTCTTTGATTAATAACTTAAAGTAATGTGAGGAAAAAATAACACTTCTTGTATTTTTCATTGTTGAAGCTTTTAATAATTTTTAATATTTCTATTAATCATTTGAAAAAAAAAAAAAGAAAAATCTATAAATGGAAATTGGAAATGTAAATGATAAGAAGTTTGAATATTTGAATGCTGTTAATATTTAAAGTTGTTGTCTGAGTGAAAACGAAGACTCATACACAGCGCAGCATTACTTTGCCCCATAAATAGCTACGATGGATATTAAAACCTTTCGTCAAGCATAACTCAAAAAATATTTAATGGATTTCGTTCAAATTTTCACAGCAGGTACCTATAAAAGTGACAACAACACCTATTTATTACCAAGAATAAATGTCAAACTGTTTGGGAATTATATTTAAAAAAAAAATAATTAAAGTACATACGTCACGAAAATTTAGTGCATACCTCATTTTCACCGGTGGAGATTTTCGTAAATAATAAGATTTAAAAATTTCATGGAGTAACATGGAGCCAAAAAAAAAAAACATATGCACGCACAGTGCAATAAAATATCAGTACAATAATCAAATCAGTACAATGAAGATGTTATAAGAACAATATTTGGCGATTTATCAACTGCGCCAAGTTAACATAAAAGTATCAATACATATGTGAAATGAAACAAGGCACAGATGTCATATACGCACTACGTTGGCGCGATTTTTTCTCCTGCCAATTTGCCGAAAACTTTGTTTTTGAATATTAGTTACAAATAGCATGCAATAATAGTACGTGATTTCTTATAAAATAAAATATCGTAATGAATGAAACAGCTTCTTTTATTTTAAAAAGGGAAATAAAAATAAATAAATAATAGTTTGATATAAATAAATATTGATACACATATAAAAATAATCTATAGAATTAAAATAAAAAATAAAAGTAAATAAACACAACAAACAGTTTCCGCCAAATTGGCGGGGGGAAAATCACGCCAATGTGGTGAGTATATGACATCTGTGCCGGTATTTTTACCCTTTCATCTGTGCTTTCAGAAATATTAGAAAATTAAAAAATACTTATATCAGGCATATAATGTTTTGCATTTTTATATGGACCACTTATCCATTTTAAGATTTTAAATGCTATTTATATCAGATATTTCTTTCCTGAGATTCCCACAAGTTATTTTCGATACTTTTTTTAGTTCGCATATTAATTGTTTACAATTTGACCCCCTGACAATAACAATTATTTATCACAAAAATGTCTCTTAGTTTTGTTAAATATGTTTGCAATGTATTTTCATTACTTGTTAAAATTTTGAAAATGGCAATAAAATTTTATTTTAGCATCGTACTTAATTTTTTAAGATGGTGCAAAAACATGGTTTAATAAACGTATATTTGTAAACATTTGAAAAACATGTTTTTCCGCTCTCTAGAAAAATTTGGTAAGATGCTAAAACTGCCTTTTAGCACCATTTTTAATTTTTTCGCCAATCACGCCAACCAGCACATGATACGGAACTATTCCCCATTCAGGTACACAGACAATGTTGGTCTCAAACAAGAGTAATGCTAGCAACAATATTGTTTTAACTCTATAAGAGTTACAAACAAAAATGACATCATAGAAACTCGACAGAGTTTCTCGCCAAGCATAAGAAACAGCAATGCATTGAACCGTAAATGAAAGGAATTTCCGCCAATGGATGCCAAACGATTTTACAATTTTTTTTAAAACTCTGTCTAGTTTATATTTTGCGGACGGGACAAAACGGGTTTTTGACACATCTATATATGATAGAAACAAAATTCTTGATTCTATGGAATGGGGTGTGCCACGGGACTAAGAATTCAAAAGTAAAGCAAAATCCGACGAATAGTTTTTCAGTAAATGCGATTTTAAAAGTGCTGTTTTTTGCACTTTTTAAATCTTGTTCAGACCAAAAACTGTTGACAGGACTACAGCAATGTGTAATTATCGGATTTTTATGCGGTTTACGTTATTTGAATCGTTTTTATGAGTAGTTCGGACCTTTGTAAGTTTTTCATGTAAAAATATTAATTAGTTTTTGATTTATATCAGTTTAAAGTTATTGATTCCTATACTTAATATAGAGCAAAAAACTGTTGACAGGGCTACAGCAATGTGTAACTATCTGATTTTTATGCGGTTTACGTTATTTGAATCGTTTTTATGAGTAGTTCAAACCTTTGTAAGTTTCATGTAAAAATATTAATTAGTTTTTGATTTATATCAGTTTAAAGTTATTGATTCCTATACTTAACATAGAGCAGAAAAATAATAAATGACCCAACTCTTTTAGGAATGGTCGTATACACATGATATTAAGATATGTTATTACACTCGACCCAAGTAAGCTTCCTATTATAAAAAATCGTAACATTTAAGGCTCGTTTACAGGGTCTCATAAAAGATCTTTTGATATAGGGCTAAAGAGTTGTGTAATTATCCGATTTTTACGCGGTTTGCAGCATTTGAATTGTTTTTATAAGTAGTTCAAATGTTTAATATTCTGTGTAAAAATATTAATTAGTTTTTATGTATACCACTTTAAAGTGATTTATTCCTATACTTAAGATGAAGCAAACAAAATATTAAATGGTCTAATTCTTTTCAAAAAGAACATATGCGCATGATGTTAAAATATGTTACTACGAACTACCTAAGTTAGTTTCCTATTGTAAAACAGAATTGTAGAATTTACTGTTCGTTTACAGGGTAACTCAAAAGATTTTTTAATAAGACTAAAAAGTTGTGTAATTAGCAAATTTTTACGTTGAAGTACATGATTCCTGTACTTAACACAGAGGAAAAACAATAATAAATGGCATAACTTTTGTCAAATTCGCTATATACACAAGATATTCAAATATGTTACTACATCCTCTCTATTGTAAAGCGGCATTGAAGCATATACGTTTCGTTTACAGAGTCTCTTAGAAGATCTTGATTACACTACAACCGATGTATATTTACTGAGTGAGATGTATTTTAATGATTTTACACTGTTTCAATCTCTGTAAGGTTTCATTATCTTGCTTTAAAATTTAATATAAGATCATTTTGTCCGTCTGAAATCTCGTCGATGTTAAGCTCTAAATCTATTAATATATAGTATTTTCATCGATTAAAAAAACTGTGTTTATTTATAAATATATAATTCTAGCGTATTAGGAATTGATTGAAATAGCGATTACAAAATTCCAACTTTACGTTCATGCGCTGAGTAATAAAATGTAAAAATGTTGATACCCCAAGATTACAAGTTTTGCGCTTAAATATTTGCCGTTCATCGAATCTCCGGCTATGACGAACTTAAAATGCTAAATTTCGTATACAATAGGGGATCGGTAACGAACTGTTCGGTTTATGAACAAATCGGTTAACGAACACTTTCGCGTGAGATTTTTATGTTCGGAGAGCGAACTCCTCACGAAACAAAGCCATGATGAAGCAATGCCGTGTTTCATATTTGCCAAGCTATACTTATTGCCTCTATTGTCAACTTTGAGAACATTTTAACAGTTGCATACATATGTCCTAATTAATTCATGGACTGCCAGAGATTGGGGACCTATATTTTAGGATCACCGAATTGGAATGAACAGACTATATGAACAGAAATCACTTTAATAGTTTTTATACTTTTGCAAACGATGCAAATTTTATATTTTTCAAATTCTCGAAACGTTGAGTTAAAAAACGTAAACAAATAAAAAACTTCTAAGGTGCTCAGTAATTTTCAAAAATAATATATTTAATATGTTAGTATAAAAATCCCTGTAAATTTTTATACTAATAGAAATAGGTTCGTAGGAAAAAAAAAATGTTGATTATTCTCGGTAAAGTATGCTCCATAAACTTATCGTTGTAGTTGACCGAAAAAAAGTGCTTCTTTTTTTTCCACATTTTTCTGAAACTGTATTATTTTAATTAGTTTGTAAACTACTGTAAAATTGTGTAATTTTTTGTTTTTGAATGTATATAAGCGGAAGAGTGATATAAACAAAAGAAAAAGGAAAATAAATATGTCATAAATAATCTGATGAATACAATGTAAGGAAATTAATATAAAAGTTTCCCAGTTGTTATGGTAGCGACATGTACATTTTGGAATAAGTCACTCAATAAATTGTATAATTCTGATGTATAATTCTGTTTATAGCATCACTATTATTTTTTTTGCCCCTTTATCTTTTCTTTTCTGAATAAAAATGGAATCTGTATAATTGAAATTAAATACCTTACAAAAAGGAGTGATATCTCACCAAAAACAACTCGTTGTAAATGATCCCGCCAAGCCACAAACCTAAAACATCAGTCACAAAAAGAAGTGATATCACATAAAAAGAAGCGATATAGAAGTGCATACTCCGAGTCCCGTGTAAAAATCTATCACCACTCATAATGTTTCCAAAGGACTCGGAGTGAGGTACAGTATGTGAAAACTGCTTGGCGACCTCCAGGCTTTTATAATGTTTGCGTTTCCTGCAATTACATATGACTATATTAATTTAATTTAATTTAATTTAATTTAATTTAATTTAATTTAATTTAATTTAATTTAATTAATTTATTTATTTTGCTCCCATAAAATTGTAAAAAGTTGAAGCTTCTGTGTTTGCACGTCCTTTCTTATTTATGAGCTTGAAAAATCAATTTGTTGATTTTATTTACCATTATTTAAACTAGAAACACCACTCTTACGAAGAGGATTTTTTAAGTAAACATGTAAAGATTTTGAGTTTGTAATATATATATATGATGATCATACGCATATTAATAACATTGTGCTTTATAATAAACGTTAACTAAATTGAGATATATTGCAGTAATTCTAGCGTAAGCGAAATTGCATAGATCTGGGGAAAAATCCATTCTGTCAGTTCTTTCGCATACAAAAATATTTAAAAAATGATGTAACAAAAATTAAAAATTTATTTTTTTCGATTTTCAAAATTGATATACTGCATATATTATAAAAGCCTGCAGGTCGCCAAGCAGTTTTCACATACTGTACCTCACTCCGAGTCCTTTGGAAACATTATGAGTGGTGATAGATTTTTACACGGGACTCGGAGTATGCACTTCTATATCGCTTCTTTTTATGTGATATCACTTCTTTTTGTGACTGATGTTTTAGGTTTGTGGCTTGGCGGGATCATTTACAACGAGTTGTTTTTGGTGAGATTAAATTCTCCGATTAGCTTTGGGCCTGATTATGGATGTTTCTCCTAGAAAAAAGAACTGTAGAAGAAGTCTTTTAGATTTGTTTTGAATGAAGCTCGGTCAACAAAGTATTAATTAATAATACAAACAACACTAATATTAACATGGGGGCAAAAGTTTGAATTTAAGTGTAAATATTTGGTGTTAATTTGCATTAAACTATGCTTGCTAAAATACGCTCTTGGCTGGAAATCCGATTACGTGACTTTGAAAAACTTGACGTTTTAAAAGATCCGGCGTTTTATTTATTTATTTATTGTTTGTTTGTTTTTTAAAGTTTTGAGCAATTCCCGCTTAAGAAAATGAGATTCTTTGCCAAATGTTATAAAAATATATATATATATATATATGAAAACATAACAGTATATATGAGTTTATATATGATATTTGTAATTATATCATTTAATTTGCCCTTTTTCATATATTGTATCTTCTTTATATTGTAATTGTTAACCCTATGTTTTCAGCAATATCACTCAGACAATTCTGTTTGAGGGAAGTCCTAGTTTAAAATATGTAGTCTTATTATTCACCTCTGCATATTTTCTGTCTTTTTTGTACTAAAGGTATGTTATAACAAATAAAACATGTTACATAGATCCGTATAATGAAATTGGACTTTGTAATTTATCTATATGCTTGTGATCTGTTGATTTTAATTAAAAAATATTTTCTGAAATTCAGTTTAAGAGGATGTGTTAAATAACTTTGCAGATTGTGAAACTCCAATTTGGGAAATTTATCAAGTATCGAACAATTTTGTAATAAAAATTACAATATTGCTCAATACGTAATAAATTTCTTCATATTTAGTTCTCATCATTAGACAATTGAAGCGCTTAAAGGCAGAGTGGTTGAAGTCACTTTTACTTAAATATTCAAAAACAAGGATTTTCTGGACACACTACAATAATTTCCTTTGTAATAAAATATCTTCAGGTGCTATTTACAGGCAAATTTTATTGGACTATCATTTATATTGTTATTCCTATGTATAGATTGGCATGTCTAGATGATAGCCTCCATGCATTTAACTCAATTTTTCAAAATTAGCCATTTACACTACTCTGCCTTTAAATGGCTCAATTGATATCTAATACCAGTGTCTTAATTTTCCAAAGTCTATCTTATGTAGTTTGTAAAGGCAATAAATTAGATAAAGATTTCAAAGTTTCTTGCTTTTTGAATAATACTTAAACTTTAGAATACATACACTTTAAAATACATAGTATATGCTTGGTGCCCCAGTGGGTGGGTAGACAATGTGAGATTTCTGCAGATTTTTTTTTTTTTTTTTTTTTTTTTTAGAGATCACAGAGATGAGCATTTTGATATCTAACATGGAGGATCTGTGAATACAGCATTGTAGTTTAATTACATTTGAAAAATAATGCATTTAAAAAATAATAATTTAAATCAAAAGTTATATTTTATTAAAATGTTGTGTATAAGAAATTTTCAAAGTTATTTCAATTCAAAGAAATGACAGTAGAAGTCTGGATTTGAAGCTTTGAATAGTGTTCTCCAATATATCTGATCCAATTGCTATTTTAAAGTCATCCAATGTTGAAGACTTTGTTAAATGGATCTTATCTATCAAATGTCCCCATAAAAAGAAATCAAATGTGTTCAGATCTGAAGAGTAAGGTGGCCAATCTATTCCATTTCTGGTTTTCTTTTTGGAATTTGACCCAGTGATTTTATTATCAAAGTGTTTTGCTAACAAATTTGCAAAAGTTTGCTGTGTTCAGTGAGCTCTAACAACATCTTGCATAAACCAGATATTGTTCATGCCGTATAAATATAGACTAACTACATTATTCAACATGTTCACATACACTTGTGGTGTTTTCCAGAATAAAAATTAGCCCAATGATGCCTTTGACAGATATTACAACCAAACTGTAAGTCTACATGTGTGCAGCGTTCAAATAATTGCATGAGTAAAGATTTTCACTTCTCAAAAACCTTCAATTCTGTTTGTTAATTTATCCTTGAAGATGAAAGTGCACCTCATCACTGAACCAAATTCCCTTAAAATCAAATTTCACCATTTTCAACCATTGTTTTTGCAAATTTAAATCTTTTAATACTATCTCTTTTGTTTATGGGCTGAATGACTTAGTCTGTGCTTTTACTCATACTTGGTTTTATTGCCGCTTCTTTTAAGTTGATGGATTTACTTCACACAGTTCTCTCACTTTTTTCAATATTTTCAGTTGTTCTTGCACTCTTTTCTTTTGTTTTCATCATTTTCACATCATCCAACACACTTCCAGTTACCTTAAATTTCTCGATTGTTCATGTAATTTTCATTTCATTGCTTTTGAGGTGATTGCTGAATATCTTCTTAAATGCCCTAACAACTTCTGCTGATGATTGTAGTTCATGATACATCAGCATCATAAAATCACAATGATGAATTATACATTTACTCATTTTTACAACAAATTAGCAATTTGCTTCCGTGTAGATCTCTGAATTATATGTAAAAAAAATTTGGTGTAAAAACTAATTTTACATAATTGTGTTATTAGACTGTGATGCCATGGTCAGAGACCCTCCATATTAGATATCAAAATGCTCAACTTATTATATCTATCAGAATCTTACACTGTATATTCACTGGAATAGCCTGTATTTATCAGATGCCAACTTTCTAAAAGTAAATTTAAACAAAAGACTGGATGATATTATTTATGTGCCAGAATGGCTAAGAATAATAAATACCTATTTTTATTTTAAAAGATATATTTTGTCATTGTGGTTTCTTTCCATGGTCAGAGAGCTTTTTTCATAAATCTAATGCCATTTCTTTGGCGAATGTAAACAGTAGTTGTTCTGTTTCTAATAGGCCTTAAATGTTAAAAAAACATGGAAATTTAAATTTATAAATTAATTTCATCACAAACATTAAAAAAAAATGCTGTTTCAGAACTGTTAAAACAACAAAATTTTAGTTTAATGTATAAAGAGAAATTTCAGTGATGATCATCACTCATTTGTGAAAATTCCTTCAGCATATGACAAAAATTAAAAACATGATTACACGTTATCTAATATGTTTTCTAAATTTGATTTTTGACTTTGGAAAATTGACATCCAATACTAAAAGTTTAAACAAAAATTGAATATTTGTGGTTTTATAAATACGTTTTAAATTTGAACTAATATTTGCAGTATATTTAGTTTTTTTTAAAAATTATTTTAGTAAGTGAAGAAAATAGATGTTTCTCACATTTGTTTATAATGTTTGATAATTCTTATGATTTTTTTTTTCTATTAGGTGATATTTATTTCACTGTGTTGAATGCAGAAGATGTTTTAACCTTAAGTATGCAGGTAGATTTATTTTAAGTATTTTTATTATTTCTTGTTAAAACAGAAAACTGGATGGATGTTATATGTTTTTCGCATTAAATGTTTTTTTTTCTTTTCGTTTCTTTCTTTTTTTAAAAATATGTATCAGGGCTTAAAATTCAGGATGGTGAAACCCAAAAGAATTATTATGTGCAGAAGCTTCCAGCCCAAGATATTTTACCAATTTTCAGAGAATTCACTTTTATTCAATAATGATCAAGTGTAAAAAGCAATGCAGTGGCAATATGAAATTTTAACATTAAAAGCAGTATAAAATTCAATTGTTAAGAGCAGACTGTTTTTCTCTTGATGGTTGCAGTATTATGCATAATCCTAAACATTTTGTAAATCTAACGAGAAAAAACAAAAATAATAAAATTTATGAATTCTTGCTAAACCAACTGCAAAAGTATTATGGCTATTTATGTAATTTGTTAAGATATATTTATAGTTTACTGACATCAATGATATTTACATTTACACTAAGGAAACCCCTTCAAAGACAGACTGCCAAAATGGGGATTTCTTGAGTCAGACTAAGAGTACCCCTAAACCTTTTTTTTTTAGAAAAAACACCTTAGTTAAGGATATATAACATTTAATTAAAATTAAAAAGTAAACATATATAAAGCTCTATTTAAAGAAAAGTTAAAATAAATATTCAGCATTCTTATTCTAAACTATTGAGCCGCCAGTTGTGCAAAAACACTTGCAAGCTATTGTTAAACGAAGAGCAGCATTCTTTACAAATTTCTCATTTGCATTTCAATATTTTTAAATGGTTGTTTTTGCATACGTTAACTTTTAACTTTTTTGATTTTGGTTGCAGTTTTTTGAAGATTTTTTTTTTTTCAGTTTTGGAATCAATACCAAAATTAAAAGTATCCTAATGAAGAAAATTTTAATAAAAATCAATAAAGTACAAAGCCACCTAATTAGACATTCACTTCAGATATCCTATGCAAAAAAATCATTTAAAATATTGAAATGCAAGCATGAAATTTAGAAAGAACACTGCCATTAGTGTGCAAGTATTGTTGTATAGCCAGCGTAGGCTCTTAAATTCTTTCAGTGATGCTTTGTCATGTGTTAATTCTTATTGTAAATTTAAATAGCTCATTAAAAAAGAAATGTGGGGAAAATAACATCTTTATTTGCCTCAAAAACAGTTTTGTACTTTTCACCAATTACAAATGTTGGTAGAAACACACATCTAATAATCCCATTAAAGGAAGATAAAAAGAATTTTAAACCTTGTATATAATGTTTCAATTTATAATCTAAAAGATGTCTATGAAAAAGTTATTTTTAATTACAAAAGTTAATAAATTATAATTACATAATAGTAGTAAATTGGAGCACATAAAATTGGGCATCCCATTGTTATCTTGTTTTTTCAGAAAATTTTATAAAGTTTTACTTTTGTTGCTAAGATAATATCGCTGATCACATAAATAACATAAAAGCTGTCTTTTCTTTTTAATTTTTAAAATGGGAATGAGTTTTTTCTTATTACATATATCCTTTAGTATCATAATTTATCAGTCAATGCAATAAAGTATAATATTTATTTATTTAAGGGGGATTTGAAGTGAATATATTATTTAAAAATGTTTCTATCATTATTTTTAAAATCGAAATATTTTTTTTTCACCTTTAATGAAAATAAAAAAATAAAAAATGTAGGGGAAAAAAGCATAAGAGATCGGCTATTTAAAAAATATCAAAAATAAAAAAGGAGATAATTTAACAACATGTATATTTTTTTGTAATTCAAAATGTAATTTAGAGATTAAAGCAGGGGTCTGTCCAGATTTTTTTTCTCAGGGTCCTGTTTTTGTGAAATTTTGAACAGCTTTTTATATTTGTGAAAAATCTAGTCATAATTTTGTGAATTTGAAATGATTGTTATATTCCGGTTCTTGTTTATACATTTTTAAGAATATATATGGATATAAAATACATATATTTTCTTTATATGTGTAAAAGGGACAGGTCAGATTTTACTTTTAAATGATTAATTTATGAAATGTTCAGTTTAAAGATGGAAAATTTTTTGTGAAAAACCTATTTTTTAAGATAAAGAATTTTGTGAAGGGTCCTGTTTTAGGAAAAATAGTTTTGTGAAGGATCCTGTTTTAGGAAAAATAGTTTTGTGAAGGGTCCTGTTTTAAAATAAAAAAAATTGTGAAGGGTCCTTTAAAGGACCCAATTTTTTCCTAACCAGATTCCTGTTAAAGTGTTTTTAAATTTTAAGTTAGATATGATCTTTTGCTGTGATATTGTATTCACACACACACACACACACACACACATATATATATTATAAAAAAATATATAGCATTTTTCTCTAGATAAACTTTTTTGAAAAGTTAAATTATGATATAAATTTATTTCTTCCCTTTATTATCTGTTAATGAACTGTCATGCAAAAGCTTTCATTTTTCTTTATTATCTTATTCATTTTGAATGTCATATAAAATGAAATAAAAACATTTTATATCTGTTTTACAATTCCTTCCATCATTATAAAAACTCGTTATGTCTTTAAATTCTTTTTCACTATTAATTCACTTCCTCCTTCTAAAGCCACTATATGCCTTTCTATTCTTGGAATGACAAGATGATTGTTATATTCCGGTTCTTGTTTATACATTTTTAAGAATATATATGGATGTAAAATACATATATTTTCTTTATATGTGTAAAAGGGACAGGTCAGATTTTACTTTTAAATGATTAATTTATGAAATGTTCAGTTTAAAGATGGAAAAATTTTTGTGAAAAACCTATTTTTTAAGATAAAGAATTTTGTGAAGGGTCCTGTTTTAGGAAAAATAGTTTTGTGAAGGATCCTGTTTTAGGAAAAATAGTTTTGTGAAGGGTCCTGTTTTAAAATAAAAAAATTGTGAAGGGTCCTTTAAAGGACCCAATTTTTTCCTAACCAGATTCCTGTTAAAGTGTTTTTAAATTTTAAGTTAGATATGATCTTTTGCTGTGATATTATATTCACACACATATATATATATATATATATATATATATATATTATCAAAAAATATATAGCATTTTTCTCTAGATAAACTTTTTTGAAAAGTTAAATTAGGATATAAATTTATTTCTTCCCTTTATTATCTGTTAATGAACTGTCATGCAAAAGCTTTCATTTTTCTTTATTATCTTATTCATTTTGAATGTCATATAAAATGAAATAAAAACATTTTATATCTGTTTTACAATTCCTTCCATCATTATAAAAACTCGTTATGTCTTTAAATTCTTTTTCACTATTAATTCACTTCCTCCTTCTAAAGCCACTATATGCCTTTCTATTCTTTGAATGACAAGTTTCTAACTGTTTGAGTGAACTCTTTTGATAAAAACAAGATGAAGATTTCCCCCCCCCCTCTTTATCATTGATTTTCAAACTTTTTACTGTTGGGGCTACATTGACCTACTGAAAACTACATGTGCATCCTTTGCTGGCAATATATTAAATTATTTTAATACGTAACCATGAAAGACAAATAGGAAATGTGCTTTATATCTTAACAAGTCAGAATCCATCAAATTCGCCAGAGGAAAATGTTTAAAAGAAGTGTGTTAAATTGAATTTATAAAAAACTTGCAAAAAAAATTACAATAAAAAATCATTCTTACATTGGAAGGACTAACTCTTAAAACAAATATTATTTTATACTAAAGTTACCAAACTGCTGTTTCCTTTAACTTCAACTTTACAAATTATTGAAGAATTAAACTTTATTTCAACAAAGTAATCAGTAATGCATGTAATCAAGATAAGTAAGTATGAAGTTATCAGTTGAGGCTTTGATTTTTGGTATTACAGAATGAAAAATCAGCAAAAATTGCATCATTTTGACATAATCATATTTTTTTTTTTAACGAAATCTAAACATAACATTATTTTCACCGTCACAACATTTACATGCATACTTTTCATATTCATATTCACTATTTAAAAAATATTTTAACGTGCAATAGATTATTAATAAATATTTTTCCAAGCTACAACTTTGCATGCGAACATTCACACAAAATCCAGCAAAATCCAAAAATTTATTCTTTTAGGCACATTAGTAGTAAAATATTTAGTTTTATCAAAGAAAATTAATTTTTTTTTTACTATGACGTCATTTTCCTTTTGCATCCCTCTGTGATTAACATCTCAAACTCAGTATCAGTAGAATGAATAAATATTGAAATGTAACAGCTTTATGGGGGAAAATGCATGTTTTTTGTTTTCGTTTTTTAAATGCAATGCTATTTTCTATTCACATTAAAACAGATTTATATATTTCTAATTGTAATGAGGAAATGTCACCAGTAAAGATATAGTAATTCTCATTATTTCCTTTTACTCAGCAACAATGTAAGTAATGCAATTGCCACCATTTGGAAGAAATTTCATAAAAAAACTTTTAATAGCTGTTGCAGGCACATCTGCAAATGACCAGCTTTCATAAAGAAAAATAATTGTAATTATCAAAATTGGTTCAGTAGAAAGCTCACGGCAGATGACTAAAAATACAGCCTTGCATTTCAGATATATAGATTTTATTTTGCTGTGTTGGTATGCATAAAACCATTACATGTGAAAACAAAATAGTCAAACTTTGACATCTTGATTGTCAGGAGAAGAGAGAAAATTCAAAGACAAAAATAAAGCATTTTCGAAGTATCAAGATTTAAAGACTAACTTTATGTTCAAAATTGAAGACATGAAGCACACTTTAATTAAAATAAGAAATATTGTTTATCAGTGCTTAATTTTAATTAAAAGAATTTTTAAACTAAAATTGTAAGCTTCATCAAGGTTTAACCTAATTCAAAGCAAGCTAAAATGTTCTCACACCTCCCCTGAAAAGATCTGGTGCCTCCCAGTGATGGAACTACGATGCACCATTTGGGTGATTGTCACCACTAAATTTTAATAGTATTCTTTGCCTTAAGAAATCTTAGAAATTCTATCCTTAAATAAGACGAAGAATACTATTTAAATTTATTGGTGTAAATTGGTTCTCTGGTGCACCATTGTTCCATCACTGGCCTCCCCATGGAGACGCATGCCACACATTTTGAAAACCATTGCTCTATAGACACCTATGCAGTTTGATACTTGTCACACTGACTAACACTTGAAATAGTCACTAGGTTTTATTGTATATGATCTTAAATTATAGCCATGACTGAAGGCACAAAGTTGATTTCCTTTCAACTAAATTTGGCAGATAGAAACTTGTCACTCCAAGGCCGATCTCTAATTTATCTTTGTACTTTTGACAGTCTAAACAACTACATAGTAAAACATGCCTTAATACAGAGGTGCAGAATTACATAAATCTACTCACCACTGACGAGTGTAATTTCTGATGCAACAAGTTAATTTTTAGGCAGTATTTTACACACTGCAGGCTTTGAAAAATATACCAATTTCTTAAAAATATTTTTATTCATTGGCCATATTTCATGTATTTTGCTATTGCTGCATTGTAAACATGGCACTAAGTTCTATCCTACACTTAACTTTCCTCTGCTTCGTATCTTCCTTAATTTAATCAAATATTAATACAACAATACATTATAGTAATAGATTATTTTTGCAGTCACATAATTTTGTCGTAACACTTTACTACTGTATATACTGTTTTGATTTTGTATTGTATCTTGCTGGTTGGTAAGATTTTATGAAATTTCACTATCCCTGCCGTAATGTCCTCTTGGTATCACATATGATAAAATCTGTGTAATTTTATCAGACTAAAAAAAGAAAAAAAAAACCTCTACATTTTATTGTAAAATTATTTTTCATATTGCACATCCATATTACTTTACTATTAGTGCCAATATTGTACTCCAAAAATTTACCATGCAATGACCTAATTTTGTATTTTTTCATAAAAGAGTCATATTCATTTTGATGTACAGATAATTTGCTTGTAAAATCGTTTTCAGTTCCATCCACAGCATTATTGTTCTTGGTAAGTGTTGTTGTGAAGATTACTTAATAAGCTTCAATATATAATTAAATTTGTGCTATTAGTTTGAAATTGAAGTTGTCATTATTTGATTCTTGCAAATTCATTGATTAATTTTTTTACTGACCATGATTGGAATTTTATAAATCATGGCATGAAAAGTATTACTCCACTATATTTGTAGACCTTAGAAATATGTAGTAGAGTGGAAGGACTCCATGGAATGTATGTTGAATATCACTAATTTATAATTTAAACTAGCTAAAAAAGAACTTTTTGAGAAATATTAAAATGCTTTGCTTGTTGAACTGTTTTAATGAAAATTTTCAAAAACAATTTATTGTCTTTCAGGCTTCTCAGATCCCGCTAATGACTGTGATAAACTTAACTTTGCCTGAAATAAAGAAATTTTATGAAGTTTTGACATGGAAAGAATTTTCTTCTAGTATTATGTGGGGAAAAATAGTTTATCCTTTGTGATATAAGTTTGTGAACTTCTGTTTTTATTTTTATTTTTTGTTATGTATGTAAATTTTCATATGTTGTTTATTTAAGCAATAAATATTTTGTATTTGTTATTTTTGTTTTTATTTTATGTCTAATATTTGATCTTATCTATTTTTTTAATTTTTGATAAATTTCTCACACTGATTATTTTATGCAATCTATTGATTTTATTTTAATGTGTGATATTTGGTTCATCAAATTTTAAAATTTTAGCCTTATTAAATCAATTTAAATTATAATGGGATCGGGGAAGAGTGGGTGTGAATAGGTCATTTTTGGTTTTCATTGTGTTACTCAAAAAGTATTGGGTTTATAAATACACACTTTAACTATTATGATAGAGTATTCTCTTACCATAATGTTGACAACAATGTCATTTTTTCAGCTGTAATAATTTAGAAATTATAAATATTTTCCTAAGCATTTAAATATGTTCCGTTTCATATATATTAATAATGTAATTTATAGCCAACTGAAATCATATTTTTTAACAGCGATACATTTATTTTAGCACGCACAATTTGTAGCATAAAATTAATGATAAATAACTTCAAAAAATTTACTTTAGACTAGTCAAAAATTGACTTCTAGCTCAGGACCAGAACAAGTGATAAACAGCAAATTTGAAGATATGAACTACACCAGTTGTGACATTTACTTGCAAAATATAATATATTTACACATTGTAGTTTGTGAGTAACAGGCAACATTCATTCATCTCCACTCTCCCCTATATGACAAAAAAAAAAAAAGGGGGGGGGGGGTTAGCTGGCTTGCTTTTAAACTATTTTTTTTTTAATTTGAGATCACATATTAGAACTAAAAACTTCCTAAATCATAAACTTAGTTCTATCTTCAAACATAAGGCTTATATTCTTGATGAACTTCTTTTGCAGTTTCATGTGAAATTTTTTAATCGGTCATTTTGATAACATAATATGACTAAAAGAATCCCTGACGGCTCGATCTACAGGCACAAGTAGATCAGACCATGGGGTGCTGTTTATTGGAAATTGTAGAAGAAGGACCTTTTTTCCATGATACGACAGTTGGGACCACCTACTTCAAAATCTACCTGTGCCTGTAGGCAGAGCCGGCAGGAATTTAAATTTTTTTTTAAAAATCCAATGTTACAATTACTAGTGAATTTTTATCACTTTTAATTATATTGGAAGGAGGGAAAAGTACAATAAAACATTTCATTCTGTTCTTTTTTTATTTATTTTTGTTTCTGTAAGAGTTGGTCCTATAAAAAACTTGTCAATATAAAAGTTGTAGATAATATTAAGAAGATTTACAATAAATTTAAGCAGATTTGATATTTTCTGAATTGATGAAGTTATGATCTTTTTTTTCCTTAAACCCCTATTTCCCCCCCCCCCCCCTCCTTGAGACCATTTTTAATAATATAAAAAATTTGTCATACATAAATTTTTTACCCTTTTCCTAGAAGTAATAATAACTTTAAACGGATTCAATATGTATCATAATTAAAAAGTTATTTTTTTTTCTGTTTTCACCCCCCCCCTTGCCCTGTTGGTCCGATTTTGCCCATTAACGAACTTGACCGAGATTTTATGCTCCTTGATTTTATGTATCAGTTTGGAAGAGATTTGTGCAGAATTATGGACGTGTACATAAAAAAGTGATATAGATAGATAGATAAAGTTTTGAACTGGGGATGGTTTTGGGTTCTAGGAGTCATGATTGGCATAGATTTGCAAAAGTTTTTCAGAAATTCCAACATAGGGGAAAATGTAATAGGTAGTATTTCTTAGGAAATCTACCTAAAAATTCAGGACAATTATCTTTAACCTTTAAGCACACACACAGTGAAATTTTTGACCCCATTAATAATTTTTGTTTACATATTCTAGGAATTCCCATGAATCCTTTTAATTGTTGTTATGAAATTAAATTTCTGTGTAAAATGTCATAATTCCACATTTTAAGTTGCTCAAATATAAGTTTAACTTAAAAATTTCATGCAAGTGCTAATGTAACAAAATTAGACACATGTGCTGTAGGATTAGTAGAAGAATGTCACAATTCAGAATTTAAGAATATTCATTATTGTTGCAATATTTTAGATTTCTTTTATCTATTTATTTTATTTGGTCTGTGTAGTAAAAATTATTACTTATAATATTTGTGAAGCAATAGAATGCTATCACTAACTATAGGACTTGCTTAAAAAAAAAAAAAAAATCACAGCTCAAATTTTACCAAATTTGGAGAAAATAATAAAGAGTTTTAAAATTTCAATATTTCTGAATTAACCAGCATGCAACTTTATTTATTGCATAATAAATGAAGTAAGAGTAGAATAATTGAGTTCTTGAACTAACATAGTATCCAATCAAAAGGCTTTTTTCCCTGCCAATATAGAATATTTAGCTCATAAAAGGTAAAAACTGTCATGGCTTCTTTTTTTTTCAGCAAAATTTTGAATTACTAATGTGAGTTTTATTAATACATTTCATAACAAAGTGGTCGCTATTTCTTTAAGACAAAAAGGAGAGAGGACATTGTTACCATAATATATTGATCATTTATAAATTTGATAATTTATGGATACTCTTTAGTGACAGAATGGTCACTATTTCTTCCAAACCATGATCAATGTGTTATTATAAAAAATATATTAACCGCTAATTGTTACATAATTATTTTAAGTTTGCAATCACTTATAGAGTTTTTTAATCTTTTCTTTTTATTTGGTTCAATTGAAAACAAAGAATTTACCTTATCTGTATCTTTTTAAAAAATAAAATTTAAAAAGTATTTATTAACTCTTTGTAACTCAACAACTTTGATTTGAAAAATATTTATTCTGATGTTAGAATACATCATTTTAAGTATATAAAAAAAAAATAATAAAAAAAATTCGAACATAAATAAATATATATATTGACTATAAAGTACTTTTTTCACATCTGAAACAGAAAATTACACACTTCTCATAAATATTGTCAATTTTCTAATACAAAATTGCAGGGGTAATACTTGTCCTGAAATTCCTGAAAAAAATAAAAACGTCCTGAAATGTCCTGAAATATGGTAGTCTCTCCTAATATTCCTGAAATTTTGCAAGTTTTGTGCTATATCAGTATTTGAAATCATCAAATAGGGGGTAGGTGTACCTTTTTACTGATGTAAAACTATCACGAAAGTTGCAATTTTCTTCAGTCTATCGTTAAAAATAGTGATTTTTATTTTCGTCGATTTGGGGAAAAAAAAAAAATCTCAATTTTTGGTGATCAATTACCAAAAATCATATTTTCTATCAATTAGTCATTTAAAAAAAAGTTTGCTATTTTCGTCTGTCAGTCACAAAAATCACAATGTTTACCAGTCAGTTATAAAAAAAAAAAAATCTTTTGCAATTTTCGTCGATCAGTGAAGAAAAAAAAATTGAGATTTTCGACTTTCAGTAATGCAAAAATTGCAGTTTCTTAGCAATTTGGTCAAAGAGTTCTGGTAAAATTACTTTTTTTTTTTAATGTATAATTTTACAAAAAAAAAAAAAAAATTGTGTATATATAATTGTGTCTATTTATGATAATAAAATGTATTGAACAGGGAGTTAAATGTTTTTTCGGTTCGGTTTTTAACCAAATGTGTCCTGAAATTGTCCTGAAATATCGTAAAAAGTATGTCCTGAAATATTTCCTGGGCTAGTACTACCCCTGAAATTGTAAAGTATACAAACTTACCTTTGTAAAAAAATCTATTTTTGAACGTCTCCAGCCTTTTTAATTTGACAAAATTTACAAAGTTTATTTTAGAAAAAACGATGTGAAACTACTTCAATGACTAAATAAAACTTTGGTATGAAAAATTAACTCAGTATCGCCGTCTGTTGAGAATAGAATTCTGTGAATTTATATTAACTGCTGTGTTGGGTATATAAATATAATCATTAACTTTTGGGTATATTGCAATGCAACATGGTAGTACAAAGGGTTAATCTTAGCCACTCTGGTGTATAAATAAAATTTGCTTATAAAGCAGTTTTCATCAAATTTTGATCGAATTCTCTAATAAAAGAGAACCACTTATGTCATTCTCCTATATATAATTAAATTTATAAGATTACAAATTTGATTTTGTTACAGAACTACATGCTTTGTGTATTTGATATTTATTTTCAAAATATCATTGTGTATATTTTTGATACTTTCAGTCAAAACAATGTAAATGAATTTTTCAACTTTTATTGACTATGCTGGTCTGTAGGTAAAGAACTTTTGCCTTGGGTAGGGAGTTTTTCCAGCTAAAAAGCAAAAAAAAAAAAAAAAAAAAAAAAAAAAAAATCCTTTCCAAGCTTTATGTTTGAAGATGAATTTTTAAATGAATGTAGAACCAATTATTATGTGGGACAATAGCAACTTAGAATAGCCATTTTAAGATAAACTGTCGAATTTAGATAATCAGATATTTACAGCATCAATAGAAATAATCTCTTATGGTTTTGGTATAGACCAGTTTAAATTGCACAACAGGTTAAATAATTAAAAGGCTAACAATCTTACATTTATCTTTAAAATTTTCAATATAAAAATATTTTGTATTTAAAATTTTGTTGTATAAAACATAAAATTTTCATGATACTTGCTATTGAATCGTATATTTTGTTTTTTGATGAGTGTGAAAAGCAAATTTTGTCTGTTTTCAGTTAGTTGATTGTCAATTTTGTTGTAACTGAGAAGAAAAAAAAAAAAAAAAAAAAAAAGAAAGCAAAATGCTTTTAGAAAATTGTTTTATGAAGTTTTCATATTAAATGCAATATGTTTTAATTTCTAATTTATATTAAATCTGAATATATTTATAATCAGCAGTAAGTTGAGTATTTTAAAAATATCAGATATATATATGTAAGGAATTATCCGGGGACGACTCGGGAGACTAATACTTTACATACAAATAAGTTGCACTCGGGACCTCTGGACAGATCGAACTCGTTTATTGAAGCATTTCTTCGTACAGACATCCTCGCGCGTTCAGTCGGAGGTCCCGCGAGCCATTTACGTTAAATTTTGAGAACTACATGGCCGAGGGTTTGGCTGACCGCTCAAATGTGCCAAAAAACTGTCTTCTTCGCCCTTGCATGGGGTTTTAATCAGAATTTAGGATATTTTCCAGCAGAGGGAGAAAGAGTCAAATTGGGAGGATCATTTATTTTAATTGGTCAATTAGCTTTTGACTGATGTCTGGGGTCTTATGCCGACACCAAGGCTTGGCCGGGCCTGGGAGCCGCACCCAACAGACAGCTGCAAGAAATGCAAACTCATCACTTTTAAAACTTAAAGAGATGTCGAAATTGATAGATGAAAGTAATATTTGTGAGGCTGAGAAACAAAGATCACAGGGGCAGATTAGATTTAAGCATTAGATTTATAAGTTAGAAAAAAATGTTTTAGGATTTTAAATTTAAATTTTGCATTTTAAAAAGGGTTTATTTTTATCCTTTCATATATATTTATATATATGAAAAATATTGGATATATATATCAAAATATCAGATATTTTTGAAAATCTTATATTTACTAACACTTCTAATACATTTACTGATTTCAAGGCTCTTTTTAATTATTTTTCAATGGTTCTTAATAGATACTATTGTATTATGAAAATTAAAAATGTATCCTTAGTAATTTATCAATATTTGTATTATTTACAAAAACTTTTAGTGTATTTTATTGGTTATAATGAAATTTAAGCATAAAATATTTGTTGTACCACTGTCTCTTTATTTTCTTTCTCATAATATCAAGATTTTAAAAGTAGTCCTGCGTTGTACCCCCTGAGTTTCATTTTCTAGACTTTTGAATCAGTTTCATTTTCCAGACTTTTAAAGGTGGTAAAAATCCTCAAAATGTTTAGAATTATAAATATTTATGCCTTTTGATTTAATATACTGCATGAAAAATTGAATGTTTTCTCAAGTTAATGAAATATTTAAATTCATCCAAGTAAGAGAAGATATATTCTCAAACTGTCTAATCCACATATTTAAATAATTAAGGTTAATGCACACATCTTTTGTAATCAAGAGATGCAAATATGTGCAAGAATTAAGATGGAACTATTTATTTCAAATCTGTAAAAAATGCTGTTATCAATGTGTAGCTTTTGAAAGTTCAAAAGCTACACATTGATAACAGCATTTTTTTTTTTTTTTTTTTTAACTTTTGATATTTCCAGGAATAACTTTAATATTAATTCTTTAAGCAAATAAATAAAGTAAAATATTGCTTCATTTAACAAAATTGATTTTTAATAACACCTTTTCATAATAGAAATAACGTAAAAGAAATCTGTACTGTGGATTAATTACTTTTAATACAAAAACTTCTTAAAATATTTAAAAATTTAAGCTTCAATTAAAAAATATTAGTTACTTTCAAACACTTAAATGAAGAAATTAAAAAGAATGTAATTAAACTTTATACTTTTTTTTCTACAAAACCATTAAGACGGAAATTTATATAGCAATAAAACTTACCTGTGGATTAAAATATCCAATTTGCTTTAACACACCCACACACACAAACAAAATAAAATAAAATAAAATATAAAACACAGGGCTTTTTCTGACCCAGATCATTATCGTTATTTGTTCACTAAAGGTAAATAATAACATTTTCCGGTCGTCATTTCAGTGCATCATGAATCACTTTAGTTTAACGTGCTCAACTGAAAGAAAAGAAAAACTTTAAAAAATAAATGAACACTGAATGTTTTTTCCTTTTCTTACTCAGTTCTAACCACAAAAATTTAAAGTCGGGATCGCACAGATAAATATTTCAGTTCTGTATCAGAGTTTGCGTGATCTTGAAAATCAGCTGTCTCTTTGACGTACATATGTTGAGGTTATAAAAGAGTTTTTCGAAAGATTCAGTTTGATCTTCAGTGAGTCTAAAGTTAATAAATTGATGCGGTTTGCACATATATAAGTTTCTTTTTGACGATAACAGAGTGAGGAAAAAAAAAAGTTTCTTGGTTGAGGACCGGAAATATAGCAAATAAATTTCAGCATAAAGGATGTTTATTTTCGGTTTTTCTCAGATGATCACGAAAATTATTTTAAGTTTATCTGGCGAGTAAGCACACTAAGTAAAATAATTTGATTTGGAGAAAAAAAAAGTTCTTTTTTACCGGCCATCGGGGGGAAAAGTATTTTTCTTTTCTAGGTAACTATATTCAACTTTTATACACAATAAAAGTTCATGATGGTAAAATGCACTTTCTTGAAAGACTAATCGAAGTCTCCTTAATTGCTTGCAATCTTTTGAGATTGTTCGTGGGCCGATTGCACTGACACAACACAGATACTATTTTTAATTTTCATGGCACAAGTGGAATTTTTTATTTTTCAAGTTCTTTTATCAAGTTCTGGAAGAAAGGCTGGGATTTTCCCGAAGTAGGCGACCTGTCATGCCGACTTTATAAAATGTAACGAATATTCCGGGGACGACTTGGGAGAAATAAGTTGGACTCGGGACCTCTAGACAGATCGAACTCGTTTATTGAAGCATTTCTTCGTACAGGCATCTTCGCGCGTTCAGTCGGAGGTCCCGCGAGCCATTTACGGTAAATTTTAAGATCTACATGGCCGAGGGTTTGGCTGACCGCTCAAATGTGCCAAAAAACTGTCTTCTTCGCCCTTGCATGGGGTTTTAATCAGAATTTAGGATATTTTCCAGCAGAGGGAGAAAGAGTCAAATTGGGAGGATCATTTATTTTAATTGGTCAATTAGCTTTTGACTGATGTCTGGGGTCTTATGCCGACACCAAGGCTTGGCCGGGCCTGGGAGCCGCACCCAACAGACAGCTGCAAGAAATGCAAACTCATCACTTTTAAAACTTAAAGAGATGTCGAAATTGATAGATGAAAGTAATATTTGTGAGGCTGAGAAACAAAGATCACAGGGGCAGATTAGATTTAAGCATTAGATTTATAAGTTAGAAAAAAATGTTTTAGGATTTTAAATTTAAATTTTGCATTTTAAAAAGGGTTTATTTTTATCCTTTCATATATATTTATATATATGAAAAATATTGGATATATATATCAAAATATCAGATATTTTTGAAAATCTTATATTTACTAACACTTCTAATACATTTACTGATTTCAAGGCTCTTTTTAATTATTTTTCAATGGTTCTTAATAGATACTATTGTATTATGAAAATTAAAAATGTATCCTTAGTAATTTATCAATATTTGTATTATTTACAAAAACTTTTAGTGTATTTTATTGGTTATAATGAAATTTAAGCATAAAATATTTGTTGTACCACTGTCTCTTTATTTTCTTTCTCATAATATCAAGATTTTAAAAGTAGTCCTGCGTTGTACCCCCTGAGTTTCATTTTCTAGACTTTTGAATCAGTTTCATTTTCCAGACTTTTAAAGGTGGTAAAAATCCTCAAAATGTTTAGAATTATAAATATTTATGCCTTTTGATTTAATATACTGCATGAAAAATTGAATGTTTTCTCAAGTTAATGAAATATTTAAATTCATCCAAGTAAGAGAAGATATATTCTCAAACTGTCTAATCCACATATTTAAATAATTAAGGTTAATGCACACATCTTTTGTAATCAAGAGATGCAAATATGTGCAAGAATTAAGATGGAACTATTTATTTCAAATCTGTATTTTTCTTGAATTTATAGATATTTCGGAGAAAATCTGTCCAGACCATGGGCCATTGCCACACCATGGATTTTCATACTTTATTAGCTAATCTTTTTTTCCTAATCTTTTTTTAAATTTAAATAATAATAATAAAATGTATGCTTCTTAAATGATTTAAAATAATTAAAAACTAGAAGAAAAAAGAACTAAGGATTTTTCCTCCGGAGGGTTCAGTTCCCTAAACCCACTGTGGGAGACAATTTTTAGTTCTGTTTTTCTTTTTACATTCGTGTGTTAAAATAATATTTTAAGTGAGGGGTTCAGGTAGCTCTGCTTCCCCTGAAAAAAGTTGATAGAAGCTTATTTTTGAAATGCTACTATGTCTTATTTGTTACATTTCTGTATGTTTAGGTAGCTTTCATTTAAAAAAGTAAAAAGCTACCTATTGCAGTCGTTTGGAGGAAAGCAATTCCATAAAATTTTGGTACAGTTTCACCGATCATGACCCCCAGACCCCCTTCCATTCAAATGTTGAAATATATATGTATACATCCATATATATAATATATATATATATATTTCTGACATTTGTCATGCTGTAACTCTTTTATTTATGAATCGATTTGGATGTGACTGAGTATATGTATAGGACATACCAATGTCTTGACCGAGTTCGTTGGCCAGCTTCATTCGCCATCTTGTTTAAAAATAGCTCCCAGTTAAAAATTTAAAAATTTTTAAAAATCAAAAAGATGTACAAAAAAAATTTTAATTGAAAAAATTGTTTCTGTTAAGTGTTAGAACGTAATACAAGGATTCTGAAGCATTTATTGTTTTGGTTTTATCTTAAAAAATGGCTGAGATATGGCAGTTTGAAATTCTAGGGTGGCTGACATTTTGAAGCAATCTGATTTTTGTTATGCTGTAACTCTCGTATTTATGAACCGATATGAATGTGACTGATCATGTATACAGGACATACCAAGGTCTCGACCGAGTTCGTTGGCCAGCTTCATGCACCATATTGTTTCAAAATGACAGCCAGTTAAAATTTTTTAAATCATATATGTTGGTTTAGTTTTCTACCATTTCTCAGGCATTAGTATTTATCTTTTTCAAAAACAGTAGTCGTATAAATGTCTTTTTTTAATTTTTTTTATTAGTACTATTATTGTAAATTACCATTACACTTCTTTAAAATAAATTTACTTTTATTGTCATTAACATACATATATTAAAAGTTATCATTAAAAACATAGTTATCCACGTATAAAACACATATGATTAAGTTCGACGTTTTTAACAAAAAAGTATAATCCATACCCAGTTTTTCCACACATATTTCCTTTAACTTTTGTTTCACTATCTTTCATTTCATGTTTCACTTGCCCTTTATTCTTTCTAAAGTCTCTTATACTAATTTTTAACCATGTAGACACAAATATACAGCACTTATTTCTCTCATGGAAAGTACTTTCGCTCCTCTCCAGAGCTTCATCAGTCCATATGATGTTTCAATTACTGTATTATTTCTTGGCACGAGATCCATAAAGCCTTTCCTTGTTTATTTCATTCTCCCTTTCCTTTAAGATTTTATGCCAACGACTGTGGATGGTTGCATGAACAGTATCATTAGATGCATTTTTTCCTGCCAAGAAAATTTCAATGTATTCCCTTATTAGTGTGTTTTGAAGATTCTCATAATTCACGATTTTTTCAATTTGTATAGTATTTAATTGTAAGGGGGTTCTTTTATTTTCTCTCGCAATAGCTGTTGTTTGATTATTGTACTTGATATCACGGATATGTTCTTTGAATCTTTCTTCAATATTTCTTTTTGTCATTCCTGTATAAGTGATTGCTTTATTTTCTATATTTAAACCTTTGATTTTATAAATTCCTACTGTTTGTAATTTCTCATATTTTTCTACATCAATCCTTATTACTTTAAAATGGGGTTGGGTTGGTGTGATTGGCATCTGTTTCCCTAGTTTAGTTAGTTCCCTTTTCATTTTTAGTGTTGAACCGCTTATAAATGGGAGATGGGGAGGTGTAAACTCTTGACTTATTTGTGCCAATTGGATTATATTAACTCTCTCTGTGGCTTTCTTAATTAACTTGTGTATCATTTTTTTTGGGAGGGGGGGGGGTGACATGCATTAAGTCCTATTTTTTCTATCATTTTCAATTCTTCTTTAAGTAATTTCTCCGTTTGACATATGTATATGCCTCTATTGATATATGTGTTTAACACTGCTAGTTTATAGGTGATTGAAGTGTTAGCTGTACTAGGAATTATTATGAAACTGGCAGTCAGTTTTCTCTATACAGTAGTTTGTATTATTCCTTCATCATATGTTATTTTCACATCGAGGTATGCTAGCGACTGGTTATTTTCTTCTTTGATAGTAAATTGAATATTCTCGTCATATTGGTTTATTTCATTTAATAGACTTGTAAGGTTTACCTTTCTGTTTGTTATAATAAATATGTCATCTACATATCGAACCCATAAACGTATCGCATTTTTATTATCATGTATTATGTCTCTTTCCAATTTCCTCATTTTCCATTCTGCAACCACGTTTGATATAGGGGACTTCATGGGTACATCTTTTACCTGTTTATAGATCTTCTTGTTAAATTTAAAATAACTCTTATTTAATATCAAATTTGTTGCACTTTGCATCGTATTAATAATTTCTTGATCTGTATAATGTTCTTTTATAGTATCATTTAATTTCTTTAAGGTTAATCGAGGGATATAGGTTTTTTTACGTCTAGACTTATCATGTAGTCTATATCAAACGTGGTTGCAAAATGGAAAATGAGGAAATTGGAAAGAGATATAATACATGATAATAAAAATGCAATACGTTTATGGGTTCGATATGTAGATGACATATTTATTATAACAAACAGAAAGGTAAACCTTACAAGTCTATTAAATGAAATAAACCAATATGATGAGTATATTCAATTTATAATCAAACAAGAAAATAACTGGTCGCTAGCATACCTTGATGTGAAAATAACATATGACGAAGGAATAATACAAACTACTGTATAGAGAAAACTGACTGCCATTCTCATAATAATTCCTAGTACAGCTAAAACTTCAATCACCTATAAACTAGCAGTGTTAAACACATTTATCAATTGAGCCATATACATATGTCCAACGGAGAAATTACTTGAAGAAGAATTGAAAATAATAGAAAAAATAAGACAATGCAGGTCACCCCCCCAAAAAAGATACACAAGTTAATTAAGAAAGCCACAGGGAGAGTTAATATAATCCAACTGGCACAAAAAAAATCTTGAGTTTACACCCCCCCCCCCCTTCCCATTTATAAGAGGTTTAACACAAAAAATGAAAAGAGAACTAACTAAACTAGGAAAATAGATGCCAATCACCCCCAACCCAACCCTATTTAAAGTAATAAGGAATGATGTAGAAAAATATGAGAAATTACAAACAGCAGGAATTTATAAAATCAAAGGTTTAAATTTAGATAATAAAGCAATCACTTATAAAGGAATGACAAAAAGAAAAATTGAAGATAGATTCAAAGAACATATCCGTGATATCAAGCACAATAATCAAACAACAGCCATTGCGAGAGAAAATAAAAGAACCCCCCTACAATTAAATACAATATAAATTGAAAAAATAACGAATTACGATAATCTTCAAAACGGATTAATAAGGGAATCCATTGAAATTTTCTGAGTGGGGAAAAAATGCATCCATCTAATGATACTCTTCATGCAACCATCCACAGTCGGTGGCATAAAATCTTGAAGGAAAGGGAGAAGAAGAGGGAAGAATGAAAAGAAACAGGGAAAAAGGCTTAATGGATCACGTGCCAAGAAAAAAATACAGTAATTGAAACATCATATGGACTAATGAAGCGCTGGAGAAGAGCGAAAGTACTTTCCATGAAAGAAATAAGTGGTGTATATTTGTGTCTACATGGTTAAAAATGAGTATAAAAGTCTTTAGAAGGAATAAAAGGCAAGTGAAACATGAAATGAATGATTGTGAAACAAAAGTTACAGGAAATATGTGTGGAAGAACTGGGTATGGATTATACTTTTTTGTTAAAAACGTCGAACTTAATCATATGTGTTTTATATGTGGATCGATAACTGACTATGTTTTTAATGATAACTTTTAATATATGTATGTTAATGACAATACAAATAAATTTATTTTAAAGAATTGTAATGGTAATTAACAATAATAGTACTATTTAAAAAAAAAAAGACACATTTATAAGACTACTATTCTCTTGAAAAAGATAAATACTAATGCCTGAGAAATGGTCGAAAACTAAAATAAGATTTAAGTATATGTATGGGCATTATAAAAAACAAGATGTTCTGTTTTTGAACTGTTTGTTTTTTAAATCTTTTTAAAAAATTTTAAAAAGTATAAAAAATATAAATTGAAAAAATTGTTTCAGTAAGTGTTAGATTGTGATACAAAGATTCTGGAGCATTTTTTGTTTTAGCTTTGTCTTAAAAATTGGCTGAGATATGGCAGTTTGAAATTCTAGTTTGGCTGATATTTTGAAACAATCTGATTTTTATTTATTATTCTGTAACTCTCATGCTGAAATTCACATTCAAATTCAGTATTAACAAAAACCAGGATTGAATCTTCTATAATCGGGTTCCAAGAATTTTAGCTTCGGGTGTTTAAGTAAAATGAGTTGAATTTTTAAAAACATGGAATATGGAAACTACCTTTTCCTCCCGGTACAGGCCGGAAGGACTTTATGTTGATATGTTAAAAATTTGTCAAAAAAAAAGTGTTATTGTAGTAGTGCAGTGTACTACAGGCACACCTATTCCAAAACCTTGCCTCTTCTTGGACTTTATTCTGCAAGTACCTATGGTCCAGACATTTATTACTCTTAGAAAAGATTACACTTTGAGGTAAAAGAAGATCTATGGCCCAGCCATTTAATTTATTCTTAATAAAGATTACATTTTGATGTAGAAGGGGATCTGTGGTAACTCTGATCATGTAGGGCAGGGATGGCGAACCTTTTTGCATATGTTTGAAAAAATCTCAAAAAATAAAAAAAACTTTACTGTCATTCTAAAGTGTCAAAAGCATTCTAACTTTACAGGATTTTTATTAAAATGGTTCTTACTTGTCCTAAATTTGACTCTTAAGTTAAATATTTAATATCATGTCTAAACTCAATAATATATTGATAGTCACATTAAAATCATTAATAATAATAATAATAAAAAAATCTTTCCTGTTGTATACATTTTAGCTGAATCTGGTTCTCATTCTGTCATTTTTAATTATTAGAATATAGAAGTGATCCATTAGACATTTTATTACTTAACTGCTATGGATAATTTGATTGAATAAAGAAAGCCCTTTAAATTTTATAAACTAGCAAAATAATTTAGCAAGGCTATGTGTTGAATGGTTTTCAAGAAAAGGATGCTATACAGTGCCTAAACTGAAATTTATTGTGCAATAATTTGTGCAACATTTTATAATTTAATTCTTTTTTAATTGTCCATGTATCTTAAACATTTTAGCTCATAAAAGTGAAAATTTATATAAAAATGAATTTGTCTTATAAATTACCTACTTTGCATACGAAAGAAACTTTCTTGCATGCCAAATTAGACACGCGTGCCATAGGTTTGCCATCCCTGATGTAGGGAAATAATATTGTTTAGATGACTGCGGCAAAAGGCAGTGGAAGTTCACTTAATTGTTTTCTCACATCAGTGACAACTTACAAGGATAAGACCCCCCCCCCATTGGATTTTCCTCCCAATGCCAAATTTTTCTGGACAATCGATGCCCTTAAGTTAGGTGAATCTTACAGTGATTCACATTCATGAAATTTAATTATATGAAAAATAATGAGAAACACAAAAAATATAAATATAATTTTATTGCAATTCTACTACATCTCTGGCGCCACTAACCTAGCCTGTTGGAAATCAAAGCATGAAAATAGGAAATATACACAATTTTCACCTTCTATTGTAGACTTCCCAAAACAAAAAGCACCAAAGTTATAGAAACTAAAGCCACAAATAAATATTTAAACAATTAAAAAAAAAAAAAAAAAAAAAAAAAAGGATTTGCCAATGTATATTTTAATACAAAGAATGTTTGTTATTTTAGTCTAATTTTTTTTAAGCCAATTTTTACGTCTTAAAAATTTTCTTTGACTTATTTATCTTTTGAAAGTTACATATCTGTATTTTATAATTAGGAATAGTATATATATAAAAATTAAATGTAAAATTGTTTGAAATTGAAAAATCATAAAATAATTGTTTCAGGTTAATTTTACTAATTAAATGAATTAATAACATATTTCTAGTATTTGTTTCAGAGATGAGGGTGCAAGAACTTATATTTATAGAGAAATACCTTTTATTTGTTGATGGAGAAATATTTCAAAAAGATATTTTAAGAAAATTTATCCATCTAGAAACATAATCTCTTATCCCCACAATAATTTTATTGCACTTGTGTTATGAATTGAACAAAAGTTATATTCTTCCAAAAATATAAATTGGCAAATTGAATTTTTTGACACAACATAGGAAACAGGTTCAATAACTCTGTAATATATCAGTGAAGGAAAAGGACAATACAAGCAGTTTGAAATATGTACAAAATACTACTATTAGATAGTGATATAAACAAGAATTATACATTATTCTTGCTTTTTTTTTTTTTTCATTTGAATACTTATGTATTCTTGCTTCATATAAAATTCTATTATATTTCTTTTAAATTTATTTATAGGAGAGTGAGCCATAAATTTAATCTTTTCCCCCTATAAAATTTAACATTATTTGTGTCATATTTTGAATAGTTACTGAGGCACTTAACTTTTGTTATTACTTCTAGGCAGCATCTTGTGTAGATTTGTTTTTAATGTAGCTTGTAGATATTTTTTACTTCTAAAATGTCTTTTTAATAAGATTAAGAATTCAGCGTACAATGTTCCTTCAAAAGTTGAACAATTTGATTCTCAGGCAACTCCGAACTTGACCAAATAATTTAAGAAAATCAAGCTTGAATCTTGAATGGAAGTTTGAAGTTTAATACATGAATGTAGCTATCTGACTGCAATGTTTTATAATAATTTAACTATTTAAGGAAAGGCAAATGGTCTTAGGCTCTTTTCCAAAAAAAATTATGAGCTTAGAGTAATGACTTTTCTAGCAGAATGAATACTAGTAGAATGTATGGGAAAAAGAAAAATTTCAACTTTTATTGTGTTAAATATGTATGATTTAGTGTACACAATGTAAGAATGGTATTATTAAATAATTAATATACGTCCGTAAAATGTTATATGATGACTAATTTTGAGAGATCTAGAATGTAGCTGTTCATTTTACATTGTTTCTTATAAGAAAATTTCAAAAATCAAGCTTATTAAAAATTGAACTGTTTCTTGGAATAGATTTTGTTCAACTTCTGAAGGCCTAATATAACCCTGTTGTTTGGAATAATTCAAAAATTTGAAAAAGTTGGATGCATTTTTTATTACATAGTTATTATTCAACTTCAACTTGCTTTTAATTCCATTTTTTTAAATAATGCACGAAATTATTGATTTCTAGGAGTATTGGTAGTAGAAAAAAAAATTATAGCAAAAAAATATATATATAATCATGACATGCATTTTGAGCTCTAATTCTAAGGCCTTCTTCAGATGAGAACATATCAGTTTCATGGCAGGATGCACAATAATGTGCAAAGTTATGATAGAGAGAACACATTTTTACAAGGCAAGAGGAATGCTAAATCGCGATAGTGATCAGATTTACCAGATTTTTCTGAATCACTAATAGTTGCTGCTGCAAATTAGATGATGAAAAACGTTCATGTAGCTTCATCTGCATGAAATTTTAGTTCTTGGAATGGCATTCAATATGGCTGCCTTTCCTGGAAGGATTCTATTTTATATCATTAAAAAAAATCTTGAGTCTTCATATACTTACAGCTCATCAAATAATCTATAAAAATACACTTTTTTCTGTCTAAAGTTTTAGTGAGATATTTTCTAAAACTTTTCAGCCACTGTATTGCAATCTGTTTCCACAAACTATTCAGTGAAAAATGTTTTAAACAAAAGCAAATCAGATTCATTATCTTTCTTTCTCCTTTTTGTTTCAATCTATTTTCTCACACTTGTCTTTACATAGTAGATATATCACAAATTTAAGTATATATGTAAACATCTTTTCTTTTTTGCTACTTAATATTTTGTGGAAGGATAGGATTTAGAACTAAATGTGATTGCTTTTATATTTTGTAAAACTATCGAAAAATACATAGTTTTATGGGGTTTCATATATTTCTGTAAAGTAATTCTGCAACACATTAATATTACACACATGTCTAAGAAAAAAATAGATCCAATAAGACCATAAATTCTTCTTACAATTAAATTAATTTGAATCACAGTAGTTTTACCATTATTTCTTTAATTTATTTCCGATAGTTTTAATTTATCAAATTCGTATTGTTGCTTTTTATAGGGTGAATAAATATTGCAATGTAAGATTTTCCTCCCTAAGCACAGAAAAATTACAGATTTAGAGACTATAAATATTTAAATAAGTCATTCAGTGTAATTCATATTTTCTTACTTATTCTTAATAATTTTTTTTATTATTATTCTTTTAATCATAGTCATTATTTTGTTGTATTATATCTGGAAGTTTTTCATCAATCAATTTGTCAAATTTCACAATTTCTTATTATTCTTTTAATGACAGTGATTTATTGATGTCCATGTTTCATTTAAGTATACTTATACTTCACTTATTTTAAGTTCCATCTTACATGTTAAAAAAATATACAATTTTCAAAATGTCCATTTCATTTTCTTGCGAAAATGTGGTGATGATCATTATGTTGTATATGAATGTGCCAGAATGAAATCATCCACAATCAATGAACATCTTATTAATCAAACATAATCTTCTCATTGATTATTCTTCTTTACTTTAGATTTCAAAGGATCATATTTCATGAGTAACAAATTATCCAAGATGGGATGAATTTTTACAGTATTTAGGAACAAGCCTGTTCGATGTGATGAATATGTTCTTATCAAGCAGTCAATGGAATGAAATCCTTTGGATTAGAGAGGGCTGTCCCATTGATATGCCTCACACGGCTGAAATGAAAGAAAAGAGAACAATTTATATATAATTAAAATAGGTGCATTACAATTATAAGAAAAAGTTGTCTAATCTCTTTTGTTCTCAATGAAAATTTTAAAATATACATGTCATGAACACGAAACATACACTTAATATGCATGGCATCTCTGTCCAATAGCTAAGTCTGAAACCGTTACTTTCAGAGGCATACTTCCAAAAATGTTTCATATGTTATTATCCATTATATTAAAGGCTATTTATATCAAAATAATTATTTTTGTAAAAGTTATAAAATTGAAATTGTTATACAGTTCTGGGGTTCATTAAAAAAATCTTATGTATAAAAAAATATTAATTTTTGTATGAGCAAAACTTACTAAATCATGGTGCTTTGAATTTTATGAACTTTCAGTATTATCTGGTACTAAAAACAGAAGGATGCATCTTTAGTGCCAGAAAATGCTGAAATTCCATAAAATTTAGTGTTGAAACTCAGTAAATTTTGGTCATATAATTTTTTTTTTTTTTTACTGTTTGTTAGAGCATGGTTAAAGTTTTTTTTATATAATTTATAAGACTCAGGGGCTGTATAAAATTCTCTAATTTTTATAAAAATAACTATTTTTATTTAAATAGTCTTTAATATGATGGTGACATTTGAGTCATTAAATTGAAATTATATATCTAAAATAAACAATTTAACAATTAGCTATTGCAGAATAATAGGAGCACACATCCTGTATAACAGGTGTGGGATATTTATTAAAAAATATATATTCAATTTCCTCTGTTCTGGCATATAAGTAACTCATCTGCATGAAAGAAATAATTTTGAACAGCAACATAGCATTTGTTCAGATTCCTGAATTGCTTTACAAAATAACTTATTGCAAGAGTAATAACTTGACACCTTTTAGGTGAAGCATTCATGATCTCCAAATAATCTTATGGATGCTTTACTGATTGAAGTTATTAGATTATTTCTCCTTAAACTAATGACTTTTTTTTAAAGGAATTTCTGGAATCTGAAGAAGTATTTTTTACACTGAATATTTTTAGTATTTTATTTTATTGATTGAGGTTAGTTTAAATGCTAGTTATCTTTTATTAGATTTTATTTCCTTCAAAAAATCTATAAATTAGCTGTAATTGGGAAAAATATTTTTAACACTTCAATAAAATGTATTTACAAAGAGCATTCTTTATGCTCATTGAAATATTCTAATGTCTGGAAAACACATTTAATTTGATACTTCATATTTATTTTATTTTTATTGATATGACTGTGAAGAAAAAACAAAAACTGAAACTCGTCATGTTGTAACTTAATTTTAAAAAGTGGCAGTTAATCTTTTATCATAAATTGTTCGTAGTCATTTTACTTTTCTTAGTGCCCTCTGTATTTTGAAATTCAGATGTTTAGAGAAATACCGTACATTCTGGCGTATAACACACACTTTTGAAACAAGGAAAACAATCAAAATTTACAGATACGTGTTATACACTGCATATAAAAATTATAGATTAAATCTTTAAAAAATATAAGCATATAAATTTCTATATTAATGTAAAGGTAAACAAGACATAATTAGTTAAATGAACCAGAGAATGATCCGAAATTCTTTGTTGAAGATTACAGACAGACTTGGCCGTATCATGCATTCTCATTTCACCATTGCTCATATATTTTTTTATGTTTTGTTCCATTTATTATGCTTTTTGATGTCTTTTTTTGTGTTTACATGGTACATATCTCATAAAGGTTTCTTTTTACATAGAAGGAGGTGTGTATAATATGACAAATATACCTAAAAATAAAAATAATTAATATCAAATCGTAGGTGAGTATTATATGCCAGAGTATATGGTATATGTGATTTTATATTTTCTGTTTTATATTCAAATGTTGCCTTTTTGCAGATCTAACAATGTAGCAAAGAGGTTAATAATGAGTAAAATGTAAGTCTCCTCTCATTAAAGATACAAATTAGCAATTGAAATTTGCCACATGGGGATTAATAAAGGAAAAGTAGCTATTATTATTATTATTTTTCCAATAAGTTGCCATGTTGGTAGTCATTGATACATCTGATGACTTTAAAAAATATTTTATAGAATAGCATTGTAATTGTACTGTTAGTCTAAAATGTCTTATTGGGGTTTAGAAATCTTACACATACAATTCTTAAGAAGTGATACTATATTCTTTGTGAAATAAATGATTGAAACGCATACTCTAAAATATACTAGAAAAACTGGCTATTAACCTATGAAGTGGCTATTAAAAAATGGAGCCTACTAGCCACTGTCTACTAAGCAAACTTCCTAACTTTTACCTTTACTTTATGACTTCCTTTTTTTCTGAAAGTCAGCATACTCATTAACCTATTCCATCGACTTCTGATGCTTCCAGACCTGAAGATGCACAGATAATTAACCAACACATTTATTCACAGGGATCGATCCAGGTGAAATTTGGGTCTGTTTTGTTTCCATTTCTCAAAATTACATAGCCCCTTTACAAAAATATATCTTATGAAATCAACACAAACAGGGTTCATACAGACTCCTTAGATTACTTAGAAACTCTTTAGAAATAAAAAACTTTCCAAGGAGTACTTAGAACTCCTTAAATAAACAAAATACTTCTTAAAAACTCCTTAAATTATTGAGAAGTGTAATTTAGAATTGAACAATGATTTAATTGAAGTATACAAGAGTAGAAAATGGAAACTTATATATTACACAGTGAATAGTGCTGCTTAAGGGGCTACTTCACTCACACGAAAACAACCGGTCACCAATGTTAATCCTACAGGGGAAATATTTTAAGCTATCTCATTCGCATTTTAATATTTTTAAATGATTTTTTTTTTTTTTTTTTTTTTTTTGCATTGAATAGCTGAGGTCAATCTCTATGCAGGCTCTTTTGTATTTTTTGATTTTGATTACAAGTTTTTTTTTTTATTAAGATACTTTCACTTTCCGAACGGGTTTCAAAAGTAAAAGTATCCCCAATTAAAAGAAAAAAAAAAAAACTGCAACCAAAATCGAAAAAGTAGAAAAGGGATTGACCTCAGCTATTCAAAAAAAAAAAAAAAAAAAAAATCATGTAAAAATATGGAAATATGAGCGAGATATCTTAAAATATTTCCCCTATAGTATTAACGTTAGCGAGTGGATATTTTCGTGTGAGTGAAATAGCCTCTTAAGCATGTATGGCTTCGAAGAGAAGCCACCTTTAAAGGATGTAAAATAAAAATCTTTTCATGTTTACAAATGTAAAAAGTTCAAGTTATTACTGCCATTCTAAAAAAAAAATAAGTTATTATATTTTAGTATATATGTAATGTGTGGTTTTCCCCCTCAATATTTACTTTAAAAATCTAAGTGCATGTGATACACAAGTATTTGGGATTTGACTGGCCTCTGTATGCATGACCATTAATCACCTGCATAATATAGTTCGCTGGCAATTTTGTATTCAAATTACGAAACTGGTGAGCAATGCATTTTGAATACTTTGTAATTTTAGCATTAGCTATTAGATTTTGAGAGAATAAATTCAGTTTTCTTTCTAAATGAGGCATTAAAAATTAAGGTGGGCATCCGTGTTGCACAAGCGCACAGCATACATGAAAAAAAAACATGGTAAGTCCTTTAATTTCTTGTACTCCTTAAAAGTTTTTTAGATCCTTGGATTTTCTTTTTTTCAAGTATGTATGAACCCTGCCAAAATTCCATTGGCCTTCTCAGAACTTTTATTGCATAATGTTTCATAATTTTGCAAATGCAATGAGCTCGCTAATGAAAATAACTTTAGCAGAAAATTTTGTAGTCAGCATTTCACAAAATCTCATTAAACAAGATTCATCAATCAATGCATTGTTGTAAAATGATAGGTTAAATACTATTTATTAATCTCCCTTAACTTTTACATGGTATTTGAAATGCAATATTTTCGTTCAAATTGTAATTTAAGAAATATTTAAAATGAAGAGATAAAAAAGTTATTTTTTAGTGCTAAACCAGAAAGGAAATTTTGAAGTTACCCAAGTTTTATGAGCATTCTAAAGAAAATTCTGGAAAATCCACAGATGCTTAAATTATTAAGAAAGAATAACCTTATTTACTATATTATTCTTATTTACTATAATATTCTTAGAGCTGGTTGTACTAAACTATTTTGAATCTGTCTATTGGAGCTGCTAATCGCAGAAAATGTTCAAGAATGGTTGTTTTTCTGCATTATTACAAATTATTCAAATGATCATGATTGATTTAAATCAAGCATTCCTGTCCTTATTGAAAGAAATATAATAATAATAATTACGAAATATAAAAATGTTATAATGGATGCATTTTTTTAATAGGAAATTTTACTTATTTTTACAAAAGCTATACAATTTTATACACCACAATAAAAGAGCAAAGTGTAGGGGCTTAAGTAAAGTAAAAAAGAAAAAAAAAAGAAACCTGCATCGACCCCTGATTTATGATTTATTTATGTATTAATTCAATTAACCTTTTATAGACTAATGTCATAACTGTTCTAGCAGTCTAAAATATTCTATTAGAGTGTGGGATGGGGGGAGATCTAAAATCTTACACATAGTATTTTCAAAAGTAAAATTGTATTTTTGAGAAATCTATAACTGTTGTGCATATTTTAAAATAAACTTACAGAATAGTGGCTAAAATTGAAATCTAATAAACATTCATTGTTAACAAAATTTCCACATTTTTACCTTTAATTCCTTATTAAAGCATACGATTGCTATTTCACTCTGTTAATCATATTTATAAAGAGTTGTGATTTTACAAATAATTGTCAATATATGTTATTTGATTTTGAATAACGTAAATTTAAGGTTGCATTAGGGAAAATTTTCTGGTAATCACTGACTTTCCTCTAGACATTTAAGGAAAGGGCCCAATGAAAACAAAAAAAAAAAAAAACATTCTATAAATGTACTCCATGCAGGGATGTTGATTAAAATTGTGAGGCTTTGTATAGATTATATCTATACATACCCCAAGAGCTAAGACTTCTTTTAATAGGCGATTTGAGGTCGCTGGCTGAACATCTTTTAGTTTAAAGCCTGGTAAAACTGTCCTTCTTAAAAATTGAAGACAGTCGTAATAATTACTACTACATTTGTTTGACGGGTGACAGCTGGTTGATGAGTAGGAGGATAGTTATAAGAATATTTGTTTTTAGGTAAATTCATAATAAAATTTTGATAAGTTCATTATAATCTTTTTTAAAGCCTATTTTCCCGCATAAAAATTCAAAATTTACACAATTCGTAATTTTTACTAGTGTTTATCTTTTCAAATATCTTGAGTATGTGTAGTCATCTAGTGTTAATCTTCCATACTTAGTACATTAATAAGGGGATTGTAACTCACTGGTATTCAAGTAATTACTGGCTTTGATTTTGACTAAGTACTGTCTTAATGGGCCAGCCTGAGTCTGCCTTCTTAGGACAGCAGAGCCTTAACTCATTCAGGATCACTGGAATAACAGAGTCTAGATTATAGAATATTTTCTTTGTTTCAATCTTGAAAAATATTTAAATGCGGAGACATCATAAAGAACAATAATAACTCTTAATTCATAGTCAAGAAATCAAGAAGTATTTAACATGATGTTATTGTCAGTATTTTGTTAAATATCGTACTTTACTATGTTATTAAAGAATTTAAATTGGTGATAATTTTACTTATGTCAACGATATCTAGAAAATAAGCATAAACAAACATTCCCTATTACAAACAACCATGTTATAATAATGTAACTATCGACAGCTGATTACTGCATATTTTAAAAAGAATATGCTCCCAGAATCCTTAAGACCCTATTTCTATTCTGAAATGGGGGTCATCAGTTAACAACCGACTATTATAATCAAGTGTCTAAGACATTTTAAAAAAAGTAAATAAAGCTCTTCAATTCACTGGAATCTGAATGTATAAGAATATATTAAATTCTCATGTATGTGATAATGAAAGTAATTTTGTAAATGTTTCAGAAAAAAAATGTTTTTGAGTGGAAAAAATGAAAGATTTAAGAAGGAAAAACACCTTCAATTAAAATATATAAACATTTAAAAATATTAATGATACAATAATTTAAAAAGATATTCTTACCTAGATGAAGTGAGATTACTACTTGCTCGCTTTTCAGGCTTGTGGTCGGAATTTTCTTTGATGCAGTCACGGCAGGACTGAAGCTTTGATTCCAGTACCTAATAATTTGTTTAATATGGGTAAAGGTTTCATTATCATGCAAGTTGAAGTCACGGTTAATAAGCAAATTAGAGTTATGTATCAATACTACTGTATTTAAATCATGCTTCAGCTTTAGTTTTAATAATACACATTCCGAAAAAAAAAGGGTTGTCCATGCAGGCCATATTTTTATATTTGTTATCATAACTTTTCATTTAATTATTCATTATTGCTAATACTTATGGATTTATTTTATAAGTTACCATTAATTTATAGTCTATTTTGCAAAGCAGAAAACAAAAGTAGAAAATGTGTTTTGATTGTTTTGTCTTTTTGTAATATAACCGTTACTTGACAATAAATATTAAATTTATATGCTTAAGAAAAAGCAAATAAAATAAACCAAAGATTTTTTTCTTTTTGCAAGTATAAGATATCATTACTAAAATGTTTCTAGAGGTTTTGTACATTGTTGATATTGCCATATTTTGAAACACAATGAAGTTTTTGTTAAAATTTTAATATATTTGAAAACTTTTTTCTACAAAGCAAAATAGAACCCAATTTTTTTCTTCTGCTAGAAAAATTACTTTGATTTTAAAATGTTATTGTAATTACATTTATAAAGTGTGCAAGGTGATTCCCTAATAAATTCTATTTCCTAATAATTGATGAAAAGAGTTAGCTACAGTCATAACCATGAGATACATTGTAGCGGCAAATTGCAGAATTAGTGTTCCTATCTCGAAAATGGTACGAGATATGGGAGAAAAAAGTCTATTACAAAGTAGTAGATCGTCTTTGATTTAGTGTGAATTGATGTCTTATATGTAAGAAAATTACATATGCCCTTGAAAAGTAATTTTTTTATATCCAATCACTCTGCCATAAAAGTCTACACTACTTCATGCAAATAGTGGCGTATTTAAGCTAGTGATTGATATAAAAAATTATATTTCAAAGCTTCTAATAAAGTTATTTTTACATGTAAGATGTCCATTCATAATAAATTAAGAATGCTCTACAACTTTGTGATCGATTTTTTTCTCGTATCTTGTACCGTTTTTGAGGTAGAATGCTAAATCCGCAGTTTGCAGCTAGAAAATGCTGTAAGGTGCCTCATCATGTAACTCATGCCCATTTTATTTTAGCTATACATCACGTTCATGACTGTAGCTAACTTTTTACCAGATATTTGTAGCAAATCGGAATTAAGGAATCGCACTGTATTTACATATAAAATATTTATTATATGCTTTTTTATGCAGAGAACTAAATATAATTAAAAAAAAAAAAACTTATTTGTATTAATCTCATGTGCATTTTAAAAATGTTTCTAAATTATAAATCTTACCCATTGCAACAGGCTTTCTATTAAAAAATAGCAAAATATATTTTTTTAATCAAGATTTAACAATTGTAATTTTTTATGTACACTTAACATATTTTTTATGAAATTTAATATAAAAAATAAAGTGATTAGTATTTTTTTTAATTCAAAGTATATTTTGTTTTTGAGTAGTAATTTCTTAATGCTGCAAATTAGAAAAAAAAGATTATATATATATATATATATATATGTGTGTGTGTGTGTGTCCATCTATGTATGTGTCTAGATTCTTAAATTATGACAACAAAAGTAATTGATCCACTTTTTAAAAGCTTATGCCAGTTTTATTGTTAAAAATATATACTGCCATACATTTTTTTTTCATGCATTTTAATAAAGTAGTAGAAAATGCTTTTTTTAATAAAGTAGAAAATGCTTTTTTGCAGGCAATGTTAGAACTTACTAAGCATTCACAGCTTGTCATTCTCAAAGGATTGATTATTGTTAGCAGATGTTTATGATAAGAATATTTCATCGCATATGATAGGCTGCTTGCAATAAAAAAGAAGAAACAGAAAATCAAAGTTAGTCTCTTTTACATTAAAAAAGAAGAAAAAAAAATGACTGAGTGGAATTTATGGCATGAGTAGTGAGCGTTATTTTATATTTTTACATTAATGAAAATGATATTAGGAAGGTCAAAATAGCTAAACTGACAACTAAATAAACAAGCAACAGTCATTTGTTATTAGATGATAATTTCTTAATGAGTGGTGGTATAGATGCCTGTTTAAAATGAAAAGAAAATGTAAATTACGATTTTGGTAAATAATAATTAATTGTATAAATTAAAAAGATAAAATGAAGCTATACAAATATTTTTTGTCATAATCAATACTCTTATTTATTTATTTTTCTTTTTTAATATACTAAATAATTAAATATTAAGTATTATTTCATATTTTGTGTTAATGAAAATGATATTAGAAAGGTCAAAATAACTAAACTGATAGCTATATAAACAAGCAACAGTCATTTGTTTTTAGATGATAATTTCTTAATGAGTGGTGGTATAGATGCATGTTTAAAATGAAAAGAAAATGTAAATTACGATTTTGGTGAAATAATAATAAATTGTATAAATTTAAAAGATAAAATTAAGCTATACATGTGTTTTTGTCATAATCAATACTCTTTTTTTAATTTTTTTCTTGTTAATATTAAAAGGCTACTTTAATACTAAACTAGCTTAATACTAAATAATTAAATATTAAGTGTTATTTCTTATTTTGTGTTAATGAAAATGATATTAGAAAGGTCAAAATAACTAAACTGATAACTACATAAACAAGCAACAGTCATTTGTTTTTAGATGATAATTTCTTAATGAGTGGTGATATAGATGCCTGTTTAAAATGAAAAGAAAATGTAAATTACGATTTTGGTAAATAATAATAAATTATAAATTTAAAAGATAACATCAAAATATACACCTATTTTTTTTTATTTATCATAATCAGTAGTTTTTAACAATTTTTTTCAGTAAAAAAAATATTAATGAAATTTAGTCTTTTAATTAAAAAATAATGATTGTGTGGAATTTATTGCATAAGTAGTGTGTTTCATATTTTATGTTAGAGAAAATGATATCGAAAAGGTCAAAATAACTAAAATGACAATAACGATCTTTGTCCTTTTTTTATTTATTTAATTTTTAACATGATCAAGTAGCTTTTAAATAATACTCTTTTGATAAAAAATAAACATTGTTAAAAAGTTAGACTCTTACATTAAAAAAAAAAAAAAAAAAAAAAAGGACTGGAATTTATGGCATGAGTTGAGTACTAAAAGCTATTTCATATTTCACCGTAGTAAGAATGATATTACATAGTTAACAATAACTAAAATGCAACTAAATAAACAAGCAACAGTTATTTGTTTTTAGCTGATAATTTCTTAATGAGTAGTGGCTTAGTCGCCTGTTTAAAATAAAATAAAAAATCAAGTTATATTTTTGGTAAAAAATAATAAAATATTTTAATTTAAAAGATAAAAATCAAACTATACATATCTTTTTTGTCATAACCAATACTCTTTATATATATATATATATATATATATATATATATATATATATATTTAATACTAAAATAATGAAATGTTAAGTGATTTTTTACATTGATGAAAATAATATTCGAAAAGTCAAAGTAACTAAAATGACAACAAAATAAATAAGCAATAATCATTTGTTTTTAGCTGATATATAATTTCTTAGTGAGTGCTGGTATAGTTGCATATTAAAAAAAAAAATGTAAATTACAATTTTCTTAAATAACAAGAAAACAGTAATTAATTAAATGTATATAATTAAAAAAGATAAAATTAAAATTATATATATATATATATTTCAATTTTTACAACTATTAACTTAAAAAAAAATGTTCTCAAACATTAAGCTAACATTTATAATATGAATCTCTTTAAGTATGGCAGAAATATATTGCATTGTACATGAAATTATTTATCATACTTACACCAACTTTCTTCAACAAATCTCCCACAATATTTAAAGCAGAATGTGGCACGTTCGATGCTCCATTAGACATAAAACTGGACCGTGTGCTACTTCCTGAAAATAAATAGATGTTAGTTTTGTAAAATATCAAATTATTAATAAGAAACGTTAAATTCAGATTTTTTTTCCCTCTCTGGGAGTTTGTAATGTACCATGAGTGCCGGTAAAAAAGCATGCCTTTCTGTAAGGATTTTGAAATTTTATCTATATTTTCTATATTTTCGAGGATTTAAAAAATAATAATAATAAAATTAATTTTTCACATGTGAATATAGTAGTTAAACATTATACACACACACACACACATATATATAATTAAGGGTGTTTCTGCTTTTCATTCTATAAAGACATCAGTTTTTGAGGGGAAAAAAAAAAAATTCCTTTGGATTTCGTTTTGCTTGTGTCAGTATATTCTAGTATTATTGTAATAATAATCATGGGTGCCGACAGAACAAAATCCAGAAAGGGGTAGGTTTTAGAACAAATGTATCCCCAAAGCAGCTTTTTTTTTTTTTTTTTTTTTTTTTTTTTTAAAGATAAGAATATAAATATAAAATAAGCTGATGTCAGAATTCCCTGTGCAAGTCCAATTTTAAAACATATCAACTTAGAAACAATACAGAAATTTAACAATGACAAAAATGTTAAATATTCAAAAATAAATTTCTACCAGTATTTTTTAAGACAGATAATTGAAACAAGAATTAATTTTTCTGTCAGAGGGGCTCTGTTTGCCTGAACCCCTCATGTAAAACAAATTTAACACACACAAATGCAGAAAAAAACCAGAACTAAAAATCGACCTCTACGGGTCAGGAAGAGGGGGGGGGGGGGGGGGCAGGAGAACAGAGCTTCCTGCTAAAAAATTCTTAGTTATTTTTCTCTTAGTATTTAATTATTTTAGTAACTTGTAAAGAATAAATGTTACTATTTTTTTTTTTTTTTTTTTTTTTTTACAAAATCATTAGAGAAAAAGAAATTTTATTTAATTAAATTTCAAAATCTAAGGAAAGGCAATGGCTATTCTTTGACCCCCTCCTTCCCTGACGGTGCTCATGATAATAATGATAGATTATATTTATAATCTTTTATAATCAGTTTTCAACCCAAATTTTTCCTAGTATTATTTGTGCAAGTAGTATAATAAATGTAGATTTATTGCTTAATAATAAAGTCGGAAGATATGTTATTTCCCTTAAAATTTTAACTACTATACGTCGGTTAAGGCTTCTAGCTCTATAAAAAGTCGCGGTCGTGGTTCAAAATTACGTTATTATTGAGTGACTCGTCAATAGATGTCAGCACCAAATAATGCATGTTTTATTAGACGTGCGAGAATGTTTTTCCATGTTTGATTTCGAATTGAGATGTATGTAAGAGGAATGGGGACTAGAATATTCTTTTTAAAAAATGCTTAGACAGCATTCAAAGGTTTTCTTTATCGCGAATGCTGTAAAGTATAAAAATGATACGAATTAGCAGGACCTGTTAATCGAAAAAGCACGGGGAGTACGAGCCTTCCCAGGGCCCGCTTAAGACTTAGAAGTGGGGGAAGCTCGACATCACACAGACCACTGAAAATTGTCGGAAGTTGCCAATTGGCCTCCCTTTTACTCTGCCAATTATTCTTCAACAATTTGAAAATTTACCATCAAAATTTTGAGTAAACAACACTTTTAGTATTGAACTAGTTACAAAAAATATTTTATTACATACATAATTATAAATAACAAATTAATTTTATAAATGAATATACAAATATGGAACAGGTGCGAATATTTAAACTTCAAAATATATTTTATACTTTAGAAATTGGAGGATTTGCCAGTGCAGAGAAAACAAATATTTGATGTAAATTTATGCTTAGCTGCAATACAATTTTGCTTCTATTTTATAAACAGAAATTTGATTTCATCTGAATGCTAATTACTTTCCTCTTTATTTAAATAACCCATTCTCCATATTTTATATCATTTCTCCACTCTTCATGAATATAGACAAAATATAATTATACAAATTAAATTTTCTGTTACTTAACACGTTTGAAATTAAAATGTAAAACATAAGAGAAATAAAAATAAGTTGCATTTAATCACTGTTTTTATACCATTTATTATATCAACAGGAAAAAAAAAATAGAGTATAGATGTGTCGGTAATAGTTTGAGGGAAAATTTAGTAGCTATAATTAAGAAAAAAATACATTTTTTACACTGACTGAATTTTTTTCCCCTAAAAATTAGTTTTGAAAAGTAAATTTGGGGGCCCCTTTGTATTTCAGTGGGTAAGCTCGGGCTTCACGGGCCTATTCGGTAAACAGGCCCTGGCCTTCCCTCTAAAACAGAGTTTTTATTATTTTTTTAAATCTTACAGCATATTTAAATGCACAGTTATACTTCCGTGGCACATTTGGGTGCATAGTTCTATTTCCGCGGCACACTTAAGAGCTGATGATTAAAAAACATATGAAAAGATAAAGAATATATCTTTTTCAATTTATTATAAAATCATAATACAGTAAATCCTCCAAAATAGACACCACTATTTAGCGAACACTTTTTCTATTCTCAATACCTATATATTTGTATGCTTCTACCTCTGAATAGCGGATAAATTCCGATCTGTCCCTTATTCAGAGGTTTTATGGTATTTTCTTATAAATTGTATTTTAAATATAAATATAACAATTAACTGCTATAAATCTTATTATTTTCTTTTCATTATATGCATGTAATGAAGTATCTGAGTTTTACAATTTTATAATATCTGCTTCGCAAGGTCTAATGTTCAGATAGGCGCAAGTGGGGACTGAAATTGCTTCAAAATTTGTGTACAATAAAGTTTACTAATTCATTCAAAAAAGTTTTATGCAATTATATTGGATAAAAATCATTATCTCAAATTTTTCTAATATCAGTATGATCAAAATGCTAAAATTTCAACATATGTTTTCAATTCATTCGCTTTTTTTTTTTTTTTTTTTTTTTTTTTTTGACGGTCTTTAAGAAGCATTTCATAAAATTGGGGATAGGATTTTCAGTAATATATATATATTTAATAAAACTGTTAAGTAAATAATCATTTTTTATGTATTTTAACATATCTCATAGTCATACTAATTAACTTTGTGAAAATCTTATTCCTACCGTTATGGAACAGCCTTGTAAGAAAAGCATGCAAAATCTTTCAAAAAAGTCAAAGTAATAGAAGTAAAATTTTCTTAAATTTTACAAAAAAACTTTTTTTTTTTTTTTCAAAATAATATTTTTAAACGGGTCAAAATGGTTATTGTAAAATGAAGTAAATTTAAAATTTAAAAATTTTTGTAGATTTTTCAAAAAAAAAAAATATTTTGAAATAACTTTTTCAAAAGGTGAAAAAAAAAAAAAATTTCATAAAAAATATCATAAAAAAAAATTAAATAATGATTTTCAGTAATATATATATATTTAATAAAACTGTTAAGTAAATAATCATTTTTTATGTATTTTAACATATCTAATAGTCATACTAATTAACTTTGTGAAAATCTTATTCCTACCGTTATGGAACAGCCTTGTAAGAAAAGCATGCAAAATCTTTCAAAAAAGTCAAAGTAATAGAAGTAAAATTTTCTTAAATTTTACAAAAAAACTTTTTTTTTTTTTTCAAAATAATATTTTTAAACGGGTCAAAATGGTTATTGTAAAATGAAGTAAATTTAAAATTTAAAAATTTTTGTAGATTTTTTCAAAGAAAAAAATATTTTGAAATAACTTTTTCAAAAGGTGAAAAAAAAAAAAAAAAAAATTCAAAATAGCTTATTTTTGAAAAAGTCTAAAATAATAAAAATAATAAAGTTTTAAAATGTTCTGACAAAATATAATAATATATTTTTTTTTTCAAAATAATATCTTTTACAAAGTTTAAAATAATAGAAGTTAAATTTTTCAAAAAGAAAAAAAAAATCGAAATAATATCTTTTAAAAAGGTTAAAAATGGAAGTAAAGTTAAAAAAATTTCTTAAATTTTTCAAAAAAATAAAAAATAAAATAAAATAAATAAATAAATAAAAAACCACAAAAATTGCATTTTTTCTTGATTAAATCATTTTTGTTCATAAAACCATTTAATATTATGTCAAAAAGACATTATAAAATACTCAAATATTTAAAAAAAAAAAAAAAAAAAAAAAAAAAAAAAAAAAAAAAAAAAGCAGTTTAAAGGGTACCAAATGACCTTAAGGGTTCCAAGTTACCTTAAAACAAGAATTTTGTAAAATTGTGGAAAGCCTAGAGCAAAAAGAAAATAATACACGTCTTTTGAAGATTTATTGAAATCGGGGCTTTAAATCGGAACCAAACCGAAAAAAGGAAAAAGAAATTTTTTTCTAATAGATTGAAAACCGGAACTGAATCTAAAACAGGAACAAATAATTAAATTCGAAGTCCTAAAAGAACAACTTTAGTACCACTTACTTCGTAATAGAGCCTCCCTCCTCCGATTTGTGGATTCAGCTTCCGTTATAAGTTTATTAGAATCAATTATATTTTCTAATTTCTTCGCTGGACTCTGAGTCTGAATTTCACTTTTTGAGTCATGTATTTGGAGTTCTTGTTTTAAATCTGGTTGTTGAAAGAGAAATGAAATATTTCTTTAATGTGTAGCTATAAATTAATAAATTGTTTTCAACATAAATATTTTTTTAATGTGTAGCTTTAAATTAAATTATTTTCCAGATAAATATTTCTTTAATGTGTAGATTTAAATAAGATTATTTTTAACATAAATATTTCTTTAATGTGTAGCTTCAAATAAGATTATTTTCAAGATAAATACTACTTCTTAAGATAATGTTACTAAATATTCATCGAATTTTAACTTTTTATTTTAAAAATTATTAAAAGTTTTGATTTTTCAAGTAACTTTTCATAAAATAACTAACGTTAATGTTACCAGATATTGCTTATATCATCCAAGCATACGAGGGTTATTTTAAAAGTAAGGTCTGTTATCAAATATTTAAATCTCGCGCGCTTGGAGCAAAACGTATAGGCACAGATTCCCGTCATCACTTGCACCCGTCAGCAAACTCTAGTTCTGAACCTATGGTGTCCGTACGTTGATTCACAATGAGTGATAAACATGTTCCAGTCGATTGATCATCCCGTCGATTGTGAAATACGGTGAGTAATCCGATTTTTCGCTGCAAGAAATATCTTAACAGCGAACATTTTCATAGCCAGATCTGTGAGGAGTATGGTTCCAATGCAATGAGTGATAGCAAAGTGCGTAAATGGGTGAGATTGTTCAATGAAGGAAGACAAACGTCGATAATGAGTAATTTGAGCACCCTCCATACAGTCCTGACCTTCGCCGAGTGACTATTACCTCTTCCGATACCTGAAACCCTTTTTCGCCGACCACTGATTCAATACTGACGAAGTGGAAACGGTGTTGAAGGTGTGGCTTTCCTCAGAGGCGGCGACAGTTTAAGAGAAAGGGTTACAAAAACTCGTGGGGGGGGGGGGGGGGGGGGTCATTCCATGGTAACTTACGTTACATTTAGAATAATTGACTTCAGTAATTTTAGTAACATAACACTAAAAAATATTCAAAATGTAATGTTTATATGATTTGTCAATTAAACCTAACAAAGCTAAATTTGGATAAAAATGACTTAAATTTAGTACTATTTCTTGAACGCTAAAAATTATATTTACGTTTCTGACAAAAAGAACGTAAGTTACCATAGTAAATATAATGGCCAGTGTTCAAAAAATAGCACTAAAGGTAGGTAATTTTCATCCAAATTTCGCTTTGGATAGGTTTAATTAACAAATCATATCAACATTACATTTTCAATATTTTTTGGTGTTATATTATGAAAATTACTAAAGAAAATTATTCTAAATGTAACGTAAGTTACCATGGAATGACCCTGGGGCGTTACGACAAATGTTTCAATAGACACGGAAACTATGTCGGAAAGTAGAACAAAGTAAAGAATCTTAGGTTAAATAAATTTTCTAAATGTACTTAGTATTTTTTTTAATTGAAAAATGGATCTTACTTTAAAAATAACCCTCGTACATGCCATCTTCCGGCTTTTTAAAAATAAATAAAAACATACTTTGAACTAGAAATTTATTTACTGAATGCAATTAAGTAGGTTTGCAAGACATATTTCATTTAACAAATGTTCTGGTTCAAAGTATGTTTTTTTTTTTTTTTTTTTTTTTTTTAATTATTATTAAAAAAACCGCAGGTTGTCAAGTATGTTAAAATGTTCCATCAATATTTGACTAACTAAATAATAATAATAATAATAATAATTAATACAATAGTACTGACCTTTCTTCTTGAATAAAATATCCTTAGTTTACTTTGCCAATCTGACAATTTTTATCATTTATTGATTATTTGAGAAAATCCATGAAAATGCAAAATGCATCTTACTAAACAGCGCCATTTAATCATTTATATAATTTTAACATGAATTATTTAGAATTAACATATAATATATCAAAATGCATAGGTAACACTGTTAAAATACATGTTCATATTCCAACATCTTATGATGATGCATACCTCTGGCTTCGTCTTTTAATCTCTGTATTAGGACGGCCATATTTTCTTTTTCGTCAAGCTCATTTTCTAAGATGACATTTCTTTCAATGGCCTAGGAAAGCAAAGAATATTTTAATATGGTAGAACATTAGATAACAGTTTAAGTTGCAGTAATAGCATTATTAACTAGCAGTAGAGTAAAAGTTACGCCTTTTATATAATTTACAAAACATTTAAAGTTGTTTAATACAAAATAATAACATTTTAAAATAGTATAATTAATTTTCTTTTCTTTCGAATAACAATTATTTGCGAACGAGGTGGAATGTATACATATACACTGTAAAAAAAAAGATAAATATTTCTTAATCTACGAAAATATAATATAACCACGTCCGAAAATATATAATAAGCTCTTTCAAGTTACCCACGATTTCGAAAAGCATTCTCGTATCTTTAGAAACCCCCAGAAATCAATATATTTTCGAGATTTAAAGAATCATTTATAAAAACAAAGTTTCTTTTGCTGCCACTGAATTTCAGAAACGTTTCCGAGATGTTTCTGTAGTCTATTAATCGATTTTCTCAAACCAGACTATAGGTGTTTAGGATTCTACCAATTCTCAATTAAACATTTTCAGCTGCGTAACTGAATTAATACATGCAATAATTACAAAATAATATTAATTTTAATGTTAATGTTAATGCTGTTACTTTATCATGTTTCTCTGTAAAATGTGGTTGTTGAACATGAAAATGTTTACTTGAGAATTGATAACATTCGAAAAACCTATTTTCCAGGCTGAGAAAATTGTTTTATACGCCCCCACACACACAAAGAAAAAAACAAACAAACTTGGAAACGTTTATTAAAAACAGTGGCAGCAAAAAAAAAAAAAAACTTTGTATTTATAAATGCTTCATTAAACCTCGAAAATATATATTAGTTTCTGAGGTTTCTAAAGATAAAGAACACTTTTCGGAATCGTGGGTAACTTGGAAGAGGTTATTGTATATTTTTGTTCGTGGTTATGTTATCTTTCCGTAGATTAAGAAACATTTGCTTTTCGGAATCGTGGGTAATTCGGAAGAGGTTTTCTTTTTTTTTTTTTACTTTGTGGTTATATTATGTTTTTTTAGGCTTAGAAACATTTGTCTTTTTTTACAGTGTGCTGATAATTTCAGTATTACTAATTAAATCATGTTCTTGTAGAATACCATTCTTGTATCGACATAAGATGAACGTGAGTAATAAAATTATTTTACTAAACAATTGAATTAAAAGAGAAAATCTTCATTCCAACCCATTTGCAGCCACCTTCTTGTTAAAAAGAGATAAAATGTAATTTTTTTTCGGTATTCCTTTTATCACATATTCTGCTGTGAAATTTATAAAAATCGGCTCGGTAGTTTCATAGATTACGTCCTACAAGCAAACGTTTCTTTTAGTATACATACTTGCCACGTCTACTGTTTTTAAGAGGTTTAAAATACATACATATAATAAGAGAATTAATTTAATAAAATTATTTAAGCGCGTGCCTTGCCGAACTGTTGATGCAGGTTAAGGGGCTTCCGAGTTGCAGACAACTTTTTACGCCCAGTCTATTTGTGAGTAGAGTATCTTGTATTAAATCGAGCCGTTGGGAAAAGTTAAGATGTAGTATTAACTACAACATAAAAGAACAATTACAATGAAAATGATAGATGTAAAGTTGAGAAAAGAGATGATAACAAATTTGGAATAAAAAGTAAAGCGAAGGAGATTAAGGATAGAGTCTAAATAATTGGAAGGAAGTGAAATGGTATAGCTGTAGTTATAACTAACTACTAGTAAGGAAGTTGAAAAAGTAAAATATAGGGTTCGGAACATGTTCGAGAAACAGCACATAAATGCCAGGTGGTGAAAAAGCATAAACCAAAAAAAAAAAGCACTAAAAAAAGTTATACTTTTTTTTTTTTTTTTTGTTTAGCTTAGATGTTTTTTAATTAAGAAATTAGGTATTTACTAGGTGTACCGGTTAATTCCCGCTGTTTTTTTATTGATTTTTGAAGCTAAAAATACATAGGAAATAGTAAAAATGGATTATTCAAACCAGCGGCCATCGCTAGCTACACATTTTCCCCATCTTTCTGGCAATTTGTGGATGCCTCGCCAAAAAAATTGTTCGTTTTTTGAGCCAAACCAGTCATCGAGCCATTTTTTCACATTTTCGTACGAATCGAAGTGTTGCTCTGCCAATGTGTGCGACATTGATGAAAACAAATAGTAGTCGGACGGGGCCAGGTCCGGAGAGTACGGCGGGTGAGGCAGCAGTTCCCATCCCAGCGCTTTTACGGTGTCCGTGACCAAAGTTGTGGCATGAGCCGGAGCATTGTCATGCTGCAAAATCACTTTTCCATGTATTCTAGCCCATTCTGGCCGTTTTAATCGGCTTTTAATCGATCGGAAATAGTTTGTTGTGAAACTTCTAAGCCCTCAGCCAACTGTTTTTGTGTTTGACACGGATCTTCGTCGAGCAAAGCTTCCAATTCGGGATCTTCAAACTTTTTTGGCTGACCTGGACGTTCTTTGTCTTCAACGCTGTAATCACCACTTTTAAATCGTCGAAACCAATCTCTGCATGTTGTTTCTGATAATGCATTGTCACCACGAACTTTCACAAGAGTTCTATGACTCTCAGCAGCCGATTTCTTGGAATGAAACAGAAACAAATGCACAGTCCGCAAATGCTCTTTGGAAGGAACGAAAGTCGACATTTTTGAGCACGAATATTTATATGATGTTATTACTTTGAGAACTTTTGACATTTATGGTTTTCAAGCCTTATGTTAGTACAACAAAACACACTATATGCCAAATGATTGAACGTTGCATTAATAGCTGCTGCCATCTATTAAGTAAAACAGCGGGAATTAACCGGTACACCTAGTATAATGTGGAAAAAATTACAAAGTATAAATAAAAGAGAGAAATTTACAGTTATGGTTGAGCACTAATTCTCACAGTCTATAAATGCATGAATATTTTGGACGTTTACGGGGATGTGGTTCGAAGGCGTATCTATTTGGTACTTATTTGATTTAATTTATTAATTAAAATTTCTGGTTCAAAATATGTTTATTTCACTTAAAAAATCCCGAAAAATTGGCCTGCCTGAGTATATTTTGATTCATTATAAAAATCAAAATATCGTTAAGTAGTAAGTTAGAATGAAGATTTTCTCTTTTAATTCAGTTATTTTCGTTTTGAGGTATGGAACCCAAAAAAAAGAAAAAAAGAAAATTGCGCCCAATTTTAAATTGTTTCTCTTCAAGACAAAAAGCTTAGCTGGAAACGCGAGTTTCAGAGGAATGAATATAAAAACAGAAATGAGATACAAATAAGCCTTGAATTATTCAGAAATCTTTAAGCGGAACTGTAGACTATTTATAGAAAACACGGTATCTCACAGAGTATTTATCAATCAAAGTAATGCGCACGTTATATATTAAATATAATATCGTTGCTACCATGTCAAACTATCGAATGTGAAAAAAATGCATTTTTCATTACTTTTAAAAATGGGCCTATTGTCACCACTAAATTTTAATAGTATTCTTCAGAAGGGTTGCCAGTTTGGACTCCTTCTTTATTCAGAAATTTGAATCCATACCAGAAATTTCAGATCGAAATTTTTGCTTTATCTAATGACAGACATTTCGTATTTATTTACAAAAAAATTAATCCAAGTAATTAAATTAATATAAGTAAAAAAAAATTCCTCAAAATTTCCGGTATGAATTTGGCATCTCTGAATATAAAGGAAGGCCAAACTGGCAACCCTATTCTTCACATAAATTATGTTAGTATTTTTACTAAACAAAGAATTCTAAAAAAAAAATTAGTGGTGACAATCGGCCTATTTTTAAAAGTAATGCAAATGTTATACATAATGCTCTATTATGCATTTTTTCATATTCGATAGTTTGACATGGTAGCGACGAAACCAGAAAACAATGTTTCAGACGCAAATAAAAACAAAATGTTTGATGTAACGACAATTTTGAAATACTTACTTGATTGAGCCTTGTTTCGAAATCTTCCAAGGACATGAGTGAAGCTCTGTAAAAAAATTAATTTTAAAATGTCATTAAAAACAGTAAAAATATATTTAACATATAGTGTGAGAAGAGGCTTAAAAGTTAATGCAAATTAATGCTAAAAATTATAATTTAGTTTAAAAGCTCTGCAGTAGATATGTTGTAATTGCCTACCTACCTCTTTTTTCTTCTTCTTCTTTTCACTTTTCATTGAAAAGATTTTTTTTTTAATCTTATAAAAAGCACTGTGAAAGCTGTAATATGCTAAATTTATTCTGTCTATTTGTGCATTTCTATATGTTGAATTTTAAAAGTTACGTATTTATCTTAGCACAAAGGTTTTAGTATTTATTTCGTTAGTTATAGTCATCCTCTCTCCACCCCCCCCCCCCCCCCCCCAAAAAAAAAAAAAAAAAAAATAAATAAAATAAAATAAATTAAAATAAAATATAAATAAATAAATAACACAAAAATAAATAAATAAAATAATATAAAATAAATAAATAAAATAAAATGAATATATAGAGAGAAAGAGCACCCAATAAATTTTGATCGCTAGATTGCCACAAAGAGATGAATTTTATCTTCTATAATTATTTATGAATAAATGTCTTTATTTTGAAATAGCGACAAATTTTAAGATTTTCGTTGAAATACCCAAATTTGACATAATATTTTATTTTAGGGTAAGTTCTAGCTTCAGATACCAACAGCAGCGTAGGATGGGTTTTTAGCTCCCAGGGAAATTAAAATTATTGCTAATAATTTAATTAATATTGCTAATACATTAATAATTTTAGTTTATTTACAAGAAAAGTTACCAAACCTTTCGATTTTTAGCTCCACTATTTCCGAATTTTTAAGCAAATAAAATAATATTTTTGTCAAAAACTTATTAGACCTTTAGTTTTTATTTATATTTTCTACTGTTTAGTGTTTAAAATATTTTGTTACGGCAGTTTCACAGATAATTGGTATATTTTTGCAAGAGTGGTTTGGCGGATAAATAACTCCACTGTTTTTGTAACTGGTAAACAGTTATAACCCAAAAAAATATTTGGAAATTTATCTTCTGCAGAAGGCTAAAGGAAAAATTGCCTTAAAATTAATTTATTAATTTATAATTAAGTTCTAAAAATATTAAAATGTTGTATTGTCATCGAAAAATCACTTGTGAATGTAATTTTTATAATTCTAGCAGATTAGGTAGTGAGTGAAAAATCAATTACAAAATTTTATCTATAAAAGAGTGTAAAATGGAGTTTTATTTTCGACAGTTATGTTGTTGCTGTTATGTATGTTTATATTCGCAATTTTCTCAATAACTATTCATTGAATTCGAATGGAATTTTTTACTCTAGAATTGTAGCACATCACGGAAGGTTTTAAGCTAAAAGCAGTCATCGTATCTTATGTGTTTTTTCTACGGGGACACGTCAAAAATTTTAATATATGATTGTCTACTGCGTGTCAAACATGAGCTGTGTTGGCAACTATAGAGTGCTTTTATAAATAAGAGATCGGCGATATACGAGGAATAAAATTTAATTGGTCGAGAGGATTTTGGACAAAAATTTGGCGAGTCTACCATTATCTTGTATATGGCAAGCCTGTCATTATCGCCAATCTAATGTTTTTTTACTTGTACCACTCATCTATTCGAAGTAGACCATGCGAATATTGCCAAGTTCTGTAATGGGTTCTAGTAAGGATAAAAACTTCCAATCTGAGCAGCGCTCTGTGCGTGTAAGCATCTTAGACACTCTACTAGCAACAATGTAGATTAAATTGAATGAAGATAACGATAAAAAGATTATCTCAAAAATACTTTGTTGTGCCAAAACACTGGCTAAAATGCGCCAACTAGTACGCAGTAAGTAAATAAAAATGTTTTAATAATATGAGTATTTTTGCACAAATGCAAGCAAATTGTGGATTAAGTGACAGTCACTTGAAGTTGCTATGATGTTTTGTTGAAAACTTACTTGTGTTTTATTCTAGTTAAGTATACTTAGGTCAAGATTACCTTGTGGCTCTTTCGAAGTCGTCATTTTTCTGCTCTAACTTCCGAATGTATTGTTGAAGTTCGTCTTTGACTAGATGCATTTGTTGTAGCTCGTCTTGTAAGTTGGCTATAGTCACTGAAGATTCGGTTTGGCAATTGTTTAATTTGGCCTGCAGAAGAAAGAAATCGCAACATGTAATATTTGTAGTTGCATGTCTAATTTATATATCTAAAAATGTTACGCTAAGACAATAAGAAATTATAATATCAATAAAATTCATTAACATTTTTAACCATATTGTGCATGTCTTAAAAAGAGCGTGTTTAGAGATTTCTATAAACATAATTAGATTGTTATTATTATTTTTGATTAAAAATTAAATAACGCAATCGTTATCATTGCTTGATTTGAATCTAAAGATTGACTTATTATTTGCAGTGGTATATAAGTATTAGTTATTATAATGGCAGAGTTGTATAACCAATAAAATCCCACTTTATCTTATGAAGCGCCAAAATATCGCTAATCAAAACGCTTTCTGTATTAAAGACTTACAATACAACCCGACTAGAACAAAAAAATTCTGCTTAAAGTTAAACCCGAAACCCGACAAAAATAATTTCGTGGACCCGAAACCCGACCTATAGAAAATTAATCCATATTTTAATACAAATATGAAAAAATAGTCTACGGTTATATATCTAACATCAATTTTATCTTTTTTGTATATAAATGAACATATATACATTTATTAATATTCAAATATATAATATTTTTCATTTGAAAAATATTCAGGATTTTTTTTCTGAACTATGGGTCGGTTCAGCTTGGGGTAAAATCGGGTTACCCGACACGATGCAGGACTCTACTCTGTATAATGAAATAAAATAAAAGGAGTAGGTAGTTTCTATACAGCGTGATAAGTCATATTCTTCATTATATCTTAACATTTCATTCTTTGGGTTCATCAGAGCAGGTCTTCTTCCAAATTAAACTTGCACGATGTTAACATTAACCTGCTGCACAATATCACTCAGCACCGAAGGAAACAAAAATTTAAAAAAAATAAATTTCAAGTTTAATCATTCGGAAGGGTGGAGTTGTATGTCCAGATGCCTTCACTTAACGTCATTTTCATGCTCCATACAAGTAACCACAATATTTTCCAGTGAGTTTGTGATGGAAATTTTCCAGAGGATGCTTGATTCGCATCGCACGCCCACGAAGTTCATCGTCGCTATGAATTGGGTTAAGGGTCAGAAGCAAGTTGACCGTTAAAGTTAGTGCATCTCTGTTTGTTCGTATAACATTTCAGACAGCTATCCAGTTATCACAAAAGAAAGATGGAATGCTATGTTAGTTAATCTCGGAATTTCCTGTTTTGGGAGGTTCCGATATATTCGATGACCTCAGATGGGTCTAGATCAGGCATTGCTCCTAGAAGATGGCCGAATGGTTCAAGTTTAGGTATCAATCATGCTGGAGAAAGCTATTTTTGTGAGATAAACTATTTATTTGTTTATTTATTTATTCATGAAAGTTTTTTTAATTACTGATTCGTTAAGATTTTTCTTTCAATAATAATTACGTAATTTACGTAAATTTGGTCATAATGAAGAGAAGGAATTTTTTTAACTATATAAATCATATTATTCAAGGTTGGAGTAGTATAGTTGAAGTTTATTCCAACAGAGCGAAAAATGTCTTGGCCAGTACTCGAACCTGGTAAACCCGCCACGGTACCCAGGTTTGAGTTCTGGCTTGGACATTTTTCGCTCTGTTGGAACAAACTTCAGCTATGGTACTCCAACCTTGAATATAATTTATCTAGTAAAAAAAAAATCTTCTTTTCATTATGACCTAATTGCATGATATACAGGAGTTTCCGTGTTATCATACACTTTCATCATGTAAATGCTATACTTATAGCTCGGACAGCTTGCAACCATGTGCGACCAGGTACCGTCCGGGTAGCTCAGTAGGAAGAACATTGGCATGGCAAGCCAAGGTACACAGGTTCGAGTCCTATCCTGGACACTTTTCGCTCTGTTGGAAAAAAAATCAACTATGCTACTCCAACATTGAATACGTAAACTTGTTTTTTGAAATTGCAGTTTCACGAACATTTGTCAATAAAAAATTATTTCCTTTTTTGAAAAGTTTTTTAATGTAATCGATTACTTTTGGTGGATCTAGATCATTTGTTATTTCTTCAAAATACACGAGCAGGTCAAGCTTTGGCATCAGTTATGTTAGAGTAAGATATTTTTTTTGAGAGAAAGTGGGTTTTTTAACGTTTATGTTACAACTTTGTTGTTTTTTTTTTTTTCGAATTAGGATTCTGATGACAATTAAAAATAAATGATTATTAAACTAAATAAGTAATAAAAGTGAGGCATTAAAACAATCAGTATCAAAATAATCAATAAATACAAACTTTCTTAAATATACAAGTGTGTTTTAATAAAGCGACTTGTTTCAAAGCAATAATTAATGGGTCTCCTTTTCAGGCAAAGCAGCTTTGTGATCTCCACTTTTATCATCACCATTAATTACCCCAAGTTTATTAACGATTAACTTCTTTTTTACTGGGGACCAAGAAGAAGCTGACAGTTAAAGTTAGTGTTGCTCAAGGCCATACTACTTTCTGGTCATACCGGTATCGGGTACTTGCATCAGTCTCCGAAATTAAGCATTTTAATTTTCTGATTGAAATGAAATTTATGACGAGAGCTCCTAAAATTTGCTTTTACCTGGGGGTATGTGCTGTCGTAAACGCGAGTTAGTGTTTTTATGTTTGTTTGTAAAACATTTCAGATGGCTATACAGATATAAGATGGAATGCTATGTTCGCCGCAGAATTTCCTGTTTTGGGAGGTTCCGATACATTCGATGACCCCAGTTGGGTCTAGTTCAGCCATTGTTCCTGCAAGACGATCGAGCAGCTAAAGTATGGATATTACGCTGCAGAAAGATAATTTTGTGAGATAAACTATTATTTATCTGTTTTTAAAGTTTTTATTACGGCTTCGTTAGAAGGATATTTAGAAAAAATACATAAATTGTTTTTATTTATTCAAGAAAAAGATTATTTTTCGTTTTGGTAAGTTTTCAGTGTATTCGATTACCTTAGTTGGATAAAGATAGGTCATTCATTACTCCTTGAAGATACCTGAACTGTTGAAGTTTCGGTGTAAATTAGAAAAAAGCCCTTTTGAAATTTAGATTTTTTGTTGATTATTTCTAATAGTTTTATTCTGAAATGTTTATGGTTGTTACTTGATTATTACGGTTTAATAACAAATTCAAATAATTTTGATACATTCATTATTTTTTCTTTATATTCATCAATTGTTTGAAATATGTGCATTCTTACACTAACATATCGTACAGAAAGAATGATTCTTTATAATAAAACAAACAGTAAGAAAATATAAATTAAAATCGCAAGCGCTGAAAATAATTTATTCCGTATACATTCAACTGGTTGTTTATAAAATTAAATTTCATACACAAATTTCAAAAAGAATTTTTTTTTCTTTTTTTTAAGTTAGAAAACAGTAAAATAATTGTACTCAGATTTACATGACAATAAAAATTTAGGTAAAGGCCGTAGTAATACAAAGGACAATGCTTAAAACAGATTTGGAGAAGGGAATACGTAAACGTAACATTGAACCATGTTCCACTGAAAAAAAAAAAAAAATAATGGATTAGTTAAGATAATCCCCTGTAAATGCTCCGCATAATCTTTGTCTCATAAGGGCAAGTTAGTGCAAGATGAATTAATATCACTGGATGCTGCAATTCATTCACTAATCAATTCATTCATTTTGATAATTAGCAAGTCTGCAGTGTTTCCTCATTAGATTTCATTGTTATTTCTTGCGTCAGAGTAATTTATAATCGCGTGTTCTGGTAACGGTAAGCCGAAAACGACATTTTGAATGCTGGAATCGAATGCAAAGCAAGGTTAATTAGAAGAATTACTATCTATTGAAAAAAATCACAAATTGGCAAGAAGAAGGTAGCACCTTAAATTTAGTTGTGTGAATGCTCTGAACTTTGCACTGGATAGATTCAGAGAGGATCGGTCAAACAGTCAATTGACCTCTGTATGTGTAAAACGGTAAACAAATAAAAAACGAAAAAGGAAAATCATGCGTCACGCATAGATTACACGACATTCTGATATTAAGAGGCCATGCATTAAATACGACCGTTACGCTAGCTACTGTTAGAAATGTTACATGCAAAACGCATTAAATTTAGTATACAGCACCACGACGAAAGCATAATATTATCTATTAAAGAAAATTTAACATTTAATTTTTTTATGAATATTAAAATACATTTAAATTAAGGTTAAATTTATTTCATCATTAAATTTTGGAATAAGTTAAGCTCAGTCTTTAGGGTATGTAATAGACATAACGCAGAAATCTTCAGTTCACTATTGTAGTGATAATGAATTACCTACGTCATTATAATTTTCATGTATTGTCTTCCTTTATATACGAGGGTGGTTCAAATATAAAAAAGATTTATTTTAATACCAATATAATTTGTTTATACTTTTATTAAAGCAATTATGATAAGTTGTTTACGATCTAAAAATTTGTTTTGCATCGTGTTATTCTTCATACATTCTTTTATTTAGTCGCTAGCATTATGAATAAACACAAAGTACCTAGTGCGGTTGCACAAAGTATAATTAGAAAACTTTCAACAAATGAAAAATTCAAATCTATTGAAATGTGGCACAGATTGAATGTACAATTCGGAAATGACGAGGTCTCAAGTATGTAAATGGCACAAGTTGTTTAAAAATGGCCATGAAAAAGGAAAAACAAGCGATCTAGTATGGAACACCACACAAAAGTGAAACTGCTCCTCTCAAACAAAAACTGACAAAGTTCTCACTAATAATTTTTGGGAATTACGGGGTTTTTTGTAGGTCGATTTTCTCCATGAACGACGTACATGTAATGCAGCATTGTAATGTTAATCTTTGGAGATGATCAAAGCTGCACATCGATCCTAAAAATGTTCCATTACGATTCGAATGTTCTCCATCTTCTCTTTAGAACAATGCAACAACAATACTTCATACAACAGGTGTAACGAAACAAAAATTTCACTGTAAATCACTCGATCATCTTCTTTATACAGTCGGAACTTATCATCTTTTGACTAACATTTATTTAGATCCCCTTACAGAAGTGTTAGAAAGAACAAAATTTTCATTAAAAAAAAAAAAAGAAAAAGAAAAAAAAAGGCAGTATGATTCACACACGTTCTAGTTCATTTTATTATATAATGATTAAAAAAAACAAAAAAAAAATACACCTTACAATATGTTGAAGAAAGCTATCTAGAAAGATAACATTGGTGTAATTTTGGCAAATAATATATATATATATATATATATATATATATATATATATATATATAATCTATTAAAAAGTAAAGTCCTTTATATTTTATCCACCCTCGTATAATATCTTCAAATGTTATTTAAATAACATCAATCGTAATTTAAAGAGACTAACACATTTCATTTTACAATATTTGTAAATAATCCAATTAAAAAGAATTCCACGAATTATATGGTTTATTATTGCAGAATATTTGTTACAATGTTCGGTTGACTTATGTTAATCAAATTAATTTAATCTCAAAAGAAAAGTTTTAATTTTTTTTAAATTGTCTTTTATCCATTTTATTGTATTTGAAATATTATAAAATTATTTGTTTTATTTGCATTTAAAACTGTCAAAGAACCAGTTATTACAATTTCTTTGAAAACCGCTTCAAGTATTGTATTGTTTATATTTCCTCTTACTAGCTGTTTGTTTCTTTCATTTACTCATTAGTGAAATACGAAATAATTTTTAAAAATAATTTAATTTACAGCAAATGATAGCATACAAATAAGCTTAACTACTGTAGGAGTTTTCCTAACATTGTACCCCCCCCCCCCCCTTAATATATTTAAACTAGTTTCATTTAATACTATTATGTATTCAATTATTAAAATTAAAAACTGCTCCAAGTATTGATATGTTCCACATTTTCTTTTACTTTCTGTCTGCTCATTTTACTTATTAATAAAATTCAAATGATGATATTTAAATAATTTTATTTACCTTAAACAATAACATAGAAATGCATAAGTTAATATAATTATTTTAATAACATAATGATCTTCCTTAATTTCGTTTTGTCATTAATATATCTAGATATTTTAATCTACTAGTATTTTGTATTTGGGAGAAATCCTTTAAAGTAAGTTTGTTTTCTTACAACTAACTATAGATATTTAACTAGTTTATAATTTGTTAAAAATTCTCATACGAAAATAAAAAGTAGTTTCTTTTGTAAGAAGAAATCTACATAGAAATCTAAAAATAAAATACATATCAAAGTAAAAATAGATTAAAAAAAATACACTCTTCCATGAGCATTTAATGTTTATCTTGAAAACCACGCTTAATTTCATGACTGCAGTTTATTATTTTTCCAAACAAATTCCACTAAAATACGTGAATATGACGCGGGCCCCAAACCCGAACATGCACCGGTTTGATTTAGACGTGATAGAAAGTGTGAACTAGTGAATCTAAGAAAACAGAAATATGCGTAATTTTTTCCCTGTTTCCTTTTTAAGGTATGACGACAGAAAAGAAGAAAAAGAGCATTATTTAAACTGTCTTTTTTGGATTTCTAAATTAATTTCTTAACGTATAATCATAATTTAATTAATATGAAACTATCAATTGATTAAAACGTATTTTAAAAAAATTATATGACACTCTTTATTTTATATTTATATTTTCTACTTTTTAGTGTTTAAAATATTGTACTGTTTGTTACAGCTTCACAGGCAGTTGGTCTTTTTTGGCGAGCGTGGTTTGGCGCATCATTAAATCCATTGTTGTTGTAACGCGTACATACAACTGTAACTATAAAGAATATTGTGCGATTTATCAGATTAAGGTGCCTGACTACGTACGGAGCAATTTTTTCCAAAAAAGCTATTTAATTATTTTTTGGACTTATTTTTATTAATATTATGACTAGAAACTGTGGAAAAAAGCAAAAAATATTTCATTCATTGATTAAATTTTGGTAAATAGGGGGTTTTGTGGTAAAATTTGGCGAAATATGGCCCAATACGCAAAACACGCTATAGGAAAATATATTGTATGTATTTTAATTTCCTTTTTACACGTCATACTTATGACATTGGTGAAGGCAATGAACTAAAATCTAATAGATATTTTAAATGTTTCAAAATTTATAGCATATCGCATCTTTTCACATGCTGTTTTTCATAAAATTCATCAATGTCTTTCTACGAAAACATCCATAAAATGAAAAATATTTATTCTAAAATTAAATCTTTAGTTCATTGCCTTCACAATAGTGTAAATAACACGCAATTTAATTTTCATAGTGATATTCTGATAACCTTTTGAGAAATCCTGTTTTGCGTATGGAATTTTCACCAAAAATTACATTTTCCAAAAAATGCATTTAAAGTTTAGATTTATGTTTTACTACAAGAATTTGCACAGTAATATGCATCTAAACTTCACTGTTTTTATGAGACAAACACTTTTTTTTAAGAACTGAGCCTTTGTTTATATCTAGAAGGCCATAGTTTTGCTTTCCCCTTCGCAGTTAGTACCTTTAAATAGTACTTCCGGTCCTTTGAACAGTACTTCCGGTTTGAGTGACAGCTATTGAGTAGTATAAAAACCGCTACAACTCCGGTTCTATTTATCGTACAATAAATATAAAAACAGTTTTGGAAAGGTACTAAGCTGGGCTTTAATAAAATGTAATAAAATTATTTTGACAATTTTGCTCGAAAACCACTTTATAAACGTAGTCAGATACCTTAACTGGCGGGCTAACGGAAAATGCCTTAAAGTGAAATTATTAAGTTATAATTAAGTTGCAAAAAATATTAAAATGTTGTATTGTCATCGGAAACACACCTTTGTACACAATTTTTATAATTCTAGCCTAGCAGGTTGCGAGTTAAAAATCGCTTAGAAAAATCCCTCTTTAAATACAAAAATCAAGTTGAGTTAAATAAATGAGTGTAAAAAAGTTATATATGGAATCTAGTACTAATTGATACAAGTACCATAAAATCGTCAAGATCTTGCAATTCAAGGGAAAATAGAAAATATACCTAATGTTACCTGAGTGAAACCACATAATTTTGCTAAGTTTAATTATTCTAATTATTCTCATTGCAAATAATGCCTACCTATTTTCATATATTAATTATGATGTCATAAAATATCAATCCGCCCCCTCCACAGCCTCTTGAAATGTGGAGTAAATAATGGATATCCCCTAATTATGCTAACTATAATTTCTTCTAAATTATATATTATGAATGAGGCTTCATTATCATGAAAATCCCTATACATTTCATTTTCACTTTTCTTTATTTGAAGAAGCATGTTCTCAAAGGGAACTGCTAAGGTTGTAGACCTTCCTCACGTTGTTAAGATGACACACAATGGCATAAAAAGGAAGTATTGTTATTACATATATTTTTCCAAAACAAGAGTTTATTTGTTTTCATTAACAGACAGTAACATATTTTCCGTAATCGGGTTCGGTGCCCACATCAGATAATGTATTGTAATGCAAATTTCATAAAATTAGGCGTGATTTTCAAGATAAACGTTGAATGTTTATTAGAGTTAGGTTTTTCTTTTAATACTTTTTTTTTAAACTTTTATACTTGTTATATTTTAAATGCGATGTCACAAATCACAAAATATTATCCAGCCCCTTCCCTCTGCCACACGTTGTGGATCCCCCTCCTCCACCTCCTCCACATCCTCTTGAAGTGTGACGTAATGAATGGTTGTTCCCTAATTACGCTAAATGGAATTTCTCCTAAATGACACATTATAAATGATACCTCATTATCATGAAAATAAATCAATATACACTTCATTTTCAATTTTCTTTATCAGAAGAAACATGTTCTAAAAGAGAACTGCTACGGTTGTAGACTTTCTCACGCTGTTAAGATGTCTGATAAACGGACAATGGCATAAAAAGGAAGTATTGTTATTATTTTTTTACAAAACAAGAGTTTATTTGTTTTCATTAACAGACAGTAACATATTTTTATACAATCAAAATCATTAAAGTAATTTGCATAGTATTTTAACTTTCTCCACGTAATTGTCTTAAATGGGGGAAAAGTTGATGAATATTTATGATTAAGTTGATTGTTTCTGGATTTTGTGAGCTACATTAGTTTTGTAATCTATGACTATTAACTTACAAATTATGTAAATCGGACAATGAAGCAAGCTTTTACTTATTTTTTAAAGAAGATAAATAGTTTATTGAAGATAAGATATATAGTCTGTAATTGGGGTCTTGTTTGTTTGCACGATGAGCTTTTTTTGTTATTTAGTTTAAAATTCAAAGTCAGATTTACTCTCTATAAGAGTATTTTTAACATTTTACAACATACTTGAAAAGTGGTTATGATTTCGGTTTGTCTGTCTGTCTTAAGTCCGCGCTCTAACTCACGTAAATGTACTCGGATTGCCTTATATTATTGATATATATTACTGAGGTTTACCATGGCGTGTTCAGCATTGAAAATGAAATTTGTAGCATTTATAGTTCGTGTACAGGAACACTCAAAAGAATTCCGTTACATTATGGTCTATGGGGAAAAATCGTTAGTTGTGTATTTTAATGAAGTTACACTATTTCAAACATATTGAAATTGATATATACTGTAACTGAGGTGAATTACAAGATACTTACTATAGAATACGGTGAGCATAGCATTCATCGTTCATTTACAGCAACAAACAAAAATTCGGTTACAGTTACTGTCTATAAGCGATAATTGTTGGAAATGTGGTTTCAACTGTGGTAAGCGTTTTTAAATGTAACGAATATTTTACATATTACTTGGTGTGTATAAATTCTATAGATCATATACAGGGCTGTACAAAAGAATTAGAGCGCATTTCCCTTTAAAAAGTGAAATTCGAATACTTTTCCGACGATAGATGGTACTTGCTGAAATTGGGTTTTCAAATGTCTTATGCGTTTTCCAAATTGTTTATTTATAGACATTTTCTGTCATCTTATTAAACGATGGTGTTTTGACACACGTATTCTGAATGTGTTGGAAAGTGTTTCATAATCTATGCATGACGCAGGATTTTTCTTTCTTTTTTTATTTATATTAAAGTTCATCTTTAGATTTAGCGCTTAAATAAATATTGACTTTTGTTATTAGTTTTAGCATCAAATTTACTTTCAAATAATGTTTGAATCATTTTCTTTACATATGAAACATAATCTATTTCGTATAAAATTTGGTGTTACACGTATATGGACACTATTTTTATTTATTATGAAATTCCAAATAAAACTTATTGTTTAAATGATAGTTTTTATTTATTATAAAAGTTAGTTTTTACTATTTGAACAAACTATTATACAGTCTATGTCAATTTGACTATTTAGTTAAAACAATATTTAAATTTTTCATTCAATTTGTTCGTGTCAAGTTTACTATTTAAATAAATAATTATTATGAAGCTCACGTCTATGAAATTGATTAAACAATTTCATTTATTATGAAGTTCAATCAAACTGGCAAGCTTAATATTTAAATGATATTTCAGTATCAAATTTACTTTTAAGAGTATTTTTATCTATCATAAAATTCAGCGTCAAACTAATTGTTTCAATAAATATATAGGTACTTCTCCATTGTCCCGTCGACCACTTTCCATAAAAAAAAAAAAACTATCGCCAAATTGTAACGCCAATGCTAATAAACAAATGATAGAATGTTGTCGTTAGAATCTCAATAAATAAATAAAAATAAATAAAACAAGAAATTTGGACATGTCACTAAAGTGTCAACTATCAGTAACTTTAAGAAATATTACAATATATTAATGAAAAAAAATTCTTGGATATTTAATTATTTACATTATTTTTCTTAATTATCTCTCTCAACTGGTGGATATGTGTTTGTAATGTCCAGTTGAAACTGATCTATTTATTTTACGTAATTATGCATCGCAATATTTTTTTCAATGTTTTATTCTATTTTAATATCATGACGTTGTTATTTAATAACACAATTGTTATTTTAATTAGCGAAATACTTGACAAATCAGTAAATCATCATTAAAAATACCGATAAACGTTGAATTAAAAATCACTTGATGACATACCAAACACATGTACCGCTTCTGACGAATGTGACGTCACGATCAGGCATTTTTGATGTTAAAATCTATAGTTTGGCGATAGTTTTTTCTTTATGGAAAGTGGCCGACGAGATAATGGAGAAGTACCAATATTTATTATCAAGTATGTGTCAATTTTACTGTTTATACTACGGGTCTTTAATTCGTAGCCCGCCGTGTTATTTCTGATATTATCGAATTAAAATTTTCAACGACAACCAAAAATTTGCTAACCATCTTATTAGGTCAAATCCATAAATGCCATTTTTTACGCTTTTCTTTTTTCGCGTCAGATAAACTTGTTTTTAACCAGAAAATTTATTTAATAAAATATTTGTTTCTAGGTGGCACTTATCTGTTTGCAGTTATTAAGTAAAATTTCTTATTTAAAATATTTATTTAACTTTTAAAAAAGCGTATCAAGTAAAACCAAATCAAGTAATTGTATAGAAGTTCTGGTATTAAAATTAAATATTGCGTGAAAATATAAATATTATATATTTATATTATCCAACTTGCAATTCTGGTCGGATGTGGTTGACGCTAATTGTTTTCGTTACGAGACAGGTTCTGGTTGGGTTGGTTTCATTTTCGGGTTGAGTTTCGATTTTTTGGGGTCGTTTGGGTTGACCCGATTTTTCAAAAGAAAGTCTTGAATATTTGTCAGTTGAAAAACCTTATATATTTGAATATTAATGAGTGTATACATGTTAATTTTTATACATAATAGATAAAATTGATATTAAAGATATAATTGTAGACTATCTTTTTCATGATTGTATTAAACCTTTGTATCACCGTATTGCATATCTGCAACATATCCAAAATTCAACGTTATTCATACAGTTGGCTTTAAAAGTGATTTTATTTATTGCTGCTATCTTCTAACATATAAGTTAATATAAATTGTTCATAGAATTCTCCACAGACGGCGACACTGAGCTAATTTTTCCTAATAAAGTTTTATTCCTCATTTGAGCAGTTTTGCATCGTTATTGCTAAAATGAGCTTCGTAAATTTTGTAAAGTTAAAAAGGCTAGAGTTCATAATAGTTAAAAATTAGATTTTTTACAAAAAATTTTGTATTAGAAAATTGACAATACTTATGAGAAGTATTTATTTTTCTGTTTATTGCAGATGTGAAAAAAAAAAAATACTTTTTAGTCAATATATTTTTTATTTTCATGTTCTCAAATTTTTTTTAATTATTTTTTCCAGTTTTAAAATGGTGTATTCTAGCATATGAGAAAATATTTTACAAATCGAAGTTGTTGAGACACAAAGGGTTAAAATATGAATAAATTTTCTTTCACTTCAAATTTAGGTTCAAATTTTGATTTGCCGATTTTTTTTTCTTCTTTATTTCTTTCTTTATTTCTTTTTCTCTTTTTTTTTTTTTTTTTTTTTTTTTTTTTTTTTTGTTGGTTTTGGGTTGATTTTAAGCAGAATTTTCGAGTCAGAAATGCCCGCGAAGGATTTTAATACCGACAAAAAACATTTCTTTTCTTGGAAAAAAAAAAAAAAAAAAAAAAAAAAACCTTATGTGCTTTAAAAAAAAATCTTAAATGCTTTTAAAATCGTACAAATGTGTCCAATTGTACGGCTTCCGTGACTCAAACTTTTGAGTAAGTAGAGCTACCGAAAGCTCATTGGACTGACAACGTCGAAGAGAAATCGGAAAACTGGCTGATAAGGACCTATTATACGTTTTTCCTGCCTTCGAATTTGGACATATGACGATGTAACGGTGATTCACTGTTGACATTCACATGATTATACTCATAACTGGATAGGCTTGGTAACATTCCAGTTCTCGGTTTACGTAACCGATTCTTGTCTTACGTAAGATGCATCTAAGAAAAAGAGTTTTGCATTCGGGAATGATTTAAGAAGATTTTTCTCAGTTAGTTTTCGTCTTTCATTTAAAAACAATCTTTTATTTATTTATTTTTTTTTTTTTTGCGGGATTTGTGATTGAACAAATAAAGAAATAAGAGCGCTCCTGAACGGTTAGGATTGATAAATGGTTTTAAATTTTTAAATTACTTTCATATTGAATTCTTAGTACTTAATACAGTATCTTACATACTTACATGCACCCACTTCTCATTGATAAGCTTTACATATACCCATATTACATACAATTACACCCACCTTACATGCTTACAACCATCTTATATAATTATATATACATATAAAAATATAATTTAGTTATAGAAAAAAGGAGCATATAGCTGATGCTGATATTAAGTATAATAGAAAAACCACAGCCCTGGCAAGATTATATCAAGAAGAAACCATCCAAATAAATTTTAATGAAAGTAAGATAATTTTCCTCTCCCATCTATACTATCCATACATTATAAGAGAAACCATAGATATTGTAATACATAAAAATACAATATGTAACGATGCAGTATCATTTAACTTATCAAAATTGTGGCTCGAGTTACAAATCTGGAAATAAACATCCAAGTAAAAATTAAAAATAACGTGCGTAATGTGAAAAAGTGCGTGAAAAGTTAAATGATTGGCGTTTAAAATAATAACTTCATTAACCATGCAATTGTAGAATATTCTTATTTGTTTTGATAATGGCTCAGATGGAGCCGAAACATGTCAAAAGTATAATAAAACGTATTTTACTGTTTATAAAGTTTTTATTTTACGCTTTTTAGCATTTAAAAGAAATATACTTACATATATTTCATAAAATACATGTACATTTACATACAACAGCTTTCAATAGTTCTTTTCTGCAAGTTGAAAACAGGGACGAAAAATCATGCATCACGGCATAGATTATGAAACTTTTTCCAACACTATCGGAATATTGTTAAGAAATTTCATTTCTGTTCATACAATGAAATGAGACATCTTCATAAACATTTAAAAATAAATAGAATGCAATAAAAATTCATTTTCAGCAATTACTCTGCATAGCTGGTAATGTGTGCGAATGGTTTCGTGCAGTCCTGTATATTATCTACTACACTCCTCGTAATACACTAAAAACTAGTTAAGTTTTAGAACGTATAATCACAGCTGAAAACGCACACCCAGCAGTTATGGCTCATAGTCAGTTCTGTAATGTTTTCAGGGGCGCATGCGATTAATCAATGAAATTGCATTTCATTAATTCAAATTATCGTATTTTCTTAATTCGAAAATTTCTGATTTTTTTTTTTTCAAAATTTAGAAGTGCAAAAAAAGATGCAGGTTAACATTGGGTTTTAGAGTTTGCAAGGATTTCTACAAGTGTTCCCCGTATTTAATACTTTTATGAGTTTAATTCCTATACAATAAAAAGCCAAGCCAGTCTTACTATAAACTGGAGGAAAACAACGGGAAAAAAAAGATCTCGTTTGTGGTCAATATTTTCATGGATTGCATTTGGACAACAATCCGTAACACATTCACTGTCATGGCACACAAATATGTATGCCAGAAATATTTTCCGGGGCGCCATATCACACGAATTATGTATACCATCAATATTTCCATTGAAGACAATTTATTGCTATGAAACTAGAACTATTGATAATCTATTACCATGAATTTAAAGAAATGAACCCCACGCCCCCCTCCCCTAGACATGTTTAGTGATGTCAGTTTGGCATTCAACGTGCAAAATAACCAAAATTTGGTACTTTTTAATTAAAAATGCATAAAACTAAGACTTTGAATAAGATTAACAAAAATTGCCGCGATTGGGAATTGTGAACCGATTCGGTAAACACTGAAAATCGCTTTGCAAATGTTTTCCACAAAAGCTACTTTGTCGCTGTAGTGGTCAATATGTTAAATTGTACTGCAACGACGTGTCATCACATATAAAACTAGAATAATTTCCATTTTATTATTCGACACCCCTCAGAGTTCGGCGCCAGAATCATCTTCCCAGTCTGGTTTAATGCACATGTTGCCCTGCCTGGCTTTTCGCAGGCAAAACTCTGCAGTGTTTTAGAGCCATTTTAACCAGTTAACCCACTGTTATAAAAAAAAAAAGAAAGAAGAAAAGAAAGTCCTTAATCAGAAATAAAAATATCTGCAATATCCGTGTGTATTCAAGAGTAATTTACAGTAAATAACGACTTTTCGTAGTAGACGTCGCCAGTATAACGATGAGATTAAACACTGCTAACAAGACCGAAAAGGTAAAAAATAAATTAATAAAAAACTGAAAAAGTCAAGTACCAACGTGCAACATCTTTAATTCGTGAGAAGAATTAATGTTCTGAAAAATTATTTCTTAGTTTAATGCTGCTGCTTGCAACCGGTTTGGGTGACATAAAAAAAAGTTGAAAGGGGATAGCGAGGGGACTTTTAAAAGCGCTTACGAAAGTTTTAAAGAAATTGGTCTGTAAGCCAGACATGAGCAATTTAACCCTTTCAGGGGCAAAGTATTTCTGCTGCGAAAATGTTGAAATGATTGAATGATATCAGAATTTACGGACAAATTTATTTGGAAATAAGTAATTGGGAATGAGTTCATTAACACTTGAACGGCCGACAATTTCGACATCCTGAAACAGCCGTCGGAGTCATTTCGACACCACTAACTTAACTACGCAAAATGGACGCTATAAATTTTAATTTAACACTATATTGCGTCATTGTAATTTAATTAAGTTTATATTGTCATTTTTTCACAAAAGAACGATGATTTATTTTACAGAAAAATACATTAAATATCGATTTTGTTTGGAAATAGTTGTGTAAAAAGTTTTTGTTGCCAATTTTTTCTGCGACAGAGGTTCAACCCTAAAAAGCAGTACTAGCTATATAATAAGTATAAAACGTTATAATATAACAATGCGGAATTTCAAGGTTGTAAAAAAAAAATAAAAAAAATCAGGAAATTTTTTCTAATAAATCAGTTAATCCGTTTTGCTCAATGCATATATATATATATATATATATATATTCTTTTAATTGTAGAAATATATACTGCAAATTTAATTAATTTGTAATAATTTTTTCATTAGTGTTGAATATTGAGAAATATATACAACACGGTAGCACAAGCAGAACTGCATGCAAAAAGAACTTTTGACTAAGAAAACGGTATTTAAAATCTTTTAACATAATTATAAATTAATTATAAATCACAGGACAGATTTTGAATTCCCATGAAAATATATAAAATAACATTGAAGGTCTTAAATACTTGTTATACATAACTCAATTAATTTTATATATATGGATTAATGATTGTGTCTTGGGCCGCAGGTTGAGTAAGGTTGGACTAAATAAATAATCAAATATTTATTTCAACAATAATTTCTTCTGTGAACGAATGGATGGGAAACATTTTAAGAATAAAAACCACATCTGAAGAATTTTTTTTTTCAGATTACCTTTTTCTTACTTATTTTTTTTTCATCTTCTGAAACCGATGTCTAAAAAACGGATGTTGTGTGAAATTAAAGAGTACAGTTCTTAGTTAAACATTCTGTCGGCGATTTAAATTATAGACCTCCGGGAAAAGAAGCGAAAAACAGACGGTGCATGAATCATGACTGACACACAATTTTGTGGGAAATAAAAAGTTGAAAAAAAAAAAAAAAAAAAAAAAAAAAAAAAAGAGGACCACCCGGAAAATATCTTTCAAACATGGAAAATTTCTCAGAAATGTAAGCATTTCTGTTTGACTGCGGCAATTTTCATTAAATAAAATGTGTTTTAGAGACTCAAACCCCACATATTTATTTGATCACGCAGCCTCTATTTTAAGTTTCATTATTTACATCTCGCAGCTAGTTACGAAAGTCTTTTTTATTATTATTTTTAGATTCATTCTCGGAAGATGATTTTTTTCGTAGCGGGATTTTAATTATAATAATTTAACTTATGGACAATCGTGGAAAAAAAATGAAGACCACCCGCAATATATCCTTTCAAAAATGACGAATTCCTAAGAAATGTAAGCATTCCTGTTGGATTGCGATAAATGCCAAAAATGGTCATTAAATAAATTATGCGTTTAAAGGGTTATACCTGATTTCAAACTTTCAAAAGATGCATTTTTTTTTTTAATTGAATTTTCTGAAAGTACAATTAATAAAAAATATATTCAGTTACATTTTCTAGTCGATCTGATAAAAATTAAAGAAGTTATACCGCTTTACTTTATTTTGTTCCATCATATATAAATCATAACTTGAATTTTTAAATGTGATATATTTCAAAACCATACTTTTAATGCCGGTGATCACGATTATTCGAACAAATCTCAAAGCAATCTTCTTCAAATTTTGACCAATTTTTAACAACAACATTATCTAGAGAGAATAATCGTCCCTTTTGGCTATCTAATGTTTTTTTCTATTTTTTCAATTCCTACTATTAGCTCACATTCTCTCTATATTTATATATCTTGTTCAAATTTTCAATCGTTCATAAAATATTTTCTATTCATCCACTCAAGTTCAAATACATTTTTTAAACTTGTAGTGGATGACACTGGATGTTAATACAGTTTTTTTTTCAAATATTAATTCATTCATTAAATTTAATTAATTAATTTTAGTTTTATATGGGAGAAAAAAATTCTCCATTGTTTTCATAAATCAAATGAAAGATTTTCCTTAAATGAGTGCTGCCACAAAAATAAAATACCGGAACGATGATTATAAAAAAAATGTTCAATAAAGATAACGTGGGACATTAATGCTGCACGGGTTTATTTTATATATTTATGATTAAAGAGTAGGAATTGACTTTAATTTTTTTTTTTTTATATTACTTGTTTATAAACAAAACAAAGGTTAAAAGTTTTTGTGGAAATCTGTACCTTAACTTTAAACAGTCGCCATTTTGTTCAAAATCAATTTTTCCAAAAACCGAACGATTATTCTCTATAATTTTAAGTGTTCGGAGTAACATTTGGCAGACTTACGATGATTACCGTGGATGGCTACCAGAATGACGCTATCTCCGGGGAGCGGGTCAACTTTTTTTTTCTCTTTAAAGTGTGATAAACAAAATGCAAAAAGAGTTTTTTAAATATCTTGTTTCATTTTCCTGACCCCTCCCCCCCCCCCCCCGAAAAAAAAAAAACACTTTATTTTATTTGGAGACACATATCTAGTTGATCACATATAGATTCTTATTTAAGTTTCATTGTTTACATCTCAGCTTGTTACGAAAGTTCTTTTTTTTTAATCATTATTTCCTACATTGTGTCCCATGACTCATAGTCGGAAGAAGATTCTTTTCCTAAGTGGAATTTTAATTGTATTATGAATTTGAATTTTATTACTGAAAATTACGTACAGTCAATGAAAAAAAAAAAATATATATATAGTTTATGCATTTTTCTTAAATCTTCATACAGTTAGAAGAGTTCACACTAGAGGTTTGCACGGGCTCGTGCCAAAATTCTTTTCATTAGACTCGGTCCTGCTCTTCATTTTTCCCGAGCTGGGCCGGGTCCAGACCTTACATTTTGTCTGCTAATTTCGGCCGGGCCTGGATTTTATCCCTTCCCTCCCTCAAGACCGTGCTGGAGAGACATTTTATTTATTTGTTTGTTTTTGTAAAAATTAACAGTGATGCTGTCGGTTTAACGAAATCTTAAATAAAATTAATTTGATTCAATAAATTACAGAGAAATATTTTTTAAAAATATGCTTCTTTTCTTTTCTTTTTAGAATTTTAAAATTATGATTTTTTAAAATTTTTTCGTTCATTCGAAACGATGTATTGATTTTCTTACTGAATCTTTGTTTGAATGTCTAAGTTAATTTTTTTAATGAGTGTGTATGTACGTCAGTGTCTAAGTGGTCATTAGTATTATTTTTATTTCGTATTCCATGGATTGCGGACATATAAAATCTGGAAATAAAAGGAAAATCTATGCATAAGTAACTGTGCGTTTTGAAATTTTTTTTCAGAGATATCGGCATGTTCTGTCGAAATTGAGTCGGACCGGGCCGAATTTGGGCCAAACTTTTAGCTTTTATATCGAACCGGGGCGGGCTAATAAAGTTCTTGTACGGGCAGGGTCGGGCTCGATCCAACTTTTAGCTTTTATACCGGGCTGAGCGGGGCCAATAAAGTTTTTGCTTGTTTGTTCCGGGACCGGGATCGGAAATTTCTGAACGTGCCGATCTCTACAGTTCAAACGTTGAAGATGATGTTAAACCCGCCACCAGAAACTTTAATTTATATCGTCCCTAAAAATCATCCTATTATTATAATTTTTCTTTAATGAGATAAAATGAATGAAGCCAAATATAATCCAGGTACTTTTTTTTATTCAAATGCATATTTTTAATTATGAAAATTATTAATAAATTTATATTAAAAAATCATGAATTATGACCTACATTAATTTTTACATTAAAAAGAATCAGCGTCATCGAAAACATTGCTCTGCACTTTTACAAATTATTTCTTATAATTAGTTTTCGAGTTATATAAACATTTTAATTTCCGATGGTTTAAGGGTACCTACATCCATTATCTACTCAGAAAAAAAAATATTAGAAAATAAACTGAAAAATTTCTACAAAGCTTTCTTTTATATACTGGTAGTTTAATTTATATTTAAAATTTGTAGAAAATTTTTCTGGTTACTAATTGAATGTTCCCTGTACTTTTCCGTGTAAGATTTTTATTTTATTTTCCTAAATTCATCGATAAATCCCTAACATAACTTTCTTTTATAACCCTATGAAGATTTTAGAAAAAGTGAATAAACTATACTATATAACCAATAATTTTTTTAACACAATCAACTGATTGGTAAATAATTCATGCTAGAAATAATTTTTCCATCTCAGTGAAAATCCAAGCTGGGATTCGAAACCAGAACCTTTGGCTTCAATTGCCAATCCTCTTCCAAATGAGCTATCTGGACGACGTCCCAGCTAACACAATATTCATTCAGAACAACCATTTGGTCATGATATCTGGACTGTTATTCAAAACAGCACAACAGAATAAACCAAAGGCAAAGGAACTCCAACAAAGTACGGATGAGTAATTACACATTTTTTTTCCTTCTGAAAATTTACTGAATTTACTGAAAGTTACTTCTCGTATGAATTATTTACCAATCGGTTGATTGTGTTAATAAAATGTCAATACAAATATTGTGTTGGCTGGGATTCCAGACATCTCTCTCTCTGTTCGTTTTTTTCCCCAGGACTGCATCTGACTTTTTAAATACAGTGAACCGTATAGTTGAAAATTGACTTATCGAATATCACCTTAATAGACCGTCTTTGTATCTTGCCTACAATGTCCTCAACACAATCCGATAAAATTTCTTGAAGTTTGACGGATAGAGCAATCACTAGAATAAGTATCTTGATTCTTGGCAAAATATCCCTATTATCCTGACGGAATAATATGTGATAGCGGAGTTCTACATACGCTAAAATTTTCTATCTCGGAGCGTTGCCGCTAAAGAAAGAATAAACCAGCACGCAATGAAGACATTGACATTTATAAAAGTGATTAAAGAGGAGTATGTCATTGATAACATATAATTTTTCATTATGCGGTGAATTAAATGGAAATAATTGGTTATTTTTCCATTAACGTAAGTTGATAAAAAATATAGCCATCTTGTTTCTTTTTTCTTTCTTCAGACAATGTGTAATTATTACAAAAAGATGCTTCAACTATTTCGATCAAAAACTGCTGATATGATTCAATCATATCGCTTTTTCGTTCAGTTACTTAAAAATGCTTTGTTGATTTTTCTGTTGAGTTTCCTGCTAAATTTATTTTCGTTTTATCTTTCTCGTAAATACATTTAAAGGAACGAGGAAATTAGCGTATAATGAATTGTTATCTTCATTTAGCAAATAATATATCTTATGAGCTAGCTTTTTCAGTTTTTATCTGTTGCTTTTATGATAATGTACAACTATCAGGACTATACGTTATGACTTAAAATAATGAATTTTTAAGATCAGGAAAGTATATATCAATCATCCTTTTCTATCTACATTTGTTAGCAATTTAATACTTAATACAAATTATTTCCTTTTCTCTTTTTAGACAAACTTTATTGATGGCATACTTGGATTCGAGATTTTGAAAATTCTTTTATTTAGGGGACGTTTCAGAAAGATAGGTTTTCATCCCACAAATTACGAAATCCCGTGTTGTGAAAATTTAAACAAATAATTAGTTTTTACCTAATCAATATTTGAACTTCACCATTAGAACTTCACCATTTCCGCTGCCAGTGTGCTGTGTTTTTAAAATTCTGTTTTTAAATGTTAAGTATCCTAATAAACGCTATAAATTCAGAAATTTTTATTTAAAAGAAAACGCTATAAATTTAAAAATTTTTAGTTGAATAAAGTTTTCAAATGTTTATTATCTTTTTAAAGGGGTAAGGGGAGCAAAACTTTATTTTCTTTATCTATAGGCATTTTTTAATGGATTTTTTTCTTGAAATGTATCTGTCTATAAAAATTAATTTTCAGATAAAAAACTTTTAAAAAATATAATTTAAAAATTTAAAATTTATTTAATTTTAGATATAACTCATTGGTCAATTTCATTGCTTTTTTTCACTATCGTGTGCATAAGAGGCTTCTTGTTAATTTGCCTTCAGGGTTTATAAAAATATTACTTACAAAATTTATAATAAATTTAAAAGTAAAAAAAAAAAAGAGGATTTTTGAGAGTCATTTTTATGCGAGGAATATAATTTTAAAATTTTCACCTGGAATTAAAAATTCTGAAGACAATTTATTAAAAACATCGCATAAAAGCTCTGCACAAAATTTCATACACACATCTTGCAAGAAAATTTAGATATATACTTTTAAACATGACAAAAAATGACATGATAAAGTTCTAAATTTACAGCGTTTTATTACAAAAAATCTACTCTGAGATAAATTGATTTAAAGTTTTAGTTACTGGCAGTACAACCACAAAAATTGCTATATATCTGCTCATGTTATCATCGGAGAAATAGGCGGTTTGTTTTATTTAATTTATTTAACTTTGTAGCATTTTATTAGCAAGAAAACAAAATATGCATTTCTTTGAGAATTTTGACCCCTGGATCAAGTACTTAAAATTTAAGGAAGAATGTTTTAAAAACGCAGTACTTTGGTATCAGACGTGTACTTTCTGATGGTGAAGACTGAATTTTTATAAACATTAGGGGATCCAATCCGGGCTACCCAAGTTACAGAATATATGTGAAAACATTTTTTTTAGTTGAAAACTATGAATTTGTATTGTTAATATTTTTTTTTAAATCGACCACTAACCACACCAAAAATCATTTTTATATGAAAAATATCATTTATGTATTCAAATAAAATTTTGAAATTCATTATAAGCAATACTTTCGTATTAACCACATGCCAGGAGTTATTAGCCAAAGAAATAGCCAAAGATTTCGCTAATTACAGCAGAGTTTTTTATTCTGATAATTTCAGTTAAGTATGCAGTTAGATTACATGTCAGTTAAATTTGTGTTTTATTTACATTATTTTATTCTATTCTTTCTATTCGACGGTGTAAAAATTGAAATTGTGGGATGTTTGTTAAATTAAAAAAAAAAATTGCAGTCACATTGCGGAATTTATTGATATACTGTCAATATGACGTCAGCGTTACTCACGGACATGTTTTTGCTTTATAAAATAGATATTAGGTAATAAGTTAATACTTTGTTTAAATTTCCACATAGGTTAACATGGAATTTCGCGATCAGCGAGGATAGGAAAGTGTCCCCTGAAGAAGCTATCTTTAAACGTGGCATAAACTGGATTTTTTCTTTTAACTTTGTCGGATTCTTTAATTATTGCTAAACACTGCGAGAAAAATTGCACTTAAAAATTCACATTATTATAGCCCGAAGTAAAGCCCATTTGATAAAACTGTACCAGTGAATCACTTTTATATTGAAATTTTAAAGTGATTTTATTCAAAATGGTGAATTCTTAGTTTGCCGGCACTGTTGCCATACAGCCGTTTAAGGCAAGGTCGTAAAATTGTAACCATGTATGCATTTTTGAAAATTCTAGTTGTTAAAACAATAAATAAAGTTTAATTTAAAAAAACAATATTTAAAAAATGTGAAAAAAAAATTGAGATTTTTAATTTTTTTTTTTTTTTTTTTTTTTTGCTAAATTCAAAATTTAATCAAAACGTTTAAACAAACAATATTTCTGTTTTCTCGTGTAGTCTATTCAAAATTGCATGAATGGTTAGAATTTCATGAGTTTAGCTTAAGTGGATTTAGAATAAATGTATGAGCAAATTCAAGATGCATCATTTTGAAAACTTTACTTTCACTTTAAAGTTCGAAATATATATATTGTTCAATGGTAGAGTTTTATTTAAACGAACTGTAACTTCGTCTAATAATGCAAATTATTAAATACAATTTTTTGCCCAGTATTCAAAAATGATTGAAGAAAGAAAATAATTCAAAAACAGAAAACCAATTTTTGACATGCAATTTTTTACAGCGTTTTATTACAAAAAATCTACTCTGAGATAAATTGATTTAAAGTTTTAGTTACTGGCAGTACAACCACAAAAATTGCTATATATCTGCTCATGTTATCATCGGAGAAATAGGCGGTTTGTTTTATTTAATTTATTTAACTTTGTAGCATTTTATTAGCAAGAAAACAAAATATGCATTTCTTTGAGAATTTTGACCCCTGGATCAAGTACTTAAAATTTAAGGAAGAATGTTTTAAAAACGCAGTACTTTGGTATCAGACGTGTACTTTCTGATGGTGAAGACTGAATTTTTATAAACATTAGGGGATCCAATCCGGGCTACCCAAGTTACAGAATTATGTGAAAACATTTTTTTTAGTTGAAAACTATGAATTTTTATTGTTAATATACTTTTTTAAATCGACCATTAACCACACCAAAAATCATTTTTATATGAAAAATATCATTTATGTATTCAAATAAAATTTTGAAATTCATTATAAGCAATACTTTCGTATTAACCACATGCCAGGAGTTATTAGCCAAAGAAATAGCCAAAGATTTCGCTAATTACAGCAGATTTTTTTATTCTGATAATTTCAGTTAAGTATGTAGTTAGATTACATGTCAGTTAAATTTGTGTTTTATTTACATTATTTTATTCTATTCTTTCTATTCGACGGTGTAAAAATTGAAATTGTGGGATGTTTGGAAATTAAAAAAAAATTGCTGTCACATTGCGGAATTTATTGGTATACTGTCAGTATGACGTCAGCGTTACTCACGGACATGTTTTTGCTTTATAAAATAGATATTAGGTAATAAGTTAATACTTTGTTTAAATTTCCACATAGGTTAACATGGAATTTCGCGATCAGCGAGGATAGGAAAGTGTCCCCTGAAGAAGCTATCTTTAAACGTGGCATAAACTGGATTTTTTCTTTTAACTTTGTCGGATTCTTTAATTATTGCTAAACACTGCGAGAAAAATTGCACTTAAAAATTCACATTATTATAGCCCGAAGTAAAGCCCATTTGATAAAACTGTACCAGTGAATCACTTTTATATTGAAATTTTAAAGTGATTTTATTCAAAATGGTGAATTCTTAGTTTGCCGGCACTGTTGCCATACAGCCGTTTAAGGCAAGGTCGTAAAATTGTAACCATGTATGCATTTTTGAAAATTCTAGTTGTTAAAACAATAAATAAAGTTGAATTTAAAAAAACAATATTTAAAAAATGTGAAAAAAAATTTGAGATTTTTAATTTTTTTTTTTTTTTTGCTAAATTCAAAATTTAATCAAAACGTTTAAACAAACAATATTTCTGTTTTCTCGTGTAGTCTATTCAAAATTGCATGAATGGTTAGAATTTCATGAGTTTAGCTTAAGTGGATTTAGAATAAATGTATGAGCAAATTCAAGATGCATCATTTTGAAAACTTTACTTTCACTTTAAAGTTCGAAATAGAGTGAACTTCCGTTAAGACGGCCCCGTTTAAGATGGATTTCTCGTTATTACGTACAAAAATAAAATCCCCGGTTAAGGTCTATAGGAAGTCCATGTGCCAGACATCGTTTAATACGTACAGTTTAAGAGTTCATTCGTTAAGATGGACAAATATTAGTCAGGACAACGAAATACCAAAATTTTTTCTATTCTATTTTTAAGATGAAAGGAGTAGAAACCTCGCCTCTGACGTCACGGAGCAGCCGTCTAGTCTCACACTTTATTCTTCGCTTTAAACCAGTACGGCATTTTTTTTTTGTGTTTCTGTAATGGCTGCAGCTTCGAGTAAAGAAACTGCATTAACTTTATTGGATAAAGTAAAAATCATCCAAAAACTTGAAAAGAGATCTAAACAAATCGATGTGGTGAAAGAGCTTGGACTTAAACGTTCAACTGTGAACTCAGTATGGCTGAAACAAGCAATAATGGATACTTTTGAAACGGGAGATGTCATGGGTTCTCGAAAGAAAATTCGAGGATCAGGCCACCCAGAACTGGAAGCTGCATTGTTGAAATAGTTTAAACAAATGCGTTCTCAGAACATCGCAATTAATGGTCCACTTCTTAAAGCAAAGGCATTGAAAATTGCCAAATTGCTGAATATTGATTCCTTCAGTGCAAGTGACGGATGGTTGACGCTATTCAAGAATCGACATGGTCTAGTTTTTAAAACAGTGAGCGGTGAAGCTGGAAATGTACCAGAAGAAAAAATAAAAGAGTGGAAAGCAAATTTGCCATGCCTTCTCAAGGGCTACGATGCTAAAAATGTATTCAACATTGATGAAACTGGACTTTTTTATAAAGCTCAGCCTTCTCAAAGTTTACACTTCAGACGAGAAAAGTGCACAGGTGGAAAACATTCAAGATTACGCGTTACTGTTCTAGTAGAGGCTAACATGGATGGGTCTGAGAAACTGCCTCTCCTTGTTATCGGAAATTCTAGAAATCCCCGATGTTTTAAGGGGGTTAAAAGTTATCCTACAAAATATGAAGCCAATTCTAAGTCATGGATGACCATGCAATTCTTTGAAAAGTATATCAGGGAGTTAGACAGGTGTTTCTCTAAAGAAAAAAGGCAAGTTTTGATATTTATAGATAACTGCCCGGCTCATCCTACAGAAATACCTGAACTGAAATCCATAAAACTTATTTTTTTCCCTGCCAATTGTACCAGCGTGTTGCAACCAATGGACCAGGGCGTCATAAAATCATTAAAAGTGCACTATCGCCGAATGCTCCTGGCACATTTGATGAGCTCCATTGAAACATCGACAGATTCTGATGTCAATGTGCTAAAATGCATGGAGTGGATTCAACGAGCCTGGACTCTTGTTTCATCAACTACAATTTCAAATTGTTTCAGACATGGACAGATGAGATCAGAATCGTCAGATGAGATTACTCATGATATCGACGAACTTCAGACATTGCTTAATGATGCAGCATCTGTGGGATGTGATATTCCGACAGAAATAGACGCTGACGGTTTTGCAAATTTTGATAACGATGTCAGAATTGTTGAAAAATTCACCGATCAGGAAATAATCGATGAAGTAAAAGAAAATCCAGGAACATCTAGCCATAGTGAAAAGGAAGAAGAAATCTCTCCTCCAAAAGTGCAAGATATTCGGGTGCAAGATGTCCGTGATATGCTGATGACAATTAGGAAATTTTATCAGTCAACTGAAAATGTTTCTGAGAGCACATTTGAACATTTGGCTAAACTTGAGAATGATATCGAAAGAAGGTCACTTACCAAGAAAAAACAAATGAAGAGTACTTCTTATTTTGGACAGCCTTTTAAGTACTCTCTACCGTTTTCTTTCATGTACTTACATTTTGCAACTTCAAGTAACAATGTAAGTATGCTGCAATGTACACTCGAGTTTCAAATATATATTTTTTTTCATTTTAAAATTGTTCTCGATACATTCTTTTTTTTTTTAGTATTTTTAGTAAAGTAGCACAAAATGGTCTAGGAAATTAAATTTTTAGTCATATTACAATATTTATGTACATAAGTATTTTTTACTGTAATGTAAAACGTCAAATTTGCGAACTCCTGTTATAATGGACTCTCGTTAATACGGACAAAAAATGCTTGCCCTTGACTATCCGTCTTAACGAGAGTTCACTGTATATATATTGTTCAATGGTAGAGTTTTATTTAAACGAACTGTAACTTCGTCTAATAATGCAAATTATTAAATACAATTTTTTGCCCAGTATTAAAAAATGATTGAAGAAAGAAAATAATTCAAAAACAGAAAACCAATTTTTGACATGTTTAAAGGTAATTTAATTTCTTCAGTCACGCAACAGTAATAACATATTTAAATAGAATAAAAAAAAATCATTCGGCAACAGTTTTGAACTAAAGCCATCTAATTCAACAATAATACATCTAAGACTGTTTAGAAGAAATATTTCTTTGTTTCTTTTTCTTTCCTAACAGGAATCTCAGTAGAAATTTCATACTTCTCCATTGAAGAGGATGGAGTTGATGAAAATTATGCAGGTGATGAGGTTGATGAGAATCATGCAGATTATGACTGTCTGAAGATGATCGTTAATCAGCAACAGTTTTAAATAATACAGAAATGAAATAGTGTGTCAGAAATATTAACTACAAAGGGCTTCTTCTGCGGCCAATGACACAATTTTTACATTTATTGCTACTGTTATAAATTTCCGATATTAGAAGAAGCTTTCTTAATGTTTTCGATTCTTCATCTATTTTATTATTTGAAAAAAAAAATTGAATTTTTTTTTTAATAATGGATGCCAAGAAATTTTAAAATGCATCATTTAAAAATAATTGGAATAGACGTTCGTGTACACAAATTTAATATATGGGAAAGCAGCAACAAAAAATGATTCCTATAAAGGACCTTAACACTTATTATATATATATATATATATATATATATATATATATATATATATATATATATATATATATATATATATATATATACATATATATATATATATAAACATTCAACAGAAATTACTTGTTTGAATCCATCTGATGCTAACAGAAACAGTAATACAGCTCAAGCCGTTGAGTAGAATTTTGTATTGTCACTTTCCTAGAAATAGCCTCATATTTCGTCACTGAATTGAAACAAATTGTCTGAAGATGATAATCATCAACCAATTTTAAGTTTGTCAGAAACCAAACACAGAGTGTAAGAAACATTAAATGCAGAGCTATTTTTCTGGGTCGATGACATAATTTCTACGTTTGTTTATTGTTTTCTACTGTTAGATGTCCCGACCCTAAAATAACAAACTTTTAAAATGTTTTTCATCTTCCAACTATTTCATTGCTAAAAACAACATTTTCAAAATTAATTTTTGCATTTATGGGTGCCTAAAAATTTGAAGATGTACCGTTTTAAAATAATTGCACTAGATATGTTCACAATTTTTTAAGTATATGGACAAGTAACAACAAAAAGATCCCTAAAAGAGAATCTCAATGCTTATTTTTATTAAAAAAGAAACCACCAGTTATTTTTAATTGAAGTAATCGATTGTAACAGCAACAATAATGTCGCTGAAGCTATTTAGATAGAACTTTGTTTTTGTCACTTTTCTAACAGTAGTTACGGAGTAAACACTTCTTCATTGAATCGAAACAAATTGCCTGAAGATAATAATAATCATGAACGAGCAGTAGTTTTAAGTTTGTCAGAAACTAAACATAAAGTGTAAGAAATATTGAATGCAGAGTTCTTCTTCTGTGGACAATGGAACATTTCCTACGTTGATGTATTGTTTTCTATTGTTAGATATCCTCAACACTGAAAGAACAGACTTTCTTAATGTTTTTCATTCTCCAACTATTTCATTATTAGAAATAACATTCTCAAAATAAATTTATGCATTCATGGATGTTCAGAAATTTGAGAGTGTACCGTTTTAAAATAATTGCGACAGATGCGCATACAATTTTTTTCAGGTAAAGAAAATATTAACAAAAATATCATTAAAAAGAATCCTAAAAAGAATCCTCAAAAAGAATCAATCATCAGAAAATTTTAATTGAATCCATCTGATGCCATGATCAACAATAATGCAGCTGAAGCTGTTATGTAGAATTTTGTTTTCGTCACTTTCCTAAGTGGCTTTATGGAAAGCTTAACACTTCGTTACTGAATTGAAACAAATTGTCTAGAGATAATAATCACCAACTAGCAACAGTTATAAATTTGACAGAAGTTAAATATAGTACGAAATAAGTAATAATAAAGGAAGAACTCTTATTCTATGGTCAGTGGCACAAATTGCACGTTTTTTTCTTTTTATCTACTAAATAGAGCTGTAACACGGTTCGCCAAGCACAGCGTCAGACAGATGTAAAGCATTACCATCTTTACTGGCAGAATTTTTAATTGTCCACCAAGATGTCGTAAAGAAGAAAAATAGAAAATCTTAACACAAAACGATGACCCTACTGTGACCATGACCTACTTGTATCAACAAATAAATTCCTTTGCTTAAATGTCAATACTTTTCTTGATTCCACTTGGTTTGAGCCGTTAAAAAAATGCAAACCTTTCATTCTTTTATTTACACTGACCGACCTTCATAGAGGAAAATGGCTGCGAAATTATGTTTTGCTTATTCACTTAGAATTCTTAGAGTCCATTTGTGGGGGTTACAGTGATTGTTGTTAAAATACAATTTATGAATGCTCACTTAGGTAAATAGTCACTGAAGCATGGATGATGAACCAGAGAAATGAAAGTCACGGGACGCAAACAAATTCTTGTGTATTCAACGCGTCAAAATGATGAAATTGACATCCAAAGATTTAAGAACCACTGCGTAACAGGATAAAACGTTTTGATGATTTAATTACTTTTCTGAAACAGCTAAAACGACGACATAGTATGCATTATATTTTTCAGCAGTTTGATGCAAAAATGTTTTTTTGTATATGTAAAAAAATTCTTATGTAATTACATTTTGCCTTTTGGAGATATTAAGAAGTAATCAATCTATAATAATGAATTTATACCATATTGAGGACATGCATCTACAAAAACTGATTAGAAGTTGGCACAGCCAGCCACACTGAAGCTTTTTTACTTCATACCACATATTACGTAAACGTGTGCTGCTATGTCTCATAAATCAATATATTGCATTACATTCATATAATAATGTAAAACTGCAATGTAGCATAACAGAGTAAAAAGGTAAGCTAAACGTGTAAAAGCATGTGTGTTTCGAGTCGTATGTAAACAAAAAGAAAAATCAAGCGTCACGCATAGATTATGCAATACTTTCAAACACTTCTAGAATGCTATAATGAAACCTAACTATTTAATAATGTCAAAAGATATCTAAATAAACAATTTAGAAAACGTGTAACACAGTTGAACACTCAATTTCAGCATTTAACGCCCATACTCGACAGGATATTCGAATTCTAATGAGCAGCCCTGTATGTGATCTATAGATTTGTATACACACTACATGGTTTGCTAAAATTTAATTTAATTGTAAAACGCATAACACATTTCAAAATTTATTTTTAGCGAAACTCGTACCATAAGACTTATATCTTCTTTCTCCAGTCAAAGAAAAACATGCTGTTGCTACGAGAACAAGATAAATGGATCATTGCAGAAGTAGCACATTTTATGCACCTGAATAAGAAACTTTCAATCTTTCGAAACGTGCTGCGTTTCTGCCACTTCTTATGGTATTTAAATTTGCCCCTGTAGTATTGTGTTTCAAATCCGCTTTAATACATTTTCTTGTAACTACATTAGTGTTATTAATATTAATGTAATAATAATAATAACCAGTATAGATCCGTGTGAGGCTTTCACACTGCAATCTGCGATTATTATGGAAACAACATTGATTTGGGTAACAACCTTTCATTTCATTTATGCAAACAATGTTAAAGAGATGTCGATCAGTTTGCCATCTATTGGTCTAAATTGAAGAATTGAAAAAAGCTGAAACGTTTCGTCATTAATTTTTAATTAACTGCAATTTTCAATCAAACAACGTGTTTTAACGAATAATTACTGTGCTATGTCAAAAGACGATTCATAATCCTTCCGAACGATACCTTATTCATCGTTCTGCGTTTTGTATGTGCATAGAAAAAGGGATGTTAACAACAGAAAAAATATGTATGTTTATTAAAAATTTGGAAATTTATGCTGGAAGTTTTTCTATAAGATTTGAAAATGCGATGTATCGAAAATATTCCTTTTTCAGAAAATATATTTCTTGTTTCTTTTTCTTCGTGATAACAGCATCAGATCCTGGATACTCCTTCATTCATCGTGGCAACTATGAATTTTTTTTATCGATGCTTTCAGGATGTAGAGCATTAACATGTAATGGATGTCGGATGAATCTGATATGAGTATCTTAAATCTTCTCTCTCTAATCTCAAAATCGCTGCAAACTGTAGATGAGGTGAGTTGACTGGTTGCTTTCGGGACGACATTTATGGTTTGTTGCTTATGTAAATAAGCGTAGAATGTTCATTCAAAAACAAGACAGCGTAATTTTACAATTGGATTGTTTTAAAGAAAATAGTTTTGTGGTTTATCGTATTGGAACTGCATTTTATCAAATAAATAAATTTACATTTTCATACAATAGCTTAAAATTGAAATAGCGGGAAAAGACCGAAGAATCTAATCAAAGTTTAAAATACCTGATTAATAAAAACAAATCATTTTTAACAATTTCCAAAATAGTTGACAGCGTTTATGAATTAGGTTTGTATGGCTGCCAGGCCGTGCTTTAACTTGCGTAAATATACTCGAATTGCCATGTAATTGATACATGTTAATAAGGTTTACCATGACATGTTCCGTATTGAAAATGAAATGTGTAGCATTTATAGTTCGTTTACATGGGCACTCAAAAAATGCCATTACCTTATAGTCTATGGGTGAAAACCATTTGCGGTGTATTTTAATGATGTTACACTAATTCAAACATATTGAAATTGGTATACATCACTGGCGTGCACTACAAGATGCTTACTATAGAATAGGTTGTGCGTAGCATTTATCGTTTATTTACAGGGAAACACAAAATAATTTGGTTACAGCACTGTCTATGAGTAATAATTGCTGGAGGTGCGTTTTCAATTGTGGTATGCGCTTTTAAATTGAACTAATGTTTTACATATTAATTGGTGTGTATAAATTGTATTATAGATCATATACAGTACTGCATGGAAAAATTCGAGTACATTTCCGTTTATTGACGTAAATTGCTGGAGGATAATTTTCAACTGTGTTATGTGTTTCCTAACTGAACTAACTTTTGGCATTCTATGTAGCATGTATACAAATGTATAAATCATATACAGGGATGCACAAAATAATTCAGATATTTTTCCGACTGTAGAAGGTAATTGCTGAAATTGGGTTTTCAAACGTGTTATGCGTTTTCCAAATTGTTTATTTAAAGATCATCTTTCACCTTATCAAACGGAGAAGTTTTGTTACACTATTTTGAATGAGTTGGAAAGTGTTTCATATGCTTGACGCATGATTTTTTTCTTGTTAGCTTCTAACACTATCACTAGATTTACGAGCATTGATTGTGAAAAAAATGTGATATCTTTTATTCGTCTCATTATTACTCTCAGGGGATCGTCATTCGGTGACTTCACTGTAAATTCATCATGACTGTCACTTTCCGACGAGTCACTAGGTAACGTTAAAATGAAGTCACCTGGTATCCCTCAAGTTACCTTTATAAAGAGATTCCACTGTAAAATCACCATGACCGTTCCGTTGTGACAAGTTATCACGTGACGTCCCAATGAATTTACCGGGTAACTTTCGTGTGACCATCATTTGGAGATTCTACTGTGAAGTCATTATGACTGTTGCTTGTGACAAGTCACCAGATAACTTCATTGTAATGTCATTTATGGACTCGTCAAAAGCAATTGTTATGGTCACCTTACAATAGAGTCTCCAAATGACGGCCACATGAAAGTCAACAGGTGACTTCATTGTAATGTCTCCTCGTAACTCGTCACAGAACAACAGTGAGGGTAACTTCACAGTGGACAGGACAGTTCTTAAAAGTAATAATGAGATGAATAAAAAAATATAACATTTTCGCTCACCATAACAACTGTGACCATTTAGGACGTCAAAGTAACGTCACATCGAATGACTATGTTATTAGGGTAGTATCTATTTGCTACACTTCCGTTTATATCAGTTTCTTTTGCCACTCATCGAAATTCGAAAATTAGCATTTTGTGCTTGTTCCTTCATTTATGGACACCAGTGTGGTATTTAATATACTGAAAGTACACCAAAAAGACAAATGTTGCCAGACTTATTTAAATAAACATTAAATATTCCCCCCCAAAAATAATCTTATTCCGCGTAAATATTCCATTTTAATAAAAGTTTAACAAAGCAGCATCATGTGTTAAAAGGAAAACAAGCATGCGATGACAGACCCTTTAGCATAAATTCAAAATAAAAATTTAAAGACGATTGAATAAACTGAAAAATAAATATTAAGAGCGTTTTAATGTAGAATAAATAAATAAATAAAGTGTTCTTTCAGTTTTAAATAACAAGAATGTAATTAAAATGCATCTGCGCGAATCGAATTATTTTTTGTTTCAATTAAAATGGAAATCATTTTGTTAATGAAAAAAAAAAAGTAAATAACATTGAACAACTTTATTCAGTTTCAATTACAATTCTGTGTTTTGTAAAATAAAAGATCACTTCAAATTTATATTTGAGCTTTTACAATGATTTTAAAAATTTTCAAGTGCACTTGAATTATTCGTATTGTATAATCGTAAAGAGTATTCATAATTATGAAAAATGCTATACATTATATAAATTGTTAATTGTAATAGATGATAAAAATCATAACAGTTTTTAAGCAAAAGGAAAACGATAGAAATAAAATAAAATATGTAAACCAGACGCAGATACAAAAGAAAAAAAATTCTTTAATTAGTTGATAATTTATAATTAGACCATTTAAAAAATTTAACTTCTAAATGTAACTCTGAAAACGTAATGGAACTAATCTTTCCATTGTTCTTTAATTCATTTCCAAATAGTCCAAATATCATTTCCAGTTTATTATTCATCCGAAAATCTTTGCTATTAAAACTATCAAAATATTTTTAAAAAAAAATTATACTCGTTGTACATATAAGAAATAACATACTCCTCTTTATAACTATTTAACTGTTGCCCCCTCCCTCCCTTGTCCTAAAAATGACGATAGTCAAACAGTCTTTACAGGGGAACCAAAAGTTAATTCGTAACATCATGTATATAAAAATAATTTTTTAAACAAAAATACATTAATGTAATATTTTTACGAGTTAAATAAAGTACAGGGTGTCCGAAAAGTCTTTTCCTGATTGACTGCAAAATTTATTTGTATCCGCTTAAGATAGACAAGTGAAACTGGTGCCAAAATGTTGGAAAACTCACCAAGTTTTTTTGTTGCAGGTTTCCGTAGCGTGGCTATAGTGTAGCAGTGTCAGTGTCCAGGAAACTGGACCATATACCGAGAATTGGTCGACCAAAAACCTCAGCTGAAAGGGTAGACACCAGAGGACAAACTGAGCTTTTTCCTGATTTGTGAACATTGCCGGTTTCCTGGACAATGACATTGCTACACTACAGCCACCTTCCGGATACCTGCAACAAAAAAATTTGGTGAGTTTTCCAACATTTTGGCACCAGTTTCACATGTCTATCTTATATATAACGAATATGAATAAATTTTGTAATCAAGAAAACACTTTTCGGATACCCTGTATAAAATTTAAATAACATATTAAGCTTTTAAATACTACACCAAATCTTTTTTATCAACTAGTTAAAATTGTACACATTCTAATACTTTACATTCGAATACTTTATACATTTAAAATCGCATGATACCTCATAAAGACAAAACTGTAGTTCAGGTAACAAGATATGATAACTTAATGAAGAATGAACCATTCTTTTATGGGGGAAAAAAAGATACACAATTCGTGTTCTTATTATTAATTATTTTTTCTATCTTCAACTATTATGAAAAATTATGACCCAAATTTCAGAAAATGGTCCATTAATGACCTTCAAGCTAAAACGAAAATAGAATACTTAACTTGTTCAATGCTAGGAATGTTTTATCTTTAAAACTCATCTTTTATTCTATTATTCACTAGACTATCAAATTTTACATTTTTCTTTTCTACGTATACCAGTATTTTATTGCTTTGAACTGAATTAGAAACACTTTTATCAAGGATTTTTCTCATAACTGACGATTAAATCGCTCTCATTACTCTTTATTATCTTTACTCACGTTGTAATAAGAAAAAAAGATTTTTCCTACATAATCTGTTTTCTTTAATAGTGCATTCAAATCGTTTATATCTTTTATAATACTTATTTATAGGTTTATAAATATGTATAATACTTCTTTATTTTCTTTCAATTAAATTCTTGATTTTAATTAACTAAAAATGTAATTTGTCTTTATAAATATTTTATTTAAAAAAAAACATTAGCATGCAAGTTAACTTTTGAGGGAGATACATTTTTTTACAAATTAGGTATTAAATCTCAACTAAATAGCAACATTTTATAAAAGAATTAGTTTGAAACATTTTATATTGATTAAAAGTATTAGCAATATTTATACTTTTCTATTCGCATTAACTTTCTGAAAAGAGAAACACTGTTTTGCAAAAGTAGATATTGAGTTTTTTCTCTAGAGAAAAATATTTTGTAAAATATAGTATCCAATATTTTTAACTTATGAATTGAGTTTGTCTGTCTGTGCTCTACCGCTCTAAATACACTCGGATTTCCATGTAATTTTTACATGTTATTGAGGTTTACAACAGAATGTTCGGTATTAAAAATGAAGTGTATAGCATTTATAGCTCCTGCACAGGGACACACAAAATAATTAAGTTACTTTATTGTATAGGGGGAAAGATCGTTTGCGGTGTATTTTATTAATGTTATGATATTTGAAAAATAATGAGATTGATACGCATCATTGAAGTGAACTAAAACATGCTTTCTCAAGAGTATAGAATAAGTAGTATTATAGAATTCGCTTACAGGGACGCACAAAACAATCCCATTACATTATGATCTATGGAGAAAAAAAGTTTGTGGTACACTGTAATGATGTTATGATACTTCAAATATAATGAAATTAATAAGGATCGGTGATATGCACTGAAACATGTTTTCTACAGATTTTAAAGTGCGTAGCATTTATCCTAATTTACAGAAGAGACGCACAAAAGAATTCGGTAAATGGAGGGAGATTATGATCGATAATTTCAGTAAGTGATTTTTCTGCTGCGGTATGCATTTTTAAACTTATCTAATTATTAGTGTATTACTTGATGTGTATAAATTCTATAGATGATCATATAAGATTGCGGCGCGAAAGGATTTGCACACATTACCGGACAAAGACAACAATTGCTGAAGATGGATTTTTGCTGAGAGTCAATCAATACCGTTTTTTAAATTGTTTATTTAGATATCTCATTTCATTGTATAAAAAAAATCTTAATAATATTCTCTTAGTTTTGGAAAGTATTTCATAATATACATGATGCATGATTTTTCGTTATTGCTAAAATAGGTGAATTCTTAACTTGCCAGAGGGACTACTAGGCACCGCCAGACTTCCTGAATAACTTAGTTTTAGAAATTCAGTAACCTAAAATAAGCCTGAAAAATAACGAAAGTTATTTTATTAATAGATATTTCCGATTTTTATAGCTTGTTTTAAGAGTTCGAAGGCCTTTAAGCCAAAAATAATTGCACTTCCTCAGCTTCTATTATATTGGCAGTTTTTAATTAATGCACAAATGGACACCAAATATAATTCATATTAGGGATATTGCTTTTCAATAGAATTATGCAGATGAATTTGCCATTCAAATTTTAAAAAAAGGGCAGGTCTGGAATATTTTCACACCCATATTACAATTACAACCCCTTTCTTTCAGCTGCAATCAAAATTTTCACTGAACCAAAACCATGCATTATGATACTTTTGTGATACGATTTGGCTGCCCTCAATACAGTTGACAATAGTGAAAGCTTTCAATCTTGTTTGTAATCAAAACCATCGAAATCAAAAATATCTGAAGAACTCTGATTCTATAATGATCTTTCAACCGTAAAGGATTCACTCTAAAAAGACTTTTGGACACGCTTGAACTAGCCAGAAAAGAAAGAATCTATAATTATATATCATCTCAATTTCGATTTTAGATTGCTGTCTATAAATAATGAAATTTTCACTAAAAGAAATGCTGCTGGTTTTTAAGTTCGATTTAGCTCAGAGGTTTTTCTCATTTAATTAAGCACCCTATAGAGTTTTTAAAAGCTCAACAAAACAGGTCAATGACGATCAGTGAGAGATGCATATTAATCCATTTCATTTAACGTTCGTTTTCTTATGTTACTGATATTGTAAAACGAAAAATGCTTAAAAAATTGTATTATTGTTTACATTTTTTTATAGGACAGGCAAAGAAAAAGATTCAGTAACTATATACATTATCTCAATTTCAATTAGTCTATAAATAACGAAGTTTTCACAAAAAGAACTGCCTCTGCTTTTTAAATGGGATTTACCTCAGGGGTTTTCTTATTTAATTTAATTCCCCATGGAGTTATATAAAAGCTGAGAAAAGAAGGTCAGTGGCAATATGTGAGAGATTTTCATTTAACGTTCGTTTTCTTATATTTCTGACACTGTAAAATGGGAAAGGCTTAACGGGTACAATTGTTGTCCACATTCAGTGATTGACCCTCAATCATTTTTTATAGGACATAGGAAAAAATATTCAATAACTGCATACATTATCTCAATTTTAGTTAGATTGATGTCTATAAATAATGAAGTTTACACAAAAGAAAACAAAATTGTTCTTTCTTTTGATTTAGCTCAGAGGTTTTCTTAATTAGATTAACACCCAATAGAGTTTTAAAAGCTCAGTAAAAGAGTCAAGTGGTGATGTGAGATAAATGCATATTAATTAATTTTCATTTAAAATTCTTTTTCATGTTTTATCGCCATTGTAAAACGAAAAATGCTCAAAAAATCCTATTGTTCATTTTCAATGGTTGAACTTCTTCTTTATATATATATATATAGGGCAGGTAAGAAAAAATATTCAATAACTACATACATTATCTCAATTTTAGTTAGATTGATGTCTATAAATAATGAAGTTTACACAAAAGAAAACAAAATTGTTCTTTCTTTTGATTTAGCTCAGAGGTTTTCTTAATTAGATTAACACCCAATAGAGTTTTAAAAGCTCAGTAAAAGAGTCAAGTGGTGATGTGAGATAAATGCATATAAATTAATTTTCATTTAAAATTCTTTTTCATGTTTTATCGCCATTGTAAAACGAAAAATGCTCAAAAAATCCTATTGTTCATTTTCAATGGTTGAACTTCTTCTTTATATATATATATATAGGGCAGGTAAGAAAAAATATTCAACAACTGCATACATTATCTCAATTTTAGTTAGATTGATGTCTATAAATAATGAAGTTTACACAAAAGAAAACAAAATTGTTCTTTCTTTTGATTTAGCTCAGAGGTTTTCTTAATTAGATTAACACCCAATAGAGTTTTAAAAGCTCAGTAAAAGAGTCAAGTGGTGATGTGAGATAAATGCATATTAATTAATTTTCATTTAAAATTCTTTTTCATGTTTTATCGCCATTGTAAAACGAAAAATGCTCAAAAAATCCTATTGTTCATTTTCAATGGTTGAACTTCTTCTTTATATATATATATATAGGGCAGGTAAGAAAAAATATTCAATAACTGCATACATTATCTCAATTTTAGTTAGATTGATGTCTATAAATAATGAAGTTTACACAAAAGAAAACAAAATTGTTCTTTCTTTTGATTTAGCTCAGAGGTTTTCTTAATTAGATTAACACCCAATAGAGTTTTAAAAGCTCAGTAAAAGAGTCAAGTGGTGATGTGAGATAAATGCATATTAATTAATTTTCATTTAAAATTCTTTTTCATGTTTTATCGCCATTGTAAAACGAAAAATGCTCAAAAAATCCTATTGTTCATTTTCAATGGTTGAACTTCTTCTTTATATATATATATATAGGGCAGGTAAGAAAAAATATTCAATAACTACATACAGTAGAACTCCAATTATCCGAATCAATTGGGACCGAACCCTATTCGGATAATCAAAAATTCGGATAATTGGATTTTTTCCAAAAAAGAGGGGTATATTTTAATTAATTACTGTATGTATGTTGAAAATGGAAGATAAAAAATATTTTTAAAGAAAAAGAGCTTTTAATTAATTAAATGAAAAGGCAACACTATTACATGCTAAGCATATTTACAAGTGCTGTACATTAGTACAGTATGTACGTACCGTACTGTAAATGAAAGTCATTACTTGCTGAACATCTCGGTCAAAGTAAGCTGTTTGACAGTCTCCATCCGTTTTCGGGGAGCCAAGTCGCGCATCCTCTTGACAGCCAGAAATTGCCAGTGGTCACACTCGGGCTGACGCTCCTTCCACTTCAACGCAGTTTCAAGGCAAGCAAATTCTTCACTAACTGATGGTCCCGTGTACGCTTCAACTTCGACATTAAGGTCATCTTCTTCCTCGACAATTTCTTCTCTCACACTTTCAATGAGTTCATCATCATTTAGAATTTGAAACCCAGGGTCTTCGCGTCGGGAAAGACCGTAGCGCGCGTAAACAGAATCATTATTTTGGGAATCGCAGTACGTTTCCGTCTTCATTTGTTTTTTCTGAAATTCTGAAAGCGATTCGGATAATCAGCGATTCGGATAGTTGGAGTTCGGATAATTGGAGTTCTACTGTACATTATTTCACTTTCAGTTAGATTGCTGTTTCTAAATAACGAAGTTTTCACACAAACACATAAAAACAAGACCTTGCTATTTTTAAAGTTCTATTTAGCTCGGCAGAGATTTTAGTTCGAAAGAGGTTTTTTTATTTAATTTACCAGCCAATAGAGTTTTAAAACTTCACTAAAAGAAATAAGTGGCGATATATGAAATATGCATATTAATTAATTTTTATTTAAAGTTCGTTTGTATGTCTTATTGACCTTGTAAAACGGGAAATGTTTTAAACATCCTATTGTTGTTTAAATTTTTTTATACGGTAGTAACGTATACACTATCTCAATTTCTGTTAATATATAAACAACAAAGTTTTCAAAAATTAGAACTACTGCCGATTTTATTGTTATACATTTAGCTCAGACGTTTTATTATTTAGTACTGAACCCAATAAATCTTTCAATTGCTGCTCACCTGGAACCAGTATTTTTATGAATATAGTTTCGTCTTGTTTAATCGCAGAATTTATGCGAAAAAAATGAGGTGAAAATTTCCTTACAAAATTATAGGTTGCAGGGTTAAAAAATGTTATTGTTGTTTACTTTCAGAGATTAAATCACAAAATATTTTTTCTATAGGACAGACAAAGGAAAATATTCACTAATCGTATGCATCATGTCACTATTGGTTAGATAGCGGTCTATAAATAATGAAACTATCACAGAAAAGACACCTGATACTCTTTCAGATATTTTCAGTTTTCAGCTCAGAGCCTTTTTCATTTGATTTATCTTTCCATTGAGTTCTAAATACTCAGTGAAAGAGGTCAGTGATGATTTCTGGGATAAGAATATTAATTAACTTTCATCTATTGTCTTTTTATTCTTAGTTATAGTGTAAAATAGCGAATGTTTATTTTAAAAAAATAATATTAATATTCACATTCTGCAATGGTTGAGAATTCAAACGATTAAAACTGAACATGGGATAGCCTTGAATATTTCTTTAAATTTTCTCGGTTTCGAGTCGGTTTTTTAAAAAAAAAAAAAAAAAAAAAAAAAACTATGATTGAGATGACTATGATTGAGAATATATACTTTCATTTTTCTACATAAAAGAAAAGATTGAAAATAGAGATATAAATGTTTATTATTTTTTCCATCATTCCATTAAAATATGGATTAATTTTCATTCCATTTCGAATTTTGGTTTGGGTTCAGATTTAAGTGTTTCCGGTGGAAGTGTGTTGAGTTGTGGTAGAGTCCTGAATCGGGTCGGGTAACACGATTTTATAAGGACCTGACCGGACTCGCAGTTCGGCCCGGTTCGTGTTGACGCTATTTTTTTCGTTGCGAGTCGGGTTCGTGTCGATTGAGTTAAATATTTCGGGTTTGGGTTGACCGATTTCTCAAAAGAAAGTACTGAATAATTTCCAAATGCAAATACTATATAGTTGATTATTACTGAGTGTATATGTGTTCATTTGTAGAGAAAAAGATAAAAGTGATATTAAAGATATAATTGTAGACTATTTTTGTATAATTGTAATAAAAAATGGATTAATTTTCTTTCATTTCGGGTTCGGGTTTGAATATTTTGGGCTCGGGATGATGTGTATCAGGTTCGGGTCGATGAACTTCTTTGCCGGGTTTCGAGTTGAATTTAAGCGATAATTTTGGGTCCGGACCGGGCACAACCGGACCCGTGCAGAACTCTAAGTTGTGCGTCAGCTTTTGGGTTGACGAAAATTATTTTGTCGATTTCGGATCGTGTTTCATATTGACTCCAAAAGAAATTTTCTGGTTTTAAGTTGAAGCTGCTAGAATTTATATTAAGAAAGGATACAGTAATGTGGCTTTCACTATTTTCACCCAGTGCTCTTTCTTTCCGTTCTTTCTTCTTCAAGAAAGAATTAGATTTTTGTAGCAGGTGTCTCGATCTACTCAAAGAACATGCCGTTGAATTCAGTTACAGGAAATTCTATCCCGATTATGATGTGACTATCTTTATTTTAACCGATTATGAAGATGACTCATCTGAAATCGCAGATTCTATTTAAAAAATGATCGTCATTTTCTGCACATTTTGTCAAGCTGTATAATAATCCCCATCCCCTACCCCCCTTCTTTTTTTGTTTGATATCACATTTCAAAGTGTCTTGAAAATCTGTTTTTTCTTGCGTTCTGACACTTAAAAAAAAAAAAAAAAAAGGTTTACATTTTTATAAAGAAAGGGGTAAAGAAATAAAATAAGAGAGACATATTACATTGACACGAACTTTTCACAGGAGTAGGTAAATGACCTTTGAAAGTATAGTAGTGATGGGCATAATGAATGTTTTTGTCAATCGAATGAATTATCGGTGAGCGCGCAAAAGCATAGTTGCCAACCTTCGTATTTTTTTTTAATCAAGCATCTCCAGAAATTGCGTAACAAAAAAAGTTTTTTACTTTTATGTGGCTCAGAAACAGAAACAGTTGATTGTTACAATGGGATTCCCAGTTATAAACAACCCCACTCCTTGTATATGAGTAGTTGTATATCACATCTTACAGGAGCCATGTGAAAAAAAGTATAAATGTAGCAAAAAGTTACTAATTTAATTATAATTGAAATAAGATTTTTTTTCAGAAAAATTCTGGTAGAAACCGATTAAAAAAATACAAAAGTTGGCAGCTAAGCTTTTGCGTATGCCCGAATGATTCATTCGAATATAAAAATATTTTATTCCGCCCATCACTAATTTAAATGTTTTCTTTCGTATCTTAATACTGAGCTTATAATAATAATAATAATAAACATGCCAGACTGCTAAACCTAGCTTTTAAGAAACGGTGGCTACCTTATAATTACCATACTTAGAGTGAGATAATTTACCAGAGATGCGTTGCTAATTTAATTCCGCATCTCTCTATATATATTTTTCTTACGTAACGCGAAAATAAGGCTGAATTTTTAGCTTGCCGTTTGTCGACAAACGTAGTTTTCGGAATGACGATTCTCAGTGGCTCATTTTATGGTCACATGATCCATTCAGTAAACGAAAATTCAGAGTAGAAGCTCTTTTACGATTTTTCGGCCTATGTATTAATAGCAATGGTATTGGTTCTTTTTATGGGCACGTGATGCATTCAGAAAATCAGCTTTTTGATCCAGAAATTCTTTTAGACACAGCAGGAAACTTGTTGTTTACGTTTTGTTAACTTGCCAAACGTCTGAGAGATATTGTATTTTTCACGTCGAACGATCAAATTGTCTATAAAAGTGGTGGTACCAACTAAAAACATTTTTTATTGTGCTTTCAAAGAATCTTTAAATTAATTGTGTTTCCAAGGTAATTTTTTCAGATAATTATTTTACATTTCAAAACGTTGTTTCATAATATTAAAATGATTTATGCCCATTGGTAGCATCAACTACATGCATTTTTTATTGTGATTTCAATTACTTTTTTTTAAATTAAAAATTTTCGTAAATTTTATATCTTAAAACGATTTATGATAGTATACTCATTCTGGCTAAAGTTGCTGCAAAGTGCCGAGCGAACGAAGCGAACTAACACCATTTAGCTGTCCCACTGTGAATATTGTTGCAATTCACGAAGGTTGGTAGCGAGGTTAGCGAGTAGGGCAGAGCCCCCTAGTATCTTTAAACAGTCGTTTTATAAATAACATTAAAATCTCCGGTTTCTTGGTCCATTTAATAATAATATATAAGGGGACAATTTTTGGCGTTAAAAATTTATATTATGGATACCTTTTTAATAAATTGCAAGGTAAAGTAAATACAGCCATGACTCCTCGTCTGGTTCGACTCCTCGTCTGGACATTTTTTTCAATCAATTGGAAAATTTTCAACTCTTATGATTTATTTACTGATCTGTATGATTAAGTTAAAATAATAAATATCCATTATATAGTCAAACTTCGGTGTTTTAGACCAGCGTTATTCAAGCTTCTTCAACTCGCAAAACATTTTTTAAGAATGATCATCTTTAGTGGAAAGCTTTTTGTAAAAGTGAAAATAATAAATATTCGCATTTATATCTTGGAAAGCCGCTGAGATTTTTACATCTATAAAAATACAAAGAAATATAAACAAAAACAATTGGAACCCTTCAGAAAATTATGTGGAATGTAGGGTTATCAGTAAAAATAATAAATATGTTTTTTGTCGTCAAATTTTGGCGTTTTAGACCAGCGTTATTAAAAATTCTTCAACTCACAAAACCTTTTTTAAGAATTATCATCTTTAGTGGAAACCTTTTTGGTAAAACGAAAGTAATAAATACCTTACAAAATTACATTATACGTTACAAAATTGCTGTGATCTTTACATCTACAAGAAAGATAAACAAAAACTCTTCAAACCCTTCGGACTGATATGTGGAATATCAGGGCTCCACGGTTTTAAGAACGCTTTTAGATAATGGATCCCACCATGTGTTATTCTTTCATTTATTTTGAATATTGCCGGAAATTTTATGTATTTTCCTACAATTTCAACCAATGTAGTATTATATGTATAACACTATAATTTATTTCGTAAAAATGTGTGCAATTTTATAACAAAAAGTAGATGTACCAGTACTTTAATTAATAAATTTTAAATATTATTTTTGTATAGATAATCGTTTTGTGGTCTGTAGCAAACAAACTAAAGCTAAAATTTTACTGCACTGAATTTTATGGAGTAACATTTAGAATTCCTAAAGATAGTATATAACTAGTCGATGCTAAATAAAAGGGAGTTTTCTCTAAGTATTTACATCTTGTAAATATTATTTAATATAATAAAATATTCAAACTTAAGTAAGAATTAGGAATAAGGAATATAATAGTAATTGTAATAATAATAGTAATAATAATAATAACAAATGTTTACAAGTAATATATTATGCTGATAATAAAAATTGGGATAATTATTAAACCATTTCAAAATTATTAGAATATTATTCGTAATTAGTATTACTAAATGTAGGGGATATTTTATTCTGAAATTCCAAATTCTCACCGGAAAATTTGAATAGTTATTTTTATGGTATTTTTTCAGTATAGGTGACTCGGTGCGATAAAGAAAATGGACGTGGCAAGGGAAAGAAATTTGGCAACATTGTTTTCTGGCAATATCTTCACTGTTTCATATAAAACACAAGCAATTTTTTCAATATGTATACAATTTATTTAATATAAAGAAGTCATTTGTCTGTTTATATATATAAACAGAGGTAAATTGTATGTATATATATATATATATGTAAATAAGCAGAAAATGTTATTAGGATTATTTTCATAGCTGTTTATTATATCATTTGGCAACAAATCTCATTGGCTGAAGTCCGAATGGCGTAAGATTAAAAAAAAAGTGCCAAGAATGCCAATGTCTCTCTCATGGAAAAATACCTTTTCTTATATTCACATTGATATAAATTTTGTGATTAAAATAAAATAAAATAAAATTACTCTTCAAATTTTTCTGGTATGAATTCGGAATTTGTGAATAAAAAAATCATCCAGATTTGGCATCATGGTTAGTAATGGTATACTATCTTCACTGGCTGCTCATCTGTGACCAAATCGAAATCATATATTATTGGATGCTTCTAAAAGCAACGTAAATAGATGGGAATAAAACTGAATATTGTTTATTTTAAAATGTACTGAAAGCTGATGATGTTATCAAAAGAAATTATTTAAAAAAAGAAATTCAATTTTACACGAGCTGTAACATACTTGTTTTCTGAAGTAAAACTTTCATTGGCTGGTTAACAATCAAGGAAAGAAATGTCATGCAATTAAAAAAACTAGAATAAATTTAAATACATAACGATGCAGATTATGTTACAAAAGATGCTGTTTTATTGATGCTCTTTTTATTATTTTTTCAAAGGTACAAATGTTTTCGACTATTTACCATTTGTTTATTTTTTACGTGCATTCGAAATGAATTAGTAATTAAATTAATGATTTACTTTTCTGAAAATTATATTGAGTGATATGATTTGTTTGCCGTAAATAACATTGAAGATGCAATTTGTTTTCCGTAAGTTTTAATTTACAGCAATGAAATCATATCATATTCATTCCTAACGAGTACAGAAGGAAATGAAATACATCTGTAAAGATTAGAAACATTTAAATATAAGATGATCAAATTCTAATTCATAATCAACTTATTTTTCATCATTAGCTGCTGCAATCTGCGATATTAAATGATAATGTAGGTAAAGAAGTTCATTCTATTAAAAATCATCATGGTTTATCATATATATTATTTCTGTTGTCAACATTCTATTTCCTATGAATTAACGAAACGCAGAACAACGAATGAGGTATCATTCGAAAGATTTCTGAAGCGACTTCTGACATAGTGCACCCACATTTCGTTAAAACATGTTTTTTTAATTAAAAAATGCTGTTAATTAAAAATTAAATAGGCGTTGTTTTCATAAATGAAATGAAAGATTTTCCTAAAATTAGTGTTGCCACAAAAATAAAATACCGCATTATAGGAGGCTCAACAATGATTATAAAAAATAAATAGTACAACAAACATAAAGTGCGATTTATCCGCACGGGTTTATTTTATATTTATGGTTAAAAAGCAAAATTAAAATTGAAATGTTTAGAAGAAAAAAACACCATCGATCAATCGAAGCAGTGGTATTTCACGTGTAGAATAAAATGTATGTTTTGTTATATTAGATTAAATTGTATTTTAAATGCATTCAATTTATTTCTTTGTTTGTTGTTTTTCAAGAAGCGGATGACGTCATCTTTTAATGCAATTAAAAAACGATTGTTAATTTTTTTTTTCTCGCGCGTGCCTTTTGCTATCTTCAATCAGTTTTTACTGTAATTTTGATGAAATAAATAAGACGATATTCTGGCTTGACTAATGTTGTTTGCAGATAGTTTCATCCTTAATTTTTTTTAGAAGTTTAAACCTGCATTTAAAAAATATTAGATATTGCTAAAAATTATTAGACTGCAGTGCGAAATCCTCGCACGGGTCCACTGGTCAACTTATATTTTCTTAGAATAAAAGAGTAAATTTTCACAGTTAAATAAATAAACAATAATGAAAAAAAAATCATGCATCACGCATAGATTATGAAACACTTTCCAACACTAACAATATATTATTAAGCAATTTAATTTTTTCATACAATGAAATCGATTATATACTCCATCCTGTAACCGAATTCTTTTGTGCGTCTCTGTAAATAAAGATAAAAGCTACGCACTCCTTATATAAATCATGTTGAGGTGCACCCCAGTGATCCTTTTATGTTTGACGTATCATGACATCATTAAAATGCTTCGCAAACGGTTCCCATACATCATAATGTTATGGAATCCTTTTGTGCCTCCCTGTAAGCGAATTATAATAGATACTCATTATATACTTATGAGAAAACATATTTTAGTCCACATCAGTGATGCATATTAATTTCATTATGTTATAAGTATTACAACTTTATAACATCATTAAAATGCATCGAAAACGATTTTTTCCCATAGACCATAATGTAATGGAATTATTTTGTTCTTCCCTGTAAACGAGCTATAAATGCTATACACTTCATTTTCAATACCGAACATTCTATAGTAACCATCAATAACATATAAAAATTTCATGGTAATCCGAGTATATTTACGCAAGTGAGCATGGACAGACAGCCGACAGACAGACAAACAGAAACGGAGACATTTCCTCCCCCAGAAATTGCAATTAAAACTTTATTATGGAATGAGCATTTTATCAATTAATCGAAATTTTCTTGAAAATTAATTACGAAACATACTTAACTAAAGCAATATTTTACTAGAATGATATTTTCGTCAAAGCTTATTCAAAGAAAAATGGTTACAGAAGCTATTAAGCAAATTAAACACGTTTCAAGGTAGCAGCTGAAAAAAATAATCGATAGATATACTAATCTTTAAACTATTTATGGCTAACTATGCAGTGTTAAATATCAGTTTTTATTTTATTTAACAAAATAATCGTTCAATTATCTAAAATAAACAAAGTTAAAAAGTAACATTTGCTATTTATTTAATAGTTTTAGAAATATAAATATGCATTTTCAAAATATCATTAATTGAAATTAATTGTAATAATAATAATATACTTAAAAATACCTTAAGGAACGGTCGACTAATAAGCGCACTTTGTTTTCTTTATTATTATTAATGTTATTTTTTTAAATTCAACATTATTATAGGACTAGCTGGTTTCGCCCGCTAGCGGGCCCCTATTTTACACCGGGGCCTCGAATCTTGTAAAACCTCGAATATGATAAACTTCGAATCTTGAAAACCTAGAAGAATTCGATAAGCATGGCTGAGATTGAGAATGAATCACAGTAAAATATTGTTGATAATCAAATTAAATAACGAAAAGAAAATTATTTTATGTTGTGTAATTTGAAATTAAATTATGAATAAACTATGCATAATATATATATCTGTTATGTATCTATGTATAATCTATAACTGTATAAAATATTTATTTCATTGTTATTCCAAATTTTTCATTACTTAAATTTATTTTTGTTTAAATAAATTTATAAATTACTTATTAAATAATTATATATTATAAAATCATGTCGTTTTTCAATTGCATTGGTGAAATAGCTTTATTTATTATTTAATATTTTAATATCTATTTAAGACCCTTAGAGTAATCTACATCTCTTTAAAATATTCATATAGCTAAATTTAATTCTACATCTATAAAACTTGCATATAAATTACCTACATAGATGGAGCTACATAAATAATTTATATTTAAAAATAACAAAATCATTCGTTTTAATGAAAATATATACACGACCTGCATAATTTTTCTACTGTCTCCTTCCTTTGAATGAAATCTTCCTTTCTTTCTTTCTAACACTTTCCAACATAGTTGAAAAGTGTTTATGATTTCGGTTTGTCTGTATGTCTGACTGTGGTATCACTCGCATAAATATACTCGGATTGCCATATAAATCATATACCTTATTGAGATCTACTATGGGATATTCTCTATTGAAAATTAAGTGTGTAGCCTTTATAGCCGGTTTATAGGTACACTTAAAAGAATTTGGCTACAGTACTGTCTATGAGTAATAATTGCTGAAGTGCGTTTTTTATTCTTGTATGCGTTTTAAATGTAACCATTTTTTCGCATATTAATTGGTGTGCATAAATTCTACAGATCATATGCAAAACTGCACAAAAGAATTCGAGTATATTTCCGTTTATTCACAAAAATTACTGAATGGGAATTTTTAACAGTGTTATGGGTTTCCTAACTGAACTAAATTTCGGCAAACTGTGAAGTATATATACAAATCTATAGATTATATACAAGGTTGTACAAAAGAATTCAGATACTTATCCGATTATAGATTGTAATTTCTGAAATTGGGTTTTCAAATTTGTTATGTCTTTTCCAAATTGTTTATTTAGATAACATGGTTCACTTTATTAAACGGTGAAGTTTTGTTACAGTCTTCTGAATGCGTCGGAAAGGGTTTTATAATCTATCCTTGACGAATGATTTTTATTTATTTATTTATTTTATTTTTTAGGTGGGGGGGCGGAGCCTTTTTAAAAGGTTATTGTGTTGACAAAAATGTTGTTTTTATAATTACTTCTCGAATCCAAACTGACTATATTTTCTGTCTTATTCAAATGCAGTCAAAGGACATTTTAAGCCGATTTTCGGGCCAGATGTTCAACCCATGAAAGTTTGCTATGAGACAGTACGCATTGTAACTCAAGATATAAAGCATTTATCGAAAACTAAAATATAGGAAATTGTACGTTAAATATGACAAATGAGGCGCGTACTAATTTTACAATTTAAAAAAATCATCGTTATTATTTCAATGAAATAAATTATACCGTCTGTTATGAGCGAAATGAGCAAGCCTTTTCTCTTATTATATATGCCACGTTTACAGATGCGATTTTTTATTCGACACCAGACAGCGCTGCAAAATTCACCATGGAGATCTTGCTGTGTGAATGATTACCTCGTGGTTTAATATTTCTATGACTCACGATGAACGAATCTCTTGTGATTATTTACGTTAATAGATTGAGAGTGGGCTGTCAACCGAATTTAAACTGAAGTTATCTCATAATCTATACATATTTGAATGACTCTCAAACAAACAATTTTTTTTTGAACGATGTTTCTAAAAATGTAATTTTTATGCAATTTTATTCGAAAAAATAATTTTGAATAAAAATGGCCTCCTTGCATATGAAAAAAGAAATGGTAGGTACGTATTTGTTTTCCTAAGTCACATGATTTGCGTTTTTATTGTATAGATTACGTATGATAGGATTTAATAGAATGAAGAAAACTTTTATTAATATCTTTTTAAGATTTGATTCAATTTCCATAAAATTTGAAATGACTCGACAAAATTCTGCAACATTATATATTTTAAATTTCAAAGCATTCGGTTGGGTAGTTTTTGCGTTGTTATCTGCGGACAGACGGACAGACGGACAGATCAGACGACTACTATAGCTGCTATTTATATAATTACGAGCGCACCTAAAAAAAACTCCTGGATTCTAAATCAATTCCACATTTCATGCAGGAAAAAAATGAGCTTTAATCGTCCACCCCTCTCCCCCATCCAAATCTGAACCTATAAAACTTCTACTAAAACTTCGTTATCTGTTTAGAAAATGACCAAGAAATTATTAAACCCTAACACATTAAATATATTATTGCGGCAAAAGTAAGCAGCGAAAAATCTTTAAGGTTTCTATTATCAATTAACAATGGCCAATTATTTGGATAGTGGACTGAAGGAAAACATTTCTACTGCTTCAAAGAAATGAAAGAAAGAGGAAATTGCAAGCACAAAATGAGTAACAAACATCTCAGAGATGAGGACGCAAGAAACAAAACTTATAAACAATAAGGAAAACAGAAACACTAAGGGTATGAATAGCTAGGATGTTGCCACTGAAATAGGTATAAATAATTCTCATTTCTCTTGAATTTAAGTGATGGATTTTGACACACTTTTAGTATTTTGAAATATATATTTTCAGGAAGTCAAAGGAATTCAAATTCAAATTTTATAGGTTTATGGTTTATACATGTTTGACATTATCTCTCGAACGCTATTGAATTTTTAACAAAGACAACTTGTTAAGTTGACCATGGATTTAAATCTTCTGATAATGAAACATATCTTCTAAATCCCTCTTTTTTCTGTTTTTTTTTCGTCACACTATCGTACAACATTGTATTCATATATTCATATATAACAACAATAACAACAAAAAACTACAGCAGTTTATTGTCTGTATGTAAATTATGATATACAATTACTATCTGTTGAGTCCACCACTTAAATCCAAGAGAAATGATATATGTAAATTATGATAATAAAATTATCACTGGATTATTATTATCTATTTGGTTATCGTTAAACACTGCAACGCTGACCTTCCTGTGCACCTCCTTATTACTAATTTAATGTGTAAACGCTTATCGGATTTGAGAAAAAATATAGAACCTGATGATCACCATTTCCATAGTTCGATAGCTACACTGTTAAAAATCTGCAGCGAACTGTCCAGTCATTCGACCGTTTTTCCTTGACCATATTATTAAGCGTATCATGTATATATATGTATGACCATATTATGATCAGAATAGAGATAAATTACGGTTATGTAACCATTTTCCACAAAAAAGGTCGAATGGCTGAACAGTTTTCTGCAGGCTTTTAACTGTGTAGCAGACTTCGGGCATCGAAACAGACCTACACCAGACTACTTCTTATTTAAATTTAGATAAATTTCGATAATCTAAGCACCCCATTAGTAATGTATTCAGGCAATTTTAAGCATTGTCTTTGTTACCTAGTAGAATGGTGAAAGTATGAATTTTGATTTATTGATAACCAGTTTAAAAGTTCGGGAACTTTAAGAGTTCGGTTTAATAAATAACGATTTCTGAGCTCACCCTTAATTTGTAGATCATCATTATAAAGGAACACGTGCTAAAAATATTTTATTTAATTACTACTGAATTTAAATTATGATTATTTAATTTAAATTATTTATAAAAGTTATGACTGAATTATTATTATCTATTTGGTTATTGTTAAACACTGTAACGCTGACCCTCATGTGCCCCTTCTTATTGCTACAATAGTTATTGACAATACCCCCAATACTTACTGCAGTTCGATGCATACTACAATACTTATCTGCAATACTTACTACCTACTTATTACTGAAATTACTTACTGACCAATGGATTACTGTGATGTAGGCCAGTCTTTCAAGGTTAAAAACTTAGGTATATTGTAAAAATTAATAACTTAAATTAATCTTAAGAACGTAATCTTAAAAATGTTGATTTTTATACTCGCAAACGCCTTGGTGCTTCTTCCATAAATTACGGTACAAGTACATATGCATGTAATATATTTTTCTTAATTCAAGACCTGGTGTTGTATTAGTGTTAAAATAAACAGTTGTATGGAGTTACATTTGGAGTGTGCAGGTAAACGTCGAAAGAATATTTATTTTATTTTTTCTACTTTCCCATCGTTCTGTAGGTTCAATAAGACCTGTCCATAAAAATAAATGCCATGGTCCTAGAACATTTTCTATAGAACTAATAAATGCAAAAACTTTGTCGTAGAACAACAGGAAATTATAAATAATCTCGAAGAATTCGTTTCGGAATGAAAATGTAATCTTTTCTTCTTCACGTGAGATGAACCGCACGTTGTTTGAAGATAAGCAATTCAATGGCCTAATTAATGTATCGCAAACTTGTCTCTAACGATGATCCGTTTTGATCTAAATCTGTCTATAACGATATATTTTTTTTTTTCTAATTAGATTTCTGGTTGCATTTGTGAATTTTCAACGTTTTCATCCATCCATCCATTCATAGAGCGCATTTTCATGACTAAAAAATCTAAACCTGCGGCGCTATCATCCACTAAGGATCTGGGCCTATAGTGCCCAGACCTATTTTCTTGACCATGGGCCCTGAGATTCTATCCAGTATATGTCAAGGCTAGGTGGTCAGCCTAACGCGGGGCCCCCAGTGTCTAGTTCCCAAGCAAGCCTTGCACTCATTTCATGGACTCCAAAGGGATGAAAAGTTAAACGAATCTTGTCCAGTCCGCCGCCTGGAATCGAACTTGGAGCTTGTAGTGCAGTAGACAAGCGCGCTGACCACTACGGTACTGGACTTCGCATTTTCATGACTAGCATATTAAAATTACAAGTTATCTTGTTTTGTTTTCTAACAAAGATAATTTCGTATATTTGAATTTTTGAATACAGTCAAGATGTCTTAAGTGTAAAAGACAGTTTAAGCATACTCTAAGATTTTGACAAAAAGTTTTCTTTTTAATCTCATGTGTTAATTGCCTGCGTTTTCACAACTATATCTAGCTGTCTTATTTTGCATTATATCAGCACATTTGTGAAACTGCAAAAGAAATACTACATAATACGAACTATTTACGAAATTAGTTTAAACAAATTACTTTATTTGCCAAACTTTATTGTAAAAAAAGCGTGATTTACTATTTTACAGCCATTCAATAATCCTTACTAAATTTTTATTCAATTTACTTACATATTTCGTCCGCCAGTTGTTTTAATAAGTCAAAAAATATTAATTACGCCCTATTTTTATGCTTCTTTGTTACATACCAATTTAGACTATAAGACTACTTAACGTCCTTTGCAATTTCATTGTAGACATTGTAGTAGAGCAGATTTTTTACTTGCTTTTTTTGCAATTACTGTATTAATAACTATATATTTATTGAACACGACATCCATTAATTAAGCAGTTCCTGATAATCTTTAGTAAGTAATAATAATAAAAAAAATACTTACTCACAATAACAGTATTTCATAAAGAAAAAATATTTATTATTATACTAATTCATGCTACGTTCTAGCTGTATATAGGCAAATCGTGGAAATGTACCCATTGCAATAAAGAAAAACTACATTTACGTAATTTGGTATTTTTAATTAATTATTGTGACGTTTTGTTGATTCTTTCAATTAAAAAGAATCAATTTTATAAAGTACACATAATCCCACATTATAATAGATATTGAACATAAGAAGTGCAAGATTTGTTAAATATTCAGTTAAAATTAGATTCTGTGGCGTCCATATAGAAACAACATTTTGTAATTTCCCACAAATATAAATTGGGTATATTTACTGAAACCATACGTCAGAGGTAAGAACTTCAGAGGAAAAAAAACGCACCTCGGGTATATTGTCGAGTCATGTGCTGGGGGAATTTACGTCAAGGTTTTTCAACAACTACAGCTGATTCTAAACTTTTGCGTAAGCAAAGAGTGTTGTCAGATGTCCAATGTTTTCCTCAAATCTTTTTTCAGCAGAGTCGTGAATCATTCTTGTTTTCTCTTGTTTACTTATACATGCAATGAAATTTCCCTAAAACAGCAGCCTTTTACAATAACCGCTTCTTCTTAATTGCTATTATTTATAGTTTTACAATCAGAAATATAATGAATCTGAAAAGGAAACTTAACTATTATGCGCACAATAGCTATTTATACAATAAGCAAGAACGAAAAATCATGCAATCGGTATATATTATGAAACATTTTCCAAAACTAACAGAATATTGTTAAGAATTTTCATTTTTTCCTACAATGAAATGATATACCTAAATAAGTAATTTAAAAAATACATAACGCAGTAAAAATTCAGTTTCTGCAATTTATGTCCATATACACTGAGAAAAATGACACTTTCAAATCTGAGTAAATCGATGTTTTCATTTTGTTACGAAACTTTTTGTTTCACATAGGACGACCCAATGCTTTCGATTCTGAAATACCAGAAATATTCAGAATATTGAAACATGAACATACTCAAAACTGAGCACAAACAGGTAATTGACTATGCGACATACTCAGATTTGAGTATTTTTTGCTCAGTTTTGAAAATGTCGTTTTTAGAGTGTACGGTTACATGTTCGAATTCTTTCATGCAGCCCTGTACGTACTGTAGAATTTATACACACCACTTAATACCCTATAAAAATTACGCAATTTAATCCTTAACTGTTGTGATAGAAATTGTCGCATAGCTACAGTAAATGGTTTTTGATACCGCTTGATCGAAAAATGAATAAAAGGTTCCATTAACTCTTACTAGGGAAGGTTTTCAACTGCCAGATCGGTATTTTGTCGAGAGTGGTGTCGTGGAAAGCTCTTACCATAGGGATGAAGGAAATGTATACAACTACCCGTCCGAATGCAACTGGTGAAGAGTTATAGACCGATGTATTTCTGTCATTTATTGGTTTCTCCAGGTCGCTAACTATGCAGTAAAGTCACTTTGTGTGGTAGAAAAGAGATTTGACGGATTACAGAGAAGACAGTTTATGTTTGGTGGCAAAAGTAACTTCACAGATGATAGTGCATTTCTGAATAGAAATTACTGAAGCACGAGTGTTTTTAACACCAGATACACACAATGTAAGGGGGTGTTTCGCAGTTGTCGTAGGTGTAGTTAGTTAAGTTAAAGCATGCCTGTTTAACTGATGGAAAGACGGGATCCATGTCTCTAATTAAAGCCTTTTGAAAGGCATACCGACACATGTCATCGAAGATGGGCGAGGAAAATTGGTTAATAGGCCAACTTATGCAATTTTATTATGCTTTATCTAGTAGTCATGTCGACAAAATGTGGTCAAAATCTTCTGGTTATTACGGGAGGGAACATGGAACCTTCATCAACTTCACACTGGCAACTACAGGTTACATAATTGTACTATGAGCTGTATTTTCTACCAAACACAGTGTCTTTACTGCTTAGCTAGCAACCTGGAGAAATCAATAAATGACAGTAATACATCGGCCTATAATTCTTCACCAGTTGCATATTCAGACGGATAGTTGTATACATTTCCTATGGTAAGAGCTTTCCAATGACAGTACTCGACAAAATCCCTATTTGGCAGTTGGGGACCTTCCCTAGTTAGGACACTGTTTCTGTACTAAAATTTGTGTACATGACAATTATAATTCAATTTCACTTATTCAGAAGTCTCTAGGGAGGACACTGTTTCTGTACTAAACTTTGTGCACAGGACAATTATAATTCAATTTCACTTATTCAGAAGTCTCGAGCGATTACACTGTTTCTGTACTAAACTTTGTGTACAGGACAATTATAATTCAATTTCACTTATTCAGAAGTCTCTAGCGAGGGTACTAGGGCTCCAAATGAAACAAAATTTCACCAGTATCTATTGTTAAATTGAAAATGTCAAATGAAACTGTGAAAAATGAAAAATGGAGCTGTTTGTGAGACCGCTTAACAGCAGTTAAAGGTTAAAAAGCATTAACCACAGCGAAAAATGTACTTGCAGCAATTATCGATCACAGTCTGTCCTGTAACCAGTTTTTTTAAGGTCTCTGTAAATGAACGATAAATGCCGTATACTCTATAATTCTGTACTCTCTATATGTCACAATCTATAGAAAACGTGCTGTACTGTACCTCAGTGATTCATATCAATTTCATTATATTTGACGTATGTAACATTATTACATTGCATCTAAAACGCATTTTCTCCATAGATAAATAATGTAACGGAACTTTCTTGTCTGTCTCTGTAAACAAATTATAAATGCTACTTTTACTAAACTCTACAGAAAGCATGTTATAGTTCATCGCAGTGATGCATATCAATGTCATTATGTTTGAATTATCGTAACATCATTAAAATGCAGCGCAAACGATTCTTCCCCATAGACCACAATGTAACGAAATTCATTTGTGTGTCTCTGTAAACTGTACTCTGTGAACTATAAGTGCTAAATATTTCATTTTCAATAGCGGATATTGTAGATTGAACATCAATAGCACATAAAAATTACATGGTAATCTTAGTATATTTACGAGACTTAGAATACGGACAGACAGACAGGCAGAAGTCCAGACAGACAGGCAACAACAGGCCTGACAAACATATTGAATTCATAAATACTTTTCAACTATGTTGGAAAGTGCTAAAAATGTGTGTCATATAAAAAGAAATGATGAAGTGCATAAATTATTTTTCAAATTATTTCTAAATAATGGACTTTTTTTTTTTTTTTTTTTTTTTTTTCATTGGATTGGTTCATTTTTCAGCCATTAATATTTCACCAAATTTTTATTCAAAATTACTTTTGTTTACTTATACGTGCGATGAAGTTTCCCTAAAACGGTAGCCTTTTATAATTACCGCATCTTTTTAATTGCTAAATTTCAGTAAAATTTGTATTTTCATGGTTTTTTGACATAAGAAACTTAAATATGTAATAAAAAAATATGTATTCCTATTAAAATTTTAAAAGTTAAGACCAATTTCAATATATAGAAGATTTCTTATGACAAAATAAATCACACAGAATTGAAGTCATGCGTAGAAGAAGATGTTATGTAACAAAAAAAAAAAATTAATTTAAAGAAAATTGAAACGAAAGCTTGTTATATTTTTTTTTCGCTTTGGGAGCAAATATTTTAAATACTAACAGGTGGTACCGAACTCTCTCAGAAAAACTGATTAACATTTAATTATTAAATATTAAAAATTATTATTATTATTTAAAATATTAAGTATAAAAATAATTATTATTGATTAAAATATTAAATATTAAAAAATATTATTACTATATTTAAAATATTAAATATGAAAAAATATTATTATTATATTTAAAATATTAAATATTAAAAAATAATGCCGTATATTTTCAAGAATAATTAGATTTTTGATATTTTAGCTCTGCCATTTGGCAGATTATAACATAACACCGTTATCCATAAAATAAAACACTTTTTGAAAAAAAAATATATGTATATATAACACCTTCTTTCAATCGTGTCTTCAATTATAAAGAACTTTGTACGAATTAAAATGATTTTTCTTATAATTTTTTTTTCTTGCATTGATTAAAACATAAGTTATAGCCATTGTTCGGATTTTTTTCTCCCGACAGTACATCGAATGTGGAATATTTAACATTATCAGTAGAGTGTTCGGACATCCCTTAAATAAATTAAAAATATTTAATTAAAAAAAACCATATTCTCTAGAATAGCGGTGCCCAAACTTTATTACTGCGCGACTCACCTTAAAGTTTTGATTTGTTTCACGAGCCACCTAATATTTAGCATATAGAACCTTTTGTGTAATTTATTGGAAGGAAAAGATGAACTTTGGTACAAAGCATACATAAAAAAACAGTAATCGTGAAATTGGAATAATGTGAAAGTGGAATTATCAAAACGTTCTAGAGCCGGGAAAGAAAAAAAAAATATTATACGTATATACCAGGAAAAATATACTTTAAAAGTCAATGATGATCTTTGGTATTGTTTTGCGTTTTGCATCAACAACGAAGCTTGTATAGGATTGAAACTTTTTTTTTACCTTTTAACCTCGAGATGCGCCCTACACAAAGCTTCCTTAAACACTATCTCAATCTTTTCACAATATTTTACTTTGAAGTTTAAAAAATCGTTTTTATTATATTATCGTAGTCGAATATACATTTATTAAATTAATTATGTGTTTTTGAAAATCTGACTGATCGTCCGTTGAACCCACCAAAACACTGACCGCGACTAGAGTCGGGTAACCCGATTTTACCCGATACCGACCCGATTGATGCTAATTAGTTTCGTTGAGGGTTGGGTTGACTTTGAATGTTTCGGGTTCGGGTCGGTTTCAGATTGGATTTTGACTCTTTCGGGTCGGGTTACGGTTGAAAATATTTTTCAAAAAGAAAGTCCTAAATATGTTTTAATTGAAAAAAAAATATTTGAAAATAAATGAATGTAAATGTGGTCATTTTTATACAAAAAAAGATGAAATTGATATTACAGATGTAATTATAGACTACATTTCAGTAGTAGTATTAAAATAGGGATTAAGTTTCTTTCATTTTGGGTTCAGATTGGTTTTTGGGGATGATGAAATTTTTTTTGGTTCGGGTCGTGTTTCGGTTTGACTTTAAGCAGAAATTTCGAATTCGGGTCAGGTTATAATCCGACCCGTGCGGAATTCTAATCGCGACCCATTGTTTGGGAACCGCTGTTCTAGGAAGTATTTAAAAGTAAAATATGTAATCTATTCGTAGAAGTAAATGCAATCATTTCTCTTTTGCCAAATATAATTTTTCTCCTCGTAAACTAATACCTGAAAATCCCAAACTCATCACCTGAGTGAGTTCTCCTGCGAAAGATGCGTGCAAGTCAGGTGACATCGCAAGAGTTATTTATACGAAGCGGAAAGCGACAGGAGAAAGGTAAACATAAAACTCGTGCACGTAAGGTCTATTTTCAGGTCTGGTTAACATGATGGTATAGGACAATTATTTTAGAGCGCCGTCTCACACGTTTAAACGCACGAAAGGGAAACTCCTTTCGAACATATCCTTTCTCCATCAATTTAATGAACATATTTTTACGTAACAGTAACGAGATCATTAAAATGGGAAATTTTCTCCTTTTTACTTTCTTCTATCTTTACAAGAAGTATTGGATTCGTAAAAAATTTCGAGTTCCGGTTTTCGACGGGTTTATACGTTTTAGAAAGTCCTGTACACGATTTAACTGTTTTCAGAAAATGTCTGTCCGTGAGTCTGTGGGTTTGCCTGTGTGTGTGTGTCTGTCTGTCTGTCTGTGTGTGCGTACGCCTGTCTGTCTGTCTTTATGTGACACAAATGTTGTGGGCTCTCTATCTCGAGAACTAAACTACATAATTTAACGAAACTTCAGATTCAGTTAGATCTTGACATACATTCATGCTGATAACGTTTTGGTGTAAATCTCCCAACAGGTGGTGCTGCTATACTGCTTTTTTCACAATTTCCGCGATATCTATAGCCGAAAACGAATGTACGGAATTTCATGAAACTTCATATTCTGTTAGACCTTCACATAAATAGACGCTGATTAGGTTTGGGTTTAAATCGCCCAACGGGTGCTACTTCTATGCTGTGTTTATCCCGATTTCCGCGAACTTAAGAACTAATGTACGGAATCCTTATTATGTTTGGGTGTATACCGCACAACAGGTGTCACTGTCGATGCTTTTCTCCCTTTTCCACAATAGCTTTATTTCAAGAACAAATAGATTGTTATTTACTTTTGATTGCAGACGATTTAATTTTATAGAAGAAAGTTTTATAATGGCTACAACATACTAGTTTTATATTATTTCTGTTTAATGTTTTCTATTTTCAGTATATAATAGAATTTGAAACTTTATCAAAATTTGACTCATTACATAATTTCGTCATATATTCTTTAGAAAGAAAAGGAAAAGAAAGTTTCTTTCTTTCTTTCTCTCTCTTTTTTTTTTTTTTTTTTTTTTTTTTTGATCGATCAGTTTTCGTAAGTTATTTAAAAAATTAACTGCTTTTAAAGAACTTTTTTTTCCAACTACAGCTCTGGCCGAAAAACGCCCTCACGCAGATAATCAGCGTTTTCAAACGTGCAAAACTGTAGATGGTAAGGACCGGCACGTAGGTAATATCTGGAATATCATTATCAGGAAAGTCATGACTTATTTTAAGCGTATAGCCTTTAAATGTGGATTTTCGATCATGATGATTCAGCCCCTAACAACCCCTGTGTCGTTAGGATTGCATTTCCGACCCTGCATTGCTATGTGATTCCGAGTTGTCTAGATGTACCACACCCCTCCTAGAAATTTGTTCCTCCAGTTTTGAACCACCCTGTATAGAAGAAGGTTGTATGATGACCACAACATGCTAGTGTATACCTAGAGTTAAAAGTAACTTGTTTATTCCAATGTGAGCCACGTTGCATTCGATAACCTGAATATTTGTTAACAATACATTATAACAGATAAAATTATAAAACTGTTTTAATTCGGTATTTTCAAAAAATATATTTAAGCGTACTTTTAATGACAAATGGGGAAGTATGTTTGTGAGTCACGCCATTAACATCTCAAAAATCACGTTTTTAAAGTTATGTCACTTTACAAATAAGTAAATGTACGATAGAATGCTAGATATCATATATAAATGTTATTACATCTAATATTGCAATAATATTGAGTGGATGGCATTATCCACTTACAATTGATAACATAAGTACTCAAACTTATCTGAAAGTGAGAAATTTAACATCTCCCTATTTACATTTTGTTTTTATCAAAGTTGTTTTGACGGATAGTAAAATTTATCAATTGAAAATCTTTTTATCTTTCTCCACTCCCCCCCCCCCTTTTTTTTTAAAGATGTTATGTTCACATTGTTAGTTTTCAAAATGAATTTCCTCTGAAATAACAAGATGGAAAACACGCGTAATATGTTGCAAACGACTGTAGTTTTAATGAACAGGAAAGGCGTTAACGAAAAATAAATGGAACGAGTTGAAAACCACATCTTCATATTATGATGACAGCTTTCCTGCCACAAAATACTGAATGTGAACTTGATGAAAAGGAAGATAATGTGAATTACAATAATTAAATAGATTTTAGTCCATTTAATGCAGAAAATTGCATAGTTTGATTAAAAAAAAAGATTGATAAAATTTTAAAAGATGATACTGTACACAAAAATAGACAGTTTTTGTATTAGAAACCAGGATCGTACCCCATTTTTTCACTCAAAAATACACGGGGTCGCTCAGCAATCCGAGCGTAAATATCCTTCATTAAAATAAAGATATTTGCAGCCAATTTTTAACAGAGTTATCTTGTTTTGTGTAAAATGCAATGTTATGAAAACTGATGGAACTGATATTGGTGGAAATTCTAACACTGATTAATTTATACCTGAATAATGCATCAAAATGTTGAGCATGAGGATTTGAAAGCTCTACGTTTAACATGAAATAGCATTAAAATTTAATTTCAATCAATTTTAAAAAGGAATATTACATTAATATATTATGCTCTTTTCTCAAATTTTTTTGGAGGGGGGGGGGGCGGGGGAGTAGATTCAAGTTTTTTTAATCGGTGTGTAGCGACAGACAAGTGTATCAGGCAGTGTTGAATTCAGATGGCGGCCCGACGGGAACATTCCCTCTCGAGCATCAAAATGTCCCTTCCTTCAGAAGATTTGAGATTTTATGCTTACTAATGGTCTCAAAGTGCAATTCCCCCCCCCCCCCCCATGGAACTCCACAGTGTCCCCCCGAAGAGGTAGATATTCCTCCCGGAGAAATATGTCTGACTTCAACACTGGAATCAGGTGAAATATTAAGCTGATATTTAAAATTCAATATACTCTGCTAAAATCCCATTTAACTTTGTCTCTTTTATTTCTCAGAAAGTGAATTTCATCAATCGTTTCGATTTTGAGAAAATGAATAAATTTATTAGAAGATCTTCAAGTAAAAAACGAAGATGGCGGGATATATTTTAAATTATTTTAAACTAAAATTTTGCACGTAAGTAATCTCCTGTGTTATACTTTTTCAATAATTAGGATTTTTGTATTTACTAACTACAAATGCTTTCGAATTTTAAGCAAGTTTAAATATGTCTTTAGGAATGCCTAACTTTTAGATAATTTTTATAAGTCAATAAATCATTCTATATTATTTCATAATATTTATTCGGTAATAAACACATCACAAATTCATGAATTCAATTCCTTTCAAGTTAAAAAAAAAAAAACTGTGGCGTGCCGCAGAATTTGAAATGAAAACAAAATTTGTCGGTGATCTAAAAAGTTTGAGAAACACTGGGGTAGATGATAGTCATTTAAACAATGCAACAAGATTTGCGGTTAAAACATGTAGAAAATTAAGATGAACAACAACAACCAAAATATTATGTTGGAATCAAAGGACTAGTTAGATATTGAAAGTTATTTAGTACCTGCAGTCGTTCGCATTCTTGCTTTAGCTGCTGGTTAACAGCGGATAGTTCTTTGTTTTTGGCTTCTGCCTGCTCTAGCTGCGCCTCCAGCTCGGTCTCTAAGTCTCGGCTGCCTTCCTGGAATTCTTCTAGCTCCTGCTGCGTTTCGGACAATCTAGAAGTCAAAGCAAAACATTAATTAAAATTCTGTTTATTATTATTACTATTATTATTATCATTATTATTATTATTATTATAGGTTGGTTATTTCGTTGATACTTTTGTGTTATAGCGGCTCTCACCATTAAGATTATGCAAAGATTGCTGTTGCGATTTCGGCGAGATCATCGCAAAGCACTGTATGTATGCATCATATATACGCATATATATATACTCCAAACGCTCATGTATGTGCCATATACTTCCTTATATACGTATTATTTATGTCTTATATACCATATGTACATTATGTACAGGGCCATCAAAAAATAATACCAGTATTGCAAATTTGTATTACGCAAATAAAGAAACACATAGGAACACAAATTTAGTATTAAAATATTAAGAAAAGTATAAAAAGTCTTATATCCATTTCGATACGTTTCGATATGTGTACCATTAATCGCTCGACAGACGTCCAGACGATATTCAATCTCCCTCTATGTACGCCGAAGCGTTTCTGGAGCTACAGTTTCAGTTGCGGCTATGATTCAACGTTTTAAATGGCTGATATCAGTAATTCTTTCACTGTACACAATGTTCTTAATGTATCCTCAGAAGAAGAAGTCCAAAGGAGTAGGTCGGGGTTATTCGAAAATGGATATTTTTGTCATTTTTGACCAAATGAAGGGTATCGAATCCCTTAAGTGCACCATAAAAAATGTAGCATTTGTTACGCGTTTCAGAAGATCAATTCTCTGCTGCAGCCAAAAGGGGTTGCTGCCATTACAAAAGCCAAATCCAGACTGATTGATTGTCTACGTTTGATTCCTTGTAAAATGCTACGAGTTTGGATTCTTCTTCTTCTAGAAGGGTATGCAATCACTACAAGCCAAAAAGCAGGATTGCTAGCACGTTTGAAACCAATTTTATATAAAACATTTTGTCTGAAAAAAGGAAAAATCAAATTCTTAAAATTCCTAAAAATGTCGCTAGTTTAGAAAACAACGAGCAGGGAAGACCGAGCTATGCTCGGTCAAAATTAAATTTGAGTTCAAATATCATGACTCATGACCAAAATAACCCACTAATTGAATTTTCTCGAACATGTGACCTAGCCCAACAGTCTTCTCGTGCTCGAAAACCATTGGATGCAAAATTTAGTGTAAATTGAGCCGCTTTTTAGATCTTGACCCACAATGACCCAGAAATGACCCACTAATCGAATTTTCTCGAACATGTGACCTAGCCCAATGATTTTCGCGTGCCCGAAACTCGTAGGATACAAAATTTAATCAAAATCGTTAGAGCCGTTTTTTAGATAAAATTAATTTGACCCGCTTTGACCCAAAAATGACCCACTAATCGAAAGTTCTCGAACATGTGACCCAGCCCTATAGTCTTCTCGTGCCCGAAAATAGTCGGATACAAAATTTCGTCAATATCGTTTGAACCGTTTTTTAGATACAATTAGCTTGACCATGACCCAAAATGACCCACTAATTGAATTTTCTTGAACATGTGACCTAGCCCAACAGTCTTCTCGTGCCCGAAAACTATTGGATGTAAAATTTAGTGTAAATTGAGCCGCTTTTTAGATCTTGACCCACAATGACCCAGAAATGACACACTAATCGAATTTTCTCGGACATGTAACCTAGCCCAATGATTTTATCGTGCTCGTAGCTCGTAGGACACAAAATTTAATCAAAATCGTTAGAGCCGTTTTTTAGATAAAATTAATTTGACCCGCGTTGACCCAAAAATGACCCACTAATCGAAAGTTCTCGAACATGTGACCCAGCCCAATAGTTTTCTCGTGCCCGAAAATAGTCGGATACAAAATTTCGTCAAAATCGTTTGAACCGTTTTTTAGATACAATTAGTTAGACCATGACCCAAAATGACCCACTAATCGAATTTTCTCGAACATGTGACCTAGCCCAATGGTTTTCTGGTGCCCCAAAACGGTAGGATACGAAATTTCGTCAAAATCGTTAGAGCCGTTTTTAAGATAAAATTTGCATATATATATATATATATATATATATATATATATATAAATGGGACTTTTTGTATATATGTATATAGTTTTATAATATAGCCTTATTATATTTAATCAAGTATTAAAAAGTCAATCTTATTATTTTTATTTTTAATTTATTTTATTTTATTTTTTATTTTTTATGGATATTCAAGTACTTTATAACAATAAGGTTGATTCAAATCATTTTTATCTTTAAATATATTTTTATATGTATCTCTTGCAATTTCTATTGCTTTCAAACAATTATGGCAGTTATTAGTAAAATGTTAGATACTGGCAATTTAGGCCTTGGTGGATCCAGGACTAATGCTCGGTACAGGAAGATTATTAGGGATCTTCCTGGATCGTTATCAGATAACCTATTCTATTGTCCCAAGCCTGTACTATGTTTTCGTGAGTGTGAATCAAAGCGTTGCCTTACATGTCCATTAGCTGATAAGTCACAGATTTCAAATAATAACAATCTTAATTTGGTAAAATTTTGCAAAGCATACAATGTAATCTATTCATTGAAATGCAATTCGTGTAATATGGAATATATAGGACAGTCTCGACAAAAATTACATAAGCGGCTAAAATTACATCGTTCTCATATTGATAAATATAAAAAATCTAAATTTCAAACAACTCATAATATTGAATATACTCATTTAAAAATCATGATTTAAAAAATATTACTATTAAAATACTTAAAATACAAAAAAATTTTACTGAACGACTTTTTCTAGAATCTAAATATATAAGACATTTTAATACTACATATCCTTATGGATTAAATCAATTAGTATACAAAAAACCACATCCTGTATTTTCAGATTTAACTAAATATGAAAATTATAAAAATCTTTATTCAGGATTAAATTTTTCAAACATAAATAAAACTTCAAGATCGGGTAGAGGTAAACATAATAACAAAAAATACACTGATGATATTGTGATTCAAAAGGAGCTTGATGATCTTGAGGCAAAATTTTGTAATGATTATTGTTGGCTTGATATAAGAAAACATGTTTTTAGTATAAAAAAGAAATATTTGAACCAATATTTCAAGGTATTTAAAAAGAATCAATATTCTACACATTTTTGTGATATCTTTTATGATATTCTACATTACAGAGCAAACCTATTAAATACATGTCTTTCTAATAAACCTAAATATAAAACTAATAATACACAATTAATTATAAATTTTTCCAATCATGTATTTAATAATATCAATTTACACAATATAATAAACAACATTACTAACAATTTTCCAATAAAAAATTTTACCATTCACAAGACACACAAATATAATCGCACACTTGGACGTAAAATTTTTAATTACAATTCTTTTGCAAAACAAATGGTCTCTTCAAATAATTACCCATGTTATTGTAATGACCCAAAATATCAAAAGTACATAAATACAACCCATGGTCATATCATTACTGGTGATCTTAATATTGTAGAACAACCTATTTTACAAAACTTAATGCATAATGGAACAAAATTTCGCCTTCCATATAAGTGTAATATCAAATCCATAATATTGCAGTTTATTCAAGATATTGATTTATTTATATATAAAATTGCTATTGATTACAATAAACCAATCGAGTATTTTAGTGAATGGAGATTTTCTGTTATAGATAAAATGAAAAATGAAATTATAAAAAATTATCATCATATTACACATGCAGCTTTTAATAATATAAATAAACATATATCAGAATTACAAAACAAATTTATAATTACTTATGTAGATAAATCTCCAAATAATTATGCTATCATTTGTAAAGAATACTATAAAGTGTTAATTCACAATGCAATCAACACAAGTAATATTTTTAATAAAACTAAATTAAATATTGAAATAAATAATAGAAAATTATTAAATTATCACAAATTACTAAAAATCAAATGTAATAATTTAAATTATCCTTATCTTGTTATAATTCCAAAATTTCATAAAAATCCTATAAAATTTCGCACTGTTACCATCGGGTGTAACACATATAATAATAATGCAAGTAATTTACTACTTAATATTTTAAAGCAGATATATGATATAACGTTAAAACATAATAACCAACATTGCCTAAAAAACAGTTTTCAACTCATTAATAAAATACATAATATCAATCCGGTAAAATTCATAAAAACATTGGATTTTAATGATTTATTTAATAACATTGATATAAAAGATTACATAAAACAATGTGTATATTATTTAAAGAATTTAAATCTCAATTAAAATTAAAAGAACATATTTCAGTAAATTTTTTTAAAACTTTACTAAATTTTACATTGCATAATAATTACATCATATATGACAATATTATTTATAAACAATGCCAGGGAATTCCGCAGGGCGGAACAGCATCTAGTATTCTCTCTGACCTTTACTTATATTATTATGAAAGAAATATTAGTACGAACAATGATTATGTATTTTATCGATATATTGATGACATTATCATATTTTATTTCAATGAAAAAAATTGCACATCACCACTCAATTTTTATCCTACTCAACTTAAATTAAGCGAAAATGATTTAATTAATAATAATATTAACTTTCTTGACTTAAAAATCAATATTAATAATAATTATAAATTAATTTTTGATATTTATGATAAGAGATTTGATTTTCCATTTAAAGTAAATATTTTTACCAATTATGCTTCATGTTTACATAAATCTGTATATAAAAATATAATTATCAATTATCTACATCGTATAAAATACTTATGCTCAGATATAAATAAAAATATTAGATTTATTCGAGATCAAGCAAAAATATATGGTTATCCAATTTTTATGATAAATTCAATTATCAACTCTTTTAAATAACATTTATTATATCATTAAATTATTAACACTGTATGTAATAAATTTTTGTTTGAATGTGCGATAACATATAACACTAGATATAATATTACAATTATAACATACATTAATACAATTATAACATATTAGGAAATTTAAAATTTGATTGAACATTATATACACTCTGTTTAGTATGTGATTGTGCGTTGCCGATCACATATGTTTAGGGTGTCATTGATGTGCAGTTTTCATACATTTAAATTATACATGGATAACATTGGTTATTATAACTCACAAACATATCTATTTGCAAAGTGTATAAATATATATATAGTTTTTTATTTTTATATATGAAATTAAATTTAATAAGTAATTTTAATTACTGCATAGCATAAATTTGATTGAAGCACAAGATTGAACAAGCAGTGATAATAATAATTATTTAATTTGATATTAAATTAATCTCTGAAATCTAAAATAAAATTAAGTATAAGTATAAACAATACATTAATTATTTAATAACATGTCTAAAATATATTTAAGTAGAAGTAACAATAAAAAATTAATAATTTAATTATAAGTTTATAATATATATCAGTGGTTTAACACAGCTGGCAGAAAAGCACTTTGTTTTAAAATAATATATCTTTTACAAAATATACTTTTGTTAAGAATATCTGAAATGCTGTGCAGGATGAATAAATTCTGTGTATATTTATTCATATTGCAGGATTTTATTCGAATTTAATATTAAAACTACAAGGAAGTATTGTTTATTAAAATTTATATATTGATTAAATTTAATGAAGTGATTATGTTAATAATAATATGGATATGTAACTAAATATTAATTATGAATAATTATAATACCAATAGATGGCGACACTTTAAGTTTTAGTTAGTTGATGATATTATAGATATTATTTTGAATTTAACTATAGAGGGAGCTATTGCTTGTACATTAATTTTACTTTCAGGAATTAAAATTAGATGGAGTAATTATATATTCACGGATATAATTTTGTTATAAGAGTATTATCAACAGAATAGTTTTGTGTGTTTTTGAATTATATTGTGTTGGGGTGTCATTGATCGAGTTGTGTTTTTTAAAAACATGAGCTTTCAACTTGTCTTTCAAATCATTTCTCTCAACTCGACTCGAATATCAACATGTTTGATACGTGCCATGTGGAATTGAACATTATGAAGAAGTTGCTATATTTTGAGGATACTGTTTCATTCTTGTGAGTAAAACATTTTTTCTACAATTTAAGGGTTCAAAATTCCAATATTATTTCAAAAATGATATCTGGTGGTTATATAGTGTGGTGATTTATAAAGATTTTGGATAATCGTTGTAAGTGATATATTATATATTTCTTAATGGTTTTTTATTTACATTTTACATATTTCCAATTTTAAATTTTTCCAATTGTTGTCTGGTAATAATTCAGTATACTTGGCTGATTCTACTGTACTTAGCATAATGCCAGTAGAATTATGAAATACTGAATTATTTTTAAAACACATGTGGGTGCAGCCAAGCTGAAGAGTACATCCACATATGTTTTTTCATATCCAATTCTTGATTGGTTCTCTTGTGGTCCAGTTTTTTTCCACTGAATAATGTTCATAATTAATTTATTAATCCAATTGTGTTTACATAATAGCAACTCCAATTTATAATTTTTTTCCCCTTTCTCTCTCTTTCTTTTTAAATGTACTTCAGGTATGAGTAAATTTGGCTAATTACCATTGAAGCACATGCTATGGTAATTTTATGATTGCACAAGTTAATTATTAGCTATGTGGTATTCTGATTACACAATATCATTAATTATCTCTTAGTATATTTTAGTAGAATGATATTAGAACTTGATATGTTTTTGAAATTCATAGATATTATAATTATATATATATATATATATATATATATATATATATATATATATATATATAACCACACACAAGATTTGCTCGTATTAGAATATATGATAACGTTGTATCTTGGCTCATCAAGTAAAGTAATGGACTCTTGCGTTAATCTCATAGATTATATACAGTACGTAATACGAGCCCAGTTAAACCGAGGTTTTACATAAACCGAGGTTTTACTTCTAAAATTTTCTAGAAATCGCAATATTTTCGTTTGTTTTTAAACTTTTATAAGGAATACTACAAAATATCAATTTCATGTGTTGGAGGTGCATACATTTGAGCATTATAAAAGTAAGAACCATTGAAAATCTATTTACAAATTGATTAATTCTTCAAAAACTGAAGTGTGATTTACATGTTGGTATCGAAATAATAGATCGAATAAAATATCAAAATGCTGTTAAATCAAGTGACAATGAAAAAAATTAAAAAAAAAAAATCCAATGATATCGTGATTGAAAGTTTGAATAAATTTTAAACATATTGAGATATACGCATATTGAGAAATAGAATCGAGATTTGAAAAATTCGTCGTAACCGCCAGAAATTCTAAAAACAAATTTAACAATTTACTTTTAAATTAGATTTTGTAAGGGGAAATATAATTAAAAATTAAATTATTATGAAAATTAAATAGTTGTTTTAATTTTCAATTTTTGCTACTATACATTATTCTAAACATTATATATACAACTAACGCCCCGGTAGCAAATATTGCCTAAATGTCTCAATAAAGTTATTAATGTTGAAAAGAAATTCGCATATAACGAATAATTCTAACGCTTCTTTCAAGCCACATAGACTCTATTTTCATTTTCTCAGATTCATTCTTTAATACCTTTAAAGTTAAAATATAAAATATTATAATACACTTGGATATCGCTGAAGAGTATCTATAGATTCAGGATATTTTTATTTAAACGTCTTCAGCTAAAATACCCATCCGCATAGAGTTTATGGTTGACAGTTAAAAAGTAAAAGGAGGATTAATAAAAGCCTTATAAGTTTCAGGCAATGTCATATAAAGGCTTTCAGCCTGACACTGAAATAGTGGATTAGTACCCTTGAAGAGATGAACTTTGGTAAAAATAGATATTTTATTCAATAAGAGCATTATATTCTTAAAGATATGGTTTCATTATATTCCCCCTATTTCTCTCTCTCTCTCTATAAAAAACTATTTTTGATAGAGATGATTATTTCATATTTATTTATTTTACCATTTTTAATAAGGAAACAATCATATTAAAATTTTTTAATTAAATAAGTGATTTTTTCGAAATCTGTTTAATTTTTTTAAAGAAAATTTAGCTAAACTAACTTCAAATGTTATTTATATACATAAAAAAATAACTTCTCTAACTGGAAATGAATTATTTATTTGGATTTGAGTAAAATATTAAGATGGAAATGAACATGAAATTCTTCATATTTGAAAATTATTTCAAATGATTTCCGTTATAATTTAAACAGTATGTATTAAATCTGAAACTAATAGGTTATTAATTCAAGATTTTGTTTTTATTTCTAATACAATTCAAAGAAAATTTTCAAACAATCAATGTTGGCTGTATATTTAATAATGGAAAACATATTTATAGCTTTCTGGTAAACGCCAGAGTAATCTTTTCATTATTTTCTTCAATATTTTACTCAAATTTTAAACTCTTCAAAACTGCTTGCTTTTTAAAGTTCGTCCTGCTATACTTGTTGCTTTAATCTAAATTTTCTGCACCACTCTCCAAATTACCACCTCTCCCCTTTTGCCCCTCCTGGGCACATACAGCTTGAAATCTTTATTTTTTTTTTCTGGCGTACATTTTACGTTCTATCAACAATAAATAATCAGTCATCTAAATAACTCTCTGAAATATTCTCTTCCAACAAAAAATGTGGGAATTTCTAGGTATGGAGAACAAACAAAAAATTTTTTCTCTTTTGTACTTTGACTATTCTTAAACTTTTTCAGAGCTGTTCAACACAACTTCTTTTTAGTATCTGCCAATTCCACAACAAAACTTTTAAAGGTGGTAGTGCATAACAAAACACATTTTTGTATAGGAAAGCAGGATCGTAATCCAATTTTTTAAACTCAAAAATACAGGGTGTCTCATTCCAATTGGAACATAACTTTTCATGACATTAACTAAAACATTAGTTAATAACATTAACTAAAATAAGGAAATTTGAAAGCAATTTTCAGCAGATATACCTCACTTTGTGTGAAATGCAGTATCTTGATTATGAAAGTGAAATTGTACAGTAATTCCGTAAATGAAACCGTATGAACTGTTAATTACATTCGGAAATATGGATCGTTTAGCTGCGATATTTGAAAAGGATGATAGACACTTCTACCAATTCTCGTTATATCCATACATTTTATACAAAGAAAAGTCAGTCTATTTCCAATTTCGTTGAATTATCTTCATTATCGTGAAAGTTATGAACAAAACTGCGAATTCAGATTCAAGTAAGTTACCTGCATTTTTGACAAAATAAATGGATTGTGACTCTAATTTTCTATACAGAAATTGTTTGCTGTATGGTACACTAAAGTCCTGCATGGGTCGGGTTGTAACCGGCCCGAATCTGAAATTTCTGCTTATAGTCAACCCGAAACCAAAAAAAAAAAAAAAAAAAAGATCGTGAAACCAAAATCCAACTCGAACCCAAACTGAAAAAAAATTAATGCAAATTTTAATACAATTATGAAAAAATAGTATAAAATTATACGTCTGATATCAAATTTCGCTTTTTTGAATAAAAATGAACAGATATACACTAATTAATATTCAAAAATATACTTTTTTTAATTTCATAGAAAAACAGGATTTTCTTTTGAAAAATCGGGTCAACTGTAACCCATCCCGAAAGAGTTAAAACCTAACCCGAAACCGAACATTGAAAGTCGAACCCGACCCGCAACGAGAAATTTAGCACCAACCCGACCGTAAAATCGGGTTCCTCAATCCGATGCCGGTCTTTAGTGCGCACTATCACCGATTAAAGTTTGTTCAGTCCTTTTATGAACCACCCTGTATATACGCCAAAAGTGAACATTTGCTGTATAAATACTACAATTAATTATGCAATGTACCCCACTAAAAACAACTAACATTTGTAGATTACCTCAGGAATCCCTTTAAAAAAAACCTGTTTCCGTTTCTGCCAATAAAAAAACTGAAGAATTTTCTGACAAGTAAAGTTAGTTCTATTTTCTTTAAATTCTTTTCTTCGACTTATCATCCTGTTGCAACAGAACACCGGTAAGATATTTCCGGCCACATAACTCTATGAAAGAACCTTTGTTCTCTTGTCCTTTCATTTACTGCTTGCTGATCCAAATAAATCACACGAGAGCAAGGTTTCACCGAGAAATATCACTGTAAAATCTGCATTCGTTGACTTATTGTTTAAATTCCTAATCTGCACAAATCATTACGTATAGTTTTTCAAGCCGCAGTTTGATTATAATAGCAAGAATGAAAAATCGTACGAAGTTCGTAAATGTTATGAGGCAGTGCCATGCAATGATCAATTCAGGTGTTGGCTCCGGGAGACATCCCCCCCCCCCGGAGTATGGAAATGTCCCCCTCGGAAAATTTCTGATTTTGTGCTTAAATTTGGTCTAGAAATACAAATTTCTCTCCGGATCTCTATAATGTAGCCCAACGGAGCTGCATATATACCTTCTGGGGTAAGACAATAAAATTTTTAATTGTATGTCTAAGCAACAACATAACAATTTAAATATTATTTTTCACTTTTTCCAACTTTCTACAAATGTGTAGGTTGAATGAGAATTCGTTACAAATTTACATTGGTGTACGCAGGATTTACATTACGGGAGAAGAAGGGCAATTAGGCCCTCCCTATACTGTTGCAAAAAAACCGATGTCTTTGATGACATAATAGTATATGAATACATAAATGCATATTTAGATAGATATATCTTTAGTTTTTAATGTCATCCTATATTCTAAAAGTACAAAAATTGATTATATTTGATTTGAAGTCGAAAACTAATTAAAAGGTTCAGCTTAAAAAAACTGCTTTACCAAATATGAGGACCCCCGAAATCTAGGTATGTATTTACTGGAACTAGCTTAACTCGAACTAGCTTTGGGCAGTAGATTTTAGCTGTATTCTGAAATCGGCCGTTCGGAAAGCAGCCGTTTGATTAGGGTTGCAGAGAAAGTTATTGCGGGCAAGGAAGTATGGTATGTTAGCAAATAAACTTGCCGAATAATTGTTTTTTTAAAAACTAATACATATTTTCTGAAAATTTAAACATCATTATATTAACAAAATAGAGAAAAATAAAAATAGCATATGCGGTCTAAAGTCCCCCTGTCGTACACACTTTCAACTGCTGCGCGCTCCGTCATTTCGTTAACTTTAATTATCTACGTACCACTTTTGATGATTTATTAATTGATGGAAATTTATATTTTAATTGGTCTTTCTTAGTGCTTAGAAATGACATTAACATGCACATCTTATATAACCCAAGTTCTGACTTTTTACTTGTTAGTTATTTTGAGTTGAAAGTTTTTCGTTACAAAAAAGTGTCCTAGTCTACCTTTTGCAATTTTATTTAAAAAACAAGATTCGCGACAGACTCTTTAAGAGAACCGGGCCCTGATAATTTGTACCTGGTCTATTTCCGTTCTCTGAAGCCTTGTTTTTGATCAAGTATGTGCAAAGGTAATATTTGAAGTTTAAATAATGGAAGTAATAGAAACAGAGTTTAACGCAGGTAAAGAAAATTATAGAAATCTCCTCAGAAAGAAAAACCACAATGAATAAAAATTAATAATAACCAGAAAGAGAGAAAATACATTTTATGTTAAGTAAAAAGATAGTGTATTTTTATTAGTATTTTAAAATAGATTCATGTCAATACTCATTTGCTTTCTGGTTTACAAACCAAAAAGCAAATGAGTAATGAGTTTTGACTCATGAGTAAACATGAATGAATTTTCCACAAGTTTACATGACGGAAAATTTAAAAAGTAAATATGATACAAAAGTATTATCACTAATAAGATGTCCATTGTCTTGTAAATTGGTAGAAATGGACAGAAAATAATTTATTCCTTACACATATTTGAAAAATTGGGACGGAAAAATGATTTTCACTCCCCCCAGAATTACTAATAAAGAATTGAACAATTTATAATAATCTTATTGCGGAAAGAGTTTTAGAAGATGAGTTTACGTAAATTTTTATTAGGATGCACTTAGTACTTTAATTTAACTAAGAATATTAGGCTGGTTATTAAAAGTCTTATTAGGAACGATATAAAAAAATACGTATACTTTAAAGAACAGATCATTTTCATACTTTTATGTGACTATACATTAGTTATATGAGTAATTCAGACCAATTATAAACCCAACTTTAAAACAACATTTAGAAATGTTACTTTTATAGATATTAATGGCAATAAAACACTGCAGAAAAAAAAAAGAAATTCACCATTTCAAATGTGTATTTCGGGAATTTTCATGAATAACGCAAAGGTGAAAGTCCTATCAAATCGGATAGTTTTCTAAGAAGGGCTAACTAATGACAATTTTCACGAAGGTCATCTTGTATTTACACAATTTTCATTTCTCTCGAATCACCCATGAATCTTGGTAACGGAAAGTACAACTTAACTCTTAACGTTTTTATTATTGTGTAAAAGTAGGAAAACTATACTAACGCACACGTTCAGTGAACTGTGCACAAAAGGGAAAAAAAGATGAAACCTTACGTATTCAGCATGAGTTTCAGTTTCTTTTTTTTTTACCAGTGTCGTTTTTACGTAAAGGTAATTGCGTCAACTAGTTTTGATATTACTTGCATTACATTTTTAATATAGCCAATTGTTTTGTTAAAGACTTACGTGTGTAAATGATGTAAAATGAAAGTAGTTTAAAACAGTTTCTAAATAGGAAAAAGAATAATTAAAGTTTGACAATAAACCTCAATTTCATTCAACGTAGTCTAAACAGAATAATTCAATATATCAAATATTGAATTGATGCGAAAGTTCATCCCATTTTGGCGAAAGATGTCAATCGATAAAAAAACAAAGTATCTCTCCTTCATACTTTAAAGTTTTGATGTTGTTTCAAAGAAGGAACATCGGCGAATACAAGAGAAAAATATGTATTGGATTTTGTTTTTAAAATTTCGTTAAAAATTAAAAAAGCGAAAATAAGGAGACATTTCGTCATATTATGTTTCTTATTTTTGATATTTTTCTCTTATATTCTACATTTGAACGCCTTATTATCAATGCTGTCGTTTCTGGTGGGTATACGCTAGGCAGTGGCGTATCAAGAATATTCTCATGGGGGGCAGTGGGCCGTTACCCCATCCCACCCCGGGATATATCGAAATTATCGGTCATTAGTCATATTTTGAGCTTAGAAATTTCATTTTGACGACCTAGATTTTTGATGATATATATATATATATATATATATATATATATATATATATATATATGTGTGTGTGTGTATGAAATATTTGAAAGTTTATTAAATGATAATTTTCCAAATAATAATAAAAGGGTAATCTTTTTTTTTTTAAGTTTAAATAAATAACAGTTTCTTAGTAATTAAAAACACTCAAATATGTATTAGCATAATAATTTTAATACATTCATTTTATTAATTTTTAAACACAGCTTGTGTTTTGTATTCAATAGACAAATTTTATGTAAACTACAAGCTTAAAAATTTCCCGTTTCCTAGAAAATGTTAATGTTATCCTGGAAATCATTGCTTTCTGAATATCAAATTTTAAACTCACTCTTTCTTGTGAAACAGAGCATATACTTAGTTCTTAAAAAAATTCAAAAAGGTATACGATAGAGATGTGTCATAATACGGAAGATTTTTTTGGAAATCCACACCCTGACACTTCTTTCCCCTCCCCATCTGAGGAGAAAACCGTATCGCACAATCTATCAAGGCCTTTAAGAGGAATTTTTCAAGGATGATGATTCTCATCTTATAGGCATTGAAGTAGCTTTTTCAATTCGGTCCCCTGAACCTCCTCCTCTCCCGGAGAAAAATTGCATGTCATGATCTGTCAGAACTTCACAGATGAAATTTTGCTGGGTGATTTTTAGAACAAATGGGCGGAATACGGAATGTTTTTTTTAATCAGCCCTTTGCCCTCCCCCCCACCCCAGGACGGAAAATAGTATCTCAGGATCTAACAAGGTCTTACATAAGAAATTTTACTGTACAGTGACTCTTAAAATATAGGCGTGGTGTAAGGAGTTCTTTCATTTTGGTGCGGTGCTTCCCGGCGGAACGAAGCTATAGCTCATGATCTATCAGGACAATGAAATACAGATGAAATTTTGCTGGATGGTGAATTTCAGAACATAGGTGTAGAATAAATATTTTTTAAAATTTCTGCCCACTGATCTTCCCAGAGGGGAGGGAGGGCAAAACAGATGAAAATATTTACAAGATAATGAGTTTAAAGTATAGGCGTAGAGTACGGAGATTTTTTAATTCAGTCTCTTGTCCTCCCCCCCAGGGAGAAAATCTATATATCATAATATATCTGGGACTTATGGGTAAAATTTTGCTGGATGTTAAATTTCAGAACATAACGGTGATTGAGAAAGGGGTAATACGAGGATTTTTTGAAAATCTGGAAATCGGTCCTGATTCCCCCAGATGGATAAAACCATATTTCAGGGTCTTTTAATTTTTACCTATTCCCTGCGCCCTCTTCCCAACTCAGTTAATGGCTTTTGCATATATTTAAAAAAAAATACGATTTTAAAATACCAGTTTAACATAAAAAAATATCATAGTTATTAAAATAATGTACTATCTAGTTCATTTGAACTAATTCAGTGTATTTGCTATATCTTATATATACCCTATAAAAAGGAATTTTACAGTATGTGGTAGTTCCGTAACACCACCCAATACAGTGAATATCACCGTGTACCCTATAAAATTCCTAGTTCATTTTATAGAACTGCGAATTTTGATTGCAATTCATTTCAAAAAAGCCAAATTATGTTTCATTTGGTTAACTAGGTGAAGAATTCGGATTATTTATCTCTAATGTTCTAACTGAATTTATAAATTACAGTTTGTATTAATAATTCTTATGAGGCATAGTTATTTTTTCTTCTTGAGCTATTATTTACCTTAGATTGTTCACAATTGTAATTTAAAGTTTACACGAATGATTTATTACTGAAATGAATCGCATTAAAGACAAATTGCTGAACTGGTGAACTAGACTAGAAACTTTTCAGACTGTGTGTATAAGAATACAATAATAATAGTGAAAAGGTGATATTTTATTTTCAAATAAAGAACACAGAGTGGTTGAGAAAGTTCTGGATTGGAAATATTTCGAAATCCAAAAATTACAATGAATAAAATACTTTATTTTTTTAACTGGTGAGTTGAGGCGAATCGGTTTTCAAATATATGATCCAATTCTCTTCGATGCATGTTAACTTCCAATGAGACAGGGGAAAAATACATATGAAAAAGAAACTTGTTAAATAAAAACGAAAGCATTCTTGAAAAAAAAGAAAAAAAAAAGAAACTGGTTCTTTAAAAATCCTAACAAATGAAAACAGCTTTCGGTACCTTGTTAACAAATAACAAATATAAATAAACATTTAACACTAATTTAACAAAATAACAAATGCATGAATCAGAATTCATGCATTTGTTCTGCCAGCTCGACTAAAAAGCGTTGACACTCGTAATAAATTAATAATGCAACATGATCCAATTAGGTCTCAATTATTGTCAACATTTCACGGTCATTGTCATTTTGCCAGACGGGAAGTTACAGCTACACTCCCAAACCCTGTAATCTGCATTTTGACCCGGTTTCTCACGTCGGTCTAAGTTATGCACTGGACTATAGAATAATTTAAAAGGAAAATGGTTCTTTTTTTTCTGCATATGGTGTGTATCATCTTTCAGAGATTTTGCCCTACTTGTGAAAAGTCATTGTTACTGGCAAGATATTTCATTGCTGATTTCAAAATTACCCAAACAAGTGGATATATGAGGGGGAAAAAGTAACACTGGGAGTATTTTTTTTGCTCAGAAATAGGTTATTAATTGCTTGGAAGAATGGAAACAAATGAATTAAATTACTCATAAAAAGCCGCCACTCAGTAACAATATTATTTTGAGTAAATAACACGAAGTTCACGCGAGGAATATTTTTATGCTTCTAAATAAGTTATTAATTGCTTGAAAGAAGCCTCTAGTGGATTATATTACAAGAACGAAATATCATATGTCAAACATAGATTATAAAACACTTTCCAACACATTCAGAATTTTGTAACAAATTCATTATTTAATAATGTCAAAGCAAACAAAGTCAAAGTCACCATGCGGGGAGGCGTACCTGACAGCATTTATATATTAAAAAAAAATATTTGCGTTTGGTGCAATGTTGCGACCAGATCAGAATAATATTTGAGTTTTAAATTTACTTATATAGACGTGACGAAATTTCGATAGACTTTACGAAATTTATGTAATTTCATTTTCGAATGTCTCTGCCCATTAATGATAAACATTCAAGCAACTGTTGTGTCATTCGAATTAATGGTGGGTATAATGAATGATTTTGATATTCGAGTGAATCATTCGGGCATTCGCAAAAACATACCTGCCAATCTTAGTATTTTTTTTTAATCAGTTTAAATCAGAAAATGTCTAATAAAAAACATTTAAATAAAAAGAACATGTAGCTATTATTTTATTTCATTTTTTTAAACGAAATTTTTTGGGTTTAATTGATTAAAAAGAATACAAAAGTAGGCATATCAAAAACTTTCATTATGCCCATCACTAATTCGAATTATCTAGATGAATATCTTTTTTTTTTTTTTAATCGTAATAGTATTTTTTTTTTCATATTGTTTCAAGTCTTTGTGAATTAAGATTTTATCCCGCAACTCTTTAGTGATCCGCTTAAAATTAAGCGAAGAATAACGATTAACAATTATAAATATTTAATTTTTGTATTTCAAAACCTATTTATTAGAGCTTTTCAACCTTTTCTGAGAGAGATATACTTATTTATTCAAATCCACACAATGGCTATTTTGATGAATGTAATGACACACACAGAAAAAAATGAAGTAAAGGAAGAAATGAAAAATATCTATGTATACAATAGAAATCTCATAGAACTGTCTGTATGTATTATGTATAAACTAGGTAATGACATAGTGTCAATTCACGCTGCAATAGAACAGAATATCGGTCAACCGGCAACGGGTGTTTCCTGTTTTCTTTTTTTCCCCTTTTGATTACTTCTCTCATTCATTCATTAATTGAATGATCAAATAGTGGGCAACCAAAATATGTATCAAGCTGGAGCAAAAGGTATCGTGACCATAAAAAGTTTGAAACAACAACAACAACAACAACAACAACAACAAAACACCTGACACAGCGAACTCGAATTCAATGCACGAATGGGTTCATTGGCCAACAAAGAATAATTAAACAGTTATCTAACGTTTAAAAAAAAACACATTTTTCACAAGCTTTTTATTGAAAGAAAAAATTATAAAACTGCCACTATTTTTTTACTTTCTTCTATCTATAATAAAAGAAAATATAGTCACTGGAATTTTTTTCGACTTTCGGTTTTCGACGGATTTACACGATTTAGGGATCAGAGATTCCGAAAAGCATGTTATACAAAATGTCGGTCTGTCTGTATGTCTGTCTGTTTGTGTGTCTGTTCTCATTGTATCAACGAAAAGTGTATGAAGTTATGCGTAGAATTGAACCAAATCTCATTCATAGATTTTTGGCAATGTCCAGCAGGTCCCACTTGAATTTGGGGATATTCAGGCGATAAGGGCGCCGTGTTATCGATTTTTGTTCCGTTTACATTATTGTATCGTCGAAAAGTGTGTGAAGTTATGTATAGAATTGAACGAAATTTTATGTATTTGTTTTAGACTAATGCCTACAAGTCCCAGTTGAGTTTGGAGCTATTTCGTCGGAAGGGGGCGCTGTGATAGCGATTTTGGTATGATTTTATCAATTTTTCGTAGTTGTGATTGTACATCGGCTGCTGGTGCAACGAAGGGTGCGTCGCATCCAGGTAACTCAGCGCTTCGCAAGCAGCTGACGTACAACAGAAAAAAAATACATTGATTTTATTGGCGTTTTGATATCGAATTTTGAAGTGTTAACATGTATGAGACAGAAGAAAGTTTTGGAATTAGCACATCTGACTAGTTTTGTACACATTTTTATGTAGTTCAACTATAAAGGCTTGCGTAGAAATTGACAAGTTAAAATTAACCCCTTGAAGGGCACCGGTATATTATATATACCGCTTAATTTTAATCCCAAAATGCCACAATGACACCAGAATTTTATAATCAAATTTTGAATTTATAAGGTACATGAAGAAAAGTTTTTACTTGTTTTAAAAGAAATTCGTTCGTGAATCCTGGTGTCAATCAGTCATTTCAATATTTTAGCTACAAGAGTACTTTGACCCTGAAGGGGTTAAATTAATGATAGAGAAAGTCGTTTTTCAAATGAAAAATATTTTCATTATAATAAGTTCAATATGTAATTTTCAGAGGTTAATTTATATTAACTAACATAAGAGATTATACGAAAACTGAAGCTAAAGGAATGTAGCATTAAAATCGTTTCTGATAAATATTAATGGAATGCATCACAGACAATTTTAAGGAAAACATTAAATCAAATATATATGTAAGAAAATATGCCAAGTGTATTGAATTTGCATTACCATATATCTGAATGGTAACTTAACACAAGTTCTTATCAGAAATAAAGTTTTATATTTTGTAATTTAAATCTACTTTAGTCTGTTGACTATGCAACAAAACTGAAAATAAACAGTTCTATAGGTGAATGCCGTAGGCAGACTGAATGGATTTGAACGTCAAAATTGTAAATTAGTTTTCTATGTATTTTAATAAAATTAAATGTTTTTATTTTATTTTTTCCCATTTCTAATCGGCCTTTCAGTAAAAGAACCTTATTCAACGTAATTATTGCCGCTGTATTTTTATTAGTAGATAACAGCTTTTATTACCATTTTAAATTCACAAGTATGCATTTGTTTAATTCTATCGATATATACAGGGTGTAACTGAATTGTTGGTCAGAAATGTAAGGAGTGGTAGTACTTATCAAGACAAACAAATTTTGTATGGGGAAACAAGGATCGCAATCCACTAAATAAATCAATAATACAGGGTGACTCATATCAAGCCCAATCCACATTTTCGTTCATAACTGCAATAATAATGAAAATATTTTAGTGAAATCTTCAACACAATAAGTTTGTCTTCTGTGAAATGACGTGACATCAAGGGAATTGTTGGAATTTCACTGTAATTCGATCAGTGACATCGTATGTATTGTCAGTTGCCTTTCGAGTTTTGAAGCGTTAGTGTTACTTGGACATAGAGGATTGCCGTTTCTATTTACTTTAAGAGTTTTTATCATGTTTCATAGCAAGCAAAGTAATTAAGTTGAAGATATCGCTAGAGTATATTTTCATTATTGCTACAGTTATGAGCGAAAATGTGGATCGGGCTTGGTGTGAGACACCCTGTATTATTGATTTAATAAGTGGATTGCGAGTCTGGTTTCCTATACAAAATTTACTTGTCTTAACATGTACTACCACCCTTTACATTTCTCACCATCAATTCATTTACACTCTGTATAAATGGTAATTGAATTACATGCATATAAGGTCCGCATTTGACTTCCATATTTAATAAACGCTGCTTTTAACGGAAAGAAGACTCAAGTTAAACTTATAAAAGTGCAATGCGAGAAAAAATAAGACTGGGAAATTTGGGTCGATCGTGAAAATTGAAACAAATCGTGTAAAAAGATAATATTAAAAAATCATGTTAAACCAAAATCACATAAACAAGTTGGAGTAAAAACACAATTGAGTGTACTTAGACTTTCTTATAAATCTACCTAGACAACCTGTTTCATAGCACATCTGTAACATTTTACGCTGAACATGAACATTTTGAGTTGATAGGTTATTGTTATCATATGGTTTGGTGAGAAACAAAGAATCATCACAGCGTTCAGCAATGATACTTTACGTATATCTAACAGTCATTTCCTTCAACTTACATAATCCATCTGTGTTTTTATAGAAATATTCAAACAATCGTATCACATATTTACGTTCAAAAAACGTGACGGCACCTCTATACTTACGCGCTTCATCTCAACTAATATTTGCAAATCAGAGACAAAAATCTCCTTTCGTCAACTGGAACCAAAACTGCTCAACACCTACGATTCATATTGTAACAAATTGTATAACTCGTTTCTGTTCTTTGTATGTGGAATTATGATGTAAATTTACATTAGGTGATATTGTATTGCTCGGCATTGTTTTCAAAACGTTATTGGGAAGCAAGGGAACCGATCTCTACCATTAAGAAACAATAGTATGAAAATGAACTAGATTTTCCAGACAGTTAGGTTACAAATATCCTGAATTTACTTTATTTGATTTTTGTGTTATTAATGCCAGTTATCTAATCTAAACGAAATAATTCCTATTTTATTTATTTATTGTAAAGGATATTTTTAGCTTTATTTTTATACTCATAGTAACTGCGACCGTGTACATCTTTCACGTCAGATTTATACTATAGAAACAAAGGGTAGTGTCTATTTACCACACCCGTTAGTTTCTTTTAAGAATTATGTGTTCCAAAATTAACATTTTGTGTCTGCCCCTTAAGGAGTAATACCATTTTGAAGTCCAGAAATTTAAGGCTTTCTTTTTCGGGATTTTTAAAAAGTAAATGAGAAGTGTTTATAAAAATATAGCATTGTGGTTCCAAAACCATTTTACGGTAACGTTTCAGTGTGACATTATGACTTACGGTGACGTCACACGACATGGATGCACCGTTGCTTAAACGGAGTGTCTGGTTTTAATTTGATTATGTCATTAATGGAAAAATGTACAGTTTGCACGTATATCAGAAATGAACATAAGTAGTATCACAGTCCATATGATACACCAAAATGTAATATATTTTATTCGTTTCATTACTAGTCTCAAGTGACCATTATTTTACAACTTCATTTTGGTGTCCCCATGACAGTTACTTTGTGATGAATCACCAAGTAACGTTACAATAAAGTCATCCAGATACTCTTCTATTACCGTCATTCGCAGATCAAATTGCGAAGTAATCATGATCGTTGCATTGCGGCGAGTCTAACAATTAATTGCGTAGTTTAACAATTAAGTCACATAATGTTTCTTGAGTGACTGTTATTTGGAAACTCTTACCGTGAAGTCATCATGACTATTGCTTTGTGAAAAATCAGCAAGTAAGTTCATTGTGATGTCACTTGGGTATTCATTATAAAGCAATTGTCTTCACAGTGGAATGTCCAAATGACGATCACATGAGAGTTATCACGTGACTTTATTGTAACGTTACCTGTTGACTAGCCCCAAAGCAACAGTCCCAGTGACTGTACAATGGAGTCACGCAATGACGGTCACTTTAGAGTAATAATGAGATGAATGAAATGTGTAACATTTTGGAACATTCACCACTGTGATACGTGTGATTATTTGTAACGTCAAACGACTATTAGTGACTATTGACCACACCTGTCATACATATCAGTTTCTTTTAACCCTTCATAATTAAATTTTGTGCTAGAAAATTAACAATTTGTGTGTGCCCCTTAAAAGGTAACACCACTTTGACGCCCGGAAATGTAAGGCTTTTTCGGGAATTTTTTTTTAAAAGAAATGCGAAGTATATATAGAAAAGATTTACAGTAAAGTATTACACATGTATCAAAGTAAAAAAAAAAAAAAATTAACGCAATATATTAAAAAATATCGGTTTGACAGATGATGAGCGGGAACAATGCTGTGGGCGCGATAAAACTCATCGGATAGTAGATTTTAAATAGAACAAAGAGATAAAAAACAATTAGTTTTTTTTTTTTTTTTGTAGTCTAAAAGCTAGTGAAATACATAACCGTTTTAAAAAACTGGTACTTTTAGTGAAATGGTATTAATTCAACATAAAATATAGCTTTTCAAACAAAAATTTTGTAACTTAAAGTTACATAGAAAAGCGAGATACTAATATTTCGAAAAAAATCTTATATATAATATGTGACGAAAAAAATATGTGACGATTAATTTTCAAAAAGATCAAACTGATTGATTGAAAAAAGACGAATCTAAAGTGTCCGGCGATTTAAAAAATGCTGTTTTGAAAAAAAAAAAAAAAAAAAAAACCCAACAACAACAACAACAAAAAAACAATGCGCTTAAAGTATTTGTTATTATTTATTCGCCGTGGCGACTTCTACTTCTATAAATCCAAAATTACCCTTTAACTTCAGCTATCGATTTCTAACAAATTAAATATGATTTTCGTGTGTATGAAGAGTACTTTCATATACTAACAGTCATGGTACACAAATATGTGTGCCAGATATATTTCCCGGGACGCCATACCACACGAATACGTGTGCCATCAATATTTTCATTGAAGACAATTTATTTTCTATGAAACGGGACTATTGATAATTTATTACCATGTATTTATTTAAAAAAAGAACCCCGTGACTACCCCCAGGCATTTTTTGTAATTTCCGTTTCAACGTATTCAACGTATAAAAACAATTAATATTTCAAATTTTTTACTTAAAAATCTATAAAATTAACAAACATTTCCGCTGTTGAGAATTGTTAATCGACTCGATTAACACTGAAAAACCGCTTTGTAAATAAATGTCTGCCAAAATAGCCACTTCACCACAGTCTGTGGAGGTCAACGTGTTCACTCTTAACTGCTGTGACAAAAATTGTCGCATAGATATTGTGAGCGGTCTCTAAGACCACTTACTTGATCGAAGGATCAATGAAAGGCTCAGTTAACTCATAGGTTGCTCTTTCTGTACTGAACTTTATGTTCAGGATTATTATAATTAAAATTCACCTATTCAAAAGTCTCTAGAGATAGTACTAGAGCTCCAAACGAAACAAAAATTCACTACTATCTATAGTGAAACTGAAAATTACAAGTTAAACTGTGAAAAATTAAAAAAAAAAAAAAAACACCGGTCTGTGAGATAGCTAACAGCAATTAAGGGTTCAGTGGCAAAAAGAACTTTCGAAATTTTGAACCGGTCAAAGTGGTATTACCACTTAATTTATGGACAGCAGTGTAACATGGCACCCAGACGTAAAAATTTCGGACAAAAAAAAAATGAAATAAATATCAAGTAAAAAAATATTGTGAAGATAATTGTAAAAGTATACCTTTTAAAAGAAAGAAAAATTGCACACAAAGGTAAACCCGATTGCAAATTTACTGTCAACATTTGTAAAAACGATCTCTGATTTGACAGAAGCGTTTATGAAGTGTCAGTGTATTGCCACAGTGACTCACGATTCTGCATACATGGTCTTTATCTTCAGAAATCGTTTGGAGAAGGACTCATCAAAATTTGAGATTTACAGAAACGTTTATGAAATCAATGGGCATCTTCTTTTTTCTTAATTTTCAAAAATGTTAAAGTTTTCAAAAACTATACAAGCAGCAAAAGAGGGAGAGAAGTTGAGATCAGCATTGATCTCAGGCGTATTCCCATGTTTGGAATGGGGAGGAGGGGTTGTTTTCCAACATGAGGTTTGTGGAATTGACAGGTGTGGACGTACCTTCATAAGCGCTGGTGACAAAGAAAAATGTAAAAGGTGAAGTGAAAGACAGCGTATAGTCGCCAAAAGATAGCGCTTATACGCCTCATTTCTGGACAGACATTCTATGACAAAAAATGCTTATTTTGGCCCCTTCTACCACCCTTCAAAACTTTGTCAGGTAGTTTCCGATCACCCTGTATATTGATGAAATCGTACCACAGAATTTTTTCTTAATTCCAACTGAGTGATTTCTAGGCCAGGAATTGAAACTGGGGAGTGAATTATGTCGTCTAAAGTTGTTCGCGTAAGCTTATTTGGTAGAGCGTTAACATGTTAAGTCAAAGGTCTCAGGTTCGACTCATGGTCTGAAGATTTTTCATTCCGCTGGAATTAAGAAAAAAATCTCTCGGGAGAAATTCTGGTGCCTTGTAAGGAACTAACTCGGGTTACTCCATTAATTCCTTATTGGTTGAAAGATATATTCAACAGACATTTATAGATGGACATTTGCGATTATATCCAGGAAACATTTGAATATTTTGCTAATTTTAACCGTGTGATCCAAAAACACTCACTACCAAGAAACAATATTAATGATTATTTCAGAATGAAAAACAAGAAAGGAAATTCAACACCTTTTCATCTTCAAATGAAATATAATTTTCGCGCTTTTATAATTGTTAATCGATATTCTCTCGGGCATTGGGAAACCCACTTCTTTAATTAGCCAGTAGACTGATATAGACAGTTAGAAATCAGTTTGGTTTGAGGTCTTCACGCAAGTTTACTTGAGCGGGACATTGAACCAACGTAAACGACCTGGCAGGTCAAGACAAAAGAATACCCCGAAGGCAGAGACATGACAAATTGGGAATTAAGTAGACTGGGTAGCCGAGAGACTAACTAAAGGAAAAGTGAGCAGTGCTGAAAATGTGATATAATTATAATGCTAACACTTTTGGAATTATGTTTCTGATACGGTTCTTGTGATAGCGAAACTAATTTTATCCGGATTAGTGTGCTTTGGACGCAGTCCGGGTTATCGGAACAAGCATCAAAGAGCTTATGTTGTGAAATTAAATAAAAAAAAATCTAAAATCGCTTCTGTTTTACAAAAAGATAGGTCTAAGGCAGAGTTGCCAAGTCTCCGGCTTTTTGGACACCAGTATTTTAGTACAGAAAATGTTGTTTTATGTAATCGGAACATTCTGCAATTTAAAAGAACAACATTTTCTGTAAGATAATACTGGTGTTCAAAAAGCCGGAGACTTGGCAAGTCTGGCTAAGGTATGTTGAGTACAAGTTCACTTTTACTATACATATTGAGAAAACACAGTACGTTAAAAAAATGCTTAAAAAAAAACTGTAACACTTACAAACATTTATAGGTGTTAGTTGAAGATGTCCAACAAAGTTAATTGTTTTACCGTAGACAGTCGTTGTCGTGCATGGTGCCATGTCCTTCTAAATCTTGAAACGCTGCTTAGAATATGCGATTAGGTAAGTACAGTATTTTTAAAATTAATGAAATACCCACTTAATTACCCAAATACAGAATTCCAATTAAATCAATTATTACTAATTATTAACTTCTAAATATTATAAATTCCAATTAAACATCAATTTTAATGTTGTGTGAATGGCAAAGAGAAAATATTTTTTGAACGAATACACGCAGTTTAGATTTCAATAAGGTTTTTTATTCTTTTTTTTTTTTTTTTTTTTTTTTTTTTTTTTTTTTTTTTTTTTGGTTTCTTCTATTTTTTTTTTCTTTTTTTTCATTTTTTCATTTTTTTTTTTCATTTTATTTGTTTTTCATTTAATTTTATTTTGGTTTTCAACTTTACTTTACCTTTTTTTTTTACCATTGGGAAAATGGTTGTTACTTTCGGTTGAGAATGGACCAAATGATGTATGCACTTTACTTTTTTAACCGTTTTTAACGAAATTCTGTAACTTTCGAATAATTTTTCAAGCGTTTTTAACGAAATTCTGGTAACTTTAGAAGAATCTTTCTTTGAATAGGCAATAAAAATGCATAAAATCGTTACAAAAAGGATAGATGCAAATTATCAGATATGAAAAAAAGCCGAATTCAAAAATTGACGTCGGATGAGAAATAGTCTTATAAAGCAAAAAACGTGGTCTTCAACTTTAATTGCCTCAAAATACCTTTAGCTCAGATATCAATCTAAACAAGAGTTAAAGAAATACTTAAATTTTGCTTAGAGAATGGTCTACAAATAGAAATTGTACCAAATTCTCCTCCTGACTTAAACTCGTCCAGACTGGTAAGCGCTTCACATTGGTCTCTTCCGTCACGCGGGGACTCCTGACTCCGCTGTTGTTTTTCAACACTCATCGTCATTTCAGCTTGGCCGCGACCGGAGACGCTTGCATATTGACTTGGTTTAAACACTTTCACCTATATATTTTTAATCTCGGCGCTGATGATGGAGCTTTAGAAGCTCCGAAACAGCTGTCTGCCATTTTCACATGTATTTCATTTGCGCTAGTTTCACGTTTTTATTTATGCTTTAACTTGGTTTATATATGTAAAAATGGATTTTTAGAGTGATTTTTTTAATCGATTTTTCACTCACTTTCTGATATGCTAGAATTATAAAAAATATGTACAGAAGTGTGTTTCCGATAACAATATAATATTTTCATATTTTCAGAATACAATTATCAATTAATAGATTAATTTGCGTTAAGTAACATTTTCAGCAATGTAAAAATGTTTTTTTTTTTCTTTCCAGTTTCCGTATTTTAAAAAGAAACTGAGCAAAAGGAAAACTTTTCGATAACAATTCATCAATGAAACATGAATTTGAATTTTTAAAAGATGAATTATATTTATATTTTAAATATGCTAAAATAAGCGCTTTTTAAAGAAATATTATGTGAAATAATTATTTCTTTTCTTCAAGTATTTTTAATAATAGTATATTATTTAAGAATTCTTTTCATACTCCATCAATAAAGATTTAAAAAAAGCTAAAGCCGATATTAATCTTTAAACATGGTTTTTAAATAAGAATGCGACGACATATAAAGAACTTGAATTCTCATTTATAAACATGTATTTTCATTTATAAAAGATGAATTGTATTACTACTTTTAAATATGCTAATAAAAGCATATAGTTTTTAATAGTATATAAAATCATTATTCTTTCTTCAAGTATTTTCAATGATAGTATATTATTTATGATTTTTTTTCACAGTCCGTTAATATAGAATTTTAAACAAGGTAAATCTAATGTTAACCTTTATACATGCTTTTTACATAGGAATGCGACGTCATATAAAGAACATGAATGTTTATTTATAAAACATGAATTATATTTCAATTTTTAAATATTCTAATAAAAGTGTATATATTTTTTTAAATATTAAGTAAAATCATTACATTTTTCCTTTAAAAATGTGTAATAATACACTGAAAAAAAAAGTGTTGATTTTACAGTATAATACTGGCACCCCAGCTGCTAGTATTATTCCGTAAAATTAACTGTAATAATGCGCGGCAGCGTATTACTGTTTATTTTACTGTTTATTACTGTTAATTTGTAACAGCCATTACTGTTAGTAAGAGTGAACCAGGCCGTTCAGTCTTAAAGGAGAGCACAATAGGTAAAGTTTAAAAAGTCAAGTTTATTGAAACTTAATCGGGTTGGGATTTGATAAAGGACACTACTAAATTTTCCTTACTCCAAAAAATAATTCAACTTTCCCGAAACTGTACTCAGTAAAATAAAACTTCAATATATTAAATACAAAGATTCAAAACGAACTTACAACTTTGAAGATAACAACAAGTCAGGATGCCTTCAGTAAGAATCCAACTCCACGCTGTAGACTAGTCGAACACTGATTTCAATATGTCCGTCCAGACTAATGCAACTGCTTATAAGCTACTCAGCTTGGGATTGATGACTCAATAGCAGGATCTAAACGTATTCTCATAGAGGAAGAACTCGATCTAAGTTCCGACTTCCAAACGCATTTCCGAAGCTTATATACCCAAAAATCGATTGACCAGCTAGAACAATTTGCATAAATATCGATGAAAAGCAGAAACTCACAAGTTCCGAGGTTTCCACAGTCATTCGTCGAAAGTTAAAGAAAGATAGCCTTGATCAACTTCTACACACATGGACAATTAGTGGACAAAAACTACGTTCTCATTAAAAACATCGCCTACTCACATGATCAGAGTAGTCGATCCATCACAAATTTTACGGTATAATACTGTCAGCTGAGATAACAGTATTATACAGTAAAATCAACCCTTTTTTTTGCAGTGCAGTACATTATTTAAGAATTCTTTCAATACTTCATCAATAATAATAATAATAAAAAAAAGCTAAATCTAATGTTAATCTTTATTAAATACCTAATTTTCGCATACAAAAAGAATGCGATATATTCTACTAAAGAGTTTTTTTCGTGAAAAGAAATTCGGATAAAAAATACACGACTAACTAATAGAAAACATACTAAGTTGAAATGAAAGTTATTCATACTATGAAAGAAAACGAACTAATAGGGGTTCTTTTATAAGATGTCCGCCTCCGAATAATTTGTTTAATCTTGTCGTGACTAGTTCTTTATAAATGCCATGCTTCGATGGAATTCTTTAGAAGAAAAAAATGATTATGGATCATGTAGAAAGAATTATCTGTAGCACTTCACTCAAGTTCATTTCAGAAAATAATAACAATTGTTGTATTGCCCGTATTATCATACTCTGTAAGAGAGAAAAAAAAAGCACCCCATAATAATAAGAATGAGAGAGATTACTGTGTTATCTGGATTTATATTAATAAAACTTATGAAACCATACGGCTGTTGGAAGAAATTAATATGAAATGAAAAAATAATTTATAATATCGAATAAAGAAATAGAAATGGCCAGATTACACTTTAAAGAAAGAGAAATGTTTCTTAATCTAAGAAAGTATAATATAACCAAGAAAGAAAATGTACAATATATTTCGAATTACCCACGATTCCAAAAAGGGTACTTCTCCATTATCTCGCCGACCACTTTTCATAACAAAAAACTATCGCCAAACTGTAAGATTAAACGCCAAAAAAGTAGTCCCATTTATTTGATGTCAGAAGCATTATATGTGTTTGTTATGTCATCAAGTGGTTTTTAATTCGACATTTGCGTGTATTTTTCATTATGTTTTCTGATTTATTAGTTATTTCATTAATTAAAATAACAATTGTGTCCTTAAATTCTTATATTTTATTTATTTATTTATTTTGATATTTCAATGGCAACGTTCTCCCGTTTATTTGGCATTACAGTTTGGAGATAGTTTTTTGTTTGAAAAGTGGTCGACGGGATAATAGAGAAGTACCCCAAAAAGCATTCTTTATCTTTTTAAACCTTAGAAACCAATGTATTTTCCAGTTCCAAATGATCACAAACAAAAACAAAGTGCCTTTTGTTGTCACTGATTTTCGGAAAGGTTTCCGTATAGTTTTTATAAATCAGTTTCTAGAAACCGGAATATAGGTTTTTTTTATGCATGCTATCCATTCTCAAGTAAACATTTTCGTGCTCAAAAGACATGTTTTACAGACAGACATGATAAATTAACAGCATTAACATTAACATTAAAATTAACATTATGTTAATACTTTCACATACATGAATTCAATTATGCAGCTAAAAATGTTTAATTGAGAATGGATAGCATCCAAAAAACCTATATCCCAGAAAAAACTAATTAATACAGTATAAAAAGTACTCGGAAACGTTTCCGAAAATCAGTAGCAACAAACTAAACTGTTTTTATAAATGTTTTTTTAAATATCGAAAATATATTGGTTTCAAAAGATAAAGAACGCTTTTCGGAATCGTGAGTAGCTCGGAAGAGGTTAATATATGTTTTCGTTCTCGGTTACGTTATATTTTTGTAGACTAACAAGGGAACCACTTTTGGTGCAGCTCACATCTAGCATTGAGACCTGGTGCATTTTGTAGCCCTATACATAAAAGTTTGAGAACCGATAAAATTTCTCTGTTAAAATGATATTATATATTTTTTCATACTTTTATTTTTTTATTATTGGATTTTTAATTGTTAATTTCACTCCAAAAGTGAGTTAAGTCGCCATATATGGTGCTACGAATTCATCACACACACACCAGACGACTATGGCATTCGGCCAAGATTACCGGGAAAAGTTCTATAGTAAAGAATTAAGGCAATTTTTTCCACGCCAAAAATATAAATATAAATAATGTTGTAATTTTTCAAAATCAAATTCGTAGGTTCTTGAAGAAATTTTTTTCGATATTTTATACTTATTATTAACTAATTTGTATTTTTAACTGCTTAAAAAACTGCTTAAAAAAAAAAAAAAAAAAAAAAAAAAACTTCTATGTTAATAGTCTAATAAGTGGTCTCGAAAATTACATTTTCAGAAAGTTACGTTGCTGTAAAATCAAAAAATATGATTTTAACAGAAAATTTTTATCGATTCTCAAACTTCGTAATATAGGGCTTTAAAATGCACCAGGTCTCAATGTTGGATGCGAGCTGCACCAAAAGTGGTTCCCTTCTGAGAAATATTTGTCTTTTTTTGCAGTATCTAAATACACTTTTTAGGGTTTCGTTCATCTCACGAAACACTATTGCTCCCGCTGCGTTGTCTGTCTGTCACAGAGCCATTCTCGAAAACTATGTAACTTACAGAGTTGAAACTTCGTGTATAAATCAGAATATCAGCTGTAAAGAGCTGGAAATATTAAAATTTGAAAAATTCGTATTATTTTAATAAATAGAGATAATAAACCAGAATTCTAATAGCCTTTTTCTATTAAATTTAAACATTTTTCGTTATAGCAGATGCCAAAAATTAAAAATCCACAATGAAATTCTTTCTACAATAATTAATTTTCTATCAGACGATTTTCACGTGAAAAATGAAAATGAAATAAAAAGTTTCACCAATTGAAAAACAGATAAATATGAAATAAAATTGACTGACGTCATAGTGGTAAATAAAACGGAAAATGTCTAAGATTTCTCAATAATACAAGGAGTATGAGTATGTGGATGTACACAAAGCAGATTAATATCACGTCATTAGAGAATTAAAAAGAAAATTTGACGTCCTATTTGAAGTTTAACGAATTTTTCAGATGTTTGAGAATAATACAAAGCGAGTATCAATATGAATAATAGAGAATAGTAAATATACGAGTTTGAGGAATGTATTGAATCATGATAAAAACCCGATTATGGAAATATTCGCATATTTTAACATTTTGAAGACGTCCAACATGTTTAATTTTGAAATTATATATATTTTAAATATCGCATTTAGTCCGAATGATGGATATTATTATGGCAGAATATAATAGCGGGTTTCGCCTGCTATCCGGCTGGTTTAGATTTTCGAAAAAACGGAAAAATAGACGAACATGTTTTGAAAGGAATATTAAACGAAACCCTTTGTGCGATCTTCGATCACACTTACCCACTTTTTTTCTTTTTGGCCCTACTTTTATTTTATTGTCGATCTATACACATTTTGTGCACTTGCAATTATTAACAAGTTGGAAATTGTACGTCAAACGTGACAAATGAGGTGCGTTCGTATTATAGCTAGTTATATAAATATTCAGATCTTGATGATTTTTAATTCTGTGAAATGAATTCTATCGTCTACAGATTAATTTCTGTAATAAAATGATACTTCTCTATTATACCGTCGACCACTTTTCATAACAAAAACTATCGCCAAAGTGTAAGATTAAACGCCAAAAATGCAGTCCCATTTACTTGATGTCAGAAGCATTATACGTGTTTGTTATGTCATCAAGTGGTTTTTAATTCGACATTTGCGTGTACTTTTCATTATGTTTTACTGATTTATTAGTTATTTCATTAATTAAAATAACAATTGTGTGCTTAAATTCTTATATTTTATTTATTTATTTATTTTGATATTCCAATGGCAACGTTCTCTCGTTTATTTGGCTCAACAGTTTGGCGATAGTTTTTTGCTATGAAAAGTGGTCGACGGGATAATAGAGAAGTACCAATAAAATAAGTATCTCGGTCGCTTGACGATTAAACCTCGGAAGCTCCTATGACAAGAAAGTACCGATTAAAATAAATAAATAAATAAAATTTCTTAATAAATGTATTTATTAATATTTTCTAAAGTTTTGATTCGATTTTCTTAAAATTTGAAATGTCTCGACAAAATTTTGCAAAGATAATATATCTTAAATTTCAAACCATTCGGTTTGGTAGTTTTTGCGTTGACCCAGACGGACGGACCCGACGAGGAGAATAGGTATTTATATAATTACGAACGCACCTAAAAACTAATGTAAAAAAAATGTAAAGTAAAAAAAAGAAAAAGAAAAAGAAAAAGAAAAAGAAAAAGAAAAAGAAAATTGATTATGAAAAGAATAAGAAAATGCTGTCTTTTAAACTTTGTTTATGCGAGTAAATAATAATAACAAAACTAACAATTAAAAAATCGTATTGCTTTTATTCTAGTTCCTTACCTTATTAAAATATTAAAAAATCGCATTGTTTACAACAAAATAGTCTGATTTATTTAAGTAACCTTCATTACAAAAATGGATAAATATGTTACTGTTTTCAAAAATAAAAGTTTTCATAAAAATTACAATTTGTATAATGAGAAGAATTTCAAACTGCAAGATGTGAAACAGGAAATAATAAATAAACGTATGTACATAAGCCGAAATAACGTATTTATGAAGGCTAAAGTAAAGTTTACAAAATTCTAATTCGTCTCTAAGCAGAGTATATTTTTGATTTGTAAATTAAAAAAAAAAATTCTGAGTTTAAGAAAAATAATCAACTGCAGTAAAACTGTATAAATATAAAATTCCTTTACTTTATATAATTTCTGGTTACTTTATATAATTTCTGGTTTCTTTAACTTTTTCTATTCTCATAAACAGCGATAAGGCATCAAAACATGAATGTTCAATTAAACAAGGCATTCTATTCGCAATAGAAAAAAAAAAAGGAATCTATCAGTTGAAAAGAAAATCTATCAGAAAATTGCCTACATTCTTTATGAAAATTCTTTTATCCATTCATTTTCATGTTAAAAGAACTGCATTTTCTTATTTTGGTTTAGACGAATACAATAGACAACAATTTATTATACCAGATTGTACATGTATTTAACATGCCAGGTGCCAGGTTAGTAAAAGTGTAATATGCCTCTTTTATATTCCTTTGCATGGAGTGATTGATTGCTTTTTTGTGATTTACAACGTAATTATTTCTTTCAAAAGGTCGCAGAATTAATGCATTGGGAAAGTAATTATTCATTTTGCTGTTCATTATTTAGAAATTCGATCACTAGGAGTTCAAGGATCAGTAATTGGTCTGAGAAAGTATCTGTTTTTAAAAATTGCTATGGAAATAAATAAAAAATAAAATAAAAAAATAGCTTTTGAATGTTAAGTTTAAAACTGCTGTACATTTCTGATCTAGTTAGTCACGGAAATGATATTAACACCTGTTACATGAGAGTAAAATGTTTATTTTTCTTTTTTTAGAAAGCTTTATTCAGCCTTCATGCCCTTGTTGGTCAACTGCTAAATTTAGCATGTCCCACTGTAGACCTTAAATTATCAAACCACTTTTTTTTAATGTAATTTTGTTTGATATATATCAATTAAAATTTTAGAAAGCTTAATTTTGAATTTGCAATTGGTGTGTTCAAAATATCACCCCCCCCTCCCTACAAACGACAAATGACATACCAGAATTGGTATCTTCCATATGTCTCTTAAACTATATAGTTTCCCGAATAAGATATCATTTATATCAATTATACAGGTAACTTTAAATTAAAAAAAAAAATCCATTTTTTTATATTTAAAGTTACTTGTATCACTTATTCATTTAAAGTCGCTGGATAGACAAAATTAGTATATTCTACACAATTCTGAAACTATCAATTTGATTATTTGATTTTACCAAATGAAATTCTTGATTTGTTTGAGTTACGTGAGTAGCTTAAAGTATATATAAAAGAGTTGAATAACTCAAAATGGAAGGTCACCAAAATTGCCATTTAGCTTCTAAACTACTAAATAAATTTTGTCAGCTGATATATTGTTCGATTTGTTTACATGGGTAACTTAAAAGATAAAATGTCTCATAAAATTCAAAATAGTGGGACGAACAAAACTGGTAATCTTCTATAGGTCACTTATACTTATTCATTCATAGACGCCGCCGATAAATTGCACACGATTGTCGTGTTCCGACATCGGCGCATGCAAAATCCCTTCATGTACACTATGCGCACTTTCACCAACCGATTCAACATTAAACTCTTAACCAACCTTTTCGATGACTGTTATATCGTACGCTTCTGGTAAAAACTCACGTAGTGTATATGAAGGCATTTTGCATACACTGATGTCGGCTCACGACAATTGTGTGCGATTTATTGGTGTTACGTGGCGATGAATTAAACAAGTTGGAAAGTGTACGTTAAACGTGACAAATGAGGTGCGTTCATATTATAACTAGTTTTACAATCTAAAAAATCATCCTTATTATTTCAGTAAAATGAATTATATCGTCTGCTATGAGCGAAATGAGCATGTTTTTTTTTTCTCTTATTATGTTATGCCACGTTTACAGATGCGAATTATTTTTTGACACCAGACAGCGCTGCAAAATTCACCATGGAGATCTTACTTTGCCAATGATTACCTCCATGGTTTAATATTTTTATGACTAATCTCTTGTGTTTATTTTCTTTAATGGATCGAGATATTCGGCTTTCAACCTAGTTTTAACTAAGTTATCTCAGAATCTATACATATTTGAATATAACTCGTCTCTCAAACAAACAATTTTTTTGAATGATCTTTCTAAAAATGTAACTTTTATGCAATTTTATTCGAAAAAATAATTTTGAATAAAAATGGCCTCCTGGCATATGAAAAAACAAATGGTCAGCCCGTATTTTGCTTTCCCCAGTCACATGATTTGTGTTTTTAGTATTATATAGATTACGTATGATAGGATTTAATAGAATGTAGAAAATTTGTAGATCTTTTTAAGTTTTGATTCGATTTTCATAAAATTTGAAATGACCCGACAAAATTCCGCAATGATTACATATATTCAATTTCAAGCCATTCAATTGGGTAGTTTTTGCGCTGTTATATGCGGACAGACGGACAGACACGGACGCACCAAACGACGACTATAGGTGCTACGTATTTATGTAACTATACGAACGCACCTAAAAAGCGCCCATACAACTCTTATAAGATAAAACTGATTTTGCGAATGAGATTTTTCCCAATTACACAAGTGGTTATCACCAAAGATCTACAAGGTGACAACCTACAAGGTGACTTTGTCTAGCCTATCTGTAATGTCTGTATTACTTCTTTCTTTTATATACTAATTTATATTAATATCATTAAACCATTTCTCAAACCGACTGTAGTGCCACTTTCATTTGGGACACCCATATAAAAGGAAACGATGTGAATTCAATACTCTATTTTTTTATTTGTTTTCTAGCTGATCCGCCCGGTGTTACCCGGGCCTATGATAATAACCTTAAACAGAACTCAAGTTTGTGTGATGTTTTTTTGTAAAGAAGCTTCACCAAGGGCCCCAAGAAGGAAAATACAAACTCCTTCTAGGAAAATACAAACGATGTCACAGACTATGTATTAGAAAAGTATTTCGAACTGAAAATAATGTGGAAATGTGGTGTGGTATAAGTGAATAATAGATGTAAATAATTAAATAGTTAGAAATGTGTATTTTAATGTAAAAAATGTGGCCACAGAGCTTGACAAATCATGTCGTGGCCTTCCACAGTCTAATTTGTACCACTTACTGAACCTGTAGAGTTGATTTAAAAACAAAACAAAAAACAAGACACGTTATTTATATTCATTGCTTTGTAAAAACTAATCTCAGGTTCAATTTCAAAATGAAATCTTATTTATTTAGAGTTTTATTTGATAAAACACATCTCTCACAACTATTTGAATTATTTCAGTGAGCACAAACTTGATCAGTAGATGGCAGCCCTCAAACACCCCTCCCCAAGAAAATGAAAAAGAAATCATGCAAAAGAGAGGCTTGTTAGTCACTTTAAACATAGCAACACGTTGCATATGTAATCTGTGTAATTTTTTAAAATTTATTTTCTGATTAGCTGAGAAGATATTATGAACGTACAGTTGAACACCATCGTGTATGATATAAATACAGGTAAGGATTATAAAATAATAAAATTAAATGCTAATGCATGTAATGCTAATTACACAAAACTTAATTCAGCATCATCATTTAATTAAGTCTAATATTTAGTATTTTACAAATAATTTACGGAAAAAATGTCAGATCTGTGGATATCATGGTTCGGAACATTGCATTTATGTAAATAAAATATTCCTCACAATCTGGGAAAATATTAGAATGATTTTAGATAAATCGTAAGTAATATAAAAACACTTTTTGTTTTTTGCTTTTAATTTGAAAAAAGTTTTTTCAGAAAATTTAGCACTGTAAAGATGCATTTCTGGGAGAATGACCCATATGATAATAGAAACAGGGCCTGATTACCGAAAAAACAGATGAAGCACGAGCTTCCCCTCTAAAATTTAATAGAGACCACAACATGGCTGAACAAGTTGGAAATTGTACGTCAAACGTTACAAACGAGGTGCGTTCGTACGCACGTTTTAGAATTAAATTCATGATATCCCGTGCGTTGAACGGGTTAAACAGCTAGTTAAGTATATATTTTATGACACTGTTCATACAAATATCTTAACTAGTTATATAAATATTCAGATATATATGTATCAGCTAGTTATATAAATATTCAGATCTTGATGATTTTTAATTCTGTGAAATGAATTATATCGTCTGCAGATTAATTTCTGTCATAAAATAAGTATCTCGGTCGCTTGACGATTTAACATCCATCGAAAGCTCCTATAACAAAAAAGCACCGATTTAAAAAAAAAATTCAAATTTCTTAATAAATATTTTTATTAATATCTCCTAAAGTTTTGATTCGATTTTAATAAAATTTGAAATGCCTCGACAAAATTCTGCAAAGATAATATATTTTAAATTGCAAACCATTCGGTTGGGTAGTTTTTGCGTTGTTATATGCGGACAGACAGACAGACGGACAGACAGACAGACGGACGGACAGACGGACGGACCAAACGACGACTATAGGTGCTACGTATTTATATAATTACGAACGCACCTAAAAAGAAGCCCCATAACTGCTATTTTTATAATATATATATATTTTTTATTGCACTTTTATTTTATTTTATTTTTTTATTATTATCTTTTTAAATTCCAAATTCAACAGAAAATCGGAACTATTTCGGCAAACTTCTGTTACGTGATCGCGAAATCTGAACGTCATCATTTAGGCTGTTATAATCAATCATAGTATCCTGAACTTTTGGCTAGAAATAACTTAGATGACTGGTCATACAACAGCTATATATATATACTAAAACAGAAAGCTACATAAAATCTATATTTTTCTGACAGAACTCTCTAACCGTACCTAGTTAGTTGTCAGCTGCCACTTCCAATACACAACTCCTACTCAGTCCCTACTAACTGTCGCCTAGAGGGTTCTTCCCTGGCAGGGTCGGCTTATATATGATCTGATCTTTGACCATAGTTTGTATTTTTCCTAAACTTTCCATCCCGCCCCTTGTCGCATGTCAGCTTCGGTTGAAAATTGCAATTTTTTTTAAAGATCTTAATAAAGGGGACCAGGAGGGACACTATGCTCTACAGACTTGTACCAGTCTGAGTAGTCCTTCTTAGGCTATCAAATCAAATCAAATACTCTTTATAGTATTTTTACACAGTTAATATAAAAAAAAAGGAAATAAACCTATTTAATGAAACGCGAATTCTTTTAAGCCGCTACCGGGAGTAATATTTGTAGTAATAATGAGTTGCAGTTTATGTAGAATTTAGAAAACTGTCCTGGGAGTCCGAAATAATAATGTACTTCCCCTAACTTTAGAGGTAGTTCAGGGCCTGAATAGAAATCCTGAATAGAAAAATCCTGAATCCTGAATAGAAATGCAATTAAAATATTTCATTGTAAAAATCTTTTAACATAAATATGACAACCTGTTCGCTTATTACACTGACCGGCAATAAAAGAAAAACAAACAGATGCAGTACAGAAAAAGTGATATTTCAAAAGCCTCTTTTAGGATTAGTTTAAATCTTGGCGATTCTCACGAGAACCTGTCACGATTGCGTTATTATCAGCTGCACTTGATGAAAACCGGTTCATGTTGTTCTGTTTAATTACTATTCAAAGATCATCGTTCCAATGACCAGTCCTAAAACAGTACTAACGAAGGAAAAAAAACGAAACAAAACAGAAAAAAAAAACCCTTGTATTTCAAACTTCTAATGAAAGCTAGAATAAATGTAATTGCCAGTTCATTGAAATTGATAGTTTGAGTATTGCTTGATTGTTAAAGATTGTGAGTTTCTGTTTTTGATAATTTCTAAGAAGAAAAAGTTGTTAATTCAATATGCGTATGAAATATTTTTAAAATGTGTGTTCATGCATGCAATATTTGTAGATTAACGTTTTGGTAATTTATTCGAAAGTTTAAATTTTCCAGATAGTTCGATGTTCCAGACAATGTTTATGATGACTGCACAATTGACCTACACTATATTGCCAAAGGTGACCGGTCACTTGCGATTTTAGACGTTTTGTTAACTATCTAGAAAAATACATGAGGAATTAACCTGAAATTGCAGGTGTGTACACAGTATGGTATAGGTTATATATTTCCGCGAAGATTTTTTCACGAAACCCCATAGGGGACTGTCAACAATTTAAAAAAAACGATAACCCTGTAACAACTAATGCAGCCCTAAACTTCGCCTAGTTTTTTGCTTATAATTTGCAGAGTTCTTAATATAAAAAAAAGTTCTTTTCAGAAAATATGACAAAAAACATTGTACATAATACTCTGCAATCAAAATTAAAAATTAATAAAAATTAGATGAAAAATGAGCAGGTTTACTAAAAAATGTTTCACTGCGCATGCGCGAATGCAATCAAAATATAATATGCATAATGTATTAGCTAAGTATACAGAGCAACTTTTGTGAAAGTCTCAAAATCATAGCTTGAAAATTCTGAAAATTATCGTCGATAGAATAAGCTCGAAATCCGTTGTTCCCAAAAAGAAGCAAAGGGATGAGGGGTTGTATCAAGTATCTGCTGATTAGTGCCAAGATAGCGTACACAATATTGCACATACTAGTTTGTGCAATAATGATATTATGATAACACATCATTTGTGTAATATTTGGATACAACCCCTCATATTTTTGCTTCCTTTTGGGAACAACGGATTTCGAGCTTATTCTATCGACGATAATTTTCAGATTTTTCACTCTATGATTTTGAGACTTTCACAAAAGTTGCTCTGTATACTTAGCTAATACATTATGCATATTGTATTTTGATTGCATTCGCGCATGCGCAGTGAAACATTTTTTAGTAAACCTGCTCGTTTTTCATCCAATTTTTATTATTTTTTAATTCTGATTGCACAGTATTATGTACAATGTTGTTTGTCATATTTTCTGAAAATAACTTTTTTTTTATATTAAGAACTCTGCAAATTCTAAGCAAAAAAAAACTAGGCGAAATTTGGGACTGTTTTTATAAAAACCTTAATTTCTCTACGAGTATACATGCTATCCTCATAAAAATGAACACAGTATATTACAATAAGCCACTTATTACTAATCTCGAGTTTGAACGCCTTTGCTACATTAGTTTTTACAGGGTTATCTAAAATATATTCGTTCTTTTTCAATTTGTTGACAGTCCCCTATGGGGTTTCGTGAAAAAATCTTCACGGAAATATATAACCTATACTATACTGTTTACATATCTGCAGTTTCAGGTTAACTCCTCATGTATTTTTCTAGACAGTTAACAAAACATACAAAATCGCAAGTGACCGGTCGCTTTTAGCAATATAGTGTATTATGATGTTCGTATCATCTTGAAATTTCAATGCGGTTTCATGGTGCAATATGGCATCGTTTTTCAAAGTATCATGTATGAACTTGCATGCATATAGTAAAGTATTGTTCACAGCGTAGCTTCCGTTTTATGATACTTAGAGCATCTTAGACACGTTGAGAAAGTGAAATCTTACTGATACTGATTATGGCGATTTTATCATAGATGTTACCATCTTCAACTGGTCACAAAGCGATGAAAATTATAAGAAGAGTGTAATAAAGAGAGATTTTATGTTTTTAGGGTTTCGTTCATCTCACGAAATCCTATTACTCCCGCTTCATTGTCTGTCCGTCACAGAGCCGGTTCTCAGAAACTATGTAAGTTACAGTCATGAAATTTTGTGTACTTATAGCTAAATACCTAATAGCTCAAAATCATAAAATTTGAAAAAATCGTATTATTTTAATATAGAGAGATAAAAAAAAACAACAAAAATCTAACAACCTTTTCCTATTAAATTTAAACATTTTTCTTTATAGCAGTTGCCAACAATTAACAATCCACAAAAAAATTCTTGCTACAATAATTAATTTTCTATTGAAAGATTTCTACGTGAAAAATGAAAATGAAATAAAAAGTTTCACCAATTGAAAAAAAAAAAAACGATTAATATGACGTCATATTGGTAATAAAACGGAAATTTTCAAACATTTCTCAATAATACAAGGAGTATGAGTATGTGTAAATACAGAAAGCAGCTTAATATGACGTCATTAGAGAATTAAAAAGAAAATTTATCTGACGTCTAACATTTTGAAAGTTTCCATACAACATGTTTAATTTTGAAATTGATTTTTCTTTAATATCGCATTTAGTCCACATGGCAGATATTATTATGACAGAGTATAATAGCCGGCTTCACCTTCTATTGGGCCGGTTCAGATATTAGAAAAAACGAGAAAAATAGACCGGTAAATTTTTACTTTATATAAAACGTGACTTTTTTTTTTTTTTTTTTTTTTTTTGAAAATGAAATTTATTTGGATTTATTAAAAGAAGGATAAAGTGTTTTGGAAGGAATATTAAACGAAACCCTTTGTGCGATCTTCGATCACACTTACCCACTTGTTTTTTATCTATTTTATGAAAATATAGATAAAATGAAAGGAATGTGTTAAAAAGTCATTCTAGTACGTGCATATTCCTTGGTATTATAATTATGGTTTTAAATGAAATATTTTCAACTAATTTATTTGTTTCCTTATTTCTTAACAAGTAATTTCATACATACGCAGGTTAAGGACATTGAATCTGTATCGGCCAAAAACCTGTCTTAGGAAGCCCCATTCTTTGAAAATTTCAAGATTTTATAAATTACGTAATTACGCAGGTAATTTATTTTCATGTGAATAAAGGGTGCTACTTATAAAGGATGATTCTTGTAGTTAATTTGATAATTTGATGTATGTAAAAATATATATTGCTTACGATTTCAACATAAATGAAGAATTTCTGTCTTGTTGATAAATTATAAATTTCGTGATAAATTTACCAAAACTCTCAAATGGTAAATTATAAATTTTATCACAAACACACCAGACACAAGTCAACGTGATTGTAGACTATTGCTCAGTGTTTTAAACACTGTAAAGAAAAAGAAATCCGTGAAAAAACGGAAAATGTACTGGAAGAAAAGCTGCCGTCTATTCTCCGTTTTTTCACTAAGCTTCCGTTTTGTATTCCCCCGTTTTCAAGATGGAAATATTCCGCTATTCAAAACGGAAATTACTGTTTTCAAAAATAAATATGTACAGTAGCGTAATATTAAAAAAAAAATCTGTATAATAATTATTTAAACTGATGCACATTTATACGGAACATGTATTTGTATTGCATATTATCACTCCCGGTTTTATTGCCTTGCCTTCCTCAGGATTCGAATTTCGGTACTCGCCATTACAGAGTAGAATCACCTGTACCTTTCACCAGATGGCCACATACAACGATACTTTTTAAACAGTATTTATAAAGCAAGAAAAAGCATCATGATATTTTTTGAACTTTTGGTACCTGTGACAAAGTCACATATTAATACAGAATATGTAATTTAAAGCTTATTTTTTGAATGTTTTGTAAATACAAATCTTTATTCTGTGATGTATGATTTTCTTTATCCTTGCTTTGTTGAAGACTTTACATAATTGATGGAATAATTCGGCACATTTGAACTCATCGTATCGGAAAACGTTAGAAACAGCTAAAATGACACAGAAAAGAAATTCTTAGATTTGAGTTAGAGAATAACATTTGTACTTGTTAGAGAATTAGGACTTTGAAAAAAAAAATAATTCACAACAATAAGGATCGAGTTCACGTACACAAAAAAATTGCTTCTCCTTTCTTTTTTTTTTTTTAGACTGACATTTGATGTCGGTTCTTTAAAGAAACGAAAAAGCTTTTAGGAAAAAACAAACAAACAAACAAACAAAAAACATTCATAATATTAAAAAAATAATCTAAAACGATTTCAAGTGATTTTAAGCATTTACAATAAGCCTTTCCATATTAATGAACGTTTTGTGATATTTTGAACAGGTTTTTAGCATCATAATAATAGTTTTTTCTTTCCACTTTCATGCAATGGGATATAAAAGATATCTCCATTTAAATCCTTTCAAATGAATTACAACAACAAAACATTCATAAAATTAAAAAAAAAATAATCTAACACGATTTCATGTGATTTTAGGCATTTGCAATAAGTCTTCCATATTAATGAAAGTTTTGTGATATTTTGAGCAGGTTTATGGCATCATAATAATAGTTTTTCCTTTCCATTTTCATGCACTGGGAAATAAATGATATCTCCATTTAAATCCTTTCAAATGAATTACGTACAATGCTTTCGCAATAATTTTTTGTTTTCTCTAGCTTTGATACTCTCACGAATCACTTTGAATCTAAATCGCCAGCAAACAACACGCTTCTCCACTTTCTTCAGACTACCAATTCAGAAAATCTTCACGTTTTCAAGAAGTGCCCTCACGAAATGATTACACATATCTCGATCCGTAGAGAAAAACGAGTTTAATTCAGTTTCATTTTCAGGCAAAATAAAAAAATGAACCTCAGCCATAAAAGAAGCTTAAGTTTTCTCTTCCGTCAAAAGCACATCACCATTCAAAGATCGGTCCCGTTTCAGTTGCTTTTGCTCAAGTTCATCGGCATCAATAGTGAAGATGCTGAAGAGTTTGAAGATCGTTTTCAATATGCCTTCTGTTAGGTGTGGCTTTTATAAGGTTCCTGAATGGACTTTTTCACGGGTCACTAGCATCTCAGATAAAGTTAAACGCCACATCTTTCATGAGAAACGGGTATATTACTGAATTGAATCGGATTATTGCGGCTACTTGCCTAATAGCCAAACTAACTTGACCTTTCTTCAATTAAATGAGAAGAAGAAAAATAAGTTAATCTTTTGTTTCTTTTGTTAGACTAAACATATGAATAAAGGTGTCTATTAGAGTCCGTCGAGAAAATATAAGACGAATTTAATTTCATAAATATCACAATAACCATATCTATTCACTTATACGCGGTATTCCAAAAAGGTCGAAATGAGCTTCCATTTTTTACCTACACTGTAGAAAAAAGTCTGTTGATTTTACAGTAAAAAAACTGGCAGTCATGTCGCCAGTAAAAAACTTTATTTTACAGAAGTAATCTGAATTTATATCTAACTTACGGACAAAATCTGTTAAAATAACAGAAAATTCGTAGTAAAAACAGATTAGTTCCGTAAAACAAACAGTTTTTTATTGGCGCCCTGGTTGCCAGTTTTTTTACTGTAAAATCTGCAGATGTTTTTTGTACAGTGTGTTGGAGATAAGTAGGCAACATGAACTAAAAAGGTTCTCAAAGTAAGATCAAATTCATGTTAATGAAACAGTCCTGCCACTAATTTTCTAAAAGATACACTTTTTAATTTTTTATAATACCACCTAGACGAAATGGATCAATTAAAAGTTTTCCCTTTTGCTACGACAAGATCATAAAAAAAATTAATAAATAAACTGCACACCTGTATCTTTAAAATGAAATGAATTATGATAAATGGAAAAAGTTAGCATTTCATACCACTTTTTCATCATTACTTTTTCGTATCCTTTAACATGGTATTTCATCAGTAATAATATAGACCATTCACAGATTAATGATGACGTCCTTTATATCAAAAATATGTTAAGAAGTGTAAAAATATAGAATCACAAGTACAGTAAAGCAAAGATTATCCGAACCTGTTGGGATGGGTCTAAGTTCAGACACGCATAAGAAGCTCTTTTCCCACTTTTTTCAATCATAGGGTTAAGAAGAGGGCTAAACAATTTTTACAGTACATTTGGGGGTTTGCATTTCCTTATCCACTGGCAATTCCCAAAAGTTAATTTGGATTGACAGTTTAATGCTGCATTGGATGCAACGTAAACACGAAAATTGCTATTTTTCATATAATTTCAGTTGTGTTGTTATTATTATTTTTAGAAATTTTAGGTTTTAATCCCATGCTTATGTCGTAAGATTAAAAAAAAGAACGTTGATGAAGGTTCGGATAATTAGGTTTTCGGTTAATAAGAGTTCAGATGATTGATCCACTGTACATCTAAATGAAGCATTACACAGGCAAATATCATGGAAAATGACAAATGTAATTTTAAATTCTAGAAACACAATTTTAAAACAGCAATTCACATCCTCAAAATGGTTTTCTCCTCTCTAATATTCTGAGCTTTTCTAATTATGCTTCTGTAAAGGTTCTGAAGTTCGCCGCCATTAATATTATTATAAGCATCCATTATATTTAGTTTAAGGTCAGTTGCCATATGCATTATCGTGTGTGTTTTCTTTTACTTGCAATATCGACCAGATTAACATTTCTAATTTGATATATGTTCCCCATTCAAAAAAGGTCAGAATTTAATTAAGCACAACTCCTTCAATTTTAAAGATACAGGTATGTAGTTTTCTATGAAGAGCTTGTTGCAGCATAATAAAATAAAATAAAATAAAATAAAATAAAATAAATAAATAAAACTAATTGACTATTTTGTCTAGAAGGGTTGTATATAAATTTAAAAAAGTGCAACTTTTTGAAAATTAACGGCAGGACTATCTCATTAACATACAAGGTGGTAATAATTAAACTGACAGTACTCAGCGTGTTCTGTCGCGCGATCTAATTGCAAGAATGGAAACAGATTCTGTAGGATGAGTATAGAAGACAAGGGACGAAGGATTCCGATAAAAATAATTTAGTTCCAAAAGTCACAACCAGGGGGATATGTGGCGCTTTTTTTTGCGAAATCCTCCATCCCCTGTCTTGTTTAATCACCCTACAAATTTTGGTTCTATTCTCGCAAGTAGATCGTGTTACAGAATCTGCTGAGTACTGTTAGTTTAGTTTTAACCACCAAGATTCCCGAAAAGAAAAAAAAAAAAAAAACAGTGCCACAAATTCCATTAGCGGTGACTTTTATAACTAATTTTTCTTCGCTTAATTCTTCATCCCCATCCTCTTGTTTAATCATCCTTTAAAATTTGGCTCCATTCTCGCAATTAAATCGCACTACAGAACACTCTGAGTACTGTTACATTAATTATGGCCCCCATGTATTATTATTTTTTACTTTTTTTGAACACTTTATCCATATACATTGCTTACTGATCACCAACAAGTAAAAAATTAAAGGGTGTTTCAACTTTGTTGGTACATCTTACATTTCAAGCATCGTAGAATAAATATATTATATTTTATATAATGTAAAAATCATTTTTAATTTATTTATATTTAAATAATATAAAATTAAAACCTAGTAATTAAAGAATATTGTAACAATATAGTTTGACAATATTGTTGAGCTGAGGCAAAGGTGAGAGAAGCGGTATATACAGGCACCAGGTTAATAGGTGCACTATCGGTGCCGTCTGTCATTACTCCCTGTGTACAGGCGATCCATGAAAAACAAAACCGAAAAAAAAAACAGTTAGCAACAATCTCATATTATCTAAGGCTGGTTACATACGTTGTAATTTACAAATCAATTAACAGTACAATGAGAATATTTCTTAAGTGATTGCTTACCAACTCATTCATGAATACGAAAGAAGACAGTAATCAACACTTACCTAAAAAAAGAAATAATGAAAAGAATTAGTAAGGTTACAAAAAAAAAAAAATCTTATTCAGATATAATTATTTATGAGGAATTTTGAGATCATTTCACAATACATTCCAACTGTACTATTTATGTTTTATTTATTTATCATTTATTATTGTTTTTAAAGAATCAAATCAGCTATTAGTTTTAAATTCATTAGAATTCAAAACATATACGCATTTTTCCTATTGATATAACAGGTGGAATCCACGTTTGAAATCATTCATTTGACACGAAACCATTCCTATAATCAAATATGAAATCAAAAATCCTAAAATGTCAATATATCAAAATCATAGTTATGGATATTACTTTATTCATTACATTGGAAAATGGTCATTAAAATATATTGGAAAAAGCATCAATAGCACAAAAATAATTACTCAACTCAATGACATTATAATAATCATTTTTAATGGTGTAAATACAGTAAACTCTGTTTAAAGCGGACTCTGTAAAATGAAAATATGTCTACCTCGGAAAGGTTTTCAAGTCCCGGTGATAATTTCCAATGCATAAACTCTATCTAAGGTGGAATATTATCAACGAAAGAAAATTTTCTTTGCCCCGCCCCGATCACTTCTACCTGAGTGGAGTTTACTGTATTCTACTATCTAATACAGAACAATTATTGTTACTATTATTCAAAATGAACGTATAAATGTCAAAACCAAGTACGGGGTGTGGATCGGATGAAAAGATACAATAAAAAAATAATAAAATTAGTAATTTTAAATCCAAGAACAGAGCCGCAGCAAGTGTGTTGCAAGTCAGTTACCACTCTCGATAGGCTGTAGAAAAACAAACAGTTTTCGCGCCAAGCGTCAAATAGAGTTTCTGCAGCACTGTGCATTGGGTATAACTTGAACAATATTAGCTTTGAAGTGTTTACATTTTGCCTGTTTTGTAGAGAAATATTTAACTATCCTATTACCTATATTTGTGCAATATTGACATTTCATTGCAAATATTTCCAACTTGTAATCAATATTTCTGTAATAGTGTTATTTCATTGCAACCTTTTCCGAAGAATATGGAGCAATATCACGCTCCTATATAACCAATCTTATGAAGCTGATAAAATAATCTAACTCATAAAATGAACGTTTATTTATATGTATTTTAAATTTTATAATTAAAAGTTAATTAGTTAAGGAGTGCCTGCAATTCTTATAGAAGTCACTTTTGCATATATTTTGTGAGTTGAAAGGGTACCTGTCCCCTTAAGGGTCCTCTCCCCTCACACGAAAAGACCCGCTCGGGGATTTTTTTCTTACGAAGATACTTTTACTTTCGAAACTGGTTTCGAAAATAAAAGTATCTTCGTGAAAAAAAAAAAAATTGAAAAAGTAATCAACGGCGGAAATAAAGATTGATCTCAGCTATCTAATAATAATAAAAAAAAAATCGTTTAAAAATATTAAAATGCAAACGAGATGTTAGAAAAATAATACCCCAGGATTAACATTAGCGAGCGGGTCTTTTCGCGTGAGGGGAGACCCTTAATTTAGACTCGATGAGTTTGTCTAAATTGGATTAGTCCGATTGATTATCGTTGTCATATAGATTATTAAAGAAACTGAAAAGCAACTAAATTAATTCCAATCTAGCTCAATATTGGCTCAAAAATTTTTGAGATGAAGAGAGGAGTAGAAGATTGTGGGAAACGAAATATTATAAAACATCATGAGCAAAAATATCGATGGTAAAATTATGACCACTAGGAATTCAATTCCAGACACCAAAAACTTTTTAAGGAAGCTGGCGTTTCCCATTTTGACAAAAAATTCTGCGAGTATTATTTCTTTCCTCAAATAAGTAATATGAAAAATCCAAGTAGAAATCTCTTGTCAGACGACTCCAATTCCAATTCATCTTGCGTTCTCTTAAAAATAACTAATTACGAAGATGATAAAAATTATTTGGCATCTCTAAGATGTGACAACAGAAATAATATTTTTTTTAATTGTTGGCACGTCAAGATCCGGTAAAATATATTTTTGGAAAAGTTTGGCATGTGTATGTGAGAAGGTTCACTGTCTCTAGCATAGAAGGGCTATAACTTCTTAAATAATTGTGTTAAAGTATTGCAAGAATAATCGTTTTGTCTTTCAAAATTCAATCTTAGTAGAATTTTTATTTAAAGTGAAGGAGTTGGGTAGATGGAGCTCATTTTGATTCCACTGCTATATAGTCGAATTTCCCCCCCTTTTTCAGAAGATGTTTTGACTGTTTTAATATCACTTACAAGGAAGGTCTCCATAAGCACATATTCAGACAAATTTGAAAAAAAAAAAAAAAGGAATATTCTTCTCTTGAGGATATCTATGTTAATGAAAAAATTTCCTGCGGAACCTCGATATAGCGTCCGTAAAAATATAATGAACATTTAATTTTTTGGTGATTTATCGCGGATAGGCGACACAATGAGATAATTAAAAAAAAATACGTTTTTATGATAAATACTCTTCAATGAAAAAACTTTTTCCACTCTTCATACTGAACTCGTTTAAGTAAGTTTAACTTAAATAAATGCATTTATATAACTACTTATTTGTCATATGCATTTATAGTGTATGTATAATAAAATTTAATGATAGTGTTATACGGTATAGAACAAAATTTAAATGGATTAAAATTATTCAAACTCGAAATTTAGGTCCGATTCTGAGAACTGTCAATTCGATCTCGATATTGTTAGTGTCGGAGATAACAAGAGAACAGTGTTTTTGCCGTAGAAACAACGACTTATTCAATATCGGAATGATAACAACAGCGTTCTTAATCGGGCAGTTATTTTTAAAATATACTTAAAACTTATTCAACCGGTGAAACCGTGTAAAATTAAATAACTGCAGAAACACACAAACTTGCATATATAATGTAAGCTTATAGAAATAATAATAAATTACTTCATCGTTTAAGTTAAAATTCATTAAATACTGCTCATTTAAACACTCATTTAACAAGCAATTCTGAAATGCATTAAAATCGCTTGCATTTAGCCAGGAAAAAGTGTTGCTCGTCAAACTGTATGGAGCGTTCGTTTTTTCGTGAAAAATACTCAAAAATATTTTATTACCGCTGTGATTGATTTTCATTTGAAGATTGTTTAAAAGAATGTTATACAAGATCAGAAACATTGGTTTATTGAACAAATTTTAATTTATTATATCAGTTTTTTTCCCTGTATGAAGCTTTCATAACACCATCGTAGTTTAATTCGGCTTGTCTGTCTGTCTATGCTCAAACTCCCGTAAATATACTGGGATTGCATGTACTTTTCGTATGTTATTGATGTTTACTATAGAATGTTCCGTATTGAAAATGAAGTGTGTAGCATTTATATCTCGTTTACAGGGGCACACAAAAGAATTCCGTTACATTATGGTTGGTCTATGGGGAAAAATTCGTTCCCGATGCATTTTAATGATGCTGCAATACTTCAAACATAGTGAAATTAATATGCCTCTCTGAGGTGGACCAAAACATGCTTTCTTGGGAGTATAGAATAAGTAGCGTTTATAATTCGTTTACAAGGACCAAAGAAATTCCATTACATTATGATATGTGGGAAAAAATCGTTTGCAGTGCATTTTGACGATGTTATGATACTTAAACATAATGAAATTAAAAAGTATCACTGAGGCATACTGCAAAATATTTTAAATAGATTAAGGAGTGCGTAGCATTTATCTTCATTTACAGGGATGTTACGAAAGAATTTGGTTACAGGACGGACTAAAGATTTATTTCATTGTAATGAAAAAATGAAATTTCTTAATGATATTCCGTTAGTGTTGGAAAGTGTTTCATATTCCATGCCTGATGCATGATTTTCTGTTCTTGTTTTGTATGTTTTGATACCCATATTAACATATATATAGTATATATATATATAAAACTACGATGGTGTTATCTGCGCTTCATATCGAAAACACATCAAATTGATACAATTAAAATACATTTTAATTTGCTAAATGAATCTGTGTTTGTGATCTTGTATAACACATTTAACCCTTTCCGGCGCGGAGTAAGTCTGTTTGTAAAATGATGAAATAATGGACTGACACCAGAAATAACAAACGAATTCATTAGAAAATATAAACTTGCTTATTTTCAAATACTTAACAAAAGGAAAATTTTAGTTAAATATTCTTGGTGCCGTTTGTCAGTTTTGGAATTAAAATTAGGTGTCCTTTTTTGTGACCACCGCCCGTTAAAGGTTTAAAGTATCAAAGAGGCAGTAAATACAGATTTTAAATGATATTAAAACAGTCAAAACATCTTAATAAATAGAATATTTTTAATACATTCACTGACATAGTACATTCACATTTCTTTAAAACATGGTTTTTGATTACAAATTGCAGATAATTAAAAAATAAATCAGAATTATTCTCATAAATGAAATGAAAGGTTTTTTTTCAAATGATTGTTGCCACAAAAATTAAATACCGCATTATATCCTGCTCAACAATGATTGTATATATATATATATAAAGTACAAAAAGGGAAAAGTAGGACTTCCCCGCTCGAGTTTATCTTATATTTATGATTTAAAAACAAAACTCAAATTCAAAAGTTTAGAAGAAAAAGACACCGTCGATCGACCGAAGCAGTGGCATTTCACGTGTAGAATAAATATATGCTTTTTTTATAATAAATTAAATTGTATTTTCTGTGCATTCAGTTTATTTTTCTTTGTCCCGTGTTTTTCCCGAAGTGGATGAAGTCCTCCTCTAATGCAGTTAAAATACGATTGTTATTATTATTTTTTTTCTCTCATGTGTGTCTTTTGCTATTTTCAATCGGTTTTCACTCTAACTTTGATGGAATCAATGAGACGATATTCTGGCATGACTACTGTTGTTTGCAGACATTTTTATTCTTAATTGTCCTTTAGAAGTTTAAACCTGCATATTAAGAAATATTAGATATTGCTAAAAAAATATTAGAATGCAGTGCGAAATCCTCGCACGGTTCCACTGGTAAATTTAAAATTATAATTAAAACAATTTAAATGAAAAGCTCGTTAATTTCTTCCAGACAATTCATAAAATTTTTTCCTTAAAAAAGTTTAAATATAGTTTCTTCCTTACCATGTCCTAAATAGTACATTTAAACTACATTTAAACTATAATTAATCATTTGAATAAGGTTGTTTAAAGCAGGAAATAAAGTGCTTCTAGTAAATAATTAGCGATAATATATTCTTGTCTAACTAGTAGTTACTAACAGGAACATGTTTTATATCAGTATGCATTTTATGTTGATAAAGAATGAAACAATGAGTGAAAACGAACGGCCTTTTTAACATTAAAAGATTACGTCGTACACACAGACGTCTCTGGTTATGTTTGTGACACATTTTGAATTGCGTCATATTCCAGACATTGTCTAATAAAAATGCATGAGTTGAGTCATAACGAATATAATGCAATGTAACAAGCCTAGAACGGAAGTTAAAGACACAGGCCGTTACACTGGGAAAAAATTGTTGATTTTACAGTATAATACTGTGCGGCAGCGTATTACTGCTTATTTTACTGTTTATTACTGTTAAGTTTACGGTATAATACTGGAAACTGGGGTGCCAGTATCATACTGTAAAATCAACATTTTTTTTTTTTTTTTTTTTTTTTTTTTTGCAGTATAGTGATATCGTTGAGAGACTGCATTTTAAGTTCAAGATGCTACTAAGCAAAATGACTTATTTTAAATTTTAAACAATTATTATTATTATTTTATTACTTTTTATTGTTATTTTATTGTTATTATTATTTTTTTCTTATTTTTTTTTATTTGCGTCATATTCCAGACACTGTCTAATAAAAATGCATGAGTTGAGTCATAACGAATATAATGCAATGTAACAAGCCTAGAACGGAAGCTAAAGACACAGCAGTTAGTGATGTCGTTGAGAGACTCTGCACTTTAAGTTCAAGATGCTACTAAGTAGAAAAATGACTTATTTTAAATTTGACACAATTTTATTATTATTATTATTATTATTATTATTTTATTACCTTTTATTGTTATTTTTATTTTTTTCTTATTTCATTTTTTTTAATTGCGTCATATTCCAGACACTGTCTAATAAAAATGCTTAGTTGAGTCATAATGAAGATAATGCAATGTAACAAGGATACAACGGAAGTTAAAGACACAGCCATTAGTGATGTCGTTGAGAGACTCTGCATTTTAAGTTCAAGATGCTACTAAGCAGAAAAATGACTTATTTTGAATTTTGCACAATTATTAATATTATTAATATTATTTTATTACTTTTTTATTACTTTTTATTGTTATTTTATTATTATTATTGTTATTTTTTACTTATTTTATTTTTGAATTGCGTCGTATTCCAGACACTGTCTAATAAAAATGCTTGAGTTGAGTCATAATGAAGATAATGCAACGTAACAAGCATAGAACGGAAGTTAAAGACACAGCTGTCAGTGATGCCGTCGAGAAAGTCTTCATTCCAAGCTCAAGATTCTACGCAGAAAACTGAATTTTACGCAATTATTATTTTATTATTATTTTATTACTTTTTTATTATATTTTATTGTTTAATTAAATGTACTAATATAGACATCGTATTAGATTCTTTGTTTTAGCGTTCCATGTCAAATTTTTTATGCCTACAAGATAATTTTCATTGCGTAAAACTTTCATGTGTTTAGAGATTAAAAATTTAATAGCATTGCAACATCATTTATATTTTGGCAGTGATTTTAAATATTCAAAATTTTATGTTTTCTTTTAAAAATACTTTATTCATTAAGATTTTGTTAAGAATGTTCAATAAATTTAAGTTTGCTTCTTTTATGACAATCGGTAATAAAAGATTTGCCAACACAAGCAAAACGACCTAGACCTTGAATACTTTTAACTCTTGTGAAATTTGGAGCGAAGACAATAGCGATAAAAATAGATTTTAAATTAAGTATTGAAATCCTAAGTGCGAAAGTTTTGTTGTTTTAAAGAAGTCGCGAAGATGTAATGAATCTTATATGACAATGGACCTTTATTCACATTGCGAAAGATTAAATGATTAGACGCCTTGGCAAAAATTTACTCTGTCATACATACTTATGACAACGAATCATTTTCCGTAATTTTTTATTTATTGATTGTTACATAAATCCAGACAGTCGATAAACAAAATATCTCGTTTCCTCAATGCCTGTATTATAATTATATATTACATTAGTATATCAATTCCATCAGGCATTAGTGGAGAGCAAAACGTCAGACTGTGCCTAGATTTTTTTTAAGCAACTAAATCTGTGTTTTTAATTGAATGCTGATAAAGTATGTTTTTAAAGAGAGTATTAAATGTTTTTAGAAAAAGAAAAAACAAATACTATGTTTTAAAGTAAAAATAATATGAAAAGATACTGCTATACAAGTGTTACTCTCCACACAATATACTATGCTAATGCCTGATGGAATTGGTATATTAATGTAATATATGATTACATAAATGTTGAAATCTAAAGGGCGTTCTAGTCTCAAATATATCACAGAAATCTCATGTATGTAAACGTATCTTTCCAGCAAAATTTCATTTTAGAATACAAAGTACTTTTACTAACTGATGGGCATAATGAATGATTTTGATACTCGAATGAAACATTCGGGAATGCGCAAAAGCATAGTGGTCAACTTCTGCATTCTTTTTAATCAATTAAAACAGGAAATTTTGCAAAAGAAAACTTTTTCTTGTTTTCTTTTTTATTATAAAATTTCTAATTTTAATTTATTAAAAAGAATACGGAAGTTGACCACTATGCTTTTGCGCATGCACAAATATTTCATTTGAATATCAAAATTATTCATTATGCTCATCACTATTTTTACTGCTTAATAAAAGTAAAAAAAAAAAAATCTATCAAATGTAAAAGAAAATATCATTTTCAGCAACATTTTACTTAAGAAAGATTAGATGATTACGCTGTTAAAAGTAAGGCTTCTTCAGATTTCTTTTTCTTTCCGGTACATCGGTCGGGAGAGGTTTCTAAATCCTCATACATATGCAATTAATTTCATGCAGATTTTACGGAAATCGTGCTTAGATTAACATTATGAAAAGGATAAACAAAACCTAAATAGGTCTTTTTTAGAAAAATGACTTGTTTTCTAGTATTTAATTTATGTCAGCCTAATTCTGTTTCAACAATATTTTACTTTTTCTGATCTAGTTTATTTAGTTTTTTGCACCATGTTTAGATAATAGTAAATAATACAGTAGGCTTTATAAATTGGGCAACAAAGAGTAAAAATTTACAGCTGTACAACGCTTTAATTTAACAAAACTTTGCTAATGAATCCTCAAACATTTTCAAAATCACATTCTACTTTTGAATTAAATAAACTGTAATTTAATATATATATATATATATATTATTTAAACACGAGAAATGTCATTTTAAACACACACACACTCACAAAATAAAATTAGGTACAAAAAATGAAAAATTATCGAGCAGATCGTAATCAGTATTAGATACCGATATCAAATACAGTGAAACATCTAATTAGAGGACATCTCGGGACCCTAGATTTTGCCCGCTTTTCGTAGGAGGCTTTTGAGAGGTAAAAATATATAAATACTCGTGTGTAGGTGTTGCGAATTGGAACAGTTTTCAGTAAATAGAGGTGTCCGCTATGCTTGAGTGTCCGTTATGGAGGTTTTACTGTAGTAGGAAATACGCTAAAACCTCTATAATGGACACCTCTGTTTAGCGAACATTTTTGTCAATCGTCCAATAATATTTGTATATTTGTATCTCTGAAAAAAATGAACAACTCCGGATAGTGGATAATTCTGTGATCTTAGTATTCGCTTTTCAGAGGTTTTACTGTTTATGAATTTTATGGCATAACTAATATGTTTATACATTTACTTTGCATGTAATAATTCTATTTATGAATTCCCCCAGATTTTAATTATCAAAATTTTAAAGAAATATTTGTTAAAATCTTTTTGTCCGATCTTGTTCATAAGTTTAAGCAAAAATATGCTGCAGCCACAAGAATCTTCATAAATCTTAAAAGTAAATACTCGTTACAAAAGTTTGTTATACCTTGAAATATCTCAGCGAGTAGTGTTTTTACTGTTATATAGCTAAGAAATCAATATTCATGCTGAATCATGCTTGGCATTGAAACTGGAAGGAAGAAGAATTATGTAATAACTGCACACACCCATGTTTATAAAGACCACACAAGACAAAAGACTAATAAAAAGGAATTTACGATTTCCGTAACTGTAATGGCTTTGACTTAACGTTTACATATTTTACGAGAGCACTTTGATAAGTTCTCGGCCTAACACAGAAATGGAACAAGTATGACCAAATGACAATATTGTTTGTAAAGTATGATCCTTTAGATGACATGCCGCCGAGTTTCAGACGCGTGAGTTTATTGGTTATTGCTGGGCGATAAAGTAAAGTAAACAGGTTTTGACATTTTCGAGAAATGGAAAAAAATTGAAGTTCGAGCTGTCATGAAATACTTTGTTAAAAACTATTTAACCCCCACGAACATACAAAAAGAGTTACAGTCTATCTTAAAGGATTCTTATCCTTCATATTCGACGATAAAAAAAAAAGTGGCCTGCTGAATTTACACATGGTAGGAAATCAATTCACGATGATGAACGCTCAGGAAGGCCCGAAACCGCTACGACCGACGAAATCGTCTCAAAAATTCATAATGCCGTATTGAATGATCGGCGATTGAAGATATGCGAGCTGGCTGACATAGCAGCAAACATCTTGATAGACCGTGTCCACCAGATTTTACAAGATGTTTTGGGTATGAAAAAGCGTTTTGCTCGATGAGTGCCGCTCTTGTTGAACATCGACCAAAAACGACAAAGAATGAACATTTCTCAAGAGTCTTCTGAAATATATTGGGCTGCAAGCTGAAAAATAAAATGAAATATTGTCAAAAATCTTATATTTTCTTTTTCAGGCCGGGCACTTTTTGAACCACCCTCGTACAGGGCTGTACTAAAGAATTCACACACAAAAGTGTATCTTAAATGTATTGAGTTGCAAGGGGACTACATTGAAAAAATAATATGAAATTAAGTCAAAAATCTTGTGTTTTCACTGTCAGGCCGAGAACTTATCAAAGAACGCTCGTAGCTCAGTTAGGGCTTGCTAGCGAAATGAGTAAAGATTGTGGTTGTTTTAAAAGTTTTTCCTTCAAATCGAAAATTACCAAAACATACTGGGAGACTCCAAAAACCCTACTCAAAATACCCTGTAAAAAAATCTACTGATTTAACAGATAATAAAAACTGTCAGCCAGGTTGACAGTAAAAAACTGTTTATTTTATGAAAACAAATCTGTATTTATTACGAACTTAAGGACAAAATCTGTTAAAATAGTAGAAAGTTCGCAATAAATACATGTTATTTCCGTAAAATAAACTGTCTTTTACTGGCGTCCTGGCTGACAGTTTTCTTCTGTAAAATCAAGTTTCTTTTCTTTTGTACAGTGTACATTAACTTATTTCTTCTTTAACTCTATGTTCAAATACCACTCGAATGCATTAAATGGGAGAAAGTCAACTAAATGAAAAAAAAAAAAAAATCAAAGAACTATGAGGAATTCAAACATATGTTGTTAAATAAATGCTCAGATTTTTCTAAATAATTTTTCAGACAGCAAAAAGCTTAACTGCGAAAATAAAATTATTCAGTTTCTTCTGAAATAATATGAAGAGTACCTTTTATTTACAAACGTTAAAAAAATTTAATGAACATTGCCATCCCCATGTAAAAAGCTTTAACACTTTTAGTGAATAAGATTGAATCGTACATTTTTCATTAATTTCACGTCAGAATAGTCTAATTAAATGTCTGGACATTAAATTTTGTCTCCAGGTATTTTCAAATTCGTTGTCATACCTTCCCACCCATTCTGATTATTCATGTACAATTAAAGATTTTCTTTCACTAATATAGAAAAAGATTCATACATGACGTTTTGTTACAGCGCTTGACAAATCCGCAGTTCTCCAAGTTATAATTCAAGACCAAATAACCAGCGCTGTAGTTGTAAAAAAAGCATAGAGGGTATTAGCCGTATACAGAGAGTAAATGCGGGAGAGTATATGCTTATAGCTTTACTAGAGAATCAGATGATATACGAATTTTTTTTTAAAAATCCGGAAGCATCGGCGTATGCCATCTTGTACCCCCCCACTACATCCCTGCAAATAAAACCGCCATACAGTATGTACTTTTTTATCGCTGCACAATAGCTAATTCCTAAACTGTTAGTTTTAGAGGTATATTTCAAATTGCAAAAATGTTTCCAACGCTGTTCTCCGTCATGTTAAAATTTATTTGCGCCAACAAAGTTATTTTCGTAATTTTTACTAAAAATAATTATTTTTACATAAATTACTTCTTCTAAGATGTTGGAGAACATCATTTAGAACTTTTTTTCCAACTGGAAGCACACATTTCAAACTAATAGTTTATGAATTAAGTGTTGGGCAGTCGCTATATCAATGTCATTAACGCCCTAGAATTCCTTGTAAATTTTGCAGAAAATGCGCAAAATATCCCGAAATTTCATTGATAGCACTAATATCTTTAAATTCGCCATAAACTCTCTAACTTCTTGGTAGATAGTAGAATACAAGATTTATGAATATAAAGTTTGTTCTCAGTATATCTCCTGTGCATTTTTCATACATATTAAAATCTGCGTCTCTACAATCCATTAAGGATCATGGCCTACAGTGCCCAGCACTGTTTTCTTGACCATAGGCTCTGAGGTGCTATACAGCATATGTCCCGGCAAGGTGGTCAGCCTAATGCGGGAACCTCAGTGTTTAGATCCCAAGCAAGCCTGGTACCCATTTTATCAACCCCGTAAAGATGAAAAGTTGAGTGAACTTTGCTCAGTACGCAGCCCGTAATCGAACTGGGAACCTGTAGCGTGGTAGACAGGCACGCTGACCACTACGCTACTGGGCTTTACCGTACATATTAGCAGAGTAAAATACAATTAGAGAAAAAACGCAACATTCGCACATAAATGCAGCGCTCGAAAAAAAGTGTGTTACACTGAGCACGAATACTTCAAATTTCATAAAGATATCGCACAAAATTAATATGATAATGATAAAATCGCATAAAATCACAGTAATAGTTTTATATGAACATGTAAAAATGCAAAATATGCAATTTATAAGCCATTTCATGATTTTAATGGCCTTGATAAACAAAAAACAAATATCTTTATCGCCCTTCATAGCTCAGGTTAGCTACAGTCTTTAACAGATGGCATCCACACAATAGAGGTCAGTTCCATTTGAAATAACATAGCAGGCCATTTTTAATCACATAAACTAAAGAGTGAGCTTTCACGTCAAAAAATTTCTGTGCTGTAATGACCAGAACAAAACGTGAGCCAAGTCTGGAAATTCCATTCTTTTTTCAAAATGCGGAAGAGATTCGGAAGATGGATAGTCCAGTGTGTTAATAAAAGGAATATTCAGCGCTTTTTTTGGTGGAAATGAGAAAATAGCATAAGAAAGCAAAGAAAATGATTGAAATGGGAAAATGACCTAATTGGCAATAAGAATGACAAAATGTTACGATAATTGAAATAAAAAAATACTAAGAAGTAATAACAATAAATGGAATCATCTAGAGTAGTTTTCAAGGTGGGAGGTGCGTCTCTCTGGGAAACCGCTAGAGGTTCATGCGCGAAAACTTTCCAGTTTGCTTTAAATTAAGTTGAACATTGATAAAGCTTGCAATTTGAGTTAAAAAAATTTTCTAATTAAAGTTAAGCATTGATAATCTATGTTTCGTATTTTAATTAGAGTATGTTTTATATCTTCAATTTTGCATATAAACTGAAAATATGGTTAAACATAAAACATTCTTTTAATCTTAATGCTTCCAGAACGTTTTATCTCTGATTTTTCTCTTTCCTCTAGATATTCAAAATAGCGATGTTTTGATTATGCGTTTTTCCCACATAAGGGATTTATATATACCAACAGAGCAACGGAAAATTACTACATGAAATATGTTTGCCTTTCATTGTTACATATTAACTTAATTCACTGTCGACAGGGGAAGCTTGTGAAGATTTTGGAAACTCAGGGAAGCCACAACAGCAAAAGATTTGAAAATGAGAGATAATATCATATTGGATTCTGGATTAGGCAAATAAAGTTTCGAGAATTGGTAAGAAAAACACCCGTTGCTTTTATTTATTTATTTATTTATTTATTTATTATTTTTTTTTTATGGAAGTGAGAATATGCCGCTGAATGGCGAATGATAGAACAAAGAAAATTGCCATAACTATTTTGACAAATCATTAATTTGCTAAAAACGTATTTCGACAGATCAATAATACATTGATAAACATATTGAATCGAACTTAATATATGATACGTTGAGTTCATGAGAAGAAAAATCTTCTTTTGCTGGAAATGAATATCCCAATAAATATTAAATTTACTTTCAAAATAACATGATCCATTTAAAATACACGATTCAATTTACTATGTCAGATTTTATGGGTTGATAAAAGTTTAGTGAGTTGGTGCGAGAAGTACATCCATTGATTTTCAACAGAAATGAGAAATAATAACTATAAAATATCAATGCGAATAATGAAACCAAAATTTACTATGATAATCCATAGATTTACTGTCACAATAACGTGATACGTTCAGGGTTCCTAAATGGTCAGCTTTTTAAATTGCAGTATTTTCTGAAAAAATATTTTGTGGTAGGTTTCTACAACATTTGCAATAGAAATAAACTTCGTGGTTGGTTTCTACAAAATTTGCAAAAAAAATCTGACAAGAATTTTTTTTTTGGTAAATTGGTATTCAAAAAGAAAATACGGATGCTTCCGCACAGTGGGCACCTCTATTTAGCGAACGATTTTTTCAATCCACTATACATATTTGTATACATATTTGTATACTTTTATATACAAATACATATACATATTTGTATACTTTTACCTCTGAAAAGCGGAACCCTCCGAATGACGGAAAAATTCAAAATTTCACTTTTTTCTTTATTTGATAATTTATGGATACATTTCATAACAATTTTGAGCTCCATCTTTCAGGTTTTTATTTTTATTTTCTTTTTTCCCTCCAATCTGTTATATATTCTCTTATTCTCTTTAAATTCTCTTTATATCTTTATTTACTTTTTTCTCTACACAATTCAGAATATTATTTAAACAGGTACATGTTCATTTTTCATTATTTAATATCCCTCCCCCCCCCCCCCCAATTGTTGTATGATGTTTCTATGATGTTTTTAATGGTTATATATATATATAAGATTCATGTCCGTTTTAGTATTATTTTATATTCACATTACCGGAGTATATAAAAAAAAATTCCCAGATAAAAGCGTAAGTAAATTCTAGTTCGAAAAAAGTGCGCTAAATGAAACACGAATTCTTCAGATTTTGAAAAGATATATGAACAAATTCATATGACTTATGATGTGGGAGCATTTCATTAATGAACGTATGAAAACATAAAGAGATCGATTTGAAAATAATTTCATGACTTCAATAGCCTTCCACCAACAAAAGCTAAATCTCTTGATCGACCTTCACATCTCAGGTTAGCTCCAGTCTTTAACACACGACATCCACACAATAGAGGTCAGTTCCATTCGAAATAACATAGCAGGCCATTTTTAATCACATAAACTAAAGAGTGAGCTTTCACGTCAATGTTTCGGTGTTGTAATGACCGGAACCAAGTCTGAAAATTCTATTTTCTTCAAAATGCGGAAGAGATTCGAGAGACGGATAAAGTCCAGTGAGTTAATGAGAAGGGCATCTATCGCCTTTTTGATGGAAATGAGAGAAATGCCACCCACAAAAATATGATTATTCCGCGTGAATTGTTCTTGTACGGTAGTTTATGTTTTTGAATGCTTAAGTTATTCATTGTTTTTCTTTGAACCTGCATTGTTTTGCCGATATGGATCGCTGAGCAAAGTGCGAACTACATATGACTATATTGTATGAGCTTGCTAAAAGTTCTAAAATTCGTTCAGTTGCTGGTCAGGTAACAGGACACATCTGATCAGTATTAAGTACATTAGAAGGAATCTGATTACATTTTGTGAGAACTGATTATCTCACTTATACAATGAAAGAAGTACAAAGGTCTGATTTTGAAATTTGTTTTCGTTTTAGATACGTTTCATAACGATGAGAAATTTGTGAGCAATTTGAAACGAAAGTGACAGAGAGAACAGAGAACGGTCACCCGAGTGGCTGAAACATTAGTTTTACAAACGGATATGATACTTTAGCCCGGCAGGAAGATCACTTATATTATGCTTTACAATTTTGAAAATATTTACGAAAACTGACAAATTAATAGGTGTTTACAAAATATTTACAAAGTCAACTATCCCATAAATTTGACAACAAAATAATAAAAATAAAATGTGTTAAAAAGGAAAGAAAAAAAGACATTTAGATAGTCTGGTCTATTGTCAATAAATAGCAGTATATAATAACAGTGTGAACAAGATACCATAATTAATAAGATTGTCAAATATACTATAATAGTATTTGTAATAACCGTTGTAAAAGATAGAACAAAATAAAATTTATCATCATAGAAAATGTATCAATATTTAGTATTACATGTTATTTGTTTATTTTAAAGAATAATGATACATTCAATTGCTGAAATAATTTCATAATAGATTTTGTTTGATTAATTTATAAATAAGTAGTATAAGTTTAAAGTTTTGGAATTAGCGATGTGTTTGTTATATTTGAAAAGGTTCGGCATTTACAGACAATTTTGACAAACGTGTAGTGTAATAGATTACCGTTTGAACCCCATTGGCGTTCGTATGTATGCGGTTTTTTTATTTTGTGTAGTCCTTGTCTAGTGTGTTTTGTCCTATTTCCATGTCCAATAAAAAAATAGAAAACTGTATATTTAAATTATGTAACTACTTTGTTGATAAAATTGTAGATGTATCTGCTCGTTTCATATGTAGCAAATAATGTCGCCAGCCAGTTAATATATTTTGAGAAATAACTTTGATTAAAGATGATGTACTATATGGTACTGAATTGTAGTATTACGGGACATAATTTTAACAACATTGTATTCGGATAAATTATCTGCTCTTTCATTACGTGTTTCTCCCGAATGTTCATTTAACGAGGTTATTATCAGTTTAAGTTCTCGATGTTTAATTATATATGATTGAATATTTGTTATTATAAGATATTTAGATTTCAATTGCTGTGGTGATAAACGCCAGTGACAGGAAAACAATTTGAAGATATTTCAACAGTTACGGATTCTGGATGAATTATCACAGATTTTAACCTACGATTACGGCAATACAAAGATTGATTATTGCATTTTACTGTTAATCGCAAGACATGTAACAGACCTTTAGTGTTCAGCTTTTCTTGTCAAAGACCGATTACTGAAAATTCGTAACTGTTGCCATACCTGGATATGTATACTAAATAACAGTATTTATTTTTACCTTGGGCTGATCATAAAAATGTTATGAAATTTGATATGTGTTTGAATAGGAATTTCGAAATTTATTGACACTTTAAATAGGTATTCTAAAGGCGAGAGTAAAACAGAAATAGCAAAAATAGAATATGTAAGCAATAATCTGTATTTAGTATGTTTAATCTGGGGGAAATATAAAAATTAAACGGAAATATTAATTTGTTAGGACTTTTTTTTTGATAGTTTTATAAAGATAAGAAATTTAATAAAAACCAGAAACAGTTGCAATAGGATTAGAAGATATTACTGCAAATAACTGCAATTTCATTTAGCCTAGAATAAAAAACAAAAACAAGAGCAAACAAGAACGAAAAATTATGCGTCCGGCATAGATTATGAAACACTTTCCATCACATTCAGAATACTGTAACAAAACTTCATAGTTTATTAAGGTGAAAGATAATGTATAAATAAAGAATTTGGGAAACAAATAATGCTTTTGAAAACCTAATTTCTGCAAATACCATATATAATCGGAAAAGTATCCTAATTATTTTGTGTAACCCTGTATATAGTGCTCTTAGACAGTATTGTAACGGAATTCTTTTAACTGTCCCTATAGAATTTATACACACCAAGTAATAATTAAAAAATAAATTAAAAAACCCGTACTACAACTGAAAGCGTATTTCCATCAATTATTGTTCATAGGCAGCACTGTAGCCAAATTCTTTTGTGTAGCCCAGTAAATGAACGATAAATTCTGTGCACACCATATTCTACAGTTAGCGCTTTGTAGTACACGTCAGTGATATATATAAATTTCAATATGTTTAAAATAGTGTACTATCATTAAAATACCCCGCAAACGATTTTTCCACATAGACCATAATGTATCGAAATTCTTTTGAACATCCTTGTAAACAAACCGTAAATGTTACACACTTCATTTTTAATACCGAACATGCCATTGTAAATCCTAATAATATATATAAATTCCATGGTAATCTGACTATATTTATGCGAGTTAGAGCACGGATAGACGGCAGACAGACAGACAAATCCGAATTCATAAACACTTTTGAACTATGTGGGAAAGTGCTAAAAAAACGAACGGAATATCAAAAATCATCTATTTTTCTTTTTGGTGTTTCACCAAAAGAAACATAAAAAATCTAGGACTTATTTATAGACCATACTAAAAATATATGTATCTAATCTTGAATCGGTAAAAAAAAAGACAGTGTCTCTATTAAGTAAGATACAAAATTATTTCGTAATACAGTCTTTCAGAAATTACATTTCTATGGGATTTGTTTTAATCATGAAAAGGGAATTTCTATAATTACTTATGATGGCTACAAAATAAAAGTTTATTAGTGGTTTAAATAAAAATACAAGTACAATAAGTATCATCCTGCTATGATAGCCAGAGATAATAAATAATTTTATTGAGAACGGGATATCGTACAGATTTATAGCTTTAGACATAAAATGTCGAATGAAATAATAATAAAAAAGGGCATGGATTATGTGTGTGTTTTCTGAAATAGATTTGGGAACACGTAATGGTAGTTTTATTGATCCCTCTTTCTTTTTCTATGCAGCTAGTCATTGCTTTATTTTAGAGCAGTTATTTTGTATTGTCATATCATTTGTCTAATGCAATTCTTCTTATCCGGCGTGTCCAGTTAGATAAGTATTTCGTATGTGCGCTTCAGGTGTGTCGCGGAAACATTAAATTGCTTTTAAGATTTTTAATGACTCTCTTAGAATGCATTTTGTGTTTAATTTATTTTTAATTTCCTTACCTGACCAACTTATCTAAACGATAGCCTGATTCTTTCTATACAAGCACATATGAAAGCACAGGGATGTCCAAACTTTTAGCTACTTCTGACCGCGTTTGAGGCGAAAAAATTGAAGCGTTGACATAGAAAGGAGAGTAAGTGCCAAAAAATCCATTTTTCTATTTTTTCGTTGATAAAAAAGTAAATACCAAGGTCAATTGCATAGGAAAGAGAGTAAGTCCATATCCTGTCCATACAGAGTAAGTCCATAGTTAAAGAATTTATTTTCTGAAATATAAACTATTCAAACAGTGTTTTGCCTCTTTATCAAATAGTAAATACCAAGACCAATAGCATGAGAAAGAGAGTAAGTCCATATCCTGTCCATAGAAAGTAAGTCCATAGTTAAATAAAGAATTTATTTTCTGAAATCGAAACTATTCAAACAGTTTTTTGCCTCTCCTGTAAAATTTCATTTTTGGCACTTACTCCCCTTCCCATGTCAACGCCTCAATTGTTTAGGGCTGTATATAAAGGGAATGTTTTTATCCAGCCGCAAATACATTGTAATAATAATTAACGATAGATGTTATAAATGTTAGAAAATGTATAATATTCAATGCTATGAAAATGCAGAAATATAAAAGAAAATAGTGTTTGAAGTCCTTTCATTCACAAATGCTTTTCAAAATACTGAGCGCATCAGCCAGAACATTGAGAGTAGCCACGTAATGTTGTGCTGATTCTTCTGATATAGTCAAAGTATTTGCAACTCTTCTTGGAATGGAAGGTAAAGTTTCTTAAGAAGTGGCCGAATGTCATACGTCACACAAGTTCAGTTCTCAAGTATTGCTCCATTATGCAGTGAATTATAGTAATAACAGCGCGTTAATAAAATCATTATCATGTTCCACAAAAAATCCTAGTACAATTTAGGCTTTCTGTGATGAAGCATTGACATTTTTAGAAGATCCCATTCTCGCAGGAACTAAAAATCTAACAAAAACCCCTCTACTTTAAAATATAAATATTTATTTTCTGTCAGGCAGAGAATCTGCATACGGCTCGCTTGTTGGAGAGCCTTGGTCTTAGATATCTGCGCGATGGTTTTTAATTTAAACTGTGATTCTTGTCTTTGATGTCTGAGATATTGCCGATATTTCCCACCGGAGTAATATACACGAGGTGTTTAACGTATCCCCACAGACATAATGATAATTAAAAATAAATACGACCACAACCGTTAGTCCATCTGTTCGGGAATTCGTCTTTTGCTCATAAATTTACAAAAAATTGTTTGCTTAAAAACATTTTGCTTACAAATGAAACTTTATGTATTGTTGTTACATGTACAAACAACATAACTTAGTTACCATAAATATCAAGTGTTGATATTGTTGATATTATATCCTTTGACACACTTATGTGTCAAAGAAGAAAGCTAAATAAGGGTGTTTTTTCGCATTTCGGTAATGCTACATGGCATTATGTTATTTAAGTAACATATATCTTGGCAAATAATAAAAAGATAGTAGTGGAAAACATGTTTATTTTTATAATATATATATATATATATATATATATATTATTTGAAATTGTATTTCTACTAATAGAAATTGTTTTTTTAACTAGGCATTTATGGTTAATTTTTAACTGTTAACTAAGCATTCAACTGAACAGTGCTGTCTATAACCCACATACCAGAACACGAAGACGACAAGTGCGCAGCATCCTACAATTCATACGCCACTACAGTCATCTCTTACCTCTTTTTCTTTTTTCAGTATAACTAGAGTGCTTTGACTTCTCAGAATAGGGGTTTACGCAGTTTACGCACAAAACGTAAGCTCGGGTTTTTAGTTTATTTTCCCAAACTCACAATATTCACTTGGACAAATTTTAGACAAGTAAACAAACATTAGCTGGCGAAAATTTCAGATCTGCCAAATTTGTTTTCTCAAAAATATCATCAAACAATCAAATGTCAGTACGTATGTCAATAATCTGATTAATAAAGGTACTTTATTGGAAGATAAACAGACAGGGACAGTAATGGGACTTCCGCAAATATATAATTTTATTTCGCATTAAAGGACTCGAATGAACCAAAATAAGTATAACATTATTCAAAAGTTTAACCAATTTTCTATACAATGAGGTTTGGGTTATTTTGCTTCATGGAATTCTTTTAACTGAAATACGCAATACAAGTTCTTAAAAAAAAGCGTCGAAATATTCAACAAAATATAACAAGAAAGAAAAATAATGAGTCAGGCATAGATTATAAACGCTTTCCAACATATTCAGAATATTGTAACAAAACTCCTCCGTTTATTAAGATGAAAGATGATATCTAAGTAAACAATTTGTAAAACGCATAAAACATTTGAAAACTCAATTCCGGAAATTAATTACCATCTATAGTCGGCAGAGAATTCTTTTGTGAATCTCTGTATGTGATCTATAGATTTATATATATATACTACATACAATGCTAAAATTTAGTTCCGTTAGGAAACACATAACATAGTTGAAAATTCCCCTTCAGCAATTTTCGTCAATAAACGGAAATGTATTCGAATTATTTTGTGCAGCCCTGTATATGATCTATAGAATTTATACACACCAAGTAATATGCAAAAAATTAGTTAAATTTAAAAACGCACACCACAAGTGAAAATGCACTTTCAGCAATTATCGCTCATAGACAGTACTGTAACTGAATTATTTTGTGTGTGCCTGTGAAGGAATGATAAATGCTATGCACACCCTGTTCTACAGTAAGCATCCTGTTGTGCAAGTCCGTGTATATCAATTTTAATTTGTTTGAAATAGTGTAACATCACCAAAATACATTGCAATCGATTTTTCCTCATAGACAGTAATGTAAACGGCATTCTTTTGAGAATCACTGTAAAGAAATTATCAATGCTATACACTTCATTTTCAATACCGAACATACCATATCAATAACATATCTCAACTGCATGGCAACCCGAGTATATGTACGAGAGATACAGCACACGGACAGGCAAACCAAATTCATAAACACTTTTCAACTATGTTGGAAAGTGTTAAAAAAAGAGACAAACACACGTTCATTTTAAACTAACTATCTATACAACTTACTGTTATTTTTTCGATTTAAGACTTATACGGACATAAAGATTATATGTTCAGCAGTACAAAACTATTTTCAACTGTTAGTTATTTATAAGTGATGAGATAGTTATTTTAAGTAGAGTATTAAATTTTTATGAAATCATTGCGCGAAAATATACGGCTTATCTACACTTGTCACTTATAAAGAAAATCTTTTGTACTCTACATTTTTTTTTTTTTTTTTTTACTATTTCCAGTCGATTTGTCTGCGAATAAAACATATGGCACCTATGCCAGTTTCATTCAGCCTCAACTTGAAATGTAAGGTGTAAATGAACTCGTAACATTTTTTGTTTCCAATCCAAAATGAATGCTGTCGCAATTTTTTCTTTAGATTGAATCTTACGGTATTTTGGATGATGGGAACTGCAATTTTAACCATTGTCGTCCTTTCACAGTCGCTGTCTTTGGTATGATGCTATGAAAGAACGGAAAACCTCCATTGTGGCAATCCATTTTCTCATTTTTTCAGAGTAGCACCTTTTGCGCCTCAACACCTTCAATTAAACTCACAATGTAAAATGATATGTGGAAGTCTTAGATCTGCTTTTAAGTCCACTGCTATGTGAACAGAGTAAATTTAGGATAAAGGAGAATATTATATCTTTTACTTGGGAAGAAGTATAGGGTGACTTTTATTTATACAACACATTATTTTTTTATTCTTCGGTATCTGCAGTTGTTATTTCAAAAGATGAAAGGCATTTGCGGATGTTTTGGATAACAGTTAATGCAGTTTAACCCTTTTGTTAACGGTTTCAGAAACCGCTGTATTTTTCAATTTTCGTAGTTTAACACGTTGACCGCCAGAGATAGTGACGAAATGGTTTTTTTGCCAGACATTTACAAATTGGTTTCTAATAGTGTTTATCCAATCAGTTCACAATTCCCAATCGTGGCAATGTTTGTTAATTTTATACAAAGTGGCAATTTTATACATTGTTAATTAAAAAATATCAAATTTTAGTTATTTTTACACGTTAAACGCCTGACTAAAATCCCCAAACATACCTCGAGGGGACAGGATTCTTCTTTTAAATACATGGTATTATAAATTATCAACAGTCCTGTTTCATGGCAATACATTGTCTTCAATGAAAATATTGATGGCACACGTATTTGTGTAGTATAACGCCCCGAGAAATATTTCTGGCACACATATATGTGTGCCATGACAGTCAATGTGTTAACTTGTAGCTTCCATTTTAACTATATACACTAGTGAAATTTTGTTTCGTTTTGAGCCCTAGTATTATCCTGAGAGATTTCTGAATAGATGAATTTTGATTATAAATATCCTGCAGATAAAGCTTAGTATAGAAACATCATGTGAGTTCATTGAATCTTTTATTCATCTTTCGATGAAGCGGTCTCAGAGATCGCTCACAGTAGTTATGCAACAATTTCTATCACAGTGATGAAGGATTAAGTAAAATACAGTAAAGCCTGTAATATACAAACATGTGTCTAACGGAAAGGTGCTTTAAAGGGAGAAAAATCATAGTCCTGGCGACAAAAATACAATACAATTACAAAAGAAAATTGTGTATCAGCTAAGATGGAAACCTGTTTAAAACAGAAAAATTTTCCTGTCCCGTTTAATTCCATGTTAACAGGTTTTACTGTATCATTTTTATTTTAAATTTGAATTTTTATTTGAATAACATTTAAAGGAATTAGAAAGAAAATTACCATTTTGAAAAATATGAACTTGAAACTATCGGAAATACATACTTCATCTCAACATTTTAAGAATGTAAACTGTAAGAATGTAACTTTAACCCAAAATAGAGTTGTGTACGGGTCGGCTTGTATCCGAAACGAACCCGAAATTTATGCTTAAAGGCAACACGAAACCCGACCCGAATCCGACAAAAAAGATTTCGTTAATCTAAAACCCGACCCAAACCCAAAATATTCAAATTCGAACCTGACCCGAACCCGAAGTGAAAGAAAACTAATCCATATTTTAATACAGTTATTAAAAGAAAAAATTCTAAAATTATATCTCTAACAGAAATTTAATCTTTTTTGTATAAAAATTAACACATTTACACTCATTAATAATCAAATTTATAATTTTTCTATTTGAAAAATATTCAGGACTTTCTTTTGAAAAATCGGACCAACCCGGACCCGGCACGAAACAGTCAGAACTTAACCCGAAACCGGCCCAAACCAGAAACATTTAAAGTCAACCCGATCCGAACTCGACCTGCAACGAAAAGATTAGCGTCAACCCGATCTGTTCGGCTGAAATCAGGTTACCCGACCCGATGCAGGGCTGTAACCCAAAAGACAAGCTCGACTGCACGCACATAATAGAAAAAAAAATTTTTTTTGAAGTGTTTTTCCAAAGCAGAAAACGTGTTAGAATTTACGCATATTGGATAGAAGGACGATCAAGGTAACATAGAGAAGTAAAAAAATTTCTAATTTTTGCTGACAAAAGTTAAGTGGAGAGACATAAAAAAAGATACATACGGTAAATAAGTCAATTTAAAATTATCAAATTTAATCAACAGACATCACTTGATGCAAACTGTAATTATTGGTGCAAAATCAAAATAACGACAAAAGTTATAATAGATACCTTGTTGACTAAAATATTTTTCTACTTCCAAATATTACGTGATTATTAATGAAATATGTTATTTTTGAATATTATTTTAAAAAGAAAACCTTCTGTCATATAATTTTAGATACTTCTTCACCCGTTATAACTTACAAGATTTCATTTATTTTGAATTTTAGGATAATAAAAGTAAAGTACACCCATGTTGCATACACACCTTAGAATTTTCAGAAATTATGACATCACTATTTCAGATTAGAAAATTTTGTCTAATACTTTTTCTTAAGATAAATATATTTCTGAGCTTAATCGCTAAATTTGCAACATTTATCTGCAGTTAAATAAAGCGAAAAATTCTATTCGAAAATTGGGCTAGAACTATCTGTATCCTGAGTACTATGTGACATTTTTAAATACTTTGTTTGGAAAATGCAACTTTATTAAAATTTATCTTCATTTTATATGTATTCATCCATGCATCCGTCAACTTAAGTAAAAAAAAATCTTGATAAATTAATATCTTAACTTGAAAAATTGCATCTTTAACAAGTTTTAAACTGATCTTCTGGTACAAACTTAAATCAGTAGAAGATCCATTGCCGCGGGGAAAACAAATTCATGGGCATAAAAGAATAAGGAAATCTTTACAAACAAAAACATATTAATTAATAGTTTACATGTCTTTTTTCAGTTGAAGCGTGCATAATAACAATGATTAGCCGAGTTCTTTGGAAACATTCTCGCTTTCTTCTTCATCGACAGAGACAATATTTCACAGTTAAACGACACTAATCCGCCTTAAATCCGTTAATAGCAACTGATGGTCTCTGGGAATAAGTTTCTTCTGTGAATGACATGAAATGCATCCTGATGATAGCAATAGCCTGTAGTACACGATGCAGAACAAAAAACATTTTGTTTTGAACTTTTATGAAAACTTGTTTAACAGGATTCTAATGTAATAATTTATAACCATATCAAAATAAATTGGAGTATTGTGAATTACAAATGTAAATAAATGTAAGTGGAAATTGTTTCTCTCTTTTAACTCTGATAAATTATGTTGACTGTGATAAGTTTTGTGGACTCATCTTATCACAGTCAACATAATTTATCACAGTTAAAAGAGAGAAACAATTTTCACTTACATTTATTTACATTTGAAATTCACAATACTCCAGATTTAATTTGATATGGTTATAAATTATTAGATTACAATCCTGTTAAACAAGTTTTCATAAAAGTTTACAACAAAATGTTTTTTGTTCTGCATCGTGTACTACAGGCTCAAATTATTTTGAATATTGTGAATTACATATGTAACTGGGAATTGTTTCTTTCTTTTAACTGTGATGCATTATGTTAGAATAGATGTCTAATGCAATGTCTTAAATAAAAAAAATATATAAATAAAAACAGAGGCAAAAAATGAATTGGAGATCAGTTGGACCTGAGCCATATTTTCAGTACAGACTTTCAAACTAATTTCATCATGGAAATTTATTGTTCACTCCATATTTTAACGTCATCAGAGATGAAGGATGATAACTTGAATCGAATAAATATATCCCTATGATGTATAGAACAATTTTTTTCAGAAAGTTCTTATTTAATTGTGAATTCAGAAAGTATTTATTAAGTTACCAAAACAACTTAATACAAATCAATAAATCTATTTACAAGCTTTTAAGGCAGCTTGTGAAAACACTAAAGGTAAAAAAAAATAGAATACAGGTGAAACATTCTGCATAACTTACATGTTTAGTGATTATATTTACATTACTTATATTAAATATAACTAGTAAAAATAGTTTTATGTTGTAAATATAAAATAACTATAAATTCAACTTGCAATTTAGGAGAAAAAGTTCCAGGAAAGATACTTATTTATTTTTATTATTTTTTTTTTTGTTGTCAAAACATGATATGCGCAGAAAATATCATTTGCATTTATTTTATTTTTTATATACTGCCTTAAAGAGGGGGAAAAAAGCTTTATTTTTTTTACACTCTATTGTACAATCTTGCTTGGTCATTGGAATTTATTCTTTCTTCCTGGGGAGAACATGCATGCTTCCTGTACATAAATAAAACAGAGATCTTCCGAATCATACCGACAGATGAATAATCAGTTTTATTCCGCTCAATCACATTTTTCTTTTGGTAAATAAAACTTAATGTAACTGCAAATATATTTTTAGAAAATCCTTTTCGAAAGGCAATTTTGAAAAGTTTTTAAAATCCAATTGAAGGTTTCAAAAAATATGTCAGTAACTTTCAACAGAGTTAAATTTTTAAAGAATTTTTTTCTTATATATAATGATGACATGAAAACGTTAAAAATTTCGCTGGATAAGGGTGATTCAGAATTAATTGTAAAACTTTAAGGGATAGGAGAGCATATTACAATAAACAACACGAAATATTACGTGTATATTACGAGCATATTACAATAAATGCACACGAAACGAAGGTCGTAATCCATTTATTTAATCAAAAATACAGGGTGCCTCACGAAAATATGAACATAACTATTGTTCATAACTTCAACAAAAAAAAAGATGTTTTAATGATATTTTCAACAGACTTATCATGTTTTATGCGAAATTTAACGAACAGGAGATATGTTAGAAGTGGCCACCATCCATGTCCAAATAGTACCTTTTTTTTAATAGTAATTTTACTCTTAACATTACGTACAGTATAAATGGCTGAAAAAGTGTACATTTCCAATATTTTTTGTGATGCCATTGCATTTCATAGAAGGCGAGATGAGTCTGTTGAAAATCTCGCTAAAATATATTTATTATTGTTAAAGTTATGAACAAAAAATCATAAATATTGTTCATAACTTCAACAAAAATTTAAATATTTTAACGACATTTAAAACGGATTTATCTTGCTCCGCGTAAAATGTAACGATATCACGAGATATGTTAGAAATGGCCCCTATCCATATCCAAATAGCACTTTTGAATGCAATTAACATTACATGCGATCTCACAAACCGAAATAGTGTACATTTCCAATAATTTTCATGATTACATTGCATTTCACACAAAACGATATGAGACTGTTGAAAATCTCGTTAAAATATCTTTATTATTGTTAAACTTATGAACAAAAATCCGCGTTTGGGTTGGAGTGAGACCATGTACTTTTGGCTGAATAAATGAATTACGACTGTGGTTTCCAATGAAATTATTTTTTACTGAACTGGGAGTGCTCTACTACAGTTTGAAGGATCAATTCTCACAATCACCCTGTATACTTTAACTGAATTTCAGAAAACTTTTCTGGAGTTCACCGCAGCATGCATAAAGGAATGTGCGTGTATTTGCACGTACAAGGTTTAGAATAAGTGAACCGACCAATCTTGATACTTCTGTTTTCTTTGAAGGGGTACATTTCCCAGATGTCCCTTGAATATTTTTATACCTCTCTTATTTAAACATTACGTGCAAAATTAAATACATACATATAGAAATTAGATATTTGTTAAAAATTATGCATCTAAGAATTTCTGAGAGAAATTTACAGATTTACTATTGTTATAATTCATGCAGTTCAGTGTTTAATTCAAAAATATTTTCCGCGAAGAATTTGTGCAGCTCTGGGAGGGAGGCACTGTGGAGTTCCGGGGGTAGGAAATTGCACTTCTAGGCCATTAATAAGCATAAAATCCAAAATTTCTCCCCCCCCCCCTCCCGCAACCACCACTCTGAATTCAACACTGACGCAATTTCATTCCCCCAGCGGAAATTTTTCTACCAATCAAGATTATTCTGAATCATAAGTATTACTAATGTATTCAGAAACATTACTGGGACATTAATTCACAATTCCTGTAATTGTTAATTATATATAAGGAAGGATTTGTTTAATTCAATTGCAGAAACTTTATGAAAATCTGTATTTAAGCTAGAGGGAGCATTTGACAAAATGAGATGTTATAATTAAAAATTTTCATGATCATGCTTATTTGAATACAGAGACAGTATCCAAAGCAAAATTAGTGATACCATGCCCATAAAGGACGTTAATACGAGTAAAATTTACTCTTGAATTCCTTCAGCAGTTCTTTAATAGCTTAAAAAAAATAAGGATTTTTTTTTTTTTTCTGCAACCGTAAATATTTATTGATAAAAAATAGTTTTAATTCTCAGTGACCCGCTAAAATACACAAAAATGCTAAACACATCTTCCGATTCGAAACCACAGTAAAGAAATAAAGCAAATAAAAATCTTTTTTGAAGCATTCCATCATGCAGGGAAAAAATTGAAGTACAACAATTCACTGTCAAATTAAAATTTAAATCCTTAAACCAACAACCTATTCCACACTCAAATCAAACATTCAACAGAATATATTTCGCATTTGGTAAACAACCGTAACCTTTTCGGGAAATATAGGTTAAGGCAACCTTCAATCACAGGAAGCTAAATCCAAACTGTCCAAACAGAGACATACTTAACAAACTAAATGGTAAATTCGCAGAATTCTACAGTCGCACAGTAGGATTAGTGGGTAAATCTACTTATTACGGATAATTCTGTGCATTCTGGAAAAGAAAAAACGTCAAAGGTGATCGACTTAGGTTATTATGTAAGGATTTGGTACCGTAAAAAAATGCATGTTTCCTTTAAAACTTTACGGCAAATGAAATGGGTTAGTGGAAACGTTTCCACTTCAACAGATAAAATATGAAACACCCAAAAGTAAATGTAAATTTTATTTAACGATTGAAATGCTGAAGTGCACAAGGTTTGTTTTACAACATTAATACTTGGAATTTAAATAGTGAGAAATGCTTGCATAGCCTTCAACTACGTTCGGACAAACCTGCTTACGCCGTATAATGAACTCTTGTTAAAACTTTATTATTTTTTATGGAGATTTACTAGTTATTACGGATAATTTTGTGCATTCTTGAAAAGAAAAAACGGCAAAGGTGATCGATCGACTTAGGTTACTATGTTATGATTTGGTATCGCAAAAAAATACGTATTTGCTTTAGAATTTTACGCCAAATGAAATGGATTAGTGGAAATGTTTCCACTTCAACAGACAGGGCCGGTGCAACGTCACGTGGGGCCCTGGCAAAGCAGTTAGTGGGGCCCAAAGTATACTGCAATACTGAACTAATAAATTACATATAAAATATACCATAGTGACCATTATAGATATCATAGAATAATATATAATATAAATAATAAAATGTATGAAAAATACCAATACTTTCATATTTAATAATCGTAATTAGTTTTAATTTCGCGAAATCGTCTATCCTTTACAATATTAATATTTATTTTTTGTGTTCACGGTTACTTTTTAGGATCATCAAATCTATACATTCTCTGACAATTATATCAGCATTGCCTGTAAGAAATAAAGTTATTATTCACTTTTTTATTCTCACGAAGAAACATTTAAAAACAAAACTAGAGCAAACATATTATTATTTTATGCAAAGAGACGTTATTTCGAAATGTATAGAGATTTGTGGACCCTAACAAGATCTGAATAGGTCCGGCCTCCGTTTGCCCTATGGTTGCGCCTGCCCTGTAGAACAAATGAAATATAAGCCACCGAAGAGGAAATATAAAACTTTATTTAACGATTGAAATGCACAAGGAATTAAGTAATATTTGCTTTAAACGTTTACTACGTGGAATTTAAATAATAAGAAATACTTACATACCCTTGAACTACGTTCGGGTTAAAACTTTATTATTTATAATGGCTATTTATTCATTATATAAGCAAGGCGATAGATTGCACAAATTCAATGTCATGTAATTCAGTCACTCGGATAAATAAATCAGTAAAACAAAAGCGACTACTTAACTGTGACGATACGTCGAAGATGAATATTAAATGCATACATATTTATAACGTTTTTATTTTATTCCTTTATTTCATTAAATCGTGACATGCAAGTTTTATGAAAAATATATCCATGAATCTCATTACTGATTTTTACACTCTTTTGTTTATCTCCTTGGTTTTTTGTAGGTAAAGATAGAATTTTGTGATCGATTTTTCACTCACTTCCAGGTAGATTAGAATTACACACTGCAAAAAAAAAAAAAAAAAAAAAAAAAAAATGTTGATTTTACAGTATAATACTGGTATTCCAGCTCCCAGTATTATACCGTAAAATTAACAGTTATAAACAGTAAAATAAGCAGTAATACACAGTAAAATAAGCAGTAATACACTGCCACGCATGCGCGTTAGCGTATTACTGCTTTTTTTACTGTTAATTTTACGGTATAATACTGGCAGCTGGGATGGCAGTATTATACTGTAAAATCAACAATTTTTTTTGCAGTGTAAAAGTTATCTATTCAGGTGCGTTTCCGATGACGATACATCATTTTAATATTTTTAGAATTTAATTATAAATTAATAAATTAATTTTAAGGAATTTATTTAGTTAGTCGACCACAGGAGATAAATCGCCAAATATTCGTTAACACTTTGTTCTGTAGTGAAATTATTGAATCTTTTTCAATTTATTAGTTCCATTTGGAGTTTGGGAAAGTTCTCAGTGTGTACTCTGTGGTCATCATAAATAATAATAAAAAAAAAGGTAAGAAAAAGATAATTTATAATTATAACAGAAATTTTAGACAGCTTTAACATTGCATTTAATAACAAGTTGGAAATTGTACGTCAAACATTACAAATGAGGTGCGTTGGTACTGTTATTATTTCAGTGAAATGAATTATACCGTCTGTTATTGTGATATGATTAATTTCCGTAATAAAATAAGTACATTTTAAGTTGGCGACATTTTATCGTTTGTTGACATTTAATGAAAATTCCAATGGGACACTTAAACTTAGCTTTGAAAATTTCACAACTTGAAATTCATATTTAGACTCTTTTTCCATTTAATATCGATTTCTCTCGAAACATCTATCCAAAAAACTGTCGGTATTATGGGATTGCTATAGTTAAACAATTTTAGTATGCAAAATCGGATTTTAAATTCAGTAATATGGAAATAATATGACTCCATCTTAAATAGGACGTAATCACCATGGCAACATAAAATCATTACCTATCATGGGATATCATGGAATTAATTACGTATGATAGGATTCAATAGAATGAAGAATGTGTCTATAACTTTGTCATAGAGGTTATAAAATGTCATATACGTTATATATGCATCATACATGTCAGATAACTTTTGGCGATACATCTCGGTCGTTTGAAGATAAATCCTCGGAAGCTGCCATAACAAGAAAGTACCGATTTAAAAAAAAAATTCAAATTACTTAATAAATTTTTTTATTAATATCTTTTAAGTTTTGATTCGATTTTCATAAAGTTTGAAATGACTCGACAAAATTCTGCGACGATTTTATACATTAAATTTCAAACCATTCGGTTGGGTAGTTTTGGCGCTGTCATATGCGGACAGACGGACGGACCAGACGACGACTACAGGTGCAACGTATTTATATAATTACGAACGCACCTAAAAAGAGTTTCTTCCCCCACATTTTTTCTAACATTAAAGAGCATTTTTAAAGCGCATAATATAATTAATTTACAGATATTTATTGAGTTCTCTACAACAAAAAAATAAAAAATAAAAAATAAATAAAAATAAATAAATGTTTCCAAAATAAAGATGTCGAAAACACTTTCATTCGGATATACAATGCCATTTACAAGATAAAAATGCGACGATCAGATTTTACCAGGCATGCTACTTCCCTGGGGATCTGATTCTTTTTCCCTCTCAAAAGTTCTTCATAAATATTTAACAGATTCCACAAGTGTTAAAGTTTTCTTTTCGTTTCAAGCAAATAAAGAAGATGAGAGGAAGGAAGTCATGAATAAGTCGGTCTCCCGTGAAAGAAATTTTCTAATAAATTTAAAAGGCTTTCCCGTGCGTATAGAACAATAAATTTGTTTTTCCAGCCATTGAATTTTCTTTGCTGCTTTTATAAGTATCTTTTACGAGTAGAAAATAAATTTTTAACGATTGACAGAAGAATTCCCTCAAGCGATTACACAAGACGAATTTGTCTGTAAACAATGGATTACTGATGTATAAAAATAATATAAATAAAGGGATTTTTAAAACTCTGATTTTTATTCAACTAAATTGCGCTAAGAAGAAGAAATTTTTTTTCAGCTAGTGAGAAAAATGGAAGATATTCTATACCTTTAAGAACTTCCATTTATTTTATATAAATCATACATATACATTAAAGAATAAAAGACAGGGCAGCATATATTTTATTATATATTTGTTATGAAGTATACATCTTGATAAAATTCCTTTATTAATCCTTTTGTGAAAGGAAAAGCGCTAACGATTTTTCTATAACTATAACGAATGTAACAGAATTATTTTGAGTGTCCCTGTAAAGGAACTATAATTGCTATGCAGACCATATTCTATAGTTAGCCTCTTGTAGTGCACCTCAGTGATATATATGATTTCAATAAATTTGAAATTGTGTAACATCATTAAAATAAACCTCAAATGATATTTCCCCATTGACCATAATGTAACGGAATCCTTTTGAGTGTCCGTGTAAAAAAATCCAGAAGTGCTGCATACTTCATTTTCAATGCCGAACATACCATAGTAAACCTCAATAAGCTGTATCAATTGTGCGACAATCCTAATATATTTATGCGAGTTAGAGTACGGACAGACAGACAGACGGAAGACAGACAGTGCATTATAGTGCATTATATTTCATTGTCTACTTGTCTCTATCTCACAAGAGCTTACAATAAAAGCCGAACTTACCGTTCCTTGATGAATAAAACATTTATTTGAAGAAATAAATTTCTGTAACTTCGTCTACTATGCTTTTTTATAACGATTGATAGAAGAACAACGTCACTGCTCTGCCACAGATCCAATAGCTGAAATACAGTAAGTAGGGCAACTAACCCGATGGAGTATCCAACTTGAATTTACCCTATTAAACATTCAAAATAAATTCTTTTGCGTCTAAAAAAAGTTGAAAAGTAATTTTCAGCCTTATTTTTCTTTTTTAACTCAAGTCAAAAATGGTATTAATGTTAGGAAAAATAAGTAAAAATTATTAATTAATAATCTTCGTACAGGAAATAGTCATTTTGTTTTAATCGGTAATTCAAAATAAATATCAGTCCCTTTCAAATTTAATATCTTGTTTGTATGACCTTGTCACAATACGCGACAGAAATATTGTCATCTCAATACAAGAGATATTAAAGAATTGATTTCAACAGGAAGGCGCAATTACGTTGCGTTTTGTCGAGAAATATATGGAATTTGATCGAGAAGAAACTATAGAGAATCTCACTTGCAGTTTGCCGCTTTGAAAAATCACTTTTTATATCAGCAATGAAAAACGAATGTACTGTGATATTTAGAAAGAAATGATGAAATCACAATTATTCCTGGTGGAAAAGATTTTCTGCGAGAAGTACTTTACGGTTTTCTTTATGGTGAGAAATATTAAAAATAAAGTTTATTTTTGGATTTTTCTTTCGGAGAAGTTGGACTACATTCTCAATAAATAAATAAAAAATAAAATAACATAAAATAAAATAAAATCACCAAAATACGTAAAAAATACAGGCAGCTAGTTTCCGGATCATCCTTGTGATTGGAAAAGATTTTTCTGCTATTTGAAGAAATTTCCGTCTTTTGATAGCAGAATTTCAGGAAATTTGGAGTTAAGTGTGTAAATATTTCGAGTTTTGAGGGAAGAAGAACATACGTAAAATTTCTGTTTCTAATACGAAAAAGTACTAAGCACCACAGTTGCCGGAACATTCCTGTGATTTGAGGAAAATGCAGCTGTTGAATGGAGGATTCCAGTTAATTTTTAAGTTAGATTCGGGAATTTTCTGTATTTCGGGGGGAAATGGGCAAAACAAAGTGGAAATTTTCGTGTTTTAACAAAATGTTGTCAACGGAAAGGTTCCTTCAGTTTACGGAATCTAAAAATTTTCGGGTGCATGGCCAAATAATGATGCTTCTTAGAATAGTATTTTGGAATGAGATATGCTTAAAAAAAACGGGTACATATACCAACATATTAAAACATTATTGTTGATTATTAAAAAATGAAAACAAATTCCCTTAAAAAAAAAGAATAAATATTTATACAGACTATTATTACAATGTGTCCGAAACTTGAATATCTTAACTGCTTTAAAAACAATTAACTGGAATATGACAGATAAAGAGCTAATATATGGGGTAATAATTTCATTGCATATAGTCATTTGCTTCTGTTTCAATGGTTAATTTTTGCAATAAGTTTATATATATATATATATATATATATATATATATATATATATATATATATATATATATATATATATATATATATATATATATATATATATATACGAAATTATGCTCATGATCGCATCAAGAACTACTTTCTAAAACTAAATTAATCTAAAACATGCGATAAAAATAAGAATGAAAAATGCCATAAAAGTCCACATTTCTGACATCATTTCTGTTCACGAGAGCTGCATTCCGCTTTGTGATATACAACATCAGCAAGCAGGTTTTGATACCTATGATTATACTTTGTGGTTGTTATATTTTTCCTCTCATTATGTCCATACTTAGAAACACAATAGAAAACATGCTTTCTCCGTCACAAATTCAGGAAGTTCGAAGGAAGATTATCTTCACTGTCCAGTAAAGAGAACAAATTTAGAAATTAAATTTCTCTCTTTTTGTTTATGACGGAAAAGTATTTAATGTGCGAACATTCTGTTTTTACCATATTCAGGAAGTTTGTAGTGTATTATAAAAGAAATAAATTATGATTAAGGTCTAAACATGAAATGTGAGAAAAGCCATGTAGGTCAACAAGCGAATTTTGCTAGAACAAATCAACGTGTGTGGGCAATATGAAGGCGAAAAAATTTTAATACATGGCAAATTATATTTAATAGGAAAAGCCGACATTGTTACTGAAATATTTAGATGAAAATAATTTAGAGCTATAGATATATTTTTCTCGCAAAGAAAACTTAGGAGAAAATTAAAAATAAATAAATAAATAAATAAGCAAGCTATTTTAAACCTACAAAATAATATATTTTTTCCCTTTTCTGCACCATTTTGTGCAACTCGAATGTTTCAAATAACTAAACATATTACGTAATAATCAGAATTTAAAATTAAAAAAAATAAATCAGACTTTTAATAAACTAAAAAAAAAAAAAACACATTAATATTACAAAATAAAATTTACTGCAGCTTTAAAGAAACTCCTCTTCAGTACAAATGTCAGTCGAAAACCAAAGTTAATATTTATACATGTTCATGTTCAAAATATGAGCTTGTTTAAAGTGTGTTTAAAGCTACAGTAAATTTTATTTTGTAATATTAATGTGTTTTTTTTTAGTTTATTAAAAGTCTGATTTTAAATGTATTTTTTAAATTTTAAAATCTAATATTTTTTGATACGTTAGCTGAGTCGAAAGGAAAAAAAATTGTTCTTTCAAAAGCAGTTTTTTTTAAAAAACTATATCTCGATTTTTAGGGTTCCGTACTTAAAAAGTGAAAACGAACCATTATAAGACACTCCTGTGTCTGCCTGTCCGTCTGTCAGAGTATTTTTTCTCATAAACTATGGGACTTGAAAAGTTCAAACTTAGGAAAGTTATAAAGCCTTTTTATCCACATATTTTCTTTTATTAGCCATTCACAAATATGTGTAGGAAAAATTTAGAGGGCTAATTAAGTTACTTGAAAAAAAAATGATGTTTCCATTTTGTATATCGTGTGAAAGATCTCGTAATACCGAATTCAAAAATATATTTGTTTTAATTTTTAGGTAATAATGATTTTCGAAAAAAATTGTCGGTAATTAGCCGAATATTAATTAAATTGCTTGAAAAAAAATTCTTTTTATATATCGTGTAGGGTATTGTTCAAAAGATCTCGTAACATCGAACTCAAAAAATATATTTGTTTTAATTTTAGGTATTATATATTTTCAGAGATATCGTCGAAAGTTTACTGGAAATATATGCCCCCTCCCCCCCTATTTCCGAATCTACTGAAACTAAAATTATGAAAAAATTAGGTGTAGTAGAAGTTTATTAATTAATAAATAGTAATTAATAAATTTAATGTACGGAACCCTATGAGCGCGAGTTATACTCGCATTTGACAGATTTATTTTTTATGGCTTTTAAAAATATTTTCAAGCATGATTTTTTTTTTAATGTATCTCTATCGCATGCAGCCCGATTACGAAAAATTAACCCGTTTGCACTTAAATCAATATAAATAGTCCAGCATTTGTTTCTGGCTTGTCCATAACGAAATTAAACTTTATCAATAAATAAATAAAATAATAAAATGATGTAAATGAAACACAATTTTAGTGAGTGGCGTTGCATCAGGAAATGTTGCATCGCTTTACTACCAGTATTATTATATACTAAATTTGGCCTTATTTAATCTTTGAATGTTATACGATTAAATAAGGCCAATGTGGTAAAGTGATTCATCATCCCCTGGTGTTACGGCACATAATTTAACAGACTACATGTAACCGAACTACGTACTTAAACCTCTGAATCAAAAAATCTGCTGCAAGTATCGGAATTTTTGGCGATTTCTTCGGCTATTGAGCTCTGCATTGTGGCTAGTACGAAAGTATCACTTTTAATAAATTCCAAAACTTTATTTGTACGTTATTGCTATTTTTTTCATCTAAAATTGCTTTTTGGTGTTGTTAGTGGACAATCTAATATATATATATTAAATTTAAACAATCTATTAGCGTTTTCAATTTAAAACAAGAACGAAACATCATGTGTCAAGCATAGATTATGAAACATTTTACAACATTTCCAGAATACTTTAACAAACTTCACCGTTTAATAAGATGAAAGATGATGTCTAAGTAAAACAAATTGGAAAATGCATAACACATTACAAAACGCAATTTCAGGAATTACCATCAATTCTTTTGTGCAACTCTGTATAGGATCTATAGATTTGTATATATATCAAATAGTATGCTAAAATTTAGTGCAGTTACGAAACGCATAGCACAGTTGAAAATTCTCCTTCTGTAATTTCCGTCAATAAACCGAAATGCATTCGATATATTTTGTGCTACCTTGTATATGATCTATAGCATTTATACACACCAAGTAATAAGAAAAAAATTAGTTAAATTAAAAAATGCGTACCACAACTGAAAACTCATCTCCAGCAATTATTTTTTTATAGACAGTCTGTAGCGAAATTCTTTTGTGTGTCCCTGTAAATGAACGATGAATGCTATGTCCACCATATTCTATAATAAGCCTTTTGTAATGCATCTCAGTGACATACATCAATTTCCAAATATTTTAAATAGTGTAACATCATTAAACTACACCGTTTTTCTTGATTGACTGAAATATAACGGAATTCTTTTGAGTGTCTTTATAAACGAACTATCAATGCTACACACTTTCATTTTCAATACCGTACATACATACATAATAACATATATCAATTGCATGGCAACCCAAGTATATTTACCTGAGTTAGAGTAAGGACAGACAAACGCCAGACAAAACCGAATTCATAAACACTTTTCAACTATGTTGGAAAGTTTTAAAAATGTTTTTCACCTATATTCTGTAACTTGGAATTCCGGTTGAATCCCCTAGTGTATGTAAAATACGCGAAGTGATTCATAGGCGGTCTATTTTTCCAATGTAACGCATACATTTCTTTTTTATTTATCTATGTTTTGCGAAATAATGTTCATAATAACTCGTACATCTACTTAATGATTTTCATTCTGTACATGTAACAGGAAAAAATCTATCAAATCACCATCCTCCCCCGCCGATGAATCTATTCCAGTTAATAACACCAGACCAAATCATCAGTAGCAAAGAGCAGAAATGAATCGTGAATAATAAATCTTCGCAGCGGAAATGAAATGGAAATAATATCCAACGATCTTCCTTCGGTTTTTAAGCGGCATAAATTCTCCTCCAAAGAACCAAAGCCCACCTGTGACAAGATGTGAATCACGGTCAAACAACGAATGCAATTGCACGCGAATATTTTTATAGTGATTGGTCATGCTTCTGTGATTTTATGTCACTTTTCTAGACTAGTCTAACGAAGGGAAAGTTAGCTGCTTCATAAATTCAGAGGAGAAAGGAAATGAGTTTATGGAAAATGCAAATTAGTAAAGAATTCTAATATGGCATGAGATACGATATGCAACAATATTTTTGTTTATTGAATTTTTATAAGCACCAGTCTGCTATTCGTTTTCCGGCAGCCAAACATAGTTGTTTACAAATATATATATTCTGTTATTCTTTTTTCTTTGTTAATGTGCTTCAGAGCAAATTAATAAAAAATTCTGTAACGTCTAGGATACATTATGCAACAATATTTTTGTTTATTGAATTTTTATAAGCACCAGTGTGCTATTTTTCCCCATAGCCAAACAAAGTCGTTACAGATATATATTAGATTGCTTTATAGCAAGTTAATAAAGAATTCTGTATCGTCTGAGATACGATATGCAACAATATTTTTGTTTATTGAATTTTTATAAGCACCAATGTGTTATTTCCCCCCTAGCTAAACAAAGTCGTTACAAATATATACTTGATTGCTTCACAATTTAGAGGAAAATGAAAAAGCGTTTATGGAAAAAGAAAAATTAATAAAGAATTCTGTATCGTCTGAGACACGACATGCAACAATATTTTTGTTTATTGAATTTTTATAAGCACCAGTGTGCTATTTTTCCCCATAGCCAAACAAAGTCGTTACAGATATATATTCGATTGCTTTATAGCAAGTTAATAAAGAATTCTGTATCGTCTGAGATACGATATGCAACAATATTTTTGTTTATTGAATTTTTATAAGCACCAATGTGTTATTTCCCCCCTAGCTAAACAAAGTCGTTACAAATATATACTTGATTGCTTCACAATTTAGAGGAAAATGAAAAAGCGTTTATGGAAAAAGAAAAATTAATAAAGAATTCTGTATCGTCTGAGACACGACATGCAACAATATTTTTGTTTATTGAATTTTTATAAGTACAAGTGTGCTATTTTTTTCCCCGTAACCAAACAAAGTCGTTACAAATATATATTCAATTGCTTCACAATTTAGAGGAAAGGGAAAATGCGTTTATGGAGAATGCAATGATATGAGAATCATATATTAAATTTTAACCTCCACTACTCTTTATTTAAATTATATTTTTCCCCTGCTTTTTCAAAATTTAAGTGCGTTATCTATAACTTCAAGTAATAATCCCGCCGTAATTTAAACTCTCCCTTTCACGGTCACTTGTACTGGATCGCTAATATCTCATGGTCTTTTGATTAAAATAAAAAGAAAAGAATTAAATCAGCACAGATGCCTTATTGTAAGTTACTTTCCAAAACCATGCTTATAACACAATATATTCGAATGCATTTTTTCGGCCAGAGAGTCAATTAAAATTATGTCTAGCATTTCATCCAAATCATATAGATATCCTTATTTGGTCTCAGTAATAACTCAATCATTCACACCCAGTTCTAAAAATATATTCTGGTCGTTAAAAGCGTAAGCTGTTTGGACTATAAAAGATTCCTTTTGCATGGGGAAATATTCGACAGTTGCAGTCTTCTTGGCGATATTAAATTTCGAAATGAAATACGTTCTTATGCCAATAATCTGGCACCCTTGCTCGACAAATACCATTAGTTAAGTACGCTTCATCTGGAAGTGTTCTCGCCTAGACAACAGTGTTAGCAACCCTATTTGGCGAGATACATGTCACTCGGACTCTAAGTCGAGTCGCGAAAGCAACTTCACTTCTGCTCCTGTCATCTGCTTGTTATGACCTTTTAAGAAGGCCTTCTATGTTTCCCCCCTCTTCTGCCTTCGGACTTTTTATGTTATGATAATCATCTGAATAAACAGTCTGCCATCTATACTGGAGTTTTTTTTATTATTCACTTCGAACCTGGCTTCCCGCGTGGATTTTCATCTTTCTTGAACATTATTAACAAAGTCACCTGGAACAAAAATTTCTTTATATAATTTTGCCAACATGTGTGGGAAAGCAAAAGTCGCACATGGGGCTCGAGAGAGTTTTTCGCATTCTTGAACCCGTGAACCTTAGAATTTGTTATCATTGAATTATTCAGTTGCGCATGGGAATCATTGTAATTAAAAGGGTGTGTATGAAGAAATCAGTTAGCAACAGATCTGTGCGACCAAATAAGGAGATGGCAGATGGGCACTTATGCTGGCTATTTGAAAGGGTAGATGTAATGGTTTTCATTTACATTATCAGCACAGTATATAAATATTTTTAGTGTAACTGAATTAAAAGGATATTAGAATAAACGGAATGAAATTTGTTACATTGAATTTAACAAAAGGGTGGGAAAGGAAAATGAAAAAGTATTTTTGTAGAACAGTGAGCATTATAAAATAATGAAAAAGGGGAACAATTTTGGAAAAGGGAATTAAATGAGAGGGGAATAATTGCAAAAATTAAATAATATATGATGCGACATCATACCCTGAGACTGAAATACAATAATGCCAGGGATGGCGAGGCACGTCCCTACGTGGACAATTTCTGTGGCATGCGAAAACTGTATTTTTTTTACTTTGGAAATAATATAAAATATTGTTTAACTTTCCTACCCTGAATGGAGTAATCAACACGTTCCTATAACTTATTTTATTCCATTCCAGCCAGAATTTTTTCATAAAGTAAGTTAAATAAAATCCACAGAAAACTAAGTTAAATGAATATGTTAAATTGTTTTAGATAAAATTCTGGTGTGAAATGTTTTTATCAAGGTTGAGTAAAATTTCAACAGGGTAGGAAGGTTAACATGTAGAAACTAACATAGATAATTATTTTTGCAAGAATAAACACATTAGAAAAATTTCGTTTTCTGTGTGTAAATTTTATGTGCAAATTTTCTTTTTCTGTGGAGTTAACTACTTCGCCGTTGTATAACGCCATATGAATTTAAAAAAGCTTTATGTCTTCAAATGAATTTTATAAAGCAGTCACTGCAATAAAGTGACAAGTGGATCCAATTTTTCTGTGTACATTATTAAAACAACAAAACGTGAACCAGGTATATAAAATATTTTCCATCAAATGTACAATAGCAAAAATATCTTTAATAAATTATTAATACAATTATTAAAATGAAACTTCGATTATTATAAGTTGGGTGTTGGATTAATGATAAGTTAAAAATTACTAAAATAGAAATTCGTAAAATTTCTTTCTGCATCACAGTACATGACACCTAAATGAAATTTTCGAATAAAAATTGATTAAATTATTGGCTGATTACAATGTAAAAATGTGCATATTAATTTTTGTTCTTAATTAACTAATTAATGCATGAAAGCGACTGATTCTATTAACCAGTGTTTCGTATAAGCAGCATTACGCTGTAAGATTCTTTTTGTGTAAAAGTTTGGCATGTTACAATGTTGCTGATGTTTGTGAATTTTTGTCATGCGCACGTAAAAATTTCGCCCTGCAATATGCAACAATAATTTTGTTTATTAAATTTTTATAAGCATCAGTGTGCTACTTTTATTTTGGCAGCCAAAAAAGTCGTTAGAGGAGAATTAAAATGGATTTGTGGAAAGTACAAATTAATAAATAATTTTATATCGCTTGAGACACAATATGCAACAATAGTTTTGTTTATTGAATTTTCATAAGCACCAGTGTGCTATTTTTTTCTGGCAGCCAAAAAGGTACTTATTAATATATATATTGGATTGCTTCACAATTTACAGGAGAAGGGAAATGAAGTTATGGAAAATTCAGATTAATAAATAATTTTATGTCGCTTGAGATACAATATGCAACAATAGTTTTGTTTATTGAATTTTTACAAACATCAGTGTACAATTCTTTTCTGACAACCCAAAAAACATCATTACAATTATAGATCCGGTTGCTTCAGATTTCTAGTCATACTAATCTAACATAACTGTAGTCTCACAGTTATTTTTTGCATCAATATAATATAAGACAATTCTTGTTTTAATTCCATAAATAAATTAAATAATAATTTTTAAAAATGACCAGTTTAGTGAAGGAAAAGTGGGCTGCTTCATGAACAAGATACAAATGTGTTTAGTAAAAAATACAAAGTAATATGAAGTATTTTACATCATTTGAGATATACTATGTCATAACGTTTTTACGAATATTTTTACAAAGATTGGTCACGCTTCTGCGATTTTACATTACTTTTCCAGAGCAGTCTAAGTAAGGAAAAGTTGGCTGCTGCATAATTCAGAGAAGAATATAAATAAGTTTATGAAAAATGTAAATTAATATGAAGAATTTTAATAGCATCTGAAACATAATAATGTTCAGAAATAGTATAGCTAATTTAGTTTTTATTAAAGCCAGCATTATATTTCTTTCAAGTAATCAAAAAACATCTTTAGGTATATACAATTGGTTCAGCAGATTAATATAGTCTGATAGTTTGGTAGTCTGACGGTTATTAGTATATCAGTTTATGACAACATAGATGACTTAAATAATTTTCTTTTGCTCAAGAAAGTAAAAAAAATAAAATAAAATAAAATCTATAAAAAATGATCAAACGAAAATTAGTAGTTTTATAATTTAAGAAACAGACTCGAAATATCTTTATAGAAAATACAAATTAATAAACAATTTTATATTATAGATTGACCATATACATATTGACCATAATTACAATATATAAAAATAATTTTGTTTATTGAAGTTTTAAAAGTATCAGTGTGCTACTTATTTCTGGCAGCCAAAAAAAGTCGTTACTAATGTATATTTGATTGCTTCAGCCATCTTAAAATGGTCTGATTAACATAATCTGATATTACAGCAGTTCGGAAGGGATTTGTTAAGACAATAATAAGAGAAGATACATGTAATCTTAGTTTGCATGTATCTTCCATGCATTAAGGCAATAATAATATTTATTATTTATATTATATATTTATGTAAATTAAAATAATTTAAATTTTATTGTATTTTAATTATTATTATATATTAATATACTGTTATGTACATTATACATTTTTATTTAACCTAATTTAAATATTATTTAAATATTTGTATTATATTACATTTATAGACAATAATTATATTAAGACAATAATATATTTGTCTTACATGAATTAAGACAATAGAGAAATTAGTTAAAACAAATAAAAACTGACGTCTAATCAAGGAAATTCTGGCTACTTCATAATTAAACAAGAACGAAAAATCATGCGTCAAGCATAAATCATGAAACACTTTCCAACAAATTCAGAATACTGTAACAAAGCTTCACAGTTTAATAAAACGAAATATGATGTCTAAGTAAACAATTTCGAAAACGCATAACACATTTTAAAATTTCATCAACTACCAGCAACAGTTGAAAAAATATCCGAATTTATTTATGCAGCTCCATATTTGATCAAGTAGATGATAGATTAGTGTATTTACTTCATTTTATGCTAAAATTTAATTAGAAAACGCATAGACAAGACAGTTAAAAATTCTAGTTCACGCAAAAAAAATAAAACCCAATTTGGGTCGAAAGATTCTTAGGTATGTGCCTACAGTGGGCCATGCCTGTTTTGGTTACCACTGTGTATCCATTTTGGGCACTGTTAAATACCCAATAATAAAAAAAAAGCATTTTTTTAAAAATGGGTATTTAACAGTGCCCAAAATGGATACACAGTGGTAACCAAAACAGGCATGGCCCAGTTTGGGCACATACCTAAGAATCTTTCGACCCAAATTGAATTTTATTTTTCTCTGTGCAGTAATTTCCGTCAGCAAACAGAAATGTGCTTGAGATCTTTATTTGAGATTTATTTTGAGTGTCCCTGTAAACGAACTATAAATGCTACATACTTCGTTTTCGATACCGAATATACCATAATAATATCAAATGCATGGCAATCTGATTACATTTTTGCGAGTTAGAGCACGGGCAGACAGCAGACGGCAAATAAACAGACAAACCGAATTCATAAACATTTTTCAATTATGTGGGAAAGTGTTAAAAATATTAGAAATGTACTTAGTAAAAAATGCAAATTAATATGAAGATTTTTTATGTAATTTGAGATATACTACGTCATAATGTGTATTTTTACAGAGATTGGTCATGCTTCTGTGATTTTATGTCACATTGCCAGACGAGTCTAACAAAGAGAAATGTAGATGCTCCATAATTCAGAAAAGAATGGAAATGAGTTTTAAATTAACATAAATTATTTTATATCGTCTCATCTGAAATACAATGTGAGCAATGTTTTTGTTTATTTAGTTTTTATTAACTTCAGTGTAGAGTCCTTCACGGGTCGGGTTGTATCCGACTCGAACGGGAAATTTAAATATATTTATTATATATGTATATATTAAAAAATCGTGCAGCTAAATTTATTTTTTGTTTAATCACCCAAACCCAAAGTGAACGAAAATTAATCCAATTCTTAATCCAATTATAAAAAAATGTCTACAATTATCTCTCTAATATCAATTTTATCTTTTTAGCATAAAAAGGAACACTATATTTATGTATATTATATACACTAATTAATATTCAACTTTATATATACATATATACATTCATTTGAAAAGTTTTCAGGACTTTCTTTTGAAAAATTGGGCCAATCTGCACCCGAGCCGAAAGAGACAAAATCAAACCCGAAACCGACCGCGACCTGAAACATTTAAAGTATCCCGAACTCCAACGAAACAAATTAGCGGGTCGGAATGGGTTCGTATATAACAGGTTTACAAATGCTTTTCAATTACAATTGTGGCAGCGTATAGTCATGCATCGGTTCGTGTTACCCGCTTTTACCCGCACACTTACCTGACTCGCGCTTTGGGTCGGGTCGGTTTGGCGCTATATTTTTTCGATTCGGTTCGGGTTCGGGTCGGCTTGGCGCTATATTTTTTCGATTCGGTTCGGGTTCGGGTCGGGTTGACTTCTTTTTTTTTTTTTGCTGCGGGTCGGGTTGGCTTCTATTTTTTGCTGCGGGTCGGATTGAGGGTGACCCGATTTTTCAAAAGAATGTCCAAAATATTTTTTTAGATTAAAAATCTATATGCAGTAAAACCTCCATAACGGACATTCCCGAAAAGTGGACACTTATGTTATACTATGTCTTAAAAGCAGATATGATGACATTATATCCATAGAATTATGTTAATTTAAATAATGCTTGCATTGTGAGGAAACCTGGAGCTCAGTGAACGTATTAACATGGCTGTGTCAGTGAGAGGGTTAAGAAACAACATTTTGTTTCTCCATGTGTTCAGTGGTTGCGATGTCACTTCTACTAATTTTAGACAGGGGAAGAAAAAAATTGTCAAAGTCACTAGACGCTACAGTACTGCAACAACTTGTGCATATTTTCCGTGATGAAAGTCTTTGCCCTGATGACATCATTTAAGCAGGACACACAATTTTAATAGCTTTGTACGGGAGAAAGGCAACGAGGAAACATTAGATTTATTTTAGATTCCGCCTTTTCAAAAATCCCTGATAAAAAAATCACAAAAATCAGTGATTTTCAATTTAGCTCTAAGGGAGGTGAGCCAAAGGTGACCATAGCTTTGACGATATTTCATAATTTTCTGGTTAAGTGTATGTGGCTGAATTTTTTTTGGTAACATTTTTCATTTATTTCTAACACATGTCAAGTACATTTCTTTGTAAAATAAAATTTAATTATTTTTATAATACAATTTCAAAATTGTAGCTTGTGAGCTACTTTTGACTCATGAGTTCCAAAGGTGGAAATCACTTTTAAAATGTGAAAAAAGTACTCGGCAAACTATTTTTACTTCTAAAAGAGTATTGCATGTTCAATTAAAAGTAAGTATTTAACTACAAAGAAATTACAAGGAAAATGTTACAATAAATATTTTTCAAAATGTATCTTTGTAATTGGATTCCATGCAGAAAGTGCAGATGAAATTTTCGATTTTGTCTAGTTTAGTAAGTCACTGACACTCTTCATACACATATTGCAAGCATTGATTACACAATCGCATGTCCATTATTTTGACTTTTTTGAATATATGGCAAAACCAGCTTACTTTTGGCTGGCGATTGCACTTGTGCCAAACATAACCGTATCAGTTTGTTTGAGAGTCTCTTTTATCAGTGTACCGGATTGGTTTTTGATTTTCTTACTAGGCTGCTTACTATTATGCTCTGATGTCTTTGGATATCTTTCGAGTTTTTCTTCTTAATCTTGTGACTTTCTGACACGAAAAGACTTTGAACCAATTTTGTGCATGGTAGTTCAGGGATTTTCTTCTGGGAGTTACTGACTTCTTTTGGGGGATCTCTGGTTTTCTCAATAGTGTGGAAATTGTTAGAGAAGTCTTTAACATTCTGTTTTGAAATGACCCTTACTACATTGATTTTCACACTTGTTTCCTAAGATGGCCACTTTGGAAACATGCATATGGTCGCCATTTTTACGACGTAAAACTATTTGATAAATTTATTAGACTTGAAGTAAATGTGGTTAAAGAGAAAGAAATACGTTCTCAGAAAACGTATCATTACTCAAAGTTCTAAGAATTTAAACACATGTAAATTAAAATATCTTCTTACCTGGTTATTAGAACGACTACTCCTCAAAAGTGAAATCACTGCATAAAATGGCGGTCGATCAATGTGCACTGTACATGATTTACAATGCAGTAGCGCCATTTTGTGATTAAAAATGAAATTAATTCTACTTTTGGGAGGCGGGATACCTTAGGAACACTGGTCCCCTTTGGCTCACCTACCTTACAATTTACTACCACTGCAAATTACAAGGATATACCAAATCTTCAGCGGATGATGGCATTACTACTAACTCAGCCAACCGAGAGGTGGAAATCGATATCTTGATGGAGAAGGTAATTTCAGAAGAAGTTGACTTATTAGAGGTAGAGTGTGAACAAGTGCAAGTGGAGGAAAGTGACAATGGACAAATTGACATTAGTGATTATGACACACCTTCAACATCTAAAAAAAGTAACTTGATATAAAAGGATTTTACTGTGTATAATATTACTTCATATACTATGTTAAATAATAAATGCTTAACCTTAACAGGAATGTTTTTTTTATATATATTTTTCAAACATTGCTGAAACTTTCGCGTCATGTTTTTCTCTGTTAACCCTTTGATTACGGGGTTGGGACATATGTCGTCCCAGCCACTATTTCTTTATTCTATTAGCAAAGATTTTTTAAAAATTATCTCTGCTATACACTCATACTAGGATACTTTCAAAAGAAATTTAACACGTAGAATTTTTTTTGTAAATTGTGATATGAGTGCATATAAAATTAGTCACCAGTCTTAGCCCGTAATAAAGATGTTAAAACATAATCCTCAAAATATCCAAAATAAAATACTAAAATAATTACAAGAACGTTGTGAAGGCCTCAATAAATTAAAAAATATATAAATGTATATAAAAATTGGAGGCAGGGTGGACTGATAACTTGTTCTGTTCTGGCTTCAAGCTCTTGATTAGCCATTTATCAAAACTTTGAAATAGAGTTCTAACCTTAATGTTCAACAAATATATTAAGTGTGGCTACTCATTTCATTCTACGACATTTGTTTTTAATAGAGTTAATTGTTTTGAGATATTGTTACAGTAATTAAAAAAACGTGTTTTTCGACTATAAATCTATACATAGCGGCTAAAGCTCACTTGTAAAGGTTGTGGGTAAAGGTTGTATATTGTTCAGGTAAGTTTTTTTTGCTCGAGATTGCCAAAAAAATCCAAGTGGTTTACCAGGTTCGATGTGAATGAGAAAAAAAAAACTCCAGTATAAATGTCAGGACGTTTATTCAGGTGAATTCGGGAACATAAGATGTCCGAAGGCAGAAGACGGGAGAAAACACCAGAAGCTCTATTATGAGCACATTGATAGCAAGCAGATCAAAGCAAGAGTGAGTTGTTTCCGCGACTCAACTTGGAGTTCGAGTGACAAGAATCTCGCCAAATAGGGTTGCTAACAGATTGTCTAGGCGAGAATACTTTCAGATGGAGCCCGCATAACTAATGGTATTTGCCGAGCCAGGTTGCCAGATTATTGGCATAAGAACGTACTTCATTTCGAAATTTAATATCGCCAAGAAGGCTGCAACGGTCGCATACATTCCCATGCGAATGGAATTTTGACAGACAAAACAGCTTGTGCTTTTAACAACCAGAATATATTTTTAGAAATGGGTGTGAATGTATGCGTTACTATTAAGACCAAATATGGACATGAATCTGAGCTGGATGAGATGCTAGACATAATTTTAACTGCGTCACTGGCCGCAAAAATGCATTATGAGTATATCGTGCTTTAAGCTTGGTTTCGAAAAGTAACTTACAAAAAAGGCATCTGTGCTGATTTAATTCTTTTCTTTTTATTTTAATCGAAAGAGCGTGAGATCTTAGTGATCCAGTACAAGTGACCGTGAAAAGGGAAAGAGTTTAAATTACGGCGGGATTATTACTTGAATTTATAGATAACACAACTAAATTTTGAAAAAGCATGGGGAAAAATAATTTAAATAAAGAGTAGGGGAAGTTAAGATTTAATATATGATTCTCATATCATATCACCTAATACAAGGGGGGGAATTTAGTATGTTCATGAAAGACATAAACTAAAGGTTTTAAAACAATTTCCAGCTTTCCCTTAATTATTCTGAATTCGGCCTTTTTTTAGTCCCTAACCACTGGGCTATATAGATTAAACAGAAAATAAATTTAGCTACACTATTTTTTAATATATACATATATAATATATTTAAATAAATAAATAAATAAAGTTGTTATAAAATTGATTATTTCAAAACAACACATTTTTAAAATGATATTAAGCGAAATCTTTATATAGATGTTTCAAAAATTCAATTGCATGCTACAAAAGACAATTAATTTTTTTCAAAATGTTATATGAGTTCTGTTAGACAGATTCATTTCAAGAGGCAACAAAAAATGAATCCAGAAATGACACATATTTTGAACGAAAAGCGACACGCGCCAATATAGATTTAGCTTTTTATTCAAGATTATCGATTCTTTATATAAAAACGATTTGAAATTTCAAATTATTCGCTTCAAAAAACAACAATCAATCCTGAAGTGCTACATATTTTGATGGCAAACCCGCACGCACGTAAAGCAATTTTACTTTTAATTTCAAAATAAAAATCAAACACACTTTCATGCTGTAAAAGTTATGGCTGAAGTATTTAATTTACACATTCTGTCTAATTGAACTAAGTTCATTTTTCTGTCACAAAATACTCTGAAATATTGCACAATTTTAACACTTATTTTTTTCTAGATAATATACTGCTTGATTAAAAAAAATATATATATTATTGCTGTTTATAGATTAAACAGAAAATAAATTTAGCTACGCGATTATTTAAAAAATATACATTTATTTTTTAATAAATAAATAAATGGAAAAAGTTGTTATGAAATTGATTCTTTTAAAACAACCCATTTTTGCGCAGTTTTCACAATGGTATTAAGAGAAATCTCTTAGACACAATCTTTAAATGGCTGTTTTAAAAATCCAGTTGAATGTAACAAAAGATAATTTCAAATTTCAAATTATTCGCTTAAAAAAAACAACAATCAATCAAAAACTGCTACATATTTTGAGGGAAAACCAAAATGTGCCAAAAGACATTTTACTTTTAATTTCAAGATATAAATCAAACTTTTATGCTTTAAAACTTACCGAATGGAGTAATTAATTTCCATATTGTGTCTAATTTAACTTTAATAGCCTCTCGCAAAATACTGTGAAATATTACACAGTTTTAGTAATTAACTTTTTGTGATAATATGCATCATGCTGTTTGATTTTAAATAACTTTCTTTTTTCTTTTCATTATTGCTGTTTATAGATTAAACATAAAATAAATTTAGCTACACGATTACCTAAAAAAATTATTTATTTAAAAAAATAAAAAAATAAATGAAGTTGTAATGAAATTCTTTCTTTTTAAACAGCACATCTTTTCGCAGTTTTCACAATTTTAAAAGGATGTTAAGCGAAATCTCTAAAATTTCAATTGCATGTCACAAAAGAGAATTCATTTTTTCAAAATGTTGCATGAGTTGTGTTAGACCGATTTACCGTAAGAGGCAACAAACAATTAATCCAGAAATGCCAACATATTTTGAACAAAAACCGACACGCGCCAAAATAGATTTTACTTTTTATTATATCAGGATTATCGATTCTTTATATATAAAGACGATTTAAAATTTCAAACTATTCGATTAAAAAAACAACAACCAATCCAGAAGTGCTACATATTTTTATGGAAAACCCACGCGCGCCAAAAGAAATTTTACTTTTAATTTCAAAATAAAAATCAAACACATTTTCATGCTTTAAAACTTACGACTGAAGTAATTATTTTCCACATTCCGTCTAATTGCACCAAGTTCATTTTTTTTATCACAAAATATTTTAAAATATTACACAATTTTAACATGTAATTTTTTGGGATTATATACTGCTTTATTTTAAATTATATTTTTGATTATTGCTGTTTACAGGTTAAGCAGAAAATAAATTTAGCTACACAATTATTTAAAAATATATTTACTAACTTTTAATAAATAAAGTTGTTATAAAATTGATTATTTTAAAACAGCACAGTTTTTGCACAGTTTTCACAGTTTTAAAATAATATTAAACAAAATCTCTTAGACACAATCTTTATATAGATATTTCAAAAATTCATTTGCATGCTACAAAAGACAATTCAAAAGGACAATTCAAAAGACAATTCATTTTCGAAATGTTTTATGAGTTCTGTTAGACTGATTCACTTCAAAAGAAGCAACAAACAATCAATCCAGAAATGCCACATTTTTGAACGAAAACCGACACGCGCCAAAATAGATTTTGTGTTTTACCTTGAGAGTTCTTATCGCTTACTCCGTGTTTCATCCGTGAATTCAAAATATGAATTCTCATTCACAACCTTACAACTACTACAAGTACAGGAACATTGTTATTTCCTGGTAGGAGAGGTGGCATTGAATTTGAGAAACCGAAATGACAAGGAAAAAAGAAAAATAAATAAAAAAAGAAAACACACGTCGGACTTTTTTAAATGGTCTATAGCGGGAGAACAATCCACTCATCGGCTACGTTACCTAACTGAAAATGACATTCATTAATTTTATAGAGTAATCAATACTGAGGTACTTACATAAACTGATTTAAGGAATGCCTCTCTACATAAGATGTTGCAATAGTTTTCAGCATATCAGTTTTCGTTACGTCTGAGCTCAAAAATCGATTTTTATCTTATAAGCTGGAGTTACGCTCCGGCTGCATGTATCATGATCCTTTTTATGCCTCGTCTAATTGAACATAGCAAACAGTTATAAGGGTTCTCTTACCTTTTTTTATATTATTATTTATGTAGTTTTTCTCGCGTAGGAATCTATTTTGAAACTGATACAGAAAAAGATAGCGGGTTTCTTTCTTTAAATATATATAGAGGATGGCAATAAATTATACCCTAATACGTATGTTTTTTTTTCTAGTAAAAGATATATATATTTTAAATTATTAAATTGGCATAAAGAGATGTGCAAAAAAGTAAGTTCACATTTATACGGTTTCAAAAAGGGTGGAAAATCTAATTTGGAAAAATATTCTCTATACTATATCTTTTCCCAGAGATTTAAATATTATGAAGAGAAATGGCGCTATTTTCATTTAAAAAAATTTAATGCAAATTTTACAATAGAAAATTTTTCTCTGACTATTTTAAGGTATAAGAAGAAAGGTTATATTTCTATTAAGATTTTATATTTTATAACTTCAGCTAAATTTAGTTAATAAGCTAAAAAAGAATAACTAATTTAATAATTAAATTTTATAGGTAAATCTTTTATAGGCGGCAACATTTTAAGGAAAAAATTAAAAGAGTAGTATAAGAAAAAAAATATATATTTTTTAAGGATTTTAGATCCTATAATTTTAGCTAATTTAGTTACTAAATTATAAAAAATAATTAATTTAGTAGTTAAATTTTATAGGTAAACCTTTTTAGGGGACAATTTTTTAAGGGGTAATTTAAAACAATAGTCTAAGAAGAACGATTATATATTTTTTAAGATTTCAGATCCTATAACTTCAGCTAATTTTAGTTAGTAAATAAAAAATACTGATTTAATAATTAAATTTTATAGGTAAACGTTTTTTACAGTACAAAAAGATTCCCTGAATTATTTGACGGGCAATTGTATATAAATGGGAAAATCTATATATCTCTTAAAACTTTGAAATGATCTAAACGTAACTAATTTAAATTAGTTAAATTTTAAATTTTAACTAATTTAATAATTAAATTTTGTAATTTTTTTAAGTACAAATGTTTCTTTTGGATTTTTATGAGGATATTTAAATTAATTGTATGTAGAAATAAGATTGTATTTATTTTAAGTTTTTAAAATTATCTAACCTAACCTAATTTAAATTAGTTAAAATTTTAATTTTAACTAATCGAATAATTAAATTTTGGAAGAAAACATTTATACAGTATAGATATTTTATTCAGATTTCTTTTTAGGACACTTAAATTAATTGTAAACAGAAGAAAGATTATATGCCTTTTAAGATTTTAAAGTTATCTAACCTAAGCAATTTAAATTAGTTATATTTGAAAGTTTAACTAGTTTAATTATTAAAATTAAAATTAAAATAACTAAATAACTGCCTGACATTTGTGCGAAAAAGAACTCGATTTCATCCATTATTCGGATTCAGTTAAAGATCGTTTGTGCACGATATGTTATTATAATTTTCAACATTTTAAATAACTTTTATATCAATAAGTACATTTTTTTTTTTATTAAGTTCCTACAAATTATTGCTATATATTAACGAAACATGCATGTTTCATCATAAAAATTTTCAATGTGGACATCTAATTTATAAATCAAATTAAAATAATAATTTTTACAACTGCGAATTTAAAGAGGAAATTTTTGTTTTAGATCATGTGTCCATTTGCATTAAAAAAAATTAATTGTACAACTATTGCAGGGAAAAATTATAAAAATGACTAATAAAAATAAATAAATAAATAGCATAAAACGCGTAGGGTTTTGTTAAAATCTATCACTAAATAACTTCAATCATTTGTTCGTTGGTCTTACCATTTTTATTACGATAGACAAAACCTGGAGTGTTATCATTTTTACTTTGTTCTATCTCTAATAGAAGAAAGTATTGTAATCGAAATTTTTTTCAACTTCCCGTTTTCAACGTATTTACACGTTTTAGGGGTTAGAGACCCCGAGAAACATGTTTATACAAAATGTTTGCCTGTCCGCCTGTGTGTCTGTCCTAATTGTATCATCGAAAAGTGTATGAAGTTATAGAATTAAACCAAATTTTTTTTTTGTATGTTTGGGGCTAATGGTTTATGACTTTCTTGAATTTGGAGATATTGTGCCGGAAGGCGGCGCTGTAATAGCAATTTTTGGGCCATTTTCATTATAGTGTCATCGAAAAGGGTTTAAAGTTATGCATAGAATAGAATGAAATTTTATGTGTATGTTTTTAATTATTGCCTGCAAGTCCCAATTGAATTTGGGTCTATTCCGACGGAAGGGGTTGCAATGATAGTGATTTTTGTGCGACGTTCTCGATTTTTCGTGGTTCTGTTATAAATCGGCTGCTCGTGCAGCGAAAGTAACCCGGCGCTTCGCAAGCAGATGACGTACAACAGAATTGCAAAAAATATTGATTTTATTGGGGATGTTGTAGCAAATTTTGAAGTATTAACATGCCTGAGATAGAAGAAAGTTTTGGGATTGGCACATCCGACTAGTTAGTTTATCTTTAAAAAAAATAATAACTAAATAATTACAATAAATATTATTATTTTATGTCTGCATCTCAAAATGAGTAAATCCATCAAAAGTCGCAAGTCAAAAAATTGTATGAATCCATTACTTTCTACTTATGGATATAGAGGAAAGTAAAGAAGAAAACAGATATAAGTACATTTATTGTTAAATTTAAAAATTTTCAATATATATGTATATTTTTTCAAAAAAGAGAAAAAATGTTACCAAAAATATTAATTTATCAAGTCTGCTTTTAATTTGATAGGCAAGTAATTAAATACTCACATAAAAATAACGAAGAAAATTTCCAAAATTCCTTACTCACCTAAAAAGAGAGAAATAAAACACAATTAAACAATGAAAATACGGATTGCTGAATAACAATGTAATACAATTAAATCAGACAACAACAAAAATAGAATAAAAGTTCGCGAACACAACTTAAACGAGTTCTGTAAAATTTATTTAATTAAATATATTTTTAAAATTTTAAATAAATTAACATAACATCATATCAGGTAATAAATAATATAACAATCAAACATAAAATAACTTTTCGTTCCTTTCCTTAACTTTTTTAAACATAAATTTTAAAAAGCGGAAAATTCTCAAGGACTAGTGTCGTCTATGTCTGTTCCAAGGGCAATGAGCAATTTGTGTAAAAAATAAGTTATTGATCATCGAATTGCCCTTAAGTGTATAGAATTACAATACAACTCAGTAACGGAAGAGTAGTTCAGTTGTAAAAATTTCAAAGTTGAATGTCTTACTCATCATTTTATCTTTATTTATCACACTTTTTTTTGAAAAAAACAGGCAGGAATTTAACATCAACATATTTTTGAGCTGCTATGAAAGAGCTTTTTTATTTGATAAAAGAAATAACTGAATTGATACCAAAAGGTACATTTAATTCTTAAAATAATAACTAGCGAAGCCTCGCCCGCTACGCTGGTCGGTTTATTTAGTAAGAAAATTTCATTTAGAATCCTGTATCAACTGCATCAATGTATTTTTAAAATCTGTGATTGCTGATTTAATTTTTCACTAGTGAAACTCGGAACTAAAATCGGTAAGTTCTATCGATATCGCGTCGAATAAGCCAAACCGCGTATGATGTGGTTATTGGCTGGAGTACGGGTTGATACTATGTGATCGTAATGTACTTAAAAATCACCGTAATAGAAGTAGTTGTCGCAATAACTCCACGGGAACGTTTCCTGTAAGAAGTCAACATAAATGTAAACAAGAATAGAGAAGAGTCCATAGCTCCTTGCAAGGTTTTTTATTGATTAGGAACTGACTATGATAGTAAAGTTTTGGGAGGTGGTCTTTTTACATCAATAGCAACAACCTCTTTTAGCGGAGGTTAAGAGAAGTCTGAACTACTTTCAGAGGTGTACATGTGTGTCAGAAGTCATCCCAATATCGCCAGATTACACGTGCATTAATTTTTATCGCCATTCGGAATTTTAAGACGGTTTAGAATATATCAATGTTAATTTTGCGTGGGAGATAGAGAACAGCGATGCAATGATAGGCGCGTTATCAAAATATAGGTTTTAACGGAGCAACCCAGCGGCTTGTCCTGGGAAAGAGGAACTTATACTTTAGGATGAATAAAGTGTTATTAATAACAAAATGCAAACAAGCAGTTGAAAAGAATCTAGATTTGCATTCCAGATGCAACAGACAACTGAAGACAGGCAGAATAAAGGCACCGTGATGCAAAACATGAGTGAATTTTAATATACAGTAAAACCCGCTTAAGAAGTTTTCCAAGGGAATGGAAGGCAAAAACGTCTTAAACGGGAAAACTTCTTAAACGGGAAATTAAGAATGTTTGAAACAATCATTAGTTTAAGTTTTCATAGTCAGGAGAGGTCTTTTACATTGTTAAAATAATACATAAATTTATATAAAGTTGAGTTTTACTTAAGAAATTTAAACTGATTTGCACATTTTAAAAAAATCTGTCAATCAAGTAAAAATGCATAATTACCTTAGAAACTCTTTATTTAATCCAATGTTTGAAGACAGAGAGGGGACATTTCTCTTTAAGCATCATTTGATATGCTTTTACAGAAAAAATCGGTTATAGATTTTTGCTTATGTTTCTTCTCGGCAATTTTTAGTTGATAACAGTCCAGTTGTCTTAAGTTTTTAAAAATTTCCTCAGGCACATTTTCAACACTTTCGATAAAACGGCGAAATGTTTCTAGTCATTTCACAGCATCCGAAAAACTAGAAATTTTCTCATGCTCTTCCTCAGTGTCACTCATTTCTTCATCTTCTGTAACCTCACAAATATCATCTACTGTAAGCACCTCACATGGCAATATCTCGTCATCTACTGACACATACTCTTCAAACGATGCTGTGAAATCCATCCTTCTTTGTAACGTCTTCCAATAATCTTCAATGTCCAATTCATATTCTTCTGTTGATTCTCCTTCCAAAAATCCTGCTTTCTGGAAACAATTGGCAATTACAGATGGCGTTATTAACTCCCATGCAGATAAAATAAAATGAATAGATTGCAAAACGTTTACTTTTCCTATCTCTCCAGTATTGTCCAGTTTTTCAATCATCCAATTCACAAGCCGTTTTCTATAGTGCTGCTTAAACACTTTAATAACTCCCTGATCCATCGGTTGCAAAACCGAAGTCGAGTTCGGTGGTAGGAAATGCACTTTTATGTTAGTAAAGTTACTCGTGTCTTTGGAATGGGCGGCGCAATTGTCTACAAAGATGATGATGTTCCGTTTAGCTCTCCTCATTTTAACATTTAATCTTTTCAAATAGGCTTCATAAATTGTAATCGTCATCCACGCAGTTTTGTTATTTTCATAATCACAAGGCAGTGATTTCACATTTTGAAAACATCTGGGTTTCTTGGATTTCCCAACAACCAAAATTGGCAATTTCTCGGAACCGTCCATGTTTGCACCCAATAAAACTGTAAGTCGTTCTTTATTTTTTTTACCTTCGTGACAATTTTCACCTTTATATGCATACGTTTTATCCGGTGAAAGATTATAGAAAAGCCCACACTCATCCATGTTAAAGACATCTTTAGGATGATAGCCGGTTATCAAATCTGGTAAGATTTGTTTCCATTCTTCGATTTCTTGTGGATCGACGCTTTTACTCTCACCTTTTATAGAATTGTAACTTAAACCAGCTCTTTTTTTCATTCTATCAATCCATCCATTTGAAGGTGCAAATTCAATCTCCATTTTTTTGGCAATTTCCTCAGCCTTTTCTCTAAGAATAGGTCCACTTATAGGAATATTGGCGGATCTGGCTTGCTTGAACCAAAGTAATAATTTTTCTTCCATAGCTTCATATTTTCCTTTTTTCACTTTTTTAATTTTTCGAGATTTATCAGAGGAGTCGTTTAATATAAGATTGCGTTTTGCTACAATTCCATTCAGAGTAGTCACCGGCATATTCAATCTCTTAGCAATTTCAACTCTTGTTACGTTTGGGTTGCTATCAATTTCTTTCAAAATTTTGATTTTGTCTTCAATTGACAAGGCCTTTCTTTTAATTCCCTTGCCCGACATTTTGAAGAGGAAAAAATAAATAAGATTTTTTTTTTGTGAATTTTCCAAGAGAGATTTGACGCTTACACTCACTCAAAAACAGATTGAATGAGCCAAACTGAACACAGCTTTGGTTTGGAATGAACCAAACATAGCTTTGGTTCATTCCATTCCTGGAAAGTGGTGAAAGAGACTCTATTCTAAGAGGAAGCAACTGGTCAACTTAAAGAACTACCCCTGAGTAGGAGCAAACCATTTTTCTTTAATCCCTTATCAGTCACTATTGTTGCAGCCATAAGGGACTCGGACTTACATTTCATCTCTCTACATTTCATCAGACCTCTCTCTACATTTCATCAGACAAACTGATATGAAGGTGAAATAAAGGTGACGACAATCCTTTTCAATCTTAAATGTGCCCTTTTGAATAGCGAAGAATATAGAGAAATGCTTTTCCAGTACAGAATGGGGGAAAAATCCCCCAAAAGACTGAAGTAAACGTGTTTTGAAAGTAAAATTAAGGGGAGAAAAAACTTCTTAAGCGGGAAAAAGTTTGGAACTAAACTTTTTAAACGGGTTATTTTAACATTGTAAGAATAGGAAAAAAATGGGAATCGAAAATATAAACTTCTTAAACGGGAAAACTTCTTAAGCGGGAACTTCTTAAACGGGTTTTACTGTATTTGCGGCGCGGATATTTCTAATAAAAGAATACTAGTGTATCAATGTATATGCGAAATAACCGTCGTCACATTCTTAATTTAGAAGAGAAATACTTTTATGCGGTTAACGAAAGCTGCAGAATAAATGAAAGATTACGCGTACATGATTAAATAGCATTTATCGTGGGATAGATATGACTTTGCTTTAGAAAGAATAGAATTTAAATAAAGATATAAATTAACTTTTTGAAAAATTAAGAAATTATAAATTTTGAATAAAATTACAAATATATATGATCTCTACATCATTAGAGAAGAGTCCATAGCTGCTTGCAAGGTTTTTTATTTATTAGGGACTTGACTGTGATGGTAAAGTTTTGGGAGGTGGTCTTTTTACATCAATAGCAACAACCTCTTTTAGCGGAGGTTAAGAGAAGTCTGAACTACTTTCAGAGGTGTACATGTGTGTCAGAAGTCATCCCAATATCGCCAGATTACACGTGCATTAATTTTTATCGCCATTCGGAATTTTAAGACGGTTTAGAATATATCAATGTTAATTTTGCGTGGGAGATAGAGAACAGCGATGCAATGATAGGCGCGTTATCAAAATATAGGTTTTAACGGAGCAACCCTGCGGCTTGTCCTGGGAAAGCGGAACTTATACTTTAGGATGAATAAAGTGTTATTAATAACAAAATGCAAACAAGCAGTTGAAAAGAATCTAGATTTGCATTCCAGATGCAACAGACAACTGAAGACAGGCAGAATAAAGGCACCGTGATGCAAAACATGAGTGAATTTTAATATATTTGCGGAGCGGATATTTCTAATAAAAGAATACTAGTGTATCAATGTATATGCGAAATAACCGTCGTCACATTCTTAATTTAGAAGAGAAATACTTTTATGCGGTTAACGAAAGCTGCAGAATAAATGAAAGATTACGCGTACATGATTAAATAGCATTTACCGTGGGATAGATATGACTTTGCTTTAGAAAGAATATAATTTAAATAAAGATATAAATTAACTTTTTGAAAAATTAAGAAATTATAAATTTTGAATAAAATTACAAATATATATGATCTCTACATCATACCGCGTCGTGATCGGACCCATACAACCCGAGATAATTTGAAATGAAACAGCAAAACCATTAGCATTTTATTTCTTTTTCTATATAAAAATCGCGATTTTGCTAAAATAAAAAATTATATGGGCCGAATTCGAAAACTTTTCGAAACTCTGAAATCTCAGCCCTCTTTAAGCAAGGATGCATACTTTTCAGATCCAAAAATCCGATATTTTTAAAAATTTTATAGGGCCCCGAAATTTGGCAGTATAAAATTTTCAATCTTTTGGTGAGTAGTCTCAATGTCTCGAATAAAAGTCGGACGTTTCGGCTATGAAAGGATTCGTTAAAAAAGCGAATCAATTAATTAAAGAATAAATAATATTTCCGCTTCTAATTATCCCATTGTTATGAAAATTAGATATTTGGATTTCTCGTTGAAAAATACTTACATATACACAATTTTCAAATCCGTAAATGCAATATTTCAAAAAAAGAAAATTAATAGGGCCGTAATCCTTCTAGTATAAAGAAGTGTGGTTTCCGTCCTCCTTTCGGATTGGACACCAACGAATGGGGTCCTCATTCTAAACCACGCTGTCAAACAATGCACGTGGAAGAAGGCTCATCGATCACGATCAAGGCGCTTCGGGAAGGGTAGAAAAAGTAGAAGTCGTACAAGGAGCGCTAGGGTTGCCAGCAGTAAGCCAATAGGCGAGCTATTCTTTCCCCAGTCCTCTTGATACTTGTTAATTCTATTACCTTCTTTATTCAACGTTCAAAAAAAGTTGAAACATGCGCAGAAAGATCGATTTCGCGATGAAATTTCTAGCTTTTTTGCTTGTTGCTTTAATATATAAGGATAATAATAATAATAATAATAATTTAGACATTTTTCATAAGAAATTAAATAGATTCTTAAAACTATTCATTATAATGACTTCCCATTATACGTATCCCTTAACGAGGACCAAACGGGATCAACGAGCATCGACTGTATTTCGTCAAAAATAAATGAACTATAAAATTTAGACGTTTTAAAAATATTTTAAAAGCGCATATCTAAATTTTCACTAGCATAGTCTAGTTATCACAAAACATTCTTCTGCATCATCCTAATATAGTAATTTAAATAGCGTAGTTACACACCAATAATTATGTAATGCATATTTCTTTGAATTTAACATAAAGTTTCAATGTCAGTGAACAGAGCACGAAAACGCCTTCTGTTGAGTATTCAAAGCAAAATTGGCTAAACATACGCTGTAAAAAAAGACAAATGTTTCTTAATCTGCGAAAATATAATATAATCACGAACAAAAGCGTACAATAATTTCATCAGAGTTACACACGATTCCGAAAAACGCTCTTTATCGAAGATAGAATTTTTTTTTTTGGAATCGTGGGTAATTCGAATCTTTAGAAACCTTAGAAACCAATATATTTTCGAGATTTAAAGGAGCCTTTATGAAAACAAAGTTTCTTCTGCTGCCACTGATTTTCGGAAATGTTTCCGAACCGGAATGTCGGTTTTTAAGATGCTATCCATTCTCAATTAAACGTTTTCAGCTGTGTAACTGAATTTATACATGAAGAGTAACAAAATTATATTAATTTAAATGTTAATGTTAATGCTGTTAACTTATCAGGTTTGTCTGGAAAACATGCTTATTGAACATGAAAATGTTTTTTGAAAACCTGAACCCAGTCCGCCCTGGTTTCGAACACGCAAACGATGGCCAAAGCTGCTCCTCATTTTGTGGGCCAGCACGGACTAAGTGGGCTCGCAATCATAAATAGATTCAAAGCTTTTAGAAAATTTTAAAGAAATATTCTTCAGAAATACCCATTAATTCGCAGATTAAAGTTACGCCCATTCAAATATACAAATTATATGAATGCATCAAAATCCGCAAATTTTCACCCTAAAACTACACGTAATCGGAGTATAATGTCTGGAATAAATTGTCAACAAAAGTAATCTCGACTTCCATAAAAATTACGACTCCCATTAATCTTCCATTTATCAGGTATTCAAGGCATTTCCTCTCTTTTTCTTCCTGCCTTAATTTATCTCTCAGTCAGGTTTTTCTCGAAAGATCACCTTTACTTTCTGAATCCTTCTGACCGGTTGTTGCGCATACCTCTGTGAATCCGTAATATACTTAACCCCTAAAAGGTCTTGCCACTTCAGATACCTATTCAACACGGGCTAACAGATGATTCTAAAAGGCATAGCGATTAAAAGAAAAAAAAAAAAAAAGAATGAACGGAATTGCTCCAAAAAAGTCTCGTATGCTGGTAGGGTCGACCTTTACACATGAACTCAGTTCATACATGTTTAGTGTTCTTTTGCTGCCCCCCCCCCCCACTTTATAGATAACGATAAGATGACGCATAGTGCCAAAAATGTTACGTAATTTCGTAATGCAGAAGGTGATGAGGAATTTCATCGGCATTCCTCTATTTCAAATGCTTTTTCCCTGAGATGAACGGATTATTATTATTATTTTCTTTTTTAAGTTATATTATTTTTGGATGATTGAGAATAAGAGTGTAGTTAAATTTTGGATGCTCTCTTCTTTGTGAATATATAAGACATATTTTGCTTAAGGGAGTATGATAGTTTTCGGCTTTAAAAAATGATTTTTTTTCTTGCATTTTCTGAATAAGTCATCTTAAAGCCGTTTTCACAAGAATAAATAAAAAAAAAAAAAAAAAAAAAAAAAAAAAAAAAACCTCACATAGAAATTCTTGTTGCACATTGCAGGAGCTAGCGGTACTTGTTGCAAAATTTAAAACACGATTTTTTCGAAACAATGTCTGCACCAGAAATATCTCAGCAAAGGATAAACTGTGGTCCCTTGGTTCCTTTTAATGAAAGATTATATATTTCCCAAGTACTGATTTGTAAAATTTTGATTTCGTTATTTTTTATAAACAAACCAAACCCAACATTAAATTTGTTAGCCAATATTTTGTTAACTATGTAAACTTTCAAAATATGATTGATCAAGAACTAGACAATTATACAAATTTTAAAGTGCATTTTGTTTCGTTGCTATCAGATGAAAACCTTTAGAACAAATCACTATTATCGCGGAACGTTACACGCTATGCACTGCAAAAAAAAATTCTGTGAAAAAACGGAACATATTCTAGCAGTCTATACTCTCCGATTTTATATTCCCCCGATCCCAAGTTTACCGCTATTCAAGACGGGAAATTTCTGTTGTTTGAAATAAATGTGAGCAATAGCAGAATAATAATAATAAAAAATCTAAATAATAATTATGTATGCTGAAGTATATATTTACACGGTACAGGTATTTGTATTGAATATTATCACACTTGTTTTTATCGTCTTGTCCTCTTCCGGATCCGAACCTCCGTACTCGCCATTAGAGGATGAATGCTCGGTCCTCTACACCAACTGTCTACATCCAACAACTTGGTTACACTGCAAAAAAAAATTGTTGATTTTACAGTATAATACTGGCACTCCAGCTGCCAGTATCATACTGTAAAATTAACAGTAATAAACAGTAAAATAAGCTGTAACTGTTTATTACTGTTAATTTACGGTATGTATTATACTGTAAAATCAACTTTTTTTTTTTTTTTTTTTTTTTTTTTTTTTTTTTTTTTTCAGGCTAAAACATCAAATACGGAAATTTAACTAGGATTTTTCCGTTTTCTCCCAATTTAAACGGAACGTTTCTGTTTGTCTGTCTTGAAAGGAACATTTCAGTTTTTAACATTCAACGAGTAAGGATAAAAAGGACATTTTTCGTTTATTCGCTCATTTTCAAAAAAGCTCATTTCCAACCTAAAAAAAAATCTACCAAAAATACTGGTTTTGTTAAATACAAATATAAGGTGTAAGTAAGTTAACAAACAATGTATAGCACAAACAAAGTAATTGTGTACAGCATAGCTCCTGAAATTTTGAAGTCAGTGGAAAAAAAAATTGTAAATGTTACGGCGAGCAACAATATAAATTTAGCTATAGAATAAAAGAAAAGAATAAAAAAAAAAAAAAAAAAAAAAAAAAGGAGAAAGAGGGGGGGGGGGGGAGAGAAGAATACCGTAATGATTTTTAGTGAACAGGGTGAAAACAGAAAAGAGAAAATGGGTATAAAAGTCAAATATTTAGACTTTTCCATTTCACGAACTATTAATCTATAGGGTACTAAATAATTATTTTTGTGTTTATGTATTTTTATTTTTATTAAAGTGGTTATTACACCTTAAACCAGAATAATAACTAAAAAAAGAGTGAAGAATCACAATTTTAAACATGAAAGGTTTGTTGTCAATCTAATAAATTATTACTAATATTTTATGTTATTTTAATAAGGAAATTGGGCATAATAATAATTAAAAGTTTCAATTAAAAAGGCTGATTCAAATTAAGAAAAACTTTGTTTTAGGAATTATAATCCAAAAAGAGGATTTTGGCTATTCAAAATTTATATTATAATAAAATATGAAAAAGGACCTAAATTAAGATAAGAAAAAAAAATGGAATAGCTATCAATTTATTTATTAAATGAACCCATTTCAAAGGAAAATAGTTGTGTATTCATTTTACAAAAAATTTTCAATTTATAATTTTGTTTCTTTTTTAAATCGTCTGACTAGATTATAGTATGATTTGATCTATAAAAAGTATTTTCCTGTTCTGCTTATTATTATTTTGATATAGATGCACAAAGAAATTATAATGTTAGTATATTATTAACTAAAGCACATTTATTTTAAGTTGTATTATTCCCATTTTCCAGCTGAACAAAGAAATTATATGCTGTAGAATTGGAGAAAGGAAAAAAACCGTAATTTTTACAGTTTCATAGAAATGATTATTAACAAGCAGTACGAAAAATAATTTGCAAGCTTTCAAAATCATATAACCGTTAAATGTTTATTATAACCTCAAGAAGCCGAGCAAGTTTTTAAACGTTACTTAAAATAAAAAAAAGATACTTTATTAAAGCAATGAAATTTAATATCATGCTATTAAAGTTCCGTTTTTATCGCGTGATAAAATATGTAGCGTGACCTGGACGCACAGTAAGACAGCAATCATAATCCTTTATAATTTGAAGATTTCTTTTTTGAAAAGGCTTTCCCACAATTGACAATAAATGCAATTCGTAAACACTTTTCTGCAGAATGGGGATTCTCTTTAACACTTTATTTTATGGCTGCAATTAAATAAGCCGTTAAGACTTAGCATCTTAGTAGTAGTACAATTCTAATAAGATGAAAAAAATGGCGTAATTAACCAAGGCTGCAGCTATTTAGATTAATAATTCTCCCGATTTGAGAAAATTAAAAATTCGTCAAGCAATTTTAAGTAATAATTAGCATATGTAGTTATTAATACGGTAGTAATTAATCGGATAGCGACACAGATAAGCTAACGGGTAGCGAAACGAATAGACAGACGGGTAACGAGACAGGTAAAAAAGAGGGTTGACAGAGGGGTAGCGAGATGGGTAGGGAGACGGGTAGCGAGTCGAGTAGTGCGACCAGTAGACAGGATGTAGAGGGAAAGGTTGCGAGACGGGTAGCGTGGTGGATAGAGAGACGAGTATAGAGATGAGTACAGATACGAGTTGACAGACGGGAAGAGAGAAGGGTATATAGACAGACAGACGTGTCGAGAGACGGGTAGTGAAACGGGAAGCGAGACAGTTAGAGAGACGGATAGACAGATGGGTAGCGAGACGGTTATAGAGTAGGGTAGAAAGACAGACGAATAGTGAGATGGGTATACAGACGAGTAGAGAGACAGTAGACAGATGGGTACGGAGAGAGACACGGTATAGAAACACGGCTAGACATACGGGTAGTTAGACGGGTATACAGACGGTTAGAGAAACAGATAGGCGGGTAGCGAGACCAGTAAAGAAATATACAGACATGTAGAGAGATGTGTAGAGAGAGAGTCAATCGGGTACAGAGATGGGTAGAAGAACGGATAGGGAAACAAACAGATTGTAGAGAGAGACAGACAGGCAGGCAGAAGAAAAGTCTGGGGTTTGATGTAGTAAAGGCGCCGGGGGGAGAGCCTCCTAGAAAATAATCAAGAAGTATTATTTTTGAAATATTTTTTTTTTTCAATTTCGCCGATATAAAGATTTAATGTAAAATTTATCTTTACAGAAGTCATCGAAAGATTTTTTATGTACTTTAGTAGGAATGTAGGTTACAATTTGGTAATCAGGTTTGTAACAAAGCATGTTATCAATGTGGTTTGAAGTGTACGAGTTTCTATAAATAGTTATTCAAATAAAAAAGGTGGAATATTTTTTAATTCAAATGTAAATATTTGCTACAAAGAAAATGTTGCATCAATGAAATTAAATTTGCGTTAAACTACGCTTGCTAAAATACGCTCTTTGCTGCAAATCCGATTACAAAACTTTAAAAAGCTTGGCGTTTTAAAGATCCGGCTTTTTTTTCTTTAAGTTTTGAGCAATACCCGCTTAAGAAAATGAGATGCTTTGCCAAATGTTATAAAAAAATATATCTCAAAACATAACAGTATATATGAATTTATGTATGATATTTTGTAATTCTATCATTTAATTTGCTCTTTTTCATATATTGTATCTTCTTTATATCGTAATTGTTAACCCCATGTTCTCAGCAATATCACTCAGACTAATCCCTTTGAGGGAAGTCCTAGTATAGTTATTCAGGGTACAAAAAATTGTACTTGTAACGATAAAAATTAAAATTTCTAGATCAATTTTAAACAAATAGTGTAAAAATAACTGGAACTTTGTCGATTTAGCGTACTTAAATTTTACCCAATTACCCAACATCCACAAATAGATAGCTATAGAGCTATAAAATGCTAATTTTTACTTAAAATGAAAAATTCTGAGCAATTTAATGGAAAATTGGCCATAAGTAGTTAGAGCTATGATATTAAATTTTATAATATACATTTAAAACTTTCTAATTGATATTAAATTTAAATAACCCTTTTAAATTTTCTAAATACAGTTACGTTTGTACAAAACATTTTTAGTTATTCCTGGCATTATTTATTCCGTTAAAATATTTTCTAAAATGCCAATTTCTCTAATTATATGGAAGAAAAAAGTAAAATAGAATTAATATTTTTATAAATCAAGTCGTTATACACTTATAATACTACTAAACTTGTTTTTTCTCTTTTTGACGGAGAAAATAAAAAAAAAAATAAATTTTTAAATCGATATATATATATATATATATATATATATATATATATATATATATAAAGAAAAAAATAAATGCATATAACATTCTATTTCTCTCTAACAAAAGAAATTTACCAACGCGGAAATTTAAAAAATGATGAAATTTTAGTATGTTTAGGATTTACGGACATATATGATAAGAAAGACAGGTGTTTCTTAATCCATGAAAATATAATGTAACGAAAATACACAATAACTTATCCGTGATACACACGATACCAAAAAGTGTTCTTTATCTTTAGAAACCTCATATACCAAAATATTTTTGAGATTTAAAGAAGCATTTATTAAAAATAAAGTTCCTTTTGCTGCCACTGATTTCCGAAAACGTTACCGAATAGTTTTTATAGAGGATTAATAAATTTTTTCAATCGGTTTTTTAGGATGCTGTCAATTCTAAAGCAAACATTTTCAGCTGCGTAACTGAATTTATACATGCAAGAGTAACAAAATAATATTAATTTAAATTTTAATGTTAATGTGATTAATTTATCATGTTTGTCTGTAAAATATGTTTGATGAATATGGAAATGTTTACTTGAGAATGGATAGTATCCGGAAACCTTATGTTGCGGTTTAAAAAAAAACTGATCAAAACACAATAAAAACTAATCGGAAACGTTTCCGAAAATCAGTGGCCGTATTTTATATATATTTCTTTAAATCTAGGTTTCTAAAGACAAAAAATGCTTTTCGGAATCGTGGGTAACTTGAAGCTATACAATACGAAACTATACAATAAGTATTGTATAGTTTCGTTTGTGTTTATATTATATTTTCCTAAATTAACGAAATATTTGTCCTTTTTAATGTCTGTATATATATTTCCAAATTTTAATAATTTTTGGAAATTTCGGGGTGGAGACCTTCCATTGTATGTAATACTGCATAAATTAAAAATAATTTCAATTATGACCGTCGATGGGCTCTGTAAGATGATGAAAAACAAAGATAACATTTATTTCTTATCTGAAACGTAAATCAACACTTCTTTCTCTCTTACATGTTACGTATAAAAAAGAATATTGTAAAATCCATTCTAAAAAATTAAAACGCACATGGCTGATACCAACACATTCGCATCGTCATTTATTTTTAAATAATCTATAGTTTTCTGTTTTACAACTATCGGAGTCCAAAGTTCAAGGAGTTTCTCCTGAAATTATTCCTATTCCTATAGTCTCAAGGAAAATTATTTTTCGTGCCTTGTACAAACTGCAATGTTTCACTAGATAAAGCAGACAAATCACGCATCTTACGACTTCGCCAAATGTGATTTTTATATCTCCTCAAGAACGTAATAAAACTGGATGAAACTATATTTGATAACGCGACAGAAAAATATTTTTTAAATCAGCTACTTATATATTTTATTTTTCTTAATTCTATAGATGTAAATCAGATAACTTAAAGACGAAATCAAAAGCTTCAAATAAAAAAATGTCATAACTAATTAGAGCTGTGTTTTTATTCGATTTGAGAAAATTAAAATTTTCCACAAGTAATTTAAATTTAAAAAAAAAAAATGAAGAAGACGAAAAAAAAAAAAAAAGGTGGCAGATAATTATATTATAGCTGTCAAGAATACAAAGTATGTACTTATAAATAAGAAAATCAATCATTTCTCATACAATTTTAAGTACAAAGAAGATTAAATAACTATAGAGTATACCTTTTTAACGTATTAGCTTTTTATTCTAATTGGTGAAATTAAAAATTCTTCATGCCAACTCAAATTGTTTTTGTATGTCGCCGAGTTTAAAGTAAATGCTTTTAATTAATACAGTGGTTATTTGTTCCATTAGCTTTTTCGGGTCCATTTTTTTTCAATATTGGGAAAAATTACTTTTACGTTAATGATATTAAAAGTTGCGATCCAAATAACAGAAGTTAAGATTTACTGAAGTTTAACGAATATGACATTTACTAAAGTTTAACGAACATTTACTGAAATCTAAAGAATATAGTTATTTTGCGTGCTATTCATACAACAATATAGGCTAAAGAAGAATTTTTAATGACGTTTTTAAAAAATGCCGTATTATTACAACAGGATTAAACGGACATAGTAACTTTCTAGTATTTTGCATGTTTTATCACAAGTTATTCGTACGGAAAAGTAGTCCCTATTTTAAATTTAAAGAGTTAAACATATGCTTGAAATAAAAGAATCGCCAATGGTGTAAAGAGAATTAAATAAACTTTTATTATTATTATCATTATTACTAAATGCTGAAAAATAAACGACATATTACTAAATGAATAGACCATACTTTTATTACTACATGAAGGTAATAACAAAAATAATTGTTGAGGGGTTTAGGACTCTTGTGCACCTTCAAAAAATTCAATTTTTGAAAAAAAAAAAATATATTAAAGAGTAATCATTTCAGAACACTTTAAAACGAAATGAATGGTACTCTTAATAGTTGTTAAATAGGGAATATTTTCAAAGAGATAACTTTAAAGTAATTATTTTTAAAATGTGACTTTGGGGCATTGCACATAATGTAGTTAAAAAGATATATATTAAAGAGTAATCATTTCAGAACACTTTGAAACAAAATGGATTGCACTCTTAATAGTTGTTAAATATGGAATATTTTTAAAGAGAGGACTTTAAAGTCATTATTCTCAAACTGTGACTTCAGGGCAATGCGCATGATGTAGTTATATATATATATATAATATATATATATATATATATATATATATATATATATATATATATATATATATATTAAAGAGTAATCATTTCAGAACACTTTGAAAATTTCAGGATATATAGGGCATGGTAGGCGCAATAAAGTGAACCTAAATGTTCTCCTTTTTTATTTTAAATGTATTTTTTCCTTGGTATTATATTGCTAAACTTTTAAAAAACATATATGAGCAAGATACAGTTTTTTTAAACATAAAAATACTACAAATAAACGAATTTTTAGGTTCAGTGTAAAACAATACTCTTAAGTATAGTTAGTTACCAAAAATTTTATTTTACATGCAGTAAGGATTTTGTAATCAAGTGCGCAACCTGCAATTCCAATTTTCTGCTCCACAAGTTTTAAAAAAACCTAAAGGAACTAATTTTCCAACTATTATATGAAAACATATACAATTAAAAAAGAAACATTTATTTATCACTGCCTTTAAATATTGTAAATGCACACTTTTAAGATATAAAATGACAAAAATTGTAAAATGTTTTTAATTTTCGATATTTTAATAATCCTAAATCTTCTTAAGACAAAGTAATACTCAATTAAAAGACATGTCCTATTAATAAGATACCAAACTCAAACGGTTTTAAATTATTTAAGAAATTATGACTCATAATTCATATCTTCATAAATTATATTTTTACGGTCTTATGTAGAACAAAAAATATTTTATCTAAATTTGAATTTTAAAAATATAAATAAGATTTTTTCCCTCTGGGTAACTACGCATAAACCAAAAATAGCTTCTATCATGAACAGATTTCTCTTTTCTTAAGCTCTGGGAGATGATGAAGAACATAGATAACATTTAAGCTCTTATCTTAAACATAAATCAGAACTTCTCTCTGCACTCATAATTTATGCATAAAAACGGATATTTTAAAATCCACACTGAAAAAACAAAACGCACTTGGCTGATGCCAATACTTCCGCATGATCATTTATTTTTTAAATAATCTATAGTTGTACGTTTTAGAAATATCGAAGTCCAAAAGTTCAAGGAGTTTTTCTGGAAATTATTCTTATTCCTATACTTTCAAGCAAAGTTTCTTTTCGTGCCAAGTAAAAAATGCCATATTTCACAAGATAACACAGACACATCACGCACTTAAAGACTTCGCCGCATGTGATTATTGTCACGAGTTAGCTCCTCTCAAGAACGTGGCAAAAATAAACTATATTTTTAAACCAATCGATCACTTGCTCTTGGCTAATTCTTAGAGAGATTGTTCAATGAAATCACCTAATCTGCCCTTCGTGACGGGTAATGTATGTTGGATAAAATTTTATTCGATAACACGTCTAAAAATAGATATATTCTTTTAATTAATCAGATACTATTCTTTTATTTTATTTACTCTCTTAGTAATAATGATATAATTTACGCACTTATGGTGCCAAAAAATGTTTGGATAGTTTTTTCCTTTTTCTAAAACTTTCCAAAAGTGTTTATAAATTCAGTTTGTCTGTCTGCCGTCTGGCCGTTCTCTAACTCTCTTAATTTACTAAGAATGTCATGAAATTTTTATATGTTATTAATGTTGACTATAAAATGTCCGGTATTGGAAATGAAGTGTGTAGCATTTATAGCCCGTTTACAGGGACATACACAAGAATTCCGTTACGTTACGGTGTATGAGGGAAAATAATTTTCAATTCATTTTAATGATATTACAATACTTCAAACATATTGATATGCATCACTGAGGAAGAATAAAACATGCTTTCTCAAGAGTATAGAATAAGTAGCATTCACAGTTCGTTTACAGGGACGCACAAAATAGTTATAATCAATGGGAAAAATCCTTCGCTAGGCAATGATGGTATGATACTTCAAACATAATGCAATAAAAAAAGGACCACTGAGGTGCACTACAACATGTTTTCTATAGATAAAGGAGCGTGTAGCATTTATCTTCATTTACAGAGACGCACAAAAGAACTCGGTTACAGGACGGACTTTGATTGATTGCATTGTATGAAAAAAAGAAATTCCTTAAAAATATTGTGCTAACGTTGGAAAGTGTTTCATAATCTATGCCTGATGCATGATTTTTCATTTTTTTGTATTAAATATTTAATACATCGACTACTTATGTGCATGATATTGTAAAATATGGTTCAAAACATTGAATAACAACTAAAACAGCTGCAAATAATTTGACATTTTTGTCTCAGATTATACATAAATAATAGCAATAAAATGTCACATGCAAAACACCAAAATTCAAATTCAAATCAAGATATTTTTATTCCGTAAACTTCATTATGAAGAATGAAGAATCTCTTATGATCTACGTTTATAACAATAACTGAGCTATTTAAAAATATATATAAGTTAAGCTTTTAACATGCAGTTAAACATTGAAAATTTACAGTAGTTTCGTAAGTTGCATTGATTAAATAAAAAAAGGGGGAGGGGCTATTGAATGAATGTGCTATTTCTATTTTCATAGTAATAATTAGTGATGGGCATAACGATTATTTCGATTATTTGAATGAATCATTCGGGCATGCTCAGAAGCATATCTGTCAAACTTGAATTTTTTTTTATTCAATTACTACACGAAATTTTGAAAAAAAAAGTTTCTGATTTTAATTAGAATTAGATTAGACGTCAGATAAAAATGAAAAATGTGAAATTTCTAGTAATTGAATAGAAAAAAATTGAAGTTTGACAGATATGTTTCTGCGCATGCCCGAATGATTCATTCGAATAATCAACATAATCGTTATGTCCATCACTAGTAATAATGAATTCCCTAAATCAACATTTTAACCCTTTCAAGGTACAATACTCATGATGCTAAAATTTTGAAATGATTGAATGACATGAGCATTTGCGAACAAATTTATTTGAAAATAAGTAAAAGCTTTTCTTCACGTACATTATAAAATCAAACTTTTATTCCAAATTTCTGGTTCCATTGTGGCATTTGGTGATTAAAATTAAGTGGAATACATAATATCCCACCGCCCTTCAATGGGTTAATAGTATTTTGACATTACATGCATAATTTTTATGCTTTACGATCTTTTGCTTTAAGGCAAAATGTTAAAATTTGATTTGAAGAAAAAAAAACTAAAATTATAATTCAACATCGTATACTAGTTTTTAAATTAATAATTATTGAATTTATGTAACTCAAGTTCTAAAAAATATAGAAACAAAAACTGAAACTCAACTAGAAAACTAAAAATAACAGTAAGTCAAAAATAGAAAATCAGTTAATCAAAAGCAGAAAATCGATTTATTTATTTGTAAGGTATACACTATATTGCGAAAGGTGACCGGTCACTTGCGATTTTAGACGTTCTGTTAACTATCTAGAAAAATATATGAGCAATTAACCAGAAATTGCAGGTGTGTAAACAGTATAGTATATGTTATATGTTTCCGCGAAGATTTTTTCCCGAAACCCCATAGGTGACTGTCAAAAAATTGAAAAAGAACGAGTATCTTTTGGATAACCCTGTAAAAACTAATGTAGCAAAGGCGTTCAAACTCTAGATTATTAATAAGTGGCTTATTGTAATATATTGTTATGATATGAGAATCATATATTAAATTTTAACCTTCCCTACTCTTTATTTAAATTATCTTTTTCCCTGCTTTTTCAAAATTTAATGGTGTTATCTTAACTACAAACAATAATTCCGCCGTAATCTAAACTCTTTCCCTTTTCATGTTCACTTGTGCTGGATCGCTAATATCTCACGGCCTTTCGATTAAAATAAAAAGAAAATAATTAAATCAGCACATATGCCGTTTTGTAATTTACTTTCCGAAACCAAGCTTAAAACACAATATATTCATAATGCATTTTTGTGGCCACAGAGTCAGTTAAAATTGTGTCTATCTTTTCATCCAGCACAGATACATGCCCTTATTTGGTCTCAATAATAACTCGAAATCATTCACACCCAGTTCTAAAAATATATTCTGGTCGTTAAAATACCCAAACTGTTTAGACTATCAAAATTCCTTTCGCATGGGAACATATTCGACCGTTGCAATCTTCTTGGCGATATTAAATTTCGAAATGAAATACGTTCTTATGCCAATAATCTGGCAACCTTGCTCGACAAATACAATTAGTTATGCGGCCTCCATCTGAAAATGTTCTCGCATAGACAATCTGTTAGCAACCCTATTTGGCGAGATATTTGTCATTCGGACTCGAAATCGAGTCACGAAAGCAACTCCACTCCGCTCCTAGCCTTGCCTCTGTTAACATCATCTTTCCCTGCTATGTTGCCCCTCCTCGGTACTTCCCCGGGTGCGGCGAGAATGGAAAGTGTTTATCCGGCGTGAGCCCGGTCATTCTGAACCTGGATTTATTTTCCTACTTTGGTATCCTGAATAAAAGCCTTGTATTGACTTATCATGTGTACCTATTAATTAGCCATCAAATCTCACGAAACACAAAAGTAATATCTTAACTTCAGTATGGAATCTCTACACCATAACTGTGTTCATTTTTATGAGGATAGCATGTATACTCGAAGAGAAATTAAAGTTTTTACAAAAACAGTCCCAAATTTCGCCAAGTGTTTTGCTTGTAATTTGCAGAGTTCTTAATTAAAAAAAAAGTTATTTTGAGAAAATATGTCAAACAACATTGTACATAATACTCTGCAATCGGAATTAAAAAATAATAAAAATTGGATGAAAAATGAGCAGGTTTACTAAAAAATGTTTCTCTGCGCATGCGCGAATGTAATCAAAATATAATGTGCATCATGTATTAGCTAAGTATATAGAGCAACTTTTGTGAAAGTCTCAAAATCATAGCTTGAAAATTCTGAAAATTATCGTCGATAGAATAAGCTCGAAATCCGTTGTTCCCAAAAGGAAGCAAAAAGATGAGGGGTTGTATCCAAATATAGTAGTACGTGCAATATTGTGTACGCTATCTTGGCACTAATCAACAGATATTTTCAGTAGAATTTCAACTACATGTACACAGCGCCCACAAAATATGAACACTCTATAATTATCATATTTATCATGACATCATGGTTTGTATAGTACATTACATAAAGACAATAAATCGATACGATATAGTACATATTGAGTGTTCACAGTTTGGGGCTGTGGCTTATTATAGGTGTTTTATTTTCACTCGATGTAGGCCAATTTGCAATAAAAACTGGTAAACGCATGTGACTGGGTAAACATAGGTAAACGTATATACCTGTTCGTAAGAGTCGTAAATATGCAAGTTTGAACTTGTCTGAAGTGGAAATTCGTGTGCACTGCACGGTCCATCACACAAAAATATTCTCAGACCGCGCGGTGCTCATGTGATTCGCACTTAGGGTAACTCTAGGATATATGGTCATAGAGGAGAGATGGCCAGTCTAAATATTTCCGAAACTTGATCATAGATCGCAGCATAAACATTGTTCGTAGTAAATTGTTCAAAGATTTCGTTCATTGCGACGTGCAGCTGTGTTTTTAGATAATAAAAAGTAAGTGAAATTGTAATGTTTATTTAATTTAGTGGTTGAATATTTTTGTTGAGTTAGGTATCTGAATATTTTGTAGTACGTACGTTACATTTTGTTTTACTATACAGACTTTTAAGGTACTTTAGAAATTGTTATATGTTTTTCATGATTACCTACACTTTTTTAATTTGCAACAAATTGTCCAGACATTCGACCGTTTTTTGAAAAAATTGTTATATAATTGTAATCTAACTCTATTTTAACCATAATTTGGGCAATAATATGATCAGGATAGAATTAAGTTACGGTTATGTAACCGTTTTCAATAAAAATGGTCAAATGACTGGCGAGTTTGCTGCAAATTTTTAACAGTCTATAAGAAATGTGTTATTTTTTGCTATTTTAACTTAACTCTTCCTTTCTTGTATTGGATGGCCATCTCAACTTCGGCTTGGAGGAGAGATGGCTATCTGCCATTTTAATTTCAATTTTATTTCCCACTTTTTGTTCTCAATACTTAATTATTTTTTGCCCAAAATAGGATGAGTATATGTATAACATTTAACCAAATATCCTAAATATAAAGTCTGCACAGTACTTGTATATAGTTATATCTGGAAAGGGCCTAAACTGTATAATTGAATAATCGAATTAATTACAATAACTGTATGAGTGCATCATATTTTTCTATATACATCAATTGTAGTAATGTATTTGTATAAAATATGCTAGCCAAGAATAATCCATCATATTTAACCAATAATAATTTTAGGCATGGTGCCTGCACAGTATTTGTAAATAGCTCATCCGGAAATTATAGATTCTGCATACATTGAAATAATAATAATAATCGTATGTATGAAAGCAATAGCTGTATTATCAGACAAAATTCAATTACTTTCACTACAAAGAAAATCACATGTAAAAGTAAAACTTCTGAGAAGAAGAAAAATTGTAATACTATATTGTAAAACTTGCATACATAATTCTGTAACTGTGGTCTCGCTGGTGATAGAGGCGTGTCAGCCCCTCAGGATTGCACACAAACTCTAAGGCTTAGGCCGGGTTACCTGAGGTGGTCATCCCTGTATAAGGATTTTAAATATGCATAAATATTTCTTGTATTTAAATTCTAATAATTATTATTTCAGTCTTTAAAAACTATAGCTATCTATCTTAGAGTTACCCTAATAAATTTATTTAGCTGCTTACAATAGATAAAAAATTGTGAATTATGATTATTTGATGTCCCTTTCAGCTAATTGGAAAACAAAAGAAGTTAGCTCGGGTATCATAATTTTTTTTTAACCTTGCGGCTGTTAACGTGTTAAATTAGTTCCGGGTGTACTGTGCTACTAATTTGTGCTGTTACCTGTAGAAAATCAGTACAGCACGTCAATATTCTCTACACACTAAAACACAGGACTGATTTAAAACACCTTTTCTCGCTTTGGGTTCAAGTAGCACCTCAAAATCAAAGTAACACCAATTCAACAGTACCTTAAATTTCATGGTAGTCATCGAGCAGTTTCACAGCCAGATGAGCAACGAGTTATACATGAACATGAAACTCGTTACCGATATATCATTAGCGTTTCGAGGAAATTGAAATCATAAAACAACTAAACATAAAAATAATTAATGATGATAAATTGTTAATTCTGAACATCACAAGAATTAAAATATTACTGTAAGAAAATTTCAAGGGCTAAATTATCAAGTTTCATCAGTTCTAATTACACTGCACTGTTCATCTGTGAAGAGGATCATGTTATAATAATTGCATTTGATTGTGTGTAAATTACTCTCGGGAATAACTCTCGAGTTCTCGACTAATTGCAGTTTGGGAGTCACTTGTTGCATACTAATCGTCATTTACAGGTTGCTAAGATACAAATCGATTAGCTGACTTAAATTTCCTCTTAATGTAGACGAAAAAAACAGATCTTGCAATGCAGTTTAATGCTCCGAAAATAACAATTTAAAGAACAATTGATATTTGAAAGAAAAGACGGACCGAAGTCATTTAAGATAAGCATAAATTCGATTTTCAAACTTTCGAACGCAGTTGAAAGATTTTTACTTCGGTTCGCTTTTGAACATAATAGAAAAGTTCATAACTTCGGTTTGTCTGTCTGTTTGTCCGCGTTGTAACTTTGATAAATACGCAAAGCCATGAAATGTTTATATATTATTGAAGTTTATCGCAACATATTTTCTATTTAAAATGGCACGTGTCTATTTTGTCGTTCATTTATAGAGATAAACAAAAGGTTTTTCCTGGGTGATAATTGTTAATGGTGTTCGAGTGCTTCAAAGATAACGAAATTCAAAGAATACATTTCTATTTATAGCAGTAATTGCTTAAATGCACTCAGTAATGTATACGTTCTTTACTAAAAAAAATTGTATCAATAGCTCAAATAATAAAAACTTTTTTTTCTTCCCCACCTGCATTATCGTTGCTGTAAAAGTTGTTTTACAGGAATAAAACGAATATTACATTAGCAGGTATAGAGGTTGACCATGGTGTCTCAGAGTTTGATTATCACAGGGGCATACGGGGCAAGTGTCCCTGGTCCACATTTTCAGGGGGCCCCAAAATGCATTTTGTCCACTCTCCAAAGTTAAAAATTGATGCAAATTTCCATTTATAACGCATACGAAAAATGAATTTTTCCCATTCATGTAAACTAAACTATCGCAATGTTCTTTCCTAACGACAATGAAATGTAATGTAAACTTCGAAAATACGAAAAGAACGGATATTACATGAATCCAATCCTTTAGGTTTAGAGTTACACTTACTCTAAATAGACATGTAGTGGAAAAAAAAATCTTCTCATAATTTTTTAATGCATTTTTACATGTGATTATAATGTATTCATTTTTCATAAACTATGGTTGAAATTTTAAACGTTACAAAAAGCTGTTTATCATGTTTATAATGCAATTTTATTAAGAAAGAGAACCTGTGTGACCGGTGTGCCCCTGGTCCCACATAGAGTTGATCAGGCTCTGGGTGTCTTTCTTGGTAAAGAACATTTGGCACAAAAGATTTACGTGGAAAATTTCAGAAATCAAGCCACGACTTATAAAAATTGAATTATGTGCCGAAATATTATCACAGACAAAAAAAAAAAAATATGACAAAGCCATAAGATTTTCTCACCAAAGCAAAATTATAATTAGGATTCCTTAACAGACACCAAATTAATATTATCGTGATAATACTACTATATATGGTACTATAGTATCACGTACCATAGATTATGAACTATCACTATGGTAAATATGGAATTTATCAGTATGGTAACACTACTTCAGTATTACCATAGATTCTTCGTAGAATTGACTGACTACTTGTTTTAAAACTGAAACTATTCGATTCTTTGTGTTCCGTTTACTATATTTAGTTATTTTTGTACTCTTTTTTGGCGCAAATAATGTTCATAATGGCATCTAGCTGTTTAAAATAGTCTGTTTCGAATCTAAAATCTAGAAAGTATTTCGTCTCTCTTCATTATTTATTATTATTATTGTTATTGTTATTATTAATAGTAGTAGTAGTAGCATTAGCAGTATTTAAATACAGTTATTGAAATGATATGAATGACAATTTTTTCTTCCGGGTGATCAGATAACTATAACCCGCATATTTTAAACGTAAAATTAGTTATTAGCAAGCCACCACCACCAAACCCGCATTTGATTGGTGGATACCATAGAAATCAGTTAAGTAAACCTTGTTTGAATTTTGCAATTGTATATCAGTTAGCATAATCACGCCCGCTGTACAATGATGGATATTCACCCGCATATGCTAATAAAGCCGACACGAAGCACTGGTTTATGCAGCACATTACCGAAAGCAACACAGACAATGAAAATCAGGCCTTGGGAGTTAGGAATCGCGAAGGATGAAGCTGTTGTTATTCATGGGCGAATGAGGTGTAACCTCTAAAATACAAGATATTTATCATTTTAAAATATATACCTGTATTGTTTTTAGGAAATGAGGTAGCGTTGCGTATATTAGTTAGCAGATCATGTATGGTTGTTTGATTCATAAACTTATGTTATTTGTTCTTATTATCATGTTTGTAAATGTTGCATCCGTGATTTAAATTGTATATTAAAAAACAGAAAAAAGATGAAATAATACAAACTGGAAGAGGAAAAAAAAAGATGCTATTAAGGGATACTATTCTAGATAAAGGATAATTTACCTTTGAATGTAATAAATGTGTTTTCTGGTTCCTATTTTTGAATAAAGATTCGTGTAATGATTTTACATTCTACACAGGGATATCAAAACAGTACTATTGGGAAATAATAATAGTTGATAAATGATTTAAAACAAAAAAATCCTATTGAGGACCAATATATAAATGTGTTTAAGCAACAATTTGTTGCTATATCCCATGATAAAAAAAGAAATTTAGACGTTAAATGAAGTTATAATTTAAAGTGAGACAATCTTCGAAATCTAATTTAAATATTTGAAGTTTTTAGTTAAAATATGTTTTAAGTTCAGAGATAAATCTATTTGGAAATGTATTTGTTGCAATATTTCAAAATGTACCACGTAATTTCGACAAAAGAAACTGGTTGAAAAGGAACTGTTACATTGATTTATAATAAACCTACAAAATTAATAACAATAAAAAATAATCTATCTCACATTGGTTAGTCTAACTCTTAAAACAACTATCATTTTAACCTAAAGTTACCAAAATACTATTTCCATAAGCTTCAATTGTTCAAATTATTGAAAAATTAAACTTTATTCGTTTACGTAATCAGTAACATATAATCAATATAAGTAATTATGATGAAGTTATCAATTGAGTCTCTTATGTTTGGTAGAATATGTGTTTTTTAAAACGTGGCGTCATTTTCTGTTCAAAATTTTTCAAAAAGTTATTTTGAATTGTAATGAGAAAATGGCACGACTAAAGATAAATAAACCACATTATTTTTCTCAAGTCCTGTTTTCTCTGCAACAATGGAAATAATCCGGTTGCCACCATTTAAAAAAATTTCCTAAATACTTTTAAAATTAAAATAAAAATATAAAAATGGGAATATTTTTTAAAAATGGCTAGTGCGGGTACATCTACCAATGATCATCTTTCATTAAAAAAAAATAATAATTAGTAAAATTGGTTCAGTAGAAAACTCAGAGCAGATGACTAAAAACATAGCCTTGTGTTTTAAATATATATAGATTTGTTTTTTAATGACGCAAAAAAAAAAAAAAAAAAAAAAAAACATCGCAATTCTAATTCTAATTTATTATTGATTTTTGATTATTTTTTCGTTACATCGCTGAAAAGATTTAAAAAGCGGGTAAATTCCTTAGGATGATCTTCAGATATTTCTCTTTTGTAAAATTAAACCCGCATCCGCTTATTCGTTTACACCTACTTAAATCCAGTACTTCAAAGTGCGCTTTTTGCTGTGAACTAATAATCCGGTTGCCGCCATTTTTAAGAAATATCCTAAATACTTTTAAAATTTAAATTAAAATGTAAAAATGGGAATATTTAAAAAAATAGCTAGTGCGGGTAAATCTGCATATGAACATCTTTCATTAAAAAAATAATTAGTAAAATCGGTTTAGTAGAAAGCTTAGGGCAGATGACTAAAAACATAGCCTTGTGTTTTAAATATATAGATTTTTTAGGTGCGTTCGTAATTATATAAATACGTAGCACCTATTATTGTTGTCTGCTCCGTCCGTCTGTCTGTTTGTCCGTATATAACAACGGAAAAACTACCCAACCGAATGGTTTGAAATTTAAGATATATTATCTTTGCAGAATTTGTCGAGACATTTCAAATTTTATGAAAATCGAATCAAAACTTTAGAATATATTAATAAAAACATTTATTAAGAAATTTGAATTAAAAAAAAATCGGCGCTTTCTTGTTATAGGAGCTTCCGAAGTTTCATCGTCAAGCGACCGAGATACTTATTTTATTACAGAAATTAATCTGCAGACGATATAATTCATTTCACAGAATTAAAAATCATCAAGATCTGAATATTTATATAACTAGCCATAGTACGAACGCACCTCGTTTATCACGTTTGACATGCAATTTCCAACTTGTTTTTTTTTTTTTTTTTAATGAAGCAAAATAACTTTTACGCAATAAATCACAATTCTAATTCTAATTTGATAATTTTTCCTTACATCGGTGAAAAGATTCAGAAAGCGGGTAAATTCCTTAGGATGATCTTCAGACATTTTTTTTTTTTTTTTTTTTTTTTTTTTGTAAAATTAAAACCCGCATCCGCTTATTCGTTTACACCTACTTAAATCCAATACTTCAAAGTGCGCTTTTTGCTGTGAACTAGTTCACAGAAACCATTCAGTGATTTTCCACTTTTACTCTTTTACCCGCAGCAGTTGTCATTTCTTGCCCTGTTTTCTTTTTTCACTCTGTCGTAACTCTGTGACATCATCCGCTCGATTTAGTACCATCTCCCAAGTTTTGTCTCAGCTCTCTCTCTCTGTTACACACTCAAGGTCTTTTTTCTAACCTGAATGTCTGTCTCTTTTTAATTCTCTTTTATCCCCCTTTCTCTCTTAAATGAGTCAGTTTCCATATGTTTGTGATACCCGTGTGAGTTGTCCCATATGTAATGAAAACATCAGAGATGATATGCTATCACAAGTGGCGATAATACTCCTCTTTTATCGGAATAGAGTTCTCAAAGATCATAAAGAGTCATCAATTGTTATTCTTATTGTTGACTCTTTTTTTTCGGCATGTGGTTTAAGAAACTGGAAAAATCATTTGTCCGCCAAAATAATTCTACAATAGAGAAATACAATTAAATGAGAAATCTATATTTCTTTTAAATGCTAAAAGGTGTAAACTAAAAACATAATATACAGTAAAATAATTTGTATGAGATTGTTGACATGTTTCGGCTCACTCCGATCCATTATCAAAAACAAATGAGAATATTCTATAATTGCACGGTCTTTGAAGTATCTTTATAGTATCTTTGATACTATCCACCCATAAGAGAAACCAAAGCGATAGTAACATGCAAAAATACAATATATAACGATGCAGCATCTTTTAACTTATCGAAATTGTGGCTCGAGTTACTCCATGGTTACAAATATGGAAATAAACAACCAAGTAAAAATAAAAAATAACGTGCGTAATTTTAAAAAGTACATGAAAGTTAAACGATAGAATTTCAAATAATAACTTCAAAGACCGTACAATTATAGAATATTCTCATTTGTGTTTGATAATGGCTCGGAGTAAGCCAAAACATGCCAAAAATTTAATAAAAGTTATTTTACTGTACATTATGTTTTTAGCATTTAAAAGAAATATAGTATTACAAAATGTTATAATTTATTATATTTTTAAATGAGAAATCGTTACATTTTTAACCATGATGTGTTTGTGACAAACCTATTTGCATAATTTCAATACGTACCTTTTTTGCAAAATCTGAATCTTCTTTTTAATTGCCCCTTTATCCCTGCTTATCTGTTAAATGAATCAGTTTCCATGTGTTTGTGATATTCGTGTGAGTTTTTACATATATAATGAAAACATCAGAAATTAAATGCTATCACAAGCGGCGATGAAACTTGTCTTTTGTTGGAATAGAGCTAGCTCTCAAAGATCGTAAAGATTTATAAATTTTTATTCATTGTGTTGATTCTTTTTCTTTTGTATATGCGGTTTAAGAAACTGGTGAAATAATTTGTCATTCAAAAATAATTCTATAATAACGATATGCAATTAAATCAGAAATCATTTAAATTTTAACCATGAAGTATTATTTGTGACACACCTATTTGCATAATTTTGATTTATGCATACATTCAACTTAAAAAATATATATCTGTATATTCTTTTTAATTCTCTTTTATCCCCCTTTCTATGTTAAATGAGTTAGTTTCCATATGTTTGTGATACTCGCGTGAGTTGATACATTTGTAATGAAAACACCAGAGATGAAATGCTATCACAAATTGCGATGATACTCGTCTTTTGTCGGAATAGAGCTCTCGACGATCATAAAATGTCATCAATTGTTATTCGTTGTGTCTACCCCCTTTTTTCAATTCCAACTATTAGCCCACACTCTCTATATATTTATATATCTTGTTCAAATTTTCAATCGTTAATAAAATACTTTTTATTCCTCCACTCAATTTCAAATACATTTTTTAAAACTTGTAGTGGATGACACTTGATGTTAATACAGTTTTTTCAAATATTAATTCATTGATTAAATTAAATAACCAAACTACTAGCATTCAAAACTCGAAGATAAATGAGCAGAAACACTCCATTAGGTTCTACTCTTCGAAAGAGCCGCTACTACATGAAACTGTTGACTCGTGATTATGTTTTAATGTTATTTTCTATACTGTTTCATATTATTTTTGGTACTTACGTATTATCCGGGCCATTCTTATATTATTTATTAAAATGGAAAATTGCAAGGAAATCCGCTTTCTATTTTGCCACTTAATATTGTGATTCTGTCCTATGTATATACATATTTATATTAATTGTAATTATTTAATAAAAAGTAACTAAAATAAAATTTTTCCTTGTTGACCTAAGTAGGAATTGACTTTAATTTTTTTTAAATTATTATTATTACTTGTTTTTTTTTTAAGTACGCGGTTTAAGAAACAGGTGAAATAATTTGTTATTCACAATAATTCTATAATATTGAAATTAAATCAGAAATCGTTTAAATTTAACCACTATGCATTTGTGACACACCTATTTGCATAATTTCGATGTTAAAATTTTTTAAAAAACTTAATCTTCTTTTTTAATTTTTCTTTCCCTTTATTTATGTCTACCAAAATATTTCTCTAATAGTGGCTTACAATTAAATCAGGATTCGTTTAAATTTTAACCATGCAGTATTATTTGTGACACACCTATTTGCATAGTTTCGGCTTATACATACTATACATACAAGAAACTTAAAAAAAAAACTGAATCTTCTTTTAAATTTTCTTTTATCCCTCTTTCTCTCTTAAATGAGCCAGTTTCCATATGTTTGTGATACTCGTGTAAGTTGTCACATATGTAATGAAAACATCAGAGATGAAATTCTATCACAAGTGGCGATGGTACTCGTCTTTTGTCGGGATAGAACTGTCAAAGATCACAAAGAATCATTAATTGTTATTCAATGTGTTGAGTCCTTTTTCGGTGGGCGGTTTAAAAAACTGTTGTATTTGCTATCCAAAATATTTCTAAGATAATGACGTACATCTAAATAAGAAATCGTTTAAATTTTAACCAAGATTATAATATTTCTTACGCACTACTTTGTCTATTTTGTACTTTTTGCCTAATTTCGATACATACATACCTTCAACTTTTGTTTAAAATCTAAATGTTTTTTTTTTTCTTTATCCCACTTTCTCACTCTTAAATGAGTCAGTTTCCATATGTTTCTGATACTCGTGAGAGTTGTTATAAAAGGAATAGTTGATATATAAAAGAATATATCAGAAGTGAAATGCTATCACAAGTGGCGATGATACTCGTCTTTTGTCGGAATAGAGATTTCAAAGATCATAAAGAATCATCAATTGCTATTTATTGAGTTGATTCTTTTTTCGGCATGCGGTTTAAAAAACTGGTGAAATAATTTATCATCCAAAATTATTCTATAGTAGTGACATGCAATTAAATCAAAAATCGTTTAAATTTTAGCATTTGTGACACACCTATTTGAATAATTTCGATTTATACATACATTCAACTTATTTTAAATCTTAATCTCCTGTTTAACTCTCTTTTATTTCTCTTTTTCTCTTAAATGAGTCAGTTTCCATACGTTTGTGATACTGTTTGTGCCAGATATGTAATGAAAACACCAGAGATGAAATGCTGACACATGTGACGATACTACTCGTCTTTTGTCGGAATAGTTCATCAATAGAATCATCAATTGTTATTCATTGATGAATAACAATTGATGTTCATTAATCGTTTCATCTATTGTTATTCATTAAACTCTTTTTTCCGGTACTTGGTTAAAAAACTGGTGAAATAATTTGTCATCCAAAATAATTCTATAATAGTGACATGCAATTGAATCGGAAATCGTTTAAATTTTAACCATGAAGTATTATTTGTGACACACCTATTTGATTAATTTCGATTCATACATCTTCTTTATAAATTTCTTCATTTCCCTTTCTCTCTTAAATGAGTCTGTTTCCACGTGTTTACGATATTCGTGTTAGTTTATACACATATGTAATGGAAACATCGGAATTGAAATGCTATTTATCACAAGTGATGATCAAACTTGTCTTTCGTCGGAAGAAAGCTCAAAGAACATACAGATTTTTATAAATGTTGTGCATTGCGTTGACTGCTTTCTGAATAAGCTGTTAAGAAGGAAACAAACCCGGTGATATATTTTATCAGCTTATAATAGTGACATCCTTTTTACTGAGCCTTTTCGTCATGATTTACATGTAAAATAACAATTCGCATACAAAATCAGGTGAAAAAGCAATATCTTTTCTTTAGAATATATTTTCAGAAATGATGCTAAGTGTATTGAACGAAATGTAAAAAATTGGGATATATTTTGTTATAAAAATTTAAATTTACTATTAAAATATCTAAGACTCATAGCATTGTTAACTAAAGCTTTTCCAATCCCCCCCCCCTTTTTTTTTGCTTCTTTTCCCTCTAATACTTTGCCATAGTTCTCATTCCAACAAGCCTTGCTTGCGTCAATTGATAATTTTTTCCTTAAAAGTTTATTCTGGTACTAAATGACACCTCTGGAAGTATATATGATCAACGATTTCATAAATCTCTGACGATAATTGTGTTGGCTTAAATAAAAACTTTTCTATAACATTAAATTATAGAAAACGAACTTAAGATCATTTATATAGCTCTTTTCAGCTACCTTAACTTTTCTCGCTCTTAATAAGGGTTTCAACGCTAGACACACAATAATAAGTAATAATAATACGGTCTAGACATCCTTTTTTTTTCCTAAGTTTAAACTCATCGAAGCTCACCCACTCAGTGAAAACGGGAAAACATTTAAGGCAATTAATAAAAGTGGGTTGATAACGAACACATCAGTTGAATTATCAGGAAAATAAATAAAAAATCTGCTTAAACATGCATGTTACACTGGTAATACTTGTCCTTTTTCTTTTTTAAAAATTATTTCAAGTATATAAGAGATTAGAAATTCGAGCATTCTGCAGATGCTGCTGCAAAGAATCGTTTTAAAATAAGTAAAAAAAAAGAAAGAGAAAATTAATACAATTCAATTTCATTAAAAGGGAGTTCACCCAAAAAACTTTCAAAAAATCAATTTTAGTTATTTATTTATTTTTATTTTTATTTTTTGCATTTTTTGAATCTTTAAAGTGCCTAGAATATACCTTGAAAACCATTTTTTGTCTCACCAAATATTTTTTCATGATAACCAGTTTAATGGACACATCAGTAATACGGCTGACAAAAGTCAGATTTTTTAATCGATGTAAGTTTTCCCGCTTAAACCGTTCAAGATATCAACGTCTCGTATTTTCTTTCTTTCTTTCTTTCTTTCTTTCTTTCTTTTTTTTTTTTTTTTTTTTTGTAAATTAAACTAGATTTTTTTAAATGGAGGAGAAAGCTATAAAATTTTTTAAAATATAATAATTTCGATTTTGTAAAAAGTTTTGAAACTGAAAAATTAATATCAAAAATTGACCTCAAATTTTAAGCATTCGTCATTTTGTGAAATTTTGATTTATCTAATTATTTTAACTTTAGCCTCCAACTAATTTAACATATTTTAATATACCATCTGACTGTTTTGTTTCGGATGATTATTAAAAGTGCTACCACTTACATGGAGTGCACGCCGGCCGTGCATAATAAACTTTGGAGGTGTTAAAATCGATTAAAATATCAGCATTCTTATATAAAAACAGCCGTTATTTACGCAAAAATACGGTAAATTCAATGTTGAAAATATTTTTTTTATGCGTGTTAAATAACAGAAGAACAAGAAAAAGAATTTTCCCTAAAAATCAAACTGTACTGGGTGAATATCTCTCTTAAATGAAACTGAAAATCATATAATATAAGTTAAGATGAAGTATTAATAAAACCAGATATCCAGTTGTAAACAATTCAATGTATTCCTGTGTAATTCAATTACCGATTAGACATACTTTTACATAACAGTTATGTCAAATTATGCAATTATTAATTGTTATGACATAATTTAAGACCATGATTTTCAAGAGTATAAACTTAGTTAAACAATGACAGATATGAATGGAAATTACAAATACTCCAACAAGAATGACAGTTGTGACATTTTAGGCCACATGGGTTATGCTCTCAATAGTATCTAAAACGACCCACTAACTCTTAATGAACTATTGGTGTGTATTCAACATACAAAAAAGTTGTGATTGCATAATGTGTGACTGAAATTACTATTCGCACGGCGGTACTTCAATAGAAAGATAAAACAAACAATGCTCATATCATAATGTGACACATACAAAAGAATGGCAAATAGAGGTTTTATTTATAGGACTGAAAGAATGTTTGTAACAGTGTGTTATAAGATGATTATAGGTTTGAGTATAAACTTGCGTTTACGATAAATGATATCTCAGAGCAGCAAATTTACCATTCATATGCTAGATATATATTAATTGATATACTTACGATGATAAAAGTAACTGTTGTGTTCTAATATCTCTTTCCCAAGAGAAAAATAAATTTTTAAAGACATGTTTTGCTTTAGCATGCAATATAAATAATTTACGTCACAATAAAATATAATAATTAAGCAGGGAACTTTTCCAATATTGCTTGGTCTTGGCGTTTTTTAAAAAAAGCTTGACGCAATTCGGGCTTTATAAAGTGTGATTTGTTACTAAATTATATAAACAGATATGAAAACAAACCGGATAAACTTTTATGCTTGTTTATTTATATATACTTCCATCATATATATTAACGCAATGAAAAACCGTTTTTTGCAATTTAGTGTTTCTTGGTGAAATGAATTGTGACATTCTTTGCAAAGCACTTCTCATCCAGTTCAATCATGCTTAATCTTCGTTTTTTTTTTTTTTTTTTTTTTTTTTTTTTTTTTTTTTTGTGTGTGTGTGTGTGTGAATTTTGTTTATTGCTTTATGATCTAATTTATATTGATGTTATAATGGTTTATTTATTTATTTATTTAGTTATTTGATCTCTTGTTTGTTTCTTATTCTTATAAATGTTATTAGGAGCTTAATACTGTCGATTTTATACACAATGCTGACAATATTGGATGAAATAACATATACTTACTATGCATTATTATTATGAAAATCCTCTGACAATTTCATAAGATATTCATAGTTGTTCATTTTTGATTTTTTTAAGTTTAATTCTTGCAATATTCTTCCCATTGAATTTTATACTATCTCAGCCTTTGTTTTTCATACGTGTTTTCATTTTTAAATACATATATATACTTTATTTATATTATTATTATTATTATTGTTTTTTATACACAATTTACTTCTATTTGTCTATAAAAATAGATAAACGGTTTGTTTTAAATAAATTGTATAAATTACGTGATTATTTTTGAATGATAAAAGAAAGTGCTGTGTTCTAATACCTCTTTCCTAGAAGAAATTCATTTTTAAAGACGCTAGGGCAGGGACGGCGAACCTATGGCCACAGGAGACACGCAGCAGATTATTTTCGGCACGACATAGATTCAGGTTCGAAACCAAAATATAATGAAATTGCACAAAATGCATGAATTTAGACGATCTAAGCGTGTCAGAATTCGATTGATACAATTATTATTATTATTTTTTAATTGCCCAAACAAAATTTTAAATAATTTTAATTCATTTTTTTTTAATCTATTAAATGTTTTGGTTGTCGTAGTGATACAGATTGAAGAAACTGAAATGCAAAGGATTCGAATTTAGCTCAATATTGGCTCAAAAGTTTTTCAGATGAATAGATGATTAGGACATTAGTGGAAAATAAAGATCATAAGCAAAAATGCCGATGGTAAAATTATGACAACTTTGAATTCAATTCCAGACAGGAAGAACTATTTAAAGAAGCTGGCGCTTGCCATTTTGACAGTTTTTTGTGCGTGTCATTATTTTCAGAAATGAATAATATCAAAAACTCAAGCAGGAACCTCTGGTCATATGACTCCAATTCAGTTTGCATTTTCTTAAAAATAGCCAAGTACCAAGCTGATCTCATTAATTTGGCATCTTACATTAAAAAGAAAAAAATAATAATAAATTACTTTGTGAAGTTAAACACCACATAATACCCATAATTTTTAATTCCCAAAAACAAAATTTTAAATAATTTTGATTAATTATTTTTTTATTTTTTAAATGTTTTAAATAATTAAAAAAAATTCTGCGCGTCATTATTTTTGGAAATGAGTAATACGAAACGCTCAAATAGAAACCTCTTGTCACACGACTCTAATTCAGCTTGTATTTTGTTAAAAATATCCAATTACCAAGCAGATCTCATTATCTAACTTTCAAAAAGAGAAAAAAAAACATTTTTAAATTACTTTCTGAAGCTAAACACATGTTACCCATATTGTTTTAATTCCGAAAATCAAAATTTTAAATAATTTATATTCATTACTTTTAGATTCTTTAATGTTTTAGCTGTTGGCACGTCATAATTATATATATATATTTTTTTTATTTGGCACGCGGATGTGAAAAAGTTTGACGCACCTGTGGTAACGTATCCAAATTTGTCTTCCCATTTACAAAACACAGGTGAAAAACAGTTTTAATTATTAGAAACTATAGTAGATTTTTTACATTTAATATAATTTTTTAGACTACCCACTAACGATACCAAAAAGCATTTTTGTATCAAAAATATCAATAATGTATTCAAATAAAGTTTCGGATCAGCAAATAAATGTTAAGAATGCTAAAATTTATCTTTAAAAAGCTAAAAAATTAAAATCACACTTAATGTGCTTTATTACTTAAAAGATAATAAAATTGTAAGAAAGATGTTAAATTGCATTAACATTATTCAATGTCAATTACTCCAAACACATTCAGCTACACATACACGACCTTCATCAGGGATAAAAATACAATATCCCTGATGAAGGCTACGTGTGTACGTATGTGTAAGTATGTGTAGGTATGTATGTGTAAACAAAATTGATATACATCACTGAGGTGTTACTTTAGCATGTTTTCTATAGATTATTGAGTACGTTTATTTACAGAGACGCCCAAAAGATTTCAGCTACAGGACTGACTATGAGCCATAACTGCTGGATGTGCTTGTATATGTGTGATATGTATTTCAAAACTTATCTAATTTTTAGTCTATTGTGAGGTAGTAGATCATATACATGGCTGCATGAAAGAATACGCACACATTAGCGGTTACAGACAGAAATTGCTGAAAATGAATTTTTATTGCGTTGTATTTTTTTAAAGTTTATTTAGATATCTCATTTCATTGTATGAACAAAATTGAAATCTCTTAACAATATTTCGATAGCGTTGGAAAGCGTTTCATAAACTATACCGTGATGCACGATGTTTGGTTCTTGTTCATTATAAAATGACAGCGATATTACGTAGAAAAATAACAAAGCAATGTAATATTTGTATTTTAAAGCAGAAATGAAGTCTAATAAATTCTTCTTCAAATGAAGTTCACGAACTGTCAAACATTTTATTGGAAACTATTGTGTTTTCCCTTAATCTGTATTTATGGAAGACTTAATTTATTTTCCCAGGAATGAAGAATTAAAAATCTGATTAGAAGTTCAGCGTTCGGGCAACCTTGATTAGAAACTTTTCCAGACGTCGTCGGGTGGAGCACCCTTCGTAATCGATATATCGATAAAAGGTACTCAAGGCCAAGAACAGAATCGGACTGACAGTCATTTCAGAATTCGAGACACGTGCTGAAATACAGAATACATAACGTTTGGAGAACGGAATGCCCTTTTAATGTTCCGAAAAATTCTATTTTGGTAGAGAATGTTTGGAGAATTGCCTTTTTTTTTTTTTTTTTTTTTTAACTTTCGGAAATAATATGAAGAAAAATTTTTGTGATATTTTCAAAAATACTTTTATTTTTATTTTCCGAAATATACTTACACTTAAATATACACAAAGGTTTTCTTCCTCTTATTCTGTAGAATTAGCTATATGATTTCATATGAGATTTTTATTTATTCAAGTGGCACATTCCCCCTATCCCCCTCATAAGCAGAAATTTTTTGCAAAAAGTCAGTTTCATTTAATTTTTAAATCAGTCAAGTATATAAAAAAAAACACGCACACAAAAGAAAAATAGTGAATAAAACCCAGTTGTCTTATTATTATTATTATTATTATTATTATTTATTTTAAAAAAATATTTAAAAGAAATAAAGAGACTTTTTAAATTTTTCGGAAATAATATGAAAAACAAATTTAGTGATACTTTCAAAAATACTTTTATTTTTATTTTCCGAAAGATAAATTACACTTAAAGATATAAACAACAATTTCGAAAAAAGGCAGTTTGATTTTAAATCAGTCATTTTTTTAAAAAAAAAGAACACGCAGAAGAATAATCGCTAAATGATATCAGTTTTTTTTTCTTTTTGAGAAAAAAAAATAGTGTTTCATTATTTTAACATTAAACAAGTCCTGTCTGCGGAATAATTAGGATAAAAGTACGAAAAATTTTGTTAATCAATATTAAGACATTTTATTTTTAATTTCCCCTGAGAACAAAACAAAACTTCTGGAAAAAATTGTTTGAAAGTTGTTTGATATCGAATTAAGGAAATTGAAATTCACAATAAAAAAAAAATCCAATATCTTTGTGCATCTTTTATTACCAAATCAAGAAAATAATAAATTAAAATCTATAATTTTCAAGATATTGCTCGTCTGCAGTAACATTTTCTTATTGAAATTGAAAAAAAAAACATTACTAACAACAAAAGTTTAAAATAAAAGTGTACACAAAAACATGTGATTCACATTACCTAAAAGATTATTAAAACTTTAATTAGATTTTAAATTTTAATACATTAAAATCGAGCACTTTCGGCTGTGAACCCAGCCTTCATCAGGATTTATAAAAACAGATGTTAAAGCACAAACGTCTAGATCACATTTATATAACAGTATGTTGGCGAATGTGAATGATTTGAACTTTTCTGCAAGGTTCGCAATACACAAACATACTGTTATATAAATGTGATCTAGACGTTTGTGCTTTAACATCTGTTTTTATAAATCCTGATGAAGGCTAGGTTCACAGCCGAAAGTGCTCGATTTTAATGTATTAAAATTTAAAATCTAATTAAAGTTTTAATAATCTTTTAGGTAATGTGAATCACATGTTTTTGTGTACACTTTTATTTTAATTCGACAAAGATGAATTTAAGCATTCCGAACTTGTTTTATACAACAAAAGTTTAGGTTGTAACATGGATTGTTAAGGCTGTAGTCAAAAATATACATTTTAGACAGCAGGGACAAAATTATGCTTCGGTTTCGAATTATTTGTTTGTTCATCTTGCTAAAAGACAGTTATTATTTCTCCTTTAGGTAAGCATTTCTTAATACATGGTTAGTATGTTCTTTCGACGATTCATTGCAACTGAATAAATAAATATATTAAAAACTGCCGTTTTTGTGTTAATTACCTGCAGAATGATGCCAAGTGTTGCAATGATTCCAAGTCAATTAGCACTAGCAGAGATGAACAAATATAATTATTTTGAAGGTCTAAAAAGAAAACCTGATACGAATACTAACAACTTGAGAGCGAAAATTTGATGAAGTTGAGAAGACCAGGACTGCACTGCAAGGTATATAGTGGTGTCATATATACATATATACCCTTTGAATTTTTTAAGGAAACTCAGTGTATCCCCTCTTTTCAAGTAAAATTATAGCGTATACTCTCTGCGTATAGTGTATACCCTATGGAATTCGACTACAACATTGCGAAGGACTTCATTCTTAATAATTAAACTTCAATTATCTTTATTAGTAATGTGCAGTATATTCTATCCTTATTCGAGTCCGTGAGCTTAAAACAACAACAAAAAATAATAAAAATAACTGCTTCAAAAGATAAATGCATACAGTTTCTTTTCTGTGAATGCAGTACAGATTTTTCTACTGTGTTATCAAGCATTAACAGTAATATTAAAAGCATATCTACATACAATAATAATAAAACTGAATATATAACGATAATAATAAAATTGAATATATAACGATAATAATAAAACCGAATCTACACACAAGTAATTTGAATCCGTATCATCTACGGATCTACTAAAATAATCTGCACACGTCTCCACTGATCTTTTAAACAAGTATTATTTCTATCCACACTCATGGATTTAGATACAAATAATCTGTATCTGTACGCACGGATTAAGATACAAATAATCCGTATCTGTATCTGCGGATTTAGATACAAATAATCCGTATCGTATCCGAGGATCGAGAAACAAATAATCAGAGTCCGTATCTATGAATAAAAACTCAAATAATCGGTATCTTTATCCGCAGGTATAATTTTTGACTATCCGACGCATCACTAACCTTAATCAGTAAATATAATTTAAAAAAGGAAGATTATGCAATGAATACCGTATATTTCGGCGTATAAAGCGATCCGGTGTATAACGAGCACCTAAAATTTCAGACTACATTTTTTTTTCTATTTTTTAAGACCTACTTACCTTGTTGTTTGTGCGCTAGCTACTGGATAAAGGGTGGTGGGTTCGTATCCCGATTCAGGTATGGATGCATGTAGTGGGTCGGATTCCACTTAAAATGGAGGTGCAGATCTGTTTAGGCTTCGTTTGCATAAGATGACTGTAGCGTCCATATCCCATCAACCAACTATTTTTAGATATATTCGCCTTATTAAGCGTATCCCCTTCTTTGTAAAGAAATTGTCATCATGAGGTATGTCGCAAAATTCCAATAAAAAAACATTAAAAATTATAATAACTAGGTCTTTCCATGTAATTCGATAGCCCACATTATTAAGCATATACTGTTTATAATTTTCTGTTAGAAAATAGGATGTTCTTTAACAAGGAAATTTCAATTCTTATGCCCGTCTTTCCACTTAATTTTTAACCCTTCCTTTTTATAACCAGCGTATAACGCGCACCTTCAAATTTCAGTCGCTTTTCTGGTATAAAAAGTGCGCGTTATGTCTCGGAATATACGTTAAGTTCACGTTATTTCTCATACAATGTAGTGATTGAACCAATTATTAAAACAAGCTGGAAATTGTACGTCAAACGTGACAAATGAGGTGCGTTCGTACTGTAGCTAGCTATATAAATATTTAGATCTTGATGATTTTTAATTCTGTGAATTGAATGATATCGTCTGCAGATTAATTTCTGTAATAGAATAAGTATTTCGGTCGCTTGACGATTAAACTTTGGAAGCTCCTATAACAAGAAAGCACCGATTTAAAAAAAAAAAAATTCAAATTTCTTAATAAATATTTTTATTAATATCTCCTAAAGTTTTGATTCGATTTTAATAAAATTTGAAATGTCTCGACAAAATTCTGCAAAGATAATATATCTTAAATTTCAAACCATTCGGTTGGGTAGTTTTTGCGTTGTTATATGCGAACGGACGGACAGACAGACGGACGGACCAAGCGACGGCAATAGGTGCTACGTATTTATATAATTACGAACGCACCTAATTATCCAAATAAGAACAGCCAGAGTTAGGCAAAATACACATTTGCCAATGCCATTTTTGATATAAAATATAAAATACATCGATTTTATATTTTGCCAATGCCTTTTTTGATTACAAAATATAAAATACATTGAATTTAGAGCCTAAAATAGAAAATGCAAAATACTTTTCAAATTAAAAAATTTCCATATACAAAATACATGTACATTCGAAATACATTTAAAATACAAAATACATTTTAAAAATAGTTTTGTATTAGATTCCACTAAGTAAACACAAAGTGTTTTTGCAAAACTATTTACATTTTTTGAAATTATAAATATCCAAAGTAAAGTAAAACTGATAAAGTATTTTTTAAAATCATATTTCCTACCACTATTTTCAACCAATAATCTCCATGGTAAATATTTGCTAGAAGATTATTATAGGAAAATAATAGTAGAAAAATTAGTAAAAAAAAAAAAGCAGTCGCCTGGGAAGCAATCACCAACCAGTGTAAAAAAAAAAAAAGTTATGTGTTATATTAAAAAAAATAATAATAATAAAATCTTAATAATGTAGTTGATTTGCGATTTAATTCCGACAGTCTTAAATCTGGAGAAGTATTTTGAAAATACAAAATACTTGGGAAAAACATTACAAAATGCGCTTCTAAAATACTTTAGTTTTATCAGTTTAAAATACAAAGTACAAAATTAAAATGTATTTAAAAAAAAAGAATTTCAAATAGACGTATTTCCGATATTGCCCAGTTCTGGTATCAGCTAATAATAAATATATATTCTTTTATTTTCTTATATTTTTCCCTTTGAAGTTAAATATTCGAAAAATTCAATTTTTTTTCAGAATGGTATTTTTTGTATCACGAAAATTAAAGGGGAAATGCACTACATACTAATTGGCTTCTTGAAAAACACAACACAAAAACTTCGCCAGACGCATACATATGAGAGAGGGACAGACTGCACAAATTATAGTGGTTAAAACCACAGTGAGGGGTCGGAGATGCAGAAAAAGAAATCACATACATTAGAAGTATAATGGGAAATATTTACTGTGGTCTGTAAATACTTGAGCGGCTTGAGAAAAGCTAACCAAATAAAACCATGCACACTAGTGTGGAATTTAAAGAAACACCAGTGTTTTGATAATAATAGTACCATATTCATTATTCTAAGTACATCCTATTTCTTGAAGTTCAACAAGTTTTAAGTATTGTGAGTATGTCCTTATCAAAGAATGATAGAGTATACTGCTGAATTATTCAAAATCTGACGAGCACTAGACCGTATTTCACAAGGGTGTTGAAATGTCGATTTTCTGTTTCGATTTTTAACACTTTCCAATTTAGTTGAAAAGTGTTTAGGTCTTCGGTTTGTCTGTCGACTGCCATCTGGTCGTCTGTCCCTGCTCTAACTCGCGTAACTATACTTGGATTGCCCTGAAATTTTTGTATGTTATTGTCGTTTCCCGTAGCATGTTCCCTATTTCAACTGAAATGTGTAGCACTTATAATTTTTTTACAGGGACAGTCAAAAGTATTCCGTTACATTACAGTCAATGGGAAATAATTGTTTCAAGTGCATTTTGATGATGCTACGTCATTTAAAACATGATGAAATTGATATATAATTATGAAGCGCATTAAAACATGCTTTTTGTAAAATATGGGGTGCAAAACATTTGTTATTCATTTACAGGGTCAAACAAAAGAATTCTGTCACATTGTTCTATGGGAAAAAATCGTTTGCAGTGTAATTTAGTGATATTTCACTATTTCAAACATAATGAAAATTATATGCATTACTGAAGTGCACTATAAAATTGCTCTCTTGTGTGCATTGCGTTCATTTACAGGGGCACAAAAAATATATCCCAAATATATAGCGGTTACAGTACATGTGCGATATTTAGAGTCTATGTGTGATAAGTGCGTTTTCAACTTTGGTTTGCGTTTTTATGTTTAACTACATCTTTCCATAGTACGTGTGTGTTTATAAACTCGTTTGATCATATACAGGGCTACACAAGGGAATTCGTAAGTATTACAAACTATGGGAGTGAATTGCTTAAGGGTAGTTTTTAATTCTGTTACGCATTTTCCTGCTGAACTATATTTAGTAGACTAATAGAAGATTGTGGAATATAAATAAATTCATATACAGGACTACGCAAAGAAAAAGATACATTGTCGTTTACGGTTGGTAATTGCTGCGAGTAAGTGTTAAGTTACCTTTTAGCTTAATATGTTTTGTGTAAAAAAGTCTTCAGATAATATACAGGGCTGTACAAAAGATTTCGAGTGCATTTCCATCGATTGGCGAAAATTGCTAAATGTGAATATTCTAACTGAAATAAATTTTATCATGTTATATATCCACATCTATTGACCACAAACATTGCTGCACAAATTAATTCGACACTTTTTTGACACTGGAAGGTAATACCGATAACTGTATTTTTCAATGTGTTATATGTTTTCAAGACTGTTTACTTACATATCTTCTTTGACCTTATTTAACGCTGAAGTTTCGTTACAGCTTTTGGCTGTGTTGGAAAGTGTTTCATAATCTATGCTTGACGCATGATTTTTAGATCTTATTACTATATAACTATAAAAGATATATAACTATAGAATATAACAGAGTCCGCTACGCTCTTCGGTTTCTTCAAACGAAATATATCGGTGAATTTGATCTTGTGTTTTAAGATAATATGGATTTTTACCTGAAATGTCCTTCCACATTTCTGATAACGACATGAACGCCATTGCACTATTATATTTTCTAATGTATCAGGCAAAATTTTGGGCTGTTAAGGACCAACTCATTTAGTTGATCATTTATAGATAGTATTTGACAAAGAACGATAGAATGATAGGCAATATACTAAAACCATTCTGAAAAATTATCTAACTAGCAATGCAAGTATAATCAAAATCCGCCCAGTAGAACTTTTTAAAACGACTAAACTTTGATAATGGGATTCACCTGATTATAGAACTTTACCGCATAATTCTATAACTAAGCAACGTAGAACGATATGTTATATACTAAAACTTTCGTTTGAAAAATTGTCTCACTAGCAGTTCAAGTCCAATTAAAATCCATTCAGCAGAACTCAAGTTATAAGCGGCCGGAATGAAATCCTCATTTTGCATTTTATATATACAGGGTGTTCTAAAACATTGACCTCCACTTTTATTCCTTAAATACTGATCATAGACATATATTATAAATTACAAAATTACGTAAAAAAAGGTACAGAATTTTATGAGATCGATTAAAAATTTCAGGGGATTAAATTTGAAGAAATACAAAATTTAAATTTTTATACGGCCCCCGTACTAGAAATTTCCTTAATGATTAAAATGTGCCCCATACACTAATAAGGCCATTTACAAAAATTCAGCATTTTATCATAAAAAATCACAGAGATATGAAAATACATAAATACTGACTTAAGCCACTTTTCGATGCCTGGATATGAGTTCTCAAAGGGGAAAAATTATATCGGATGATCGCGTTTCAGGGGTCGTACACAATTTACGAACGAAAACAATGAGCTCATATATAAATAATAATTGTGATATTTATTGGTACAAAAGTATCTAAGCAAACATTTCTAAGCTGTTTTAATATTCATTGACTGTGGCATTTCTAAGTTTTATTCCATAATTCATCATGTAAATTTTTAAGGTGTTTACCAGAAAGCATAGTTTTGCAAATTTGTAAATAAAACTAAAGATAAGAGTCAAATTTACTTGCTTATGATGCATTTCTGCGTCGCGTCATCTGCACTCTTAGCTGTAAAAATGTACATTTTAATTTATGATTAACACCTCACCATCTTTGTTTAAACATATATCTGCGACTTTTTGTGATAAAATTCGGAAATTTTGTACATAACCTTATTAATGTATGGGGCACATTTTACTCACTACGAAATTTTTTGTACGGGGCCCGTATAATCTCTATTTGAATCATAATGACATTGATATACATCACTGAGGTGAACTACAAGATGCTTACTATTGAATATTGTGAGCATAGCGTTCATCGTTCATTTACAGGGACACACAAAAGAACTCTTACAGTACTGTCTATGAGCAATAATTGCTAGACATTTGCATACTGTGTAGTATATACACAAATCTATAGATCATATACAAGGCTGCATAAAATAATTCGGATATATTTTTCCGACTATAGATGGTAATTGCTGGAATTGTGTGTTATGAATGTATGAATGTGTTATGCGTTTTGCAAATTGTTTACTTAGACATCATCTTTCTCCTTATTAAACGGTGAAGTTTTGTTGCAGTATTATTAATGTGTTGAAGAGTCTTGCTTGATGTTGAAGAGTCATAATCTATGCTTGATGCATCATTTCTCTTTCTTGTTTCAATTTGTGAATAAATAAAATGTTCACTTTGAGCCCGAGTCCGCCCAAGTCCGAAGACTGGTATAAAAATGAAGCACGAACACATAAAAAAAAAACCTAAAGTGGGTAAGGAAAAAAAGCCCATTTGGGTTGAAAAATTCTTAGGTATGAGGTTACACAATTTGGTGTCATGTCATGACCCATGTCTGCTTTGATTACAACTGTGTATCCATTTTGGGCACAGTTAAATACCCATTTTGGTTATCTTAAGACCCATTCTGGACACCACCCAAAATGGGTATTTAACAGTGCCCAAAATGAATGCACAGTGGTAACCAAAGAAGGCATGGGTTTGAACAATTTGGTATGAAACCAAATTGGGTAACATTATACCTAAGACTCTTTCAACCCATTTTTTTATACCCATTTTAGGTGTTATTTTTTTTGTGAATCCGTCTCATCTCTAATCTAAATACCTGAGTGGAACAAGAAAAACTAACACAAAGACGTGGACACAAGTTGAAATTTAAGGAAACTCTAATGTTTTGATAACAGAATTACTTTATTCGTCATCCTAAGTACATCGTATTCCTTGAAGTTCAACAAGCTTCTCTTAGTTTTAAGTATTGTAAGCATATCCTTATCGAAGAACGATAAAGTACTGCTGAATTATTCAAAATGTAAGGAGCACTAAACCGTATCTCATAAGGATGTTGAAATGCCGATTTTATGCTTTGGTTTTTATCAAGCAATTGGAACAGTAATGTTGATTTTTTAGCTTTTGATAGGAACAACTTAATAAATGTAAATTAATTTAACAGAATTTGTGGTGTTGGAAATCCCATAGTAATTATTTGTTTCAAATTTCCTATAAAAATTACCTAAAAAATATTAATATTTAAGTGAAAGTTTTATATATATTGTATATGTATATAAACTTTGAAAAAAGAGAAATATTTATTCGAAAGCATAACCTAAATCTATTTTTATTAATATAAATATTCATATTTATAAGGATAAAAGTTAAAAAATTCAGTTAGTATTCAGAGGTTGTAATCTCACATTTATTTGTAGTTTATTTTACTAAAAATATGTGCTAAAAATTATATTTTTCACTGAAACAAAATTTAAAAATAGCACATATCAAATTTTAGACATTACGAAACATTTTTAATCAGATTTAAATTACGATAATGCTTTTATTAAATATATTTATAATTTGTGGTTAAACATATTGATAATACAAGTTGATACTATGGTAAAGATACCATATATATTCGTTTCAAAAATTAAAAAAATCTATATTTTAAGTTTTTTTAAAATATACTTTCCCCTTTATGCATTATAGTAATTCGTATACATTCCCGGCTGTTAAAAACGCGCATTCTTTTATCTCTCTCTTTCAACGAAATGCTTTTAGTCAAAATCATACATATTATTTTTAAATCATTAACGTACTTTTTCGGTCTCCCACATATCAATGTAAATGAATTTACACAAGGCATAAAATATTTCCTTTCTCATGGTCAGTTTTGACTTGCATATTGCATCCAGATGCCTATCGGCGCCTTTGCAGCATTCCTCTAAAATATCTTCTACCCTGTTCGCAAAACAATATTAACGGTAAGATTCTTAATCACTCTCTTTTAGCCAAAGTGCACTCTTCGCCAAAAAAAGATTTCCCTACCACTGACGTCAATTATGAAGTTGATATGTTGTATATGTACAATTCTCACGCAAAAAAATGAGATTCTCTTGGCTCAAAATGTAAATCATTTGGCGTGTTTTTCTTGCGCCCACTTTCTTTTCGGAGAGGACACTTGCCCTCTGATCACCAGCAGATCAACTTCCCGAAAAATTGCTCACCCCTGTGCCACCTTAGGAGATATCAAAATTCGGCGTTCATCCTAAAAATGCAGACTAAGTGTCACCACGATTTTTGGATTTATCAAGAAAGATGTCACCCTGTGCTATTTTTTTCAGTGTGCCGCATGAAATCTAGGTGTGGTATGATGTTCATGGATAACTTGTCTTGTTGTGACATCTTTGCATTAAAGAAACTTTTTTAACTTATATGTCTCTCCTTTTCATCCAAAAACTTTCAGTTCGATCCCAGGACATCGGCCGCTGGTTATTGTCTACACAACGATAGATGTGCTTCTTATTCATCTACCAATTTCCATGCCTTCTCTGTACTTATTAGTTACAATAGTACTTTTTCTCCGACATAATTTCACGGAATTTGTGATCCCGAGTACTACACCAACTAATTCATATGAATCACCAAACAACACCATAGATACAGCTAAATGTTATATATTAATAGAAGAAATCGTTCACTCGAACTGTATTGAAAAATTGGACAGAGAAAAAGAAATTTTTATCATGTGACCCTTTAAATTTTAAACGCTTTCTAAATGTTTCTGGACAGACTAGCTTTGTGATGATTGTTACTATCTCAAAAATGTCAATATCTGAAATTTCTAACTATAATATCTAACACTTAACAATAAATGTACCAACAACCAGTTATTTGACCGGTATCAAATGAAATCAATTCGAACCAGGAATTTCTTCATAAAATAAATAAACTAAAAATATACAGTAATAAGTTAAATAAAAGTAAATAAATTCTGGTATAAATGATTTTATAAAACTTATAAAATGTATACACAGTATGTTTAGTGTTGAATGTGTACATTTTGAAATACATAGAAAGGTATATGGTGGGAACAACGCTTTCCCTACTTCCATTGGCTACCAGTAAAAATGTTTAATGTAAAATTCAGCAATTCAGATTTTAATGAAAAATAATCTACAAAAATTTAATGAATTTGAATTTTTTTATTATAATTTCTATATAATTATTTTTATTCTGTGCAGACTTAACGATACTTCGTTTGTCAAATTTATTTTTTTCATTGAGACTTTAATGCATAATATGTATACATGCATACACACATACATACAAACGCATAAACATATAGATTGATAAACACAAGACCTTCTTTGACTTATCGCAGTTGAGATAAAAAAGCATCCAATTGATTTCTACACAAATTCTAGTGAATATTCAAAAGGAACCTTAGTGCACCGTTCGGTATTAGATTTCATGTTTTGATGTGTCATATTTAAATAGAGTTAATATAATTCTAGTGTTGACTCATACGATCAAAATAATGAAAATAAAAACTATAAGACAAGAGATCAAGCTTATTTATCATATCGGAAATATAATATATAAATCAAAATGAGTTCACCACAGGAGCGATAAATAATTAGATCATAAATAAATTAACAGCGTTTCATTTGAAGTAGAAATAATTAAGACCGACGCCGATTCGGTTATTGAAACCTGGATCGTCAGTGACGATACGCTGATAAATATGAAACGTAAATACGGAAAAATCTTAGGATGTGTAATTAAAATTTTCATATCTTTATCAAAGAACATTCGCGACTGCAGCACGCTAAAGAGAGTTATTTATTATTAGTATATGATATAAGCAGTGGTCGGAAGTAGTGAAACTACCAGTAGTCGCTACTTTTCCATTTACGGTTAGTGTAGATCACTACATTTTGAAAAATGTAATGTAGCGAGCAGCGCGATACAAAAAATGAATAGTTTGTTGCGGACAGTGACGCTACTTTTAATGTTACTTCAGAATTTAAAAAAAAGTGCCATTATTCTAGTCACGTGATAGTAACGTGCTTCTTTTCTGCAAAATAAGTTCTGTGCACTAATTTGCAAATGTCAACAACTCAGCTGCAGTATTTATCAATACATGATATGACTTCATGGATTTTTCCATTGACACTTGCTGGTAAATCCAAGTGCCAAAATCCAAATAAAAGAAGTTAATTTTCTTGTTGGAAACATTTGTCTATTTACTCATTATAAAACCTTCATGTTTTCATACTGCATCTCTTCTTTTGGAATTGCTTTATTTACATATTTATTATTTTTTGACATCATGACAGAAAATTAATCTGTTGTGGTCTGCATATAATTGCTCTGGTCAGCATATAACGAGTAATATGTGCTTAATGTAGAATTTTAGACATTAACACAAAACATCTTCTTGTAAGTTATCTTTCTTAATTTTTTATTGACCTCGGTTTGATCGCATTTATTTGATTGTATCCCTGCACAAACGCGATATAATGAGAAACCAAATCCGTGTCCTCCATTTTAAGTGTAGATTGAATCTTTTGACACAATCTGAAAGTAGCGAAGTAACGACTACTTTCGAAAAGTAGTTTATAGTCTCTACTTTTTTAAAACAAGTGGTTTCAGTTGTACTGACTGTACAGTTTCGATAAAGGACACTCATGTCCAAAATTAACGTCACAAACATAAAATCTGTGAAAACTGATGGAATATTCACTGTGTTGACACGAAATTTGGCACAGAGGTATATTAGAATGGGAGAAAGAATATAGAAACATAACAATATGGAAAAGATTTTAATTGTGAATTAAAATACAGGGTATATTAAAAAGTGTTAAATCATGAATCGGAGATAAAGCATTTATCTCGGGAAAAGTATGTCTGATATGGAGTGTGACCACTGTGCACTGCTATACAAGCCTCACAACGAGCTCTCATATTGTTTAGGAGGGTGTCAATAAATGTTTGTGGCAACAAAGCTATTTCTTCCAAAAGCGCGGCTTTTAAATCCTGGCGGGTCTTAGCAGGGGGTTACACTGTGCAATGGTCCTTCCTAGACCATCCCACTGTCACCAGGAAGGACCGCCAAGACCTCCACAGAGCAACGACACCTGCACAGAATAGCTATTTGGCGTTAAGCGCACGACGACATAGGTTGGCAACGACTCCTCAGTCTGCTGGTGACCTTACTGCTGCGTCTGGAATAAGAATTTCCAGGCAAACAGTATATAAACGACTAGCAGAGAGGGCACTTTACGTCCGGCATCCAGTCGTGTGTGTCCCTTTCACTGTATCGAACAGGAGAGCCCAATTGCTGTGGAGCCGAAGACATCAGTCTTGGACACAACAAGAGTAGGAGCGTATTCTTTTCAGTGACGATTCCGGATTCACCACGGAAATTGATTCTAGTCGAATATTCATCTAGAGAGAACGTGGAGCTCTCTATCATCCCTCCTACGTAAAATAAATCGACAGATTTGGTGGCAAAGGAATCCTTGTCTGAGACGGCTTAATGTTGGGCTGGTGTACCCCACTGCACGTCTTCGATGCGGGTACTGTCAATGCACATCGCTATAGGGATGAGGTCCTTGAAGCCTATGTGAGGTTGTTCTAGGGTGCTGTAGTCCCAGACTTCATTTTTATGGACGATAATGCGAGGTCACACAGTGCTCACATTGTTGATGATTTTCCTGAAGAGGAAGATATTCGCCGTATGAGTTGGCCGTCGAGATCTCTGGACCTCAATCCTATTGACCATGATTGGGATGGTCTAGGAAGAGCCATTGCACAGCGTAACCCCACTCCTAGGACCCTCCAGGAGTTAAATCCGCACTTTTGGAAGAATGGGCTTTGTTGCCACAAACATTTATTGACACCCTCATAAACAGTATGAGAGCTCGTTGTGAGGCTTGTATAGCAGTGCACAGTGGTCACACTCCATATCAGACATACTTTTCCCGAGATAAATGCTTTATCCCCGATTCATGATTTAACACTTTTTAATATACCCTGTATCTTAATTCACAATTAAAATCCTTTCCATATTGTTATGTTGCTATATTCTTTCTCCCATTGTAATATACCTCTGTGCCAAATTTCGTGGCAACACAGTAAATAGTTCATCAGTTTTCACATATTTTATGTTTGTGACCTTAATTTTGGACATGAGTGTAGTTGTAGTTCGCTACAGAAATGAATTAGTTTTTCCGACTTCTGTATATAAATATGTTAAGTATTAGAGCCTCAACGAATAAATATATTTGTACGAATGACGTGTTATTATAAACTTTATTAATCTTCTGGGTATTATAGGGTGCGTTATAGCAAACATTCAATGATGGCAATCTACTTTACAAAATATAAACATTGAAGACAGCTTATTCTTACCACACATTAATATTGAAATTATTTAAGAAAGTATATATTAAATTTCACATCTGAAAAGAAAAATCTTTGAACACATAAATCCCAATTTACACGAAAACAGCAACAAAAATTACGACAATAGACCATGTAATAATAAGAGCATAATTTCAAAATGAAGCACTCCATTACATTAGAAGTCCCGTATAAAATATTAAAAAACACAGTAAAAAGTAAAACATTTCGCTAATGTATCCTAAGTCAATTCTGTATCTGAGACCTTAAGTTCGAATCGTAATTTTTCACTGCTTTATTACTGAATGAATGTGCAAAGTTTGAACACAAAAAATGTACAAAGTTCTAATACATCGGTTCATTAAAAATTTTATTAGCGAAGGTTTATTTAAAAGCACTCTAGAATCGAAACATTTACGCTTTAGTGCAATATTTCTTACCTTAGGATTAAATTAATGAACTGGATAAACCTAAAATATGTTTCATTAACGTGGAATTTGAATAATTCCTCTTATCATGTTTCAAAAGAGTAACTCTGTATGCGTCAACTTTTCTGCAGAAATAAAAGTCGAAACCCAAGTAAAATGTTAATTAACAAAAAGTTAAGTAAGGTAAGTGACATCGTATATTTTGTACTGTCACGACTGATTCAACAATAATTCATTTGTCAAAAATGGTCAAATAGTTTGGATTCTAGAGTATAACAAATGAGCCAATGCAACAAACAATAGAGTCACGCAAAAACATAAATTTGTTTTTGGCTTTGTCATAATCGGTAACTATTATCATTGGCTTATTCAGTGTTGGCGAACCTTTGGCACGTCATAGATTTAGGTTCTAAATCAAAATACAATGAAATTGCACAAAATGCAAGGATTTAGTCTATCTGAATTTGTCTAAATTCGATTGATTCTATTGTTTTTCATACAGATTGAAGATACTAAAATGCAAGTTAAGGGGTTAGTTTACCCTTTAAAGTGTCAAAAATTCGATTTTTTTTTCTTACTAGCTTAATAGTTAAATATGATTCTTTAGGAACATTTTAAAATAAACCCCATGCAAAAATGCACTTTAAAAGAGGAGTTATGTCTGAACAAGTCTGAGCTCTTTTTTTTATGATCAAGAGCAAAATGGACTACTATTATGTTTCTCAACGAACAAGTTTAGAATTCCTAACTACTTTTGCATAAAAAAAAAAAAAAAAAAAAAAAAAACCCTTGATATTTTGAATTTCTCTGTTTTTTTTTTCTTCGGGATCTATTTTTTTTTAATCGTAGGTCATTTTAAGAACACACTATATTTGTATTCATTAAAAATTTTTTGGCTGGTTTCAGCAATTTAAATATGAAAAATCATGCGCGCAGTGCATGGAAGTATAATTCTTTCATAAAAAGTGTACTATATTTTTAATTAAATTAAAAATTTTCATGTGAGTGGTGAGTGTACACATTTTTTGAGAATTTTAATTGATAAAATAAACTTTTATTAATATGTGTTTGAAATTTTATAATTCAAAGTCAATTAGCTACGGAGTTACTCTGATTCTTATAGAGGTCCCATGTTCATGTATTTTGTGAGTTGAAAGTGTACCTGACCTCTTAACCCTTAACTGCTGTGACAGAAATTGTTGCATAGTTACTATGAGCTGTCTCTAAGACCGCTTGATCAAAAGATAAATAAAAGGCTCGATTAACTCATAAGATACTGTTTCCGTACTAATCATTATGCACAGGACTATTATAATTAAAATTGTCCTACACAGAAATCTATAGAAATAGTGCTAGGACTCCAAACGAAGCAAAATTTCACTAGTATCTGTAGTTAAACTAAAAATTACAAGTTATACTGTAAAAATTGGAAAAAAAAGCAGCCGTCTGTGAGACCGCTAACAGCAGTTAAGGGTTAATGTATCCCAGTAATATTTTGTTTAAATTAAGACAAGAGTTAGGAGACTATCGAAAAGGAAAGATTATCAGGCATTATAAGAAAAAATGCCGATGGTAAAATTATGAGAACTTGCAATTCAATTCAAGAACACGAACAACTGTTTAAAGAAGCTGGCGTTTACCATTTGAGAATTTTTCTTGGGAGTCATTATTTCTGGAAATGATAAATAGGAAAAACAAAAGTAGAAACCTTTTGTCCGATGATTCCAGTTCAGCTTGAGGGTCCTCTTCCCTCACGCGAAAAGACCCGCTCGCTAATGTTCATCCTATTGGGATTTTTTTCCCCTAATATCTCATTTGCATTTCAATATTTTTTAAACTATTTTTTTTTTTTTTTTTTTTTTTTTGCATTGGATAGCTGAGACGAATTTGTACTACTGCCATTGATTACATTTTCGATTTTCTTTGTGGATATATTTTTACGAAAATACTTTCACTTCCTAATGCAAAAAGAAAAAATAATAATAATCGTTTTAAAATATTGAACTGTAAACGAGATATTTGAAAAATAATGCCCCATAGGATTAACATTAGCGAGCCTGTCTTTTCTCGTGAGGAGACAGGACCCTTAAGGGTATGGTGGGTGTTTAAATTAGAAAATTTTTCTTATTTTATTTTAAAGCTCTATAAGTTATAACCGACATCAGACAAGCATTTTATATGTGCATACAGCATATTTAGAAATAAAATATATACATTTTCTGTACCAAAAAAGTTCTTTAAAAAAATAATACATAAGAAATTCCTATTTAAAAATGCTTCATGTGATTTCTAAATAATTGAAAACCAATCATTCATTAAATATAGGCCTATTTTCTAAAAAATGTACGAATCTGTGTATTCGTTTTGATATATATCAATTATTACTTAAATTACAGCATTTTTATTATGCATGTTGGGCAACTTAAATTCTTTTTTTTTGCCTTGAATATTGCATTTGATGACTATAACTTTGGTAATTAATATTTGTTTTATAAACGGATACACATTTACTTGAAATATAAAATCATTAACGTGCTTATAAAATACCAAACTGATTGAAGGAAAAATTGTTAGCATGGAACAATTTAACCGTTGGTTAAAAGTAAAATTTTAAAACTGCGTAAAACTAAAATAGTGGTTGTATTCAAAACCGCACTCGCACTGATTTAAGATGAATATAAATAATTTATCAAAGAAAAATTAAAAACAAACACAGAATTTTTGTTGTCTTTTTACTTAATTGATTTTTTTTAAAGTTTTTCTATTTTCAAAGTCCATCATCCCTTTAAAGATAATTAAAAACGAAACAATTTACAATTATTTGTCATCTAAAATGCAACTTAAGAAAGCATTAAAAAAAAAAAAATCTAAAATATAACACCAAATGTTACTCTTGTTCGTTTAACCGCAAAACTCAAATTTTAAGTAATTTTGATTCCTTCTATTTTGATCCATTAAATTTTTGTTGTTGACAATGTCAAAACATTTTTTTTTAAATTTTGGCACGCGGGTGCAAAATGGTTCGCCATCCCTCGCTTAGAGTATTTCCATTCCTGTTAGAAAATTTGCATTTAATTTAAAAGATTTACGAACAAAAGTTTCATCAAAATAAGTTATTCTAAAACATTTAGAAGCATTTATCTTTTGCACGATATTCTAGTCTGAAGATTATGCTAATGATCTGTAGATTAGTTTCTGTCTAATCTTCAAGGTCCGTTTCATTAACCTTCAAGGAATTTGAATAAATCTCTGTTATCATGTTTCCAGACTGTATTCTGGGCAGCTCACGGTTCTCCGGAAATAAAAAACGTGCTCCAAGTACACGGTAAAAAAATACTATTTGTACTTAATATACGAAAATATAATATAACTACGAACAAAAATATACAATAACCCCTTCCGAGTTACCCATGATCCCGAAAATCGTCTTTTATTTTTAGAAATCTTAGAAACTAATATAATTTCAAGATTTAAAGAAGCTTTCATCAAATCAAAATTTCTTTTCCTGACAATGATTTTCAGAAACGTTTAGTTTTTACAGTGAAGTAATCAGTTTTCTCAAACAGGAATATTGGTTTTTAGTATACTACCCATTTTCAATTAAACATTTTCAGCTGCGTATTTGAATTTATACTTGTAAGAGTAACACAGCAAAATTAATTTTAATGTTAATGTAAATACTGTTAATTTATCAAACATGTTTGTTGAACAAAAAAAAAGCTTTACTTGAGAATTTATAGCATCCGGAAAAGCACATATTATGGGTTGAGAAAACTGATTATTACACTATAAAAACTACTCTGAAACATTTCCCAAAATCGGTTGCAGCAAAAGAAAGGTTGCTTCCATGATAGATGCTTCTTTCAGTCTCGAAATTCTACTGCTTTCGGGAGATTTTAAAGATAAAGAATGCGTTTTGGAATTGTGAGTAACTCGAAAGAGGTTATTGTGTATTTTCATTCGTGGTTATATTATATTTTCCAGATTAAGAATATTTTTTTCACAATGTAAGACATTAATTCGCGAAAACTTAAATACAGTAATGGCATCATATATTCCATACCACTCACAGTGTTGACCAAATCGAGTTGTGACAAATTGAGCCATACATCATTTGTTATAAATGACCTAATCGTTTGGTCTCTAAACCAGAGGTCGATCCCGTTTTTTCCCTGGAGTCCATTTTGAGAAAAATATAAGTTATTTTTGTAAAATTTATTATATTTTTGTGAAAAATAACAATTTGTAACGAAAAGTGAAATCCAGTTACTCAAATTCTAACCAAGCATTTATTAATAACTAATGTAAGTCTTTGTGCTAAAGTTTTTCTTTCTGGTGATGGTGTACTTGTTTTGTTTGCAAATTATACATTTTAAAACCTAATAAAATAAAAAAATAATTAATGGAGAGTATGCTTTTATGGAATGGAATTTTGTGAAGGAACCTATTTTATTAAGAGGAATTTTGTGAAGAAGAAGGGTCATGTTTTATTAAAATTATTTTGTGAAGGAATCTGTTTTATTAAAAGGATTTTTGTGAAGGGCCATGTTTTATTAAAATTATTTCGTGAAGGCATCAGTTTTATTAAAAGGATTTTTGTGAAGGCGCCAGTTTTGTTAAATGAAATTTTGTGAAGGGATTAGTTTTATTAAATGGATTTTACGAAAGATATCTAAAGAAGTCCCAAATTTTGCCGAATCGACACCTGTTAAATAAAACAAATTACACCATACTACAGCGATTACACGAAAACGAAACTCAATTTTTAATCATGTATGGTCGTGTAATTTCAATACATAACTATAAAAAGTCTTTACCTTTAGTCTAAAGTGCTATTTCACTTACACAAGTTACATTAAAACAAGTTACTCTAAAAACATTTAAAATCATTTATGTTCTGCGCGATATTCTTCAGATCATATTAATGATCTGTAGATTAGTTTCTGTCTACTTTTCAAGGTCTGTTTCATTAACCTTCAAAGAATTTGAATAAATCTCTCTTATCGTGTTTCCAAAACCGTATTCTGGACAACTCACGGCTTCTCCGGAAATAAAAATCGTGCCTCAGGTAAGACGTTTGATACACAAAGAGGTTAAGTACGTTATTGTATTTCATGCAAGTTAACCTTGTTCATAATTGTTTAAACATCTGTTCCAAAGCTAACAGACCCAGTTTTTATCTGACCACTAGAAGGTTTGCAGATTCGATGACTTTGTGATGAAGTTCGAATTTCTAAGAATTTTTTTCTCTTACCTTTTTTCTAAGATGGAATAAAGTGCTTGAATATCAATCTCCTATGTCATATTTTCTTAAATAAATAACAAAAGAACGATTTAGTTAAAAAACAAAGCGATGTACTGTTAGCACTTGAAGCATTTTTATGGTGCACCTAATGGATACGCTTGAGTTAAAAAAAAATTTATAATATTAATTTTATCTGGCGAGTATCAAAAGGAATTTTTTTTTTTTATTAAGGTGCAAAACGCGAGTTCCTTAATTGCAACAGTTGCGCAATTTTGTGGTACACTTTACGAAAAATGGCTCAGTATCAATATTTTAATGGCATTACAAGAAATATTTAATTTATTAGAATGGACAAAGCATGTAATTTAAATGCATTAAATGTTGCACTTTTGAGGTACAGTTTATGAAAAATGCTGGAACGTCGATCGTGCAGTGTCATTAAAAATTGGTTAAGGAACAAAAGAATAATTTAATTTATTAGTATAGACAAAGCGGGTAATTCAAGTGCATCAATTGTAGAATTTTTTTGGTACACTGTATGGTAAATGCATGAATATCGATCTTATACTGGTTGACGATCTGGCTGGTAATTATCTGTTAAATATTATTGTTAAGTTAACAATTATAGAAGTATTTAATTTATAAGGTTGGAGAAAGCAGATAATTTAGATGTATTAACTGTTGCAGTGTTTATATACTTTTCTTCACTTTGGGGGGTGTAGAAGGGCTGGAGCTGCAAAGGCAAGATTTTGTTAAAGATGATAAACAAAGTGATATTGGCTTGCTGCAACATTTGCAAAATTGTTGTGCTAAAATTTACAAAAACTGATTGAGTATCGATCCTATAATGTATGTAAGACAACAGGATTTCTTTTTGTTTATGTGTAAGGAATATAATAAAATGTCGTGCGATAAAAATTATAGGTTACAATATTTACCAAAATAAAGAGCGCTGGACGAATTAGAATCAGACAGTTCTGCGGTAAATAGTGTTTTCATGTTAAACTTAAAAAGCATTTTTCAACACCAAATGCTGAATGCGTCCGCCACCACAAGTAATTACGCCATTGGTGTAATTATGACCCCTGAAGAATGCTACCAGTCAAGAAATTTCCTGCATCTATCAGACATGCTGCATGCTTCAATGTTCTCAATCATCTACAAAGGATAATTTCTTGTACCTGCGAAGAGATTTAACATCCGATGTTGTAAAACGCATGTAGTGTTTTACCTTAATACAAATAATCGTTTGTTAGCATATAATTATCTGATTTTAGCCCTTTTTTGGGAAATATTTCTACAATTTATTTTTCTTGCGAAAAAGAAATACATCATTGTTAGAATGTATTCCCTAAAATTGTATTCAATTATACTGATTCTTTCTATTTTTAGGAACTTGTGAAATGTTAACAAAATTATGTCAAAATCAATATATACTGATAAACCCAAAACGTCTCCTGGCTTGCCGCAAGTTGGTTCGACAATTGGATTATTTAACCGTTCCACATCATAAAAAAAGACTTTTAAAATCGTATTTGAATTAAAATAAGAAGTACTTGTGTAACTCTGTCAATGTTTTAAAAACTAATAAGTTTTATATGTAATATATGTTATGACCAGTAGCGTAGCGTAAAAGGGGTGTCAGGAAGCAATTTATTCGTGCGCGAAATTGTTAAGGTCGCAAAACATTTTTGCATATAAAACTATCCTACGTCATTACATGTAATTTTTGTACATGAATAGAATATTGAAGTTGTATATTTCTTTCATGGATAAAGCATTTCTTCCGAAACATTCATATTTTCATAAATTTTGTTTAATATCTTGTATTTATTTTTAATACTGTTAAATTGTTTTTTCTTATTCCTATGGGGATATTTTCTAGCTACTTTTTGGTATTTTATTAAACAATAAAATACCAAAGAGCAGCTTATCCAAGTAAAAATTTGCATATTTATTGAAGAATCTACCTATTTTGTTAATCTTCAATCATGTAGAATCTGCCAGCAAGACCATTTACGATTTTAAAACAATCGAACATTTTCTTTTCAATACCATCTCTTTCTTGTCAACATCGAGAATTTTCTTATAGAACCATTTTTCCTAAGCACAATCCCGGAAAGAATTTAAAAAAAATTATACCATTTCTCTTATCATTGCCAAAATTTTAATGCACACGCCTATTTGATATAAATTTCTGGCTACGCCTTGATACTTGGCAAAACACTTATCCCATACAATGGTTTGATTGCTGTCTGAAGAACGGGCCAATGTCGATAATCAATAACCAGATACGGATTAGAGTACTCACTCTTTTGGAAACACTTTTTATTCCTTATTACTCGACTTACCGATGTTCAAAAATCTAACATTTTTTTTCTTTCAATGTCATCGCCATCTTGTCATCACTGACAATCCATTTACCGAATCATTTTTCCTAACAGAAACCCGGAAAAAAAAATATTCTGATGTCACTCCTTTTACAGTTGCGTGTGTTACCTACGAGGCTGTTTTTATTTCTTTGTCATGTCAAGCGAGTCCTTCAGTTGGTAGCAGGAAGAATTCGATTCAAAATTTCGAAGACAATGGACAAGTCTACATCTGTCTTTACAACAACAGTTTACGTATGCTTTTTTAATCCCCTTTGATTAGACGCAGATAAAGTGACAGAAGGTAAGGTTTTACATCAGACATAAGACTGCTCATCTAGAATTGAAATGATGATTGGATATGTTGAATATGTTCGTTAGCCGTGACTTGAATAATAAAAATAATCAGTTATTGTAATGTTCAATGTCTTGAATTGGAAAATGTAAACAAAGATTTAATTGTTAAAGTATCTAGTTAGCTTAGTAGTAGTTAAAAATCAACATATGCTTCCTATAAAATATGGCTGTAACTTGTTGAGTAAAAGAAAAACAAAAAAGAAAAATCATGTCATCAGCATGGATTATGAAACACTTTCCAACACATTCAGAATACAGTAACAAAACTTCCCCGTGTAATCAGATGAAAGATGATGTCTAAGTAAACAATTTGGAAAAAGCATAACACATTTGAAAACCCAATTCCAGCAATTATTATCCATAGTTATAAAAATATCCGAATACTTTTAGTGCAGCCCTGTATATATACATTTGTATATATATACAACATAGTATACAAAATTTAGTTAAGTTAGGAAACGCATAGCACAGTTGAAAATTCCCCTTCAGCAATTTCTCTCAATAAAACGAAATCTACTTGAGGTATTTTGTGCAGCTCTGTATATGGTGTATAGAATTTATACCCACCAAGTACCATGCATAAAATTAGTTAAATTTAAAAACGCGCACTACTACTGAAAGTGCAGTTGTAGCAATTACTGTTCTGGGTACCAGTTATTAAAACATAGGCTGTTTTTGAATTTAAAGTTAATCGATTTGCATAAATTTGGTTTTAACACGATTGAGAAAAATGCGGGGAATATGTTACACAACGTTAAAATGTCTTTTAAAAGTCAGAAAAAAATATATATATTCATTATTTTCGCAAAATTACGTTTCCTCATGTGTCAGATTGCTTACCAAGCTTTTCTTGGTGCACTTTATCTTAACACCTTAGCATGCCAACCAAATTTACATTACTTAAACGTGTTTGGTACTCGATAACAGTGAAATTGGGAACCCCGTCTTTAAGACGAAAAGTATTCGTTGTTATTATCTGTCATTTTAAACAGCAAATAAAACAACATTATTACCACGTTGAAATTTTGGCGATGTTACTATCTAAGAAAGATTAATACGAATTTATACCCATAATTTCCAGACCAAAAATCCACCCAAATGTTATTTAAAAATAACTGAACATGTCGATGCAATTCTACTTCTTTCCTCAAATTAATTAATTAATTAATTAATAAAACAAAATAAAAGAAGATGTAATTTAAACAATTTTTCTTATTTAATTTTAGTATGTATTAATGGTACTTTTATGTGTTTGATATACATATCAACTCTATTTCACGTTCAAAAGACTTTAAATATGGGGATCAGCAGTGGTTAAGCAGTATAATACTTATACTGTCATTATCTATTTTGAGATAAATGCAAACATGATTGAGAAACTAATTACATAATATATTTAATGAAAGAATAAAAGAGGATTTGGCCACATTTAATCTTTTGGCAAAGAAGAAAAACACATGAATTTTGAAGCGTGAGAAGAGACGTGGGAATTTCGAGGAATCAACATTAGAAAGTTTTATTTAAAAAAAAAAATGTTTTATTCACTCCCACACTTATTTTCAAAAAATATTGAATCCTTATTAAAAAATAAATAAATTTTGCATTTAAAATTGAATAATAAAACACATCATTTTCTTATAACATTTTGTGAAAGAAGTTCTCCCTCAAGTGCTATTATCAAAACTTTAAAAATAAACCAGAGACAGGAAATAGAACTGAAACTTTTGAAATGTTTTAAAAGTCAATGCTTTTATTTATTTTTATTTATAATATTTTATGGATGAATAATATGAAGTGAAAATTTCGCGTGCTCATTTATTTAATTATTTTTTTTTTAACTTTGTAAAAAGAAAAGTAATAGTCGGTAGCAGCCAGTTGAACTTCAGATAAATTGATATTATGGCATATTAAAAAAATAATAAAATAAATAAAATAAAATCACAGCTTTTCAATAAAATATAAAGTTCGTGTTATGTCTCATTCTGAATAGGAATCATCGCCGGTATTACATATATTTTTTTTCCTTTTTTAAATCATAGTAAATTATTTAATTTTGGATGAATGAGGCATATGAAATTTCTTATTTCACAGAAAAAACTGTTGTTATTTTGTAATCAAAGTACAATTTCTAAAATTATTATTATTATTATTACTATTATTATCATTATTTTGTATGTTTAAAAATTGTAAATATAACTTTAAAAAATTCTTTCCAAAAATACAAATCTGTTTATACTTAGGTTTTTTTTTCCGTTATTGGAATGCATGTTTGAATGCAGTATTTTTTTTCCTCATGCAGGATGTTTAAGGCGAAAGTAAACTAAACGTTATAAGTAGTACGTATTATAAAATGCTACCTAAACACTTTAAAAAAAATTACCGAATAATAAAATAAAATTGATTGTTTTAAATTCTTATTTAATTTTAGACGTTACACCGAATATTAATACAAAAATATAAGAATTCCAGAAAGAATTTCAATGAATTAATAGTATATTTAATGTAAATATTATTTATAACGGAAATGTAAAAATTATAAATTATTGCTGTAAATATTATTTTTATTATCAATATTTAAAAGCAAACATTATTTGATAAATTATTCGTAAAAATATTTCGTTAAACATCGCACTACCTTCAACAGCTGCAACATGCAATTAAAAAAAAGATTCATTAATATTATTAGCTATATAGATTCGATTATATAATATTACATTGCTATAAAAATATTTTCTTATTTGATTAAATACGTATAATAAAAGTTAACATCACTTATGTAACGCAGAATTTATGTATGAAATTAGATAATTCATGTCAACTGAAAACTTAATAAAAAATAATTTAAAAATAAAATAAAAAATATAAGAAATACTTTATGAAAATAATTCACAGAACCTATAAAAATAAACTTATGAAACAATTTGTTTATGAACAAACTTTACAAGGAGCTAACTTTTATTATTATTATTATTATTATAATTATTATTATTATTTAATTTCTGCAAGGTATATTTGTAGTTTAAATCTATTGTGCTCTAAATCCTTTAAAATATTATTTAATTTATGTTTGGCTGACTGAATTATGTAAAGAACCCATATATTTTTCAGATAATTATCAAAGAAATTTATTTATTTCATTACAACATAATACATCTAAGACAAATTTTACTCTATAAAAATTTTCTTTTTTATACACACTGTTTTCAAAATGTCTTAATCCGTCATTCACAGGATGTAAGAACGTAAACGGTCCACTTATAAAATTTCTATTAAACGAAAGTAATTCCTAAGAAATAATATTTACATGAATGAGAAACAAATTTTTGCAATTGCTCACCAATTTCAAATTATTTATTAAATATAAATTAATTAAAAATCCCATCACCTTGAATTACAACGCACTTTAATTGTACACGCTCGTTAAAGAGTTTTTAATTGTTTTGGGAATTTACCAGAGTCTTACAACGGAGTACAACAACTTTCTCTGCCAAGCAACCAACGAGTTCTTAATTGTTTATGAGGTCAGGTTGGTATGATAGCACATACCATCAATTTGAGTTCATTGATTTCCGAAGCAAATGCATTTGAAACTTACAATGACTATCATTATTATTAATGTTTAAAATTTTCATTACATGAAAGATCTTTCTTTAAAGCTAAATGCTACTTGCTATATACCGCATAAAGGAAAGAAAATAAGTGATATAAATTATAAAAGTAAACCGGACAATCTAAATTAGAATTAAAAAATCTTTTCAGAAACTTTTAAAGAGATTTAAAAAAAAAAAAAAATTCTCTAAATAAAAAATAAAAAGTTAGGTCAAGATGTAGTCAATATAAAAGTCAATGATGAGTTACACTAAAAAATGTTTAAGGATTTTATTAAATTTTTAAATTTTTATTTAAAAAAAGATTTATAAGTAATATTATATAGTAATATTTAAATATGAACAAATATGCAAAAGTGCACATATCGCCCATCACCCTTATCACAAGATAAGGTAAGTCGTAACATAGTTGATATTTTGGAAAAAGTATCAAGATCAAATAAGATTTCATAAAATTTCACTTACAGTGAAAAAAATCTACAAATATAATATAAAACATATTATAAATACACGTATTACATAACAATAACCCCCTTTTTTTAACAAAACTGAAAAGGAACTAAATAATTATATAATAGAAATATAAATTTCCTTTAGTATCGGGATATATCTAATCAATTAATTATAAAATAATCTCGAAATTACATGTTCTATTTCATTTATATAAATATGTATATCAACACCCTATATCAACTTATAATAGCAATTAAACGTTATACGAAAGTAATAATATCTAGCTTCTTAAAAATAGAAAACCCCATAGTTTAATTTTTAATAATAAAAGTTAAAGTTTATATACCTTTAATATATAAACAAAGACTAAAAGTATCTAAAATGTTTAAAAACCACATTAAATGTTCTTTTAAATAAAATATTAAGATTATTTTACAATAAATTATAAAGGTAAACCGGAAAATATAAATTAGAATAAAAAAATCTTTTCAGAAATTTTCTCACCAATAATGGTGAGAAAGTTTACAGAAAGTGAAAATGGCATATTTAAAAACAAATATTTCATCAAAGCTCTTTTTTTTTCGCGATAAAAGTTAAACTACACAATAAACTAAACATTTTAGAAAAATGCACTCACGATCTTACAACAAGGATTCTCTAATTTACTGCAGACTAAAGGTTATTTCATTGTTTAAAATGCTTCCTTTTTTTAAAAGAAAATATTACTATGAATATTTATAAATAAATAATTATGAGTGTTTCAATAACTAACTGCAAATTTCATGGAAACTTAAATGGTAAATTTATAACTTACTGACGGTAATCCGGTAATAATATTATTTTTTAAGACTTAGAAGCCAAGAATAATGGATAAATTATTCATTAAATATGTTTCATAGTAAAATCTTCGGAAACTGTGACATGCGATTAAAAAAATTTTCATTAAGATCACTAGATACATATTAGATTGTATAAAATGATTGCCAAAGAAAAAAATATTTTTAATATTTAATTAAGTGCGTATGATAAAGGCCAACATTACTTACATAACACATAATATTTGTTATTAAATTAGAATCTTATGTCTACTGGAAATTAATAAAATAATTATATAAATATAATTAATAAGATAAAAACTAAATTTAAAAATACAATTTTAAGAAATACTTTATGAAAAATAATTTACAGGTACTGTAAAAATAACACTTTTCAAATACTAATTTGTTTAAAAACAAATTTTACAATCAGTTAACATTTATTATTATTATTATTATTATTATTATTATTATTATTATTATTATTATTTATTTGAAAGGAAAATTTGAGGTTGAAATCCACATGCTCTCTAAATCCTTTAATATTTTATTTAAATTGTGTTTTGCCGTCTGAGTTTACACGAGAGATATCTTTTTTGATAAATATCTAAGACATTAATTTATTTACCACATTATTAACACAATGAAACTAAAATAAAATTTACGCTTTTAAATGTTTCTTATATTAGAATACTGTTTTCCAAGTTAATTAATCCTCCATTTATAGATTATAAGAACTGAGAAGATTCACTGGATTTACAAAAATTCTATTAAACGAAAATAATCCCTAAAAAACTAATGCTTATTCGAATGATAAATAAATCTTAAAAATAGCTAAGCAATTTCTAAATAATTGATTTTTTTTTCTTATAAGATTTTAATTAAAAGAAACTAATTACCTGGAATCATAACTCAGTAACTCAGTTTAATTGTGCATGATCTTTAAAGTATTTAAAATAATTATTTTAGGATTTCCCCAGCTAAGTCTCCTAACATAATACAGTAACTTTCTCTGCCAATCACATAACGAACTTTTAATTGTTTGTGAGGTCACGTTGGTATGATAGCATGTAACAGCTATTTGGGTTCATTGCTTTCCTCAGTAAATGCATTCGACATGTACAATGACGTTTATTATTATTAGATTACTATTATTATTATTATTATTAAGGTTTAAAATTTCCGTTATATGGAAGTAGAGTCCTGTATCGGGTCGGGTAACCCGTTTTTTACTCTCACCTGACCTGACACGCGGTTTGGATCGGGCAGGTTTAACGTTATTTTATTCGTTGTGGGTCGGGTTGACTTTAATTGTTTCGGGTTCGAGTCGGTTTCGAGTGGGGATTTGACTCTTGTGAGTCGGGTTCAAATCCCCAATTTTTCAGAAAAAAAAAATCTAGACTATTTTTTTTGGATAACAAAAACTATATATTTGAACATTAATTAGCATATATATGTTAATTTTCCACATAAAATATAAAATTGATATTAGCTATATTTCCTAATTGTATTAAAATATAGATTAGTTTTCATCCATTTCGAGTACAGAGCGGGTTTAGAGTTGACGATATAAATTTTTGTTGAATTCTGTTCCGATTTTGGGTTGACTTGAAGTATAACTTTCGGGTTTGGGTGGGGCATAAGCCGACCAACGTAGAACTATATATGGAAGGTCTTTATTAAAGCTAAATATTGCCCATTATGTGACGTATATAAAAAAAAAGAGAAATATTCTAAATTATACATGATTTGAAGATATATAGAAAAAATATAAGTAAATGTGAAAATAAATAAATAAAGCTTTTTAACTACTTTCATCTAAGTAATTACGAGGAAACACACAGAAAATCATGACATATTACGCAATAGAAAGTTAATGGCAGCATTTTTCACGAACTTTCATTACACATACGTTTATAAGCATATGCTATAATAATGATTATAAGTATTTATATAAAACTTGTATCATTACATAACATTTTGATTAAATATTTTAATGATAAATATCGCTATATACCATATAATGTAACGTATACTACATTAAATTATGCACATTGTAAAAATATACCAAAAACATATAAATTTTAAAAATATATGAACTTCTAAAAAATCTTTTTAAATGTATTTGCTTCAATAGTTACAATGGCATATTTAAACTGAATAATTAAATCGCAATCTATATATATATATATATATATAATAATAATAATAATAAATATTTCGCTATAGATTTTTCTCGAATATTCATTACGTAATAGCATTTAAATAGTACAATAAAGATAATTATTTTTTAATGTTTCATAATAGTTATTTTTTATTAACTTTAATGATAAACATCATTTGCCGCATACCGTATACAGGAAAGAAAACAAGAATAATTTATGTTTATATTCTAGAGATATAATATCAGAATTATAAATCAGAAAAAATATTAACTTCTATAAAAAATTCTATAAAAAATTCTAGATATTCTAGAGATATAATATCAAAATATAAATTAGAAAAAAATATTAACTTTAAAAAAAACTTTTTAAACTTTTTTGCTTCGATAATTACGATTAAATGGCAAATAAAAGAAAACTTATGGAAACATGCAATGTCATATGAAACAACAAATATTTGATAGAAGCTATTTTCTTGAATTTGTTTTTACAATTTTATTTTGAGGATATGGTTTATACAATGATGATGAGAATTATTAAAACAAATATTTGAATAATATGCAGAAAAATTAATAAAAGATCTTTTCAAAGTTAAATATTGTTAATTACATATCATTGGGGGAAAAAAGAAAATGCGTTATGAAATTTTTAAACAATAAACACCTAAATAAAACTTTTTTTCTTTGGTTTTTATATTCATTTTATGAAACATAAATGAAAAAAATTATGGCTATTGTTTTTTAACTTAATTATAATACTTTTAAAATATTTTTTTTTAAATGCGGAAAAATTTCTTTAACAACCTAAATATATATTTGTTAAAAATATACATAACGAAAAAAATAACAATAAATTATGCAATTTCTAAAGCTTTTGAACAAATTGCAATTTAGAAAAAGCATTTGTCTTTTGTAAACGACATAAGTTACTTTAAAATGCATATTTCTAGATAGAATCTGAAACATTATCAACGAATAAGGTATCAGGTTTAGTAAACAATAAATAGAAACACTGTTCTTTTCCTGAACAATTAACTGATGACTAATTTCATTTGTATAGTATTATAATTAAACATTATTTTTTAATTTTACATAAAATCCCAAATTGTTATATAAAAGAACAATTTAATTTTGTTTAAAAATATTTTGCATTACTCAAAAATAAAATTGTAAGCGATTTATAAATTAATACAGTCGAAGCTCGTTATAACGACCTTCCATTAAAACGACCGTTCCATTATAACGACCTATGCAAAATGTACCGAAATATATTCCTTTTATGCTATGTTATTTTTACATCCAATACAAAGACCGGCTAGCAGCTTATTTTCCAATACAGCGACCGAACTGACCTTTCTTCCCAATTGTTTTCTAAAAAAAAAAGTTTATCATTTTCTTTCCCTAAGAATTTTGTTTTAAGAAAATATCAACTGCGCAATAAACAAGCAACAATTTCGAATTATTTTTGCAGAAGATAAATATTAATACATAAGTAACTAGCTCATTGTGATTTAATATTCATTTTAAATTTTATTTTTGAAATACATAATCATTCTCTTAAATTGAATTTTCATCATTTGTTATTCTTATGTTTATTTGATAAAAAGTAAACAAAAAACTGTATGATATTGTAATACAGCATTTCCTTCGAAATGTTAATTTCCCTTCATCTGATTGGTGTTTATTAAGTCTTTCGTTCATTTTCGATGTAACGACCTCCCATTAGAACGACCCTTTTCTTTGGCACGCGAGGGGTCGTTATAAAGAGCGTCAACTGTAATACTAAACAGTAAGTATTGTCAGTTTCAAATTTTGCCTTTTTAAACAAATTTAAATTTCTCAAAATTTATCACAGATTCCTCTAATTTCAATTAATATTTGCGTATAAAAATAAATTTCTCTTCAAACAAAACAAACATTCTCTTTCCGCTGATTCTTTCTAAATTTAATAATAATGCAGAAAATAATTGTAATTAATTCCTTATCTGTTTTCTAAGTTACTCAAAAAGAACGCAGTTAACTTTTTAATAAATTAATTAATTAAAATCTAAAAAATAAATATAAGTTACAATTCCTATAATTTATTAAAGAATCCTAGAATTTTCATTAAAGATTATGTATAAACAAAACTTTCCCACTCAAACAGATTGTTGAATAACTTCTATCTAAAATTAAGTAGTATATTCCAGAAAACAAAATTAAATTCCTTACAACGTTTCGTAATTACACAAAAAAGAGTTGTTAAAGTTTAATAAATAAATTAAAAACTAAATGCGTAAAATAAATTCAAATTCGTATAATTTATCACAAAATCCCACAATCTTCAATAAAAGATGGATAAACAAAGCTTTCCCCCTAGTCATTCTTTTTTGAGTAAGGTCTCTTGTAAGAATATTACAGGGAATAATTACAATTAATTTATTCCTTAATTACTCAAAAAGTTAGTTTAATAAATTAGCAAACAACTAAAAAGTAAAAATTAATTCAAATTTCTATAATTTCTCACTAAATCCTATATTTTTCATAAAAGTTATTTGTAAACAAAAGTTTTACAAAAAAACAAATATTTTGTTTAACATAAATTCTCTGTAAATTGAAGAATATTAATGGGTATAATTAAAACTAATTTATGCCTAACCACTTTTCGTAATTACTCTAAAAAAGTAATTTAAATTTAATAAATTAACAAAAATATAAAGGATAAAAAATAATTTAAATTTCTATAATTCATCAGGGTTCTTTATAATTTTTATTAAAAGTAAATAAATAAAACAAAACTTTCCTCCACAAACAAACATTATCTTTTGTGTAACTTCTCTCTAAATTTAATAATATTTAAGAAAAGAATTATAATTAATCGATTCTTTTCTTTTTTTCGTAATTAAAATAAATAAATAAATAAAGTAGTTAAAGTATACTAAATTAATTTAAAACTAAAGTCTAAAATCAAATTCGAATTTCTATAATATATAAAGAAATATATTTAATTTCTTTTATAGCTATAGAACACTGAATTTATCTACTTTAACATAATCCTCTAAATAAGTCAATTCCTTGTCTTCTTTTATAATCAACTGCAAGATTTGTGCAATAGTCCATTGCTTTTTAAAGATTTTTGAAATTAGGCATATTTATTTTACATGATTTAACAATTTAATAAATTGATTTTAAAATAAAAGGTTAAAAATAAACTCAAAAATCCCCATAATTTAACATAGAAACTTTTAATTTCATTTACAGCTATAAATAAAGAAAAAATGTCCATTTCGAAAAGATATCCTTTTGTGTAATCCTGGAAATATTCAATTAAAATTAGGACAATTCCATGCCACCTTTTATAATCAGTTGCAATAGTCTATTGCTTCTTGGAAGATTTTGAAATTAGGCAATGGTTTTTAACAATTTAATAAATTTATTTTAAAAATAAAAGGCTAACAATAACTTTAAACTCCTATTATATATCACGGGGGAAAAAAATCAACCCCCTCCCCTCGAAAAGCACCTTTTTGAATAATTCTGAAATTTCATCAATTAAAATTAAAGTATCAATATATCAATTAAAATTAAAGTAATGCTTTATCTTAGTTTATAATTGGTCGCAAGATTCTTATAATCATAAGTGATTTCGAGATTAAACACTTTATTTTTATGTCAACAATTTAATAAATAAATTAAAAGCAAGTGAAAGACCTAAAAAACGCATTTCATATTACTGCAATTTATCACGTTTATTTTTCGTGATAAATTACCTTTATTTTTCATTAATAGTTATAGATAACCAAAAATTTCCTTATCATGAAAGTATATTGTGCATATCCTGAAATAAATTCAATTAAAGTTAAGATAATTATTCCTTACCTTCTTTTATAATCAGCGGCAAGGTTCTTATAATAAGCTACAGCTTCTTGAGAGTTTTTGAAATTAGGCACTTTATCTTCCATGATGATGAGTGGATTAAATAAATATTAAAAAAAACTAATCACAAGCACTAAACAGTCATTTCCAAAACAAGAAAAGTGAAACGTCGAGAAGTCCGTACAGTCCAGAATAAATTTCTCAAGTGGAGAATCTCCTCCTGAACTTCCAGAGTACCCTAAACTGTTTTTTAAAAAAAAGAAACCAAAAGAAAAACTAGGATGACCACTAGAGAACTCTTTCTCTCACGTATAGGTCAGGGCCGGTTTTTTCGCCAATTATGTGTTGCCAAACGAAAAAGCAGAAATAAAGAAGAATAAATAGCAGACCGAGCTAGAACCGTTGCATGCGGCAGGCAGATAACTACTGGCATGGAAAATTGTACACAGACAGATGGCTGCAGAAACACTGGCGAAGTGATGGCGAATTGGCAGGTTGAGAGAGCGCCAAGTTTCAAAGCAGATGTTTGAGTAACGGATGCTGTGGAGTGGGATGATTAGTAATTAAGAAAAATATTATCTTGTTTTCGCAGGAATGGCAATTTGCGTGACAGCTTTCAAAGATATATTTAAAGATTCAGATTTAATTAGTTTGTAGGCTGGTGAAAAAGGATTAAAATAGCTTGAGAAATTTATTAATTTAAAAATATTCATGTATAGAAAAAATTATCTTTGAAATATTTGGTTAGTAATAAAAATATTTGGAATTATCATTATTAATTTGATTCTTATCATTACCCTGTTCAAATTTTGCAACAAACTATCAGGTCATTCGACCGCTTTTATAGAAAACGGTTACATAACCGTAAATTAACTCTATTCCGAACATATTATTGCCCATATTATGGTCAGAATTAGAGTTAAATTACGGTACCTTTTTTCTTTTCTTTTCTTTTCTTTTCTTTTCTTTTCTTTCTTTTCTTTTTCTTTTCTTTTTTCTTTCTTTCTTTCTTTCTTTTTTCTTTATTTTTTTAATAAAAAAAAAGTTTGAATGACTGGACAGTTTTCTGCAAATTTTTAACAGTGTAGATTAATATTTTGTAAACATAATAAAAATTATTACATTAATATAATTTTTAATATTATATTAATTGTAAACATTCAAAAAATTATTATAATAAAACTATTTATTAATAATATTAATAATAATATTGATTATTATTAATATTATTTTATAAAAAAGGAAAACTTGTGAAATTTAAAAATTCAGAAATATTTATGTGAAAAAGGAATGACCGGGTTCTTCTTGTGATGTTTTTTTAATAGTAAAAATATTTGAAATTCAAATAATAGGACAACTTTTCTCCTAGGTTCAACCAAACATAGATTATTAAATATTGAGTAGAGAACTTAATAAACTTTGAAATAAAAATGTTATAAAAAACAAACAAACAATGAAATTTGAATTTAGGAAGTTTTTGTTTAAATAAAGCTTGCTCAAACAGTGATGAATTCACGGGATATGGTCTGGCGACCTCCCCCCCATCCCCATGCTTCAAAATGTGCGCCTTCGGAAGATGTGAGAATTTGTGTTTAGTAATGGTTTAAAAGTGCAATTTCCCCCCAGGATCTCCAATAATGTCCATCACTGGAGTTTCAAAATCTCCCCCCCCCCCCCCCCCGAATAAAATGTCTGAATTCAACATTGTCGGTGAAAGTTTTGAAGCCTATGTCTGCGTAAAAGATGGGATATAGTATGGTCATTGGTAATTAAGAAAAATATCTTCTTGTTTCCACTGGTATAGCAGTATGCGTGACAGCTTACAAAGAGTTATTTAAAGATTCGTATTTAATTAGGTGGCCGATCGACTAAGAATTATTAACGATATTTATTAGAAAAAAATAATAAAAAAATTTAATTATTAATTTCCACGTTCAATAAATAAATAAATAAATAAATACAGAATTTTTTTTTAAATATCTTTCTCCTAAAAATATCACTTCCAATTCAATAATATTTTATTTATAGAGAAGTAGTCAAAAACATAGACCTTTGATATAATTAAATAAGTGATTTTTCAAATGTTATTTATTTATTTTGCACAGGGGTTATTTATGTTTACGAGGACCTGAAAAGGAATGGGGTTAAACATTTTATTACAATGTTTTATTTTTACTATATATTAGTTGCTACTTCTAACTTTGTTAATTATTAAGACTACTTAAACGTTTGTTCAATTAAAAAATTTTTAAAAACTTATAGCCCTGTGAACTATACCATGTTTTATTAGTTCGTAGATTGACAGAAAATTATTAACTGGGTTAGAAATGTATAAGATTTAAAAGATTCGTGTATAGGAAAAAATACTATGATCTCTTTGAAATATCTTGTTAGCAAAAGAAATATTTGGAAATTTAAAGAACGGTAAGATTATTCTCAAAATTTATTTAAAGATTCATACTAAGATTTTGTAGACATACTAAAAATTATTAAATATCTTGAGAAATTTAAAAATTTAGAAATACTGATTGAAAAGTAAAGGACCGGGTTCTGATAGTTAACAATAAAAATATCTAGGATTTAAATAATAGCACGATTTTTTTTTCACTGTTTTCAACTAAACATAATTATTAAGTACTGAGTATAGATTATTATTTTAGAGCAATCATACAGATTGGTAAAGAAATCGTACGTTATCTTTCTTCCAACTCAGTGAAAAAGTGTCCAGGCAGGGATTCGAATCATTATGCTGCTAACGTTCAACGAACTAAGCTGTCCTGGACAAATTCGGCGGACACAACTCACACACACAACCTTTTGGTAACGACATCTGGTCAGTTATCTATAACAGATAAAATAAGTTGAAACTGGTGTGAAACACTAAGAAGTAAAATAACTTCTTAAAACACCATCAAAACGTTAAAATGCGCTAGGCCTTTCGAAAGATCTGAGTCTTTCTTCGTCAGGGGCAAAAAGACGTGCGTCTACTATGAAAGCAGCAGCAAGACTGAAATGAGAGGTAAGGGAGAGGAAACAAGCTGATGCAACAGCCAATAGGAAAGTAGAAATCAACAGCCAATAGGAAAACAGAAGACAACAGCCAATCACAGAAGAGTAAAATCAAAACAATAGAGAATACAAAATAGAAGGGGAATAAGGAAGTGAAAAAAAAAATAATAAAAAATAAATAAATAAATAAAGCACACAAATATATTAAAAAATGGAAACAGATGAAAATTAAGAATTAAATAAGTAACCAAAATATATAAATATATATAAAAACAGACTAAAATTAATTAATACAAAATAAATTATATGGAAGTACTGAAGAGGTTTTTCCAAGCAGCAGAGAGCATTGTGAATCAGATTTATCATTAACAATAACTTTACGATTAAGATAAATAGCTAAATTTTCCAAAAAGTCCAATTCAGAGATACTATTAGCATTAAAGCTAATTTTAGCATTTTTAAAATTAAAACAATGGCCGGAATCCCAAGAGTGCTTGGCAATTGAAGATTTAGAAATTTCTTGATTAGTTACATAACGAGAGTGTTCTTTTAAGCGGATTTCAAGATTTCTTTTAGTTTGACCAATATAAGATAAATCACAGCCATTACAAGGAACCATTACAAGGTCTCCCTTACCTCTCATTTCAGTCTTGCTGCTGCTTTCATAGTAAACGCACGTCTTTTTGCGCCTGACGAAGAAAGACTCAGATCTTTCGAAAGGCCTAGCGCATTTTAACGTTTTGATGGTGTTTTAAGAAGTTATTTTAGTTCTTATCTATAACAGGTCAACAGAATAAGTCGCAGGTAAAGGAATTCCAATAAACATTGAATACGAAATTAAACTTCTTCATTTTAACGCAATCATTCTGATTGATAAAGAAATCATATGGTCCCGCGGGATTTGTTCAGGATAACTTAGCTGGTAGAGCTTTGGCAGTTTAAGCCAAGTTCCAGGGTTCGAATCTCGGATTGGGCACTTTTTCACTCAATTCAAAAAATTATTACTCGTACTTAGTATAGTTCTTAATAAGCCTAAAAAGAAAAGTATATATATATATATATATATATATATATATATATATATATATATATATATAAACCCAATGAAATTTCAATTCAGAAACATTTTGTTTAAATAAAACTTGCTTCTGAATAAAAGCCAAATTTCGAAGCAGATGTTTGAGTAACGGATGCAGTAGAGTGATTAGTAATTAAAGAAAATATATTCGTGTTTCCACCAGAATTGCAATTTGCGTGACAGCTTTAAGTAACCCTTTTGGGTTACTTAAGGATTCACATTTAATTAGTTTGTGGATTGACTAAGAATTATTAAAGAAAAAATTATCAGATCAAAAAGATTCACGTGGGGAAAACAAAAACAGGTTCTCTTTGAAACATTTTTCTAACAATAAACATATTTGAAAATTTAATTAAGTATCCTTTCGTATATTGGACCCAGATTCTACTACTTTTAATCATAAGAAAACAATAATATAAATAAAAGCTTATTTAAAAAATATATATTGCACTTTTTATTTTTCAATTATTTTCTACTTTTTATTTTTTTAAATATATCATTGTTGCAGTTTCGCAGCCAGCATATTTTAGCGAGTGTGAATTCGCGCGTAATTAACTCTATTATTGTTGTAACTTGTATACAGTTGAAATTGAAACCATAAAGAATGTTTGCGATTTATCACTTGCTCCCGCCTAACAGAAAAAATTGTGGTTTATTTTTGCGTATTTAAATAAGAAACAATGCTTTCATGTCGATATAAAATATTTTTGGTTTATGATTTTTTTTTTTTATTAAAACATTATTTTTTAAATTAAATGAATGACAAATATGTATTGTAAATGAAAGGAATGTATTTTAAATGAAGCGAGTGAAGGATTTGTATTCTAAATGAATTAAGTGCAAAGTGATCGGAAGAATATTTAGCGATTTATCATTTGCACCCGTCTAACGGAAAGCTTTGTGGTTTATTTTTGGGTGTTTAAATAAGAAACAATGCTTTCATGTCGAAATAAAATGTTTTTGGTTTATGAATAGTTTTTTTTTTTTATTAAAACATTATTTTTAAAATTAAATGAATGACAAATATGTATTGTAAATGAAAGGAATGTATTTTAAATGAAGTGAGTGAAGGATTTGTATTGTAGATGAATTAAGTGCAAAGTGATCGGAAGAATATTTAGCGATTTATCATTTGTACCTGTCTAATGGAAAAATACCTTAAAATTATTTTATAATTAAGTTCTAAAAATATTAATATATTGCACTGTCGTCGAAAATACACCTATGTACATAATTTTTATAATTCTACCATATCAGGAATAGAGTAAAAAATCTGTTACAAATTTCCATCTTTATGTACAGCGGCGGACAAAAAAATGAACACCTCCCACTAACTCTGAAACAAATTATCGTAGAAGAAAGTTAATGAAGCCAAACGGTTAGAAATAAAGTCTACTTTTAAATGATGTACATAAAATTTGCTTTCAATGGTGAACATAAAATTAACAACACCCAGTTCTGACACGATTTTCTAAATCTTCAGTTCAAACTATGCCTATATACCAAATTTCAAGTCATTTGGATGATAAGTTTTTGAATTATAAACATTCAAAATTTAGAGCTTCTAATGTTTAAATTACATTTTCATATTTTAATTAATATCTCCTGAAATTATAATCCTAATGTGATAATTTTTCGTTTGGTTATAATACCAAAAAATCCAAACATAAATCGTTGAATTTGTAGTTTTTATAATTTTATAATATGAATTATGAAATTTATAATCGAAAAAATTAGGAATTGAAGCCTACAATTTGTTTGATGGATTTATATTTATTATGTCCTGCTTTATGCGCATTTAAAATTAAATTTCTTCTTCCAGGTAATTTTCAAATTGTGCTTTAAAAACGGCAATATGCTGGTTAAAGGGCCGTCTATGATGTGCAGAAAAGCATAATTTGAAAAAGTATTTTATTCATTTTATTGTTGATTAGAATAAGATTTTTTTTTAACTGTCTGATTTTCTCTGTCTGATTTTAAATTTTTCATTAAAGTTACGTAAACCGTATTTCCATGAGATATAATTTTATGTGAGTTATGTAAATTAGCTTTGCTTTTATTTTTAAATTAACAAAGCTCAGTTTTTAAAAATGAACAGTCTTACCTTAGAAAAAAAAATTCTCAATATTTTGTTACCTTTAATTGAATTTCTAGCTCCTTCACCAGTTTAATGAACTGTTTCATTTTTTCTGTGGTATATATGTTTGAAGTAAAGTTTCATATAAATGTATATGTGTTGTATATTTGGTGAAAGAGTTTTAAAGATATGCCATTAACAATCGAGATAAGATTTATATTCAGACTGAAAAGCAATTTCTCTGGATTTTTCATACATCGTTTCTTTATACTGCTTTAGACTATTTTTATTCTAAATTTTGTATTCGGCTATATTCTCCACATATAAGTTTAGAAAAGAGCAAGTAAAATAAATTCAAAATCTGAGAAAAAGCATTGTAAAAATCCTATGAAATTCCAATCACATTAACGTATTTGAAAACTATTTTAATCTCACATAAACTTATAGTTTTAATCGGATAATTCAACTCTTGTAAACATTAAAAAATGAATATTGAAAAAGATTTTACCGCATATAATATTAGTCGAAACATATTAAGCGAGTAAAATGGTCATATTGGAAAGAAATAATACTTTAATAGAATTGACTTAGTCACTCTGTACCATTTCAACAATCGAGTACCGGGCTTCAGTTTGGATACAGCCCTTAAAGTATGCTCATTTAAAAATAATTAATTTCTCTGAAACTTATTGTAGGAATTTCATGAAATTTGGTATCTAGCTCTAGTTTAAATTGAAGATTTAAAATATCTTGTCAAAATTCTGTCTTGCCATTGAAAACACAAAGTTCGGGTTTGTTTTGAGTGTAGATGGCCCCTTAAGAAAATAACGTATACATCATTTAAAAATAGACTTTATTTCCCAATCGTTTGGTGCCAGTAAATTTCTTCTACGATAATTTGTTCCAGAGTTAGTGTGTGTGTGTGTTGGGGGGGGGGGGGTCAATTTTTTGCCACTACTGTACATGGATCGAGTTAAGTTAAATAAAAGCGAGCAATAACTGATGAGATTCAAACTTTACAAATTCTGTATACTTAATTTTTAATGGAGATACAATTTTTATTTTAAGGACAGACAAAAATAAACAAATAATAATAATAATAAAAATTGCAAAGCTCGAATATGAGCAGATGTTTATTAAATGGGTAACTTCGTGTTCAGTATTAGAAAAAGGAAATATGCAAAACCGATTTCTTGAATACATTTTAAATATTTAGACTTCTCTATGTCGACTATAAAAACTGCACATCAAAACTGTGGTTGTCATAAAAAAATAAAAAAATAAAAAAACATTTTTAATGCAATTTAATGTAGATCTAAAAATTTATGATCGTTTTAGTCGGAGCTGTTTTTCATATTATGTGAGGACAGCTACAAATTGAATGTTTATTTAAAAGCTGTTCTGAGAATTTTCTGTGTTCTAATATATTTCATCTCAATATATACCTCGATTTTTTATAGGCAAATATTATTTTGAACAATAACACCTCTAAATAATGGACAAGTGAAGCAATATAAACTTAAAAACTGTTTTGTATATAATTTATGTCAACTGATATAAAATATTGTTATACGTGTTATAAAAACCGCTATAAATTGAACAAAATGTCATTCTTATATCTACATTAAGATTTTTAATTGTTTAGGTATATACAATGGCTTTCTCGCGCTACTGTGCAGGTGGGCTACATAAAAATATAGTTCTGAGAAAACGGTCTTAAAAAAAAAAGGTCACCTATAAAGTTTTAATAGTATACATAGGCATTTCTTAGACCCTAAAAATGCCTTTCATATAAGTTTCGGTAAAGAAGAAGAGTCAATAATAAAAAATAATTATTTCTGTGGCAGCTTAAAATTTTTATATAATAAAAATCAGAAATAGTGTCAGCACATTTTCTGATATCAAACAATAGAAAACACGATATAATTGTTTAAATAAATAAATAAATAAATAAATAAATAAAAAGAATTTTTTATATAAGTTGAATTATTACACTTTTCCTATTGGTTTTCATTTTTAATACTGAAAAATAAACATATTTGTAATTACATATGTTTAAAACTAAAAAAAAAAAAATTAAAATTATTTTCGATAGATAACAATTTTCTTACTGTAATAAGAAACCCAGGAATGGCTCCAGGGATTCTGAATTAATAAACTCATTCCAAATTCTAAAGTAAGAAATCCAGAGGTATTCAATAAAAAATAATTTTTTCAGTTCCTTTTTTACATAAAAAAAAAGTCTGAAAAAAAAAAAAAACACATTGTCTTGTTAGTGTACTAGAGTAAATCATATGAATTCTATTTGGATACAGGTTTTAAACTTTACAGATTAAAAAAATTTCTTATAATTGGAAAACAAGCACGATAAATGAAAGTTTCAATGATTGATGGGGAAAAATAGAAAAAAGAATATTGCTCTACTAAAAATCCTTCTTTAATGGGAAAATTATTAGAACTTAATTGCAAATTGAATGAGATTTTTCTTTATTCTTGTATTCATTACAATTTCATTTAAATATAAAACTTTCTAAGAAAATATAAAATATTTAATTTACATACACTGCAACAAAAAAAATGTTGATTTTACAGTATAATTCTAGCACCCCAGCTGCCAGTATTATACCGTAAAATTAACAGTAATAAACAGTAAAATAAGCAGCAATACGCTACCGCGCAATTTTTTTTCAGTGTAGCACACATATTATTACAAGAAAAAACATTATCGTTTATTTATTTATTTTAGACAGCAGAGCAGATTTACTAACGGATCATTATTCTGCATAAAAATCAGATGAGACTTTCCGCAGAATATACAGCAGCACATAATAACTACATTTAGAGCAACAGAAGATCTACTTATACATGTAATTGTAGTAGATCATTTGCTTCTCTAAACGTTATTACATACAGCTGCAATAAGCTGCATGTTTTTTCTTTCATTTTTTTTTAAACTCAACTATGCATTTAAATCTATTAAGGGTTTCATTACTCGCAAAATTTCCTAAAAAGTAAAATTTCGTTGTCATTAAAACTTAAAAAAAAAATAATAATATAAAAAAATAAAATAACATGTTTTCGCATTTCGTGGGAGAACATATTTTTAACAGAATATAAAATGACTTTAAATCGTATATTCTGTTTTCTTCAAAAGAAAATAAAATGTCCATGAATGAAATGAGATATGTGCTTATTCTGCAGTTAAATGACACTGTAATTTTTAGACCGCACAGGTTGAAATAGTTTTGGTTGGTAGGTTGAATGGGGGTTTTTTATGGCATAAAGTCTCTTTAAGGACTTTATATTCCCTTTGTATTGTACAATTTCCCAATCTTTACAGCAAGGTTTTTTTTTTTTTTTTGGTGCGTGAACAACATAAAATTTGTTCTACTCGGAATGAAAAATTACTTTTTATTTAATAAGTTGCCGTCTTCGCCCGTTATTACCTCGAATCAAACGAAATATATCGGGGTATTTGATCTTGTGTTTTAAATCACCATTGGCTGTTACCTGGAATGTCTTTCCACATTGCTGAAAACGATGCGAATGCCATTGCACGCGCTATTACGTTTTCTAATGTGTCAGACAAAATTTGGGCTTTTGAGTACCAACTCTTTTAGTTGATCATTTATAGTAGGACTTGGTAAAGAACGATAGAACAAGATGCAATATACTAAATCCATCCCTGAAAAACTATTTCCAAACACTGTAAGTCTCATCAAAATCCTTTCAGTAGAGCTTTTTAAAAAGGCCTATCTTTCATAATCGAGATCACATGATTATATAACTTTCCATTCAAATTCCATAACTAAGCAACATAGAACGATATGTTAAATGCTTAAACCTTCCCTGAAAAATTATCTATCAAACAGTGCAAGTCCCATCAAAATGCATTCGGCAGAACTCAAGTTATAAGCGGCTAGAACGAAATCCCCATTTGCATTTTATATATACTAGGGCATCCAACCCGGGCTTCGAGGGATAGAGAATACATTTGAAAAACATTTATTTTTTTTATTGAAAACTCTAATAGATTTTTTATATTTAATATATATATTTCTTTAGATTACTCCTTAGCAATACCAAAGAACATTTTTATATGAAATATGTCAAATGTATATTCAAATATATTTTTTTAAATATTATTAAAAGTGGTCATTTCGCATTGGCTTCGTGCCATAAGTTAATAGCCGTAGAAATCGCTAAAAATTTCGTTATCTACAGAATTTTTTTAAATTATGATAATTTCAGCGGTTTTAAGCACTTATTTCAATTACATGTCTGTTAAATTAGAGTTTTATTTATACTATTTATTTACTGCTTAATGAAGTCTTAATTTCGTTATTGAAAATTAGCTGGAAACAAATACTGAACTTTTTATAGTGTTTAAAGTGCAAAAAGATTAATATATTAAAATCGTCTGCGAGCGATAGAGATAGATTTAAAAAAAAATAATCATGCTTGAAATTTAATTTAAATGAGTAAATTGCGATACAGTTTTCAAACAAATTGCATTTGAAAGTAGATTTTTTTCCCTATATAACGGTGTAAAAATTGAAAATGTGCCATGTTTAGAAATTAAAAAAATTGCAGTAGCAAACATCGCAAAACCGAAAATTAATCTTCCAGTGTTGCCATTCGCAAAATGACGTCAGCGTTACGCACGGACACGTTTGTCCTTTATAATATAGATAGATAGATAGTAGAAGTAGATAATTGATGATATTATTAATTTAATAATCGCCAAGCGGTAAATTTATTTCTTTTATTAATTTTATTCTTCTTACTAGGACTTCCCTCAAAGGGATTAGTCTGAGTGATATTGCTGAGAACATAGGGTTAACAATTACAATATAAAGAAAAAGAGCAAATTAAATGATAGAATTACAAAATATCATATATAAATTCATATACACTGTTAAAAAAATAGAAAAGAAGTACCGTTCATCAGATGTGTTGTCATAATTTTTTTTTAACATGTGGCAAAGAATCTCATTTTCTTAAGCGCGTATTACGCAAAACTTGAAAAAAAAAAACAAAAAAAAAACGCCGGATCTTTTAAAACGCCAAGCTGTTTAAAGTTACGTAATTAAATTTGCAGCCAATAGATTATTCTATCAAGAGTGGCTTAACGCAAATTTAATTTCATTGTTGAACCTTTTTTTGTGTGTGAATTTAAAATTTTTCTTCCTTGATTATATATCTATTATTTGTATAACTGTTTATAGAAACTCTTACACTTCAAACCACATTGATAGCATGCTTTGCTACAAACCAGATTGCAAAACTATAGTCTAAATTACTATTAAAGTATACAAAAAAATCTTTCGATGACTTCTGTAAAATAACTTTTACAGTAAATCTCCATATCGGCAAAATTGAAAAATTATATATATTTCAAAGTTAAGCTTAACAGATACTTCTTGATTATTCTCTAGGAGGCTCTGCCACCTGCGCCTTTACTGCGCCAATCCGCAGACTTTTCTTTTGCCTGTCTGTCTGTCTCTCCACAATCTGTCTGTTTCCCTATCCGTTCTTCTGCCCGTCTCTCTAACCGATTGTCTATCTCTCTACACGTCTCGCTACCTGTCTCTATATTTCTCTACCGATTTCGCTACCCGCCAATCTATTTCTCTAACCGTCTGTCTATCCGTCTAACTACTTGTATGTCTAGCCGTGTCTCTATCCACTTCGCTACCCATTTGTCTATCTGTCTCACAACTTGTCTATCTGTCTCTCTACCCGTCTGGCTATACGCCTCACTACCCATCTTCTTACTCATCTCCGTACCCATCTACTGTCTCTCTACTCGTCTGTATACCCATCTCACTATCCGTCTGTTTTTGTACCCGACTCGCTACCAATCTCATTACCCGTCAGCCAACTCGTCTCTGTACTCATCTCTCTACTCGTCTCTTTATCTACCACGCTACGCGTCTCGCAACCTTTCTCGTTACATTCCTGTCTACTGGTGTTTCTACCCGTCTCGTGACCCATCTCGCTACCTCTCTGTCAACCCTATTTTTACCTTTCTCTCTAGCCGTCTGTCTATTCGTTTCGCTACCCGTCAGCCTACCTATGTCGCTACTCGTCTCTCTACCCGTCTGTCTACCCGTTTGTTTACTCGTCTTTCTACTTCTCGCCACCTCTTCCCAATATTTAAACAATTCATTTAATATACAGAAGCCGTTTATCAGTTATTAAATGCAAACAGAAGTAATTTATCTAATAAGTGTAATCAGGTGCAATTTTTTTAAAAATACATACATAAACCTGAATAATAATTCATCAGTTTTGTGTTCATAGTTGTTTATATCATTTGACAGTAAATCTCAACTTCTTAAACCTGAATTGTCTCAAGCTTTTTAAAAAAAACCACAAGGTCTGTATAACTGCAAAGTACCCTGAGGGCTATATTAGCTACATGTTATTAAGTTAAGTGAAAGTTTCGTTATCGCGTTTGCAGCCAATTGCTTATGTCAGAAAGCGTGGCTTAACGCCATTTTAAACTCATTACTGTAACTTTTTTTTTGGGGGGGGGGGGTAGGGGGAAGGGTTTCAAATATATACATTTAAATTAAAACTTTTGCCTCCATGCCATTAGTGTTGTTTGTATTATTAACTAATACCTTGTACACCGAGCTACATTTGAAACAAATGTAAAAGACTTCTTCTACAGTTTTTTTTAGGAGAAACTTTCGTAATTGGGCCCAAAGCCAATCGGAGCATTTAATATCATTATTGTAACTCTTAAAAAGTTAAAACAATATTGTTGCTAGCTTTACTCTTGTTTGAGATCAGCCTTGCCTGTGTATCTGAATGGGGAAAAGTTTCGTATCCTATATCGGTTGGCGAAAAAAAATTAAAATGGTGCCAAAAGGTAGTTTTAGAATATCTTACAAAATTTTTCAAGAGAGCGGTAAAACATGTTTTTCAAATATTTACAAACATACGTTTATTAAAGCATGTTTTTGCACCATCTTAAAAATTTAAGCACGATGCTAAAATAAAATTTTATCGCCATATTATTATATATTTTAATATATTTTATTATATTTTATATATTTTAATACTTAATGAAAATACATAAACAAACTTATTTAACAAACCTAAGAGGCATTTTTGTGATAAATAATTGTTATTCTCAGGGGGGTAAATTGTAAACAATTAATAAACGGCTAGTAAATAATAAATAGCATTTAAAATCTAAAAATGGAGATGTGGTCCGTATAAAAATGCAAAACATAACATTATACGGTTGATATATGTAAATCTTTTTTTATTTTTTAATATTTCCGCAGGCACAGATAAAAAGGTAAAAATCTCTTTTCCAAATGCCAAATAGAAAATATACAAAATAGAATGCCAAATATACAAAATAGAAAAATATCTGCAAAACAATAAGATTTAGAAAAAGTAAACCATATCCTGCAACAATCACATCGAAAAACTTATCACCAAAAAAAGAACTCGCCAAATCTTACGGCACAGGAGATGGATTTTTCCCTCTGAATGCAAAATATTAGTTTTTTTTCTTGTACGATGGGTGATTATAATATAATTGTTTCATTTCACATACTACATACCGTTTGATATATTGGTACTTTTATGTTATCCTGGCGCAGTTGATAAATCGCCAAATATTGTTCCTATAATATCATAATATTGAATTCATTTCATTTAAATATAAACCTTTCACTCGTTTAATTTAAAATACATGCCTTTCATTAATCCTATTTAAAATGCTAAAAAGAGAAAAAAAAAGAAATAATGCCATAAATCGAAACCTTTTACTTAAACACCAAATAATTTTTTTTTTTTTTAATTTACACACGCGAATTAAAAAAAGCTGCTATTGCTGAGATTTGCGCCAAATCTCTAATACCAAGTCTACCAAGTTATTGCGGGGTTTTTCTTTCAAACAGAAAAAAATACAGATTAATTTTCGATTTCTACTAAATTGAAATATATTTTATTGTGCTGAATATTAGTGCGTGCATATTTTTTTGCTCCATGTACTCCATGAACTTTTCAATTCCGATTGTCTACGAAAATCTCCCGCCGGTGAAAATGACGTACGCACAAAATTTTCGTGACGTATGTACTTTAATTGTGCTTTTTTATTTATTTTTTTAATATAATTTTCAAACGGTTTGACATTTATTCTTGGTAATAAATAGACGTCGTTGTCACCTTTATAGGTACCTGCTGTAAAAATTTGAACGAAATCCGTTAAATATTTTTTGAGTTATGCTTGACGAAAGGTTTTAATATCCATCGTAGCTATATATGGGGCAAAGTAATACTGCGCTGAGTATGAGTCTTCGTTGCACTCAGACAATAATTTGTATTTATCTATTTGTTTCTTATAATTATTTCATTTTCCAATACGATGATTTGACGCCTCTGCACGAAAGTGAAAAATCAAGGTACAGACAAACAAATCTTCAAATGCGCCTTCTTAATGCAAATCTTAAAAATGCTGTATTTTATGAATAATAAAGGCGTTTTTAGATATGTGTTTGACGTCGTTTGGGGAAAAAAAGAAAATTTTCGCAATTACTCAAGTTACGTCCTTAATCTTGGCGAAAAAATTCACACGCATTGTGATTCATTTAACAAGAAACAATGACAGCAAATTATAGTAAACTGCAGACGGAGAAGGTTAAATATGGACAAATATAAAGTTAATAATAATTTAAAAAAATTTCATTGTGTGTTTAATTCTAAACAAAGAAGCATAAGCAAATTCAATATCGTTTGAGAAAAAGAATAAGATGCAAAAATAAAATGTAATAATTAATAGAGAATTACCTAAACCATGTTTTTTTTTTGGTTTTATGTACGTCAAAATCAAATACATTTTTTCAGGTTAGGTTTCTAAACTTATACATATTTTTTTTATTCAGGGTATGTTTCTCAATTTCTTTTAGTATTTTTTTTTTCATTCAGGATATGTTTGTAAATGTATGTATATTTTTTCATACAAATTATGTTTCTAAATTTGTTATATATTTTTTTTAAATTTAGGTTATGTTTCTAAATTGCTCTTATTTTTTTTATTTTTTTATTTTTTATTTAAGTTATTTTTCTAATTTTTTTTCCCATTCAGGTTATGTTTCTAAATTAATTTTATTATTATTTTTTTAATTAAGGTTATATTTCGAAACTTCTTTGCATTTTACTTACCCATCATACGTAGTATAGGGTAAGTCTTGTAATCGTTTTGAAAATCGAAAAATTTTTTTTGACGGATTTACACGTTTCAGACACTGGAGATTCCGAAAAACATATTTTTAGAAAAAAAAAATTTTGCCGTCCGTCTGTGTGTCTGTGTGTGTGTCTGTGTGTCTGTAAACGCTCTATCTCCCGAAAAAATTGAGATAGAAACTTGCAATTTGGTATGTACTTAGTATGTAATAATGGAAAGAAGCCTATTTCATTTCAATAACCTCGATTAAGCGGAACAATTTTTTTCGGACTCTCGAAATATTCTTTCTGATGAAAGGATAAAAATTTTCGAAATTGTTTATTTTAAGAAATGAATATAAAAGACAATAAAAAAACATAAATTTTGCATAAAGCATGAAGTCGATCGGATAATTAGTTGCCGAGATATTTGGAATCCTATTTTCCACACTCTTCGATTTTTCATGACCCTGTATTTCATCCAAATTTCACTTCAAAGATATATTTTAATTGGAAATTTGACGCTTAATCAGATGCAATAAACCGCTAGTTAATAGAATTATTATTTTTGGAGTTATAAGGATGTTTCTTTCAAGCAATTCAGTAATCGAGCCTTTAAAGTTTGTGACGTTATCAAGCCACGATTTTATTTGAATTGCAATGCACTTTATAAGTAGTTTACACATTTTTATTTTAATATTTTACATTATGCATAACCATGATGGGTAAGTATTACGGTGGCCCCCAACGACTAGTTTTTTTTTCCAATCAAGATATGTTTCGAAATTTTTCTTAAAAAAAATAAAATAAAAATTCAGGTTATGTTTCAAAATTTCTCTTTTTTTTATTCAGGTTATGTTTCTAAATTTACTTTATTATTATTATTCTTTTTAATTCAGGTTATGTTTCGAAATTTCTTTTCATTTTTTTCCAATCAAGATATGTTTCGAAATTTCTCTTAAAAAAAAAAATAAAAAATAAAAATTCAGGTTATGTTTCAAAATTTATCTTTTTTTTTTTTTTTTTTTTTTTTTCATTCAGGTTATGTTTATAAATTTATTTTAAGAATTTCTTCCAATGTTATCCAATTTGTCTTTTCATTTTGTATTAATCCACTGGCTGATTTGTGGAGTTAGTTTAAAATTTGAGGAAAATCCGAAATACGTGGGATTTCCTATACCTGGACTTAGGCTGCAAAACAGGGGTTTCGACTGAGATATAGTGAATTCTTCACAGTGTAGACATATTCCGCGCATCCAAAGGTGGACCTATTGAGCATCTTTAATTTGGTTTGTAAAAAAACTTTATGAAACTTACGCAATTCAAATCGGGTGATTCTTTTTGAAACACCCTGTATATATAGTACCTAATGATTTTAGAATCTTAATTTTTCTTTCGGGAAATTTTATGCTTTTATGAATGAAAAATCACTTTATGACTTTATCAGAAAGTAGGCAAGTTGGATTTGAAAACAGGCATAAATAAAACGTATTCATTCTTTTAAGTTTTATGAAAGAATGTTTTCTTTAAATATGACATCATTTTTTCGGGTGGCAGCATTTTACCTTTTCGAGATTAGGGTCTCAATTTCAGTATCAGCAGAATAATAATAATATGCAAATTGTAAATTGATTATCTCATCAAAAAGTCACCTGTAAAAAATACAGCCAAGTCTCGTAACTCATTTACCGTAAAAAGTACTGATATCGTATAAAGCCAAGTTTAACTATCTTATTAACTCTGAAATTTTCATTCACAAAATCACTCCTAGTCTCTACATCTTTAGTTAATTATTATTTTGTGACTTGGCAATTACTTAGCACGAGAATGTGATGTATATAGTTAGTCTTAATCAAATAATACTATAACATATTAAGGTGTAATAACTTCCCTGTGCATATATAATTTGCTTTAGTTAAATTATCCCATCCCATCCCATAACATAGTAAGGTGTAATAACTTCCCTGTGCTGCGTAATTGCCAAGTCACAAAATAATAATTAACTAAAGATGTAGAGACTAAGAGTGATTTGTGAATGAAAATTTCAGAGTTAATAAGATAGTTAAACTTGGCTTTATACGATATCAGTACTTTTTACGGTAAATGAGTTACGAGACTTGGCTGTATTTTTTACAGGTGACTTTTTGATGAGATTTCACTTCTTTTTGTAAGTAATCCTCCTTTTCTTGATTTTGGGTTCTTTTTGGAGATCATCCACTGATTTTCGCTAAGCCCACACTCTGTCCCTATTATTTACAGGTATAAAAATTTTGAAGCTTTAGTTTCGTTTGCAAAGTACTGTAGATAAAAAGAGATTTCAGGTTCCTAGGCAAGCACTAAATTATGGGAGGGGGAGTGTCAAAAGTACTCTCAATTGCTTCCAGGATAAAGGCTATCCATCTGAGGTATTACTCACAGCCCTATATACTTGATATTTAACATAAAAGAACTTTTTAGTATAAAAAGAAAGCCAAAATTGAAATTTCCGGAAATTTCCAATAAATCAAACTATATTCCTTTTTTCGATGTTTTTTTTTAGTCTTTTTTTTATTATTTACGATTTTTTTAATTTTTCCTTACTTTGTGTACTAAACCTTGCCTTTCTGCCAAATGTCAAGCTTCTAGGACTACAAAATCGAATTTTTTTCAAATTTTCGACTTTTTATAAATTTATTGATTTTTCGATTTTAATTCTAAGTTAACTGATTGTCATGCCAATACAGTAATTATTTGATCCGTCTTCTTAGAATCATTTAGGTTCAATTTAGAGATAAATCAAGTGAATCTTAGAGTCACTCTGATTTTATTTAGAAAGGACTATCAAGCCATAACCAGCCAGTAATGTCGGGAGGGTAGGGGGAGATGTGAAAATTTTTGTGGGGCTAACATCATTTAACAATCCATATTTCATATGTGAAGTAAATAGAGTACAACCTGTGAAAGAAAACAAACCTGTCTATAAAGAAATCGCCTATATCGTAGCCAGTCTATAGCGGAACTTTTCTATAACGAAATTCGTAAACGAAAGAAAAGAAAACCATAATCCGGGGGAAATAACATAAAACAATTAGGGGCGTTGTACTAGCTAATAGGACAATTATCTTAAAACTAATGTTTCTAGCAGTACAAAATCAAATTGTTTTCGAATTTTCGATTTCTTAAAGATATTTCGATTTTTCGATTTTATTTTCGAATTTAACGAATATTTTAATTGTTCCTTTTATTGAATAGTAAATACTACCTTTACACCAAGTTTTAAGTTTCTAAGACTACAAGATAAAATTATTTTGTATTTTTGATTTTTTTCGAATTTTTTTTTTTTTTAATTTTCTGGATTTTTTAATTTTTTCTTATTTTGTATCCTTTATTACAATTTCAAGTTTCTAGCGCTACAAAATCGAATTATTTTGAAATTTCCGATCTTTTACGAGTTTTTTATTCTATTTTCGAATTTATTGTGTTTTAATTTTTCCTTTTTCTGTATCCCAAACAATAAGTTTGCGCCGAATTTTAAGTTCTAAAGCTACAAAATCGATTTTTTTTCAATTTTTCGAATTTTCGATTTTTTTTTTCGATTTTTACAGATTTTTTCTTTCTTTCTTTTTTTGTATCCTAAATACTAGCTTTATTCCAAATTTTAAGTTTCTAGCTTTACAAAATCGAATTATTTTCAAATTTTCGTTTTTTTTTCGATTTTTTGATTTTATTTTCAATTTTTGTTGTGTTTTTAATTTTTTCTTTTTCTGAATTCTAAACACTACCTTTACACCAAATTTTCAGTTTCTAAGGCTACGAGATCATATTATTTTCAATTTCTCTCTTTTTCTTTCTTTCTTTCTTTCTATTTTTTTTTTTGAAATTTTCGATTTTTTTTAAATTATCCATATTTTTAAATTTTTCCTTATTTAGTATCTTAAATATTACATTTATTCCAAATTTCAAGTTTCTAGCGCTATTAAATCGAATTATTTTCAAATTTTCCTTATTTTTCGATTTTTTCGATTTTTTGATTTTATTTTCGAATTTTATTGCGTTTCTGATTTTAACTTATTCTGAATCCTAAATACTATCTTTACTGCGAATTTTAAGTTTTTAAGGCTAAAAAATCAAATTATTATAATTTTTTCAGTTTTTTTCGAATTTTTCGAATTTTTGAAATTTTTTTTCGAATTTTCCGGAATTTTTAATTTTTCCTTATTTTGCATCCTAAACACTACCTTTATTCCGAATTCCAAGTTTCTAGCGCAACAAAATCGGATTATTTGAAATTTTTAGATTTTTTTCGATTTTTCGATTTTTTCAATTTTGCTTTCGATTTTTTTGGTGTTTTTGATGTTTTCTTTTTCTGGATACTAAACACTACCTTCACACCGAAACTTAAGTTTCTAAGACTACAAGATCGTATAATTTTCAATTTTCAATTTTGATGGAATTTGTTGAATTTTCGAATGTTTTTCTTTCGAATTTTCCGGATTTTATAATTTTTCCTTTCTTTGTATCCTAAACACTAGCTTTATTCCAAATTTTAAGTTTCTGTGGCTGCGGGATCTACCCAATCTTTTTGATGACGCGAGAGTGAGTGAGTGTGTGAGTGACAAAAAATCGAAACTTTGAGTTCATATATCATCTGCACTAATTTTTTGAATTGTCCATATTTTTTAATTTTTCCTTATTTAGTATCTTAAATATTACCTTTATTCCAAATTTCAAGTTTCTAGCGCTATGAAATCGAATTATTTTCAAATTTTCCTTATTTTTCGATTTTTTCGACTTTTTTTTTTTTATTTTCGAATTTTATTGCGTTTTTTATTTTAACTTATTCTGAATCCTAAACACTATCTTTACTGAGAATTTTAAGTTTCTAAGGCTAAATAATCAAATTATTTTAATTTTTTCAAAATTTTTCGAATTTTTGAAATTTTTTTGAAATTTTCCGGAATTTTTAATTTTTTCTTATTTTGCATCCTAAATACTACCTTTATTCCGAATTCCAAGTTCCTAGCGCAACAAAATCGGATTATTTGAAATTTTTAGATTTTTTTCGATTTTTCGATTTTTTCAATTTTGCTTTCGATTTTTTTGGTGTTTTTGATGTTTTCTTTTTCTGGATACTAAACACTACCTTCACACCGAATCTTAAGTTTCTAAGACTACAAGATCGTATTATTTTCAATTTTCAATTTTGATGGAATTTGTTGAATTTTCGAATGTTTTTCTTTCGAATTTTCCAGATTTTATAATTTTTCCTTTCTTTGTATCCTAAACACTACCTTTTTTCCAAATGTAAAGTTTCTAGGGCTACGGGATCTACCTAATCTTTTTGATGACGCGTGAACGAGTGAGTGAGTGAGTGACAAAAAATCGAATGTTTGAGTTCATATATCGTCTGAACTAGTAAAGACAGAAAGTTGTAATTTCAAATTTTGGTCCTGTTTGCCAAATACTCTAGAAAAACGAAGTTTAAAATTTTTGGGATACTGCAGCGCGGAGATATGGGGGGGTCAAAAGTGCCCTGAGTTGCTTCCAGAAAAGTATGCTTACGGCTGTCCTCTCTCGACTTGGCGGAGGCACTGCCGTGCCTCCAGATATTGTAATATTGCCATTTTACAAAATTGTGTCGCTTAAAGGTTTGGGAACCTGAAGAACTCTTCCACATAGTTAAAATAAACGTCATAAACTTATATTTTATCGTAAAATTGAAAACAAAAATTACTATAACTCTGTGTCAAAATGACGCAATTGTTCATGGATTTTGAAATTAGTCGAATTAAAAGTGTGAAAATCACGTCATTGTTATGCAATTATACATTTAAAACAATTAAATTTTATGAATTAAAATCCACGCATAAATCTAGATTGTTTTAAATGAATATATGGATAATTATAAACCAGTGGACCCATTCGAGGATTTCGCCCTGCAGTCTAATACCTTTTAGATGCACGATTAATCTTCTAAAGACAAATAAAGGATAAAAGTATCTGAAAACAACATTAGTCAAGCCAGAATATCATTTATTCCATCAAAGGTACAATAAAAACTGATCAAAGGGAGGAAAAGGCACGCGGGAGAAAAAAAAAATAATAATCGTATTTTAACTGCATTAAAGGATGATGTCATCCGCTTCGGGAAAAACGTAGGACAAAGAAAAATAAATTCTATATATATAAAATACAAATTAATCTAAAATAACAAAGCATACCTTTTAGGATATATATGAAATACCAATGCTTTGATCGATCGATGTCTTCTTCTTCTAAAAATTTCAATTTCAATTTTGCTGTTTAATCATAAATATATATATAAAAAAACCGCATGCAGATACATCACACTTTTTTGTACTATTTATTTATTTTGGTAATCATTGCTGATCATGATATAATGCGATATTTTATTTTTCTGGCAACATTGATTAGAGAAAAACCTTTCGTTTTATTTATGAAAACAATGCTGATTTAATTTTTAATTAATTGCAATTTTTAAACAAGAAACATGTTTTAACGAAATGTGAGTGCACTATGTCAGAAGGTTGTTCAAAAACATATCAAATGGTACCTCATTCATTCTTGCGCGTTTTGTAAATGCATAGAAAAAGGATGTTGACAACATAAATAATAAGTTTGTTGTAATTGAATAAATGTAAATTGTTGTACATGTAAAAAAAGGACATTTCCCGAAAATAAAACCTAGCGTGTGTTTTCGAGCAAAACGTAATATTTGACCAGCTATATATATTGCACAATGGTAATTTTACATTGTATTCAGAGTTTTATTACAACTTCAATGATGTAATTTAGTGATTATATTACTAGACACTATCTTTCCAAAATCTTTAAACTATTAGATTATTTCATAATCCAACACATATTGGACAAATTTATATTTCAAAACAATTCATCATTATGACATAGGACCTAGCAATTTTAACACTAAACATAACGGGAAATTTACTCAAGTTTTATAAAAAATATATCACACCATAATTTTTATTAAAAACTTTTTAACTTGCATTTAAAATATATTTAACCTATTTTTGTGTGATTTGTATTTAACTTAAATTTAAAATATATTTAACTTATTTTTGTGTGATTTGTATTTAACTTAAATTAAAAATATATTTAACTTATTTTTGTGTGATTTGTATTTAAATTATTTTATGAAGAAATTTCTGGTTCGAATAGGAAAATTTTCATTTGGGACCGTCCAAATGACCGGTTGTTGGTATATATAGTGTTAAAATCTATTAATCTTTAATTTTATGAACGTATTTAATCATTCAACGCAAATGATAACTTATCTTGAATGAAATTTATAAATATGTCTTGATGAAATACAATACAGTGTTGAATTCAGACACTTTTCTCCGGGAGGGAATTCTGTTTGCGAGGGGTGGGGGGTGGGGGTTGGAGAGTTCCTGGGGGGGATTGCATTTTTTAACCATTGAAAGCATAAAATCTCAAATCTTCCGGGGGGAATGTCCCCCCCCCGGGCCACCCCCTGAATTCAACACTGATGAAATATGATGTTAATAAATGTGAATTTAATCAATATTTAAAAAAAAATAATGTTTTAATTTTCTATAATTGAATTTTTTTTCATGACTCATATTAATCTTAATTTCGGGGAAACATAAGAGTTTTTTTTTCCCCTCTAAAAAAATATTCTTGTCTTTCTTTTTAAACATTTGGTATACACAAATTCGACTTGGGAAAAAAAAATAAATCGAACCAAAACCTGGTACTGAGCCTTACCAACTCGCAGAAATATAACTAAAATCAAATCTACCCGTACTCAACAACAAACAAAAAATTAGAGACAGCCGGACGGGAATACGACCCGCGACTTGGGCTAGGCTCGAACAATTTGATTTAGGACTCGAATCGGAAACATGGTGGTTGCAGGTCGACCTTGGCCTGCGGGTTGTAGTTTGCAAACTCTGTGTCAACTTCACCTTTACACTGATGTTTTCTTTGAAGACAGAGAGTTTCTCCATATTTCAAATCGTATGCCGGAAGACAAGTTGAAATTCTCCACAACCTGTTTACTTATGCAAATAGTGCATCATCTCTTGGAAAACGCTTCACTTTCAGTGAGAATAAATCTTGAATGCAGATGAGGAAAAGAAAGTTTAATTTTACTAATACTAATGGTTCAGTCATTTTTGAGATTGTAAGTCATGATAAGTTTAGAAACTTTTTATGAAACATGCTAAGTTAAAGAAGCATGTTTAATTTAGACTAGATCAAGACCGGATATCTCTTTAGAGGCGGTCCTGGGTCCAGAAAGAAAATCGGCCCGCCCTAAATTACTTTTAACTGCCAAAGAAAGTACAGTCGTGGAAGAAAAAAAAAAGTGAACAACCCCTACTAATTTTGCAACAAATTATTGTAGAAGAAAGTTACTGGTACCAAACAATTGGAAATAAAGTCTACTTTTAAATGATGTATATAAAATTTTCTTAGAAATCTACATATCAAAACAAACCCAAACTTTATTTTTTTTCAATGGTAATATTCAACTTTGACAAGAATTTTAAATCTTCAGTTCAAACTATGCCCAGATACCAAATTCCATGAAATTCCTACGATTAGTTTAAGGAAATTAATTATTTTAAAATGAGCATTATTTAGGGGCTGTATGCAAATTGAAGTTTGATACTCGATTGTTGAAATACTACAGAATGACTAAGTCACTTCTATTAATGTATCATTTCGTAACAATATGACCATTTTACTCATTTAATATTTTTCAGCTATTGTTATATACGGTAAAATACTTTTCAATATTCATTTTATAATGTTTACAAGAGTTGAATAGTCCGATTAGATATATATATGAGTATATAAGATTATCTGTGATTAAAATAGTTTTCAAATTTGTGAATGTGATTGAATTTTTATAGGTGTTTTTATAATGCTTTTTCTCAGATTTTGAATTTATTTTACTCGACGTTTTCTAAATTTATATGTAAAGGCTATCGGCGAAAACAAAATTTGGAATAAAAAATAGTATAAAGCAGTATAAGGAAAAGATGTAGGAATACCCCAGACAAATTGCTTTGTGGTCTGAATATAAATCTTAACTCGATTGCTAATGGCATATTTTAAAAAAAAATCAGCAAATACACAACACGTGTGCATTTATAATAAACTCTACGTCAAACATAAAAGGCAGAAAAAATAAAATAGGATTATTAGACTGGAGGAGAAGTTCGAAATTCAATTAAAGGTAACAAATATAATGAGAAAGATTTTTTTTTCTAATGTAGGACTGTTCATAAAAAAGAGCTTTCTTAATTTAAAAATAAAAGCGAAATTAATTTACATAACCGACGTAAAATTATATCTCATGCAAATACGATTTACGTAATTTTAATAAAAAATTTAAAAGCAGGCACAGAATTTTTTTTAAATTACTGTAATCAACAATTAAATGAAAAAAAAATATTTTTTCAAACTATGCTTTTCTGCACATCATAGACGGCCCAAATCGACATCTTGCCATTTTTTAAGCATAATTTGAAAACTACTTAGAAGAAAATTTCGAAATTTTGAATGCGCTCTTCCATGACTTATGACTAGCAGGTTATAAATAAATAGCAATAAATATAAATCCATCAAAAATTGTAGGTAATTCATAATTTTTTCGAATATTAATTCATAATTCATAATTAATATTATTAAATTATAAAAATTACAAATTCAATTTATTTATGTTTGGGTTTTTAAGTATTATAACCAAACAAAAAATTAGCACATTAGGAATATAGAGTAGTTTCAGGAGATATTAATAAAAATATGAAAATGTTATTTAACATCAGAAGCTCAAAATTTTGAATGTTAAAAAATTCAAAATCCTATCATCCAAATAACTTGAAATTTGGTATGTGGACATAGTTTGAACCAAAGGTTTAAAATATCGTGTCGAAATTGGGTGTTGCCATTGGAAAAAACAAAGTTTTGACTGGTTTTGATATGGAGATTTCACCCTAAGCAAATTTTATATACATTATTTAAAAAGTAGACTTTATTTCCAATTGTTTGGTACCAGTAACTTTCTTCTACGACAATTTGTTGCAGAGTTAGTGGGAGGTGTTCACATTTTTTTCTTCGACTGTACCAAAGATTTTGCGGGAAATAGCAGGCTCTGGACTTTACAAGTCGAAATTGTTGAGCATGAAGGGAAAAAAAAAATAATACATAGTTATCGAAACCAAATTATTATTATTATTTTAATTAGGCTCAGATTATTGTTTACAAGATGGGGAAAAAAAACAAAAAAAAAACAATTTACAACATTAATAAAATTGGACTTACATAACAAATTTTTTTCATCAGTTATTCATTTTCGGATTTCACCTGTTTTTCCTACTTAGACAGTATGGAAGGGGGAAAATGTGTATGGTTTCTCATGTTGTGGGACTTATAAAAAAAACTCTACACAGTTGGCAAACCTTGGGGGATATGCCTACAATTTTCATCTATGTCGTGGGAAGTCGTCGTTTCGCAGTCAATGTAATTAATAAAGGTAGCCATTAATAAAGGTAAATGAATGTGTTTTATTAATATAGGATACTGAATTTAGGAAAATAAAATTAACAATATGGCTAATTATCCTGAATGTTTTGAGGATCATAGGAGACAATAAATGCATGTTCAATGTTCTAATAAAGATGTTAAATCAACAGTTATATCCAGTTATATCCATTATGATGCCCTGCATTCAACACAATTTTCATAAAACAAATTTTGAATTATAATGTTTTATGTATGTGTTCCTTATTTACCTTTTAGCTGTCTCAAGTTGCCGAAATTTTATTTTATTTGCTTATTATTAAGAGAAGCAGGTCGAACGTACTAAGAAATTTATTTTATCAAATGACATGGCATTCGCAAGCTATGCATTCAATATAACAATTAAGAAACATAATCAGAACAACAATGTTGAAGTTTAAATGAAAAAAGAAACACAACTAAATGGACAGGGCGTATACCAGTCTTTCAGAATTTATTTGCTGTAAAAACGCTATTTAAGACATTGTAAAAGGAAAGGAACTGAAACCTATAATCACAGTGTGCGGCGAAGTTTTCACTTTGACATAAGGCCTGATAGATACGGAAAAACCATTAAACTAATTTTGAGATATTTATCTTGGTTTTAGTGACAGTCAAGGTAAATATTTTAACAGGGAGTAGATAAATTATTGTTAAACAGTCTTTATAAAGGGAATTTAATTCAATCTCTTGTATATTTCTTACATTTAAGTGATACTGCACAGTGGTAATTTTACAATGTCTTCAACGTTTTACTTCAGTGATGTAATTTACTGATTACATCAGCAGATTATATCATTTCAAAATCTTTAGATAGTTAATAGTTAAATAGTTAGGCTATTGAATAACTAAACACACATTGAACAAATTTATATTTAAAAATACTTTCATATAATAATATAACGTCTAACAGCTTTAAAAACTTTTAATCGTCAATTTTTTTTATGTATTTAAAGATAAAAAACATAAACGATAAATTATCTCGAATTAAGTTTATGAATATGTCATATGCAGATCTTGACAAATGCGGTCACCAAGTCGCCACTGGCTACCAAGTTTTTTCATCTGGCAACCAAGTTATTTAATCTTTCGGGGTGATTTCTGTAAAACAATTGACATAACAAATGAGCACAAATGACATTTTTCTCTCCCTAACTCGTAGGCAAACAGTGATCTTCCTCTTCTCTCGTACTTTTAATGGAAGAACTAAATTTAAAAGGTATTTTCCAACTCATGAACAGAAAACACCATTCTTTTCAGCTATAGCCAGCTAGTATGTGTCACATGATAAGAATGTGGGGGGAGAAAGGATATTTCAATAAAACAGTAAGAAATAGTGCCAATCTAACCTCTGTCGCATCTAAAATTGTATACAATGCTAAACTAGTCGTTGGGAGCCACTGTAATACTTACCCATCATGGATATGCATAATATAAAATATGAAAAAAAAACATGTGTAAACTATTTATAAAATGCACTACAATTCGAATAAAACCGTGGCTTGATGACGTCATAAACTTTAAATGCTCTATTACTGAATTGCGTAAAAGATACATCCTTATAAAACCAAAATTGTTAATCATATTAACTTATGGTTTACTGCGTCGGATTAAGAGTCTCATTTCCAATTAAAATATATCTTTGAATTGAAATTTGAATGAAATACAGGGTCATAAAAAATTGAAGATTGTGGAAAATAGGATTATAAATATCTCGGCAGCTAATTAACCGATCTACTTCATTCTTTATGCAAAATTTGTGTTTTCTTATTGTCTTTTATATTCACGCCTTAAAATAAACATTTTCGAAAATGTTTATATACCTTTTATCAGAACGAATATTTCGAAAGTCCGAACAAAATAGTTCCGGATAATCAAGGTTACTGAATTTCAATAAGTTTCTTCCCATTATTACATACTAAGTACATATCAAATTTCAAGTCTCTATCTCAATTTTTTCGGGAGATAGAGCGTTTGCAGACACACATACACACAGACAGACAGGCAGACGGCAATTTTTTTTTCTAAAAATAGGTTTTTCGGAATATCCAGTGTTCGAAACGTGTAAATCCGCCATTTTTTTTTCGATTTTCAAAACGATTACAAGACTTACCCTATACTACGTATGATGGGTAAGTAAAAATGCTCGAGTTTTTTTTAAAGTTTCAAATCTGATTTTTGTGTTTATATAAGTTCTCAACATAATACAAGTGGTTATAAGTTTTATAAGTTTCATTAGAAAACATTGTTTATATTATCTTTCTAAATTATGTACTATTCTAAACTATGTAACTAATAATTTAAAACTATGCTTGTTATTATTTTTTCTCAATTAATTCATAAAAAACCCGTGTTTTTTTTTAATCAATGAAGGAAGAGGATGGAGGGTAAATATTTCTTACTGGCGACTAGTATTTTTTTCTGGCTAACAGATTTTCTCAAATTTGTAAAGCCCTGTTCATATGCATAATTTAGAATTTATCAATTAAAAAATGAAATTTTGTTAGATTTTTGTAATTTAATTCTTTTTAAATAATGATTTATATCAATCTTAGTCTGAATTAATAAACTAATAATTGCCGAATAGCAATCACACAATATATTCAAACTTCTTATTATTTTAACATTTTCCAACAGTATCGAAAAGTGTTCAGGACATCCATTTGTTTGTCTTTATGTATATTTGTTTGTCTATATGTCTGTTGGCTTTAATTAATTACTTAAATATGCTTAGCTGCTACGACATTTAAATACCTCGTCTCGATCCAAAGTATCCGGACTCTTTCGATTTTAGACATTTTATCGAATATCTGGAGATATACAAATTGAAAATATAAGCAGTACATAATTGTACTTGTATTTTGCTAAAAGCTGTGTAAAATGAAGCATTAAAACTCAATAAAATATCAAATTCTTCCAACAGTTTCGGTTATAATTCTAAAACCATCCTCAGGGATATCCAAAGACATAACTGGTGATGTTTGGAACTTGACGAGATGGAGGGTTTATGTATAAGAACGCAATTTTTTTCCCCATTCACTCTCCATTCTTCCGAATGATTTGTAAAGTCAATGCCGAAAACCGTATCTTGAGTATTTTTTCCTATTTTCCCCATTTATATCTCCCTCTTAGTTGCGTTATATACAGAAGGGGGAGGGAACACGAAGGGAAAGCATAGATTGAAAAGGGAAAAATGCACATACTATGTAGAAATACCAACAGACAAATCTCTAACATAATATTTGTTTCCACTCTGTATTTTCCCTTCGTGTCCCCACCCCTTTCTCACCTTCCTTTCGCCAATCTGCAAACAGAATCAGTTATGTCTTTGAATATCCCTGAAAATGGCTGTAGAATTTTAGCCGAAACTGTTGGAAGAATTTGACTTTTTATTGAGCTTTAATGTTTTCATTTTACACTGCTTTTATCAAAGTACAAGTACAATTATGTATTGTTTATATTTTTAACTTGTGCATTATTCAAAGGTGTAACGTCCATCTTTAATGCTTTTATCTAGAGGTATACTAGACAAATTCTTCTGAGACTTCGAAAGTGTAAAGAAAATACTTGACATCATATTTTTCAGTGAAAGTTTAGTCACGAGGGCTATTAAATGATTAACAATAAATTGAATAAAAAAATAACAATTGTTATAACCCTTTAAAACAAAATTATCTGTACTCTGTAGTTGTAGCAGATGCCTATGCGAGTTCTATATAATATTTATGCTTATTTGTATAAGAATAGCATGTATAATCATGGAGATATAAAAATTTTTGTATAACATCGAAAAAAAATTCTCATGCTTTTTGTTTATATCATGGAGGGCATTAAACCAAATTGACAAAAGCTTTAACGAAACAGTGCAGTAAAAATAATATTCTGCAATTAGAATATAAATATAATAAATATTTGATGAAATATGAGCATTTGCATGAAATAAATTTTAACTGTGCATGAGCTAACGGGTACCACTTTTTTTCCATAATTTAATAGTCAACTATGTATAGGGCAACTCATATAAAAAAGCCCATCGAATATCACAAAAATTCAGAAATATATCGGCGATATATAGGGAGCTGAATTTCATTTGCTTTCTAAAAGTAGCTGAATGATACAAAACTTGTAGATCTTGAAATTCTGAATAAACTTAATACACGCACTTTATACTGTGATTGAAAAGAAAGATCACAGGTGCACCCTTAAAACAAAACATAACGTACACCTGCCTAAAATGGAGAATGATTAATATATATTCCTAATTTTATATTATATATTCCTAAATGAATAAAACACTATTTAATTGAGTATTTTTAATAGTAATGTTTTTTTAATAGTATTATTAATAGTAATAATACTTTACTGAAATCAGTTAAACATGTTAAGATGGACTTCTCTGTATCGGAACCATGCTTATAACATTAAATGAATAAAAATGAACGAAATGGAAAGATAAATAAATGAATGACTAATGAAATGAATAAATGATTAATTTAAACAATTTAATACAAATAAATATTATTTATTGAATGCAGTAAAATGCGTTAAGATGGAACATTTCTATAAAGGAATCCAGTATTAAAAGAAAAATTATTCATATATATATTTTAAGTAAATGAGTAGCAAATGTATTAAAATATTATTATTTATTATAAATACTTATTAAATATTAAGCCCAGTAAAACTTGGAAATATGGAACGTCTATAAAGGAAACCAGTATTAAAAGAAAAATAATTCATATATTTTTAAAAATAAATAAATGAGCAACAAATGTTTGATTGAAAGTTTATTATTTACTATAAATATTTATTAATTATTAAGCGCAGTAAAACTTGCGAATATGGAACACGTCTGTAACAAAAACTTCACTTAAACAAAAAATAACTAATTAGAATAATAAATACATTATAAATGAATTAATTAACGATTTTATTTAGGATAAATGCATATTATTTATTGAATTTAGCTAAGGTGAAGACTTTCATTAACCTTTTGATTATGTGTTTGGGACCCCGCACGTTCCATCGATAATTTTTTTTTTATTCTATTCGCACCACATGTTGAAAAATAATATCTGCCATACACTTATACTAGGATATTTTCAAGAGATATCTACCACAAAGAGAGTTTTTGTAAAATTGTTTGCTAAATTGGTCAGGTGCGAGTATAACTCCCGCTCAAAGGGTTCCGTGCATTGAATTTATTAATTACTATTTTTTAATTGAAAAACTCCTACTACCCCTATTTTTTCGTAATTTAGTTTCAGTAGATTCGGAAATAGGGGGGGGGGGCATATTTACCCAGTTCTTTCGACGATATCTAGGAAAATATATTACTTAAAATTAAAACAAATGTATTTTTGAGTTCGATGTTACGAGACCTTTCGAAAGATACCCTACACTATATGTATAAAAAGAAAATTTATTTTTCAAGTAACTTAATTAATATCTCGGCTAATTACCGACGCTTTTTTTCGACAATCATTATCAAATATCCTTGGATGATTCTGCGTGGATAGCTACCTCCGTCAACTCCCCCGCTGACCGCCCGAAAAGTAAAGTTTGTGTGTAACGGAAAGATGCGTTTTTCTCAAAAACTATGTTACTTAGGAAAATCTCTATAGTTTTCCTGAAAGGTTTAAATAAACTTCTACTTCCCTTATTTTTTTCATATTTTTAGTTTCAGTAGATTCGGAAATAGAGGATGGGGGGGGACATATTTTTACAGTGTATTTTCGACGATATCGCTGAAAATATAATACCTAAAATTAAAACAAATATATTTTTGTGTTTGGTATTACGAGATACTTCCCACGATACCCCACGCAATGTACAAAAATATTTTTTTTTGTTTTTTATCAAATAACTTTATTATCTCCCTAAATTTTTCCTAAACATATTTGTGAAAGGCTAATAATCTAAAAATATGTGGGTAAAACGGCTTTATAACTTTCCTAAGTTTGAACTTTTCCAAGCCCCATAGTTTACGAGGAAAAGGTCTCTGACAGACGGATAGACAGACACAGGAGTGATCTTATAATGGTTCCGTTTTTACTTTTTAAGTACGGAACCCTAAAAATCGAGATATAGTTTAAAAAAAGTATGGAACCCCAAAATTAGTCGTCAGTCTTGGTTTCTAGTCTTTGGTCAAATCCAAAGTTTAATGAAAATCTGCCAGTAACATTATAAATGAATAATATTTAAAAACGGGCGACAGGAAGCAGACTTACAGAAAACTGGAGAGCTTCATGACAGTTTTCTTTGCACGTTTGTTCCGTTTACAACTTAGCAATACAGAGATATGCAGTGATTTTGATGGAAAGTTGTGAACAATAACGCAAAGAAATGAGATACAGCGATGCCATTAAAAAGGTGCCTAATGTATGTTAGAATACCTATTCCAACGCAATATGACAACTCTACTCTACACTCTACAATTGACTGATCTGTACGCAATATTCTTACGAGCATAACAAGATGAAAAGAATGAAGTTTAGAAATTAAGACGAAATTAACAATGATTAAATGAAAGTGATGAAAATGATTAATTAAGGTTTTTCTTCTTCTTCTCAGAGTTCTTTAGATTACAGATTAGAGATTAAAAAAAACTTTAATTAATCATCTTCATCACTTTCATCTTATTCATTGTTAATTTCTTCTTAATTTCTAAGCTTCATCATTCTTCATTTTTACTTTTTGTTCATCTGATATGCCCGTAACAATATTGCATAATCAATTAAGTAGCTTATAGTAGAGATGTGATAATATTGCGGACAATTGGTATATAGATTCTAGTTTATTAGCCAACTTTTTAATGTAATCACATTCTCTCTTTTGTTTGCCTCCCATAATTTCTCTGCCTTGTTCACTACTTTCCATCAAAATCCCTGCATATTAATGGATAGCTAAATTGTAAACGGAACAAACGGCCACAGAAAACTGTCACGAAGCGCTCTTATTTTCTGTAACTCGACTTCCTTTGATTAGTTTTATTAACTGTTATTAATTTATAATGTTTAAGGCAGGTATCGGTTAAATACAGGCTTCGTCATTGAAAGATTACTGTATTCAGTCAATAATGAGCATTTATCATAAACAAAACTTGTTAATTGATCATTTATTAAGTTACAATTTATTTATTACTACTGTAATTTATTAATTTAAGTTTAAATGTAGTTTTCGTTACAGACGTATTCCGTATTGACCTGTTTTGCTGTAAATAATAGTCTTTTAATCACCCATTTGTTACTCAGTTATTCATTTAAAAAATATATGAATCATTTACTTTTTAACACTCGATTCCTATATTGACAGGTTCTATCCTCGTACATTTTATACTGAATTTAATAAATAATATTTATTTGTGTCAAATATAACTGTTTAAATTAGTCACGTATTCATTTCATTAGTCATTTATTAATTTATCGTTCAACTTTATGCATTTTTATTTATTTAACTTTATAGACAGGATTCTGTTATATAGAGGTTCATCTTAACAGGTTTTACTGTTTTCAGTAAATAAGCAGTACTCTGTTAAAATACTCAATTAAATAGTGTTTTATTCATTTTTTTATTATTATTTATTATTATATGTTAATCATTTTCCGTTTTAGACAGGTTTACATAATAAAGAGTTTTGTTATAGGGGTGCTCCCGTGAGCTTCCTATTCAATCATAGTATAAAGTGTGGATAATCATATTATACAGAATTTCAAGATCTGTAATTTTCGGATAAACAATTTTTTGATAGCTATTGCGTGTTGTTTTCAAGATATTTCTATTTTAATCAGAAAAAATATGTTTTTTTTTTTTTTTTGCTTTTTTTTAAACTATAAATTTGCACGTAATGGCTAGAGCTCACCTAGTAGGAGACTGAAGACTTAGGATGTTCAATACAGACTATTTAAACTTTAGCTTCAAATTTTAAATGTGGTTAGATGCACAAAAGTCATGTCGCAGACCTTCAGAATCACGCTGTATTAAGTACTTAATTTTTTTTTTACCAAAATTATTTCCAGCAAGAATTGTATTTACATTCGCCCACATCCTGTCTGTTTCTACAATCGAAAAAAAAAATACAAATCCCTGTAACATAATACGTCGCTTGTTCATTCACATTATAAGGTACACCTTTTTTGTGTCACATTATGACCCACTTTGAATGCATTCAGCAGAGTCACCTGCAACATTCTTTTCTTTGAGATGTTCCGATTGCACACAACAACCATACCCATAATTGAAATTCGGTGTAACATAACCTATAAATGTGGCAATGAATAGATCAATTTCTATGAATTTAGTCACTGAGAAATTATTATCTCTGGAAAAATCGGTTTCTACGCCTCGAAATGTACTAAAGAGTGTTAGCAACAAAAAATCCATTAATTTTATCAGCGATCTCATCAGAAAAGGAAAGTCGAAAGTGGCACGTGTACACTCTTCATAAACCGAGGGATAATGGTGCAGCATTAGGCATCACTTTCAAATATAATGTGTTCAGATGAATTTAGTATGTAACTTTTGTCGATTAAAATGTTTCCTGATAAAATGTAATAGTTTCTTTGCTATGGACTGATTAACCTCCAACACAACTATCTAAAAATGTAATTCATGTATTAGCTTCTAACGGGTGTAACGAATAGTTCAAATTATGTACTAAGAAGTTATTATCGGTGAAAAATCGGTTACTACGTTTCGGATCTCATTGTACGAAACGGTGTTAGCAACAAAAAATCCCATTAACTTTATCAGAGATCTCAGCAGGAAAAAAAAAATTACACGTTAGTTCTACAGTGTTCATAAACAGAGGGATGAAGATACTGGATTAGGCATTACTCTCAAATAAAATATATTAAGATGCATTTTGGATGTAACTTTTGTCGATTTTTATTAAAACTTTTACTTATAAAATGTTAGAATCCTTTGCTATGCACTAATTACTCTCCAACATAATTATCTACAACTGCAATTCATGTCTCATGTGTAACGTATAGCTTCTAAAGCAGCCATACTCAACCTTTTATTCTGGCGGGCCGCAAACATATGTTTGTGACGTTAGGCGGGCCGCAACACACTTAAAAAAGGCTAATCAAAATAATAAAGATAACAAAAGCATAAGATAACAAAAAGTTAATGTTATCAGAAGGATTAAATGTTTTTTGCGGAAGAAATGCTACCAAAACATTTTCACAACACTATTTCCAAACAATAAACATCGTGGTAGATTTCCATTGCAAATGTTGCAGAAACAGGGCGCCAAGTGTGTTGTTTAGAAATAGTAAGAAAATTTTGGTGTCAATTTTTTTTGCGACAAACGTTGAACCCTAAAATGTAGTACTAGCTATATACGTAATAAGTATAAAACGTTATAATATAACAATATGGAATTTCCAAGCTCTAAGGGGAAAAAAGTAAGATTTTTTCGAATAAATAAATCTTTTGCTCAATGAAAACTTATAACAATAAAGTATATAATGTACATTTAATTTTTAATAATGAATAATGTTTGATTAGTGTTGAAGATTAAGAAATGTATACAGCACTGTTGCACAAATATAATGAAAATAACTTTTGACTAAGGAAACACCATTTAGGATGTTTTAACATGATTTTAAATTAATTATAAATAGCAAAACAGATTTTGTCTTCCCATGAAAATATGTCAAACAACAGTGAAAGTCTTAAAGTCTTTTTATGCTCATCTAAATTAATTTTATAAATATGGATTAATGATTGTCTCGGGCCGCAGGTTGAGTATGGCTGTTCTAAAGGGACAAACGAATAGTTCAAACTATGTGAATTAATAGCTAAGAAGTTGTTACCAGTGGAAAATCGGTAACTACGTTTCGAATCTCATTGTACTGAAAAGTATTAGCAGCAAAAAATCCCATTAACTTTATCAGAGATCTCAGAAGGAAAGAAAAGAAGAAAGTGGCATTTGCACTATGCTATACTCTTCATTAACTGTAACGGTACAGGATTAGCTACTACTCTCAAATAAAATGTATTTAGACACATGTTGCATGCAATTTTGTCGATTTTCATTAAAACTTTTATTGATAAAATTATAAAATGTAATAGTTCTTTGCAGTGTACTCATTACTATCCATCACAACTATCTATAACTGCAATTCATGCATAACGTATAGCTTCTAACGGTCTAACGAATAGTTCAAATTATGTGAATTAATCACTAAAAAGTTATTATCGGTGGAAAATCGGTTATTATGTTTCGCATCTCATTGTACTATAAGTTTTAGCAGCAAAAAATCCATTAATTTTATCAGAGATCTCACCAGGAAAGAAAAGAAGAAAGAGTCACGTAGATTATGTAGTGTTCATAAACATGAGGATAAATGTAGTGGATTTAGCAGGATATCACCCAACCATTATCTGCCCAGATGTATTTTTCATGTAATTTTTAAAAATATAGCAATTAAAACTTTTAATAACAGAAAATAATAAACTGTTCGTAACCGCACAACTATCGGTAATTGAATTTTATGTGTAACACAGCTTATAAAGAATCTAACTAATAGTTTAAATTACATGTATTGGTCACTGATAAATTATTATCGTCGATAAATGCCCTCTGGGTTTTGAATTATATTGTTCAAAAAAGCATCTCTCTATATTAAAAAAAAGTAACCACCGCTGCCGCCGCTGTCAATTAAGATTTTGTGCTTTGAAGTCTTTCTGGACTAATATCTAGAAAACTATTGCATGTAAAATTTTAAAAATTGGTAGTTTTATAAAGAAATGTTCGATAAACACGCTGAAGCAAACAGTTTTTAAATCGAAGAATTATTTTAAGAGATATTTAAAATCAAAGTTCGTCAAAACAGTTTTTTGAAAAAAGTTTTATAGGAACGAAAACTATCCGCAGGAATTTAACCATAATTTGTAAGGATATAGTTGACAAGTTTGCGGAGAGCAGACTGCAATAACTTTTTTAATTTGAGTAATTTTTTCAGGTTATATTTCAATTTTTTATTCAAAATTTTCATTATTTTAACGAAGATTTATTTCATATTTCATAAATTCCATTATTTGAACCGTTGCCAATTTTTTATTCAAAATTTTCATTATTTTGACGAAGATTTATTTCATATTTCATAAATTCCATTATTTGAACCGTTGCCAATTTGTAAAATAGCGCACGTAATAAGATTCCCTTTCAATTAAGAAATGTATTTACACGAGACTATTAAAAACAGAAATAAAACTTTAAAATAATATTTAAATGATCACGTGTTAAAAGCAATAAATGTAGAAAATGACGTAATAAAAATATACTTGCGCGTGAATATTACAAAGAGAAATACGAGTAACTAGGGAAATTCACGTCACATTTAAAATGATAAAAAAAACAATATTTCCAAACAATTTCAATTAATTATTATATTTTCATGAGAGATCAATTTATTTCGACATATCTTTTACCCATTATTGCAAATTTTAAAACAGCGTAAATAATAATATTTCCTTTCCAATGTCAAAATTCTTCTATTTGTTTATTTGGTGTTACAGTTTAACGATAGTTTTTTTTTTTTTTTTTTTTTTTTTTTTTTAATGAAAATTGATTGACGGGGTAATGGAGAAGTATCAAAAGACAAATAAGCGTTGAATTAAAAATTCCCCGATGAAAAAACTAACTCGTGTAACGCATCTGATGTCAACTGAAAGTGACGCGACGCCACGATTATGCACGTTTGGCGCTAAATCATATATTTTGGTGACAGTTACAGTTGTAATCTGTTTCAACAGCAGTTGATTCGACCTTAAAATCCCTCAGTCAAAGGAAAATGAATGGAAACCCTGTTACAGCAGATCGCCACTGGTTGTTTAATTATAATACAATCTTCCGTAATCGTTTTAGAGATGATCAAATCAGAGTGTTTTTAAATCATGCGGTGTCAGAACGGGGGTTGGCGAGCGCAGCTCGTAGGGGGCAGAGCCCCCTAGTTAGCAAAAAAATCCATTAATTTTATCATTAACTTCACCCAAGAAAGAAAAAAAGAAAATAGGCACGTGGTCTGTTCATAAACCAAAAAAACAATAGTAGTTAAATGTATTTTTCCATCAAATAATATGTATTCAGATGTTTTTTTTTCATGTAATTTTAGGTGGTTTTAATTACAATTTTGGCTGTTAAAATGTAATATCTTGCGTCTTAGCTTTTTGTAATGAACTGATTGTACTCCAACACGACAAATTACAATTGAATTTTATGTAAAATAGTTTCTAAAGAATCTAACGATTAATTCAAATTATATGAATTAGTCACTAATAAATTATTATCCTGAAAAATGCCCTGTAGGTTTTGAATTACATTGTTCTAAAAAAAGAAACGTCGCGTCGTTAATAAAATACATTTACTTGATCACCAACTTCATAGATAAAGAAAAAAATAAGGAAAATGTAACACGTGGAACGTGGGACATATAGTGTTCGTATGATGAAGAACAATGATAATTCATTAGAAATTTTGCTGAAATTTAAATATTCAGAATGATTTAGTATATAATTTTAGGCAATGGTGTATTTAATATATCTATATTATAAAGAACAAATGTGTCCGTGCGTGACGCTGACGTCAGTTTTACTTTGGCATCACCAGACGATTAAATTTTCACTGTTACTGCAATTTTTTAAACTTCTAAACATCGTATATTTTCAATTTTTACGCTGTCGAATCGGGGGAAAAATATTCTTTCAAACGTAATTTCTTTGAAAACGGTACCGCAATTTATTTGAAAACTGTATCTCAATTCACTCATTACTTACCCATCATACGTAGTATAGGGTAAGTCTTGTAATCGTTTTGAAAATCGAAAAATTTTTTTTGACGGATTTACACGTTTCAGACACTGGAGATTCCAAAAAACATATTTTTAGAAAAAAAATTTTGCCGTCCGTCTGTGTGTCTGTGTGTCTGTGTGTGTGTGTGTCTGTAAACGCTCTATCTCCCGAAAAAATTGAGATAGACACTTGCAATTTGGTATGTACTTAGTATGTAATAATGGGAAGAAGCCTATTTCATTTCAATAACCTCGATTAACCGGATCTATTTTTTTCGGACTCTCGAAATATTCGTTCTGATAAAAGGTATATAAAAATTTTCGAAATTGTTTATTTTAAGAAATGAATATAAAAGACAATAGAAAAACATAAATTTTGCATAAAGCATGAAGTCGATCGGATAATTAGTTGCTGAGATATTTGTAATCCTATTTTCCACACTCTTCGATTTTTCATGACCCTGTATTTCATCCAAATTTCACTTCAAAGATATATTTTAATTGGAAATTTGACGCTTAATCAGATGCAATAAACCGCTAGTTAATAGGATTATTATTTTTGGAGTTATAAGGAAAAACCTCTTTCAAGCAATTCAGTAATCGAGCCTATAAAGTTATGACGTCATCAAGCCACGATTTTATTTGAATTGCTATGCATTTTATAAGTAGTTTACACATTTTTGTTTTAATATTTTACATTATGCATATCCATGATGGGTAAGTATTACGGTGGCCCCCAACGACTAGTTTTTTATTGTTTTTAAAATAATTTTCATGCATGATTTTTTAAAAATCTATCTCTATCGCGTACAGACGACTACAAAAGATTTGCACGTAAAATAATATAAAAAGTTCAGCATTTGTTTCCGGCTTATATTCCACGAACGTATCGCTTTTAACAAACTTCTAAACTTTACTTGAATACATTACTGCTATTTTTTATATAAAAATTTTGGTGTTGTTAGTGGACAATCTAAAAAAATGTCTTAAATATAAAAAATCGATTAGAGTTTTCAATTTAAAAAATGGTTTCTCCTATATTAAGCCGAAGAGACCGGGATGGATACCCTAATGTATTATTAATAAAACTTAATTTATCATCTTTTCAAGATTCTTTCATGATGTTTGAAAATATTAATGACGATTCATAATTGTCGTATATAGTATACAATTTCTTTCTTTTTATTAATGAGTTAATTCATTGAATATTACGGGCGCTATAAATCTCTAAGGGAAACGAGCACATTAAGATGTATAGGTGTCGATAAACCTTCAATAAAATAATGTGTAACTTTATATTTCATTTTGATTCTGTAATTCTTAGCATTTTCGCAATATAGCGCTTTATACCGAAAGGGTTAAAAACGTCTGCATTTAGACGTAATATGTTTTGTAGTTCATTAATAGTTGAAGATACTTCTATTTCTATGAATTTTGTTGGTAAGAAATTACTTTTACTGAAAATTCGACTGCTACGTTTGAAGTCGCATTTAACTACAAAATTGTTAGCAGAAAAATACATTAGCTTCATCATTTACCTGATCCTGGATCAAAATTACAAAAGAAATGTGGAACAAGGATCATTATCTGCTGGTAAACAGAGAGGCAATGGCAATAAGTAGGTAACTTCTTTTAAATATAAAGTATTCTAAATGTTTTTCAATGCAATTACGGATATATAGATTGTCCTGTAACACATCGCTATATGATATAATATATGTAATATAATTTAGTATATAAAAGAGAAAGTGGTCATTCATTTTATTTCTTAATTTAGTCACCGAAAAAGTGTTATCGTAGAAAAGTCGCTTTTCATATTTCGAATAGCATTGTAGTAAAATGTGTAAGGAAAAAAAATACATTAACTTTAACTTTAACCTCACCTTTGAAGAAAAAAAGCATACATTGTTCATAACGCGGATGTAATAACATTGCAGCGAGAACTTCTTTTAAGTATTTTGTATTCGGAATGATTTTCCATGTAATTTTGGGCAATGGTGTAATTAATTTCTTAAAAATAAATTTTAATGCATCGTCTTTAAAAAGGGTTTTCTGTAGTTAATGATGTGGTAGAGAGAATGGATGATGATTTACAATTGCCATACGTATTATCCGAAACTTCTCTGTTAGTTAATGAGGTAAACGTGTATGGTATGCTTTTTTAATTTACCTCTTAATTGAAAAATAAATAAATACAGCTTATTCGTCTATACACCTTTTAGCGAATAAAGAGAAAAATCTAATGATTATTTAGTAATTACATAATGACTTCTAATGATCCTCAGTTGACCTATTTAGGTTTTAGTTGAAAGCTAGAATAACAATTTTCGTTCATTTTTAAGTTAAGGAATATTTAAAGATGCCTACAACTATGATGTATATAAATTTCTAGGAATGTTTCTTTTTAAACTTGAATATATATAATTAAATACAAAGTATTATACGGATAGAAATATCTGCCATATAAGAATGTATTAAATAACAGTAGCTTATATATTGTATTCCAACTTTGTTTTTGATAGGCTATGAACCTTATTCAATTCCCTTATATCAAAAATCTTATAAAAAATTACTTCACATAACTTTGACTGAAAAACATTTGCAACTCGTAATCATACTCGCCAGTATTAAAATAATTTGATAATACGCAAGTAAATTTGAATGAAAGACGGTCAGCTATTATCAGACTTAAATTTGCGTGTACACATTGTATGGATTGTACCTCTGGGCATTCATTATAAAATATAAATTCATATCTTTTCCCGTGTACAACTTTTTAGTGACATAATTGCTTCACTTTCAGATAAACAAAAAAAGAAAATTTGGAAGAAAATAAACTTATATTATATAGAAAAATGTTTTCTGAACTATTTTGACTGCCTATTCGTCTAAGCATTTTACAAATGACTGTATGTAATTATGTAAGAGTACATTACATTTCTTAGCAAACTAAAAACGTGATATTTTTATATTTTGTATTCACAAGTTTTAGACTATGTGTACTTCCAAATTTACTTCTTTTATTTATTTTTTGTTATATTGCGCCTTTATTTCTAATTTATTAATTTGTACTTTAATGTGATATTTTCAAAACGTAAATGTACAATGTTCAAAAGCAGGAATATTGCTCGATGTGTTTTCCAGTAGTGAAAACACTCTTTGACATTACTTTGAAAGCGTAATTTAAACATTATAAAATGTACAAGAAAATACCCAGTTAAAAAAAAAATAGAAAAAAAGGAGAAAAACAAGTGGGTAAGTGTGATCGAAGATCACACAAAGGGTTTCGTTTAATATTCCTTTCAAAACCCTTTATCCTTTCTTTAATAAATCCAAATACATTTCATAAAAAAAGTCACGTTTTTTATAAAGTAAAAATTTACCGGTCTATTTTTCTCGTTTTTTCGAAAATCTGAACCGGTCCAGTACTCTGTCATAATAATATCTGCCATGTGGACTAAATGTGATATTAAGAAATATCAATTTCAAAATTAAACATGCTGTATAGAGACATTCAAATTGTTAAAATATGCCAATATTTCCATAATCGGGTTTTTATCATGATTCAATACGTTCTTCAAACTCATATGACGTTATAATCACTTGCTGACGTCATAACTACTTGCTTTCTCTATTACTCATATTGATATTCTCTTTGTATTATTCTCACACATTTGAAAAAGTACGTTAAACTTCCAATATGAAGTCAGATTAATTTTCTTTTTAATTCTCTAATGACATTATATTAACCTTCTTTCTGTACTTACACATACTCATACTCCTTGTATTATTGAGAAATGTTTGAAAATTTCGGTTTTATTACCACTATGACGTCATATTAATCTTTTTTCAACTGGTGAATTTTTTTATTTAATTTTCATTTTTCACGTAGAAATATTTCAATAGAAAATTAATTATTTTAGAAAGAATTTTATTGAGGATTTTTAATTGTTATCAACTGCTATAACGAAAAATGTTTAAATTTAATTGGAAAAGTATGTTAGATTTTTGGTTTTTTAATTTTTCTACGTTACAATAATACGATTTTTTTTAATTTTTAGGATTTTCAGCTTCATAGTAGGTATTCAGCTATAAGTACACAAAATTTCAAGTCTGTAAGTTATATAGTATCTGAGAACCGGCTCTATGACGGACAGACAACGTTGCTGGGCGAATAGGGTTTTGTGAGATGAACGAAACCCTAAAAAAGGTGATTAATTAAGCTCAGAAAGCGTGGAAGGAACGCATACTGTTTTAATTTTACTTTTAACAGATGTATTCATAAAATGTGTACATCATTTTGTTATTTTATTGTGTGAAATACGCTTATTGAGAAGTTAAAAATATCTTTCCTCAGAAGTAATTAGTGAAAATACCAAAATACAAAAGGAACGAAGTACGAAAGCTTTATACCAATTTACTAGTCATCTATATTAATAAATAAAAGACGCTTGTATGTGTGTGTGTGTCTGTTTGTCTGTTTGTTGGTGATGGCTAGAGATATCTATCGCACGTAGAAGGCTGAAAATTTGAATAAAGATGGACGAAAACAAGTCCGAATGTAACTGATGCCCAGATTTTTCATTTTTTAATAATTAGACCAGATATTAATTAAAAATGATCATCGAATGTTAATGAAGGAGCTTTCGAGTTCCGGTGATCGCTTCTACGCATGTGCGGGGAATCCGAAGTTTTTCAATCACAGGAGCAGTAAACGTTCCTTTTCTTATGCATGTTGAAACCGTTGGTCCCTTAATAGTTTGAAAAAAAAGAACAACAACAAAAACCCAATGCTTTCATGAGAGCCTTTCGGTTGTAATTGAATAGTTTCTTAAAAAAGTTTTTCTCTCGTTTTTAGGTTTTCCGTTTTTTCTGCAGTTTTAAACTGCCAGCACCGCACCGTATCCCGGATAAAAATACAAATATATATATATATATTATAATATAGCCTTATTATATTTAATCAAGTATTAAAAAGTCAATCTTATTATTTTTATTTTTAATTTATTTTATTTTATTTTTTATTTTTTATGGATATTCAAGTACTTTATAACAATAAGGTTGATTCAAAACATTTTTATCTTTAAATATATTTTTATATGTATCTCTTGCAATTTCTATTGCTTTCAAACAATTATGGCAGTTATTAGTAAAATGTTAAATACTGGCAATTTAGGCCTTGGTGGATCCAGGACTAATGCTCGGTACAGGAAGATTATTAGGGATCTTCCTGGATCGTTATCAGATAACCTATTCTATTGTCCCAAGCCTGTACTATGTTTTCGTGAGTCGTAAAGCGTTGCCTTACATGTCCATTAGCTGATAAGTCACAGATTTCAAATAATAACAATCTTAATTTGGTAAAATTTCGCAAAGCATACAATGTAATCTATTCATTGAAATGCAATTCGTGTAATATGGAATATATAGGACAGTCTCGACAAAAATTACATAAGCGACTAAATTTACATCGTTCTCATATTGATAAATATAAAAAATCTAAATTTCAAACAACTCATAATATTGAATATACTCATTTCAAAAATCATGATTTTAAAAATATTACTATTAAAATACTTAAAATACAAAAAAATTTTACTGAACGACTTTTTCTAGAATCTAAATATATAAGACATTTTAATACTACATATCCTTATGGATTAAATCAATTAGTATACAAAAAATCACATCCTGTATTTTCAGATTTAACTAAATATGAAAATTATAAAAATCTTTATTCAGGATTAAATTTTTCAAATATAAAAAAATCTTCAAGATCTGGTAGAGGTAAACATAATAACAAAAAATACACTGATGATATTGTGATTCAAAAGGAGCTTGATGATCTTGAGGCAAAATTTTGTAATGATTATTGTTGGCTTGATATAAGAAAACATGTTTTTAGTATAAAAAAGAAATATTTGAACCAATATTTCAAGGTATTTAAAAAGAATCAATATTCTACACATTTTTGTGATATCTTTTATGATATTCTACATTATAGAGTAAACCTATTAAATACATGTCTTTCTAATAAACCTAAATATAAAACTAATAATACACAATTAATTATAAATTTTTCCAATCATGTATTTAATAATATCAATTTACACAATATAATAAACAACATTACTAACAATTTTCCAATAAAAAATTTTACTATTCACAAGACATACAAATATAATCGCACACTTGGACGTAAAATTTTTAATTACAATTCTTTTGCAAAACAAATGGTCTCTTCAAATAATTACCCATGTTATTGTAATGACCCAAAATATCAAAAGTACATAAATACAACACATGGTCATATCATTACTGGTGATCTTAATATTGTAGAACAACCTATTTTACAAAACTTAATGCATAATGGAACAAAATTTCGCCTTCCATATAAGTGTAATATCAAATCCATAATATTGCAGTTTATTCAAGATATTGATTTATTTATATATAAAATTGCTATTGATTACAATAAACCAATCGAGTATTTTAGTGAATGGAGATTTTCTGTTATAGATAAAATGAAAAATGCAATTATAAAAAATTATCATCATATTACACATGCAGCTTTTAATAATATAAATAAACATATATCAGAATTACAAAACAAATTTATAATTACTTATGTAGATAAATCTCCAAATAATTATGCTATCATTTGTAAAGAATACTATAAAGTGTTAATTCACAATGCAATCAACACAAGTAATATTTTTAATAAAACTAAATTAAATATTGAAATAAATAATAGAAAATTATTAAATTATCACAAATTACTAAAAATCAAATGTAATAATTTAAATTATCCTTATCTTGTTATAATTCCAAAATTTCATAAAAATACTATAAAATTTCGCACTGTTACCATCGGGTGTAACACATATAATAATAATGCAAGTAATTTACTACTTAATATTTTAAAGCAGATATATGATATAACGTTAAAACATAATAACTAACATTGCCTAAAAAACAGTTTTCAACTCATTAATAAAATACATAATATCAATCCGGTAAAATTCATAAAAACATTGGATTTTAATGATTTATTTAATAACATTGATATAAAAGACTTACATAAAACAATGTGTATATTATTTAAAGAATTTAAATCTCAATTAAAATTAAAAGAACATATTTCAGTAATTTTTTTTAAAACTTTACTAAATTTTACATTGCATAATAATTACATCATATATGACAATATTATTTATAAACAATGCCAGGGAATTCCGCAGGGCGGAACAGCATCTAGTATTCTCTCTGACCTTTACTTATATTATTATGAAAGAAATATTAGTACGAACAATGATTATGTATTTTATCGATATATTGATGACATTATCATATTTTATTTCAATGAAAAAAATTTCACATCACCACTCAATTTTTATCCTACTCAACTTAAATTAAGCGAAAATGATTTAATTAATAATAATATTAACTTTCTTGACTTAAAAATCAATATTAATAATAATTATAAATTAATTTTTGATATTTATGATAAGAGATTTGATTTTCCATTTAAAGTAAATATTTTTACCAATTATGCTTCATGTTTACATAAATCTGTATATAAAAATATAATTATCAATTATCTACATCGTATAAAATACTTATGCTCAGATATAAATAAAAACAAAAATATTAGATTTATTCGAGATCAAGCAAAAATATATGGTTATCCAATTTTTATGATAAATTCAATTATCAACTCTTTTAAATAACATTTATTATATCATTAAATTATTAACACTGTATGTAATAAATTTTTGTTTGAATGTGCGATAACATATAACACTAGATATAATATTACAATTATAACATACATTAATACAATTATAACATATTAGGAAATTTAAAATTTGATTGAACATTATATACACTCTGTATAGTATGTGATTGTGCGTTGCCGATCACATATGTTTAGGGTGTCATTGATGAGCAGTTTTCATACATTTAAAATTATACATGGATAACATTGGTTATTATAACTCACAAACATATCTATTTGCAAAGTGTATAAATATATATATAGTTTTTTATTTTTATCTATGAAATTAAATTTAATAAGTAATTTTAATTACTGCATAGCATAAATTCGATTGAAGCACAGTAGTGATAATAATAATTATTTAATTTGATATTAAATTAATCTCTGAAATCTAAAATATAATTAAGTATAACTATAAACAATACATTAATTATTTAATAACAAGTCTAAAATATATTTAAGTAGAAGTAACAAAAAAAAATTAATAATTTAATTATAAGTTTATAATATATATCAGTGGTTTAACACAGCTGGCAGCAAAGCACTTTGTTTTAAAATAATATCTCTTTTACAAAATATACTTTTGTTAAGAATATCTGAAACGCTGTGCAGGATGAATAAATTCTGTGTATATTTATTCATATTGTAGGATTTTATTCGAATTTAATATTAAAACTACAAGGAAGTATTGTTTATTAAAATTTATATATTGATTAAATTTAATGAAGTGATTATGTTAATAATAATATGGATATGTAACTAAATATTAATTATGAATAATTATAATACCAATAGATGGCGACACTTTACGTTTTAGTTAGTTGATGATATTATAGATATTATTTTGAATTTAACTATAGAGGGAGCTATTGCTTGTATATTAATTTTACTTTCAGGAATTAAAATTAGATGGAGTAATTATATATTCACGGATATAATTTTGTTATAAGAGTATTATCAACAGAATAGTTTTGTGTGTTTTTGAATTATATTGTGTTGGGGTGTCATTGATCGAGTTGTGTTTTTTAAAAAAATGAGCTCTCAACTTGTCTTTCAAAACATTTCTCTCAACTCGACTCGAATGTCAACATGTTTGATACGTGCCATGTGGAATTGATCATTATGAAGAAGTTGCTATATTTTGAGGATACTGTATCATTCTTGTGAGTAAAACATTTTTTCTACAATTTAAGGGTTCAAAATTCCAATATTATTTCAAAAATGATATCTGGTGGTTATATAGTGTGGTGATTTATAAAGATTTTAGGATAATCGTTGTAAGTGATATATTATATATTTCTTAATGGTTTTTTATTTACATTTTACATATTTCCAATTTTAAATTTTTCCAATTGTTGTCTGGTAATAATTCAGTATACTTGGCTGATTCTACTGTACTTAGCATCATGCCAGTAGAATTAGGAAATACTGAATTATTTTTAAAACACATGTTGGTGCAGCCAAGCTGACGAGTACATCCACATATGTTTTTTCATATCCAATTCTTGATTGGTTCTCTTGTGGTCCAGTTTTTCCACTGAATAATGTTCATAATTAATTTATTAATCCATTTGTGTTTACATAATAGCAACTCCAATTTATATTTTTTTCCCCTTTCTCTCTCTTTCTTTTTAAATGTTCTTCAGGTATGAGTAAATTTGGCTAATTACCATTGAAGCACATGCTATGGTAATTTTATGATTGCACAAGTTAATTATTAGCTATGTGGTATTCTGATTACACAATATCATTAATTATCTCTTAGTAGATTTTAGTAGAATGATATTAGAACTTGATATGTTTTTGAAATTCATAGATATTAAAATTATATATATATATATATATATATATATATATATATATATATATATATATATATATATATATATGATACATTCCTGTCGAAAATTGGCACATTATAGACGATCGCTATTGCCGTCGACTTGAACGTTCTTTCCACCAGACAATCGGAACATCTCAGTCCGAAACCACTAAAATTATCTGATAATCATATCGAGGTAGCCGCAGTCGAGATCGTTGAAATGTAGTCATGACACCCGGACAGGGCATCACTTCGAGTCACTCACCATGAAGACAAATCTCGAAGTATATCACATCGGAAATCGTAGTGATTTTGCAGTCGTAAAAATTGAGCAGAGGTGGTGAAATCCAGAAGAAATTTCCCAAAAACATTAAAAAGAAGACTTAATAACTTAATAGATGAGCAGTGGCTTTATTGTGATCACAGAGATGAAAGCAACTCCACCAACTTTCGCTTCATTAAAACTGAACACATTTGAAGATATTGAAGAATTAGCATAGCTTGAAGAACATACTACCGATGCATTAGTGTAGACTCCCCAGTGGCGGCAATTAGATGACAACCACTAATTCGTGTAAATTCTGTCTCCGAAGCCAGTGAAACCGTATAAATACTTCAAAATTTGGCCCAAAGGTACAAAACGCGCGAACAAGCTGGTCCACTCGCATCCATGTTCGGAGGGCGCTAGGGGGATAAAGAAGGCGGAGCTTTCTCGCTAATGGATGAAAAAATGAGGCCACGAAGACGTGTCTCTGACGTATGATTAAAACTCTTTAACAGAAGCGGCAAATTAAAAAGGTAAAAAGGCCTTTGGGCGCGAAAACCGCTTGGAATCATGGGATGCCGAATGAATTAAATAGAAATAAAAATGGTATTATAAAAGTTCCAGAGAATAAAATTAAATTTCTCAAAAGAAGAAATTAGGCAGGTGCGTTTAGAGGCAGTGTTGCAATTTAAGAGAATAAGGTTTTAATAAATACGTGTAGCTTTTAACAGATTAAGATTTTTAGAATGATAAATAAAAGAATATTTTGATTAAGTTATGGAATAAAATACAAAATAGATTTAAGAGATATTTTAAAAAGAGAGGGAAAAAAGAATTGAAGAATTTGGAATAATTTAACTAAAGAAATAGGGCGAATTTTTTTTATTATTACATATATATATATATATAATATACCTACATATAGAAAATTATTTTCTGCTTTCAATTCTTTTCGCTAAAAAAATATGAATATCTATGATTAAAAATTTTTTGAAAGTCGTTTATTCCAATCGCAGGGAACTATTTTCTCTCAGAGCGTTTGGAGTGCGCTAAGGTTTTTTGTTCATTTTCGCATGGGGAGAGTTGATATATTAAAATGACTTTCTCGAGACGTATTTTTCTCGTTGACATTTCTCGGATACTCGGAGATTTCATTTCGCGTTTTAGAAGAAGGTGGAGAATTTGGAAAGATTTTCGTTTAAAAATATAAAGTTCGTTTGCAAAATACAGAGCGGAAGATGCATAGCACACCCGTGTGCACACTGCCGAATGCAGTGGGCTTTCCAACTCTATGTTCATTTAGATAGATTTTCAGTTAAAAATATAAAATCATATACAAAATTCGAGAATGTTCGAAGACAAAGGCAGTGGGGCTTCCAAGACTAAGTGCCCTTCGAAGAAAATGTCTGAATTAAACTCTGATTTTTGGTATATTTAAGGTTATTCTCACGGGTCCGGATAATGCCACACGGGTCAGCAAGTAAAACAATAAAAACAAAATTTTTGTAGTTAAATTTTTTACTTAAATAAAATCTGGATACTTTATTCAATAACACGTTTATTTATTTCGTAAATAATTTCCCTTCGATTTTTACTGATTACTTAAATGTTCCATATTGAAATGCAATGATTCAAATTCTTAGCAAATTGAGCTGAAAGCAAAGCATGTAACTCGATATATTATGCTATTTATAATTTGCATGATGATAGTTGGCAACACCCGTAATGATGTGATATGAATATACAATAACATCTCTTGCATTTCACCAAGTTAAAGCATGTATATAACATTTGCGTAGACGGTAAAAGTAACTTCTGGCACTTTTACCTGAAGTTATAGCAACTGAGTTTCATTATTATAAGCGGAGATTTTCTTATAATGTTGTTTCTGCAAGAGCCGCAGGTGTTTATATAGAAAAGAAAAGCAAACTTGTTTGAAATTTACTTTGCGTAACACCTGCAAACACAACACCTTGATCTTTAATTATGCACGGAGATTTGTACAAGAGGTAAAAATATTTCTTATAAAGAAAAACAAATTTCAAAGTTCTTTTTCAGAATTAAAACTCATCATGCCTCTTTTCCTTGAAAAAGTTTGCTCGAACTTGTTAAGAACACAGCAGGTGTTCCCCAGATAATAAGAATATTAATTTCATTTGATTATAATTTACTGTTTAAATTTCGAAGATTCAATCAATATAATTTATTATTCAAGCTGGAATCTACATATCTATGTCAGCAGATGGTGGTATATAAAGTAATAAAACAAAGTTTTCTTGTAAGTACTTCAGTTTATTTTATTGTGAATAATTAGTAGTCTATACGCATCTATGTCTTCTGACGTTCTCTTAATTTCTACGAGATTGTCTTGTCTTGTTGATGTCTTCATTGCATACATTATGATGTACAAATTATTTTTCAAATTGTCATTAGGTTTTCTTTGGCAAGAATTTTCGCTTGTATCGTTCTGACATGAAATATGATTAGGAAAAATAATTTAATGGCATTTACATAATTTCATTCTTTTTACATGAATCTTCTTGAAGTTTGAAATAAAACAAACATCTATTCTTTTTTTTTTAACGTTTCATTTTGTTCAGGTGACAACTGCAACTCAATTTATCGATTTTGATTATTTTTAAAATAAATTTCAACCCCGAATTTTTTTAATCTACGCACGGAAACGTAATTATAAAAATTTGTTTGTTATAGTAAAGTAAATTACATTTTCAGTAGCATTAATAAATATGCGGATCTAAGGAGAAAATGGCACAGTCGTCACAACTGGCGATTTATCGACTAATCTTATCAAAGGTACTTTTTCCTGATTAAATATATATTATAAAGCAAAAACATGCCCATGAGTAACGCTTGCGTCATATTGGCGGTAGTAACACCTGACCAATAAATTTCGTTTTTAACATAATTTTTTAACTTCTAAACATCGCACAATTTCAATTTTTACAAAGTCGAAAAGGAAAAAACATTCTTTGAAATGTCATTTGTTTGAAGACTGCATCTCAATTTACTGATTTGTTTATGGTTTAAGATAATTTTCAAGTGTGATTTTTAAAAACTTATTTCTTTCGCGTGCAGCACAGTTGCAAAGGATTAAGATAGTCCCGCCAAAAATGGTTCAACATCATGAGGGGCCATTATCATTTTTTATCACCCCCCCCCCCCTCAATTTTATAAAAAGATGAATACAGGAGCGCAAGAAATTTATACTCTTATAACTAATTACAAATTGTCACAGCGCGCTGAAATTTTGTGTGAGTGAACAACGTGACATAATTTTGCAGAGGACTGTGTCAGCTTTTTTAACCGAATTCCACTAAATTTTAGTATAGCGCGAATATAAGGTGTCGATAACCACAAACACTTATAACTCGGATCCAAATTGTCGCAACCCATGCAAATTTTGTATTGTAAACATAATCGATTTAGGAGGCGGTGTGGGAGGCTCTGTGGATGTTTATAAAAGAGCCCCATATTTCAGTGTGTTATATATATAAGGTCCCGACAACTTAAAACGCATATAGCTGTAATTATCGTAGAACACCGATATTTTATATGGTAAATGTAGTTTTAGTAAAAGGGGGAAACTGTCGGGTTTTTTAACCGAAACCTTGTGAATTTTAATATAACGTGAATATAAGGGCCTGATAAGAGCATAAACTTATAACTCGGATCTAAATTGTCGCAGCGCACACAAATTTCGTATGGTAAACATAATCATTTTAAGGGCGGGGGTGAGGAACTTTGTGTATTTTTATAGAAGACCCCTATATTTCAGTATATTATATGGTCCTGACAACGTAAAGCACTTATAACTCGAGATATAATTATAGTAGAGCACTCATATTTTGTATGGTAAACGTAACACTTATAACGGCAAGGACATAGTCGGTTTTTTTTATCCGAAGCCCCCTAAATTTCAGCATAGAGCAAATATAAGGGTGCGATAACCCTAAACTTGGACTCAAATTGTCGTAACCTCCACAATTTCGTATGGTAAACGTAATCGTTTTAAGAGGGGTGGGACAGCTCTGTGGATTTTTTTTATACGAGCTCCCTATATTTTAATTTATCATAAATATAAGGTCCTGACAACTTAAAACACTTATAACCTGAACTGTAATTATTCTAAAACAGTCATATTTTGTATGGTAAACGTAATCTTTGTTTGCTTTATTTACCTTTGTTTGGTTCGAAACCTTTGAAGAGCAATAAAAAATGTCGCAACTAACCACAGAACATTAAAAAAAAAAAAAAAAAAAAAAAAAAATCTTGATTCTCGTTGAAAATATTATTACTGGTGGTAATCGAATGAGTCCTAAAGAATTAATTTAATATATTTTTTAAATTATTCTTATTACAAATTTGTGAAGTTACATTTTTGTTTAAAATGTATGCTTTTTTAAATAAAAATTTTGTTTCACATTCCTATAATCTATCAATTTTATTTAATGGCAATAATTTATCAGAAAAAAGTATAATCATATGCCAAAAAATATAGGATTTGATTTTTTAACAAAAAAAAAGAAAAGAAAGTTTTCAATATACAATAAAACCCCTCAATAGCACAGACCTCAGGACCGCGTAAGTTGACCGCTACCGCTATTTGGAGATGTCGCTTTTAAGAAGTAAAAATGTACAAATATGTATGTGTTGGATTGAAAAAGATTTTCGTTATATAGAGGTATCCGCTTTTTGGGAGTGTTCGTTATTGAGGTTTTACTGTATTACAAATCTGACTTTTAAATGTCTTACATATAGGATATAACGTTCAACTAGAAATCATTTTAAATAGTATTTATATATATGATAAAGCTTCAACATTTCAAAAGGTACAAACAACAGACACAAACACACATGCAAAAAAATATCTTTATTAAATGCATTTTCCGGTTTCATTAAGTTGGAGAAAAAGTTTACAGATGTTCTTAAAAATGTTCATAAATTTTTATCCCAATTTACATAGGCTGTTTTAAATGCAAATGTTCGAAACCGCTATAAAAAACTGTCAGAGGCCCTCCCCCCTCACCCTTAGATGATATTACCATACGAAATTGCGTAGGATGCGATAATTTGGATCCAAATTATAAGTGATTGTTATTATCGGTCCCTTATATTACAGCTATGCTAAAATTTAGTGTCTTCGATTAAAAAACTCGAAAATGTGCACCCTTTATAAAGATTACTTTATCATACAAAATATGAGGATTTCTACGATAATTACAACTCGTGTTATAAGTGTTTTAAGTTGTCAGGACATTATATTTTTAATACACTAAAATATGGGGGTGCTTTTATAAAATATCGACAGAATACCCGTCCGCCCTTAAAACGATTTTGTTTACCATATGGAATTTGTGTGATCTGTGACAATTTATATCCAAGTTATAAGTTTATGCGGTTATCGGGCCTTTATATTCGCGCTATACTAAAATTTAGGCGGCTTCGATTAAAAAACCCGAAAATTTCCTTCCTTTATAACGATTACTTTTATCATACAAAATATGAGTGTTCTACGATAATTACAGCTCGAGTTATAAGTGTTTTAAGTTGTCAGGACCTTATACTTATGATACACTACAATTTACGGGGCTACTGTAAAAATAGTCAGAGCCCCCCCCCCCCCCCACCTCATAAAATGATTACGTTTACCATACGAAATTTGTGTGGGATGTGACAATCTGAATCCGAACTACAAGTGTTTGTGATTATCGGACCCTTATATTCGTGCTATACTAAAATTTAGGGGACTTCGGTTAAAAATCCTGATAATGTTCCTGTAAAATTATGCACGTTGTTTACTCACACAAAATTTCAGCGCTCTGATTAAGGGACCGAAATGGCATCAGGCCCGAAACGACGGGACCGAAATGGCATCAGAACCGAAACAGTGCACGTGACCGAAGTGTCGGGATCGAAATTTACTGTTCCCTCAAAACACATATGATAACATATCTACTGGTAAATCTTCTGATCAGGCGCCTCAACGTCAGCTCTAAAAGTCAATGCTTTTTAATTTCACTTTTCATAATATTTAACATCTTACAATCCGTAAATTATTTTTTTTAATTACTACATATCTATTTATATGCATATAAATTAATTCGAAGGTTTCAGAAATTAGAAACGTTAAATTAAACACGATTTATGAAATAATATTCTGACATTCTTATGAACTTCTTATTCTATTTTTTAGATTAAAAAAAAATACATTTCTTCAGGGAAGCAGAGCCCTCCTGAAGAAATGTATTTTTTTTTAAACCCCCGGAATCTTATTAAATTTATATTCCTGATTTCCTATTGTTTGTGTGAATGATTCTAGTATATCTTGGATTTCGTTCTACACAGTGGTTTTATTAGAATAAGCAAAAATTTCGGAAATAATTTCATGTTATCTTAATACCTATAAATAGCGATATTTACTTACCTGGCAACCACGAAACACTCCCATCTGATAGATTAGTTGAATAATATCTCGTGTACAAAAGCAACTTATGGAAATGCAAACTAAAACTACTATATTTCACTTATATCTATTGCAGAAATCTAGTGTTATTACAATTTTTGTTTCGAAAAAACAGTTTTGATGGTCATTCTATAATATTTATTTTACCTAAGTACATCCTGATCTAACTCGAGGGCAATAGCATACTAAAATCCCCTTAAAATAGGCTTATTTGGAAACTTTTAAACATATTGGGTAATCATTCATAATCGTGCCTACTGCCAATTCACTAAATAGCAACCGTGATTTGGCGCTATAAAGTTTTTTTTGGATAACTTTTTATGATCTCAGTTTCCAGTAATTGTGCTATTTCAGGCTGTATGGATGCGTATTACTATGTAATTTCTTTAGATTAACCATCTTGTACGAGATATTCTATTCTATTTTAAAAGTAATACTAATTTTCAACCACAAAAAATCCACATTTCTTCCAGAAAATGAATAATATCTCATGTAAAAATGTTTCGGTTATCATTCTATAATAGTTAAAAGGTAACTTGTATCAAAATAAATTCTCATGTATCTCAATAAAATATTTAAAATTACCCAAAAATATTTTATTTTGCGAATAAAATACTGTAGCAAAATAGTCTGAGTTACTTGAATTTTATTATTTTGATATTCTTTGAAATTTAGTTGCTAGGTTACGCTTAAATTAAAGAGGAAAATAAAAATAAATGCATTTTAAAATTTGCAAAAAAAAAAAAAGATAAAATAAAATGTATTATATTATTAGAACGGATGTATAAAATTGCACCAAAAATTATACACCTAATTTAAAAAATCTGACGAATGTATTAACAAAATTTCAAATTAATTTGAATAATTTAAGACCTGACTTGATAAATTTTAGCCTTCATAACTTACTGTTTAAATAGATTAATCAAATGTGCCATTTTATTTTCAACGAATGAAAAATTTCAAATTCGTCTGAATTCCCATAGAAAAGCATTATGACCTAAAAAGAAATGTTCTATATTTTCCGAACGAATGAACCAAATGTAACTAAAAATTATACAGCTAATTCCGGGTATCTCACCAACATACCTACCAAAAATCAAACTAATCGGATCATTTTTGCGGCAGTTATCGCGGAACAGACAGACAGACAGACAGAACCAAAAACTTTTCGGGTCTCCACAGTCAGCCTCAACTGACGTTTCGGCAATAAATATGAATCTTTTAGAAAAGTTTGTGTAATTTTTTTTTACAAACTTCCAGTCACATTTTCAGTGGAAATGATTTCTAAAAGTAATGTAATATCTAAATTATTAAGGTTTAATCCTATGATTAAAGATAACCTGTAATTATTTGATTGACATTTTAAATCACATTTAACTCCAGAAAAAGTAAACTTTCACTCGTGTTTCACATTTCTTCGCTGTTTTAAGTAATTGTTACGCATAAAAAGCTACACAAGGTTACTGTCAAGGCCGTTCATGTTTCTTCCTCGAGTTACACTCCCACATATTTTTATTTTTTATGTAATTCGATGAAAAATACTACCTTTTATTGAACAGTAAACATCCCATACTCATCCAACCGTGAGTTTGAAATCACAAAAATTGTTTCGTTTCACTTCTTTTTTTAGATTCATTCAAGTGGAAACAGTTTTTATTGATGGTTCACAATTTAAAACACCGAAGCTTATGACGGAAACCGTTAATTACTTAGGCTTGAAATACTTTAAATGCATTTATTAAAACTGTTAACTGTTTATTTATAAAATGTTTGTAGGTTATGAAAGTGAAAGTACATAAAAAATTGTTAACTGGCTTCTGCTTCTGTGGTATTATTTGAAAAATGAACAATATATGATTTGAACATTTCCCTAACATTAGAACACAAACAACAATGTATTTGAAAAGTTTTTTTATTTGTAATGTGTTTCGATTATAAATGTGAAAGTACTACATAAAAAATTGATAATTGGCATATATGCGTCCGTGATATTCTTTATAAAACGAGCAATATGATTTGGACATTTTCCTAATATTGAGAGCAAACAACAATGTATTTGAATAGTTTTTTATTTAAAATGTTTTTCGATTATGAAAACGGTTACGGTACATATGGTTATGAATTCGGTTATGGTACATAAAAATTGATAATTGGCTTCTGCTTCTGTTGTATTCTTTGCAAAGCGAATAATATGACATTTTCCTAATATTGGAAACAAATAGCAATGTGTTTGAAGATTTTTTATTTTTAATGTGTCTCGGTTATGAAAATGAAAGTACATAAAAAATTGATAATTGGCTTCTGCTTCTGTGGTATTATTTGAAAAATGAACAACGTATGATTTGAACATTTCCCTAACATTAGAACACAAACAACAATGTATTTGAAAAGTTTTTTTATTTGTAATGTGTTTCGATTATAAATATGAAAGTACTACATAAAAAATTGATAATTGGCATATGCGTCCGTAATATTCTTTATAAAACGAGCAATATGATTTGGACATTTTCCTAATATTAAGAACAAACAACAATGTATTTGAATAGTTTTTTATTTAAAATGTTTTTTGATTATGTAAACGGTTATGGTACATATGGTTGTGAATTCGGTTATGGTACATAAAAATTGATAATTGGCTTCTGCTACATAAAAAAATTGATAATTGGCTTCTGCTTCTGTTGTATTCTTTGCAAAACGAATAATATGACATTTTCCTAATATTGAAAACAAATAGCAATGTGTTTGAAGATTTTTTATTATTAATGTGTCTCGGTTATGAAAATGAAAGTACATAAACAATTGATAATTGGCTTCTGCTTCTGTGGTTTGGTTAACAAAATGAGCAATGTGATTCAATTTCCTAACTTAAAAAAAATGTATCTGAACAGTTATTTATTTTAATTTTTTTTTCTGTTATAAAAGTGAAAAAAATATTTAAAAAAATGTTAATCAGTTTCTTCTGTGATACGGTTTTTGAAAATGAGAATATAATTTGAAAACAGTAAAACCCCGGTTATCCAAAAAGATGGGACCAAAAGGTTTTCGGTTGACCGGGGTTCCATAGGAATTTTCGGATAACCGGGAGGCTTCCTAATTTTATTCTACCAGATGACACTACTCACCCTTCTCACTTCCCTACAGTCAGGTAACGCGTTCGTGCTTGCAGGTGCAGCAAGCGTCTGTATTTTGTTCGATTTTCCCTACCTGATTACACGTGTTTTAATTTCCACCAAACTTTATTAACGATTGAGTAATACTTTAAAGCACACACGGGTTTTTATAAGCATGAAGAGCTCAACGAGTTGAAAAGTTGATACTGGCACTTGAATATATTAAAGTACAGGAAGATGCAACAGCGTCAGATGTGCTATTGTTTAAAAGGTAGCATAATAAGGCAGCATTGAAGCAATGTGAAGCTGAAAAAAAAATATCACAAAATATTTTGTAAAGAAATGAAGTATTGTACGTGTCTATGCAATAAAATGCCTGCATTTACGCAATGGTCCAAATGACTAAGTTGACGCTGTTTATTTATTTCATGAACAGCACGCTTGTTTTAAAATAAAAATTTTCATATAAAAAAAAAGCGTTTTAAGGTCTTTCGGTTAAGCCGATTTTCGGATAACCGGGATTCGGATAATCGGGGTTCTACTGTATTTCTCTCCCTTAGGATACAGACAGGAGCATATTCAGAAGTTGTTAGGCCCAATGCAAGTAGGGTATGGGCCCCCTACATATTACATTTATGGACCCTTTGTAATCCTTGTAATTGCATAAAGCAAATACGAAATGGCCCCTCACGCAGGGTCTCATCAAACCATGGGCCAATTGGGCCGCGTCTCAGAGGCCTCCTGATCAAAATTTTTTTAAACTGATAGTTTAAATTTGTTTTGACTTTGTATATAAACCATTATTTTGTAGCTGAAAAACTGACAGTAAATATCAAATACATGGTGAAAATATCAGACATTAATGAATGGTTGTGTCTTTATGACAGTTACTTACCTTTGTAAATACAATGTTATAACACACCATATGTGAAAGGAATGATATCAATCAATTTCCTTTACATTAGTTTGCATTGCTTCTTTCACACAAGTCACAACAATATTACAACTTATCTATTTTTAATGTTCGAAGAAAATGTAAAATTTCCACTCGTGAGAGAGAATCAAAAACACATTCGAAACTATCTAGAATGTAAATAAATATTGATAACAATTGCTATCATTCAACAATAATGAAACACAGCATGTGATGCAAGTTCTTTGCATGGAATTGAAAAATATTTATTATATTTTACTAATATGAAAGGTTTTCGGATCATATGCAAATTAACACAGTGTGACTTTCGTATGTAAGCCATTATTTTATAGCTGAAAAGATGACAGTAAATATCAAATGCATGCTGAAAATATAAGAAAGTTAATGAATGCCTGTGTCTGTATAATAGTAAGTTGTTCATTTTAAACATAGTATTATTGTTCACCCGATAAATGAATGGCATCAATCAATTTTCTTAACATGAGTTGTTATTGTTTTTTCCCACAAGTCCAGTTTTTCACTTTCCATATTGTTAATAATAATTCTGAGAGAACACTCCTGATCGTAAACTAGAATGAGATCAAAGCAATCAGATAATGGTAATTGTTACAAATCAACGAAACGAAACTAATTGAAATAAACATGTTTTTCTCGGGGAAAAAAAACAGTCAGAGTTTTGTATTTTAAACTATTTATTTCGTATCAAGCATTTCTTATTCATAAATGTAAAAAAAAAAAAATTATTTTTTTAATTTTAATATTCTTTTGTCAATAAATGTGAAAAAAAATGTTTAATCACACGTCTTTCCGTTTTCAGTGTCGGAAAAAGCTGAAAATTCAAAAAATGCAAAGTATCATAACTCGCTATGTTTTTGTAGGAAAAAAGTTTTTTGGAGAACGATGATTCTTTATCTAAACATAATTTATAGGAACCAGAAACGGTACAAAAATGTAAATTTCGTAACTATTTTTCGTAAATTTAGTAGCTATTTTGCCTTATATGTCCACAACGAGAAATAAGAACAGCATTAAAAATATTTTTGGAATTGGAAATATACCATTAAAATGAACGGTTCTGGAATTAGCTAATGGGAAGCAGATAGAAAGGGTTCTATGGTATTCAGTGTTATTCCTTAAGCCTTTTGCGCCTGAAATAACTGGTGAGCAAAGTTAGCTACAGCCATGAATGTGGTGTCGAGGTGTAACAAAATGGCTATGCGCTACATGATGAGGTGAGTGTAAGCGCCCTCTAGATGTAATTTTCTGTTATTAGAGGTCGTATCTCGAAAACTATTAGATATGCGACCAAAGTTCAATGACAAATTTGTAGAGCACTATCGATTTAGTAAAAGAAGTCGCATTGATTACATGGATATGATAATACTCGTCTGAACAAAATAAAATGCCCGAAACTGACAAGGAAGGTCTCTTTAAAGCGCATACTCAGAATATTTTGAAAACAAAATGCTAATGGAAACTACTCATGTACGTAATAAAGGATCAGTCAAATTTAGCTGTGGAATCCCAGTAGAAAATCTGTAAAAAATAAAATACTTTCGAGTATTTGGCGCAAAAAAGACGCGATTTGGCGAGCAACACTTTTTACTCGCCAAATGCAAGCGATTTTGATGAATTTGAAAATTCCTGGTTAAAAGAGGGTTTCAAATTATGAATTTAAAATTGAACGATTAAATAGTTTATTACTTTTTCTATAAGCTTATATTGCTGAAGTTATTTAATTTTACACGGTTTTGCCAGTTTGATAAATTTTAAATATATTTTAACAGTAACTGCCCGATTAAGAATACTCTCATTATACATTTCGATATTGAATAAGTCGTTGTTTCCATGGTAACAATACTTTCCCCTTGTTGTCTCCGACACTTACAATATCGAAGTTAAATTGGCAGTGTTCAAAATCGGACATTAATTTTTAGTTTGAAACATTTTTAATCAATTTAATTTTTGTTCTAAACTGTAGAATACGATCCTTAATTTTCTTTATATATACATATAAATGTATATGGCAAAACCGTAATTATAAAAATGTATTTATTTAAGTTGTACTTATATTAATTCAAGTTTTTCCAGATAGACTATTTATCATAAAAGTGATTTTTTTTTAATTTCATTGTTCCACAAACCAGTGATAAATCGCCAAAAACACGAAAAATTCATGATTTTTTTTACGGACGTTATATTGAGGTTTCGCAGCAATTTTTTTTATATAAACGTATATACCCTCATAAGAGGAATATTATGTAATTTTTTTCAAAATTTTCTAACTATGCGCACCTTTCTTGTGAGATCTTTTGGGTGAGAAAAATAAATAATGGCAGACGATAAATATATTTTTCAATTTTAAATACTACCTTTTTTTTCAATTAAAAGAACATGAAATCTAAAAAAATAACTTTTCTTTTAAGTATACGGGGGGGGGGGGGGGATGAAAATTTTAAATCCGAAAAAAATTAGTTAGGCATTTTTGTTTCTAATGAGCTGAATGCAGCATAAAATGAAACTTTTATGCCAAATAATATTATAATACAGTGAAACCTGTAAAGTTGACCACCCTTATAAGTTAACCACCTGTCTATGTTGACCTCTGTTGTCGGGAACCAAATTTATCCTATACAAAACTATAGGACAAACTCTTTGTAACCTGACCACCTGTCTATCTTGTATCTTGACCACTGAAATTATTCAGATTTGACTAGAACTATTATAAAATGCCCATCAAAACCCTTTTTAACTTGACCACCCAAAAAGCTACCAAATCATGAATAAAAAAAAGTAACTCTCCAAGTATTTTTCTATTTTTTTTTTCTTTTTAGCTAGAATTTTTAAAAGGGTGAAATAGTATTAACCTGGGAAATGCTTTTAGTAATGATAGGTGTAAGGAAATAATTCAAGGCTTATCTATTCTTACATTGTTGCTCTTGTGGATTTGGCTTTTCAACCCTCCCCCTCCATTCTTTGATTCTAGATTTTTTTCTTCTATTCCCCATTCTCTTATCATTCCTTCCCTTCTTTCAATAACCCCAGGTGTTAGTTGGTAAGCAGAAATATTTCCACTAATTTGTGGCAATTGTAACAACCCAGTTAAGAAAATTATTTGTGATGAGTTACACTAGAACTGTGTTGTAGTACAGAAGGATTATTATTTTCATCCAGTAAACTTGATGTAGAGGTAGTACAAGGAATTTATATTTTGTAATTGCTTTTTAACAAAGAAGATTTTGTTAACCTAAAATGGCTGCAAAAAGAAAATTAGTTGAACTTTCAAATGATAAAAAATATGAAATATTAAATTTAATTAGAAAAGGAGAAAGCCAAAGAAGATTAGCTGATAGATATGGAATTTCCAAAACTACAGTGTCTAACATATCAAAGAATGGGGAAGAAATAACTAAATTGTGGTTAGAGAACTGTAGTGGTGATAGAAAAAGAAAATTGAGAAAAACATCAAATGAAGAAATTAATTTGGCAGTTTGGGAGTTTTTTAAGCTATGTCGTTCCAAAAATATTCCAGTTTCCGGACCTATGCTACAAGCTAAAGCTAAAGATATTGCAAATGAATTGGGAATTTCTGAATTTAATGCAAGTAATGGATGGCTAGTATCTTTCAGATCAAGAAACAATATAAATTTCCGTACTGTTTGTGGTGAATCTGCTTCAGCAGATTGTAATGCTGCAGAAGACTGGAAAGTAAAATTAACTGAAATTGTGAAAGATTATCCTCCCGAAAACCAATTCAATGCAGATGAAGCATGGCTGTTTTTCCGTCAATCAACAACAAAATCCCTTGTATCAAAAAATGAAAAATGTTTTGGAGGCAAAATGCCGAAAGAAAGACTAACTGTTTTACTTTGCTGTAGTGTCACAGGGGAAAAATTGAAACCCGTGGTAACTGGAAACGCTGCTAACCCTCGTGCTTTTAAAAGAAATGGTGTTAAAGTTGAGATTCTACCTGTGACATGGAAATATAATAAAAAAAGCCTGGATGAATTCATCCACTTTTGAAGAATGGCTTCGCGATATTAATTCCCAAATGAAAAAACAGTATAGGAGGATAATTTTATTTATTGACAATGTATCCAGTCATAAATTTTCCAAATCTTTCACCAATATTGAAATAGTATTTTTGTCTCCAAATTTAACTTCACTCGTGCGACCTCCAGATCAAGGCATTATTTGTGCAGTTAAGTTGCATTATCGTAAACTAATGTTGAAGTGCCTCATTACAAAAATTGAACAATACAATGTTGACGTTTCAGACTTTACTAAATCAGTAAATGTTTTGGACGCAATTCGTTGGCTTAATGATTCTTGGAAAAACTTATTTTCTTCAACTATTTCCAAATCATTTTATAAAACAGGATTTAAAAGTGTGGATGAAATATTGAACGAAAAAGAGACTGAATTTTGTTTGAAGAGTGATATTCAAACTTTGCCAGTAAGTATTCAGCAACAGCTGGTCGATGAAAAATCGTTTCTCTCATTTGACAATGACATCATTGTGCACGAAGAAGTTGAAGAGAATGCAGAGGACATAGCTGCTAATATCTTATCAAAGATGAAAAAAACCTCTAGAAATAGAAGATAATCAAGACGAAGACAGTGAAGAGGAGATCGTTAATGAAAACACAAGGAAGACTCCTTTAACTTTTTCAGAAGCTTTAGACTGTGTACAAAATTTAATGTGCTATGCTTCTGATAAGCAACCTGATATTTCTGAAAAGATAATGGATCTGCATGTTTGCATTGGAATACATTGGGCTGATGTAATGTCCAAAAACCAGCATCAAACTACAATAACAGAGTTTTTCTTGGACAAATAGGTAATGTAAATGACAAACTTAAATTTTAAAATTTTCGAATGTGTATGTGTCTTAACATATGAAAAAAAAAAGTGTTTTTTTAAAAATAAATTATGTGTAATAACTAGTATAGTTTGAAGAATCATTAATTGGTTGTATATTGATTGATTGTTTAAAAAATAGTAGTATATTAATTGATTTTAAAATTGATACAAAATTATTAATTCATTCTTGCAGTTAATCTTTTCTTTTATAAGGTGTTAGAAATATGCATGGTATATTTTAAAGCCCTGTAGTAGGGTATAAACACCGATAGTAAAACACTGGGGCGGGGGCGGTGGATGGTGGATTGAGGTGGATTGCGCCGGAGGTGGATCTCGGAGGGTGGATTGCGGAGGTAGATAAGATAAGAGGCGTGCGGTTGCGATAAGGATGTTGGTAGAGATAAGGAGTATTATTTTAATGAGTTTTAATTGGGGAACTTAGACATTTTTCGAAGCAATTTTTTTTTCGCGGAGAAATATCTATTGCAGTATAAGGCGAATTTTAACGAATTACAAATTTAATTAATTCTAATTGGGGAACTTAGAAATTTTTCGAAGCAATTTTTTTTTCAACAAGAGTACGAGGTGTGTTTCAACGGATTTATTTTAGTAAATTACAAATTTAATTAATTTTAATTGGGAAACTTAGAAATTTTTCGAAGCAAAAAAAAATTATTTTTTTTCAACGAGAGTATGCAGTTTGATTATGAGTGTGTGCAGTAGAAGTGAATGATTAATTAATTAAAAATATTAAATAAAAATAGTAATTAATTAATTTTAATTGCAGAACTTAAGAATTTTCGCGAGATTTTTTTTTTAACGAGAGTAGGGTATTGGATATACATGTAGGGTATATTAGAGGTGAATTTTTAAAAGTCAATAAGGGTTTTAATTAAAAATGGTCATTAATTAATTTTAATTGGGGAACTTAGAAATTTTGGCGAGATTTTTTTTTCTCAACGAGAGTACGCAGTTTGAAGGGTGGATGTGAATGAAAAATATTAATTAAAAAGGGTCATTCATTCATTTTAATGGGCGTACTTAAACATTTTTGGGGAAAACAGTCGGGTTTTAATGAATTCGATATAGGTTGTGGTAAAAAATACAGGGTCCCGTATGAATTATATTGCACTCAATTGAATAGCTCCCTCCCCCCTTTTTTTCTACCCAGAGGAGCCCTTCGATAGACTAACAATACACACTTCCAAAAGTATAGAGTGATATAAAATGAAGAATTTTAACGTATATGTAAGTAAACAAAAATTAAAAATCATGCGTAGCGTCATAATTCATGAATCACTTTCCAACAGGATCGAAATGGTATGAGAACAAAGTGTAATTTTACCATCGAGTGCATAGTGAATTAAAAATAGTGAACAGATCCCCTTAAAAAGGGCCCCTTCACAAAAATCCAATTATGCATAAGACCCCTTCCTAAAATCAGATAATTTACACCTTACCTTTTTTTTCAATTCAAGTTAGGCTAAAAGTAAAACTTACGCATCGATAGGTTCAAAATAAACCCTTCGAAAGAAAACTGGAAACAGTTATAGGTATTAAGCTACCTTCACAAAATAATGCGACTATGTGTGTCCCTTGACCCTTCACAAAATAGTATAACCTTATTTAAATTCCAAGGCCCTTCACAAAATAATTGGACAGATCCCCTTTTTAATAAAAAGGTCTCCCTTCACAAAAAATCCAATGAATTATTATGGAAACCCTTCAGTTCATGGACCCCTCTTTTTCCCCCCTTCGAAGTGTGAACTCGCATTAGACTATAGGAACCCTTCATAAAATAAATGAGATACGTACCCTATTCGAAACAGCCCTTCACAAAAAATTGTAGGAGGCACCTTCACAAAAATTGAAATGCGTGTTAGAGGAATCATATGATATAAGAAAATAATTAATATTTTTTTCACTGGGCCCTCCACCGCCCGCTATATTTCTTATAGCGCCCCAGTATTTTTGCAGCAAACTCTTTTTTAATTCAATGTTTCATATATGAAAACTGTTAGGCTCATATGAAAAATTAGCCCTTAGACGAAAGAAGTGCAACTTATGAAGAAAAAAAAATATTTTTTTAACTGGGCCCTCCACCGCCCGCTATATTTCTGGTAGCGCCCCAGTATTTTTTCAGCAAGCTCTTTTTTCAAGAGTGTATGAAAATTATTCTCATATGAAATATTCGCACTTAGGTGAAAGAACCTTCAGTTCATGGACCCCTCTTTTCCCGCCCTTCGAAGTGTGAACTCGCATTAAACTATAGGGCCCCTTCATAAAATAATTTATACATGCTCTAATCGAAAAAGTCATTTCCTTCACAAAAATCCAATTATGCATAAGATCCCTTCCTAAAATCAGATAATTTACATCTTTTTTTTTTTTTTTTTCAATTCAAGTTAGGCTAAAATTACAGCTTACGCATCGATAGGTTCAAAATACAGGGACCCTTCGAAGTGTGAAATCGAATTAGACTATGGGGCCCTTCATAAAATAAATGAGATACGTAACCTATTCGAATAAAAAAGCTCCTTCACAAAAAAATTGTAGGAGTCCCCTGTTTTAATAGAAAGCCCCCTTTGCAATGTACCCTGTAAAAATACTACCTTCGAAAGAAAGTGGACAAAGTTATAGATATTAATCCCTGCTCACAAAATAATGCGACTACCCAGCGGCCTTCACAAATAATATAACCCTATTTGAATTCCAACGTCCTTCACAAAATAAATCCAATAGATTCGTATTATATTATGGCGACAGAAATACGAGAGACCTTTCATAAAAATCCAAGATCGTTGTTTGAATGAAAAGACCCCTTCGCAATGTACCTTGTAAAAATATTTTAAGAAATAGACTGCTATTCTCAAATGAATTACATATTCATGCAATGTAAAAAATAGGTTTTACACGAATGCATTTTTAGTATAACGTTCAAAATATAGATTTTAGAAAAAAGATTCATGTTTTACCAAATTTATTATACAAATCTGTAAAATAGGGTAGAGCGTCTCATGAAAAATAATTGAATTTCGAATGATTATGCTTTAAAAATACATATTTATAACTGAAACTAAAAAATGAGTGTTACCCCATCAGCATACATATCGCTGAATCACAATGAGTCATGTTAGCAGATAAGCGAAGATCTTGCTTTGACTTGATTCCTTCCTTAGATTATGAATAACTCAGGATAAGAAATATCTGATACTCGAAGGTTCTGACACATTTTTTGTAGCCAAATGTATGAAATGAACTATTTAAAACCGTCAATGTATGCGAATTATTTCGTATATAGTTATTAATCTGTTAAGTTTTAAAAGACTTCATTGACAAAATAAGAAATAGTCATCCCCTTATGAATTTTTGACGCAAAAAGATATGTTTAAATGAATTTGATACACGTTATGGTAGAAAAATACAGGGTCCCCTATAAGATATAGGAATTAAACTTTAAATATTTTAAAATTACATTCGTTTATGCTTTTTGTATAGAAAAATTATACTAAATTGGGTTTATACTATTCAAACTTAAAAATTTCTTTCGACTTTGTTTTTATAAAATATATATTGTACTATATAGTAAGTGCATTATTTTAAAAATTTTTGTTTTTAATATTGAAAAAATATATATAAAAATGTATCTTACCTAAATATTTAAACCATAATGTACTGGACTTCATCCAAATTTGATCGACTGCATGCATGTCTTAAAAGAACTAAACATGTTCGCTTATCTCTTAAAACCACTTGGATATTATAACGTCATGGATAAGGCATATGGTATAACGAATAGGTATTATAAGTCAGAATCATAAATTTTGCATACTTTATACAAACACTTTCAGTATGAGAAATGATTGATGTATACGATTTATTTCGTGTAGTCCTGTATAGTTATTAATCTGTTAAGTTTTAAAAATGCTTCAATGAAAAATAACTAAGAAATAAAATTAAAAAGGGTCATTAATTAATTTTAATTGGCGGACTTAAGCATTTTTGGGATAAACAGACGGGTTTTTAATGAATTCGATACAGGTTAGGGCAATAAATACAGGGTCCCGTGTGAATGGAGAGGTAACATGCTTGTGGAAGGTCTATTTTTAAGACGAAACATTGTATGAAGGGCCCTGTTTTAGGGTTAAAAGTTTCGTGAAGGGGTCTGTTTGAAGGACCCTGTTTTGAAATGACTTAAGAACGGACAATTTATTCCTAAACATATTTATAATTACAAATAGTGTAGTTTGCATACATTATAAAAATACATGAATATATTTATACATTATGCTATAGTTTTTTAAAGTTAGATTCATACAATAAAGCGAGACGGATACCGTTAATGTATATGAATGCCTTTATGTTACCCTGTATAGCTTAAACTCGATTCGTTATATGTGCTTCATTGAGTATTCAGTGAAAAATAACTAAGAAATAAAATTAAAAATAGTAATTAAGAGATACCCTTAAGAATTTTTGAGATAGGAGATTTTAATTAAATAGATTAATGAATCTAATTCGATACAAGTCTTACTAAAATAGAAATTACACTAAAAATACAGAGTCCCCTACAATATATATATGAATTATACTCCACTAATTTTAATAGCACCCTCACCTATTTTCATAGAAATGGCTTCAATATAATTTAGGCTAACAATATACACTTTAGAAAACACTTAGTAACCAAAAGAAGGATAGGAATTCGATATGTATTACTACTTAAGTAAAATATAATTTCTCTCATCGCATAAAATATATTAACAAGTCCTGTAAAAATATATTGACAAGACATAAACTAATCATAATGATTTAAAACATATTGGTTATACAAAACATATATGTAGAAATATATATATATATATATATATATATATATATAAATTTATCTTTACCTAAAAATTTCAAGCATGATTTACGGAACTTTACCCATATTCAACTGGATTCTTCAACACGTGGTTTGATGACATCACTGATCGCGATAACATTCTAGATAAGATTCACTGATAAGAACACATTTCAATTAATTTCTTCTAAAGCAAGTATACGAGTTGGTTCTAAGGTATAGGTATGTAGATATATAGTAAGTTAGTAGTAATATATTTTTAAAGTACTTTTTATTATATGTTAAAAGAAAAGGTTATTTTTTCTTTACGTAGGGTAGACAAAATTAAAACATAAAATATTAAATTTAATCTTTAGTAATACAAAGGCTTACACCTACATAAACGCAGACATCCTTTTAGTTATATTCATGCAGACTTTATGATATATCACATATGTTCTTTCTTTTACCATAACACATATGGATATTTTAAATGTATGTCACGTGACTATCTAAAGCGAGATTGATACTTAAAACCATTAATATATATGATTTATTTCGTATAGCCCTGTATAGATGCTACTCACCATATATGTATATATATATTAAAATCTGTTCAGTTTTAAAATACAAGTCTTATTTAAATAGAGATTATAGTTAAAAATACAGGGTCCTGTATAATACACATTAATTATACTGCATTAATGCGCTACCTCACCTATATTATCACAGAAATACCTTCGATGAAATTTAGACTAACAATACACACTTAAAAAAAATAGATACAGAGCGCCCAGAAAAAGGATAGGAATGAATGAAAAATTTTAACGTAAATTATAAAATAGGATCTATAGTAAGTGACAATAACTAAGTATGAAGGAAAAATCATGCGTCATGGTATACTTTATGAAACATTTTCCAATGCTATGGGACTATCGTTAAGAATTTGAAAAACTATTGAAATAAGTGAATTAGATTTAATAATTCATACTGGAAATGTATTTAAAAAATTACAGCTTTTGTTTCTTTCTTTTTTTTTCACTTAGACATAATTATAAGGCTTCTTTTACAATAAAGACCTGACTGTTGTGGAAAGATTGAAAACTAGTATTTATTGAATCGGCCTATATATATATGTTAGGTTTGCTATACTAGAGGTCTCTAAACTTTGCATATATGACTTCCATTATAACTTTATATAGAATACTTAACTTACCATATTCAAACACATAATATTTATAAGGCTATGGAACAATATCGTAATTTCTTTAACTTCTCTAGGTATTCAAAATCCCATCGTCTAAACCGCACAAGTATCGAACCTAAAAACATATAATCAGACATGTCATTTTATAGCCACCACGCTAACCACAGGGCTAAGTGAGCCCCCGATTATTTTTTAGTCACCACGCTAACTATTGGGCTGAGTGAGCCCCAGGCTATTTTATACCCACCACGCTAACTACTGGGCTTAGTGATCCCCCGCTTATTTTATAATCACCACGCTAACTATTGGGCTGAGTGAGCCCCAGGCTATTTTATACCCACCACGCTAACCACAGGGCTAAGTGAACCCCCGCTTATTTTATAATCACCACGCTAACTATTGGGCTGAGCAGGGTCCTTCAAACAGACCCCTTCACGAAACTTTTAACCCTAAAACAGGGGACTCCTACAATTTTTTTGTGAAGGAGCTTTTTTATTCGAATAGGTTACGTATCTCATTTATTTTATGAAGGGCCCCATAGTCTAATTCGATTTCACACTTCGAAGGGTCCCTGTATTTTGAACCTATCGATGCGTAAGCTGTAATTTTAGCCTAACTTGAATTGAAAAAAAATAATAATAAGATGTAAATTATCTGATTTTAGGAAGGGATCTTATGCATAATTGGATTTTTGTGAAGGAAATGACTTTTTCGATTAGAGCATGTATAAATTATTTTATGAAGGGGCCCTATAGTTTAATGCGAATTCACACTTCGAAGGGGGGAAAAAGAGGGGTCCATGAACTGAAGGTTCTTTCGCCTAAGTGCGAATATTTCATATGAGAATAATTTTCATACACTCTTGAAAAAAGAGCTTGCTGAAAAAATACTGGGGCGCTTCCAGAAATTAGCGGGCGGTGGAGGGCCCAGTTAAAAAAATATTTTTTTTTCTTCATAAGTTGCATTTCTTTCGTCTAAGGGCTAATTTTTCATTTCAGCCTAACAGTTTTCATATATGAAACATTGAATTAAAAAAGAGTTTGCTGCAAAAATACTGGGGCGCTATAAGAAATATAGCGGGCAGTGGAGGGCCCAGTTAAAAAAATATTAATTATTTTCTTATATCATATGATTCCTCTAACACGCATTTCAATTTTTGTGAAGGTGCCTCCTACAATTTTTTGTGAAGGGCTGTTTCGAATAGGGTACGTATCTCATTTATTTTATGAAGGGTTCCTATAGTCTAATGCGAGTTCACACTTCGAAGGGGGGAAAAAGAGGGGTCCATAAACTGAAGGGTTTCCATAATAATTCATTGGATTTTTTGTGAAGGGAGACCTTTTTATTAAAAAGGGGATCTGTCCAATTATTTTGTGAAGGGCCTTGGAATTTAAATAAGGTTATACTATTTTGTGAAGGGTCAAGGGACACACATAGTCGCATTATTTTGTGAAGGTAGCTTAATACCTATAACTGTTTCCAGTTTTCTTTCGAAGGGTTTATTTTGAACCTATCAATGCGTAAGTTTTACTTTTAGCCTAACTTGAATTGAAAAAAAAGGTAAGGTGTAAATTATCTGATTTTAGGAAGGGGTCTTATGCATAATTGGATTTTTGTGAAGGGGCCCTTTTTAAGGGGATCTGTTCACTATTTTTAATTCACTATGCACTCGATGGTAAAATTACACTTTGTTCGCATACCATTTCGATCCTGTTGGAAAGTGATTCATGAATTATGACGCTACGCATGATTTTTAATTCTTGTTTACTTACATATACGTTAAAATTCTTCATTTTATATCACTCTATACTTTTGGAAGTGTGTATTGTTAGTCTATCGAAGGGCTCCTCTGGGTAGAAAAAAAGGGGGGAGGGAGCTATTCAATTGAGTGCAATATAATTCATACGGGACCCTGTATTTTTTACCACAACCTATATCGAATTCATTAAAACCCGACTGTTTTCCCCAAAAATGTTTAAGTACGCCCATTAAAATGAATGAATGACCCTTTTTAATTAATATTTTTCATTCACATCCACCCTTCAAACTGCGTACTCTCGTTGAGAAAAAAAAAAATTCTCGCCAAAATTTCTAAGTTCCCCAATTAAAATTAATTAATGACCATTTTTAATTAAAACCCTTATTGACTTTTAAAAATTCACCTCTAATATACCCTACATGTATATCGAATACCCTACTCTCGTTGAAAAAAAAATCTCGCTAAAATTCTTAAGTTCTGCAATTAAAATTAATTAATTACTATTTTTATTTAATATTTTTAATTAATTAATCATTCACTTCTACTGCACACACTCATAATCAAACTGCATACTCTCGTTGAAAAAAAATAAATTTTTTTTGCTTCGAAAAATTTCTAAGTTTCCCAATTAAAATTAATTAAATTTGTAATTTACTAAAATAAATCCGTTGAAACACACCTCGTACTCTTGTTGAAAAAAAATTGCTTCGAAAAATTTCTAAGTTCCCCAATTAGAATTAATTAAATTTGTAATTCGTTAAAATTCGCCTTATACTGCAATAGATATTTCTCCGCGAAAAAAAAAAATTGCTTCGAAAAATGTCTAAGTTCCCCAATTAAAACTCATTAAAATAATACTCCTTATCTCTACCAACATCCTCATCGCGGTAGGCGGAAAAAAGCGCACCGGAAAAAAGCGCACGGAAAAAAGCGCACCGGAAAAAAGCGCACCCGGAAAAAAGCGCACCGGAAAAAAGCACACCTTGAAGAAAGCGCACCGATAAAACGTCCACCTAAAACTGCAAAGTTATTACAATATAAATATATATATTTATATATTTATATGATCTATATAAGTTCAGTTATAGAAAACTGATTCTATGTTTTTTTTCAAGTAAACCACGTGCTATTTAAGCATATGTATCTGTACACTCTTAACATTGAAAGCAGACATATCTTTACACTAAAGCATACAAATAACAAATAAATAGGTGTTATGTATTTCAAAAGTATTCGCTGACCGGTGACGTCAACTATTCATTAAGGGTCCCTGGAAGGGGGGGGGGTGATGCAGGGGTTTTAAATAGAAAATCCAATCTATACTTTCTTTCATACGGTACGTGGAAGGCTTATTTATAAAGACAACAACGTTTATATATTTATGGAAACTTTGACCGAGGGGAGGAGGAGGGGGTAGACATGAAATTAAAAGAAATAAAACTTACATGCAGTGATTTCATGTGGTTGAAATAAAGTAAAAAAAAATGAATTTTTTAGAAAATTGAAAATTTTTCATTATCTTTACCTTTACAAAGGAGGAGGATGTAGAGTTAAGGGGGAAACAGAAAATATGAGTCAAAATTTGGAGATTTGGTACAAGAAAACACAATGTCACCGCCAAATTAAAAAAAAATCCAAAAATGATTTGAATTAAAATTTTAATTCTAAATTTTTTGGTTATGGTGGTTCTAAAAAAAAAGAGAACATTGTTACTTGGTTGACAATGAGACACTCTATAAGCACAGAACAAAATGATAAATGAAAAATGAAAAATGCAGACATAACTATGTAAATAATTTGGTATCCAATAGTTTTTTTTTTTTTTTTTTTTGACAAATGAAGTCATGAGTTTTTTCCATGATGACATTTATCGGGTTGTTGCGTGCAGAAGTTATATTCAAAACGACAATTTTCACAGCATTTTCTAAAAGACCGCCTGCCTTTTTCAAAAATGGAAAAAACTGTTCGACTTTATAGCTTCTAAATAAGAGCTTTTGCCGATTCCATGTGTTTATGAACGAAACTGAATTCAGAAATCTGTTAGAAAATAGTCAATTTGAATTCCAATATAAAAAGATTATACGATTCTAAAACTTTGTAATCGAAAGACGTTTTACGTTTGGTAAAGGCACAAAATATTTCAAAACATACAGTCAAAGTTGGCGTTTTGAACCGAATTTCCGACGCCGCAGCACAAGAAAAGGGAAAAACGTGTTATCACGTGACCCAAATCACTTATAACTCGATAAATAACTTATTTATCGAAAAATGGAAAACTCATTTCGATTCACAATCACTTCAATAGTCAGGCCTGCCAATTTTAAGCCAATGTGTTTTAAAATGAGTCAGAAAATGTGTCAGAAAGTTTCTCGTTGTTGAGCATGTCATTTGAGAACCACCTTAAAAACATGTTTATGTTCCGATCCTCACCCATTTTCTTTTCTTATGTTCTTTTTAATATATATATATTTTTTTATGATTTAAAAATGTTACATTATGCAGGGGGAGGGAGAGCGAATTATTAAAAAATTCTATTAAATAGCTTGCACAAACTTGGAAAAGAAATTATAAAGACTTTTTTTATTATTATTAACCATTGGAAAAATGGTTGTTGTTTTCGGTCGAGAATGGACCAAATGATGTTCGCATTTTACTATTTTAACCGTTTTTAACGAAATTGTGCAACTGTAGAAGAATTTTTTAAGCGTTTTTAACGAAATTCTGTAACTTTAGAAGAATTTTTCTTTGAATAAGCAATAGAAATGCATAAAATTGTTACAAAAATGTTAAAGATACAAAAAGGATAGATGCAAATTATCAGATATGAAAAAAAGTCGAATTCAAAAATTGACGCCGGATGAGAAATCGTCTTTATAAAGCACAAAACGTAGTCTTCAACTTTAATTTCCTCAAAATACCTTTAGCTCAGACATCAATCTAAATAAAAGTTAAAGCAATACTTAAATTTTGCTTAAAGATGATCTACAAATAGAAATTGTACCAAACTTAAAAAAATTTCAATGCTAACACTTAAAGTTGGCATCATATTTGGATATTTCGTTTTATTCTATCTTCGGATATCAAACGGGAAGTCAGTAAGGGAATGGGACAACCAACAACGACTAACCAACAACGACTTATGTCAACGTCTAATACGGAATCTGAAGTTTGTTAGAAATCTGTGCATTAGTTCTTGAAATAGAGCTAATACTGAAATCGTTAAAAATACAGCATAGCAGCGACACTTGTTGGGCGATTTACACCAAAAACTATTCAACACCTATTTATATCAAGGTATAACTGAATATAATGTTTTATTAAATTCCGTGCGTTAGTTCTATAGATAGAGAGCCCAGAAAATTTTTTGTCACATACAGACAGACAGACATTTTCTAAAAACAGTCAAATCGTGTTCAGGACCTTCTTAAACGTACAAATCCGTCAAAAACCGATGTCGAAAATTTTTATGAATCCAATACTTTCTTCTTGTAAAGATGGAAGAACGTAAAAAAGACTACGTAATAACTTTTACCACAAAGATTTTAACAATAATGAATCAAAACAAATAAAATATTTTAAAATAAATATTTTAAAATAATTTTTTCCCCCGTTATCATGCTGGCGAAACCAATGTTTCCATGATTAAAGTCTAGTTTCTGGGAAAATGTCCCAGTTGCCCATACAAAGATCCCGAGTATTCGAAATCGAATAATGTTTTCAAGTATGTTGAAATCCAAAGTGACTATTTTCTGACGCATTCCTGAATTCAGTTTTGTTTGTAAACAAATGAAATTGGCAGGTGTTCTTATTGATACACTGTAAAATCTAAGTTTTTTTCCCCATTATTCAATAAAAGCAGAAGGTCTTTTAGAAATTGCTGTCAAAGTTGGCGTTTTGGATAGAATTTCTGCACGCATAAAGTCATCATAAGAAAGCATTTTCTTATAATTCATTCGTTGAAAAATCAAACAATTTGGAAAATGTACGCCAAACATGACAAATGAGGTGCGTTCGTACTGTTATTATTTCAGTGAAATGAATTATATCTTCTGTTATTATGATATGATTAATTTCCGTAATGAAATAAGTACATTTTAAACTGGCAACACTTTATCTTTTGGTGATATTTACAGAAAATTCCAATGGGAAACTTAAGCCCAGCTTTGAAAATTTCAGAACCTTGAAATCCATATTTAGTCTTTTTAAATTCCTACTATTAGCTCACACTCTCTCTCTATATATATATCTTGTTGGAATTTTCAATCGTTAATAAAATATTTTCTATTCATCCATACAAGTTCAAATAAAAATTTTTAAACTTGTACTGGATGACACTTGCTGTTAATACAGTTTTTTCAAATATTATTCATTAATTAAATTTAATTAATTAATTTTAATTTTTATATGGGAGAAAAAAATTTCTCCCATTGTTTTCATAAATGAAATGAAAGATTTATCTCAAATGAGTGATGCCAACAAAAATAAAATACCGCAACGATGATTATAAAATAATGTTCAATAAAGATAACGTGGGACATTAATGTTGCACGGGTTTATTTTATATATTTATGATTAAAAAGTAGGAATTGACTTAATTTTTTTTTTATTGTACTTGTTTCCATTTAATATCTATTTCGCCGGGAATATCTATCCAAAAACTGTTGGTAGATTATAGGATTGCTATAATTAAACAAGTTTACGCAAATTTTATACAAATTTTGTTTTTAAATTCTGTAAGACGGAAGTAATATGATCAATCTTAAATAGGACGTAATCACCATGACAACCTAGAATCATTACCTATCATGGGATATCACTGAATTAATTGCATATGATAGTATTTAATAGAATGAAAAATGCGACTATAATTTGGTCATAAAGTTTATAAAATGTCATATACATCATATATGATTATGACGTCATACATGTCAGATAACTTGGCGTGAAAATTTAATTATTTATATTAATTGTGGGGATCTGGCATCGCCGAAAACTTAAAACCAGCTAATGAGCTGGGTCCAGAATTTCGGATGTTGGATCCATGGTTTTTCATCTGTGCTTAACGGGAAACCGCACAGAACAAGCCTTCGCCGTTGAGCGGGAAGAAACAGTTAGTTGGACTCTGGACTGCCTGTTGAACGTACGTATTTTAGCGTGCTAATGTAATGATTAATGCTGAATTGCCGCACGCTGGTGCGAAGAGTGTATTTTGAGTTTAAATATAATTTATTAAGTTTTAAATGTATTCTTAATTTGTGAAGTGCAATATTTCATTTAATCGATAATTAGTAATCGCGTTTAGAATGCCCGCAACTAAATTAATTACATAATATAGTTTTGATAGTCAAACTGAAAATATAATAATTATGTAAATGCCTATACAGAGTAGTTAATTGAACAATGAAATAATGGATAATAAATAAAACATTTCTTTGCAGAATGTATTAAAAACATTTCGAGCTTACAAGGGATGCTTTTTCGTTTTTGCGCACCTGTCTAGTGAATACTATGTACTATGACAATATGAGACAAAGTTTTTTCCACTCCCCTTTACATTGCAAAAACCAACTTATTTAACACCTTTTTCATGTTGAATCCCAGAGTGCAAATAGACAAAGGGGTAACAACGAGTAAAGGGGAAATAGACAATAAGATGTCCCCTTCCTTCTGTTGCAAACTCGTTTGCAATACCTTTCACCCTTTTTTGGACATTGGAAATGCAAATACATGCAACCTATAGTAATGTTACGGTTATAGATACACGTGATTTACTTGAGAAAACATAGAATCGGTTTTCTATAACTGAACATATATACATCTCAATAAATAATATATCTCAATTTTATGTTCAATGATAAGTAATGTATTATCTTTATTTTGACCTTTTACCTATTGACATTTTTACCATTGACGTTTTAACCTAAATTCGATAGCCTGTAAGCTAAAAACTTACATCCATTTAATGCATGTCATTTTAATGACAAATTGTATCAAATTCACATTCAAAACATAATTTGTTTTCATATTAATTAAAATAATTTATATTTTAATTTACAGTAGGCATTTTTCCAAATGAATATTTTTTCTGATGTAGGTGCGCTTTTTTCCGGGTGCGCTTTTTTCCGGGTGCGCTTTTTTCCGGGGCGCTTTTTTCCGGTGCGCTTTTTTCCGTGATTCCCCTATCGCAACCGCACGCCGCTTATCTTATCTACCTCCGCAATCCACCCTCCGAGATCCACCTCCGACGCCACCGGCGCAATCCACCACAATCCACCATCCACCATTCACCCTCACAAAATCCACCGCCCCCGCCCCAGTGTTTTACTATCGGTGTTTATACCCTACTCCCTGTCAATAAATGAAATTTTTGTGGTAAAGAATGATATGGTATGAATATTACGTTAAAAAAAAGTAAATTTATCATCACCCTTTATAAGTTGACCACCTCTGTAAGTTGACCACTGAAGTGTGGCACCGCAAGTGGTCAACTTACACAGGTTTTACTGTATTATGTTTGAACATTTTATTCAATGGGAATTTGCGTATGTAACTTGATTGTTGCATTACATCACATTATTTGCTTTATATTTCCTCAAGTTCGCATTCTGATTTTTTTAAATGTTTCAATAAAAAGCAGTTTGTTGAAACATGTTAAAATGCAAATACATTTAAAATAATTCTCATTTCGCTGTCGGAGATAATTCGCGTTTTTCGTAAGCAAAACGTCTCACATCAGTGTCAGATATTTTTGTGTATATACAAGCAACTATTTATCATATTATAAGCGTTGTCGTAACTTACTAAATCGATGATGCTTTACAACATTTTCATTTAACCTTTGCTCGTATCTCCTATAGTTTTCGAGATACGATCTCTAATTCCGGAATTTATCGCTAGGAGGCGCTGTGAGGCACTTCATCCTGTAGTGCATACTGTTTTTCTATCACTTAGACATTACATTCATGGCTGTGACAAACTCCGTTTATTGTTTATTTGTGGTATAAAATTTTCTCGAAAATTTGCGTAGAATTCCGTAATTTGAATTTTTAATATAGTATATCAGAAGGTTTTTTTAAAAATGAAATAGCTCAAAATTCGTCTCAAGCATAATTTACAATAAATTGAATTCTTAAAATTCTCCCATTCTATAATCACACAGAATTAAATTGTGATAACATTTTTTATAAAATTAAATACAACTCCGATTCAAAAAATTAGAATAATGTAAAAAAGAATGAGTTTGATGTTGCTAACGCGTCAATTTGCATACTGCGTCCAGGAAAAAATATATTAAAAGTATCTAATTATCTTCAGAGCATTTATAAATATAACATAAATATTTATTTTTATCTGATATATTAATAATTAACTATTTAAAAAATATTAGAATAATTCAAAGAAATAGAATACCTCGATAGCATGGTTCAAAAAATTAGAATATTCAAATTTTTCTTATAAGTTGAGAGAACGGCTGCGGGATTAACATCTGTGGGACTATAAAATGTGCTCCGTTGAAAATGAGAAGTCGTTTGGCATTTGATTGTAGCGTAGTATTTGCTTAATATGGGACGAAAGAGCGATTTATCTGAGGCTGTGAAATATCGTATTGTGTACTTGCACGAAATAGGAAAAACACAACTTTTTATAGCAAAAGAAGTGAAATGCTCTCAAGCAAGTGTGAGTAGAGTTTTGAGAGAATATTCTAATAATAAGTGTTTTCAAAATAAACACTTTAAAAGTGGTCGAAAGCCAGTAACTTCAAGAAGAGATGAAAGGCAATTGAAAAAGATTGTGAAGAAACATCGTTTTCGGAGTATGAGATATGTGCATAGAAAATGGAAAGAAATGGGTATAAATGTCTCCAAATCTACAACACTACGACGACTTCGCAAATTAGGTTTTAGATCACGTGTGCCTAAGATAAAGCCATTCTTATCATCTAAGCAAAGGGCTGCTAGAGTTAAATGGTGTAAACAAAGGCTATTTTGGGATCACGACGATTGGAAAAAGATACTTTTCAGCGATGAAAGTGTGTTTTGTGTGTCTCACGGAAATCAAGGTATACGTGTCTGGAGACTCAAACATGAAGCTTATAAGAAAGAATGTTTAAAACGTTCGGTTAAATTTGCGACCTCTGTTATGGTATGGGGCTGCATGACTGCTGAAGGCCCAGGCAGGTTGTGTATTGTTTCCACAACAGTCAATTCAGAAGTCTATAAAGAAATTCTTGAACATTTCATGATTCCTTCAGCTGAGGATTTATGTGATGACGATTTCTTGTTTCAGCAAGATTTAGCTTCTCCCCACACTTCCAAATCAACAACTAAATGGCTCAAAGATAAGGACATACCTGTACTCCCTTGGCCTGCAAACTCACCCGATCTAAATCCTATCGAGAATTTGTGGGGAATTATGAAGAAACGACTTCAAGAAGTTCCGCCTAGAGACAAAAAAGAACTTATTTCTAGTATAAAGAGCATATGGGCGAATTTGGATAAAAAACATTGTGAACCTTTAGTTAAAAACATGCCAGAACGTTTAAGAGCTGTCATTAAAGCTAAGGGTGATGCAACAAAGTACTGATTAGCAAGTAAAAATACTTAGAGTTTAAATTATCTTCAATATATTTTCATTATTCTAATTTTTTGAACTATGTTAGAAAGTATTCTAATATTTTGAATTTTTTGTTGTTAGCTGATTTAAATATATTTTCTATTTCATTGTAATGTGTTTACATTTTTATAATCTGCAAAATATGCAGATTCATATTATAGTACTTTATATTTGATATTGTTGATTATTTATTTGATAAATTCGATTTTCATTTCCCTTGACCGTATTTCTTTTCATTATTCTAATTTTTTGAATCGGAGTTGTATGTACGAATTTCTTTAATGTGATATAAGAACATAATGAAGAAAAATAAAAGTGAATAACTTGAGTCTGATTGTTTGAATTATTAATATATTTTACCACAGAAAGCAATTTTTCATTGCAGTAATTATTAGGACATTATACTTTTTTATTACACATTTTCAACTTTTTCACAGAAAAAACTATTTTCGGGTTATAACAGTTACAATACAGTTAGGTGCCAGATATCTGCGGGTGGAGCCTTGGATAAAAAAGAATAGAGCATTATCTGACGGCTGCTATCGATTAATGTATTAAAAGAGGTATAAGCTTAATATTTCAAAGAAAGAGTAATGATCGATACCATTAATTCGTGCAGGTTATGTTTTTATAATCCATTATACAGTCGTCTTTTAATGCTTTCTAATTCATCATATTCAAGGAAGCCTAACGTTTTAAACCTTGGACTTCTTTGGTATTGTTAAAGTCAAAATAGTGAAGTTAGTTTCAATCATTACAGCTTTTACAAGACAATTACCTGCAAAAAAATTAGAAAAATTTTAATTCCAGTTTAAGACAATAAATACTTTTAGCCATTCAAATTAAAGACGACAATGAATATTCAAAATCACGAAATTGAAAATTTTGCTCATTTCTAAATTTTGATTACATTTTATGCGCCTTCCTAATAATTATTTATATATTTTTAATGTAAACTGTATATCCTCTATACAGTAAAAAATAAATGTTAGCATAAAAAGCTACATTTCAGGACAATTTTAATGTTAACAGTATATCGATATGGAAATATGTACGTATATAGCTGCTTATTTAGAAAAAACAAATCATAATTATAAAAATAATATTTTTCTTCTGATACACTCAGTAAACTTTTACAATTCATGCTAACTTCTGTTGTAATATATGAAAAGTGTATTAAGAATAAATATTGTCATATTTTATGCAAAACAAATTCGCATAGAACATTTTGAAGTATGTCAATTTTTTGTCATATTGTAGTATTTAAAATGCAATTAAAATAATTGAAAATTCTACGAAATTAATATACTTGGATCTTGGAATGAGTTCATTAATCAGAGTCCCTTCAGGCATGTCTCCGTAGCTCTAGTAAGAGCAATGTGGATCTTAGATTTGCGACCGTAGCCGAAGTCCAGAACAACAATTGCGCTGAAAAAAATTAAACAGACATTAAGAACATTAAACAGACATTTAAACATTAAGAAGAGCAAAAATTAAAAATAACACAAAGACCGCTTTCGGCCAGAAATAAATAAAATACAGATTACATTAAATAATGATTCAGATATAAAATATGTAAAATAGGCCTGCAAAATATTTACAGTTAAAAATAAATCAAAAAGAGATAAATGCTATATACAAATAAATATATATAAAAGCCCAACGAAGGTACCAGGCCCTAGCAATAGCTAGTGAAAGAAACAAGAGAATGAAGTTGGGGTTTAATAACTCTTGGGGCAACACGAGGCCGCCTACACTGTTAAAACTTTGCAGCAAACTGTCCAGTCATTTGACCGTTTTTGCAGGAAACGGTTACATGACAGTAATGTAACTATATTCTGACCATATTATGCGGAATAATATGGTCAGAATAGCGTGAAATTACGGCTATGTAACCGCTTTCTATAAAAACTGTCAAATGACTGGACGGTTTGCAGCAAATTTTTAACAGTGTATAATTTGCCCGTTCATCATAATCAGAGAGATTGAACAGTTCATGATTAGGAATAGAATGAATTTTGTCAAAAAAGTTTGTTGCGTTATTTTTAATAATTTTTTGAATAGGATTTAATTTAAGGTCATTGTGAATGGTTTGATTCCTGCAATACCAGGGGGCTTTCCTGATACCTCTTAGAATTTTATTCTGAAGAACCCGAATATTTTTTGGACGCTGGAATTTGCCGCAGAACCCCAGATCGGAGTACAGTAACAACAGTTTTTTTTTTTTTTTTTTTTTTTTTTTTTGCCATACTCATCTTATCACTATACATGAAATGAGCAAGATCATTCTTAGCTTTGTAAAATTTACGGACGCTCTATTCGATGTTCGCGCCATGTAAGAGTATTGTGATACACACCCAGATATTTAACCACCAGACGAAAATGCACTAAGTTTAGGCATAGGATCTCTTTTTTTAGTGTTAGAATTGGAATTAGCATTAGAATTATCACTAACATCTACCATATTAGACAAATTATCATAGATATTTTCAATATTTACAGGATTAAGTAAAGATAAATTAACAACTTTTGCAGTTTTAAGAGATTTAATAAAACCATCATTAGTATAAACTTCATTACAAATACTATATCTTTTAAGCAAAATTTTAGTACTTTCAATAGGGGGGTAATGCATTTTATCAAATTCAACACAAACTTTAACAAAATTATACACAGAATGATAAACAGATAATAACTTAAAAGGTTCTGGACTAACAGCATACTTGTCAAAAATCGGTCACATACCTGACAATTCTTCTAGAATCTACTGTTTTGTGGGTAGATGACATACGAGTCCTGCACGGGTTTGTTGTATCTGACCCGAACCCGACAAGTTTCAACCTGCACCCGACCCGAATCCGAAATATTTCAATCCGCAACCCGACCCGAAACCGAGATAAAAAGGAAAGTAAATCAATTGCTTCATGGTTGAGGAAATTTAAATGTTAAATCTCTTTAAATGCTTCGGGTACGGGTCGGTTTTGGGTTAGGTTTTGAAGCTTTCGGATCAAGTCCGGGTTGACCCGATTTTTCAAAAGAAAATTCTGAATATTTTTCAACTGAACAAAACTAAATAGTTGAATATTAATTAGTGTATATGTGTTCATTTTCATAGAAAAAAAATCAAATTGAGAAGAAATATAATTGTAGACTATTTTTCATAATCGTATTAAAATAGGATTTTTTTTTTTTTTTTTTTTTTTTTTTTTTCGGGTTTGAATAATTTGTTTTCGGGTCGGGTTCGCGTTGTAGTGAAAGGGTCTCGGGTTGACAAAATTTTCTTTGTCAGGTTTAGTGTTGACTTTAAGCAGAAATTTTAGTTTTGGGTCAGGTACAACGCGACCCGTTCAGAATTTTAAAGGCGAATGATAATTTTTAGAGATGCCAATTAGGATGTCAAATCCAAAATCTTCATGTATAAACTAAATTTGATTGTTTAAAGTAAATTTTAGAGGAAAAAACCACGCAACACACGTACTAAAATTACCGAAAAATAACAGTTTACCTTTGTTTAATTAAAAATTATTCATTACAGCATTATTTAAAAAAAAATTATTAAAAAAAACACCGATTAAATGTAAATTTATACTGTAATTCAATTATTTATATCCATTTATTCTGTAGATTTTGACAATAATTATTTTGTAAATGAAAAAGTCTTAACAGATTCTATATAAATGAAAAATATGTAGTTTCAAACTCATAAATCAAATTGCATTGCTATATTATTTAACATCAAGCTAACGATTAGATGACAAAAGATTTTCTGGCTGAAATTTGTCTATCAAAGCTAGTTTAATTATAAAAGAAAAACATTCATTATTAAAGGAAAAAAAACCCCTACTATATAAACTCAAGCGAGCGAGCGAGAGAAATTTTTTTATTCTGGCTCTAGTCAAAACTATCTGAAATTTCTGGTATTTTAATAAAAAATTATATTTAATTTTAGCAAATTTAATAGAGAAGTATAGGTGGGGCCGTGCCCCAAGCGCCCTATAATATGGGCCGCCCCTGGATTCAGTATATATATATATATTTTAATTGACTTCGATTGTGGCTTTTTTTACGCACAGGCATGTTTTTAGCAAAACTATAATATCTTCTAAACGATATAAAATATTATTATGCTAAATACACTTTCAAGTTCAGAAACAACCATAACTAGTTAAAGTTTTTTTTTAATAACTGAAGGGTTTAGAATGCCTGTTTAGTCATAAAAATGAAACTGTTAAGTGGATAAATAAATACGAAAGTAAACACTTATTATTTTTTTAACACTCTTTATAAGCATTGAATGTTTATCTTAAAAATCACGTCAAATTTCATGACTGCAGTTCATGATTTCTCAAAAAAATAATACGTTAATTTGGAGTGGACATCGAACCCGATTATAGAAAATTCACCGGGTTTTTTTACGCATGATATCGCAAGCTAGTGAATTTGTTTTAAAAAATTATAATTTTTTCCGTGACCTAATGAATTTGTTTTAAAAATTTATAATTTTTTTCGTGTTTCGTTTTTAAAATAGAGCAAGAGGAAATAACAAAAAACATTATTTAAACCTTAAAATATTATTTTAGGATTTGTAAATTGATTTCTCAACGTATAATCATAATATAAATAATATGAAACTATGGATTGATTAAAGCGTATTTGAAAAAAAAAATATTTATTGTACTCTTTGTTTTTTATTTATATTTTCTCATTTTTAATGCATAAAATATTCATTATTACAGTTTCACAGCCAGTTGGCCTATTTTGACAAGCGTGGTTTGGCGCATCATTAAATCCATTATTGTTATAACTCGTATACAATTGTAACCATAAAGACTATTTGGCGATTAATCATCAGCCAGAGGTACGCCTCTGGCTAACGAAGAATTTCTTTAAAAATAATGTAGTAATTTATGATTAAGTTCTAAAAATTAGTGATGGGCATAACGATTATTTTGATTATTCGAATGAATCATTCGGGCATGCGCAGAGGCATATCTGTCAAACTTCAAATTTTTTTTATTCAATTACTACTAGAAATTTTGAAAGTAAAATTTTTCTGGCAATAATTGAATAAAAAAAAATGAAGTTTGACAAATATGCTTCTGCGCATGCACGAATGAGTCATTCGAATAATCAAAATAATCGTTATGCCCATCACTACTAAAAATATGAAAATGATCTTGTCATCAAAAACACATCTGTGTACTCAATATTTTTATCGTCATATCAGGATTCAGGAAGTGCGTTAAAAATAAGATTACAAAATTCCATCCTTACATGCAACAAGAACGAAAAATCCTGCATCTGCCATAGATTATGAAACACTTTCCAACACTAACAGAATATTATTAAGAAATTTAATTGTTTCATATGATGAAATAAGATAGTATCTAAATAAGCAATTTAAAAAAATACATAACTCAGTAAAAATCCATTTTCAGCAATTGCCGCTAATATTCGAAATCTTTCGTGTAGCCCTGTATATGATCTACAGAATTTGTAAACATCACGTAATACACTAATAATTACATAAAATTGTATATCACACCGTGAAGTTTAATTCTAGGAATTACCGATCATAGTTAGTCCCTTAACCGAATTCTCCTGTGCGTCTCTGTACATGAACGATAAATCCTACACACTCCATAATCTATAGAAAATAAGTTGTATTGAATCTTCGTGACCCTTTTAAAATTTATCATGTTTCAAGTATCGAAACATTTTCAAAACGCACCGCAAACGATTTTCCCCCATAGATAATAATGTAAGGGAATTATTTTGTACGTCCCTGTAATTGAACTATAAATGCCGCCAATTGTATTCTCTGGTAAAAGCATGCTATAGTCCACCTTAGCCACCTTGCATATTAATTTCATTAAGCTTGAAATAGCATAACATCAGTAAAATGCGCCGCAAACGATTTTTTGCCATATACCATAATGTAATGGAATTCTTTTGTGTATCCCTGTAAATGCACTATTCATGCTACACACTTCATTTTCAATACCGAACATTCTATAGTAAAATTCAATAACGTGTAATAATTTCATGACGTTCCGAGTATATTTACGAGAGTTAGAGGACGGACAGACACACAGACAGATGGACAGATAGACAGACGGATAGACAGACAGACAGACAGACAAACCGAATTCATAAACACTTTTCAACTATGTTGGAAAGCGTTAAAAACCGATTTGAGTTAAAAGAGTGTAAAAATGAATTTCATTTTTCACAAGAGAAAGCAGACATTTAAAACTTTATCCAAGTTTATAAATACCCAAAGTCATTCTTAATCTCGAGTAAAATAAATTTATTTCTCTAACCTTATGGAAAACAAAACAAAAAACATCAGAATCATCTCAAACAAAATATCTCTTCTATTCTATTTTCCACCTAATGGTGTACATTTATTCCACTTTATATTTAGCAGTATTCCAAGGATTAATGCGCTGAAAATTGGATTTGGAAATGCGTTTGGTTTTTAAATAGAAATAGAATCCCATAGTTTATTTAAGGTAACTTATTCCTTTCGACAACTAAAAGAACAATCAGCGTTCGTTATATAATACTCGGTTTACCACGCGAAAGTTCAGAGATATCTATTTTCGGCAGGAAAATTGCACATTAGGTGAGAGACTTTTGCTCTCTTTTTATTTCAGCAGAGTACTTACAGTGGATTAAATACGGGAATATAACAATGCTGTAATAAATAAAGCTAGTGATGCGGGATTGTCCGATTTTCAGCGTCATTCTTTTATATATTTACAAATACATATTTTCATGAGAGATTTCAGTTATTAGTTAAAAATTGGCACGCTAACTTTAGTATACATTGTTACTGATGATAGTTATGAAAATAGCTCTATGTAATAAATATGCAAGTGAATCTATTATAATAAAGATAGTAGCTTTGTGTGTGTATGTGTGTCTATGTGTTGTGGTGTGAAGAGACACGCACAGCTAAGAAATTTGGCAGGAATGTACCTGTATATCTGTAAGTTAGGCACCTCAAATCGCTATTTTGGAATTTTTGGTTAGATATCATTTTTATTTAATTTTTTATGCAATTTGTAGCGTTTTTTTTTTTCAGGTTCCACAGCGATTTTTTGACATTCGCAAAGGAAATTTGACTTGAAACTTCTAGCCTAATATAATAAATTTCGTCCTCTGCGACTTTTTATTTTTAGAGATTTTTAATGAGAAATTTGAGGGTTTTTCTTTTGCGTTCCGCGGTCGATATTCGTGAAAGAAATTCGGTTTATAACTTTTAGCCTAATATAGTAAATTTTGTCCTCCGCAATTCTTGAATGTTTAGTGATTTTTAGTGCGATTCTTTGCGTTTCCTCGCGCTTTGCGGCGATATTTTGACATACGTAAAAGGAATTCGGTTTCAGACTTTTAGTCTATCATAGTAAATTTTGTCTTCTGCGAGTTTTTATAATTAGCGATTTTTAATACGTTTAGTGATTTTTCACGTTCAGGTGTGATTTTCTTTGACATTCGTAAAAATATTTAAAACTTAGTACATTTTGTCCTCCGCGATTTTTAAAGTTTTTGGGATTTGTAGCGTTTGTTTGCACTGGTTTTTTGACATTCAAGAAATAATTTCGGTTCCACTGTAGTAAAATTTGTCCTCTGCGATTTTTGAATATTTGGCAATTTTTTATGGTTTTTTAGCGGGGTTTTTTGCGTTTCACAGCGATTTTCTCAGATTAGTAAAGTAATCACATTTTCATCTCTTAGCTCAATATAGTAATTTGTGTGCTCTTTTTTAGTAAGGTTTATTCGGAATTCGCACAGCGATTTTCAAATTTTTCGCGATTTTTTATTACAATTGTTAAAGGGTTTTTTCGGGGTGTTGTGCGATTTTTTGACGGACCAGGAAACACCAGTCGGATCAGCTAGTAAATTAATAAAGCGATACATATAGATGATGTGCAAACAACTTTTCTAAATATTATAGAGTTCATATCAAATAATAAAAAACAGGAATAATAAGTAAAGAAGGTTTGTATTTCTTATACTGCATATTCCTTGGCGAAGAGAACAGAAAAGAAAAGTGAATACTCTCCCAGTAATTATGAAGCAAATCAGTGTAGAAAAAAAATCAATACAGATCGATGGAAAATAACATTTACTATTAAATTACGCATAAATAATGTTTAAGGATCATCTTCATGTTATAAATTGGGTTAATATCTAAATTTTCACTCAATTTCGAAAAACAGTTTTTATCTATTGTTCAAACAGCGTCCGGACATCAAATTTTATATAATTTGAACGAGAAGTTTTAGACTGAAAATATTCAAAATTTTGAGCAGGGTTTCAAGGTCTAATACGCTGTTAAATTTTAAATAGATGTGCAATGCTATAGTTTATAAGGTAACTTATTTCTTTCGACAACTAAAAGAACAATCAGCGCTCGTTATATACTATTCAGACAGAGACGCAACATGGGTGGTGTGGGTAATGTCACCGCACCAACTGCTAAGCGCTTCACAGTAGAGGTCTGCACGGCAAAATAAAGACAATTATTTTTAAAGGGACTAGCCGACACACACACACACACACACAAAATTAAACTGTCCAGCTATGCCAATAAAAAAATTAAGCGGGCCAACTGGGCTGATATAATAAATTTAAAAGAATCAAACTAAGATGATAAAATATGAAAAATGACGAGAATAAGTATAAATGTGCTGCACGAGCCGAAGCTATAGCTTGACAACATCAATACAGATATATAGCATGTCCAGCGAAGTAAACGACATCGGACAGTTACATCGTGTCTGATCCCAAGCTTTTTAACACTTTCCAACCTAGTTGAAAAGTGTTTATCACTTCGGTTTGTATGGCCGTATGGCCGTCTGCCATCTGGCCGTCTGGCCGTCTGGCCGTGCTCTAACTCCCGTAAATATGCTCGGATTGCCTTGCAATTTTTATATGTTATTGTCGTTATCGACAGCACGTTCCCTATTTCAACTGAAGTGTGTAGCACTTATAGTTTTTTTACAGGGACACTCAAAAGAATTCCGTTACATTACGGTCAATGGGGAAAAATCATTTGCGATTTATTTTAATGATGTTACACAATTGCAAACACATTGTAATTGATATATATTACTAAGGTGTATTACAAGAAGCTTAATATGGAATAGGGTGTGCATAGCACTTATAGTTAATTTACAGGGACAGTCAAAAGAATTCCGTTACATTACGTCTATGGAAAAAAATCATCTGCGGTTTATTTAAATAATGTTCACTATTTTAAACGCATTGAAATATATATATATACTAGCTGTTACCCGTGACTTCGTTCCCGTATCATTAAAAGAAGAATAAATGCATTAATTAAGCAAAATATTTCATTCCCGATAATTAGAAACGTAAATAATTAATTAACTCTTTATCACATTCCATTGCAGACAATACAGTATTTCTATGTTATAGAGGCCTTGACATAACTAAGTTTTATAAAAGTGAAATTTTGTGACAAATAATCACGAAAAGGAAACTGCAACCAATGAAAAAAGGCGGGCCAAATAAAATCGTGGAAATCGGCGAATTATATAAAAACACATGTCAAGTTTACCTGGTAAACCATTTTACTTTTAACGCTTTTGTGAAATGTTTTAATAGCAATCCTTCAAAGATAATGGAAATAGCATATTCTTTTTCATTACATTCAATTCTTGTGAATAGGGAGCAATTATTGTAGATATAAATGCAAGGAGCTTAAACTTGCCTCCTTGATTTAATCTATAACTGAAAAAAAATCTTTATTTCTAAATGAAAATATGTTGACAGACGATTTTTGTTCTCTAGAATAAATTGATCCATGAAGTTTGAATATGTGAAAATACGTTTTTATTTTTCAAAAGTTTTACTGCAATCAAGATTTTTTTTTCTTTCATTATCTATTCAAATTGAAAATAAATTCTTTTTTTTTTTCAGTTTTAATGAGAAAAAATATATTAATCCGTTTTATTTCTTCTTTTTTTATCCACAAAAATGGAATAATTTAGTTGCCATTTTTAGAGAAACTTCGTTAAAATTTACAAAATAATAATAATAATAATAATAATAATAAGAATATCTCGGAATTTAAATCATTTTTTTAAATTCTGAGAGTTTATGACATCCTCGGATGAATGATAACCGGTGTTAAGTAAATCGCGTTGCGTTCGACAATCTGAAAAGAGTAGTTGCGAAATACAAACAGGCGGTCAGATTTTAATATAATAGATTCGTACTTATTTTTTTTCCCTAGTAATCATGGTGTGGTTTTTGGCAAAAAATTCTCATCTGTATGTAACTGATATCCATGCTTAATAATCGGTATAGATAAAAAAAAAACATTTCAATTTTTCGTTTTAAATATGTCGTGAAACTAATTTACTTTCTATACTTACTGATTCTTGTATTATTAATGTACGGTATTAATTCCCGCTCCTTGTAAGACACATTTGAAAATTGTCATTTTATTTCACGACGCTAACGAAAAAGACAGGCTACCGCAGTGCATTCCACTTATCTTTTTTTACAGACCGCCAGAGTGACGTGATGCTCTTTTCGTACACCTGCATTGGTGGAATGGAGCATCACGTGACTCCCGCGGTCTGTTAAAAAAGATACGCGTAAAGCACCGCGGTAGCCTTTCTTTTTCGTTAGCCTCGTTATTTCAAATATGACGTCACATTTTCCTCAGAGAAATCTCTTTTTAATGCCATAATTCTTGTTAATTTTCTTTTTATGGCATTCAGGACGTAAATTTTAGCGGAAAACTCACATTTTTATGTAACCGGTACTCAAGCTAATTATTAATCAATATCGATAAAAAATAATTCAGTTTTTCATCTTAAATATTACGTCCATTATCTATCTACTTTCATTATACATTGATATTCATGCTCCTTGTATTATTACGACTATTTGAAAATACATGTTTTATTTATGACGTCATATTTGTCCAAGCCGAGGAGGATCCTTTTCATAGTTCCATGGTCCAAGCGAAATCTATTTTTAAGAATGTAATTATTGTTCATTTTTCCTTCTAATTATAACGCAGTTTTTTGACATAAAAAGATCTTTTTAATGTAACCGATATTCATACTTCTTGTATAATAACAAATACTCCCTATTTTTGTTTCAAATATCACGGAAATTCATCTTATTTTGAATTCTTTTTCATTTTCATTTTTCACGTGAAAATCGTTCAATTGAAAATTAATTGTTGAGGAAAAATTATATTCCGTGTTTTTATTTATTGGCAACGATCAAAGCCCTAGCAACGATAAATTAAAATGGTTAAATTTTATGGGAAAAATGTCCATTTATTCTCTATGAAAATAACGAAAATTGGAATTATTAAGAAAAATATTTGAATAAAATGAACAAACAATAGCCTATGTTCATCTGAGGGTTATAATCAATGTATATGCAAAGATACAGGATCATTAAATGCTCCATTTTGACGCTGGCTTCAGCCTAACATTTGCACACAATCAGATTTATAATATTATTAGGATCACTAAGGTGCATGACAAGAGGCTTACTACAGAATAGTGTGTGTATAGCAGTCATCGTTCATTTACAGGGACACACAAAATAATTCTCTACTGTCTGTTAACAGTAATTCCTGGAAGTGCGTTTTAAGTCACTGAACGCGATTTTAAATTTAACTCACTTTTTGTTTATTACGTGGTGTGTATAAAATCTGTAGATCATATACAGGGAAGCACAAAAGTTCGCAAACACATTTCCGTTTATTGACAGAAACTCCAGAAGGAGAATGTTAAACTCTGCTACGCGTTTCTTAACTGAACTAAAATTTAGCATCTTATGTAGTATATATACAAATCTATAGATCCTATACAGGGCTGAATAAAAGTATTCGGCTATTTTTCCGAATATTGTATACGTTGGAAATTCCTGAAATTATGTTTTTAAATATGTTATGCGTTTTCCAAATTGTTTACTTAGATGTTATCTTTCAGCTTATTAAACGGTATTATTTGTAAAATTATTTTGGAATCGTTGAAAAGTGTTACATAATCTATGCTTGACGCATGATTTTTTGTTCTTGTTATTTTTTCAGCAGACTCGGGCAGGTCGGTATCAGGCTTATATTTTATTCTACATACTCGGGCCGCACCGGAAATGGAACTAATTGTTCCCAGGACGTGTCGAGCAAGCAATTTGTTTTGTAAAAATAGCAATAAAGATAACGAACTTCTGTTAATTGAATCTTTGAAAATATACTTTAATAAATTATACAGAAACATCTTCAAAAATCTACTTTTTTTTTAATTATACAGCAACAAAAGTTATGATGTATAGCCATCTTTTCTCTTTTATTTTAAACTACATTTTTTTTTTTTTTCATTTCTTTATTTGAATGTAATAATATAACTGTCTATGTGATCATTAATGTTGCTATTCTGTATTCTATGGCTTGCGAACAGTAATCTAAAATATACTGCAAAAGTTTCCATGCAATATTCATTAAAAGAATCTTTGTTGTATGTTAAGAAACATCGGAAATTTTGTAGAAATTGAGTCGGGTCGGGCCAGGACTCATTTAATTTGTTTTTTGCACGGGCCAGGCTTGTTTTCACTGTTTTTAACGGGTCGGACCGTGAACTGAAAATCATAAACGGGCCGTGCAGGGCCCGTGCAGACCTCTACTTCACAGCCCTGCATCGGCGCTTTGTTCAGATACCTGTACTGATGCGTTGATGATCGATAGAAAACGAAAAAAAAAAAAAAACAATCATGTTTCTTTTTTAATGGCAAGTGCAAATTGTTAGTTTTAGAATAGTATAGAATATTTTACCTTTTCCCCTCATAAATTCTGTACCTGCTCAAACATACATGACACTGCTAAACCAATTTTAATTCTGCGCTTTTTTTCGCAAGCAATACATCTATACTTATAAAAGTATATATACGTATACGTAAATACTTATATACGTATAAATACTTATACTCGATTTTCTCATAATTAACGCCGAGCCTCAACCGTTTGTCCTAGAACAATGAAATTTGGAAGACATGTCCTTTATACAGTGTAGGCACCTACTAAGAAAGGATTTTTGAAAATTCACACCCTAAGGGGGTTAGATGGGGAGTTGAAAGTTTTAGATAATTTCGTCTTTTCGGCATATCTCAGTAGGAGTTTTAAGTAGGAGCATGAAATTCGGGATAACAATTCTGCTAAGGAATAGTTAAACATGTATTTCAGGCGATTTTAGAAATTCAACCACTAAGTGGGTTAAATGGGGGGTTTAAAATTTTCGATGATTGCACATTTTCACCATATCTCATCAGCAGTTTTAGGTAAGGGCCTGAACTTCAAGATAACAAATCTACTAAAAAATAATTAAACACATATTTCAGCGATTTTAGAAATTCAACCACTAAGAGGGTTAAATAAGGGGTTGAAAGTTTTTAGTCATTTCGCGTTTTCGCCATATCTCAGCAGCAGTTTTAGGTAGGAACAGGAAATTCAGGATAACAAATCTATTAAAAAAATAATTAAACACATATTTCAGCGATTTTAGAAATTCATCCATTAAGGGGGTTAATTGGGGGGATCAAAAGTTTTAGGTCATTTTTCCTGTTCGCCCTATCTCAGCAGCATGTTTGGTTAGGAGCTCGGAATTCGGGATAACAAATCTACAAAAAATATAGATAAACATGTATTTCAACAATTTAAGAAATGCAGCAACTAAGGGGGGTTAAATAGGAGGTCAAATATTTTAGGTCATTTTGCCATATCTCAATAGAAAATATAGGTAGAATCGTGAAACTCAGGATAACAAATCTACTAAAAAAATAGTTAAACAAGTATTTCAGCGATTTTAGAAATTCAGACACTAAGGGGGGTTAAAGGGGGGTCGAATATTATACGTCATTTTGCCATATCTCAGTAGAAGTTATAGTTAGGAGCGTTTTATTCGGGATAACAAATCTACTAAAGAATAGTTAAACATGCATTTCAGGTGATTTTAGAAATTCAACTACAAACGCGGTTAAATGAAGGGTTGAAAATTTTCGGTGATTTCACCTTTTCACCATATTTTATCAGGAGTTTTAGAAAAAAGCGTGAAATTCAGGATAACAAATTTCATTAAAAAATAGTTAAATAAGTATTTCAGTGATTTTAGAAATTCGGCCACTAAGGGTGGTAAAATAGTGGGTCGAATATTTTATGTCATTTTGCCTTTTCGCAATAGAAGTTATAGGTAGGAGCGTGAATTCCGGGATAACAAATCTACTAAAGAATAGTTAAACATGTATTTTAGGCGATTTTAGAAACTCAACTACTAAGGGGGTTAAATGGGGATCGATAATTTTCGATGATTTCACCTTTTTACCATATCTCATTAGTAGTTTTGGATAAGAGCGTGAAATTCAGGATAACAAATCTGCTATAAAAATAATTAAACACATATTTCAGCGATTTTAGAAATTCACTAAATGGGGGTCGAAAATTTTAGGTCATTTCGAATGTTCGCCATATCTTAGCAGCATTTTTAGGAGCTTGAAATGACAGATTCAGTATGACAAATCTACTAAAAAATAGTTAAACATGTATTTCCGCGATTTTAGAAATTCAACCACTAAAGGGGGTTAAATTGGGGTCGAATTTCTTATGTCATTTTTCCATATCTCAGTAATAGGAAGGGGCGTGAAATTTAGGATAATGTACTAAAAAATAGTTAAATATGTATTTCAGCAATTTTAGATAATAATCCATCAAGGGGTGTCGAGAGTTTTAGGTAATTGTGCAATATCTCAGCAGCAGTTTTAAGTAAGAATGTAAAACTTCGCTTTACAAATCTACAAAAAAAAGTAGTTAATCACGTATTTCAGCGATTTTAGAGCTAGCGAGTTTGTGGGCAACATCGGCTGTGAACCAGATTGCCGAAGATTGGACGAAAAAGAGAACTATTGCTGATTTTTTACTATATATTTTGTGTAACATTTTTTTCATGGAATATATTTTTTAATTTCCCATTATATATATATATATATTTTTTTTTTTTTCAATTTTCGTCGATTTTAAAATTTTCGATTTTTTTAGATATTCGATATCTTTAGATTTTAAAATTTTAAACAAAATATTACACTTACACCTTTTTTTTCAAAATACATTTTTTGAAAGTAAAAAATTGCGATTTAAATACTGATTGCCATATTTATGGGCTAGGGTATGCATAAGGAGGCCTTATGGTGATTACCGTATAGTCAGATTACAAGCGTGCAACCGAATGGATCCTGTTAAAATTATTTCATTTTAATGATTTATGCACGCAAATTAACTGGTCCACGTTATAGTGATCGCTGCATTAACGATGTATGGCTGAGAAATACACAGGGCCCCATTATTTTGATCCCCTTATTAATAATTTATGGGCGTGACAGCACCCATTTACAATGATCGCCATTTATCTTAGGCAATCCCATTTTTATTTATTTCATCTGTAAGCTCTCCGCTCATCTTAGATAAATACGCACAGGGCCAATAGTATTTTGTCAGAGGGATTATGGAAAAAATATTATTAATGTCACAAAGTATTTATTTACGTGCTTATATACATATATAATTTAGTTATTTTCGTATAGCTTAAAATAAAGTATTTAAATTTCTCTGTTTGCATGTAAAATGCAATTTCTGGGCCCCAAGGGAAGTCAAGGCAATACGCTGCAGAATGTATTTGGGCCCACTCAGAAGTGACCGGCTAGTATATATATATATATACATATATATATATGTATAATCTATGCATACAGGACTTTATTGGAACTACAACTTTTTCCTCATTAAAAACACTGAATGATCATTTACTTTGCCTGTATAGAATGGAGGTATAAGAAAAAAACTAAACTAAAAGAAAAAAAAACCTCGAGTGCGTCAACTTAATTTTCTGAACACTGGTGTATGTGTCTAGAAAGTAAAAAAATGTATATGTTATATATGTATATAAATTTCTTAAACAATGGAATTGATTGGATTCGAACGCTGAACTTCCATTTTGAAATCGGAGACGTTATCTCTTGGGCTACTAATGCTCGTTTGCATTGCCGCACTATTTATGACTTATACTCTGTCACATTTCCTTGGTGATTTTCCATGTAGAATCGGCTGCAAAATGTTTTGAAGATTGTTTAAAAATGGATTAAATACCTAATCCTTCAGCCAATTTGTACGAAATTTTATACAGATCTATGCAGAATCTATACAGATATAACGTATTCGCCAAATGGCAGGTCAATTGGAAGTACAGTTTGAAGAGTTGGAGTTGTTTGACAGCCTAAGAGGGGCTAATCAGACGAGGAACCAAAGTCTGTAGAGCATAGATGTCCTTCCGGGAACATTTTATCGAGGTTTTAAAAAATAGAATATTAAACCGGTGCTGAACCCGCCGGTAAATGCGACAAGAAGTTTGGTGAGATATAAGTAAGTGGAAAAAATAATAATAACAGACTATGGTCATAATAATAAGACTATTGCCTATTGAATTACGACATGAAAATGCATTTTGTCGTGTTGAAAAGTATTTTACATTGCGAAAATTATATTTTTCGAAAACGAAATCACCACAAATTAATCAAAAATATTTCGAACTAGAAGAAAGTATAAAGGGGAATCCAAATTAAAAATTTCAGATTTTGTTCCAACATCATTTTTCAGTTTGTTTTACTACTAAATTGTATCTCTTCTGGAAACTTCGATGCAGTAAAATTGCAAAATCCAAAATAGAAAACTCATGCATCGACAATAAAACTTTGACTCAACACTTCAACACCATTTATAAGGTAGCTGTGATAATTTACCGAAATAGACAGAAAAGTGGTAGAAAATAATGCCATCATGTAATACATAATAGGATCATTATTCGTTGTCCAAAACGATTTTGAAAATAACTGATGGTAATGCCGAAAATCCAAATTCGGGTCCAACTTCAAAATTATTTAGGTTAAGTCATTTATTTTTAGTATGATATATTTTAGAATCGAATAAACCGATACAATAAATTTGTAATCATATAGATAATTCAAAATATTATCAAAGAAACAAAATAATATTGCAATCTGAAAACGGCAACATATTTAAAAATTTGAAATGTACTGAAACTATAAAGGGGTTGCTTGTACAGTTTGCCTTTGATAAGAATTATTTCTTAAGTGTCAAGTACCTCTCAATTATCAGCAAAGTTTTAAAGCTAATTATATTAAACGTTATTCGATCCACTTCTGCAAAAATTTACAGGAATATTTAAATATCCCTTCTATTTTGCAGTTTCCTGTTCGGGAAATGAAATAACTTATTTAATTTATATTAATTTTAAGTGAAAAATAGATGCATATATTTTCAGGTGCGCGCAGAATGACAATCAGAGAACTGGACCACATGAGATAATTTTTCTTTAATACTTAAATAAATAATGTTTAAATAGAATTACTTCCTATCGAAAACAAACGTGTATTACACAGTTTTTCTTAGTATTTACCTATTTTATAAGACATTAAAATATTTTTCTATATGAAAACTATGTAGACGTCATTTAAAATACCCAACTTCCTTCCAGATTGGAGAAATCAGTCTGTTGATGTTTAAAATCTATATCCGTTCTTAAAATGTTCGTAGAAATTGTAAAGATGTTAAAAAAATATTTTCGCCACCTTCTATCTGGGGCATCATCAGTTTCTGACCAGTTAAGCTTTTTTAAAATCATGTAACTTTGATATAATTTAATTGCAGAAGTAGCTAAATAGATTTGTTATTTTGTCAAGAAGATTAAGTAAGAGTGTTAGCCCCCACTGTGCTAACTTTGGTGACAATTTAACACGAGTTTTTCGTACATATGTCCACGTGTAAGTATTTCAGTACGTAAATTATGTACGATAATGGAAAGGACAATCATTTTACCAACATCGTGGTTCCTCATTTTACCTATTACAATACTTTTCCTATATATCCACTATGAATTATTATGTAACAGGATGACGTCATACCTTACGTTTGAGTGACATTTCCGCTTTTTTAGACTTCTATTATAATATATATTGCATGTATCTAAATAACAATGAATATGTTACCTGACATAAATTGATCTGTTTTTCACAGTTAAAAATTATGAATTCTGTAGAGGAAAAAAAGAGAATAAATAGAATATTACAAATGTAAAGTTAGAAAAGATACAATAATATATGCTTCAAAAACAGCATTTCTTTTACCTTTTTTCTTATGAGGTATTGATTTTGAAATAATTTAAAATTCTGGAAGCCTGAGAGAGATTAAAACAGATCAAATACAACGGATTAAAACGGCAGGTCATTCATGTGCATTCTAATGCGGAAGTGTTAATATCCTGGTAAATATGAATATCTTGAGTGGAAGTGTTAAACGTATACAAAGCATTGTCAATGAAATTGGGTGATTTTGCAAAAATAAAAGAGAAACGGACGAATCCTTATAAGTATCGTATTGTGAGACCGAAAATGCATACTTCAAGGAGAAAAACGGGCGCTTGAAAATATTGATTTTGGAAAGATAGGAGGATAAAAGTTTCGCTTTATCTGATGCAACATATTAAACTATTAAAGAAAAGCACTTAAAATATTTGAAAATGATTGTTTTATGTTGTTGTCCAGAGGATCTGGGTTCAACCGTGACTTTTTTTATTTGTAGTTATTTGGAATATATACAGACGGCTGCGTGTCCCAGTCTCTTTAACGAAAAAGACATAGCATCACCAAACAGTGTCATGCGGGAAAGAAAACTTGTTGCAAATATTAATTGAATAATCTTATATATTTACCATGTTTTCTACTCGTCTTTAACAAATAACAAATCGCAGTGGGAATGTCATTTGTGAAAAGTTTACATTAAATACATATCCACCAGGGTGGAGTGAAAAAAATAAAGTTTACAATTTAAAATTTAATAGTTATTAGAATTTGTCTTTTCACTTACTATTTAACAGAAAAAAACTTCAGGTCAATTCATTAATGTTTTGAGCCCTAGACCAGGCCCTGAAATTACGAAAATAGCCAGCAAATTGTGACGTATCTTGAAAAATAAAGTTCATAATTTGAAATACAATAGTCATCAAAATTTGCTTTCTCACTTCCTATTTAACGGAAAACTATTTCAGGTCAATCGATTAATGTCTTGAGCCCTCTACCAGGCCCTGAAATTACGATGACTATTGTATTTCGAAATTGTGAAATTTCTTTTTAGATGATATGTCACAATTTTCGTGATTTAGGGCCTAGTAGAGGGCTCAAGACATTTAGTCGATTGACCTGAAATTTTTTTTCAGTTGAATAGTAAGTGAATACGCAAATTTTAACCACTATTATATTTCGAAATTGTAAACTTTACTTTTTTCCCTCTACCTTAATATCCACGTTTGGAAATTATGCAGTACAAAAAAAAAAAAAAAAAAATCCAACAAACAACTAATCTTCTACACTTTTTTTTATTAAAAAAAAAGTGAAGAAATAGAGTATTTAGGATTTAAAAGATTGATCGTGTTACATACATGGGGTCACTAAACACTGTTAAAAAAGACAAATCTCTATAATAAAACCGTAAGTCATGTGACTGTCATCAACAGTTCCGGGATGCCCGCATCGCTTTTTCATATGCCAGGCGGCCATTTTTATACAAAATTATTTTTCGAATAAAACTGCATAAAAGTTACATTTTTAGAAAGATCGTTCAAAATAAATTAATATTTGAGAGATGACTTACGTTCAATTATGTATGTATTCTGCAATAACTTCAGTTGAAATTAGCTTCGCAGTTCAAATCCTCTATCCATGAAAGTAAACAAACAACAAAAAAAAAAGATTCATTCGTCGTGAAAGTTTAAAATATTAAACCATTAAACCATGGAGATAATCGTTCGTAAAGTAAGTTTTCCGTGAATGATTTTTTGGAGCGCTGCCTGGCGTCAAAAAAATAATTCGCACCAGGACCTGTGAGACAATTAAAGTTTACCATAATTCCGTTTGATGAAGTGCTTATACAACTCAACTTCCTTCCGAATCTTTTCTTGACGTAAGTTGAATGTAAACAAATACAACTCATGTAATAATATTTAATGAATCAAATTTTGAAATGATCAGTTAATTTGGTATTTATGTATTATACGTGGCAGGAAGAGATATCACCGACAATGATTGTTAATCGCCAACCATATTTACCATTGTTAATGACTAATCGCGTGCAAGACAGTAATTTAATATACATTTATGAAATACATAATATTATTAAGTACTTTTATGTTATTTGGGCGCAAATCTCGCCAATAGCATTTTTAAAATCGCCAATAGTAGCTTTTGTTTTTCGCGTGTGCAAATTAGAAACGATACTTTATTTTGAAATCAAATGTTTTGATTTATGATATTATTTCTTATTTTTCTATTTTCTATTTTAAACTAAAAGTGTGAACGGCATGTATTTTAAATTCTAACAGATGTCGCAGACGCACCGGGGTTGGCACGATTTTTGTTTTGCGCCATTTTGGCGAGAAAACCCCATTTTCAGGTACCTGTTAGAGATTGCTAAAACAGCCTGATTCTTTTATTTTATTATCAAATAGTTTATTCTATATTAAAAAAACACAAAATTTTATTATAAAACACACACAGAGGTTAATTTATTCAACCAATAATTATATCGCCAAAATGATATCCAGTGCGTCTGCGACAACTGTACCCAAAAGGACCCATCATTAAAAATGGTAAATAATATAAAATCAAAGTAAAATAATACAAAAAATAATTTAGTATACATTTATAAAACGCATAAAATCAAACTGATGGCGTTTAGCTTAGGTATTTACGATGGCAGTTTTATTGACGGTATTTTATATCCGCCGGAATGTATATGAGATATATATTCTAATCACATACTATAGATCACAGACCTATGAATATAATATACATATCTATATCTACTATATCAATAAAAAGTCTTCAATTGTCTTTTATATTTCTACTACATAATATTAACTATAGAGTTACAATATACAGAGAAAAAACGGGTTGCTGTAATTAGAATTATAGGCGCGAATGTTGGCGGGGCGGATTTATCTGTTACGGATCTTAATAGTCAGTAGACATTAAGCAGAAATGCCAAAGTAAGTGAATTACGCAATTATGAAAACCCCTGAACGAAATCAAGAAAGGGGAGCAGAGAAAAACAAAGTCGAACAGAGATCGGCATCTAGGAGGAAATTCGTGAATATTTTTAATCAGATTGTACGCCACGGGTCAAAAGTGCTGACAGCAAATATGGTTCAAAGGGAATGTGATTATCAAAACTGCCTTCCAAAAGTTCAATGTTTCACTAAACCATACTCGAAAATTACGTGTAATAATATGCAGCCCGATTATGGCACATTATTCAACCCGTTTTAGATGAGAATAATGATAGATTTTCTAATCTTCCGTAATCGAGTCTACAGCCAAACTGTGCGAGAAACAAAAAAATATTAGCAACAATATGGTTCAGTGTAAATGTGGATATTATGAAAGACTTTCACAAAATAGACTTTAATGCATCAAATCGTATTAACTAAAATACGCCAATTGGCAAGGACCCAATTACGGAAAATTACTTAATATGTTTAAGAATCTCCGCATTTGCGAACATATAGAAACTGATATGCAAACGGACATGAAGCATAAATGCTTAAGTGGGTTAAGCGATTTTTGTCAATAAAGATGAAATATGTAACAACAAAAAATATACGAAATGATACCATGATTGCAAAAGTTCTTAATTTTTCTATTGTGTTACAGTGCTTAACATACATTTAAGGGAGACCAGACTGGTCGCCAGTGGCGGCTAGTGTTTCTTAATATAATATAACCACAAAATAAAATATACAATAATCTCTTCCGTGTTACTCACTATTTCGAAAATCATTTTTTATCTTTAGAAACACCGAAACAAGTATATTTTCAAAATTTAAAGAAGCATTTATAAAAACAAAGTTTTTTTTACTGTCACAGATTTTCGGAAACGTTTCCGAGTAGTTTTTACAGCGTTTTGATAATCAGTTTTTTCGGATGCTATAAATTCTCAAGTATGCATTTTTATGTTCAACAAACATGTTTTAGAGACAAACGTGATAAATCAACAGCATTAACATCAACAATAAAATGAATATTATTTTTTTACTCTTGCACGCATAAATTCAGTTACGCAGCCGAAAATGTTTAACTGAGAATGGATAGCAAACTAAATAAAAAGAAAAGTGCCCAGTTAAACTGATGGCATTGTGCTCACAGGCTTTTCACACTAATTGTATATTATACTCTTATTTCAAAGAATAATGCCCCTCGAAAAATAAAGAAATCGACAATAAATTAAGGGGGGATTAGCCCCCCGTTCCCCTTTTTATATTTGAACCCCAAAAATGAACCCCAAATGAACTTCAATGAACCCCAAATTTAATTAGGGAAGCGCCGTATCACAATGAACCTATAAACAAAATTTGAAGCAAAACGGATATTTCTATCAAGAGTTATCGCGTTACGTACATACATACATACAGATCCGACGGCACATTATTTCTCAGCTTTGAGAGTCTGTGAGCTGAAAACGATATTCCGTTTAGAGGAAACTGATTAATATACTATAAAAACTGCTCGGAAATGTTTCCGAAAATCAGTGACAGCAAAAGAAACTTTGTTTTTATAAACACGTCTTTAAATCTCGAAAATATATTTATTTAATATTAATCAGTTTATAATCAATAATTCATTTTTACAAATCAATTTGAGAAATAAATTTAGAAATCCTAAAAATATATTTTAAATAATGCTTCATCTTTTCTTTCATGTTCTCCCTAACAAATAATAATAATAATAATAATAACAATAATAATAAATTCACTTGCCAGCGCTTTCTACAAAGCGTAAAAAAAGCAGGACAATTTTCATAATCAAATTCGGTGCCGACACCAAATTAATGCATTGTAATGGAAATATTTTGTAAAAACATGGATTGCAGAAAAAAATATATATACCTGATTTTTAAGTTGAACATTAAATGCTTATAACAGTGTATTAAAAAAAAAAAAAAAAAAAAAAAAAGGCTATTTTTACTTTTATGTGTAATTTTATCTGAAGTGATTTTGTTTAATAATATCTCTTAAGAGCCTACGCAACACTCAAGCTAATGTTAAGTGTATGGGAAGGTTCTTGCGCGATTTCTCGCTCCCATTTTAATATTTTTAAATGATTTTTTTTGCATAGGATAGCTGAGTTCGATCTCTAACGTTGTTAGTTTTTACTTTTTGATTTTGGTTATAGTTTTTTTATAAGCGGGCATTTTCAATTTTGGAACCGGATGGAACCGGTTCTGAAAGTGAAAGTACCCTTATATAAAATATCTGGAACCAAAATCGAAAAAGTAAAAACTAACAACGTTAGAGTTCGACTTTAGCTATCCTATGCAAAAAAAAAAAAATAAAAATAAAAATATAAAAATGTGAGCAAGAAATCGCGCAAGAACCTTCCCATAGATTTAACATTAGCTTGGGCGTTTTTTCGCATGACTGGTGTAGGTTCTTAAGGTGGTTCTGAAATGACCTGCTCAACAACGCAAAACTTTCTAACACTTTTTCTGACTCATTTTTATACGCAAAGGCATAAAATTGGCAGGTCTGACTGTTGAAGCGATTTGGAATCGAAATGAGTTTCCATTTTTTAATCAATAAAATATTTATCGAGTTATGAGCGATTTGTGTCACGTGACGACACATTTCCCCCTTCTCTCGCACTGCCGGATCGGGAATTCGGTTTAAAACGCCGACGTTGACAGTATTTTCTGAAAGATCTTCTGCCTTTACCAAAAAAAAAATGAAAAACGTCTTCCCAATGTATAATGTTTGAATAAGAACACCTATCAATTTCATGCGTTTCCGAACAAAAATGAATTAAGAAATGTGTCAGATAGTATTCCTTTTGGATTTGAGAACAGTCTTAAACACTACTATTATTATTTTTTTTTTTTATGCAGCTTATGTCTTAATAACCTCACCGGAGTAATTCTCTCACAGATTGTTAAAAATATTGATTCTTTATTTTCTCTCTTTTGTTCTGGTGAGAAAAATATTAACTTTTCCTTGGAGACAAATCGGAACAGTTCTCAATAATTCACTACTCAATTGTTTTGACACTAATCTCGCAGATATTTGTAATAAATTTCCAGATATATCAGTAACTATAAATAGCTGTAAATATCTCTCTTCCTCTCATAATATGCACTGCAGTAAATGAGACGAAAGGTTTCTTTTCTTTTTCTCATCGTTTTCAGACAATACGATATAAGATCCTTTTGTATGTCTAATGGATTCTACATAAATTCGCACGCGAATTTGCATGCTTTGAAAACGATCTTTCGTGATGGCGATTTGCTCCAACGAATTATTTTTTTCCAAATCAAATTATTTCAAATGTTGTTATAAATTGGGACATTGATCGGTATCTGGGTCTGATAGAATGAATATTTTGACAGCTTATTGATTGTCTATTGGAAGGTTATTAATTTACGGTTAGATAGATAAATTAATTACATCTGCATTTTATTAAAGACAAAACTGTTTGTTAAATAAAGTAAGAAAAAATCAAATCACAGACTAAAGCAAATGAAGTAACTGAAGTTGTAGTCAGAAGATGATGGCTGTTGTTTGTTTACATCGGATCAACAAGGCCTGATTTTACCGGGATAAATTTCCACCACTAAATTTGAATGGGAATTTACGCTTCATTTAAAAGCCGTATTCGTATAAAATTTCTACCGTAAATAAGGCAAAAATGTCTATTATTTTTACTCGTGGAACTTTGCCTCGGCATACAGTGGGACGTTTTGACGGACTAAATTAGATGCGTTAAAGTTTAATTAAGTGTTGCTGATTTTTCGAATGTATCGCTAATAAAATACTCAAACAGTAATAATTATTTGGTTTATTTATTTGTTTATATTATTATTATTTATATTATTATTATTATTATTATTATTATTATTATTATTATTATTTATATTATTATTATTATTATTATTTATATTATTTTAATTATTTTAATTTATATTATTATTTTATTATTTTAATTATTTTAATTCTTTTTATTTATATTATTATTTATTTATATTATAATACTGTATTGTTATTGAAACTATACATGTATTCAAAGTTGCAGCTCAATCGGATAATTAGAAGTGGTTTAAAATGGACTTTCAAGATTTGAACTAAACATACATACGTACTCTTCAAGTTAATATAACTTAATGATTTGCAAATTTTTCAGGAGTATATTTTAAGTTTTCGATACTTTAATAATGGCACTTTGATTTTAAAAAATGCTTATAGCTTAATAAGGCTTAATACTGTGTTAAAGGTCAAGATAAAGTTTGTAAACAACATAGCGCTTATTTTCAAACAATAATAGGTTAAATCTTGTGACAAACATCTGACATATGTCCAGTAAACTCGTGCTTAAAAAAAAAAACCAGAATAGTTACGACGTGCTTTTGAACTTACAGAAAATTACTGCAAATGTTTGAAACTCCCTCAAACCAACTGCCTTCTTTACGGTCGTAGTTAATCCACAACTTGGATTTTTTCGGCAAAACTCGTACGGATCTCGACAAAAGAAGCATTCAGCTACCAGTATACACGGTCTTGTTAAGTTCTGAGATAATAGGAAAAATGAATTTTGTCCACCTAGACTAGATCATTAAAACGTGCCATTGTGCGGTGGTATTATAATCTCTGTCATTGACTACACTAAAAAATGACCGATGTTTCTTATTTTATGAAAATGTACTATAACCACGAACGAACGAAAATATAATCTAATCTTCTGAGTAATCCGAAATTCCGAATAGCGTGTTCCATAGTCTTTTGAATCCCCAGAAACCAATACATTTCCAAAATTTAAAGAGTTATTTATAAAAACGAAGTATTTTTCGCTGCCCATATTCTTCAGAAACGTTTCCGAAGGGGTTTTATAGTGTATTAATTAGTGTCATCAGCCTGGAATACCTGTTTTTTGAATGTTGTCAGTTCTCAAGTAAACACTTTCATGCTCAAAAAATATGTTTTACAGACAAGGGATGACCACCTCAGGAAACCCGGCTTAAGCCTTAGAGTTTATGCAAAAATTAACAGCGTTAAAAATAACATTAAAATTAAGATTATTTCTTTACTCTTTCATGTATAAATTAACTTATGCGGCTGAAAACGTTTACTTGAGAATTGATGACACTCGAAAAACAAGTATTCCAGGCTGAAAACACTAATTAATACGCTATAAAAGCCCTTCGGAAGCGTTTCTGAAAAATACGGGCAGCGAAAAATACTTTGTTTTTATAAATAATTCTTTAAATTTTGGAAATGTATTGGTTTCTGGGGATTCAAAAGACAATGGAACACGCTATTTGGAATTTCGGATAACTCAGAAGATTATATTATATTTTCGTTCGTGGTTATAGTATATTTTCATAAAATAAGAAACATTGGTCATTTTTTACAGTGTAGTGTCTCCAGGCTGACATCACGTGACCATTCATGCCTTCAGATCACAGATTTGCCCATTTATTTTAATGTTTTGTTGCTGGACGGTTGTGTGTTTGGTGGTTGAATGGTTAGGGCTATGCATTTCAGTCTAGACAGTATGAGTTCGAATCCCACGTTTTCTTTTAATTCCCAATTTTTTTTATTTAAAAACGTTTTATGAGTTAAAATATTTTATTTCAGGTTTTAATTTTAACTTTTTTATTTATAAATATTTTATCGGTGACATATTCTATTTCTGTTTATTTTGAACCTTTTTTATTTACAAATCAGTTGCTTTATATTTTTCATAATAAATAGAATATTTTTAATAAAAGTAAATTTTGATGTTAATAACAATTAAATATTTATTTATATATTTTTAAAATAAAATACTTACTTAAATATTCTATTTTTCAGAATTATTTTTCAACTTTTTGATTTTAAAATGTTATGCAAGGAATATTTTCATAAAAGTTAATTTTCATAATTAATAACAATTATAGATTTATTTCTGTTAATTAAATAAAATACTTATTTAAATACGATAAAATGTGCTTAAAATTTTACATTAAAGCGCCTTTTAATATTTAAAGTTTCATTTCAGTTCAATATTGTCAAATGAGTTTTTTTTCTAAGAAAAGCATATTTAAACAGGGAAAGATGTAAAAGGGCAGGAATCTAAGTATGGTCACGTGATGTCTGCCGCAAGACACTTGATTTTCATTGACATTGACAGGAGTATTGTTTATGTAGTCACAATATGACAGAGCCGCAGGGCCTGCCTACCAACAGGGCACATTTTAGTAAAAACGAATAGATATTTTTGCCTTTATTATGCGCAGAAATTTTGTATGAATGAGGCGTTTAAACAATGAGAAAATATATATTCAAATTTACTGGTGGAAGTTTGCCACGGCAGTAATGCGCCAATGCGGAACCGATTAGAGTTGAAGCTGCGCCATTTTGATGATATGTCGAATCCTCTTTATTCATAGCTCCATGGCTCCAAGAACAGACGAAAAAGCTAGACTATACTGGCACCTAGCGATATGGAGAAATGAGTAGGAATGCTGGGATCAATGAATATGCACAAACTAACCAATATGACGAGTAAATATTTTAGAAAGCATTGGTGAGAAAATTAATATCTGGCGGGAAAATATTATCCCAAAGAACTATAAAGCAGTAAAGGGCTGTTTATGTAAACCTGGCTGGTGTCAATAAGGCCCCAAACACACACAGTTTACAAATTAAATGTCTATTATATATATTTTTCAGATTTTAAACCATCTTATTCTGTCGAAAAAGTCATCGTACATTGAAAAAAATATATTCACAATCAACGAATATATTTTATTATTAGATTTTAGTACAATATACATAGTACATCGTGAAACAAATTACAAAATGCATGCGCATATTAATTTACATGAGTTAATAATATACGTGCTCAGATACTTAAGAAGATATATGACGATTCATCAGTTGTCTGTTATTCATCGTTCATTAAATCACATAATTTGTTATTCATGTTAAAACGATTTTTTTTGTGATGTAGTCCAAGCCATGAGGGGAGAAAAATGATCCCTTACATAACCATGTAAGCGAAATTATCTTAAAGGATCCATCCTGCAAAAAATTCTGCTCGTAAAATTTTAGCTTTTTCTAGCATCAGTGAACGCACATTTGAAGGGATTCGTCAGCTTCCCCGCTTTCGTACAATTCTCCATATCATTGAACATTTATACTAGGAAATAAAAAGCTAAAAAAAAAAACTTCTTAAGGCTTCTGGTAGAAAGGTGCCGTAGATTAATCTCTTAAACAGTTGATGACGAACAGTTGTACGGATTCGTTTCAATGACGGTTTTCAATCAATGAGAGACATGTTGGTCATCGCCCAAACAGTTACAAGGGCGGGTATTGGAAAGTACGATGAGAATAAATGTCTAAAAATGTAAAGGTAAAATTAAAATAAATAAAATATCGATATATTTTTTGTTTCAAATTCAGAATAGCGTTTAAAGGAAAAAAAACGAAAACTAAAAATCATGCGTCAAGCATAGATTATGTAACACTTCCCAATACTTTAAAAATACTTTTACAAATCTTTACTGTTTAATAAAACGAAAGATGATGTCTATGTAATCAATTTAGAAAACGCATAACACATTTAAAAACACAATTTCAGGAATCACCGACATTATTCTGGAAAAATATCTGAATTATTTTGTGCAACCCTGTATATGAGCTATAGATTTGTAATGCTAAATGTTAGATCTGTTAGAAGACGCATACCACAGTTTAAAATTCACCTTCTGGAATTTCCATCAATCAACGGAAATTTACTACAGATCTTCTGTGCTGTCCTGTATATGATCTAGAAAATTTTTACACACTAAATAAAAAGCAAAGAATTAGTTAAATTTAAAAACTCACTGAAAACGCACTTTCAGCAATTTTTGTTAACAGACAGCACTTTAAACGAATTCTTTTGTGTGACCCTGTAAATGAAAGATGAATGCTATACATACAATATTGTAGAGTAAGCCTCTTGTTATGCACCTAAATCATATGTATCAATTTCAATATGTTTCAAATAGTGAAACATTATTAAAATAAACCATAAACGATTTTTCCCAATAGTCCGTAATGTAACGGAATTATTTTAGGTGTCCCTGTAAAGGAACTGTATGTGCTGTACACACACTATTCTATAGTAAGCCTCTTGTGCACCTCAGTGATAGATATCAATTTCGATATGTTTGAAATAGTGTAACATCATTAATATAAACCGCAAATGATTTTCTCCATAGCCCGTATTGTAACGGAATTCTTTTGAGTGTCCTTGTAAATGCTACACTCTTCATGTTCAATACCAAACGTGCCATAGTAACTTCAATAATCTATATCAATTGCATGACAATCCGAGTATTTTCACCTTAGTTAGAGCACGGACACAGACAGACAGACAGACCGAATTCATAAACATTTTTCAACTGTGTTGGAAAGTGTTAAAAAGGCTTAATTCGATATTACTTTTATATTCAACGTAAAATGAAATTTTTTAACACTTTCCAACATAGTTGAAAAGTGTTTATGAATTCGGTTTATCTGTCTGTCTCTCCGTCTGTGTGCCGTCTGTTCGTGCTCTAACTCTCGTAAATACTATACTTGGATTGCCGTGCAATTAATATATGTTATTGCGGTATACTATGGCGTGTTCGGTATGAAAAATGAAGTATGTAACACTTATAGTCTGTATGGATATGTTGATGGCTGGGGTACGGAAAGATACAGACAATTTTGATTTTGTGATCGATAGTATGTCCTGGATGCGCGGCTGGATATGCATCAAACTAAAAATGACAGTAACAAATATGAATGTCCGCTAAAACTCCAAGAAATCCGTTTCCTGAAAATAAGTCAGTAGAAATGCAAACTACAACAGTTAAGAGTCTATGGATACTTGCAAGTTTTTAAAGTTTATTTGGACTTGACTGTGATAGTAAAGTTGAAAGGTGGTCTTTTGACATCGAAAGAACTACGACTTCTTTTTGCAGAGGTTAAGTGAAGTCTGATTGACTTTTTGGGGTGCACATGTGAGCCAAGAGTCATACCAATATCACCGGATTACACGTGCATCAATTTAATCGCCATTCGGAATTTTAAGACCGTTTAGTAGATAGCAATATTAATTTTGCGTGGGAGTTAGAAAGCATTCGTGCCATACTAGGCACGTTATCAAAATAGTGGTTTTAAAGGAGTAATCCTGCGGCGTGTTTTGAGAAAGCGGAACATGTAATTTTAGGGTGTGAATAGTTTTTAATGAGAAATGCGAAACAAGCAGCTGAAAAGTATGTATAGATTTGCATTCCAGATACAACAGACAATTGAAAATTGACAGAAAAGGCACCGCGATGTAAAACATCTGTAATCTTTAATAGATTCACGGAGCGGATATTGCACTTAAAAGAATACCAGAGTATCAATGTATATGTGAAGTAACCGTCGTCGCATTTTAATTTATAAGGGAAATAACTTTTATGCGGTTAAAGAAAAACTGCAGAATAAATAAAAGATTACGTGTACGTGATTAAATAGCATCTATCATGGGATAGTTATGACTTTAGAATGAAAAGAATTTAAATAAAGATATAATTTAACTTTTAGAAAATATTAAGAAATTATAAATTTTGAATAAAATGACAAATATATAAGATATCTACATAATACTCTGTGTACAGGAGCACTCAAAAGAATGCCGTTACATTATGGTATATGGGGAAAAATCCTTTGCAGTGCATTTTAGTGATGATACACTATTTCAAATATATTGAAATTTATATACATCGATGAAGTGCACTACAAGATGTTTACTATTGAATATGATACATGTAGCACTTTTAATTAGTTTACAGGGAAACGCAAAATAATTCCCTTATATTATGGTGTATGGAGAAAAGTCGTTTGCGGTGTATTTTAATCATGTTATATTCTTACCAATATAATGAAATTGATATCAATTTGTGAGGTGCACTAAAACATGCTTTCTGTAGAACATGAAGCGTAAAGCATTTCTCATTCATTTACAGGTTCACACAAAAGTATTCGGTTACATAATGGTTTACGGAGAAAAACTCTTTGCAGAGTATTTTAATTACGTTACACTATTATAATGAAATTGATATACATTACTGAAGTTTACTACAAGATACCTGTTGTAATGCACATAATACCTGTATTATGTGCATAGCATTTATTGTTCATTTACAGGGACACACAAAAGATTGCGGATGTAGTACTGTATCCGAAATAGTGTCTGTAAGCGATAAGTGTTGGAAGTGCGCTTTCAGTTAGGTATGCGTTTAGCTGAATTTTGCATACTATGTGGTAAGTATAAATGCTATAGATCATATACTTGGCTACACAAAAGAATTCGTAAGCATTACTATGTATCAGAGTAAATTGCTTAAGGTTTTTTTTTTTTAAATTGAGTTATGCATTTTGAACGTGATATATATTTAGTACACTAAGAGATGTTTGTTGAAAATAAATAAAATCATATACAGGGCCATGCAAAGAACTGGATACATGGACGCTTATGTATATTAAATTCTGGAAGAATGATTTTAGTAGTTTACAGCGTGTTTCTGACTGAATTAAACTTTAGCTGAATATGTGGCGTGTAATTTTAAAAATCTTAATGGTCTTCTCCCCGAAACCGTTTCCGAAAATAAAAGTACCTTCGTAAAAACAAAAAAAAAAAAGCCGCAAAGAAAATCGAAAAAGTAATCAACGGCGGAAATAGTTAGAGATTGATCTCAGGTATCCAATGCAAAAAAATCGGTTAAAATATTTAAATGCAAACGAGATATTAGAAAAATAATGCCCCATAAGATTAACATTAGCGAGCGTGTGTTTTCGTGCGAGAGGAGAGGACCCTTAATGTAATATACAGGGCTGTATAAAATAATTCAAATATGTTTCCGTCTATTGGTAGAAACTGCTGAAGGTGAATTTTCAACTGTGTTATGTGTTTTCCTTCTAAACTTAATTGTAACTTACTATATAGCGTATATATACAAACCTATAGATTATATACAGGGCTGCACAAAAGAATTAGAGTACTTTTACGACTATGGCCTGTAATTGCTTAAATCTGGTTTTCAAATGTGTTTTGCGTTTTCTAAAATGTTTACTTATGTATCTTATTCACCTTATTAAACAGCGAAGGTTTGTTAAAGTATTCTGGCAGTATTCTAAAGTGTATTTCATTTTTGTTGACAGATTTAATTTTAGCGTCAAAGTGTCGTATCTTGTGATTAATCTGTTTTTACACTCTTTTATTTAATTCAACCAGGTTTTAACACTTTCCATCATAGTTGAAAAGTGTTTATAAATTCGGTTTGTCTGTTTGTCTGCAGGCTGTCTGCCGTCTGTTTGTCTGTCTATTCGTGCTTTAACTCGCGTAAATATACTCGTATTGTGATGCAATTGATATAGGTTATGGATGTTTACTATGGCGTGTTCGGTATTGAAAATGAAGTATGTAACACTTATAGTTCCTTTACAGGGACACTCAAAAGAATTCCGTTACATTACAGTCTATGGGGAAAAACCATTTGCGGTTTATTTTAATGAATGTACATTATTTCAAACATATTTAAATCGATATATGTAACTGAGATGCACTACAGGAGGCTTACTAAAGAAATTGGTGTGCATAGCACTCATAGTTCTTTGCAGTAACACTGAAAAGAATTCCGTTACATTACGATATAAGGGGACAATCGTTTGTGGTTTATTTTAATAACTAGGGTAAATGCCCGTCCTAGGACGGTGGGTAGAAATTATGGTTTTCATTTAAATTTGAAATAATTGATAAAAAGATTCAGATACTATTCATCGACAATAAGGAGAACTGATCTCGAACGTTAAGTTCAGCGCCTGACTAATGCATGGGCCTCTGGGGTTTAAACAACAAATTTGTAATTTGATGTAAATAAGATGAAAACACAGCGAAGAAATTACAGATCTAAGTAAAAGGAAACAAATGTAGATTTAATGTAACATCAGTACAAATAGACTTTATTGACTTTTACTGTTAGAAATACAAAAATATTCATGTAATAATCTTATTTATGTTCTAAGAAACACACTATTAACATTCACAATACTTCTGGATAAATCATATTTTTTGTGAAAATTCGACTGTTATGTAGTAGCTCTCCTTGTTTTACAGTTGAATTTATAAATACTTTAATTTTGCTTTCATTTTTGCACCTCGATAAAGCAACGTATAACATACCATGACTAAAAACAGGCTCTGCCACGTAAATACTTACCGAATCAAATGTTATTTGATCTTGTGAATTGTATATTGTGATTGCAAACGCCATTATCACAGGAAACTGTCTTCGTTTAAGTATGAATGGAGGTTATGTCTTACTTGGTGATCCTGGGAATAAATACTCTATCTCCTTTGTTAGTTCCTGTCAAAACATTGACATCTAGAAAATGGCGTGTGGAGGTTTTCTATAATTAGACATGGTTCCATTACATAATCCTTGTTTTGGATTTAAATTACTGATAAGCATTATTATTGCATCTATTTTCAATGTACTTTTATGTGGGAGAATTCCTCATGGTGTCTGAGCATGTAGAAACTTAGGTGGATAGTTTATTTTATTTTCTATGTCATGTGATACTATAGAGTCAACACTGTAAGATGCTTTTGATTTCGCCTGGAAGTAGATTTAAAATTTCATTATTGATGTTCATTGCAGGTGCATTTTTTTGTTGCAAGAATAACTTTAGTTGGTAAATTTTGAACTGTTTCAATATTCAGCTGATTTCCATAAATTTCAGATATAGTATATTTTTTGCAAATCATTGATTGAGGAATTTCAATCGTGTCTTGTACCAAATTAGGAATAACGGGAGTTTTACCCTCGACAATATTAAGAAGCCATCTATTAAAATTATTTTGTCCTTCAGATCGCACATTTTTCAAATAGTTCCAATTGAACAAAATGTTTCCAAAGAGGGCTAGATTTCAAGCATATTTCTATAATTTTAATCCTATTTCCTGTGGGTACAACTGCTAATATTTTTCTGAAATCTCCTCCCAGTAAAATTACTTTTTCTCTGAAAGGCGATTCATTACACATTATTTCACGCAATTAATTATCAATGCAGCGAAGAGTGTGACTTGGCAACATTGTAGCTTCGTCAATAATTATTAATTTTGCTACTCGAAGAACATGTGCGTCTTGTGATGAAATTTTCATTGATCATGTAGATGTTTCTGTAATTCTCACAGGTAATTTAAATCCACTATGTACTGTTCGACCAGATCTTAGTAAAATTGATGAAATTCCAGTGTTGCATAAGGTAAAACAACTAGATTTTGCCGTCTAACTAAATACATTAGTGTATTATATAAATAAGTTTTTCCTGAGACACCAGGACCATCAAGATAAAATCAAAGCTGCATTATCAATGGACTATATAGTGCAGCACGTACTTTGTTAAAGGCTTATCTTTGCTGTGAGTTTAGTAAAGCTTTCTTTGCAATGGCTTCTGAAGCTTCAGTAATGGGATGAAAGGCTGACATGAAAATGTTGTTGTAATGTTGTTTGGGGATTTGGTAAAATAAAATAACTGCAATTTTTACCATGCATCAATAAAATATATTGTATTTCACAGAGGGCTATATTGAGAGCTTCTTCATAAGAAAACTTTAATCTGAAATCTTCACACATGTTCGCAAAACAATTTTCCCATAAAGCCAGATCATTCGCTGGTGAACAAAAGACACAAAAAAAAACGCAAATGTTTGCTGAAGATGTCTTGGCGTTTGAGTTGTGGCTGCCTCTTCTAAACATCTTTCCCATTCTCGATCACCAGGCAATAAATAATTGACGTTCTTGGGCAGCTTCTTGAAATGTTGGATATATAACAGCATTATGGGTTAGTAGATATTCAAAGCTGGTTGTGCCAGGAACATGAAGTAATAACAGTCGAATTGAGAAACGTTCAATATCAGTTGAGCTTACAGTATAAAGCCTAGGAATTATAATTCCCTTTTTTTGCTTCCGTGTGTGCAAAGACCCATTTCTGTATGCATAATGATATGGAATTTCATGATAAAAAATTGCTTAGCCTATACATCTATTAAGTACAACTTAAACCATGCTGTGAGAAGCGTATCACGATCTCTGTGTATGTTGAACTGTATTATTTTCATGACCACTTTGAAAATGAACAATTTGTCTGCAAGGCAAATGAACAGCAAGGCGAATGATTTTATGCAATTTACTGTGCATGCCGAATTCCAAAAACCGCTACATTGCTTCGGGAGCACTAACATATCGAACATCAACATGGTTAGCGATTTCACCATGAACAAAAATATTTTGTTGATCGTTAATATTTTCAATTTCTAAATTTGCACAATCGTATTTTTTGCAGATATACTTATATGTATATTTAACTTATTTTATTGAGGTACAAGTTTCAACATTGATGTGTGCATCATATTTTTGCAAAAAAGTGATTATATGGAACTACATAACGATTATCAACAGGCTTCCCTCTCACCAAAACATAAGAAGTTGTCCGTCTCTGATACTATGAATATCCATTAACTTGTTTAGTTTGTTGAAACTGCTTTGGAAACTGCTTTGGAAAATCTTTTAAACATTTGCCATCCACCATGCAGTGTGATCTAGGATTTAAATTACCACATGGGCTGTGAATCATGTGGCGTTTAAAAATTTCACATAGATGTGGAAAAGCAATTGGATCTGGTATCTGTGCTTTAATTAATCAGTCCACATGAGATGGTTCACGAAATTTGTGGGGATCATCCAGGGCCGTAGCTAGAGGGGTACCAAGGGGGGCTGAGCACCCCCTGAAAATTTTTGAGCCCCCTCTGGGAAAGTTGCCAAGGCCACCAAATGAAACCCTGTTTCAAAAATCCAAATGAATCTCTGCGCCCTGTTAAAATTTTGCAGCAAACTGTCCAGTTATTTGACCGTTTTTATAGAAAACGGTTACATAACCGTAATTTAACTCTTTGCTGACCATATTATTGCCCATATTATGGTTGAAATCGAGTTAAATTACGTTTATGTAACCATTTTCTATAAAAATGGTCAAATGACTGGACAGTTTGCTGCAAACTTTTAACAATGTGTTCAAAAATTGAACTTAGTTTTGGGAGCTTATTACAGTTTTGCATGAATACTACATTGTAGTATTTGTTTAAAATCTGCAAATAAGTGCTTCAATATACGTGCATCCTATCTACACAGACTCAGAATTACCAAACTTTTGCTGATGCAAACATTGACTTTTGCATTAGTTATATACTGAAATTTTTCGTTTTGCAGCGTTTTCCATTATTAGCATAACACAAAGTTATTCTAATGAGTTTGATAGTAAGTATGATGCTTATGATAAATATTATATTTCGTATTTGAGTCATCCTAGTTTAATATATATAGATATATATATATAGTATTTGTATATAATACTTTTATTTATAAATGATACTAAGGAAAAAAGCTAATAGCCAGTTTAAATACAAGTGGTTTTAGCATTTGACTAGACACAAAAATAATTTTAAAATGCAAAATACATCCTTGATTTTTCAAATGTTTTTTATCATATAAAAACATAACTTTAGAATCCTTAAGGGCAGGGAATATGCAGAAAAAAATTAAAGGTTGTAACTCTTTTGAAACCAGGTGAACTGTCAGCTTTTTTTTGCTTTTTGACATCATCACTTATTATTTCACTAGTATAATTATACACTGAAAATTTTCATTCTGAAGCCAGTGATGTCAGTGAAGCCAGTGTAGTCGTAAAAAAACCTGAGGGCATACGCCGTAGGCATAGGGTATACCCTAAAGAGTATATGCTATAGTGATAGTGCTATAGAAGAGGGTATACAGTATTCCTTAAAATAATCCAGAAGGTATACGGCGTATCCACCGTATATCCTCCATTACATCCCTGTCTGCAGCCTTTACTTTTGTTAGCATCAAATAAAGTTATTATAAACAGTTTAATAATAAACATAGTGCCTACAATATGAATATGCACTAATTTACCTTTCTATATAATACATTGATCATATATATCTGTGTTTGTGCGTGCATATGTCAGAGAGAGACAAATAGTATGAGCCCCCCTTACATTTTCTTGAGCAACCCCTATTGTTTACTTCTAGCTACAGCCCTGGGCTCATCTAACAGAATATGGACATGTAGTAATCCTCTTTTTTTGAAATTGTATAGTGTGCACATAAGCAAGCGTTTTTCCAAAAATTTATCCGTCAGTGATGTTTTTCATTAATGCATTCAGTTTGATGTGGAATATCTTTGCGACTAAGTCTGGTCTGTCGCTTACAGCTTGGCCAGGATACAAGTTATCCGTTATTTTCAGCCACTTTGGATTACATGTGAAAGTACAAAATATATCAGGTTTTCCAAGTTTAGTTACAATTGCTATTGCATCGTTGTATCGTTCTCTCATGTTTCGTGGCGATCCTTGAAATGTAGATGGTAAAATAACTGTTCTTCCAGCTTTAACTCCAGCATTTGCATCACCTCGTTCAACAAGTCAAGTATACCACTGTATACTTCAGCTCGTAGCTTTGCTTGATTGTAGCGAAGATAACTGAGATATATAGCGTCCACTTTATAAGTATGAATCTACTGCATATTATTGAGTTAATTTTCCTCCATGTAAAATCAGATTAAATTCATCTTTGCGAGCTACAAATAATGCACTCTTATATTGAAGCATGCTACATTTTAATCTAGACCCAACTGAAGTTCCCGGAACTGGGTTATATAATAGTTGCGGTTTGTGATCCTGGTTCATCATTGTGGAAAAAAATGGATATGTCATAGGATCAAGATTTGGATTTAGTATATTTAGATTCAAATATGGTCGTTCACTGTTTTGTGGATATACTCTTATATCGCGTTGAAAAGACGGTTTCCCCATCATCAATTTGAAACACTATAGCTATTTCATAGCTACTTTATACTGGCGAATTGTTTCGGTGTTGGTCCGAGCGACGATTCCAACGTAAAACCATATTCACTCTGGGCATTGGAAGATTGTATCGTCTAGCATGCTCTGCTGTTCACGTTCAACCTCACTAAGCATTTTATGTGCTTGTGCAAAGGGATTATGTCTCATAATTTCATCTAATTCACGTAAAATATGCGGTAAACAATTTTCATTGTGGTCAATATTAAGTCGTTCCTGTACAGCAAGTGTTGTATTTAATACATACAATTCTGCACATTTTCTCTGATGACCTTCTTCTGGATGCAAATGCGAAGTTCGATGGTAAAATATTCCTTCTATTCTGAATTAATAAGTCCATGTACTGGTGAGTTTTCAGTAAGTTCAGCTTCCATTGAAGCAAAAGAAATTGAGCTATTATATTGGAGGATGTTTTCTTAAAATTTTTTATAATCTTGATCGTGTGGACTACTCATTTTGCTCAGTAAAGAGGCAGAGAATCGTTGTCGAGGAATTAATTTCACACGTCCTTTACGACAACAAAAGTTAAACATACCATCTGTTGGTTTTTCAACTTCGAAATGCAATGCTTTGCAAAACTGAAATTTTATATTCATTTTATATTCATGACATTTTATGTTTTATATATGTTTAATTTTCACTTGTTGTACAGTATAGTTTACTGGTTGGACAAAGAAATATCTTTTTTGTGATTAATTTTCACTTGCTGTACAGGACAGTTCACTTGATGGACAAGGAAAAATATATTTTGTGTATAATTTTCACTTGCTGTACAGGACAGTTCACTGATTGGACAAGGTTTGATAATATAACTAAGACTAATATTTATAACAATTAAAAAAAATGAAATTTTACTATAATATTTGGAGATTTATTTATAAATAAGTTTCCTTCGTGTTTAAAAAATTGAAACTCCTGCACAAGGTGAAAGAAAAACAGATGAATTTTCATTTAAGAAAATATAATATAACTACAAACAAAAATACACAATAACCTCTTCCAAGTTACCCTTTATTTCGAAAAGCGTTCGTTATGTTTATTAACCTCAGAAACCAATATATTTTCGTGATTTAAAGAAGCATTTATAAAAACAAGGTTTCTTTTTGGCACTGATTTCTGAAAATATTTCCTAGTAGCTTTTATAGTGTATTAATCAGGTTTTGGTTATTAGGAGGCTAATATTCTGAAGTAAACATTTTCATGTTAAACAAACCTGTTTTACAGACAAACATGATTAACAGCATTAACATTAACATTAAAATTAATATTATTTTCTTACTCTTGGATGTATAAATTCAATTACGCAGCTGAAAAATGTTTAATTGATAATAACTTAATAACAATAAAACTATACTAAAAAATTATGTTCTAGTTTCAGAAAACTGATTAATGCATCAATACTTTAATATACAAACTTCTTCTGAGCTTTTCCGAAAAACAGTAGCAGCAAAATAAACTTTGTTTTTATAAATGGTTTCTTTAAATCTCCAAAGAGTTTTCTCTTGATTGATTATTTATTATAAGCATATTATAGGCAATTCAATTCGGATATTTCACTGCGATATAGAATGTTTTTACTAAAATTAATTATTAAAGCATCTTCAATGTTTATGAATATATATATATAGGAAAACCTGTGGGAAAATTTTTACATCTGACCTCAACCAAAATAGAGCAGTCATTCATGAGTGATTCTAATAATTTCTTTTATATAACGCAGATTTCACTTTAAGGTGTGGTTGTGTCAAAATGTCTAATACCGTAACATTTAAATAATAAAAAACTATTTCAATCAATAACACAATGGTCTATAATGTGTTTCTCAATTCAATAACACAAGTCGACTCGCAGTAAAAAAAAATCCCTCTACTCCCATTTTAACAATTTAGTTTAAAGTTATAGCTTGCATTTTTTATGTTTTTTGTACAGGGATATTATTAGCGGTTTGTACGAGTGCGATGCAGTTAACTCATCAGAGGTGTTTCTTAACATCTTTTGAACCAATTATTTACAATCTTTACCATAATGTAAAATTCAAAATGCGCAAATTAATTAGACGTGTAAAAGAGGAGAGGATAATAAAATTTATGTTTGATGTTGGGCGTTTGAAAATTTTGGTGTAGCTGTTTTGAACATTATCACTTGGTGTAAAATAAATTATGTAAATTATAAACTAGTCTATTCTATTAAAAAATTCTATCTTGACCTATTACAGAGAATGAATGCTGCAAAGTCGATTGATTAATATTTATAATAGAAGAAACGCACTATGTAAAAAAGAACTTACTAAATGAAAAGACTTATTGAGTATTTTTAATAGAAACTCCTAACACAGATAAAGATAGCCATTATACAATAAATAATTTTTTGGAATGAACGAGCTTAGTCGTTTTCTACTGATGAAACAACGAATCAAATGCACAATGTTCATGTGCTAAAGTTTACGTGTGGCATAATATGAACTAACACATTAAATTCAAAACCTAATTTCAACATATTCTATATTTATAAAAATAGCATACGGCTGTAGAGATACTAATTGAATTTAGAATTGCTGATTTTTTTCTATATCAGGCATGAAATCAACAGTTAAAAAGTGTCCATGTCTGGATTCGAACCAAGGCCATTGGCACTGTGGGCCAATGCTCTACCACTGAGCTACCCGAACGATATCCAATAAGGATATAGAATGAGGAGTGCTTTCTGGATTTCTTCCGTGTAGCTCAGTGGTAGAGTGCCAATCCCAGAACTTTTTTCTATCACATACATGTTACTACCTCAAAAAGCGTAAATTTTTAATTATGCGTTTTAGAATAAAAAATGCAGCAGAGCAGCACCATCTATTACATGATTTATACGAAAACCTAACCAACACCAACTTATGTCAAGGTCTAACAGAATATGAAGTTCGATGAAATTCCATGCAATAGTTCTTGAAATATGACTATCGCTAAAATCGTGTAAATGGGGAAAATTCAGCATAATGGCGCCATCTGCTGGGAGATTTACACCAAAACTTAATCATCAACATCTTATGTCAACGTTTAACGGAATTTGAAGTTTGATGAAATTCTGTGTATCAGTTCTTGAGATAGAGCTATTGCGGAAATCCAGAAAAATACAACATAGCAGCGCCACCTGTTGAGCTATTTACACCAAAAACTAATAAGTACCAATTTAGATCAAGGTATAACTGAATCTAAAGTTTTATTAAATTCCGTTCCTTAGTTTTGAGATAGAGCCTCCACAAAATGTTTGTCACATAGATACAGACACAGAGAGAGACAGACAGACTCACAGACACATATTTTCTAAAAACAGTCGAATCGTGTTCAGGACCTTCTAAAACGTATAAATCCGTCAAAAACCGAAAGTGGAAATTTTTCATGAATCTCATACTTTCTTCTTATAAAGATAGAAGAATAAAAATCCTCTTTAATAAAAAGGTATGCGTTGCTGACGACTGGGATTTTTGCTAATCGTTGCCACAGATTAATCTCGGAAGATGAAACATTTGAAGTTACTGAAAAAATTAATTGCTCGAAATGCATCCTCTTTAATAAAAAGGTATGCGTTGCTGACGACTGGGATTTTCGCTAATCGTTGCCACAGATTAATCTCGGAAGATGAAACATTTGAAGTTACTGAAAAAATTAATTGCTCGAAAAGCAACTATATAATAAAACCGTAAGTCATGTGACTGTCATCAACAGTTCCGGGATGTCCGTTTCACTTTTTCATATGCCAGGCGGCCATTTTCATTCAAAATTATTTTTGCAAATAAAACTGCATAAAAGTTACATTTTTAGAAAGATCGTTCAAAATAAATTAATATTTGAGAGATGACTTACGTTCAATTATGTATACATTCTGCAATAACTTCAGTTTAAATTAGGTTCGCAGTTAAAATTCTCTGTCTATGAAAGTAAACAAAGAAAAAAGATTCATTCGTTGTGAATGTTTAAAATATTAAACCATGAATTTTTGGATCGCTGCCTGGCGTAAAAAAAATAATCCGCACCAATGAGACAGTCAAAGTTTACCTTAATTCTGTTCCATACAACTCAACTTCCGGATCTTTTTTTGACGTAAGTTGAACTCATGTAATAATATTTAATGGATCAAATTTCGAAAAGAATTGTCAGCTTTTATTTTTTGCGCGTGCAAATTAGAAACGATACTTTAATTTGAAATCAAATGTTTTGATTTATGATAATTATTAGTTTTCTATTTTAAATGAAAAATGTGAACGTCATGTATTTTAAATTGAAACAGCTGTCACGGACGCACCGGGGTTGGCGCGATTTTTGTTTTGCGCCAAATATGTTTAAGAATCTCCGCATTAGCGAACATATTGCAAGTGATAAGCAAACGGACATGAAGCATAAATTCTTAAGTGGGTTAAGCGGTTTTTGTCAAGAAAGATGAAATCTCATCAAAAAGTCACCTGTAAAAAATGTAGCCAAGTCTCGTAACTCATTTACCGTAAAAAGTACTGAGATCGTATAAAGCCAAGTTTAACTATCTTATTAACTCTGAAATTTTCATTCACAAATCACTCCTAGTCTCTACCTCTTTAGTTAATTATTACTTTGTGACTTGGCAATTACGTAGCACGAGAATGTGATGTATATAGTTAGTCTTAATCAAATAATATTGTAACATATTAAAGTGTAATAACTTCCCTGTGCGTATATAATTTGCCTTAATTAAATTATCCCATCCCATCCCATCCCATAACATAGTAAGGTGTAATAACTTCCCTGTGCTACGTAATTGCCAAGTCACAAAATAATAATTAACTAAAGATGTAGAGACTAGGAGTGATTTGTGAATGAAAATTTCAGAGTTAATAAGATAGTTAAACTTGGCTTTATACGATCTCAGTACTTTTTACGGTAAATGAGTTACGAGACTTGGCTACATTTTTTACAGGTGACTTTTTGATGAGATTTCACTTCTTTTTGCAAGTAATCCTCCTTTTCTTGATTTTGGGTTCATTTTGCAGATCATCCACTGATTTTCGCTAAGCCCACACTCTGTCCCTATTATTTACAGGTATCAAAAATTTGAAGCTTTAGTTTCGTTTGCAAAGTACTGTAGATAAAAAGAGATTTCAGGTACCTAGGCAAACACTAAGTTATGGGAGGGGGAGTGTCAAAAGTACTCTCAATTGCTTCCAGGATAGGTGCTATCCATCTGAGATATTACTCGCAGCCCTAGATACTTGATATTTAACATAAAATAACTTTTTAGTATAAAAAGAAAGCCACAATTAAAATTTCCGGAAATTTCCAATAAATCAAACTATATTCCTTTTTTCGATGGTTTTTTTTTTTTTTTTTTTTTTTTTTTTTAGTCTTTTTTTATTATTTACGGATTTTTTAATTTTTCCTTACTTTGTGTACTAAACCCTGCCTTTCTGCCAAATGTCAAGCTTCTAGGACTACAAAATCGAATTATTTTCAAATTTTCGACTTTTTATAAATTTATTGATTTTTCGATTTTAATTCTAAGTTACCTGATTGTCATACCAATATAGTAATTATTTGATCCGTCTTCTTAGGATCATTTAGGTTCAATTTAGAGATAAATCAAGTGAATCTTAGAGTCACCATGATTTTATTTAGAAAGGACTATCAAGCCATAACCAACCAGTAATGTCGGGAGGGTAGGGGGAGCTGTGAAAATTTTTGTGGGGCTAACATCATTTAACAATCCATATTTCATATGTGAAGTAAATAGAGTACAACCTGTGAAAGAAAACAAACCTGTCTATAAAGAAATCGCCTATATCGTAGCCAGTCTATAGCGGAACTTTTCTATAACGAAATTCGTAAACGAAAGAAAAGAAAACCATAATCCGGGGGAAATAACATAAAACAACTAGGAGCGTTGTACTAGCTAATAGGACGATTTATCTTAAAACTAATGTTTCTAGCAGTACAAAATCAAACTGTTTTCGAATTTTCGATTTTTTAAAGATGTTTCGATTTTATTTTCGAATTTAACGAATTTTTTAATTGTTCCTTTTATTGAATAGTAAATACTACCTTTACACCAAGTTTTAAGTTTCTAAGACTACAAGATAAAATTATTTTCAATTTTTGATGTTTTCAAAATTTTTTTTTATATAATTTTCTGGATTTTTTATTTTTTTCTTATTTTGTATCCTTTATTACAAATTTCAAGTTTTTAGCGCTAAAAAATCGAATTATTTTGAAATTTCCGATCTTTTTCGAGTTTTTTATTCTATTTTCGAATTTATTGTGTTTTAATTTTTCCTTTTTCTGTATCCTAAGCAATAAGTTTACGCCGAATTTTAAGTTCTAAAGCTACAAAATCGAATTTTTTTCAATTTTTCGAATTTTTTTTTTCGAATTTTACATATTTTTTCTTTTTCTTTTTTTGTATCCTAAATACTACCTTTATTCCAAATTTTAAGTTTCTAGCTTTACAAAATCGAATTATTTTCAAATTTTCGTTTTTTTTTTCGATTTTTGATTTTATTTTCAATTTTTGTTGTGTTTTTAATTTTTTCTTTTTCTGAATCCTAAACACTACCTTTACACCAAATTTTCAGTTTCTAAGACTACGAGATCATATTATTTTCAATTTCTCTTTTTTTCTTTCTTTCTTTCTATTTTTTTTTTTTTTGAAATTGTCTATTTTTTTTTTGAAATTATCCATATTTTTTAATGTTTTCTTATTTAGTATCTTAAATATTACCTCTATTCCAAATTTCAAGTTTCGCGCTATGAAATCGAATTATTTTCAAAATTTCCTTATTTTTCGATTTTTTTCGATTTTTTAGGTGCGTTCGTAATTATATAAATACGTAGCACCTATAGTCGTCGTTTGGTCCGTCCGTCTGTCCGTCCGTCTGTCTGTCTGTCTGTCCGTCTGTCTGTCCGTCCGTCTGTCTGTCTGTCCGCATATAACAACGCAAAAACTACCCAACCAAATGGTTTGCAATTTAAAATATATTATCTTTGCAGAATTTTGTCGAGACATTTCAAATTTTATTAAAATCGAATCAAAACTTTAGGAGATATTAATAAAAATATTTATTAAGAAATTTGATTTTTTTTTTTTAATCGGTGCTTTTTTGTTATAGGAGCTTCCGATGGATGTTTAATCGTCAAGCGACCGAGAAACTTATTTTAATACAGAAATTAATCTGCAGACGATATAATTCATTTCACAGAATTAAAAATCATCAAGATCTGAATATTTATATAACTAGCTGATACATATATATCTGAATATTGATATAACTAGTTAAGATATTTGTATGAACAGTGTCATAAAATATATACTTAACTAGCTGTTTAACCCGTTCTACGCACGGGATATCATGAATTTAATTCTAAAACGTGCGTACGAACGCACCTCGTTTGTAACGTTTGACGTACAATTTCCAACTTGTTTATTTTATTTTCGAATTTTATTGCGTTTTTATTTTAACTTATTCTGAATCCTAAACACTATCCTTACCGCGAATTTTAAGTTTCTAAAGCCAAAAGATCAAATTATTTTAATTTTTTTCAATTTTTCGAATTTTTGATTTTTTTATAGAATTTTCTGGATTTTTTTAATTTTTCCTTATTTTGCATCCTAAATACTACCTTTATTCCGAATTCCAAGTTTCTAGCGCAACAAAATCGGATTATTTGAAATTTTTCGATTTTTTTCGATTTTTCGATTTTTTCAATTTTGCTTTCGATTTTTTTGGTGTTTTTGATGTTTTCTTTTTCTGGATACTAAACACTACCTTCACACCGAATCTTAAGTTTCTAAGACTACAAGATCGTATTATTTTCAATTTTCAATTTTGATGGAATTTGTTGAATTTTCGAATGTTTTTATTTCGAATTTTCCGGATTTTATAATTTTTCCTTTCTTTGTATCCTGAACACTACCTTTTTTCCAAATGTCAAGTTTCTAAGGCTACGGGATCTACCTAATCTTTTTGATGACGCGTGAACGAGTGAGTGAGTGAGTGACAAAAAATCGAATGTTTGAGTTCATATATCGTCTGAACTAGTAAAGACAGAAAGTTGTAATTTTAAATTTTGGTCCTGTGTGCCAAATACTCTAGAAAAACGAAGTCTCAAATTTTTGGGATACTCCAGCGCGGAGATATGGGGGGGTCAAAAGTGCCCTGAGTTGCTTCCAGAAAAGTATGCTTACGGCTGTCCTCTCTCGACTTGGCGGAGGCACTGCCGTGCCTCCAGATACATAACAACAAAAAATATGCGAAATGCTACCGCGATCGCAAAAGTTCTTGATTTGTCTATTAGATTTTTCCAGTTATGCGAGGGATTAAGGAAAAAAATAAATTATGAATAAAAATAATTTGTTACAATGCTTAACATACATTTAAGGGCGACTAAACTGGTCGCCAGTGGCGGCTAGTCTTTAATAAAAAGGTATGCGTTGCTGACGACTGGGATTTTCGCTAATAGTTGCCACAGATTAATCTCGGAAGATGAAACATTTGAAGTTACTGAAAAAATTAATTGCTCGAAAAGCATTTGTCAGAAAATTGTTAGAAAAACTGCGTTAGAAAGGTAAAAAATTGTATTTTTCTTGATATAAATTTCAAATCCACTGATTATGCCATTTTTCAAATATTGAATTTCAAAAATTATCAAATTTCACAATGGAGTACCATTGCAAAAACTTCACGCGTAAAAAAATAATAATAACAGGAATGTGTCAGCACGAGTGCATGATTTTTATTTAATTCTCGACAAATACTGGATGCGCCATTTCTTTTTAGTTGTGAATAATATAGGTTAATTCACGTTATTAAAAAATGTAGCTATAAAACATATAAATCAATGGAAAACGGTAGGTAATAAATTGTAAACGTAATAATAAACCGTATTAAAAAATATAATTTAGTGAAATAAGTATCCGTTTTTATGTTATTTTAGGATATCCCAGGTAAAGGTACAGATTACTTTAAAATACAAGGTTAAATTCACCGATATATTTCGTTTGATTCAAGGTTCTTTTGGAGAAACCGACCAGCGCAGCGGGCGTACACTGTAAAAAATGACCAATGTTTCTTATTTTATGAAAATATGCTATAACCACGAACGAAAATATAATATAATCTTCTGAGTTATCCGAAATTTCAAATAGCATGTTACATTGTCTTTTGAATCCCCAGAAACGAATACATTTTCAAAATTTAAAGAATAATTTATAAAAACGAAGTATTTTTAGCTGCCCGAATTTTTCAGAAATGTTTCCGAAGGGTTTTTATAGCGTATTAATTAGTGTCCTCAGCCTGGAATACCTGTTTTACGAATGCTATCAATTCTGAAGTAAACATTTTCATGCTAAAAAAAATGTTTAACAGGCAAACATGCAAAATTAACAGCGTTCACAATAACATTAAAATTAAGATTATTTCTTTACTCTTTCACGTATAAATTAACTTATGCGGCTGAAAACGTGTACTTGAGAATGGATAACATTTGAAAAACAGGTATTCCAGCCTGAGGACACTAATTAATACACTATAAAAATCCTTCGGAAACGTTTCTAAAAAATTCGAGCAGCTAAAAATACTTTGTTTTTATAAATTATTCTTTAAATTTTGAAAATGTATTCGTTTCTGGGGATTCAAAAGACAATGTAACATTCTATTTGAAATTTCCGATAACTCAGAAGATTATATTATATTTTCGTTCCTGGTTATAGCATATTTTCATAAAATAAGAAACATTGGTCATTTTTTACAGTGTAGTCTGGCTAGTAAATAAACAATGAGTGAAAAAACTTCAAACTTTAGCCATTTTAGTACGATAGAAATCATTAATTTCAAGAGAACAACTTTTAAAACTGTTATTTATAATTTTAGATACATATCTGCGGAAACACTTTATCATTAATCTGAAAAGAAAAAAAAAAAAAAAAAGAAATCTTTCATCTGAAATATGCAAAAACAAAATATGCGTTTTTATTATTATTATTATTTTATGTCATAAAAAATTAATCAATATACAAATGTTTCTGATCTAACTTTTTTATTGTTAGACAACATTAATGTGTTGCCGACGTTCTTTTAATGAATGGTGTTTTGCATAATATCGCAGTTTTTGATGTTTTAACCTTTAAATAGGCTGCGAAAAGCAAATGCTTTGTGCTTTCGCTTATTATCTCCGTTTATAGGCACATAATAAGTTATATAAGTGGTGGAGATAAGTATACCAGCCACGCCTCTGCCTTCCACGGCATACAATTAATGAAACTATCAAAAGTGGTAGATTGGTAGATTATTCAAATAGTTCGCTTTCAGATAATAACTTGAAGAAATTCTATGTTGGAATTGAAAATGTTGTTTGCATATGTAGTTTTAAACCTTTTTTTTTACTTACCCATCATACGTAGTATAGGGTAAGTCTTGTAGTCGTTTTGAAAAAAAAAAAAAAAAAGACGGATTTACACGTTTCAGACACTGGAGATTCCGAAAAACATATTTTTAGAAAAAACATTTTACCGTCCGTCCGTCTGTCTGTGTGTCTGCGTGTGTCTGTAAACGCTCTAGCTCCCGAACAAATTGAGATAGAGACTTTAGATTTGGTATGTACTTAGTATGTAATAATGAGAAGAAGCTTATTGAATTTCAGTAACCTCGATTATACGGAACTTTTTTTTCCGACTCTCGAAAGATTCGTTCTGATGAAAGGTATATAAAATTTTTCGAAATTGCATATTTTAAGGAGTAAATATAAAAGTCAATAAATAAAACATAAATTTTGCAAAAAGAATGAACTCTATCGGATAATGAGTTGCCGAGATATTTGTAATCCTATTTTCGCGACTCTTCGATTTTTCATTACCCTGTATTTCATTCCAATTTCAATTCAAAGATATATTTTAATTGGAAATGAGACGCTTAATCCGACGCAGTAAACCGTTAGTTAATATGATTATCAATTTTGGAGTTATAAGGCTGTTTCTTTTACACAATTCAGTAATAGAGCATTTAAAGCGAGGCTAACGAAAAAGACAGGCTACCGCGGTGCATTCCACTTATCTTTTTTTACAGACCGCTAAAGTGATGTGATGCTCTTTTCGTACACCTTCATTGGTGTATTCGAGCATCACGTGACTCCGGCGGTCTGTAAAAAAAGATACGCGTAAAGCACCGCGGTAGCCTTTCTTTTTCGTTAGCCTCGATTTAAAGTTTATGACGTCATCAAGCCACGATTTTATTCGAATTGCAATGCATTTTATAAATAGTTTACACATGTTTTATTTTCATATTTTACATTATGCATATCCATGATGTGTAAGTATTACGGTGGCCCCCAACGACTAGTTTTGTTTTCAATGAGAACATAGCGTAATCCCGGGAAAAATTTTCCTTTTTACGTTCTACAGAAAATTCGAAATGTTCCAGGATGAGGCAGTGGCATGATGAAATTAAAGACATTTTTCTCTTCCACGCTATTAATAAAACCCGAAATCTTTTAGTAGAGAGAGAAACATACAGAAATACCGAGGGGGAATTTTCTTATCCAAGCTATTAATAAACAGAAAATCCGAAATATTGCAATGGCTGAAATTGAGAAATTCCAGATAAAAATTTTACTTCATCGCTATTAATAAATATAAAGTCTGAAATGTTCGGGGCAAGGGCTTTCGAGAAATTTCCCCTTCCGGTTTATTAAGAAACAATAAATTCTCAACTTTCAGGAGAGGATATAGTGGAACTCCAGGATAAAAGTTTTCCTTCCATATTATTAAACAGAAAATTTCGAATCCTCCGGGAGGGAGAGTAAGGACATTGTTAAATTCTGGGAGATAATTTCTTCCCAGATATCAATAATCAGAAAATCATGATGTGTCATTGTAGAATTCCTGCTGTAATTTTTCCTGTCTGGCTATTAATAAATAGAAAATAAGATTTTATTTTGGAGGGGGGAAAGGGTTTGGGCGTGGGCTGTGTGGAATTCTGCGATAGAATTTCACCTTCGGGGTAAATAATAAGCAGAAAATTCGAAATTTTCCGGAGGGAGGGGGTGACATTGCAGAATACTTATAGGGCTATTAATCAGCAAGAAATTCATAATCTTCCATTAGAGTGTTTTGGAATATTGTAAAATTCTGGAAGAGAATTTTCCCTTGCGAGCTATTGATAATCAGAAAAAAATTAAAGAATCGGGAAGAGGATTTTGATGTTTTTGTAATTTTACTCTACTGGGCACTTTCTGAATTCATCAGTGGTTACATAAACACATCACCATGCTTTAATTATTACAACCATGCTTTAATTTTTCAGAGTAATTAAGCGAAAGGTAATGAAATTTTATTAACATTCTAACGCTATGTATTCCTTCAAAGAAATTCAGGATTGAGAAATATTTCTTTATGTTTTTTATGCATGAATTTGATGAATAATCTTTACATTCTTATAAAGAAAATATTTGGAAAGATCTCGTAACATTACTCACAATAAAATACGACTAAATCAAAAGTAACTTGAAACTAAAAATGAAAATCGGCTTTTTTTTACGTGCAAATTGTATCAGTCTGATTACATAAGTCTTATTGTGCATAATATACGTAAAAAAATATACGTAAAATATATTATGAATCATGATATCGACAGTGAATCATTGATATCTAATCTTTGAAATGGAGGAGCGATCTGCAGAAACAAAGGGTTAAACAACAATATTAAATGTCTGGCATAAGCTTAAATCTATACCTATTCTGTCAATTTTTCATTATTATAAAAATTTCAAAATGCAAACTCGGTAACTTTGGCTGAAAAAAAGGAAGAAAAAACAGAAAGAGATCAAATACAATGTGGAAAGTAAATTCCAAACGCCAATCATAATTCCTGTTAGAGTCCTGCATCGGGTCGGGTAACCTGATTTTTTCCGACCCTCACCTGTCTCGCATTTCAGGCCGAGTCGGGATGATCCTATTTTTGTTGTTATTGTTGATGTTGCGGGTTGGGTTAACTTTAAAACTATTAGGGTTTGGGTTGTGTTTTGACGATTTTCCAAATAAAATGTCCTAAATATTTTTTTAAAAAAACTACATGTTTGAATATTAACGATCGCACATGTGTTCACTTTTATATAAAATAGATAAAATTGTAGACAATTTCCCATAAATGTATTTAAATTAGTGCTCCCGACGCGATACTTATTTCAGTTATACGTTTAACCGATATACGTATAATATGTATGTATCAAATACGTATACATAAAATTATACGTTTAAACGTATCCGGATACGTATAAGCGTATACCGGTTAAATGTATAATTCAAGAATACGCATATTTCAAATATACGTATTTATTTTAATACGAATAGACGTCATCAGTCTTACGTCACTGAAGGGAGAACAAGCTGGAAATCAGTGGCATTACCGTAGCAATCTGCATAATATGTTTCATACATATGTATTTGTTATTTTCCCCTATAAATATTTTAATTAATTTAGGTTACTTCTAATTGTTATTGCATTAAGTGATAAATTGTTATATAAATTTACTGGAGCAATTTAAATTGTTTTATATTTCTTAAATTTGTCATTATGGTTGTTATATGCCATTGTGAATGCAGGACTCTAGCGGGTGTTTCTCAATGTCTCTGGTCCGCAGACCAGCAGGAGAAAAATCATATTTTTTTTCACGCAATGAACGAAAACCGTTTAAACGTTTATACGTTTAACCGCTGGGGTAAGATCCGTATATAAGCTGTACCGTATATACTGTTTCGTATAATACGTATAACCGTCTTTGCCGTATCATACATATCTAAAATGTGTACCCCGTATAATACGTATTATACGTATACTCGTATAAACGATTAATAGGGAGCACTAATTTAAATACAGCTTCATTTTCTTTCATTTTAGTTTCGTGTTGGTTTCGGGTTGAATTGTGTCGTAATAGGGACGGGCTTCGGTTTGACGATTTTTTTTCGGTTTCGGTTCAGGTTCCGGGTTGACTTTCAGCAGCATTTTCGGGTTCTAGCCTGGTCCAACCCAACCTTCACAAGACTCTAATTCATGTTACAACAGTCTCAGAATAAAGCTCTTTCCATCAAGGTTCCTTGTTACTGATATTTTGTACTAGGACTTCCCTCAAAGGGATTAGTCTGAGTGATATTGCTGAGAACATAGGGTTAACAATTACAATATAAAGAAAAAGAGCAAATTAAATGATAGAATTACAAAATATCATATATAAATTCATATACATTTTTAAAAAAATAGAAAAGAAGTACCGTTCATCAGATGTGTTGGCATAATTTTTTTTAAACACGTGGCAAAGAATCTCATTTTCTTAAACGCGTATTGCGCAAAACTTGAAAAAAAAAAAAAAAAAAAACGCCGGATCTTTTAAAACGCCAAGCTTTTTAAAGTTACGTAATTGGATTTGCAGCCAATAGATTATTCTATCAAGCGTGGCTTAAAGCAAATTTAATTTCAATGTTGCACCTTTTTTTGTGTGTGAATTTAGAATTTTTCTTCCTTGATTATATATCTATTATTTGTATAACTGTTTATAGAAACTCTTACACTTCAAACCCCATTGATAGCATGCTTTGCTACAAACCAGATTACAAAACTATAGTCTAAATCACTATTAAAGTATACAAAAAATCTTTCGATGACTTCTGTAAAATAACTTTTACATTAAATCTCCATATCGGCAAAATTGAAAAATTATATATATTTCAAAAGTTAAGCTTAGCAGATACTTCTTGATTATTCTCTAGGAGGCTCTGCCCCCTGCGCCTTTACTGCGCCAATCCGCAGACTTTTCTTTTGCCTGTCTGTCTGTCTCTCCACAATCTGTCTGTTTCCCTATCCGTTCTTCTGCCCGTCTCTCTAACCGATTGTCTATCTCTCTACACGTCTCGCTACCTGTCTCTATATTTCTCTACCGGTCTCGCTACCCGCCAATCTATTTCTCTAACCGTCTGTCTAACCGTCTAACTAATTGTATGTCTAGCCGTGTCTCTATCCACTTCGCTACCCATTTGTCTATCTGTCTTTCTACCCGTCTGGCTATACGCCACTCTACCCATCTTCTTACCCATCTCCGTACCCATTTACTGTCTATCTACTCGTCTGTATACCCGTCTCACTATCCGTCTGTTTTTGTATCCGACTCGCTACCAATCTCATTACCCGTCAGTCAACTCGTCTCTGTACTCATCTCTCTACTCGTCTCTTTATCTACCACGCTACGCGTCTCGCAACCTTTCTCGCTACATTCCTGTCTACCGGTGTCGCTACCCGTCTCATGACCCATCTCGCTACCCCTCTATCAACCCTCTTTTTACCTTTCTCTCTAGCCGTCTGTCTATTCGTTTCGCTATTTGTCAGCCTACCTATGTCGCTACTCGTCTCTCTACCCGTCTGTCTACCCGTTTGTTTACTCGTCTTTCTACCTTTCGCCACCTCTTCCCAATATTTAAACAATTCATTTAATATACAGAAGCCGTTTATCAGTTATTAAATGCAAACAGAAGTAATTTATCTAATGTGTAATCACATGCAATTTTTTTTAAATACATACATAAACCTGAATAATAATTCATCAGTTTTGTGTTCATAGTTGTTTATATCATTTGACAGTAAATCTCAACTTCTTAAACCTGAATTGTCTCAAGCTTTTTAAAAAAAACCACAAGGTCTGTATAACTGCAAAGTACCCTGAGGGCTATATTAGCTACATGTTATTAAGTTAAGTGAAAGTTTCGTTATCGCGTTTGCAGCCAATTGCTTATGTCAGAAAGCGTGGCTTAACGCCATTTTAAATTCATTACTGTAACTTTTTTTTTTTTTGGGGGGGGGGAAGGGTTTCAAATATATACATTTAAATTAAAACTTTTGCCTCCATGTCATTAGTGTTGTTTGTATTATTAACTAATACCTTGTAGACCGAGCTTCATTTGAAACAAACGTAAAAGACTTCTTCTACAGTTTTTTTTAGGAGAAACTTTCGTAATTGGGCCCAAAGCCAATCGGAGCATTTAATATCATTATTGTAACTCTTTTAGAGTTAAAACAATATTGTTGCTAGCTTTACTCTTGTTTGAGACCAGCCTTGCCTGTGTATCTGAATGGCGAAAAGTTTCGTATCCTTATGTCGGTTGGCGAAAAAAATTTTAAATGGTGCCAAAAGGTAGTTTTAGCATCTTACAAAATTTTTCAAGAGAGCGGTAAAACATGTTTTTCAAATATTTACAAACATACGTTTATTAAAGCATGTTTTTGCACCATCTTAAAAATTTAAGCACGATGCTAAAATAAAATTTTATCGCCATATTCGATATTTTAATAAGTAATGAAAATACATAAACAAACTTATTTAACAAACCTAAGAGGCATTTTTGTGATAAATAATTGTTATTGTCAGAGGGGTAAATTGTAAACTATTAATAAACGGCTAGTAAATAATAAATAGCATTTAAAATCTAAAAATGGAGAAGTGGTCCGTATAAAAATACAAAACATAACATTATACGCTTGATATATGTAAATCTTTTTTTTTATTTTTTATTATTTCCGAAGGTACAGATAAAAAGGTAAAAATCTCTTTTCCAAATTCCAAATAGAAAATATACAAATTAGAATGCCAAATATACAAAATAGAAAAATATCTGCAAAAAAATATATTTACATAATACTACATCTGCAAAAAAAAAAAATAATAATAAGATTTAGAAAAAGTAAGCCAAATCCTGCACATCCCAACAATCACATCGAAAAACTTATCACCAAAAAAGAACTCGCCAAATCTTACGGCACAGGAGATGGATTTTTCCCTCTGAATGCAGAATATTAGCTTTTGTTTCTTGTACGATGGGTGATTATAATATAATTGCTTCATTTCACCAGGGGCGTAGCGAGCGGGGGGGCAGGGGGGGCAGCTGCCCCCCCAATGTTTGGTAAAGGGATTCAGTCGGCTTATCAGCATATTTAATTAGTGTCTCTGTAGTATGTCAGTAGTCCGATTAAAAAAAAACAATTCGGAAAAATTCTGGTTGGCAGGACTTTAAGTCTTCAGAATGCATTTCACTACACCCTTACAACCATATGGCAAAAGCTAGTCGGTCTGTCAATGGATAGGTTATGAGTAAAAAAAGTAATGGTTTCAATAGATCTATCTGGTCAGCCGGTATGAAAGTCACGTGTTCTGTCACATTTTCGAATCACATAAATAGCTAGTCGGCCTACCCACTGAAAAAAAAAATTATCATGTATAAATCTTGTCTGCAGAGCCGGAAATGTTGGACATATACTATACCTTACCCACAGATGGAAAAGCTAAGTCGACCGTCGCGTCGATAGATAGGCCAATAGGGGAAAAAATGAATCTGATCTGTTGATTTGAAAATATCTGAAATTTGTCCTACAGTAACACTCTCAACTTACATAGATAAAAACTATCTATACTATTATATAAAGAGGAAACGGTGACTGACTGACTGACTGACTCATCAACGCCCAGCCGAAACTACTATCGTCAGGGTCACTAAATTTGGACTGTAGATTGCTGTTATGACCTAGGCAACCAATAAGAAGGGATATTTGAAAATTCCTCCCCGAAGGGGGGTAAAGAGGGTTTCGAATGTTTTAGGTCATTTTGCCATATCTCAGCAGCAGTTATAGGTAGGAGCGCGAAAATCAAGAAAACAAATCTACTAAAAAAATGATTAAACACCTATTTCAGCGATTTTAGAAAATCCCCCAGAAGGGAGTTAGAGGGGGGGGGTGTCGAATGTTTTAGGTCATTTCGCCATATCTCAGCAGCAGTTATAGGTAGGAGCGCGAAATTCCAGAAAACAAATCTACTAAAAAATGATTAAACACGTATTTCAGCGATTTCAGAAATCCCCCCCGACGGGGGTTAAGGGGGGTGGTCGAATGTTTTAGGTCATTTCGCCATATCACAGCAGCAGTTATAGGTAGGAGCGCGAAAATCAAGAAAACAAATCTACTAAAAATGATTAAACACCTATTTCAGCGATTTTAGAAATTCCCCCCGACGGGGGTTAAGGGGGGTGGTCGAATGTTTTAGGTCATTTCGCCATATCACAGCAGCAGTTATAGGTAGGAGCGCGAAAATCAAGAAAACAAATCTACTAAAAAAATGATTAAACACGTATTTCAGCGATTTCAGAAATTCCCCCCGACGGGGGTTAAGGGGGGTGGTCGAATGTTTTAGGTCATTTCGCCATATCACAGCAGCAGTTATAGGTAGGAGCGCGAAAATCAAGAAAACAAATCTACTAAAAAAATGATTAAACACCTATTTCAGCGATTTTAGGAATTCCCCCCAGAAGGGGGTTAAAGGGGGGTGGTCGAATGTTTTAGGTCATGTCACCATATCTCAGCAGCAGTTATAGGTAGGAGCGCGAAATTCCAGAAAACAAATCTACTAAAAAATTGGTTAAACACGAATCTCAGCGATTTTAGAAATTTCTCAAAGGGGGTGAAAAGGGGCGTCGAATGTTTTAGATCATTTCGTCATATCCCAGCAGCAGTTTTAGTTAGGAGCGCGAAAATCAGGAAAACAAATCTACTAATAAAAAGGAAAACTGCCCAGTTAAACTGAGGGCATTGAGCTCACAGGCTAATCACACTAATTGTATATTATACTCTTATTTCAAAGAATTTGAAATATGCCCCTCGAAAAATAAAGAAATATACAGAATTTTTAATCTTTTACCACCGGTTTTTCAAAACAGAAATTTTCGCCTAATTGAATCGCAGAAATGCTGTCATTAAATAAGGCAAAGCTTACAATAAAAATTAACTGGTGGGAATAATCGAGAATTCTGAGAATCTTATGCGTCACGTGTACGTGTCGTTCGTCCCCAAGGGGTCAATTTTACTTTGCTTGTGTTGAGATAATAGTTTATATTATGAAACGAATTCGGTACCAGCCAAGTCGAAATAAAAAAAGACAGACTCTAAAAAGAATAAACTTGAGGCTGCAGAAAGTTCGAAGAAGTTATCAGCATGGCTGGACAGTGGAAACCACTCGACAGGGAATGGTGATAAGAAAGGTATGAATGGTTTGCTTTATTCAGTGTGATGTGTAATTCATGTAAAAATAGTACAGTCAAAGTTGAATAATTCGAAATCGTGGATAATTCAAATGTTTCTGTCGGTCCCTTGACATTCCTATAAAACACAATCAGTGGTGGATTAAGCACTCAAGAGGCCCCAGGCGGAATTAAATTTTGAGGCCCCTCCAAATATTTTCAGTACCCCTATAGTGTGCATTTTTTAGTTTTACAATTAGAATTACTGAAAGTGTATGTTGTTAATTCCATACGATATTATCTCTAATTGAAATATAAAGTTCAAATTATTTTCTATCGCATGCTAATAAAATATTGATAGTACTTCCCATTCATTACATTATCATAATTTTTAGAACTAAGAGATGACATTTTTATTTAGCTTTTATTTGGAAAATCACTACGTTCTATTTACTAAACTATCACTTCCTTCTATTATTCTAAACAAATGTGTTTTTCACAAATATAACTGTAGGATTTTTTCTTATCAATACATATTCTTTTTTTTTCCAGTAAAGTTCTTGGCAAATCTTTTAAATAATTACTGAGTTATATCAAAGAAACATTTCAGTAATACAAAATCATATATTTTATTTTTAACTATCAATTATAATCAATCAGTTAAAATTAATTGTAAAAACTATTAATTAAGAAATAATGCGACAGATTGACTATTTTACATTAGTCGGATTTGAAACATTTTTGAGTCGGCCAATCTTGCCTTTTGCCCTCCCAAAAATTTTCTTTCGCTACGGCCCTGCATTTCACATACTACATACCGTTTGATATATTGGTACTTTTATGTTATCCTGGCGTAGTTAATAAATCGCCAAATATTGTTCCTATAACATTTTCATATTGAATTCATTTCATTTAAATATAAACCTTTCACTCATTTAATTTAAAATACATGCCTTTCATTAATCCCATTTAAAATGCTAAAAATAGAAAAAAAAGAAATAATGCCATAAATCAAAACCTTTTATTTAAACACCAAAGAATTTATTTTTTGAATTTACTCAAGCGAAATAAAAAAAGTTGCTATTGCTGAGATTTGCGCCATAATCTCTAATACCATGGCCTACTATAATATATATATATACGGCCCGCTCATTTCGCCAAAAACCGCCGAAAATGTGAAGCCGGATTAAACTTCAAACCCTGAACCATTTCATTGGACCACGTGGTCTTTGTTTACATTAAACCCTGCCCAGATAACGGCTCGTATTTTATTAACGGCTTTTATTTCGATCATTATCGAAGTTTGCGATACATTAATCCTATTTTCAAATAAACGAATTAAATAGTTATACCATTCAATTTCACACTATTTATAAACATATTTTTGTAAAGATTGTTGCATTTTATAGCTACATTAACAAATGTGAATTTTTAAGGTTTGCTAGATTCTTATTTGTTTATAATTGCATGCGATACTTTAACACTTTTTCTACCGTTGTCTAATGTCACCTTTTTAAAGTTTTTATTTATGTTTATTTTGCTTGTAGTTTTTGAATAAGCTTTAAAAAAATAAAAATCCCTGACGGCTCGGCCTACAGGCACAGGTAGATTTCGAAGACGCAGACCGTGGGGCGCCTGTTTGTTGAGAATTGCGGAAGAAATTACCTCTTTGCGATGATGCGGCAGTTGGAACCGCCTACTTCGAAACCTAACTTGTTTGCAGGCGGAGCCAGCAGGGATTTTTTTTTTGCTATAAAAGTTGGTCCTATAAAAAACTTATATAAAAGTTTTAGATAATATTAAGAGGATTTATAATAAATTTAAGCGGATTTGAAATCTTGGGAATTGTCGAAGTTTGTTTCTTCTAAAACCCCCTCCCCCTCCCCCTTGGGGCCATTTTTAATTATATCACAAATCTGTCATACATAAATTTTTGGCTCTTCTCCTAGAAGTAATAATAACTTCAAACGGATTCGATACGTATCATAATTAAGAAATTATGGGTTTTTTTCTGTTTTCACAAAAAGCCCCCTCCCCATCCCCTCCCCCCTTGATTCGATTTTGCCCATTAACGAACTTGACCGAGATTTTACGCCCCTTGATTTTATGTATCAGTTTCGAAGAGATCTGTGTAGAATTATTGCAGTTATCGTGTTCATAAAAAAGTGACATAGATAGATAGATAGATAGATAGATAAAGTTTTGAACTGGGGGTGGTTTTGGGTTCTGGGAGTCATGATCGGCGTAGATCTGCAAAAGTTTTTCAAAAATTCCAACTTAGGTGAGAATGTAATAGGTAATATTTCTTACGAAATCTACCTAAAAGGGGTCTTCAATGTATTAAAAATTATTTGTAATTGTTTCAATGAAAAATCATAAATCGAAATCTTTTAAAATGTGCCATTTGACACCTGTAGTGTGTGAGATTATTGTGCAGTATAAAAATTAAAACACACTTCAAACATTTGTTTTTCTGTAAAAAAAAAAAAAAATCATCAGAACATTATGTAAATTCTGAGACTCAAACTGTTACGGAGAACACTAGCTACACGAATACATTTAAAGCAATAGTTTGCTGTTTTAAGCAGAACATTCTACAATGTTCTTAAAATAAGTAATAATAAAATTGATTGTATTTTGGTATTAATATTTCTTTCTGACTATGTTTTAAAAAAAATTATAGATATTGGTTTTGCCTATAATTAAACCAGATTGTTCTTCAGGAAAATAATTATTACGCAAAACTACGATATATTAAGAATTTAAGCCATAAAGATGTTATCATTTATTCGTAAAGGAACAGATGTGTTACACTCACGCATCGATCTTTGTCAACTTTTCGATTGGCGCGATTTTCAAGTCCGCGCCAAACCAGTAACTTAATACAATTGCCAGGTTACCACTAAAGGAAAAAATCCTTAAAATTTGGCCACTTTTTTCCTTTTTATAACCGATTAAAAAAAAAAAAAGAAAAGGAAACGATATTTATGAAACGATAGTTTTTCGCCGTTATCTCCAACACTGCAGCTACGATCACTTCGAGATTTACAGTTATAAACGCAACAATTTACCATATTTTCCCTTGCAATACTATTTTAATAATCGAAAAATGAACAGTTATTGGAATTCGCTGTCATTTCTATTCTTGATTGGAATGTTAGAAGAGTTGGAAACCATGGCGACGTGACGTAATTTTGGTGTTTGTTTACATTTCAACCCTGCCCAGGTTGTTTCAGTTACGGTCAAAGTCAATTTTCAATTTTGGGCAGGGTATCAGAGTCCTCTGGCGGGAAGCTTCATACATTAATCTCAATTGAATATGCCTGTAGATCTAGTCTGCCTTGCTAATACCAAGTCTACAAAGTTATTGCGGGGTTTTTCTTTCAAACAGAAAAAAATCCAGATTAATTTTCGATTTCTACTAAATTGAAATATATTTTATTGTGCTGAATATTAGTGCGTGCATATTTTTTTGCTCCATGTACTCCATGAACTTTTCAATTCCGATTGTCTACGAAAATCTCCCGCCGGTGAAAATGACGTACGCACATATTTTCGTGACGTATGTACTTTAATTGTGCTTTTTTATCTATTTTTTAAATATAATTTCCAAACGGTTTAACATTTATGCTTGGTAATAAATAGACGTCGTTGTCACCTTTATAGGTACCTGCTGTAAAAATTTAAACGAAATCCGTTAAATATTTTTTGAGTTATGCTTGACGAAAGGTTTTAATATTCATCGTAGTTATATATGGGGCAAAGTAATACGTATTACTTTGACTGCGCTGTGTATGAGTCTTCGTTGCAGTCAGACAATTATTACTATAATTAAATTTTCTTGAGAAATCACAAAGTAGGTGAACCAAAGGTGGCCATAGTTAAGCTTTGAGGATTTTTTATAAATTTCTGATTGGGTGTGTGTGGAAGAATTTTTGTTTGTAAAATTTTACACTTCTCTCTAACACATAACAAGTATACTTTTCTTTGTAAAATAAAATTTACTTACTTTTATAACGCGATTTCAAAATTGTAGCTTGTGGGCCATGTTTGGCGCATAGTGTTCCAAAGGTGGCCCATGTATTGAAATCTCTTTTAAAATAGGAAAAAAAAAATACTCGGCAAACTATTTTGCTTACTATTATGCTCGGATGATCCTTTTTTTCTTTTGATATCTTTCGAGTTTTTCTTCTTAATCTTCTTATTTTATGACACGAAAGACCTTAAAGCACCTTTTGTGCACGGTAGTTGAGGGATTTTTTTCGGGGAGTTACTGACTTCTTTTGAGTGATCTCTGGTGTTAACAATAAATGGTAATACGTTTTTGAGTTATTTATGTAGAAATTTTGAAAATCACCTTTACTACACTGATTTTCGCATTTGTTTTCTAAGGAACATGCGTATGAACCTTCAGAACATGCGTATGATCGCCATTTGCACGATGTAAAAGTATTAATCTGATAAATTTCTTATAATTGAAGTAACTGTGATTAAAGAAAAGGAAATTAGCTTTCAGAAAACGTATCGTAACTCAAGTTTTGAGAATTTAAACATGTGTAAATTAAAATATCTTCTTACCTGGAAATTTTAACGACTACTCCTCAAAAGTGAAATCACTGCATAAAATGTCGAAGGATAAAGGTTATCTCTTTAAATTCAGCCACGTGTGCTGCAGATGCATGATTGACAATGCAGTAGCACCATTTTGTGATTAAAAATTAAATTAATTCTATTTCTGAGGGGTGAGGTACACTGCAAAAATAAATTGTTGATTTTACAGTATAATACTGACATCCCAGCTGCCAGTATTATACCGTTAAATTAACAGTAATAAACAGTAAAATAAGCAGTAATACGCTTCCGCGCGTTCGCGGTAGCGTATTACTGCGGAATCGGACTACTGTGAATCGGACATTGGGTCAATCAAACAAAAGTAATTATTTAGTGATACGTTCAACATTGATACAATAAATAAATAAATAAGTAAAATAAGTAATTTCAACTAAGTAAATACTAAAATTAATTATAGTATTTCATCAAGCTGGAAGCTCTAGGATTTATTTAAAAAAATAAAGGTAATACATATTGATAAAATCTGAAATTTTAATTCTAAAACCGTCGTGAAAATCCGGAAATATCAATTATTGTATGAAATTTGATTGCGCATTCTGAAATGGCACCAGTGAGAATTTTTTTAGTAAATAATTACACTTTGTACTGAGTAAGTCATTATTAAATATCTTAAAGAATATGTTTCGTTTTGTGAATCGGACGTTGGCTCAATCAAGCACAAATAATTATTTAGTGACACGTTCAACATTGATACAATAATTAAAAAAATAAATGAAATACCGAAAAGTACCGAAAGTAATCACCTCCCCGTATATAAGTCCCACCTCATATGTGTAAATTTTTCTTTTCTTTTCGTTTTTTTTTTTTTTTTTTTTTTTTTTTGAAAAAGTGCCATTTATAAGCCTTTTCAAGTTTTATTTTCTGATGCTTTCAACCCTTCTGTTTTTTCAGGAAATTCCTTAAGATTTTGTTTCTATATCTCCTAAATGAATATATCTTATGCAATTTATTTTTAGCTAATCTCTTTATATATTATTGTATCAGAATGACAGTTTAAATTTTATAATTCTGTTCATATTTCTTTCATATCTAAATTAATTTTATGTAAATTTGTTTCATCAATTTATTATTTTTACTAATGTAAACTACTTAGCTTCTATGAATAGGAATTTTAAAACAAAAAATTTGATCTGATTTTATTTTGCAAATCGTATAAATCCTGTGAAATTTTATAAATTCCAAATATACCTCCCCCCCCCCCCCACTCACAATTTTCCTATCCTTTTCAAAAAATGTTCCAATTATAAACCCTCCTCCCTTAAAATCATTAGAATGTCCTGTCTGCTAAAGGGGGGTTTACTTTCGGTACTTTACGGTAAGCATTTTAAGCGGCGTTAAGTTAATACTAAAATTAATTATAGCATTTCATCAAGCTGGATGCTCTAGTATTTATTAAAGAAAACTAAAGTTAACACATATGGATGAAATCTTAAGTTTTAATTCTAAAACCGCCTTGAAATCCCGGAAATATTAGCTATTGTATGAAATTTGATAGCATTCTAAAATATCGCCTATGATAGTTCATTCAGTAAATAATTAAAAGTATACAGGAAGTCATTATTAAATATCTTAAAGAATATTTCATTTCTGTGAATTAGACTTCGCCTTAGTCAGACAAAAGAAAAGTTTCTCGTCGTCCCTATGGAGGCAAGTGCAAAAGGACATTTTAGTTTAAGATAACATTTGTGCGAGGTTGAAAACAATAATTAGCGACTTGACCTAAGTCCAGTTAAAAGATAATACCTTAATTTTTGTTCCCTATCTTTTTACGAACGTTGAAATAAAGGCATTTTCAAGTCTGACCGACTCATATATTTTCTTTCTGATAACTCCGGTTCATTGTCCTTCCGAAACTGTGAACAATATAGGCGTTTCTGCAGTTCTCTTGGTTCGTAACTGATGAAGCTTTGTGTTGAGTTATTATTCACACAGAAGGATCTTTTGATTTTATCGCTCCGATTGAATTTATAGAAAATATTACTCGTTCCCGAAGTATGGGATTGTCTTTTTCAAACAAGCGCTAGATTCGCAAACAGGTGTTCACCATATCTATCATTACTTCGATAACAGTGTGCCAAAGCTCTAAAGTTCAAGAAATAATGACTTATTAACTGTTGAAAATAGTTAGCAGGAAATATTGATATAAGATATTGTCAGTAAAAAAGATGGAATATGGAAGAACTAGTTTTTTTCATATTTATAACTTCATTATCTTCATGCACTGGGTTATATTTTAATGAATACTAGAGGTATAAAAAAAGAAGGGTTATGATCTTTTTTCTATAAAAAAATTATAAAATATACAACAAATTGCAGAACAATTTTTAATAAATATTTTATTTGAACAATAGAACAATGTAGGGTAGACATCTTAATAAACTTCCTGAATGCGGTTCAACTTTACATCCAGGCGGCATGTAAGCGACTTGCAGAGACATAAGGGAGACATTAAAAAATTAAGTTTAGCTGCAGTATAACTCGTTTACTCTTTATTTTATTTTTCTACGTAACTTTTCCGGTACATTTTGCATTTGGAAATTTTCTATACAATAAAAAATGAGGATGAAGTACATATCCGTCATAATCACTATAGTGTTTAATAAAAGCTACGTTAAAGATTAACAATTTCATTTTTGATTAAAAAAAATATTTAATGAACCATAAAAATTTAGGATAGCAACTTTAACTGATGTCGTTGGTTAATGATTTTGTACTACGACGTACTTTTAAATTACAACAAAATTCAAAAGAAAATCAATTTCTAAGATTAATCAAAGAGTTTTATTTCTTTTCCATAAAGCATTATCACAAAACCATAAATTTAATGAACATGAAAGTGATTATCTGTAACAAAAAGAAAAAAAAAAGAAAACTTGGACCACCAATATTTAAAAGTTGCTACCTTGTAGCATTTATAATTCGTTCACAGGGATAAACAAAATATTTCCGTTTCATTATGGTCTGCAAAGAAAAATCGTCTGCAGTGCATTTTATTGATGTTACGATATTTTAAGCATAATGAGATGGATATGTATATCATTGAAGCGGATTATAACATACTTTCTATGGAAAATTGAATAAGTAGCATTTATAGATCAATTACAGGGACGCACAAAATAAATCCATTACATTATGATCTATGGGGGAAAAATCGTTTGCGGTGCATTTCAATGATGTTATGTTACTTCTAACATAATAAAACTTAAAAGGATCACTGTGGTGTTCTACAATATGTTGTCTTTTTTAGATTATGGAGTACTTAGCATTTATATATCTTTCATTTAGAGAGGCGCAGAGAAGAATTCGGTTAAACCACTGATGATGATCAATAATTGTTGGAAGTACGCATTCCGCTGCGGTATGAATTTTTAAACGTATCTAATTTTTTAAGTATTACGTGGTGTTTCTAAATTCTATAGATCATATACAGGGCCGCATAAAGAATTCGCACACACTAACGGAAATAGACAGCCATTGCTGAAAATGTGTTTTTACTGAGCTATGCGTTTTTAAAGTTCCCTTTTTTAGATACATCATTTCCTTGTTCGAGAAAATGAAAAATCTTAATAATATTCGGTTAATTTTGTAAAGTGTTTCATAATCTATGCCTAATGCATGATTTTTATTTCTTGTTTCTAATTCTGATATTCTAATATTCTTTCTGATATTCTAATTCTAAGTCTGATTTTTATTTCTTGTTTCTAATTCTGATTTCTTTTTTCTAATTCTGTTGTTGTTATAGTTGTTGTTTATGTTGTTGTTGTTGTTATTATTGTTGTTGTTGAATTTTAATCGCACAACTTGTTTAAAAAATTTTGAGCAAAAAAATATAATATAACAACGAGCGAAAATATGTACAACAACCTCTTTCTATTTATCCAGGTTTTTGAAAATCATTCTTTATCTTTAAATGTCTCAGAGGCCAATATATTTTCGAGTCTTAAAGAAATATTTATAAAAACAAAGTTTCTTTTGATGCCAGTGATTTTCAGACTCGTTTCCTAGTAGTTTTTATTTTGTATTAATCAGTTTTCTCAACGCGGAATATCGGTTTTTAAGATGCTATTAATTCTCAATTAAACCTTTTCAGCTGCGTAACGGAATTTATGTGCATGCAAGAGTAACAAAATAATATTAATTTTATTGCTAATGTTAATGCTGTTGATTTATCGTGTTTTTCTGTATAACATGTTTATTGAACTTGAAAATGTTTACTTAAGAATTGATAGCATCCAAAAAACCTAGATTCCGGGTTGAGAAAACTGATTAATACACTCAAAAAATGACTCGGAAACGTTTCCGAAAATCAGTAGCAGCAAAACAAACTTTGTTTTTATAAATGCGTCTTTAAATCTCGAAAATATACTGATTTCTGAGGTTTCTAAAAATAAATCAATCGTTTTTGCAATCGTGGGTAAGGAATTATTGCATATTTTCGTTCGTTTTTATATTATATTTTCCCAGATTAAGAGTCTTTTTTTACAGTGTTGTTGCTGTCCAATATATATTTTCTTGGTTTACTTTATCTACAGTAATACCTCCGTAACGGACACTTTTTCGATATCCAACACCTATATACAGTAAAACCTCTCAATAACGAACACCTCGGAAAAGCGGAATTTGTCCACTATTTAGAGGTGTCCGCTATTCAGAGGTAAATATGTACAAATATATAGGTGTTGGAAATCGAATAAGGGCCCCCTAAACAGAGGTGTCCGCAATTCGGGAATGTTCGTTATTGAGGTTTTACTGTATTTGTACATTTTTACCTCTGAATAGCACCTCCGAATAACGAACAAATTCCGCTTTTCCGAGGTGTCCGTTATTCAGAGATTGTACTGTATAAAGCATTTTAAAAAAATCTACGTGTTTAAAAAAATGCGTCTGCTCAATTATTTTAAAACAAATTCAAGACAAACATACAAGCAATTTCTTTTTATATTAAGGTGGTACAGAAATTTTTCTTATCGGCCAAAGGTCTTTTCATTTGAGCAAAATTATGGAGACACAAAAAGCCTGCATTCCAAAACAATTTGTTATTATTATGCTACACTTTAGGGATCAGGACCAAGAGTGAATTCTTAAAGTAACCGACAAAAGATACAAAAGATCTTTGAAAATGACACCACTCGCTATTAAAATGCTAATGTGAAATTTGACGTGGCACTTGCATTTAAAAATAGCATTGTATTGTAGTATAACAAAATAACTGGGCGTATTGTAGTACAAAATGTTTAAATGCTTGTATCTGGGTAGTAGCAGTAGCTATTTATAAACTTTGCTTGTGAAATTTTGCATATCATGGTCTTGCATGTCTGTTTTCTTGCTGGATCCCGCAATCTTCGGCGGGATTGTAAGTTATACGTAAGTTACGAATTATGTTCAGTCTATCAGAATATCACTAAAAAATTTTAATAGATTTTTTTCTTTTAAAGTTTTTTCTTTAAGTCAAAATACATCAAAGGTAACTGTGTTCCAGTATTTTTAAAATCATTTGTTCTGAATAGTAATATTAGAGCTTTTAATGACAGAAATCTGCGACTAAATAAGGTGAAGATTACTATTTGTATATATGAGAATTCAAAATACAGGAATACAGCAACTCCTGATACTTACAATTTGAAAGAATAATTTGGTTATTTAAAAGTAATCTAACAAATTGTTTCATTCATTTGAAACCTTTTTGGAACTGGAATTATATGTTTGAGAGCAACTGTTAGATAAATAATCAATAACTGAATTTTGTGTAACATACTGTGTATTTTTCATCATTTAAGAGCATTTATAATAAAAGTAAACTGCCAAATAGTTAAAGCATATCTAAATAATAATAAGGATATGCGTCCTGTTTATTTATTTATTTTCATATTAGCCATTAATTTAGCCAACAAGTTTGAAATAATTGGCTTGGTTTTTTTTCACGGAAAATACAAGCAATGAAATGTATTTTGTTCATACAATTTTATAATGACTTGTGCCATTAGACTTTTTATTTTGTTTGATATTTGCAGTGTACAGGTACAATAACTATCGTATATTAATTTAATTAACAAACTTAAATATAAAGCAGATGTGTTTTTCTTAATCAAATTTTAACGTCGCCGAATGATATATCGTCATAAATTAACGATATCAATCATTCGAAAATTATCTGCCAAATGTGGTTGAAAAAATTCTTTCAATATATCATTATATAGTACAAAAAAATTAAATATTAAAGTAGGTTTCCAAACTATAAATTAACCGTTTTAATAAGGGTCAAATGCGTGTAATGCTTCACCTGCAACAATACGCAATATCAAATACTTCATTTGAAATTTTATTGTTTGCTTTCTCTTTTTCATAAAGGTTAAAGGATCAATGAAAACTGAACCAATGAGCATCAAACAGTATTGTATATACTGTTTCGGCAAGAGCTATATGAACAAACAATCGTCTGTAGTGTGGTTAGACAACTTAAAGCCATATTGATTTTTATAAGTTATTCTTATATTACGATACGCTGTAAGTTTCATGTATTTATCTTCTTCTTGAAATCTGCAGTCTGGTACAGGCCAAGGTTTTCTCAACCAGATTTCCCTATCGCATTCAATCAAACACGATAATTTTCATTTTTAGATCTTCCTTCGTGTTATTGCCTTATTTCATCATTTTTAGATCTTTTTCAGCTTTGTTAAGCTACCCTAAATAAAGGTACGTTTATCAGAATGTTTCTGTAGATAACAAGAAAAGATGATGAAAGAAAATAATACAGGTTTTCTACTAAATACTTATCCATCCCTGTTAAAGGGTTACTTTAGTCAGGCTAAGATACTCGCAAACTAATGTTAAACTTATGGAAGCGTTTTTTAAATATCTCGTTTACATTTCGATATTTTTAAAGTTTTTTTTCATTTTATAGTTTAGGTAAACCTCTACGAAGGCCATTTTTCACTTTTTCGATTTTGGTTGCAGTATTTTTATTATTATTATTTTTTAATGAGAATACTTTCACTTTCGGATGCGGTTTCGGAAGTGAAAGTGTCCTTATAAAACAAAAAACTGCAACCAAAATAGTAAAACTAAAAAAATGGCTTTTGCAGAAATCGACGTCAACTGTCTAATGCAAGAAAAAAAAATAATAATAAATAAATTTAATAAAATATAATAAAAATATCGAAATGTACACGAGATATCCCTTACGTTCAGAACGGCGACAGCTACAATCATGAACTTTTTGGTACGTCGAGATAATTTTCAGCGCCACCTAGCTTCAAACTGTGGATTTAGCTTTCCTATCTAAAAAAAGAAGATGAGAAAACGAAAAAAAGTACGAGAAACGAGAAAAAGCCAATTACAAAGTTGTAGAGCATCTTCGATTTAGTATGAATCGATATTATACATCTAATAATAATTTTATTAGAAGCTCTGAAATGTAAGTATTCTTCATACCCTATCATCGATCTAAATACGCCACTAGCTGCATAGAAATGGGAACATAATGCATTACTGCCGATGGCGGACACGTTGAGCATACTTAACTTGATTTTCTATTTAAAATAAACTGTACCTTGCTTACATGTGTTATTTTATTAGTAAATGTGCGTCTGCCTTATAATGGGATTCTTTTGCCGGCAATTAGTGGAGTATTTAAGGTGGGGCGATTGAATATAAAACATTTACATTTCACGGCTACTAATAAAGTTATTTTTACATGTAAGACTAAATAAAGAACGTTTCGCAACTTTGTAATTGACTTTATTATTGTATCTCGCATTGTTTACAAGATAGAAATGCTAAATCCACAGTTTACCGCTAGGTGGCACTATAAACAGTCTCATCACATAGGCACAGCTACTTCTAAAGATCACATTTATGACTATAGCAGTCTCGGTTCTGAAATCTGAAGTTAATAAGGATGGTCAGAACTTTACTGGGTACCCAGTATATTGTACGAATTGCACATTAAATAAAAAAGTGAAAAACTTATTTTAAATATGCATTTCAGTTTTTTCACAGCTTGCAAGAATGGTGACAAGTTTTACAGACATCTGGGCAGACAAAAATTCCGATATCTTCCACTAGAAATTAACACTGAGGAATCAGACATCACATCTAAAATATCTACTTAATTCAGTATATGCTGGTATAATATGAAAAGGAGAATCTTTTTAGTACTTAAAAATTTCCTATAGAATAATTTTACATTGAATTTTGAAAAAAATGCAATGCTGTATTAAAATCTATTAGTTGTAAATAAAACATTGGAGAAACACTCAGAAATATTAAAATGATATTTTTTTAGTTGTACATCTCTATGGTTCCTAGACACTGAGATTTTACCTCGCCCTCACACTAACCGTGATTGCATGCGTTTTGCCACACTATAGAGCAGGGGTTCTGAACCTGAACCAGTGTGACACGAAACACAATTATGCCGTGCGAGTGTCATAGATGTATTGCGACTAATAATATGAATAATTTCAAAATTGTATTATACTCTCCTGCCAAATGCATGGGTATGAGCGTGACACTCCTATACATAAATTAGCAGGGCAAAACACCCAAGTTTTTAAATTATGTATATTTTTTTCATTAAAAACAAATTTTATTTATGTTAATATAGTGGCATCGATTTTCAAAAATATAATTTTCCTATTTAGAAAAACTTTTTTTAAAGTGTTGAGGGTGCGATATTAAGTACAGAGATAATTTAGATGAATGTGTCACATCCGTACTCATGGATTGGGCATTATGTTCCATCTATTTTATTATTGAGGGAGTTAATTTCGAAACTAGAAAACACAAATCTAAAATTAAATGTGCCCGAGGACTTTCAGATAATTATATACTAATATACAGCCGAAGTCAGTTAATACGAGGAGTGAGGGAATTATAAAAGTACTTGTATTAACCGTTATTCGTAATACCGACGAAGATAATAATTTTTTTTCAAATATACACATAGTTAGACTACTTACTACTCTTAATTGTCCTAAGTATTTCTATGCTAAACTTAATACCACAAAGTTAACAAAAAGCATTCAGTCAGAATGTCATTTTCTTTAGGCTTTTTTTTTTTTAATAGTCACAATACTGATGTCAAAGTTTCTAAAGAACCAGCAATTCCAAAGGACATGAACGTCGTACAGTTGTGTAACTGATCACCTTTCCCAGAAAAAAAATCGTCTAATATTGTAATAGTCACTGCAATTTTCGAGTTATTGATTTCACATATCCTTTTCATTTTAACAGTGCAATATCAGACATGAAAAGGCTAGTTAGTTTGATCCGGTAATCAGATCGAAATAAAGATTTTCATTCGTGTTCCTTGTTTTCTATGGCTCAGATGTAAATTTTACAAAAAGGTGGTATTTAAAACGTCCTTATCTCTTCCTTCTTTCTTTCATTATTTCAAAATCTCCGGACATTCCTTTGCATTTTCTTGGGTGGATGGATGAGGGAGGGGGGTGGGTCTCCTTGAAGGTTTTCTTTCTTTCTTGTAAAACTGATAAGATAGTACATTTTGTCAGACAGTTGCAATGTAGCAATATTATCGATGAAAGAGAGGACAGTGCTCGATAAGAAAGGGACTTCTTTCCTGATTCTACCCCACTTCATCACATGGAAATGAACAAAGGTTTTGCTCGTATTAGCTGTGATGTAGATCGTAAAAAGAGTAAAAATCTTATTATAGTTCAACCTCTTAACAGTTTCGTTTTTTTTTTTTTTTTTTTTTTACACAATAAACTAAAAATAGGGACAAAAAACTACTTTTACAATACCAAAACATTTGCTTTAATTAATCGAAAAAAATCTGCCCTAGCGGCGTTCGGGCAAAACTGCTAAGTGGTTAAATGATGAACTCTTGTTAACCTGCAAATTGCTCGTTTTTATTGTGTTCTCGTTTTAGCTGTGCTCGTATTAAGCGAGTCAGACTGTATAATGTTATAAATACATTTTTGTGTAAGGCATTTTTGTAAATTTTTCATATTAAATTAAGTAATTGCGGTAATCAGCGAAATAAAAAGAAACTGTACTGTTAACAAGAATACAAATATGGGCAATAGGTAAAAAGATAAAGTATGAAGACGTTTTCGTTTAAATACTAAGTGATTGTTATAACAGGAAGTGTGCCCAGCTAAAAATTGAAATCTATCCAAGGCATCCTTGACCCAGAGCCAGTTCACAGGCTTGGAATTCCTGATTCTCGTGTTTGAATGTGAAGGGTAGGTTATATCTTATTACGTAAATTGATGGCCTGATTATGATTACTAGAAACAGATTGTAAGATCAAATGTTTTTTTCTGAAGTAACGTTTAATTCTGTAACAGTTCTCAGTACGTAAAAAAAAATGTCAGTTAAAATTCCTACAGGTGGCTCTCTGTAGGATATCACTTTCAGAACTTATTTAAATGAGAATTCAAGAACACCTGTGAATCCGGTATTTATCCACTTGGACCAACAGCGTGGAATGGAAACTGATTAGTCTTTTTAACTGGCATCTACACTAAAAAAAAAAAAATCCTGAGGTTACTAAAATTTTTTTAGTATATTTGTATTCCACAGATTTTTTTTTAGTATCCGGTACTAAAAACCGGAATCGTTGCTAGCTGTTTTCTAGTAATTCTTACAGATTTTTTTGTAACTGAGTAAGAATACAAAAAATTTTTAGTAATTGCAAAAATCAATGAGAAAAACTATAATTTTTTTAGTAGATCGACCCATTTTTTTTTTTTTTTTTTACAGTGTAAAAAGAAGTTTCTGACTTGACTGATTTTTTTCGTTTTTAGGTGCATTCGCAATGATATAAAAACGTAGCACCTTTGTTATCGTCTGGTCCGTCCGTCTGCATATAGCAGCGCATAAACTACCCAACCAAATGGTTTGAAATTTAATATGTATAATCGTTGCAGAATTTTTGTCGAGTCATTTCAAATTTCATGAAAATCGAATCAAAACTTAAAAAGATATTAATAAAAGTTTTCTTCATTCTGTTAAATCTATCATACATAATCTATATAATAAAAGTGCAAGTCATGTGACTGGGGAAAACAAATACGGGATAACCACTTCTTTTTTCATATGCCAGACGTCCATTTTTATTCAAAATTATTTTTTTTAATAAAATTTCATAAAAGTTAAATTTTTAGAAAGGTCGTTCAAAAAATTGTTTGTTTGAGAGATGAGTTACATTAAAAAATGTATAAATTCTGAGATAACTTCAGTTGAAATTAGGTTAACAGCCCAATATTTATCCCAATATCCGTTAAAGTAAATAAACACAGTAGATTCGTTCAACGTGAATCATAGAAATATTAAACCATGGAGGTAATCATTCGTAAAGTATGACCTCCATGGTGAATTTTACAGCGCTGTCTGGTGCGAAGAAAAAATTCGCATCTGTAAACGTGGCATACGTAATAAAATAAGAGAAAAGGCATGCTCATGTCGCTCATAACAGGCGATATAATTCAATTGACTGAAATAATAACTGATTTTTTTACATTGTAAAACTAGTTATAGATAAACGCACCTCATTTGTCACGTTTAACGTACAATTTTCAACTTGTGGAAATATATATTCTTTGCTGAAGTTTAAAATGCTGAACGTTTTTCAAACTTAATTTATGCATAAAAACCTATTAGGTTAAACTGGTCTTTATTTACTATCAATATGTTGTTCAAAATTTTAATTAAAATAATTCAAATTCATGTTCACTATGAAAAATAATTCAGTTCCATGCTATACACTTAATTATGTTTCGACAGAAAAGCCAAGATCAACTTAAAAATTTACTATTAGCAGCATCAAAAAATATAAAAACATCAGCCCACTGCAACTTTAGAAAACTTCCTTAATAATTTCTTAGTTTGAACACGAATTTAACTTATTTGGCATTACTGAGATGTTATACATAGAATTTACCCTGTATAATATATATATATATATATACCACAGTTAAAATCTTTCGTGACCTTAAGCGGTAAAAAATTATTCGAAGGTTTTTCAGGATTCAGACAGGAGAATGTTTGAAAGTATGCATAAGATGTCACAATCACAATTTTTATATTAGCTCATTCTCGTAAAGATCTAAAATCATTCAATTCTGACAATAGATGTTGTGAGATTGAGTCCATTTTTCATGTAAAACAAAATTCCTATTTAAATTTTCTATTTAGATTTACTCATTAAATTTGAAGGAAAAATACTTAACACCATAAGAAATAAGAAACACCAAACACGTTTTGAAAGCACATTGTTTCTCGTCATCAGCCGCAAAGAAGGCATGCTATTACCTTGAAAGTAGAAGCAAGAAGATTGAGTTACATTTTTTTTTCTCTACAATTCAATGCTAGTTTTTAGAGCCAACAAAATGAAATTTCCAATATCTAATTCAACTCTTAATGTGCATTTTGGAATTTACTGGCCGATAACGTAAAAGTTTCATTAATTTCTACTCCAATTTCAGTTATTTACTTTTAAATCTCATAAATATTTATTTATCAAAGTTTATTTCTAAACATTTGTTACCTGGGAAATTTTTAAAGTATATCGATAGATAAGATAGTTTCTATTAAAAAAATAATAATATTGTATCTAGGGTATGTTAGAGTTTTTAAAATTTTCTCAATGTTGTGGGTAGCAAAAAAAAAAAATTATTTTTATAAAAAAATTAAATAAAATAAATAAATAAATAAATACTGCAGTTCCCGTTTTCATTTTAACATTGAAACATACTGCATAAGTAAACTTAATGGCAGCTCACAGTAATGTTATTTTCTTAATGATAGGATTTTTGTTATAAAGAAATAATTACACTTAAAATGTTATGAAGACAGAAACAGGCTCCAATTTCTAAGAAAACATGGCATTAAAGAGTCAGAAAAAAAGACTAATATGAGAACAGGAATACACCTTCCAGTTTTGAATAGAATGAAAGCATTTAGTCAAAGGCTAGATCGCGACGGAGGATCATTTTGCAGGTTAATGGTCGACGGCTTTTTCATCAAAAATAAAGCCTAAAATTTGTTGCAAACATTACAAGTTATTTTTTTACTTTCTTCTATCTATAATAGAAGAAAGTATTGTAATCGAAATTTTTTTCGACTTCCGGTTTTCGACGGATTTACACGTTTTACAGGTCAGAGATTCCGAAAAACCTGTTTTTACAAAATGTCTGTCTGTCCGTCCGTCCGTCTGTCCGTCTGTCCGTCTGTGTGTCTTCATTGTACTATCTAAAAGTGTATGATGTTATGTTTCAAATTGAACCAATTTTTTTTTCTATGTTTTTGGCTATGGCAAGCAGGTTCTATCAGAATTTGGGGATATTTCGACGAAAGGGGGCGCTGTTATCGATATTTTTGTTCCATTTTCACTACTGTACCATCTAAAAGTGTATGATGTTATGTTTCAAATTGAACCAAATTTTTTTTCTATGTTTTTCGCTATGGCAAGCAGGTTCTATCAGAATTTGGGGATATTTCGACGAAAGGGGGCGCTGTGATCGATATTTCTGTTCCATTTTCACTATTGTACCATCTAAAAGTGTATTATGTTATGTTTCAAATTAAACCAAATTTTTTTTCTATGTTTTTGGCTATGGCAAGCAGGTTCTATTACAATTTGGGGATATTTTGATGAAAGGGGGCGCTGTGATAGCCATTTAAAGATTTAAAATTCAAAAAGATGTGCAAATTAAAAAAAATTAGAAATCCTAAATTTTTTTTCTTTAAATGTTCGGCCTTGATCCGGAGAATCCGGAGCTATTTTTGTTTTGCTTCTATCTTAAAAAATGGCTGAGATAGAGCGGTTTGAAATTTTAGGGTGGCTGACATTTTCAAGCAAGATTAGCAGAATTCATCCATAAACGGGTTTAATTTATGAGTTTTAGTTAACATGGTTTCGGCAAATTTTATTTCATTGTTGTAACTATTAATCCTATTATATGCTTATCACTATATATTTATATTCGCCAACGTCAAATTCTCGCCAAACTTGGCGACAGTTTGCGGAATATTGCCAAATTTGGCGACCAAAGTAAGTTGCCATAAATGAAGTCAACTTGGCTGTAGAGGACTAATTTGGCGATATTCTTATTCAAATTCAATGTTGACGAGAACTGGGATTGAGTCTTTTTTATTTAGGTTCCACGCATTTTACCTTCGTGTTTTCCAGTAAAATTAGCTAAAATCGTCAAACCAAGAAATAGGGAGGCTATCTGTTCCTGTCCGTTCAGGCAAAAAGGACTTTCCGTAGTTTAGTATACATCGATTGTTCGCATCTCTGTAACCCGACGATTCGCAAGCAGCTGACGTACAACAGAATGACGAAAAATATTGATTTTATTGGCGATGTGATAGCGTATTTTGAAGTATTAACATGACTGAGATAGAAGAAAGTTTTGGGATTGGCACATCCGACTAGTTTTTAATCGGTCCCCAAAAATGTTCAAACAATAATTTATTTTAGTGAATGATGGAATTCAACACTTTAATGTAACACTAAACTTTTCAGACTCAGCCACATTAAAATTTAGCGAATTATAAATAAAATAAAATATTTTTAAATAAGATTCAACATGTATTAATGGTATGATGTCGTCCCATAATATGTCTTATTATATGCCTCAATATCTTCCATTATTTTTCTGAATCTTTTTTCCATCGCTATGAAAAGAAGACTACAAGAGTGTATTTATGCTAAGAAGGTTAAAAAATGAAAGATTATATTTCCGGATGATCCAAAAGCCACACAAGAAATAAAAATCCAATAATTCGAAACTTATAGACAGTAGCACGATACAGTTTTCACGGAATTGTACTAAATAAAGCATGGGATAAAAATCTTACGTTTAACAAACCCATATTTAAAGTTAAGGCGGTATTAAAAAAAAATATTTTTCCACGCTCAACAACTCAAAATTTTGAGACACATTTTCAGACTCATTTTTAAAAGTAAAAACATGAAACTTGGCGGCGTGATTTAAGAAGAGATTTATAAGGGACCTGTGTTTTTATTTTTCGTTCAATTAATTAGAAATTGATTTACAAACAATTATTTTCACAGTACGATAATTTTTTTTTTGTTTCCAGCGCAATCGCTGCGGGAAATTCGGTTCAAAATGTCCAATTTGACAACATTTTTTGAAATATATTCTGCGTTTATCAAAACATCGAGACAATACGGACATTATAAAGTTTCTGAATAAGAGAACCTGCCAACTGGATGGATTTTAGAGCAAAAATGAATTTAAAAATGTGTCTCAAAATAAGCAGCTTGGATTTGAATACATCCTTAATAACAAAAGTTTCATTGTCAGATTTATAACATTTTCCAGTATCAAGTAGAGTTTTGTTTGCGTTAGCAGTTTATACAGCACGGCCGCACAGTTCACAGCGCAACAATGATTACAAATGTTCAATTTGTTCAATGACGGATGCCATTCGTGAGAATAGCTGTCGGTAGTGGTAGGATACTGTGCAAAGCATCGAAAATAATAACGGGGTAGGTAATTCCTGAAATTAAATACTGACAAACAGCAGCTTTGGGACCAGTGTAGTGCTAACGGTCGGCAACATATGCATCATTTCTGGCAATATTTTTAAAAATCAAAATATATTTTTCTGTGTATTTATGTGACAAACATATTGTGCTACTACCTATACTTTTTGTAGTTTTGAATTATTTTTTGTGACTTTTGGATCAGCCTGTATTTTGTAAATTGGAGTTTCTTGAACAAACAAACAAAAAAAAAATGCAAGCTTTGTTCCAATAAAAAGCCCAGTAGCTTAGTGGTCAGTGTCTCGCGTTACCACCCTACAGATCAACAGTTCGATTCCGGACTGCGGACTGGACAAGGTTCACTTAACCTTTCATCCCTTCGGGGTCAATAAAATGAGTACCAAAATTTGTTGGGAACTAAATACTGAGGGTCCCACCGTAGGCTGACCACCTGACCGAGGCATATGCTGCACAGTATTTCAAAGAAAACAGGGCTAATCATTTTAGCCCATGATCGTCAATGGATTGTAGCGCGGCATGTTTAGTTTTGTATGTCGCAATAAATGTTTTCCTAACAAAGTTATGTTTATTTGTATGTTTTCCAATTTGTCTGCTCCTTACTATATAATAGAAGAATTTTACACTAGCTAACGATTCAAAATAGGAAGCTGTATGTAGGAAAATGAATACTTAATCATTGTCTATCATTCTTAAAACATTAAAACCACTTGTGTCTATGCATTGTTTAAAAAGGGTAAAAGCAATAACTAGATGGTTTAAAACTAACCGAGATGTACTCCTATTCACAAAAATGTGTTTCAGACTTTTTTGTTTTCGGATGCGTGACTTAAATAATTCACTTACTGTAATTGTTTGTAGTTTGAATAATTTGCATTACAAAAGCTTGCTCTAAAGGGAACATTGAATTTTGCAAGGTAACAATTGTATAGCAATGCAAAGTGCCATTGTTATGAATATTTATAGTTGACATTGAATCTATGTGGACTGTTTTATTGATTTTACTAGCTGACTCGCCCCGCGTTGTCCGGGCTCGTGATATTAAGCTTACATATACCTCAAATCAGTGTTGAATGATTTTATATTTTTTAATGAAAATCTTTCCAAACGAACATAATGTTGGTTTTACTGCCTTTGGCAGGGCTGTCTTCCCTCGAATTTGTACGATTTTACATTTTTAAACGAAAATCTATCCAACTAAACTACTAAGCGAAAAAAAAAAGTGGTGAATTTTCCATAATCGTGTTTGGTGTCCACGTCGAATTAACGTATTGTAACAAAAAAATTTTTGAAAAATTATGAATTACAGTCACCAAATTAGGCCTGATTTTCAAGATAAACATTGGATGTTTGTAAAAAATGTTTTTTAAAAAACTAATGTTACTTTAATACTTATTTTCTAAATATTTTTATATATTAATTTATGAAAAAGTTTTAAAATTTTAGTAAATTTTCAGGTACTTAAACTGATAGTTCATTACACTCATAACATCACATAAATTGTAGGCAATTTGTCTTATATAAATACTAGGGGGCCTACCCCCTGCGAGCTACGCTCGCCTAGAGCTCCTATAATACGCTCCTATATTATAGGAGCCTTACGCTCGCCAACCCCCGCTCAGACTTCGAGGCCTCTAAAAATATGACAGCGTGCTTTGTTTTAAAAATATTGGTAAATCTGTAATTGGGTTGCCATGCTTTTAACGTTTTAATGGGGCATTTTTTTTATTATCATGGCCTCAAACACAGCTGTTGCGACAACTGACGACTGTTTTCGGGATTGATAAGTAAAATCAATTATAACTTGAAAACCAGCTTGTATAAAACGGTTAAGTTTAAATTGTGGCTACCTCTCGGACTTTTATAACAACGATCTGTATTCTATTCTTCCTTTGCGTTTAAGGATGAAAAAAATTCCATCTGCTTGTGAATAACATTAAGAACCACGGTATTGAAAAGTACTATGTTATACACATTTTCATTAACAGGTTTTAATTTTCTCTCTATTTTAGTGCACCATCATGCATATTTTCATGTTATTTTTAATATGTAAATTATTTATTTTAATTAATATGTATAAACGAATTTTCTAATAATTATTTATCATACAAAATTAATTAAATATTTTGTGCATGCATGCCTGCATTTATTCGGCATCAATTGATGAGATATTTAAACAAATTTGTTATCCGCGATACTTTTACACCATGTTATGTCACTTGAATATTAGCCATAAGAAAATCGGGTACTTTTCCAGTATAGGATCCTTTGCTTTTAGGTTTGGTGTAATTCGAGCTTCAAAAAGGGATAGATTCGTTAATATACACAGATTTGTTGCCAAAAGTTATGAAAACAAACCCAATGAACTTTTGGTGCTTTTCTATTATAGGGATCTTGACGCTTTTTTAAAAAGCTTGGCGCAATTCGGGCATCAGAAAGTGAGATTTGGTGCCAAATGACATAAACAGCCATGGAAACAAATTCGATGATTTTTTTGTTTATATGCGTATTTTAATTATACGTATATTATTATTGTTTTTTCTATACAAATTACTTCTGATTATATATAAAATAGGATAAATGACATTTTACGCTAAACAAATTGTATAAATATTTTTTTGCTCCTTTCTTTTGCGTTTACCAAAGTGACGTCATTTGGACAAATTTATTCAAAATATTTTCAGTTTATAAATTAAATTAAATGCTGACAGACGATTGAATCCTGACGATAGAAATGTGATTTTTTGTTAAAATTTTCCTGAAAAACATAATTTAATCACAATCCTGTCTTCATTATCGATTGAAATAAAAGATAAATTCAATTTCAATTTGAAAATGGCGAATAAAAAGAAATCAATAATCCCTATCGGGATCCTTTTCAATTTTTTCCCTTTTTTGTCACAAAAAACTGAGTAATTGGTTGCCATCATTACAGAAATGTCATTAAAATTAGAAAAAAATTAATATCTCGAAAACTAATTCCAATTTTAAAATTCTATTACCAGTTTTGACATCCGCGGATTTTTATGAACAATTGGTATTAATTTCACCATCAAGCGTTTAATATTTTATTAAAAATAGCCCTGAAACATGATCAGTCGTTTAATCAGTCGTTTCATAAAATCGTTTCATAAATTCGTTTCATAAAAGCGTTTCACAAATTCGTTTCATTAGGATTTTATATATATAGGGTAGATAACCATAATTTTTGGAGATAGAAAGTTGTTTGCAACTGATCGTTTATAAAAATAATGTTCTTCAAAAAAAAAAAAAAAAAAAAAAAAAAAAAAAAAAAAAAAAACGCGTTTAAAGTCTTTATTCCTGAAAATGTATTAGAAGCACTCAATCCAAATACTTAAAATTCTCCATATTTGCATGTTGCTCCTACCTTAATCCCAGCGTTAGAAGATTACTTTCTTTCTTAAGGTAGCTTAAGTAAACAGTTTCGGTTTTTTAAATACACACTTACGGTTTGAGAAGGAACAAAAAAAGCTGTAACTACACTTTTAATGATCGTAAATAAATATATATATATATATATATATATATATATATATATATATTTTCCAAAAATTGGACTACTATAATTTTGAATCCCTTATATACGCGCGCGGTACACAGGCATGTACTACAGACATAAATACAAAATGCACATACATTTACTTTATATCCATTCATGTAAAAATGTAATTATAACACTCGTAGAATATGCATTTTCTTTTAGTAGACAATGCAAAACTGTATTTTCTCTAGCTTATATTTTTTTTTAATATTTTATTTTTGCACGTTAACGTAAGCTCTTCATCAGCGAGATTTCAAATTCCCCTCGCTAATGTCAAACATATGGCCGTGTGATGCATTCGTATTTATAAAATACTAGCCCTGTTAATATAGCCCTGTACGATCGCCAAAAATGATTGCCAATTACTAATCTTGTTTATCGTCTCCAATCATGTTCAAAACAGTAATTTAACGTTATTAAATACATAACATTGCTAAAAATGGTAAATAACATAAAAGATAATAAAGAAATAAAGAAATAATAATAAAGAAATAAAACATAATAAATGAACGATAATAAATAAATAAATAATAATAAATAAATAAAACATAATAAATTTATAAAAAAAAAAATATAAACTGTAATAAAAATATAAACTATAAATTGTTATAAAAAATAATCTATAATAAATAAATAATCTATATAATTGTCAGAAAATAAGGATTAATGAAATCAGTATGCTTGGCATATTAGTACCTTGTTGACCTAGTTTCTCTTGATACAAATATAAAATAGTTCTTCTATGGTTATTTTCCAGGAGAAACTTCCGTAGACTTGCCCCAAACCACACTGAAAATAGAGGCGTCTTAAATTCAGACACATATGTGCCTGAAAAAGCAATTAAGGCACTTAAGTGTCTGAATGTAAAATTTCAGACATCATAGATGTCTCAATTTAAGACACATGAGTGTCTTACTATGATCAGAGTACTAAAGCTTTGAGAAACATGTCTGAATATCTATGATATGTCTGAAATTCAGACACTTAAATGTCTGAATTTGATTACAGGGCCGTAATCAGACGGGGCAGGGTGGGCTGAGCAGTGTTGAAGTCAGTGTGTGGCCCGGAGGAGACATTCCCCCCCCCCCCCGAAAGATTTGAAATTTTATGCTTTTAATGGTCAAAAAGTGCAGTTTCCCCCCCGGAACTGCAAAATGTCCCCCTCCCGGAGTTTCAGAAATCTCTCCCGGAGAAAAATGTCTGAATTCAACACTGGGGATGGCTCCTTCCTAGCAGCTTCTTGAGCCCCTGCTAGATGTCATAATCTTTCAATACGAATAACATCATTTATTACATTTACGAATTTTAATATTTTATAATCAAAAGTTTTATGACAGTAGGACTTGTTTTCTACTTCTGTCTACATTCATGTATCCTTTAAATAGAAGGGGCAAAGACAAGCTGTAAATCAGCCCCATTTCAAAGCCCCCCCCCCCCCAATCGACTTTGCCCACTGGTTACGACATTGATTTGATATAATGGTATACGCGCGATGACTGTGATGAAATCGTGCCACTGTATGTATATGCCAGCAATATCAGATAATGTTTCCGAAATATATATGCAAAAGAGATATTAGATGGCAGCACATATTACTAGGCTTCAACGGATATAAACGAATGAACAAATAATTATTATGAAGTAATTAGAAGAATTATTATAAAAAGGAAGATAAATTATGATTTTTGTGTAAGGGCTCCATACGCAAACAATCCTTAAAATAAAAGTGATGTAAAATTTAACAATTAAGAATTATTAAATATTCAACTAGTCGGATATGCCAATCCCAAAACTTTATTCTATCTCATACATGTTAATGCTTCAAAATTCGCTATCACAACGCCAAGAAAAATAAAAAATTTCTGTCATTCTCTTGTATATCAGCTGCTTACGAATCGTCGGGTTTCCTGTATGCGAGCAGCCGATGCACTATACTAAACTACGAAAAGTACTTCTGGCCTCTACCAGCAAGAAAAGATAGCCTACCTATTGCTTGGTTTTGAGTTTTTAGCTAATTCTTACTGAAATTACACGAAGCTAGAATGCGCGAACCTGATTACAGAACAGTCATTCCCAGTTCTCGTCAATGTTGAATTTGAATGAGAATATCGCCAAATTAGATAGACATAGCCAAGTTGGCTTCATATATGGCAACGCATTTTTGTCGCCAAATTTGGCGATATTTCACCAATTGTCGCCAATCTTGGCGAGTCTTTGACGTTGGCGAATATAAATGTATAGTGTTAAGAACGTAAGTGTTCAAACGATGGTTAGAACAATGAAAGAAAATTTGTCGAAACCATGTTCACTAAAACTCATAAGTTAAACCCGTTTATGGAGGAATCCTGCTGTATTGTTTCGAAATATCAGCCACCCTATAATTTCAAACTGCTATATCTTAGCCATTTTTTATGATAGAAGGAAAACAAAAAATACTCTGGAATCCTTGGATAGAAACCGAACATTTAACGAAAAAAGTTTTTAGGATTCCTATTTTTTTGTACACTTTTTTGAAATTGAAATATTTAAATGGCTATCATAGCGCCCCCTCCAGGCACAATATCCCCAAATTCAACTGGGACCTGCAGGATATAGTAAAAAACACATACAAAAAATTTGGTTCAATTACCTGCATAACTTCATACACTTTTCGATGATACAATAGCGAAAATGGAACAAAAATCGCGATCACAGCGCCCTCATTCGTCGAAATATCCCAGAATTCAAGTGGGAACTGCTGGCCGAAGCCAGAAAGATATACAAAAAATTTGGTTCAATTATCTGCACAACTTCATACACTTTTCAATGATACAATAGTGAAAATGGAACAAAAATCGCGATGGCAGCGCCCCCTTTCGTCGAAATATCCCCAAATTCAACGGGGATTTGCAGGCTATAATCAAAAGCATATAAAAAAATTTGGTTCAATTATCTGCATAACTTCATACATTTTTCGATGATACAATAGTGAAAATGGAACAAAAATCGCGATCACAGCGCCCCCTTTCATCGAAATATCCCCAAATTCAACTGGGACCTGCATGTTATAGTCAAAATCACATACAAAAAATTTGGTTCAATTATCTGCATAACTTTATACACTTTTTGATGATACGATAGTGAAAATGGAACAAAAATCGCGATCGCAGCGCCCCCTTTCGTCGAAATATCCCCAAATTCAACTGAGACCTTCAGGCTAAAGTCAAAAACATAGAAAAAAATTTGGTTTAATTATCTGCATAACTTCATACACTTTTCGATGATACAATAGTGAAAATGGAACAAAAATAGCGATCACAGCGTCCCCTTTCGTCGAAATATCTGCAAAATCAAGTAAGACCTGCGGGCCATAGCCAAAAACATAGAAAAAAAAATTGGTTCAATTTGAAGCATAACTTCATACACTTTTCGATTATATAATGAGGACAGATAGACATTTTGTAAAAACAGGTTTTTCGGAATCTTTGACCTCTAAAACGTGTAAATCCGTTGAAAACCGGAAGTCGGAAAAAATTTTGATTACAATACTTTCTTCTATTATAGATAGAACAGCAACGCCTCTGCGGGTATATGCCCTCCGAAAAAGACCTCCGATGCCGACTGAATATGCCCTCCGTTTATTGGACGAAGGGGAAGCTGTGTTAAAATGTTCTTCACGCCTATTGGTGTTTTTCTTCTATATACCCGCAGATGACGTGACATGGGTAAAGTCCACAGAGTTCAGAGAATAAATAGAGAGGCAATAAACCGTGAAAACAGATTGCAATATGAAGCCGGTTATCGCTCAAATCATTAGGCCCAAGGCCTGTCTTCATTGGTCGGAGAGAACAAGGTCTGAATTCATTGGACGGGGGAGAGGTTTTCATAGCAAGCTGCCAGTTGTTTGGGCCGGCTGTAGGGTTTCATTTTCAGCTTCACGCCAAACATAAACATACCATCTCTTTTATTTTCTGAACTCTGTGGGTAAAGTCCATTACCGAGTTGAGAAGTATGTTTTTAGTTGGGTGCTGCTGTTTCGTGACGTCAAATGTTCCTTATTTATATGAAGTTGAGCTGTGACCTACGTAATACACGGCTGCTTCATGACTTGAAGCTAACGAAAAAGAAAGGCTACCGCGGTGCTTTACGCGTATCTTTTTTTACAGACCGCGGGAGTCACGTGATGCTCGAATGCACCAATGTAGGTGTACGAAAAGAGCATCACGTCACTCTAGCGGTCTGTAAAAAAAGATAAGTGGAATGCACCGCTGTAGCCTGTCTTTTTCGTTAGCCTTGTTCATGACTTTTATGACGTCGCAGGGACTGGATCGAGGTTAACGAAAAAGAAAGGATACCGCGGTGCTTTACGCGTATCTTTTTTTACAGACCGCGGGAGTCACGTGATGCGTGAATGCACCAATGAAGGTGTACGAAAAGAACACACGTTACTCTAGCGGTCTGTAAAAAAAGATAAGTGGAATGCACCGCGGTAGCCTACGGACTGGATCATCTTTACACGCGAGATGAAGCAAGAATAATGAAGTACAAGGTTTTGGGATGGGCACAAATAAAAAGTTTACTAACATACAACAGATCTTGTTTTTTTAATCTTATAAATTTAATAATGGTGATCTACAAGTAATCGCAGGTGTTGGTTGCTAGATAGTAAATTAAACAAATTATATATGATTGTTTAAATTTTTTTAACATCAATTTACTAGCATCTGATACTACTTAAAAGGGAACAGCTGTAGCAGAGGAGATTACGCTGAGGTGAAGGAATTTTTCCACATCCTCCTTGGTACGTTTGTGCATTTGTTGCATGTTGGATATTTTTTGATTGAAATTCCTCATTCTTCAATTAGGCATGCTTAAATTGCAATCAAATATTTTATATTCTTTGGGAGAATAATGTTAATAATATATATATATTTATAAATTTTATCGCTAATATTTCATTACCCCAGAACTAAGATTGTCTGAAGATAATTTATAAAGAAACAGTTATAATTTTCTCGTTATTGCATCATTAAAGTAATTACTTTCAGGTTGTATGCTTTCTTAGAAGCTCCATGATCATAATTTTCTTTTAATGCAGCTGACCACGAGCAATGATAAAGTAGAATTCTCTGGAATAAAATATTTTTTAAAGCGCTCTCATCTGGAATCTAAATTTATCTATTTTTAATACATCGGAAAATTTTGATTTTTTGCAAAAGTTTTATTGTATTTCTTCTAAATTAATAACGATTTTACGTAAAAAGTTGAAAATATGTCGCAATTAAGAAAAACATCGATTGATAGTGAAAAAGCAATTTTGAAAGCCATTCATCATCTTGGTCAGACTAGAGATTCTACTTCTTCAGCTGATGTTCTGCGATATTTGTCGTCCAAGCAACTCCTGAATATGGCGGATTCAGAAGCCATCGTCCAGTTGACTCTTAATAATGCTGCTGACAAAGGACTTCTGGAGAAGTTGGCTAATGGAAAGTACAAAGTCACTGAAACTGCAAGGCGCAGGAAATCGCCTAGTAGAAGCCGCTCAAGAGCCAAGCCTAAACGCAGGTCCAGATCCAGGAAGCGGTCTGGAAGTAGGAGACGTCGGCGTTCCGGCAGTGGAAGAAGACGCAAGCGTTCGAGCAGCGGAAGAAGACGCAAGCGTTCGAGCAGCGGAAGAAGACGCAAGCGTTCGAGCAGCGGAAGAAGACGCAAGCGTTCGAGCAGCGGAAGAAGACGCAAGCGTTCGAGCAGCGGAAGAAGACGCAAGCGTTCGAGCAGCGGAAGAAGACGCAAGCGTTCGAGCAGCGGAAGAAGACGCAAGCGTTCCCCTTCTCGGCGACGACGATCAAGACGACGTACAAAAATGCCTGAAGAACAGGAATAACGTCTTCGAGTTGGCTCCACCGAAATTTCCAGGAGCTGATTTTTCATAAATCATGCATTATTAATTTGTATAAAAGTTAGATTAGTCAGATCATCGTGATAATTAATAAAAGTAAAGAAATTTACCTTGCGTGTTTTTCCTAATACTTTTGTCACTGTAATGTCTTATTACCTTTAATATTCAACTTCTAATATTTTAATTAAGCTGAAGTTTTAGTATTTTCCGGATTCATAATACTTTAGCTGAAAGCTACATAAGTTCTGCCATTCTGGCACAGATGTCATATACGCACCACATTGGCGCGATTGCAAGAAAATGGCAATTTCATGCCTCACATGGTAACCCGGTTATTTTGTTTATATTGCTGTTTATTTACTTTTATTTTTTATTTAAATTCTATAAATTGTTTTTTATATGTATATCAATATTTATTTATATCAAACTATCATTTATTTATTTTTATTTCCTTTTATTAAATAATAGAAGCTATTTCATTTATTACGTTATTTTATTTTTATATTGAAATAAAAAATCACGTGCTATTATTACATGCTATTTGTAACTAATATTCAAAAACAAAGTTTTTGCCAAATTGGCGGGAGAAAAAAATCGCGCCAATGTGGTGCGTATATGACATCTGTGCAATTTTTTAAATTATAGTTTACAGTTTTTTGTTATTTATTTATTATTGTTTATTTATTTATTATTTTATATTATTTACCATTTTAAACAATTTAATGTATTTAACAATATTAAATTACTGTTTTGCACATTATTGGAAACGATAAACAAGATTGGCAATTGACAACAATTTTTGGCGATCTATCTCCTGGCTGAGATAATACGTAAGTAACATAAATCCTATAGTTTGGCGATGGATTTTTTATGGATCTAGTCGACAGGATAATAGAGAAGTACCCAAAAAATGTAAATGAAATATTTCACTTTAAGTTGTGATTGCAACAGGAGTTTATTTTGGCAGGCGCGTAAAATATTTAGAAGAGGAATTATTCACAGTCACGTTGAAAAATGTCCTGGCGTGTTTCCAAGCATTCGTAGGACGGTCGCCTTTCAGTCTTTATTACAGTCAGTAATCCTATACCATATCAATGTGCATTTCTATGTGTGCATAAATTTCGAAATAATGGTAACATTATTAGTTTCTCAATATTAAAAAAAGTCCTCCCGGTCTGTACCAGGAGGAAAATGTAGTTTTCCTATATCTTCGTTTTAAAATTTTAGCTAATGTTACTCGGAAATAGCAAACTATATGCAAACCCGATTACAGAAGATTCGTTAATGCTGATTTTGGATAAGAAATTCGCCAAATTAGACAGCTATAGTCAAGTTTGCTTTATTTATGGAGTGTTATTTTTAAATTAATCGTTGATTTTTTGCAATCTCCGATTTTAAGTCGTAAAACATGGGGCGGAATACCACATGGCTTTAAATTGTTCAAATATTAAATTGGATATGATATTGCTTGATTTTCATTTACCAGGGAATCAGCGTTTTAATAAGTTCTCTGTTGTTTAGGAAATTCTTCATTTATCAAGTTGTTCATTCTTTCAACTTCTTTGTTTAGAGGGATTAAAATGCATCTTTTTGGCAAAAACCCTGTATTTCCATCATTGGATATACATATTCAATGAGACTTTTTAAGCTATTTGGTTGAATGGTGAATTCAGTAAAGTCAACATTTTGATCTTCAGCAACTTGAATTAAATAATCAGAAAAGTTCATATTTTGAATTTGATTCACTCACATGTTAATTATAAAATGTCTAATATTGACATTACTCAAAATGTTAGAAAACTTCGAAGTGGCCAAAACAATATCAGCTCTAATCCCATGCTTCACTACAGGCAAAATTTGTCTAAAGTCGCCAGCAAATACAACTACTATTCCACCAAATTGCGAATCTTTGTTTTTTATGTCTTTAAGCCTACGGTTTACACATTGAAATACCAATTTACTCATCATGGTTGTTTCTGGCAAGACGATTAACTTCGTTTCTCTTATTAATTCAGCAAGGTCAGATTGTTTACTAATGACACACGTCGATGTTTCGTTCATATTCAGCGGTATTTTGAATCTTGAATCTTGATCTAATAACAAAGAGCATGGATCAAAGAAGATGCGACAGCTAACGCAACCATATTATATGATCTCACCTTTTTAAAAACTGCATTACGTAAAAACGTTTTGCCTGTGCCTCCTCAATAAAATAAACAATAGAATTTTCATTTAAAACAGCAAGCGAAACTTCCTCATAAATTGATTTTTGATCGTGATTATTCTGGCGAAAACGATAAATAGCCAAATATTGTTTGACACAAAATTTTTACATTGAAAAAATTTTTTAAGTACAAACATTCCGTTCGCATTAAAGTCAATAATTTCGATTTATAAAATTATCGTTCATCAAAACGTTTATTATTATTTATTTTATTATTATTTTTTTATTTTATATAAAATCAATAACAGTCTCTTTTCTTTTACTTTTCGAGGTGTCTGTATTATTTTCTAATTATTAATAGCCATTTCATGCCATTAACAATAGCCATTTCATGCCATTAACAATAGCCATCATCATTTTTAACCAATGATTATATGCGGTCGCCAAGAGGGGAAAAAATTACCAATGGCAACCATTAAGCCCGAAAAAAAGTGAAAAATATCAAATTTTTTATTTACTAAGGGACTCTGCCCCCTACGAGCTACGCTCGCCAACCCCCGTTCTGACACAGCATGATTTAAAAACACTCCGATTTGATCAACTCTAAAACGATTACCGAAAATTGTATGATAATTAAACGACCAGTGGCGATCTGCTGTAACCGGGTTTCCATTCATTTTCCTTTGACTGAGGGATTTTAAGGTCGAATCAACTATTCTCGAAACATCTAACAACTGTTTTCCTGATTGATTAAATAAAATGAATTAAAAAATTAAATATCAACTTGGGTGAAATCGTTAAGTAAACAATGTCGCTGCATTGGAGAATTTTATAACGATGCTATAGGAAATTGGTTACTTCTCCATTATCTCGTCGATTACTTTCTATAAAAAGAAAGAACTGTCGCCAGAATATATCATTTAACCCCAAACGTGCATGATCGTGGCGTCGCGTTGCAGTCAGTTGGCATCAGATGCCTTGCACTTACCAGTTATTTCATCGACGGATTTTTAATTCAAGGATTATTTGTCTTTTTAATACTTCTCCATTATCTCATCGATCAATTTTCATTAAAACTATCGCCAAACTGTAACGCCAAATAAAAAAATAGAGGAATTTTGGGCACAGGTGTCATATATGCACCACGTTGGCGCGATTTTTTTCAACCGCCAATTTGGCGATAATAAATTGTTGTTTGAATAAATTGTTGTTTATTTACTTTTATTTTTTATTTTAATTCTATAAATTATTTTTATTATGTATATCAATATTTATTTATATCAAACTTTCATATATTTATTTCCTTTTTTAAAATAATAGAAGCTATTTCATTTATTACGTTATTTTATTTTGATATTAAAATAAAAAAATCACGTGTTATTATTGCATGCTATTTGAAACTAATATTGAACAAGTGGGTAAGTGTGATCGAAGATCGCCCAAAGGCTTTCGTTTAATATTTTTTATCAAAACACTTTATCCTTTATTTAATAAATCCAAATAAATTTCATTCATCAACCAAAAAAAAAAAAAGTCATGTTTTTTATAAAGTAAAAATTTACCGGTCTATTTTTCTCGTTTTTTCGAATATCTAAACCAGCCCAAAGCGGGCGAGAGAGAAGCCCGCTATTATATTCTATAATAATAACATCTGGCATGTGGACTAAATGCGATGTTTAAAAAAATAATAATTTCAAAATTAAACATGTTGTACACCTTCAAAATGTTAAAATATGCGAATATTTCCATAATCGGGTTTTTATCATGATTCAATACGTTCCTCAAACTCATATATTTACTATTCTCTAATACTCATATTGATACTAGCTTTGTATTGTTCTGAAACAATTGAAAAATCCGTTAAACTTCCGATATGACGTCAGATTTTCTTTTAAATTCTCTAATGACGTGATATTAATCTGCTTTGTGTACATACACATACTCATACTCCTTGTATTATTGAGAAATCTTTCCGTTTTATTACCACTATGACGTCAATCAATTTTATTTCATATTATCTTTTTTTCAATAGGAAACTTTTTATTTCATTTTAATTTTTCACGTGGAATCGTCTGATAGAAAATTAATTATTTTAGAAAGAATTTCATCGTGGATTTTTAATTTTTGGCATCTGCTATAATGAAAAATGTTTAAATTTAATAGGAAAAGGCTGTTAGAATTTTGGTTTTTTATCTCTATTTATTAAAATAATACGAATTTTTCAAATTTTAATATTTTATAATCTCGAAATCCGTTGTTTCTAAAAAGAAGCAAAAGAGATGAGGGGTTGTATCAATATCTGTTGATTAGTGCCAAGATAGCGTACACAATATTGCACGTAGTACTATATTTGGATACAACTCCTCATATTTTTGCTTCCTTTTGGGAACAACGGATTTCGAGATTATTTTATCGACGATAATTTTCCGAATTTTCAAGCTATGATTTTGAGACTTTCACAAAAGTTGCTCTATATACTTAGCTAAACATTATATATATTATATTTTGATTGCATTCGCGCATGCGCTATGAAACATTTTTTAGTAAATCTGCTCATTTTTCATCCAATTTTTATTATTTTTTAATTCTGATTGCAGAATATTATGTACAATGTTGTTTGTCATATTTTCTGAAAATAACTTTTTTTTTATGTTAAGAACTCTGCAATTTACAAGAAAAAAACTAAGCGAAATTTGGGACTGTTTTTATAAAAACCTTAATTTCTCTACGAGTATACATGCTATCCTCATACAAATGAACACAGTATATTACAATAAACCACTTATTAATAATCTCGAGTTTGAACGCTCTTGCTACATTAGTTTTTACAGGGTTATCTAAAAGATATTTGTAATTTTTCAATTTGTTGACAGTCCCCTATGGCGTTTCGTGAAAAAATCTTCGCGGAAATATATAACCTATACTATACTGTTTACACACCTGCAGTTTCAGGTTAATTCCTCATGTATGTTTCTAGATAGTTAACAAAACGTCTAAAATCGCAAGTGACCGGTCACCTTTGGCAATATAGTGTGTATACATAATTGAACGTAAGTCATCGCTCAAATATTAATTTATTTTGAACGATCTTTCTAAAAATATAACTTTCATGCAGTTTTATTAGAAAAAATAATTTTGAAGAAAAATGGCCGTCTGGCATATGGAAAAGTGAAATGGGCATCCCGGAACTGTTGATGACAGTCACATGACTTATGTTTTTATTATATAGATTCTCTATGAAAATAATGAAATTTTGAATTATTAAGAAATATTTGAAAATAATAAATAAAACCTATTCTATATTCATTTCGGGGTTATAATTCATCTTTATGCAAAGATACAGGGCCATTAAATCCTTCTTTTTGAAGTTTACTTCAGCCAAACATTTACACACACAATTGCATTTATAATATTACTAGCTGTTACCCGTGATTTCGTCCACGTAAGTAGTGGAAAAAGGAGAGTTTAACTCCAGCAAGAGGAGCCGAGGAGCCAAATCTTCCGCCCCCCATTTTTTTTTTTTTAGGAGGGGCAGCATGTTATAGTAGGGGGTATTTTTTTTAAGGGGGGGGGGCTTAATTTTAAAATTTTAAAAATGTCTTATAGTACGAGGTATCGGCGATGGTAGAGTACGACCACTATCCCCCCCCCCTATTCCATTCCCCCCCCCTTTTTTTAATTAAAAAAAATTTAAAATTGTCTTATAGTACGAGGTATCGGTGATGGTAAAGTACGACCACCACCCCCCCCCACCAATTTTTTTTTTTTTTTTTTTGAGAAGAGAGAAAGTTTAAAGTGGTGTCGCCGTCTATCGGTAAGTATGAAAATTATGGAATTTAAAATGACTGCTTCTGAATTTTAAGTTATAGCATAGTATAAAATAAAATATTCTAAAGTATCGCACCATACTGCTTACAATGGAAATTTAAGTTATAGCATGGTGTAAAATAAAGTAACTTACCACTGCTTACAATGGAAATATATAATTATAGCATAGCACTTAATAAATAATTTTAAAGTTTCTTACCAAACTGCTTACAATGGAAATATTTAGTTATAGCGTAGCACTTACTAAAAATTTTAAAGTGACACATGTAAATAATTATAGTTATAAACCGCCATGTAGGCAGATAGGCAGGCACATAGACAAGCAGGCAGGCAGGTAGGCAGGCAAACAGACACACAGTGAACTATTTGTTACGTACACACACAAGCATGCATATACGAAGTGAACTAATTGTAATAAAATACATGACGTGCATACGTTTTAAAACATTTTTTTTCTTCACAGAAATTAAGAAAATATTAAATTTCGACTACAACTTTCACTTTGAAATAGCGTAGTCTCTTTTTAAAAAATCATTAGCTTTTAACATACATTTAAATGAAGCGAAGTTCGAACCTCGAACCTGACAAAATGATCTCATGATGTGTTGATTTGTAGTAGGTTTAAACGAACACGCCATGAGATCATGTTTCTTAAACGCGATTTAAGATATATAAGAAAAGGTGTCACGTGATTGAACATATTGGATTATTACTATGCAGTACTAATGATATTATAAATTTTGAAAAATAATTTAAGCTTTACGATAAACTTTAATGTTTAAACTTACAAACACATTGGAATGTATTTATAACATATAAAATAACCTTGTAAAAGGTTGGTTGGTTTGTTCGTTTCATAAACTTGCAAAGCAAAGCGTATCTTACCAATTTGTATACAAGAGATTTTGTAACATAAATTATATAATATAATACAGCAAATTTTAACTTACCAAGTGGGGCTTAAGGATACTGTAATAGAATTTTTAATTGTATACTTTAAAAAAGAAAGTTTAACTTACCATTATGTTTATGCTCGGATTCGAACTGTCAACCTTTTGGCTAGCTTTCCAATGCGCTCCCAGTTACGCTACGAAGGCTCCGTACAATTAATATAAATAATGAAAGCTAATATTACTTCTTTTAAAGATTTTTGAAAAATTTATAAGTTAATAAAACAGGATATGACGACATTTGTAGAATAACATCCTGTTTTACAACGATAAGAATAGCAATATAAGAAGCTTGTACACCATAATGAATTTACTGTTTAAAGTTCTGTAACCTAACTTATACGATTGTTCTTCTAATTACCTAAAACCTTGCTGTATATTTGCTTGATCACCTATCTGTTTACCCTGCTTTTTGGATACTTCTAAACCTGAAAATGACTACTTCGCTTAACACATCTTACTATGAAATTTCAGAAACCAACGAATTTAGTAGAATATTTCAGTATTTTGATGTTTTTACCCCATACCATTGGGACTTAGGGGAGGATACGATTGTCGAAGTGCAAAGGAATAAGGACTGTGAGTTAAACGTTCACATTCAAAAATATAATGAATTTGAGAATAGTGGTAAAATGTACCCTACAAATGAAGGAATTACAATATCGTGCGCAACCTTTGATAAATTTGAAACGAGAATGGCTAAATTTAATTTTAACTCTGCAGAAGAAGAAACATTCGTATGTAACAACGACTTACTAACAATTTATGTGGATAAGGAATCATGCATACTGCAAAAACTATTGAAACCTGATTATTTACTACTTACAAAAGAACAATTTCTCAAACTAGAGAATAACTGCATTCAAATTAGCGAATGTCTTCTTCAAACTTTTTTAACAAAGCTTTTACCTGTTTATGTTTTAAAAAACTTAAAAATATGTAAATGTTCTCACTTTACAGAGGAAGAGGCGATGGACTATTTTTTAGAATGCTTCGATCATGAATTAGAGAGATCAGTATATCGCACGTTTGACTGTTATTTATGTTCAATCGGCCAACCAGTTGAAATGGATCATGAATGTATGAGATATAATTTAAGAAAACAGTTTAACTGGTGCGCAGACAGTGCTTTGTTAAATTTCAACATTAAGGAATTTGTGAAAAACCTGCTAGAGAAATGTACATGTAATTATACTTATTTATTTTTTGAATCTATGAATGTAGACTTTTATAATAAGCATTTGAGCAATGTATTTATAAATTAACGTAGAAATGTTTTATATTTAATAAATATTTGTTTAGTTTTTCATCATGTGTCTGTTTTTATTTATGTATAAGGAATAAATAAGTTTAGTTTTCGGAAAGTTTTACAATTTCTAATCAGAAAATTTAGAAACTTGTTTTATTTTTCTACAAAAATTAAGGATTTTATACTATTTCATTAAACATGTGTACCATTATTATAATATAACTTACATATTGTATACAAAATACTACCCTTTACTTGATAAATTATTTAAGATTTTAAACCAAAACTGAGCGAATATTATAACGATTATCGAGTTTGAAAATAGATCTGTTGTCTACCAGAGCAAAAACAGGAAACTACTTATTTGCGGATAACATCCCTGTTTTCTTACTGATAACGGTACTTATTTTGTGTAGTTTAAGGTATAAAAATTATTTCACTAAATTGAATATTATGATTTTATTTCTCATGATACATAACTTAATTAGCAATACCATGCAATGAACGAGTATTTTCACACATTTAAATTTGCATTTTAAGCCACGATGAATACATAATAAAACATTACTTGTATACTTTTACATAAAATATGAGAAAAAAAATTATACTTACCTTATGAAATCTGTCACTATATAATAAAAGATACTTTGCTTAATTACTTATGTTTAACATACAGGCTAATTTCTGTATAAGATATATAACACGTGACGCTATTTTTAATTATTTTAAGCATGCGCGCCCTCTACAATTAAATAAATATTCAAGAAAAGTTTTATTTGAAATAATATTCATACTGTTTCTGTGCCGTTAAGACGTTCTAATTTTTTCTCCGTTTAAGTGATCTGTGATTTTAATTGATTTAAATTAAATAAGTACAATGCAAGACATGGTGTTAGACGAACCAACCAATATAAGAAAAGCCTTGACATCGGAGTTTAAGGAGCAAATAGACTGTACTATTTTAATGAAACCTGTTTGGAATAAGGAACCAATGGCCTCTTCATCAGATCAAGTCGATCAAAAGTTTCTTTTTACATGTGATACGTGTAAAAATGTATTTACTAAAAAATATATGTTATTAAGACATATGAACTTACATTTAGGAAAAAACCCCTCTAAGTGTGATAATCTGTTTACTACAAAGAGTGCTTTACGGGATGATATGCTAATTCATCCAAAGTCATCTGCCACATATAAGTGTGAGAAATGCAGTAAGACTTTTTCGCGAAAAAATGTATTAGTTAGACACATGAAATTTCATTTAGAAAAGAAACCTTTTAATTGTAAAATGTGTTCGAAATCTTTTGTGCAGAAAAGTGACTAACATAAGCATAACTTAGTACATTCTAAACAAGGAGTTGTGCATAAATGTAATGAATGTGATAAAAAGTTTTTACGGGAAAAATATTTAATAAATCATACTATGATTCATAACACCCCTCAGCAAAAGCAAAGGAATATTGAACCGTTTACCAGACACTATAAATGTGTCGATTGTTCTGAAATATTTAATCACAGATTTGACTTAGTGAAGCATAGAAAAATTCATCTCTCGCCCAAAGAACATATATCTGAACAGCGTACTGAACTTTTAAACCATTTACAGAATTTATTACTACGCATAGACACTTTACAAAATGCTATAAAAAATGAAACTATTCCTTTTTGAAATATTGACTTTACCAATTTATTTGAACTATACATATTCTTGTATATACTAATGTATGTGTTTAAATAATTAAATAAATAATAGATAAGTGAAAAAGCTTTTGTGTTTTATTTTTTAATATGATTATATTATATCATTATTATGTGAATGAATGGACTTGTAAATTTATACACTATGTATAAAAGTAAATTTCTTGAACTTTTACAAGAAGTAAAAATTTAATACAAGTTACTTAAATTATATATTTAATAAAATTTTTTAATATATTATTGATTCACATATGATAGTTAAATTAATATGCTATTAAACATATAATTTTGTATAATCTATATTATTAATTTTGTTTAACACATATTACTTTTTTACAATAAATCGATTTAACTAATTATACATTTGTGTAATTAAACAAACTTATTTTACTAAATATACGTATCGATAATTAATTTTTATTATTTACATACACATGATTATACTTTTATCGTACGCGATTAACTATTTATACATTTAATAAGCGTTGCCATACCCGCTTTTATAAATAATTAGATATTATAAAGCATACGGATTTCACATAAACAAGCAATATACATTTTCGTTAAATGAACAACTTGAATCTTTAATCTATAACATCATATTTACTTTTAAACTTGCTTTTAACTGTAACCATCACTCTTTTTTAACCTATGTTAGTAACTGTTTAGATATAATATAATCAGTTTACTGTTGACTTTTGTCGTGACTGAACCTTTTACTGTTTGTTATTTAAAAATGGCTTATGAATTAGATAGGATTAAACGGTCGTGTGAAGAAATGGCTTCTTCAACAAAGTTTCAACGTTTAGATAAACCTATGGAAAATTCTGATTTTTTTAAACATGAATTTTTACCCAAATCTAATATACAGGAGAACTATGAAACACTATCACCTACCATGGACTTATATGCTGCAGAGCCTAAGATTGCCAAGGATTCTACAACCCCAATATTTACTAACTGTGATAATGACGAAACGTCTTTCCCTGACACCTGCTGTGAGTCTACCCCTGCTACAGGCTTTTTGGATACAATGTTTAAGGATCTAGATTTTAAAAATTTGGAAACATACCTTACCTCACAGACTACAAGAGATTTAATTTCTTCAAATGAACCATCAACTAGCATTACACATAGTAGTGAACAATTATATAACATATCCCCTCCCATCGCATGTGTGAATAACATTTCCAAAACGAAACATTGTAAATCTCGCATTTTTGTCATGTTTCGGATTAAACTTGCTGATTTTATATTTTAAACTTTAAAACGACATTATAAACAGTATTATGTACATATTGAAGAGATAAAACACAGTGTATTTACAAATGAAGAAATTTCATCAACAAATAGAATTTTTATGGATATTTCAACATTGTATGAATTCCAATATAAAATTTTTGGATTTAATTTAAAATATAAAAGTTCATCGTTTATTGCTAACAATACGGTATTAGTGTTAAATTATAATAATTCTATTATGCAAATAAAAAATTTAAAGAATTATACACATTGTGTTTTAAACGATTTTCAGTTAGAAAATTTAAAAGAAAAAGCTATTGATTTTGATAGCAATCTTATTAAACACTTGTATACAGTTCATCTACCGCAGTTAATTAAGCAAAAATGCACACTCGTTAATTTACCTTCTGAAATCGAGCGTGTTTTACTAACGAAACTTATCTCTTCTATTGAGGATAATGTACTGACAATATTAAACCAAATTTATGAATGTGTAGGATGTATATTTAGACACCAATCCCAAAGTCTACATACATGTTTCACCTTTAATAAACGTGAAAGATTTAATCACTTAGGGGATATGATTTTAATGCTTGTAAATTTTGATTATGTTATTTCAGGGTTTTTAAACGGAGTTGAATGTATCAGTGAAAACTTTTTACGTAACATTAATGTGGAATTTATTCGAAATGTATTATTTAAGTCCTGAAAATAAAATATTTTGCTTTAAATCTGTGTGTTTATTAATATTGTTTAACTTGCAATTTAAGATTAATAATTTCTGTTATATGTTTATAACAGAAACATGATAACATAGTATGTATACTAAATGTTAGTAACATACTACACATGTTAGTAAATGTATTTTTGAACTATTATAAAAGTTTTTAAAATTTTACAAGATAGCAAAATTATTTTTCAGTTAAAAATTTTTTATAAATTTACAATTTTAAATTTAAAACTTAATAAAAGTATTTCATCCTTTATCAATGTTGATTCGTCTTGTATGTTTATATTATATAATGGTAACATACTATATAGTTGTTATGTTACTACATGTACTTATAAAAATAATTTAAACATGATATATTATTGTAAAAGTTTTTAAAAAATTTACAAAGTAACTTAATTAAATTATAAGTAAACAAACTAATTATTTTTTTAATTAAAATAAATTAACAAAAATGAAAAGTTATCAAAATTATTTTATAAATGTTTTAAAATACTTAATTTTAATAAATTGTGTCTATATATATATATATATATATATATATATATATATGTGTGTGTGTATGTACCTATATACATGTGGAACTTTAGTTAAGTAATAGAAATTCTCAAACTTTGTCATTAGAAACCCTATATTCTGATAATTAATAACAATTAGCTTTAAATTAAAGAAATAGATTAATTTATACTTACAAATATAGCCCACTTATAATAGCACATCCATCTCACATAGTTACTTCAGACATTATGCTTGTTACTATCCTAGCAACAGGATGTTTTTGTCGTACCACGTGATTTCCTTTAAAGTCACGTGATCATGAAGATAACAGTTAAACACAACGTGTTTGACATTTTCACTTCTGCTATAGAAGAGGCTTGTTTAGTAAGTTATAATGTCCTGTATTCTTTATTTTACACTTTATTTTACAATTTATTAAGAAGATCTAATTTAAATAACGTTTATATTGCAAACGTAAGGTAAAAGCACTAAATTATTGTTTTAAAAGCCTTTTATTTTGTAATTCTATCGATCATAAGATGATGTAATACATTTAAAATCTTACTATTGGGTTTTATTTTAGCATAAACATTATTTATTCAACTGGCTATTGCTTTTAGAAGTAACTTAATTTTCTTACACAAGCGGAAAATAATATTTCTTCATTAATATATCATGTTTACAAAATTTTTAAGTTATATATAATATAACTTGTAAATACATAGTATATTTTTATACCAAATCCATAAGTATACATATATACTTAAATAACATGTAAGTATACATATACTTATAGATACTTATAGTATAAAAATATACTATGTATTTACAAGTTATATTATATATAACTTAAAAATTTTGTGAAATTGTCAAACACGTTGTGTTTAACTGTTATCTTCATGATCACGTGACTTTAAAGGAAATCACGTGGTACGACAAAAACATCCTGTTGCTAGGATAGTAACAAGCATAATGTCTGAAGTAACTATGTGAGATGGATGTGCTATTATAAGTGGGCTATATTTGTAAGTATAAATTAATCTATTTCTTTAATTTAAAGCTAATTGTTATTAATTATCAGAATATAGGGTTTCTAATGACAAAGTTTGAGAATTTCTATTACTTAACTAAAGTTCCACATGTATATAGGTACATACACACACATATATATATATATATATATATATATATAGACACAATTTATTAAAATTAAGTATTTTAAAACATTTATAAAATAATTTTGATAACTTTTCATTTTTGTTAATTTATTTTAATTAAAAAAATAATTAGTTTGTTTACTTATAATTTAATTAAGTTACTTTGTAAATTTTTTAAAAACTTTTACAATAATATATCATGTTTAAATTATTTTTATAAGTACATGTAGTAACATAACAACGATATAGTATGTTACCATTATATAATATAAACATACAAGACGAATCAACATTGATAAAGGATGAAATACTTTTATTAAGTTTTAAATTTAAAATTGTAAATTTATAAAACTTTTTAAACTGGAAAATAATTTTGCTATCTTGTAAAATTTTAAAAACTTTTATAATAGTTCAAAAATACATTTACTAACATGTGTAGTATATTACTAACATTTAGTATACATACTATGTTATCATGTTTCTGTTATAAACATATAACAGAAATTATAAATCTTAAATTGCAAGTTAAACAATATTAATAAACACACAGATTTAAAGCAAAATATTTTATTTTCAAGACTTAAATAATACATTTCGAATAAATTCCACATTAATGTTACGTAAAAAGTTTTCACTGATACATTCAACTCCGTTTAAAAACCCTGAAATAACATAATCAAAATTTACAAGCATTAAAATCATATTCCCTAAGTGATTAAATCTTTCACGTTTATTAAAGGTGAAACATGTATGTAGACTTTGGGATTGGTGTCTAAATATACATCCTACACATTCATAAATTTGGTTTAATATTGTCAGTTACATTATCCTCAATAGAAGAGATAAGTTTCGTTAGTAAAACACGCTCGATTTCAGAAGGTAAATTAACGAGTGTGCATTTTTGCTTATTTAACTGCGGTAGATGAACTGTATACAAGTGTTTAATAAGATATCTATCAAAATCAATAGCTTTTTCTTTTAAATTTTCTAACTGAAAATCGTTTAAAACACAATGTGTATAATTCTTTAAATTTTTTATTTGCATAATAGAATTATTATAATTTAACACTAATACCGTATTGTTAGCAATAAACGATGAACTTTTATATTTTAAATTAAATCCAAAAATTTATATTGGAATTCATAACATGTCGAAATATCCATAAAAATTCTATTTGTTGATGAAATTTCTTCATTTGTAAATACACTGTGTTTTATCTCTTCAATATGTACATAATACTGTTTATAATGTCGTTTTAAAGTTAAAAATATAAAATCAGCAAGTTTAATCCGAAACATGACAAAAATGCGAGATTTACAATGTTTCGTTTTGGAAATGTTATTCACACATGCGATGGGAGGGGATATGTTATATAATTGTTCACTACTATGTGTAATGCTAGTTGATGGTTCATTTGAAGAAATTAAATCTCTTGTAGTCGGTGAGGTAAGGTATGTTTCCAAATTTTTAAAATCTAGATCCTTAAACATTATATCCAAAAAGCCTGTAGCAGGGGTAGACTCACAGCAGGTGTCAGGGAAAGACGTTTCGTCATTATCACAGTTAGTAAATATTGGGGTTGTAGAATCCTTGGCAATCTTAGGCTCTGCAGCATATAAGTCCATGGTAGGTGATAGTGTTTCATAGTTCTCCTGTATATTAGATTTGGGTAAAAATTCATGTTTATAAAAATCAGAATTTTCCATAGGTTTATCTAAACGTTGAAACTTTGTTGAAGAAGCCATTTCTTCACACGACCGTTTAATCCTATCTAATTCATAAGCCATTTTTAAATAACAAACAGTAAAAGGTTCAGTCACGACAAAAGTCATCAGTAAACTGCTTATATTATATCTAAACAGTTACTAACATAGGTTAAAAAAGAGTGATGGTTACAGTTAAAAGCTAGTTTAAAAGTAAATATGATGTTATAGATTAAAGATTCAAGTTGTTCATTTAACGAAAATGTATATTGTTTGTTTATGTGAAATCTGTATGCTTTATAATATCTAATTATTTATAAAAGCGGGTATGGCAACGCTTATTAAATGTATAAATAGTTAATCGCGTACGATAAAAAGTATAATCATGTGTATGTAAATAATAAAAATTAATTATCGATACGTATATTTAGTAAAATAAGTTTGTTTAATTACACAAATGTATAATTAGTTAAATCGATTTATTGTAAAAAAGTAATATGTGTTAAAGAAAATTAATAATATAGATTATACAAAATTATATGTTTAATAGCATATTAATTTAACTATCATATGTGAATCAATAATATATTAAAAAAATTTATTAAATATATAATTTAAGTAACTTGTATTAAATTTTTACTTCTTGTAAAAGTTCAAGAAATTTACTTTTATACATAGTGTATAAATTTACAAGTCCATTCATTCACATAATAGTGATATAATATAATCATATTGAAAAATAAAACACAAAAGCTTTTTCACTTATCTATTATTTATTTAATTATTTAAACACATACATTAGTATATACAAGAATATGTATAGTTCAAATAAATTGGTAAAGTCAATATTTCAAAAAGGAATAGTTTCATTTTTTATAGCATTTTGTAAAGTGTCTATACGTAGTAATAAATTCTGTAAATGGTTTAAAAGTTCAGTACGCTGTTCAGATATATGTTCTTTGGGCGAGAGATGAATTTTTCTATGCTTCACTAAGTCAAATCTGTGATTAAATATTTCAGAACAATCGACACATTTATAGTGTCTGGTAAACGGTTCAATATTCCTTTGCTTTTGCTGAGGGGTGTTATGAATCATAGTATGATTTATTAAATATTTTTCCCGTAAAAACTTTTTATCACATTCATTACATTTATGCACAACTCCTTGTTTAGAATGTACTAAGTTATGCTTTTGTTAGTCACTTTTCTACACAAAAGATTTCGAACACATTTTACAATTAAAAGGTTTCTTTTCTAAATGAAATTTCATGTGTCTAACTAATACATTTTTTCGCGAAAAAGTCTTACTGCATTTCTCACACTTATATGTGGCAGATGACTTTGGATGAATTAGCATATCATCCCGTAAAGCACTCTTTGTAGTAAACAGATTATCACACTTAGAGGGGTTTTTTTCCTAAATGTAAGTTCATATGTCTTAATAACATATATTTTTTAGTAAATACATTTTTACACGTATCACATGTAAAAAGAAACTTTTGATCGACTTGATCTGATGAAGAGGCCATTGGTTCCTTATTCAAAACAGGTTTCATTAAAATAGTACAGTCTATTTGCTCCTTAAACTCCGATGTCAAGGCTTTTCTTATATTGGTTGGTTCGTCTAACACCATGTCTTGCATTGTACTTATTTAATTTAAATCAATTAAAATCACAGATCACTTAAACGGGGAAAAAATTAGAACGTCTTAACGACACAGAAACAGTATGAATATTATTTCAAATAAAACTTTTCATGAATATTTATTTAATTGTAGAGGGCGCGCATGCTTAAAATAATTAAAAATAGCGTCACGTGTTATATATCTTATACAGAAATTAGCCTGTATGTTAAACATAAGTAATTAAGCAAAGTATCTTTTATTATATAGTGACAGATTTCATAAGGTAAGTATAATTTTTTTTCTCATATTTTATGTAAAAGTATACAAGTAATGTTTTATTATGTATTCATCGTGGCTTAAAATGCAAATTTAAATGTGTGAAAATACTCGTTCATTGCATGGTATTGCTAATTAAGTTATATATCACGAGAAATAAAATCATAATATTCAATTTAGTGAAATAATTTTTATACCTTAAACTACACAAAAGAAGTACCGTTATCAGTAAGAAAACAGGGATGTTATCCGCAAATAAGTAGTTTCCTGTTTTTGCTCTGGTAGACAACAGATCTATTTTCAAACTCGATAATCGTTATAATATTCGCTCAGTTTTGGTTTAAAATCTTAAATAATTTATCAAGTAAAGGGTAGTATTTTGTATACAATATGTAAGTTATATTATAATAATGGTACACATGTTTAATGAAATAGTATAAAATCCTTAATTTTTGTAGAAAAATAAAACAAGTTTCTAAATTTTCTGAATAGAAATTGTAAAACTTTCCGAAAACTAAACTTATTTATTCCTTATACATAAATAAAAACAGACACATGATGAACAACTAAACAAATATTTATTAAATATAAAACATTTCTACGTTAATTTATAAATACATTGCTCAAATGCTTATTATAAAAGTCTACATTCATAGATTCAAAAAATAAATAAGTATAATTACATGTACATTACTCTAGCAGGTTTTTCACAAATTCCTTAATGTTGAAATTTAACAAAGCACTGTCTGCGCACCAGTTAAACTGTTTTCTTAAATTATATCTCATACATTCATGATCGATTTCAACTGGTTGGCCGATTGAACATAAATAACAGTCAAACGTGCGATATACTGATCTCTCTAATTCATGATCGAAGCATTCTAAAAAATAGTCCATCGCCTCTTCCTCTGTAAAGTGAGAACATTTACATATTTTTAAGTTTTTTAAAACATAAACAGGTAAAAGCTTTGTTAAAAAAGTTTGAATAAGACATTCGCTAATTTGAATGCAGTTATTCTCTAGTTTGAGAAATTCTTCTTTCGTAAGTAGTAAATAATCAGGTTTCAATAGTTTTTGCAGTATGCATGATTCCTTATCCACATAAATTGTTAGTAAGTCGTTGTTACATACGAATGTTTCTTCTTCTGCAGAGTTAAAATTAAATTTAGCCATTCTCGTTTCAAATTTATCAAAGGTTGCGCACGATATTGTAATTCCTTCATTTGTAGGGTACATTTTACCACTATTCTCAAATTAATTATATTTTTGAATGTGGACGTTTAACTCACAGTCCTTATTCCTTTGCACTTCGACAATCGTATCCTTCCCTAAGTCCCAATGGTATGGGGTAAAAACATCAAAATACTGAAATATTCTACTAAATTCGTTGATTTCTGAAATTTCATAGTAAGATGTGTTAAGCGAAGTAGTCATTTTCAGGTTTAGAAGTATCCAAAAAGCAGGGTAAACAGATAGGTGATCAAGCAAATATACAGCAAGGTTTTAGGTAATTAGAAGAACAATCGTGTAAGTTAGGTTACAGAACTTTAAACAGTAAATTCATTATGGTGTACAAGCTTCTTATATTGCTATTCTTATCGTTGTAAAACAGTATGTTATTCTACAAATGTCGTCATATCCTGTTTTATTAACTTATAAATTTTTCAAAAATCTTTAAAAGAAGTAATATTAGCTTTCATTATTTATATTAATTGTACGGAGCCTTCGTAGCGTAACTGTGAGCGCATTGGAAAGCTAGCCAAAAGGTTGACAGTTCGAATCCGAGCATAAACATAATGGTAAGTTAAACTTTCTTTTTTAAAGTATACAATTAAAAATTCTATTACAGTATCCTTAAGCCCCACTTGGTAAGTTAAAATTTGCTGTATTATATTATATAATTTATGTTACAAAATCTCTTGTATACAAATTGGTAAGATACGCTTTGCTTTGCAAGTTTATGAAACGAACAAACCAACCAACCTTTTACAAGGTTATTTTATATGTTATAAATACATTCCAATGTGTTTGTAAGTTTAAACATTAAAGTTTATCGTAAAGCTTAAATTATTTTTCAAAATTTATAATATCATTAGTACTGCATAGTAATAATCCAATATGTTCAATCACGTGACACCTTTTCTTATATATCTTAAATCGCGTTTAAGAAACATGATCTCATGGCGTGTTCGTTTAAACCTACTACAACTCAACACATCATGAGATCATTTTGTCAGGTTCGAGGTTTGAACCTCGCTTCATTTAAATGTATGTTAAAAGCTAATGATTTTTTAAAAAGGGACTACGCTATTTCAAAGTGAAAGTTGTAGTCGAAATTTAATATTTTCTTAATTTCTGTGAAGAAAAAAAATGTTTTAAAACGTATGCACGTCATGTATTTTATTACAATTAGTTCACTTCGTATATGCATGCTTGTGTGTGTACGTAACAAATAGTTCACTGTGTGTCTGTTTGTCTGCCTACCTGCCTGCCTGCTTGTCTATGTGCCTGCCTATCTGCCTACATGGCGGTTTATAACTATAATTATTTACATGTGTCACTTTAAAATTTTTAGTAAGTGCTACGCTATAACTAAATATTTCCATTGTAAGCAGTTTGGTAAGAAACTTTAAAATTATTTATTAAGTGCTATGCTATAATTATATATTTCCATTTTAAGCAGTGGTAAGTTACTTTATTTTACACCATGCTATAACTTAAATTTCCATTGTAAGCAGTATGGTGCGATACTTTAGAATATTTTATTTTATACTATGCTATAACTTAAAATTCAGAAGCAGTCATTTTAAATTCCATAATTTTCATACTTACCGATAGAGGGCGACACCACTTTAAACTTTCTCTCTTCTAAAAAAAAAAAAAAAAAAAAAAAAAAAAAAAAAAAAAAATTGGGGGGGGGGGGGGGTAGTGGTCGTACTTTACCATCACCGATACCTCGTACTATAAGACAATTTTAAATTTTTTTTAATTAAAAAAAGGGGGGGGGATGGAATAGGGGGGGGGATAGTGGTCGTACTCTACCATCGCCGATACCTCGTACTATAAGACATTTTTAAAATTTTAAAATTAAGCCCCCCCCCCCCTTAAAAAAGTACCCCCTACTATAACATGCTACCCCTCCTAAAAAAAAAAAAAAATGGGGGGGGGGGGGTCGAGGGGAGGGGAAGATTTGGCTCCTCGGCTCCTCTTGCTGGAGTTAAACTCTCCTTTTTCCACTACTCACGTAACATTAAAAGAAGAATAAATGCATTAATTTAGCAAATCATTTCATTCGATAATTAAAAACATATATAGTTAACCAAATCTTTATCACATTTTATGGGAGACAATACGGTATTTATTTGCTATTGGGGCCTTAACATAACCCAGCCTTTAAAAAGTGAAATTTCATGCCAAATAATATATACAATCACGAAAATGAAACTGTAACCAATGAAAAAAGAAGGGCCCAGTAAAATCGTGAAAATCAACGAATTCTTCTTCGTGAAACGAAAAATAACACTGAGAGAATTCTTCTATACAACAATGCATTTTAGGTGGTATTTGGTGTGAAAATTGTATATGTATTCATTTCTAAATGGCATTATTATAGTGTTTATTTGTATCAACATGTGTTATATATGTCTTACTACATTATTAGCTCACAGGCTATCAAAGCTTGAGAGCTTATGTGCCCGCCGGTTCTGTATGTACGTATGTACGTACGTATGTATGTATGTACGTAACGCGATAACTCTTCATAGAAATATCCGTTTTCCTTCAAATTTTGTTTATAGGTTCACTGTGTTAAGGCGCTTCCCTGATTAGTTTTCGGGATTGATTGGTTAAGTATAAAGGGGGGAATGGGGGCTAATCCCCCCCCCCCTTAATTTATATAAATGGGTTTTTCATGCAAAATTATTCCGTTTTCCTTCAAATTTTGTTTATAATTTCACTGTGTTAAGGCGCTTCCCTGATTAGTTTTTGGAATTGATTGGTTAAGTATAAAGGTGGGGGGAACGGGAGGGGGGGCTAATCCTCCCTTAATTTTTATAAATGGGTTTTCCTGCAGAATTATTCCTTTTTCCTTCAAATTTTGTTTATAGGTTCACTGTGTTAAGGAGCTTCCCTGATTAGTTTTCGGGATTGATTGGTTAAGTATAAAGGGGGGAACGGGGGGCTAATCCCCCCTTAATTTATATAAATGGGTTTTTCATGCAGAATTATCTCATTTGCTTCAAAATTTGTTTATAAGTTCATTGTGTTAAGACGCTTCCCTGATTAGTTTTCGGGATTGACTGATTAAGTATAAAAGGGGGAACGGGGGGGGGGGGCTAATCCCCCCCCCTTTAATTTATATAAATGTGTTTTTCATGCAGAATTATCCCATTTGCTTCAAAATTTGTTTATAGGTTCATTGGGTTAAGACGCTTCCCTGATTAGTTTTCGGGATTGATTGGTTAAGTATAAAGAGGGGGAACGGGGGTGCTAAACCCTCCCTTAATTTATATAAATGGGTTTTTCATGCAGAATTATCCCATTTGCTTCAAAATTTGTTTATAGGTTCATTGGGTTAAGACGCTTCCCTGATTAGTTTTCGGGATTGATTGGTTAAGTATAAAGGGGGGGGGGGACGGGGGGCTAATCCCCCCCTTAATTTATATAAATGTGTTTTTCTTGCAGAATTATCTCATTTGCTTCAAAATTTGTTTATAGGTTCATTGGGTTAAGACGCTTCCCTGATTAGTTTTCGGGATTGATTGGTTAAGTATAAAGGGGGAAGGGGGGGGGGCTAATCCCCCTTAATTTAGATAAATGGGTTTTTCATGCAGCATTATCCGATTTTCTTCAAATTTTGTATATATATATTCATTGTAATAAGAGGCTTCCCTGATTAGTTTAAGGGGTTCATTAAACTATGAGGTGGTAACGGGGGGATAACCCCCCCTTAATATATTGTCGATTTCTTTATTTTTCGAGGGGCTTATTTCAAATTCTTTGAAATACGAGTATAATATACAATTAGTGTGAATAGCCTGTGAGCTCAATGCCGTCAGTTTAACTGGGCAGTTTTCTTTTTTTATTTTATGTCTTGTTTATGTATATATTAAATAAAGTGCTTCTCGCTAAGTGGTGTAAATATTGAACAAACTCCTTGTGGATTTTATACATTGATAGATATTTCATAAAGATATAACAATATCATGCGATTCTAAAATGTAAATAAAGGTTGCTAGAAAGTACTTTAAATTCTGCTCAATTTAACCTCGATATTTTTTCTATCGCGTCAAGGACACTCTAAACAAATAACTACCGACAACACCAATCTGATGATCTAAATTTATATATTTTTGTTAGTATATATAGGATTATTTTAATTTATTTCGTGCGCTTTTACGCTTTTTCTAGGGTTAAGTGTCGAATAAATGTACTTTCTTGTTATTTTATTTTGCCATTTCTATTTATTCTATTTTCCATTCATTCCATTTATGGATATTCATTTAATTTACATATTTGCTTTAAAGAATATTGTTTAAAGTTATTATTAGGATTAGGATAGGATACGATTAGGGTTAGGATTAAAATTATAAACTGGACGACAATGATATGTTTAATTATAGGTTTAAAGGATGAACCAGGATGTCTATTTACATCATGAAGTAATAAGAAAATTAGAAAATTATCGTCTGATATTTTTTAATATGTTTTACAGTCATAGTTGGCATCAAAGGTGAGCGAGGAAATGATCATCTAAAATACCATTAAGTGTTTACCACGCAAAAACAAATCTGGTTACAACAATGTATTTAATTTTGCTCCAAATTCCACTTCATAAAAAAAAGCAAATTGGCTATGGACCCGATTACACATCCCTAACCTTCCTATTCTCGGAAATTTTCTACCTATATGTGAAAACCTTTTCTACTACATACAATGCGCTTTCACGTTTATAATATTATGAATTGGCACGATCGGCTTGTTCAGGTTTACATAATTCGGCTGTAAGAAAAGTTCCATTACTTTTTGATTTCTTCTTTTCTTTTGCATTACGCGAATTTGTCGGTAAAATTGATTTTCGTTTCGATAACATTGTTGTTTTTTAAGTTTATAAAAATATTGTAATTTTCCTTAAGCATTGCTTTAACATCTGTGCCATTTTTCTCAACCTACAAGACTTTACAAAAATCTATTATGAAACAGAACTTTAAAAAAAGCTATATTTAAAAATTTAAACAAAGTTTTTACTATTTTAAACCTAAAAGAAATGTAAAATTAAATTCCGGTTCGAAACGACCATTTACAAAGGTGTTTTGATTGTGGGAAAATGATAGAGGAAAAATGCTATTACTTCGACCCAATCATATTAAATCTTTAGCTTTTATGAAAAACTGCAACTTTCTTTTAAAAAATAAAGTTATTTTTATTAAGATTTTCTGATTTTCTATACAGATAATTTTGCGGTGCATATTATTGACATTTGCCGTCCAATATCTTTTCAAAGATTTTTTTTTAACTTTTTAAAATTAAAATTAAAATTATGACACCTTTATGTTAGCCGTGTGCAGACGATAAACCGCCAAGAATTTTTCCTATCACCATCATTCATATTGAATTCGTATTAAAATATAAATCTTTCACTCATTTCATTTAAAACACAGAATTTTCAACACATACATTTAAAATAATTCATTTCATGTGAAATAGAAAAAGAACAAAAATAGAGAAATTAATCACAAATAATTTGATAACCCAAGATAATTTTATTTCAACATCAAAGCAAATCTGTTTTATTTTCGATATGACATCATATTAGCTTGCTTTCCATAATTACTCGTATTTATGCACATTGTATTATTATCAAATATTTGAAAACTCAAGTTTTATTTCTAATATGACGTCATTTCATATTCTGTTTCTTAAATAATTAATTTCATTTTCATTTTTCACGTGTACATTTTTTATTTGAAAATAATTTGTCGAGTAAAAATTATTATTCCAGGTTTTGATTTAGTTTTGGCAACGATGAAGTATTAGCAACGGTAAAGTAAATTTTACCATTTTAAAATATTACACAAAAAATGTCCATTTATTCTCTATGAAAATAATGAAATTTTCAATTATTAAGAAAAATATTTGAATAAAATAAACAAAAACCAGCCCATGTTCATTTACGGGTAATAATCAACCTATATGCAAATATACCTGATCATTAAATTCTCCATTTCGACGCTGGCTTCAGCCTAACATTTGCAAACAATCGGATTTATAATATTACTAGCTGTTACCCGTGATTTCGTTCACGAAAAGAAAAATAAATGTACAAATCAAGCAAAATATTTCACTCCCGATAATTAAAAACGTAAATAATTAACTAACTCTTTATCACATTTCATAGAAGAAAATACGATATTTCTTTGTTATAAAGGCCTTGACATAAATCAGTTTAAAAAAGGTAAAATTTTGTGCCAAATAACCGCGAAAAGGAAACTGCAACCAATGGAAAAAGGACGGCCAAATAAAATCGTATAAATCGACGAATTGGGTAAAAAGAAATGTCAATTTTACCTGATAAACCATTTTACTTTTAATGACTGAGAAACGTTTTAACAGCCATCATTTAAAAATAATTCATTGGAAATAGTATATGCTTTTTCTTTAAATTCAATTCTTGTGAATAGGGAGGAATAATTCTACACCTAAATGCAAGGAGCTTCAATTACAAAGCTTTTTGCAGCGCCCAAAATTACATGCAAATGTAACACTTAAATTGCAAAGCTGGATGGAGCTGGATGGATACATGCAAAACATTACTTTTGCACGTAATTTTCATTGCAAATTAACATTTATTGCGATTCAAATTAAAATTAATTTGGGTGAAAATTACATGTAAATGTTACGTTTGCATGTAATTTGGGGTTGCAAAAAGCTTTACAATTGCAAGTGTTACGTTTGCATGTTACAGCAAATTTGTGTCCTTGATTTAATCTATAGCTGAAACAAATCTTGATTTCTTGACAATATGCTGACAAGCGATTATTGCTCTGCAGACTAAATTGATTCATAAAGTTTGAATATGTGGAAATGTGTTTTTATTTTTCGGAAATTTTACTGTAATCAAAATTTTGTTTTCACCAACTATTCAAATTGAAAATAACATTTTTTTTTTCAGTTTTAATGAGAAAATGGCATAAAAATATATTAATCCGTTTTATTTCTTCTTTTTTATCCACAAAAATGGAGTAATTTAAGTACCATTTTTAGAGAAATTTCGTTAAAATTTACAAAAAAAAAATTTTAATATCTCAGAATCTAATTCAAAATTTTAAATTCTCAGAGTTTATATGACATCCTCGAATCAATGATAACCGGTGTTAAGTAAATCGCGTTGCATTAAGAGGAGTAGTTGCGAAATACACACAGTCAGATTTTAACTGAATAGACTTCTGTTCAATTTTCTTTTTCCTAATAATCTTACTGATGCTTGTATTATTAATCACAGAGTTCAGAGAATAAATAGAGATGAAATTTTCATGTTTGGCGTGATGCTGAAAATGCAACCCTAATGTCAGCCCAAACAACTGGCGGCTTGGTTTGAAAACCTCTCCCCGTCCAATGAATCCAGTCATTGTTTCACGTGCAGCCTCTCTCCATCCAATGAAGTCAGCCCTTGGGCCTAATCATTTGAGCGATAACCGGCTTCATATTGCAAGCCGATTTTACGGTTCATTACCTCTCTATTCTTTCACTGTACTCAGTGATTATTAATGTATGAAATTGATACACGCTCCATTTGAAACATACACTATATTGCCAAAGGTGACCGGTCACTTGCGATTTTAGACATTTTGTCAACTATCTAGAAAAATACATGAGGAATTAACCTGAAACTGCAGGTGTGTAAACAGTATTGTATAGGTTATATATTTCCGCGAAGATTTTTTCCCGAAACACCATAGGGGACTGTCAACAAATTGAAAAAGAACGAATATCTTTTGTATGACCCTGTAAAAACCAATGTAGCAAAAGCGTTCAAACTCGAGATTAATTATAAGTTGCTTATTGTAATATACTGTGTTCATTTTTATGAGGATAGCATATATACTAGAAGGGAAATTAAAATTTTTATAAAAACAGTCCCAAATTTCGCCAAGTTTTTTGCTTATAATTTGCAGAGTTCTTAATATAAAAAAAAGTTATTTTGAGAAAATATGTCAAACAACATTGTACATAATACTCTAATTCGGAATTAAAAAATAATAAAAATTAGATGAAAAATGAGCAGGTTTACTAAAAAATGTTTCACTGCGCATGCGCGAATGCAATCAAAATATAATGTGCATAATGTATTAGCTAAGTATATAGAGCAACTTTTGTGAAAGCCTCAAAATCATAGCTTGAAAATTCTGAAAATTATCGTCGATAGAATAAGCTCGAAATCCGTTGTTCCCAAAAGGAAGCAAAAAGATGAGGGGTTGTATCCAAATATAGTAGTACGTGCAATATTGTGTACGCTATCTTGGCACTAATCAACAGATATTTGATACAACCCCTCATCTTTTTGCTTCTTTCTGGGAACAACGGATTTCGAGCTTTTTCTATCCACGATAATTTTCAGAATTTTCAAGCTATGATTTTGAGGCTTTCACAAAAGTTGCTCTATATACATAGCTAATACATTATGCATATTATATTTTGATTGCATTCGCGCATGCGCAGTGAAACATTTTTTAGTAAACCTGCTCCTTTTTCATCCAATTTTTATTATTTTTTAATTCCGATTGCAGAGTATTATGTACAATGTTGTTTGACATATTTTCTCAAAATAACTTTTTTATATATTAAGAACTCTGCAAATTATAAGCAAAAAAATTGTCAAAATTCGGAACTGTTTTTATAAAAACCTTAATTTCTCTTCGAGTATACATGCTATCCTCATAAAAATGAACACAGTATATTACAATAAGCCACTTATTAATAATCTCGAGTTTGAACGGTTTTGCTACATTGGTTTTTACAGGGTAATCCAAAAGATATTCGCTCTTTTTTAATTTGTTGACACTCCCCTATGGGGTTTCGGGAAAAAATCTTTGCGAAAATATATAACCTATACTATATTGTTTACACACCTGTAGTTTCAGGTTAATCCCTCATGTATTTTTTTAGATAGTTAACAAAACGTCTAAAATCGCAAGTGACCGGTCACCTTTGGCAATATAGTGTATTTAAAAAATCCCGTTTATTATGACGTCACTTTGATCCCAGAGAAATCTCTTTTCAATGATATAATTCTTGTTAATTTTATTTTCCTGGCAATAATGACGTGAATTTTAGCAGAAAACTTACACCTGTTTGTAACTGATATTCAAGCTTATTATTAATCAGTATCAAAAAATATTTCAATTATTCATCTTAAATATGACGTCCATTATGGATATATACTTTTATTATACACTGATATTCATGCTGGAATGGTCATGCATATTTGGAAATACATGTTTTATTTATGACGTCATATTTGTTCAAGCCAAGAAGGATCCTTTTCATAGTTCCATGGTTCAAGCGAAATCTTTTTCTTAATAATATAATGATTGTTAATCCTTCTTTCTAATTATAACGCAGTTTTTTACAGTAAAAGATCTTTTTAGTGTAACCGATATTCATACTTCATGTATAGTAACAAATACTCCATATTGTTGTTTCAAATATCACAGAAATTCATCTTCTTTTAAATTATTTTCATTTTTCACGTGAAAATCGCACAATTGAAACTTAATTGTTGAGGAAAAATTATTTTTTCGCATTTTTATTTATTGGCAACGATCAAAGCCCTATCAACGATAAAGTAAAATGGTTAAATTTTATCTAAAAATGTCCATTGATTCGCTATGAAAATAATCAAATTTTGAATTATTAAGAAAAGTATTTGAATAAAATAAACAAAAACCAGTCTATGTTCATTTCCGGGTTATAATCCACCTATATGCAAAGATACAGGGCCATTAATTTCTCCATTTTTACGCTGCCTTCAGCCTAACATTTGCACACAATCGGATTTATAATATTATTAGGATTAGGATTAGGATTTTCTCAGTAAATTAATATTTTTAACTATTAGGTAGATTTCGTGAGAAATACTACCTATTACATTATCCCCTATGTTGGAATTTCAGGAAAATTTTTGTAGATTTACACCGAACATGACTCCCAGACCCCAAAACCACCCCCAGTTCAAAATTTTTACTCTCCCTCTCTGTCTCTTATCTCTCTCTATATATATATCACTTTTTTATGGACACGATAACTTCCATAATTCTGCACAAATCTCTTCCAAATGCATACATAAAATCAAGGGGCATAAAATCTCGGTCATGCTCGTTAATGGTCAAAATCGAACAAAAGGGAGGGGGGGGGGTTGTGAAAACAGAAAAAAACCCAAACCCATAACTTCTTAATTATGATACGTATCGAATCCGTTAAAAGTTATTATTACTTTTAGGAAAAGGGCCGAAAATTTATGTATGACAGATTTTTGATATCATTGAAAATGGCCTCAAGGGGGGTTGGGGGATAGGAGTATGAGAAGAAAAAAAATCACAACTCTGTCAATTAAAAAGATACCAAATCCGCTTAATTTTATTATAAATTCTCTTACTATCTACAACTTTATCTACAATCTACTTATTATCTACAACTTTTATATTGACCCGTTTTTTATAGGACCAACCCTTATAGCAAAATAAATAAATAAATAAATAAATAAATAAATAAATTACAAAAAAGCCTTGCCAGCTCCGACAGAGGTAAATTGCGAAGTGGGCGGTCCCAGCTGCCGCATCATGTCACAAAGGTAATTTCTTCTGCAATTCCCAATAAACAGGCGCCCCGTGATCTGCGTCATCGAAATCCACCTATGCCTGTAGGCCGAGCCGTCATGGATTTTTTTCTGTGTACCCTTCTTGAAGGATGTCTCCTTTTTTTTTACTTGTCAAAATATTTCTAAAATATATATTGAATTCTATGTGAAGTGTTGCCCAGTTTCGTTAGGATTTTAACACATAACATTATAAATTTAGTATATATTTTAGAAATATTTTGACAACTCAGAAAGAAAGAGACTTCCTTTAAGAAGAGTACACTGAGAAAAAAAAAAGTTAAAAATATTAATTTCCTAAAGAGATATTTAAAATACGTATCACACGCCCAAAAAACATTACAACATTAGCGAGGGGAATTTGAAATCTCACTAATGAAGACCCTTAATGGGCTTTCGTCAAATATTATAACAAAATCTGAGTCATTTCACTGGTGGCGTTCCCAAATGTGCCGTTGAACCGGCCGCAATAGTAATTTGATTGCCCTGAGAAACCAGTTCGTGAAATTCATGAATATTGATCATTCGCTTTCGGTTAGAGGGTGGGGGAATACTTGATTCTCAGTGATGAATTGTTTACAGTTAATATTAAAATTATTTTCGGATAAAGGAAAGAAAGCTCCATTCCCTCCGAATCAGGCCACGACTGACCGGGTAGTAAAGTTCACTGCACCCAGCGGTTTGATAGCAGAAACAATTTTAAGAGATAAAACTAGAAATAATTTGCATTTTTGAGAGCAGGCGTTGCCTCTTTATGACGGATGGTGAATTAATACGCTTTTAAAATGTCATAAACTGTTTAAAAAACTACTTAAAAATCATTACTTGAACCTATTCGATTGTTTTAAGTACAATGCATGGCATGCTCAAATATAAGTAATCACCCTCAGTTAAAAATAAACCTGACGATAAGTGTAATATCGTATTACTCTATTTTACACATTATTCATTTCAACCGAGATTTGTTTCATAAATGTGTGCGTGTAAAACTCGGAAGTTTTTTGTATGAAAAAATGAAAGAATATAAAAGTTGTGAATTTCAAACTTAAGTAATGTGACTTATCTAGTGATTAAATTATTGCTAGCAAGACAAGAAGGGAAGGGTTTGAATTCTATTTCTGGCGTGGATGTTTGTAGCTGATGGATTTAACCTGAAATAGAGATCTCTGTATTTTTAGCTATCGTATACAAAATATGACCATAGCACTTCAAACCAAGCAACCAATCATGAGTGACTGTATGTGTCTTGATTTGTTTATTTTTTTCCTTTCTTCTCTCTTTTCAAGAAGAAAATACAGTGGAACCCTGATTTTACGTAACCCGTTTCGTACATTATTCCGCTTCCTACGTTATTTTTCCTCGGTCCCAGAAAATTCCTATTCCGATAATGTTAAAAGTACCTCGATTCTACGTTATTTACTCTTAGCGTTTCCCGCTTGGTACGTCATTTTAGTCGAAGTACCTCAAGAAATTTTATCTTTTTTCACTTATGGAAAATTTTTCAAAAGAACAAAAATGATTCCCACCTGGTTAACTGTTTGATTGTTACCAAAAACAGTTCAAAGTAACGCAGAAGATTCGTCCATCAACACTTGACCAAACCTGCGTCACGTGATATCGGGGGGGGGGGGGGATTCTTTTTCCGTCGTTCATTCATTTCAACCCGCAATGGAGTAGCTTTATTTTGCTAAGTGATTGCCAGTCAAAAGTAGGATGTCTAAGAGAAAATGTTTCTCTGTAGCCGAAAAGGCTGAAATAATCGAAAAATCCAAAGTTTCCAAATGAACTAAAGGTAAAACTCGTAAAAACGTTCGGTATCGCTTATTCCACGTTAAAAACCATCCTAAAACAAAAGAAGTCTCTGTGGAATTAAAATCTGAAAAACTGGGAAATTTGTCAAAGAAAAGAAAAACATTGAAAACCTTTCATTTTGAAGAACTGGAAAAGATTTTGTACGAGTGGTTTAAAAAAGCTGCCAAGATTCCAATAAATAGCTCAATTTTGTAAGAAAAGGCTCTTGAAATTTCTTTTCGACTTGAAATGCAGAATTTCATGACATTCAACAGTTCGATCGACCTATTCAAGAACAGTATAATTTGTCTTACAAGTTTATTTGTGGTGAGGCAGATGGAGTAAATACTGCGGTCGTTGAGGAATGGATGGACAAAAACTTTGCCTTCTCTTGTGTGTAATTGCTCAAAAAAGACATCTGTAATGCAGATGAGACCAGATTATTTTTTTAAACTCTTCCCTGATAGAACATACACCGTAAAAGGCGAAACGTGGCAGAGTCGGAAGCTATCAAAAGTGCGATTAACAGTTTTGTTATTACGGAACTGAGAAGCTAACACGCTTTGTGATTGGTAAATCCAAGAGGCTTCAAAAACATTAAAAGTTTGCCGACAGATTACCATGCCAACCACAATGCTTGGATGAACATAAATCTTTTTGAAGATTTTGTAAGAAAATTGAATATAAAAATGAGCTTACAAAAGCGAAAAATATTTTTATTCGTAGACCCGTGCACTCATGTCAATCTGAATTTAAAGAATGTGCGTATAGAATTTTTCCCACCCAACTGTACCAGTTTACTTCAGACTTGAGAATAAACAGATCCTCCAAAATGCATTATAGAAAGAAACTGGTAAGAAAAGGCCTTTTTTCACTTGATTCAGTTGATCTTCAAGATGTTTAGAAAACAAAGCTAAATGTGCTGGAGGCATTTCATTTCATATCATCGGCGTGGAATGGTGTAGATGAAAAATGCATGTCAAATGCTTTTCTGAAAGAAGAATTTTCACAATCCGAAATTAACAGTGAAGCGCCGCCGGATGAGCTCTCTCTATGGAAGACTACACAAAAGAGGATTAATTTATACTTGCTAGAGGTTTAATTTATACTATCAATGTTGGAGAGTACATTGATTGAAATAGGGATGCTATCGCTACCACAGACATTCAAACTATATTTCCGATTTGATTTCGCAATATTGAAATGAGGATGATATTGATGAAGATCCAGAAGACATCGTGAACTCATCGGCAGAGGCTATTGCGAGTTTAAAAATTTTAAAGAAATTTTAACCGGACATGAAAATTAAGAAAAACAAATTGCAAAAACTTGCATGTATTGAAAATAGAGTATATGTGAAATTACACTTAAAAAGAAAAAAGCAATAAAGAATAATATACTTTTTTAAATACTAATAGGGTATTAGTAAGTTTATTGTTGTATAATTTGTTTTCTTGAAGTGTTTTTCTCTATTTGACCCCGATTTTACGTTTTCCCGTTTCGTACGTTTTTTTCTGCTGGCCCCGTGAAAAGCGTAAAATCGGGGTTCCACTGTAATGGATTCGTGATTAATTTCGACTTCCGGTTTTCGAAAGGATTTATACGTTTTAGAAAGTTCTGAGCACGATTTGACTATTTTTAGAAAATCTTTGTATGTGAAACAAATTCTGTGGCCGCCGTATCTAAAGAACTAATATGCGGAATTAAATCAAACTTCAGATTCAGTTAGACCTTGACATAAATTGGTGCCGATCGAGATTTAGTGTAAATCGACCAACAGGTAGCGTTGCTATGCTACATTTTTCACGATTTTCACGATAGCTGTATCTCAAGAACGAATAGATTGTCATTTAATTTTTGTTGTAGATTATTTGATTTTTATAGAAGAAAGTTTTATGATTGCTACAACATACTAGCTTTTATTTGGTATAGGGAAAAATTGTGCGTTTTTGAAAAGTTGAGATTTAAATATTAAAAAATTATTCTAAAAAAGAAAATATTCAAAAGTGAATACATTTTGATTATTATTTTAATTATCTTTTTCTAACAGTGTGTGCATTGTTAAATATTAGCTTTTATTCTCGAATTTGCCCACGTAGAATATGTTTTGCAATTCGGAATGTAAATATTACATGTATTTTTTACTTTTTTTCACAGTTTATCTAACTAATAGTTCAAATTCCGTCAAATTCCGTTCATTAGAACTTTTTCAAAAAGCTAATCTTTCACAATCGGGTTTACTTAATTATATAACTTTCTCCCATAGCTCAACATAACTAAGAATCGTAGAACGATGTATATACACTAAAACCTTCCCCCTAAAATTGCCTAACTGAAAACGTAAGTCCCATAAAAATCCGTTTAATAGAATGTGAATTATAAGCTTTTGGAATGAAATGCGAATATGCATTTTGTATACAGTGTGATTTGAAACTCCTGGGCAGGACTTTAAGGGGTGATAAACACGCTTAAATAAGCTAACAATACCATACAATGCATGATTGTAACTTAAGCAGTGAAGCGCTACTGGGCGCGCTTTCTGATTGTGAAGAGAACCCTGTTTACTACACAATTAGGACTTCCACAGCCATAAACGTAGATTTAAAGAAGGACTTCTAACGAAATAGCCTTTCCAAGAAGAAAATCTTTCCTGAAAAAATGTCTCAAATAGGTGGCGCATTTGTAGGACAGCTTTTCCGTATGTCACCAGTTCGTCTGCTTCTTCAAACCGTGTCTGTCGTCTGGTGGGTATCTGATATACAGTTTCGGTTTGATGTTGTAGGTGGCGCTGCCTTAGCAGGGATTCTCGCCGGCTGCGCAGAACGGTGCGCGTAGCTGTGCAGCTGTCATTTCGTTCCAAAGTCGCGACACGATATTAACACTATTTCGTTAGAAGTTCTTCTTTAGTTCTATGTTCATGTCCACAGCACTCACAACCGCAACATAATGCATGCCTACCTTTTCCTGATTGGGTAAAACAGCCATCCTTTATGCAATCCATGGTAGAAATGACGATGTGTATGTAAAACCAACGCACTGTGTGTTTAATGACAGCGGCATCTAGCGATTCGCCGCTTGCAATACGCTGATGCATTGTATGGTGGTTTTAGCTTGTCTAGGCGTGTTGTATCGCCCCTTAAAGTTTTGCCCAGGAGCTTTTAATCACCCTGTATATAGTAGAAGATGATAAATATTTCGTGATTGTAATGACAAATTCACAACTTTATTGGTTCGCATTCTTTGGAGGAGCAAATGGCAAAAACACACGACCTCAGACATTTCAACTAATGAAGTGCTGGTGGTACCCCAGCAAATAAAAAAATCAATATGTACCTATTCAAATGTAACATCTCCGAAAATTAGACAGATTGAGTAAATTATTTAATCTAAATGATGATCCTACCTTTGACACATTCGGTTTATAATTTTTTTTAATTTAGGCCGTATATTTGTGATTTGACTGACACATGAAATCCAGTTACCTCATGTATTTTAATCTCTACCCACTGAGACATTCTTGTGAATTGCGATTGCTTCATTTAATTCTCAGTGTGATGTATGGAAGACACAAAGTTACTGTCACATATTTCTGTCTCACTTTTCTGTGTTTAAAGTCATTTATAAATGCAAAAAAAGATAATTGGAATATTTTCTTACTCTCTATACCTTTTACTTTCGGTGGAATGCGATTGTAATGCTTGTAAGAAATCAGGTGTGACAGGGAAGATAATTGAAGATTGAAAAGTGGCTGTTTATAAACCCAAGAGCTCTAAATCAAGCTGCAAGAAAGAAAATATTGTTTCTCTTTTCTGTATTTACAGCCATTTTGTAAATTTAACAACAGATAATTGAAATATTTTCTTACTCTTCATACCTTTTAATATCGGTGGAATTGCGATTGTAATTTTGTAAGAAATCAGGTGTGACAGGCAAGATAATTTAAGATTGAAAAGTGGCTGTTTATAAACTTATAAACCCAAAGAGCTCAAGCAAGCTACAACAAAGAAAATATTGAAAACTTTGGCGGAATCTTTAACAGGTTGAATTTACAGAAAACTATTAAAAGCTGCGATTACACGTACAATCTTGTCATATAGACAAAATCAGATATATTCTCATAAACAGGTTTTTCAGGAGAAAAATAGCTGAAAACGCGCCGTGTGAGTGTTTACCTTTCGTAAATTCGTCGATGACGAGCTTATCGCTTTATGTATCTCCTATGGTAGATATCAGCTCAAATTTCACCAATCAGAACGCTTTAAAATAGTTGTTCTTAGTTCTTAAACTTTACATACATTTTTAAAACATTTAGAAGCGATTACTCACCAAATGTTCCGCGTGTTGCTTACATTAACGGGTTCCATTCAGTAATCAATTTAACCCGACTTGAAACTTCGAATACACCGCTTGAAGTAAGCCCGAGACATTAGTATGTATTTCAGATCTCGTAATAGTAAATGTGATTGAAAATTTATAAAAATTTTCCGCTGTTTAACTCTTAGGATTATTTTTTAACGTTTACGAAACTTCACATCGAAGAATAATTAAGAAAAATGTTGTTTTGTAGTCTAGTGCTAATGAATGTTATACATTTGCATATTAGCGATTCTTCCTTAGATCTATTTATATTTGTAATGTTTTTTAATTAGAAATCCTAAGATATTCCTTCATCAAAATTTCCTCTAAAATAAATATATATTTCTTTCATTAGCTTCTTTGACGTTCAATCAAACATTTGAAAACCCCCCAAATTGCGCCAAGTTAAAAAAAAAAAAAAAAAGCCAATGCCCCTATAGCGGAAAAGTATCCAAAAAAGCATTGTCGAAATTGGAGCACATGTTAGAATATTATGCATGAAAAATACATAAAAAATATACAAATGAATTGTATAAGCTACTTTGTTTGAATTCGGTTAATAACAATTTATAACACATAATAATCACCATAACAACAACAAAAAAAAAATAATAGTATAATATTCATTATCGAATGAGTAGAAATGAATGGATGAGATTCGTTCCTATTCGGATCATTCGTAAACTATGAGAATATGAGAAATCTAGAGACATATTTATTACAAATGACAAACGGACTTTGATATCAAAACGGACTTTCTGTTTGCATGTATACTGTCCGTCCGGTTTTTTTTCGCTAATCCATATAATATCTTTTTGAAAGTTATCCTTGATTCTTATTTCGTTCTAATCATTCATTCTTTAATATTTCACCTGATGTAAAGCAGTTCTATGTATCTTAACAACATATTCAAATTTCGTTATAATAGGCCATTGTTTGTTTTGTTTTTTTAAAGCCTAGAAAAACAAGTGAAAAGACAGGCAAACAAACATACCATTTTCGGATCATGACAAACATTATATGGGAGCCCCAGCAAAACTAACCCTTTCAAACAGACAAAAAAGAATCGTCGAAATTGGAGCATTATGTTAAAATATTATGCATGGACATACATAACAAAAATGAAAAATCATGCATCACGCATATATTATGAAACACTCAACACTATCGGAATATTGGTAAGATATTTCATTTTTATTTACATAATGAAAGGAGATATTTAAATAAATAATAATAAAAAAAAAAACCACTAAAAATTCATTCTATTCATATTCAATGTTTGTAGTACCATAGGTGAAATTTATACCAACAGAGCGAAAAATGCTGGGACCTAAAAATTCATTTTCAGCAAATGCTGTCCACAGCCGGTAATATGTGTGAAATATTTCGTGCAGCCATGTATATGATCTACACACCTCATAATATACTAAAAATTAGTTAAGTTTTAAAATGCTTATCACAGCTGAAAATGTACATCCAGAGGTTAGTTATATGGCTCATAGTCAGTCGTATAACCGAAATCTTTTGAGTTCCTCAATTGACGATAAAGACTACATTCTCAATAATCTACAGAAAACATGTTGTAGTGCACTTCAGTAATGTATATAATTTTCATTATGTTTTACACAGTAAAACGTCATTAAAATACACTGCAAAGCATTTATATCATAATGTAATGGAATTCTTTTGTTCATGCCTGTAAACGAACTACAATTGCTACTTATTCTATACTCTATCGTTGTCATCCACCTCAGTAATGCATAACAATTCCATTATGTTTGAAATAGTGTAACACTATTAAAATACTGAAATGATTTTTTCCCATTGACCGACGTAACGGAATAATTTTTAGAGACCCTGTAAACTAATTATAAATGGTACGCTCTTCATTTCCCATACCGAACATGCCATGGTAATCCTCAAAAATATATATTAATTAATTTACAATCCAAGTATATTTACTGGAATTCGAGCATGACAAGACGGCCACACAGACAGACAAACAGAATTCATAAACACTTTTCAATCATGTTGGAATGTGTTAAAAAATATATACAAATGAATTATACAAGTTCCTTTGTTTGAAGTCGTTTAATGAAAAATTATAACATATAATAATCCCTATAACAAAAAATATAACAGTATAATATTCATCATCGAATGAGTTGAAGTGGATGCATGGGATTCGTTCCTATTACGATGATTCGTAAACCATGAGAATATGAGGAGTCTAGAGACATATATATATATATTTTGTCATTACAATTTACAAACAGATTTTGATCTCAAAACACACCTTTTGTTTGCATGTATGCTGTCTGTCCGGTTTTTGTTTCACTGATCCACATATAATTTCTTTGTGAAGGACATCCTTGATACCGTTATCTCGTTCTAAACATTCATTCTTTAACATTTCACCCTATGTAAGGTAATGCTACGTATCTTAACAGCATATTCAAATTTCGTTGTGATCGGCCAAAGTTTACAAAAAAACCCTATAAAAACAAGTAAAAAGACAGGAAGACAAATATACCATTTTCATATCATGATAAACCTTATATGGGGCCACCAGAGCGAAACAAACCCTTTCGAACAAACTAACAAACAAAAGAATTCTAGAAATTGGACCAACATATTCAAATATTATGCGTGGTCATTCATAAAAGATATATATGCAAACGAATTATAACCTCATATGCTTGAAGTTTATTAATAACAAATTAAAACATATAATAATCACTGTAACAAAAAAAATATTAACGAATTTAACGATAATGCATAGTATAATATTCATTATCAAATGAGTTGAAGTGAATGGGTTAGATTTGTTCTTATTTGGATCATCCTTAAACCATGAGAATATGAGAAGGCTAGAGACACATTTTTTTTTTTTTTTTTTTTTACAAATGACAAACAGATTTTGATCTCAAAACACACCTTCTGTTTGCATGTATGCTGTCCGTCCGGTTTTTGTTTCGTTAATCCACATATAATTTCTTTGTGAAGGAGATCCTTGATACCGTTATCTCGTTCTAAAGATTCATTCTTTAACATTTCACCCGATTTCGCCTACACATTTTAATACTAACCGTGGCAGTTAAATGCCTCCGAATTCTGCGAGGTTTTGAGTCGTGAGTCACGAATGTTCAACTTTTGCATCTGGGGCAGGTGAACATACGACGGTAAGTGAACATTATGGGATTTTGCACCGTTCAAACTGATGGAAAATAAGCATGGCACAGATGCAAAATGAGTTGGCCACAAAACTCTCTAAAACTTTGTCAAAATACTTGCAAGTGCATTAACACGCTTTGACTATAATTATCTAAGGAATATGAGTTAAAAAGAGAACGTAAAATATAAATTTAGCACAAGAGAAAATCCATTTTTCCTTCTTCTTATATAATTTTTTAATTACCATTTATCCCAGGGTTGGTGACATTAGGCTGGTTGACAAGCATCGAAATTACACATGTATAGTAATACATACCGACCCAATGTTTTTTGAGTACTACTAGTTCTGAATGGTAACTTTTGTCTTACTTAATCGCAAATTTCTGTCATTAAATAAAGTAAATATGTCTATTCGGAAACAGCGGTACTCAAACATAGGAATGTTTAGTAGCTGTGTAGGCAAATACATACAAACGAATAAAAAAAAATCACAATGATGATTATAATTAATCGAAGGAAAAAAGTAAAATTTATGTTTTCATTCGGAGAAAGTTCTTTGGTATTATTATTATTTTATTTTTTCCATAGATGATCATCATATTAAATCGAACCCAACTATCAAAGTTCAAATAGCAACACCATAATTTTATTACAGGCAAAAAACGTGAAAATACAAATTTCCATCAATTGTGAATGATTAATTAGTGAGAATTAAATATAAGTTATTATTGAAAACGGACCAACACTGCAAAAAATAATTGTTGATTTTACAGTATAAAACTGGCATCCCAGCTGCCAGTATTATACCGTAAAATTAACAGTATTAAACAGTAAAATAAGCAGTAATACGGTGCCGCGCAAGCAGTAATACGCTACCGCGGTATAATACTGGCAGCTGGGATGCCAGTTTTATACTGTAAAATCAACAATTATTTTTTGCAGTGAATCAATGTTAAAGAGGTAGCTCCATTATTTAGATTTAACCGGAACGGTAATTTATGCATTTCATTCCTTGTTTTATACGTAGGGGGATCAAATATAAAGGAGATATTTTTACTATCAACAGAAATGTTTAATACTTCTTGTCATGACAATTATGATAAATTGTTTACTGTCTAAATATTTGTTTTGCATCGTTTTATTTTTTGTACATTCATTTATTTAATCGATAGCATTATGAATAAACAAAAAGTATCTAGTGTCGTAGCACAAAGTTTAATCAGAAAACTTTTAACAAATGAAAATGTCAAACCTAAAACACACTGATTGAATGTAGAGATAGGGTATGATAGCCTATTGAGGTCTCAATTATGTAAATGAAACAAGCCGTTTAAAAAATGGTTGTGAAGTAGGTGAAGTAAGGCGATCTAGTATGAACAACTCAGAGAAAAGTGAAACTGTTTCGCGAAAGCAAAAATTTACAAGCTTACACTATTAATTGTTGGGGATTATGGGGTATTTTGTGAGTCAATTTTCTTTATGAACGACTTAAAGATAATGCAGTATACTGATGTTAAGTTTTCGGAGAATATTAAAACTGCAAATCAGTCCTAAAATTATTACGCGCATAAATACTTTGTATTAAAATATTTTGAGCTATTAATTATTAACGAGAAGAAAATATTAATTTTCATTCATTTCCGACTGTTAGTTATCAAGTTATCATTAAATATATAAAACTAGCAACTTTAAATGTATCATACGTTGGATTGAATTGGCAATCTCTTTCCTGAGTTTATGTAAGCTAAATTCTAACATATGAGTAATATATTTATGTATTTGAAAATTATTGTCGTTACTCCTTTAAATAATGGTACAAATAATTAATATATCATTTTAAAAATAATTTTAGTCGCAGCATTACCAAATTTTCCAAGTGTGTTTCCCAGTATCGGTAAACATTCCCCTAACTATTACAGCGTGTCCACAAAGTCTTTTTACTCAAGTGTTTATTACAAACACAAATGAAAAAATACATGTATGCAAAGTAGTACAATATTAGGAGTATATATTGAAAGGTTCTCTGCATCAATTAATATATTTCTATATGTGTACCATTGGTTGCACGTAGCACGTCAAGGCGAAAATTGTTTAAATTTTCCTCTGATACTCTTTTTCCTCCACTTCTTGCTTTATCCAATATTGCCTGTCTCTAATTTGAGCCAATTCGTGAACTGCAAAAGAAATTCAAAGAAGTAAAAATTTTATTTATTCACAAATTGAAAAAATGAAAAAAGTGGCCATTTGAGAGAAACAAGAATGTAGTACATGTTTTTTAAAGTGTTTTACAATTTTTACTTTCTTCTATCTATAATAGAAGAAAGTAATGTAATCGAAATTTTTTTAGCCTTCCGGTTTTTGACGGATTTAAACGTTTCCGGGGTTAGAGATTCCGAAAAACATGTTTTTGCAAAATGTCTGTCTGTCCGTGTGTGTGTGTCCTCATTGTATCAACGAAAAGTCTATGAAGGTAAATACTCAGAATTGAACCAATTTTTTTTATATTTTTGGCTATGAGCAACAGGTCCTTCTTGAATTTGGGCATATCCCACACAAAGGGGGCGCTGTGGTAGCGATTTTTGTTCCATTTTCATTATTGTATCTTCGAAAAGTATATGAAGTTATGCTTAGAAAAATTAACCAAATTTAGGTATATGTTTTTGACTATAGCCTGCAGGTCCCACTTCAATTTGCGGATATTCCGCCGGTAGGTGGAACATCCACTTAAAGATTTCAAATTCAAAAAGATGTACAAAAAAATTAGAAGTCCTAAAAGTTTTTCCATTAAATGTTCTGCCCTGATCCAAGGATTCTGGAACAATTTTTGTTTTGCCTCTATGTTAAAAAAGAGCGCAATATAGAAGTTTGAAATTTAAGGGTGGAGGATATTTTGAAACAAGACATCAGGATACCTCCATAAACTAGTTTAATTTATGAGTTTTAGTGAACGTGCTTTCTGGAAATTTTTCTTTCATTGTTGTACCCATCGTTCCAACACAATAATTCATATTCACCAGCGTCGAATTCTTGCCAAGCTCGTCGACATTTAGTGAAATATTGCCAAATTTGGCGACAAAATAGGTTGCCGTAAATGAAGCCAACTTGAATATAACTAACTAATTTGGTGACATTCTCATTCAAATTAAATATTAACGAGAACTGGGAATGAATCTTCTATAATCGGGTTCCATTCATTTCAGCTTCCGTTTTCCAGTAAAATTAGCGAAAATAAAAAAAATCCCTGACGGCTCGGCCTACAGGCACAGGTAGATTTCGAAGACGCAGAACGTGGGGTGCCTGTTTGTCGGGAATTGCGGAAGAAATTACCTTTTTGCGATGATGCTGCAGTTGGAACCGCCAACTTCGAAACGAAACTTGTTTGCAGGCGGAGCCAGCAAGGATTTTTTTTTTGCTATAAGAGTTGGTCCTATAAAAAACATGTCAATATAAAAGTTTTAGATAATATTAAGAGGATTTATAATATATTTAAGCGGATTTGAAATATTGGGAATTGACGAAGTTATGAATTTTTTTCTTCTAAACCCCCCCTTCCCTCCCCCCCCTTAAGGCAATTTTTAATTATATCAAAAATCTGTCATACATAAGTTTTTGGCCCTGTTCCTAGAAGTAATAATAACTTCAAACGGATTCGATACGCATCATAATTAAGAAATTATGGGTTTTTTTTTCTGTTTTCACAAAAGCCCCCCACCCCCCCCCCCCCCCTTGGTTTGATTTTGCCCATTAACGAACTTGACCGAGATTTTATGACCCTTGATTTTATGTATCAGTTTCGAAAAGATGCGGGAGTTGGAACCGCCTACTTCGAAAAATAACTTGTTTGCAGGCGGAGCCGGCAGGGATTTGTTTTGTTTTTAAATTTTTTTTTTGCTATAACGGTTGGTCCTATAAAAAACTTGTCAATATAAAAGTTTTAGATAATACTAAGAGGATTAATAATAAATTTACGCGGATTTGATATCTTGTCAATTGACGAAGCTATGATTTTTTTTCTCCTAACCCCCCCCCCCTTTTTTTCCCCCCCTTGGGGCCATTTTTAATTATATCAAAAATCTGTCATACATACATTTTCGGCCCTTTTCCTAGAAGTAATAATAACTTTAAACGGATTCGATACGTATAATAATAAAGAAATTATGAGGATTTTTCTGTTTTCACAAAAAGCCCCCCCATTTCCCCCCCCCCTTGGTTCGATTTTTCCCATTAACGAACTTGACCAAGATTTTATGACCCTTGATTTTATGTATCAGTTTGGAAGAGATTTATGCAGAATTTTCCCAGTTATCGTGGTCAGAAAAAAGTGACATAGATAGATAGATAGATAGATAGATAGATAAAGTTTTGAACTGGGGGTGGTTTTGGGTTCTGGGAGTCATGATCGGCGTAGATCTGCAAAAATTTTTCAAAATTTCCAACTTAGGTGAGAATGTAATAGGTAGTATTTCTTACGAAATCTACCTAAAAATAAGGAATATCTCTTCTTGCAGGTACGGACCAGACGGACTTTTCGTAGTTGTGTTGTACATCGGCTGCTAGTGCAACGAAGCGTGCTTGGAATCGAGGTAACCCGACGATTCTTCAACAGCTGACATACAACAGAATGACGAAAAATACTTATTTTGCGGGCGAATTTTGAAGTATTAGCATGTATGAGATAAAAGAAAGTTTTGGATTGGGACATCCGACTAGTTTAAAAATCAGTTTGAAATAGAATTGAATTGTTATTGATGGGATATAAAGAGGAATTAGTCTAAATGATTCTGAAGCCTTTGCACGGTCAGTTTTCAGTGTTAGTAGCATAAAGAACGCATGGGATATCCTTTGCCTATCCTTGCTTTTTGTTTGAAGTTCCTTTAAAGAATTACTAAAAACAGAACTTACCCCTTTCTGCCGTAGTTGTACAATGATATTTTAAAAGAATAAGAATTGCAACTTTTGCACATTTATACCAGTGGTTAGGGGTATAAATAACAAATTTGTTATTTTGAACTGATTTTCTGGGACATGAAAGTCACTAAGTCATGAGTGTGTATTTGGTATTAATACTTATATGTAAGAAGAAATTTTTAAATGAGAAAATTAATCTTGAAGAATTTAAAAATGTTATTAACAATTTTCTACCACGAACTTTCGGTATCAGGCTCGGGCTCTTAAAACGCAATTTTTTTTGGACTCGGGTGCACTCGGACTCTAAAAAGAAAGACCCCGAACTCATCTCTACTGTGTATATAAGTTTTTAACCGACTTAAAAAAAAAAAAAAAGGAGGTTTTGAATTTGACGAGTTCGTATTTTTTTTTATATGTATGTTCACCGATTGCTCCGAAACTACGTCACCAATTCATGTGATTTTTTTAATTGAAAGAGGATACTCTCTAATTGGTTCCATTTAAATTTCACCAAAATTGGTGCAGTACGTTTTTAGAAATTCAACAATCCTCACCCCCTCCCCCCTCAAAAAATAAAAATATTTAAAATATTTCATTTTTAATGATTTTTATCAAGTGACGTAGTGCTATCTGTTTGGCGAGAAAGTCGTAACCCGGCGATTTTCCCCTCTCTTTATACGGTTTTCTTTCTAGGATTGTTATAGGGAAAACCAAAAAGCAATATTTTAATCGTTAAAAAACTTTGACGTAACAATCAATAAAAAAAAACAATCAGTAAAAAAATCAAGATTGTAAAGCGTTTAAATTCATCCAAGATTTCTGCTGTACACTCGCTTCATTTGAAGAACTGTACTTTTACGGTGGACGGATTTGTAACTCTAATACATGGTGAGCCAAAAGTCCTTGACAATTTTTTCAATTTAATGTAAAATCAAGTAATTAGCGTACAATGAGTGCGGTTGACAAAACTACCAATTTAATAAATAATTTCTAACTGTCCATGTAACTGGACCAGATTCGGAAAAAGACACGCACGTTCCTTTAAATGCACAAGTAGCTTCATTAATTAAATGACCTTCAAATATGTGTACCGATATCTGTTTTTTATCATCTTCATTTTAAAATAAGAAATATTTACCTATTTAATGCAAATCACATGTGTATTTCTCTTAAGGGATGACACCGCTTTGAACTTGCCAATAGAGAAACCAGGTCGTTTCTTTTTATCTTAAACAGATTAATATTCAATGCGAATGGTATCGTAATGTCAATCTAAATGTGTTGAAACTGTCAAATAAATCTGATGAAGTTTCGCTCACATATTAGATTAAGGTCGAAATATTCACTCATTTGAGCTGGACTGGCATCCTGTGATGAAGAATGCACGACAGTATTCTTGTTCAGAAATGCACGTATTTACAAATATAATAAAACAACAGAGTGTGTTTTAAACACTACGTCACGAACTCAGGTTGTATCATCAGATGGCTTGCTTTTGACTCTTTAAACACGGTGTCATGCAGGAGAACGAGCTGGTTGAAAACACTAGTTGAGTAAGGTTATGTATTTAACATTTTCTCTGCTCGTCTTTAACAAATAACAATGACGCTAGTGGGATTGTCACTAGAGAAAGGATTATATTAAATACATATTCACGTTTCGGAATTGCATGTCCTTAAATCGGAAAGAATAACACGAAAATCTTACAATCACACAGCCTGTTTTTATTTGTTTTATTTCATATTTTTCTTTCAGATGAAAGTGGAAAAACTTAGAGTATTAAGAACTTTAAATGTTTGCACATAATGCGCTGCATCAATATTGTCACACGCTCGTTTATAAAAGAAATCTTTCCGGCCTGTACCGGGAGGAAAATGTAGGTTTTAAATTTTAGCTAATTTTACTCGAAAACACGAAGCTAAAATACGTAGAAACCGATTATAGGACATCCATTCCATTCTAGAATTTTGTCAATATTAAATTTGAATATGAATTAAGTAGAATTAGTCAAGTTAGCTTCATTTATGACGATTTATTTGTGGTCGCCAAATTTGGCAATATTTCGCTACGTATCGTCAAGGTTGGCGAATATTTCATGATAGCGGATATGAATATGTATTTTTACGCTTATGAGAGTTAGAACAATGGTTACAACAATGAAAGAAACAACATTCCCTAAAACTCATAAATTGCACCAGTTTATGACGAATTCTTTAATTTTAATTTGCTGTTTTGTTTCATAATGTCAGTCACATTAGAACTTCAAGTTTTCTACATCTCAGTCAATTTTTAAGATAGAAGTGAAATGCAAAAGGCTGTGGAACATATAATGGAAAAAAAGTCTTTGGATTTCTAATTTTATTGTATTTTGACTTTGAAATCTTTAAGTGAACGTCATTTTGATGCAAGATGGCGGATGAAACTGGCCAACGAACTTCGTCGAGAGCTTGGTCCTGTATACACGCTCTGTCACATCAAAGTTGGTTCATTTGAAAAATGCTATATATATATATATATATATATATATATATTACAAAATTTAATTTTTTCCGCAATCTGCTAAATTATTCTATAAAATTTTTCGATTTAATAGTGTTCCGTATATAACCCCAGCTTATTAAAATAATTCTTATTCATAAAATAGTCTTTTACTATCCATATGTAAAGCCAATTTATCCTAATCCACTTAATAATATTTATTCGAAAGTTGTTAGTCTAAAAATGGCGATAGCTTTTTTTAATTTATTCTTTAAATAGAACATCTTTATTTTAATCCATTATTAAAATTCATTAGTATTATTCCCGTGTAGTCAAATTGCTATAACTTCTTTATTTAAATGCTAAAATATCGCATCACTTAAATTATTCCGCTCAGAAAACCTTATTTCCGTAAAGTTATTCTATTATTAAATATTAAATGTCTATTAAAATATTTCCGAAAAACTTTAATTCTTTCTTTTTTTTCCCTGCTACAAAGATTCATTTTCTTTTTGTTATTATTATTTTTTATTACGTATTAAATTCGAAGTTTAACTACAGCCTCAAAACAGATAAATTCGTTGTTGATATGGCAGGCATCTGGTACGAGATTATCCGAATATTCTGGAAAAACGTAGAACATTTTTTCGCGGTAAGGAAACCATTTTTCGACAAGCTAATTCCACCGGAAATACTAATAGAGTTCTTTAAAAAACCTTTTGATTTGATAAAAGTTGGTCACGTGATGTATTCTGTCTTCTTACGCGAGCTAGTTTAAAAAAGCTTACACATCCTGATTCGGAGGAATTTTTGACGTTGGTGTTTGCTAAAAGAAACGGGACGGATTTTGGAAAATAATGGAACGTTGTCATCGAAAAGAACTTTGACAGTGGAGATTTTTGACGTTTAGCGTTGGCTTACTAGCAGAATAAAACTTTAACTGCCTTCTAATACGGAACATCGTCTTTTAGTTAATAATGTAGAGAAATTTGGTAAAGTTTTAGAAGGGTTTCGTTCCCAGTGGATTCAATCCATTCACCTAAATAATGAAATTAAATTTGGGAAAATTATTGACTGTCGCGTCGCAATGGATCGTACTGCTGCATAGATTTAACTACAGCCTAAGCATTTCTCCTGAAGTGATGTCTTCAAACTGTCAATAAACTTTTTCTTCTACTGAAAACGGACTGAGGTTATTTGTTGTTGGTGACACCACACGGCCTCCTGATGCGATCTAGAAGGGAAACCTGGCACAGAGTTAAACATGTTTATCAACGATCTTCCGACTGCCATTCACACCGAATTCGAACTTGAAAATACGACAATAAATTAAAGTCGCCAGGATTTGACGTTTGATAAACAGAAAGTTTATGCGGAGTTGAAACGTGAAATTTGCAAATTTGGTAAAATATGTTACGAAGATGCCAATGAAGAATGATGTCTTGCGCAACTTATAACGATGCTCATTTTACTTGTTTTCGTAATGCTGATTCTAATGGATTAACAAAGTGCACGACTTTGGTGCTATCAGGAAATTAAAGATTTGTAGCTTTGTGAAATATGTTCCAGAGTGACTGTAAGTTGGTATTTTTATTTATTGATATTTTTATGTATTGATATTTATGACTTCTTGTTATTTTTAAAATGTTTTATTTTCTTGTTCTTCATTGTTTATTTAATAGTCTACTCTGAAATTTAAAGGTTTTAAATACTATGTTAAACAGATTAAATTTTTGTTTTAAAAAAATTATTTCTGTTGCAACTATGTAAGTGTTGTTAAGGTTAATTAATTAATTAATTTATTTGATTATTTAGTATGATACGTCATCATAATGTTATAGACAGTGGTATAAAAATTAGACTTTCATGTTTTAAGATCAGATATTTTTAAGGAGAATTCTATTGTTTTTCAATATGTTACTGAGATCTGATCTGGATTTATAGAGAATGTAATTACATTTTTGTTGTGGTAATAAATAGACCTACAACTTTTATCCTAAAGGAACATTTCTGGCACCATGCCAACCTAAGTTACAAAACAGCTATTATGAGGGGAAAAAATCTTTATGTTGAATAAGTGACTGGTGGTTTGAATTGTAGGTAAATGAATGGACCACTGAAAGATTATTTCTGATGTAAATATGTAAATAAAGTGTTAGTATTTTATTGTTTATTTAAACTGTGAATATATAAAAATAATTTTAGTATGTTATTGTTTATTTTCATTTAATGTAGAATTTATGATGCATTTACCAACTTGCTAAAATACTTAATATAGACTTTGAAATTTTTGATGGTGTTATAATATTAATAACATGCTTAAATAAAATGCTAGGTCAGGTAGAAATTAATTTACTGGAACATGTAGACAATTAGCACTATGTTAAACTAGCTGAATTGCTCTATTAGGTAATTTTGAATTTTAATAAATCTTAAGCTGGCCAATGGGGAATTTTTTACACCTCATTTTGTCCATAGCTTAGGTAAAAATAAGTTCATTATTTACCAACATCCTTAGCATTAATAAATTTACTAGGACTTCCCTCAAAGGGATTAGTCTGAGTGATATTGCTGAGAACATAAAGTTAACAATTACGATATAAAGAAGATATCAACAAGAATCTAAGTGAATATACAGCATATGTTAGATAAGAGATAGATAAAGATGCAACATATGAAAAATAGCAAATTAATTGATATAATTACAAAATATCATATATAAATTCATATACTGTTACGTTTTCATATGCATTTTTTTATAACATTTGGCAAATAATCTCATTTTCTTAAGCGGGAATTGCCCAAAACTTAAAAAAAAAAACGCCGGATCTTTTAAAACGATATTTTTAAAGTCACATAATCAGATTTGCAGCCAATAGCGTATTTTAGCAAGCGTAGTTTAACGCAAATTTAATTTAATTTTTGCAACATTTTCTTTGTGACAAATATCTAAATAAAATATTAAAAATAAAATATAAAATATTGAAATATTAAATCAAATATTTAATATTTTAATTAAAAAAATTTCCTTTGTTTATTTGTATAACTATTTATAGAAACTAGTATACTTCAAACCACATTGATAACATACTTTGCTACAAACGTGTCTACCAGTCTAACTACTCGTATGTCTTAGCTGTGTCTCTCTCCGAACTCATCTGTCTACTGTCTCTCTACTCTTCTGTATACCCGTCTCAGTATCCGTCTGTCTTTCTACCCGACTCTTTAATCGTGTCTCTACCTGTCTCGCTTCCCGTTACACTACCCGTCTATCAACACGTCTGTCTGTCTATATACCCCTCTCTCTACCCGTCTGTCAAGTCGTCTCTGTATTCGTCTCTTTCTCCACCACGCTATCCGTCTCCTTACCCATTTCACTACCCCTCTGTCAACCCTTTTTTTCACCTGCCTCGCTACCCGTCTGTCTATTCGTTTCGATAGCCGTTAGCTTATCTCTGTCGCTATCCGTCTCTCTACCCGTCTGTCTACCCGTTTGTTTACACGTCTATCTATCTCTCGCCAACTTTTCCCAATATTTAAACAATTTAGTAAACGGAAGCCGTTTATCTGTTATTAAATGCAAATAGGAGTAATTTATCTAAAGAGTGTAATCAGATGCAATTTTTTCAAATACATACATAAACCAGCATAATAATTCACCAGTTTTATTTTCATAGTAGTTTATGTCATTTGAGAGTAAATCTCAACTTCTTCAACCCGAACTGCGTCAAGCTTTTTAAAAAAGCCCCAAGGGCCGTATAACTGGGAAGGGGAATTGTCATCAGGGCTATTAGATACATGTTATTAAGTTAAGTGAAAGTTTCGTAATCGGGTTCGCAGCCAATTTCTTGTGTCAGAAAGCGTGGCTTCACGCCATTTTAAATTCATTTCTGTAACTTTCTTTTTCTTTTTTTTGGTGGGTGGTTGGGGGGGGGGGGGAGGGTTCCAAATATATACACTTAAATTCAAACTTTTGTCCCCATGTTAATATTAGGGTTGTTTGTATTATCAATTAATACTTTGTTAATCGAGCTTCATTCGAAACAAATGTAAAAGATTTCTACAGTTTTTTTTTCTAGGAGAAAGTTCCGTAATCGGGCCCTTAGCTAATCGGGGAATTTAATATCATTATTGTTTTTAACTCTTATAGAGTTAAAACAATATTGTTGCTAGCATTACTCTTGTTTGTGACCAACCTCTTCTGTGTATCTGAATGGGGAAAATTTCCTTATCATGTACTGGTTGGTGCCAAAGGCAGTTTCACAATCTTACCAAATTTTTCTAGAGAGCGGAAAAACATGTTTTTTAAAATATTTACAAATATACGTTTATTAAACCATGTTTTTGAGCCATTTTAAAAAATTAAGTACGGTGCTAAAATAAAATTTTATTGCCATTTTCGATATTTTAATAAGAAATGAAAATACATAACAGACAAATTTAACAAAACTAAGCCATTTTTGGGTACTTGTCTATTATCCCGTCGACCACTTTTCATAACAAAAAACTATCGCCAAACTGTAAGATTAAACGCCAAAAATACAGTCCCATTTACTTGATGCCAGAAGCATTATACGTATTTGCTATGCCATCAAGTGGTTTTTAATTCGACATTTGCGTGTATTTTTCATTATGTTTTACTGATTTATTAGTTATTTCATTCATTAAAATAACAATTGTGTCCTTAAATTCTTATATTTTATTTATTTTGATATTTCAATGGCAACGTTCTCCCGTTTATTTAGCGTTACAGTTTGGCGATAGTTTTTTGTTATGGAAAGTGGTCGACGGGATAATAGAGAAGTACCCATTTTTGTGATAAATAATTGTTATTGCCAGGGGGGCAAATTGTAAACAATTAATAAGCGAACTAAAAAAATTTCCGAAAATAACTTGTGGGAATCTCAGGAAAGAAATATCTGATATAAATAGCATTTAAAATCTTAAAATGGAGAAGTGGTCCGTATAAAAATGCAAAACATTATACACCTGATATAAGAATTTTTAAATTTTTTTATATTTCCGAAAGCACAGATAAAAGGGTAAAAATCCCGGCACAGATGCCATATACTCACCACGTTGGCGCGATTTTTCCCCCACCCCTTTGGCGAAAACTGTTTGTTGTGTTTGTTTACTTTTATTTTTTATTTTAATTCTATAGATTATTTTTATATGTATATCAATATTAATTTAGGCACAGATGTCATATACGCACCAGATTGGCGCGATTTTTTCCCCACCAATTTGGCGAAAACCTTGTTTTTGAATATTAGTTACAAATACCATACAATAATAGCACGTAATTTTTTATTTCAATAAAAAAAAAAATAATAATAACGTAATAAATGAAATAGCTCCTATTATTCAAAAAAAGGGAAATAAATGATAGTTTGATATAAATAAATATTGATATATATAATAAAAACAATTTATAGAATTAAAATAAAAAATAAAAGTTAATAAACAAAAATTGAAACAAAATAACCGGGTTACCATGTGAGGCATAAAATTGTCATTTTGTTGCAATCGCGCCAATGTGGTGCGTATATGACATCCGCGCCTTTATTTATATCAAACTATTACTAATTTATTTTTATTTCCTTTTTTAAAATAATATAAGCTGTTTCATTTATTACGTTATTTTATCTTTATATTGAAATAAAAAATCACGTGTACTATTTGTCACACTATTTGTAACTAATATTCAAAAACAAAGTTTTCCCCACGCTGGTGGAGGGAAAAATCGCGCCAACGGGGTGCGTATATGACATCTGTGCTTTGTTTCATTTCACATAGAGGTACTGCTCTATTATCCCGTCGACCACTTTTCATAACAAAAAACTATCGCCAAACTGTTAGATTAAACGCCAAAAATGCAGTCCCATTTACTTGATCTCAGAAGCATTATACGTGTTTGTTACGTCATCAAGTAGTTTTTAACGCGACATTTGCGTGTATTTTTCATTATGTTTTACTGATTTATTAGTTATTTCATTCATTAAAATAACAATTGTGTCCTTAAATTCTTATAGTTTATTTATTTATTTATTTTGATATTTCAATGACAACGTTCTCCCGTTTATTTGGCGATAGTTTTTTGTTATGAAAAGTGGTCGACGGGATAATAGAGAAGTACCCACATATGTATTGGTACTTTTATGTTAACTTGGCGCAGTTGATAAATCGCCAAATATTTTTCTCATAACATCTTCATATTGCATTCATTTCATTTAAATATAAATCTTTCACTGATTTCATTTGAACTACATACATTAAAAATACACGTCTTTCACTCATTTAATTTAAAATACACGTCTTTCACTAATTCCATTTAAAATACTAAAAAGGAAAAGAAAATAAGAAATAATGCCACAAATCGAAACCTTTTATTTTAACATCAAAGAATTGTTCCTAACATACACACGCGAAATAAAAAAGCTGCTAATGGTGTGATTTACGCCAAATCTCTAATACTAATACTACTCTTACTAATCTCTAATACTTTTCAAACAGAAAAAATTCCAGATTAACTTTCCATTTTTATTAAATTGAAATATATTTTATTGTGCTGAATATTAGTGCTTGCATATTTTTTTGCTCCATGTACTCCATGAACTTTTCAATTCCGATTGTCTACGAAAATCTCCCGCCGGTGAAAATGACGTAAGCACAAAATTTAGTGACGTATGTACTTTAATTGTGCTTTTTTATCTATTTTTTTAATATAACTTCCAAACGGTTTGACACTTATTCTTGGTAATAAATAGACGACGTTGTCACCTTTATAGGTACCTGCTGTAAAAATTTGAACGAAATCCGTTAAATATTTTTTGAGTTATGCTTGACGAAAGGTTTTAATATCCATCGTAGCTATATATGGGGCAAAGTAATACTGCGCTGTGTATGAGTCTTCGTTGCACTCAGACAACTAGAATTGAATACTCAGAATAATTATGATGTGATGATAGAATTAATACTTGACGATGATAAATATGAAGATAAAGTCATGCTTTCTTTGATGACAAATAATAAAAAATATTTAGAAGAGAAATTGGAATTATTTAGGTAAGTTGCATTCAAAAAATTTATGATGTATGTAAATAAAATTTTTGTTGATGATGTTGCTCTTCTTATTCTTTTTGCTGATTATACAATTGTTATTATTATTATTATTATTATTATTATTACTATGATAAAAAAGTTATTCTAAGGTAATTAATGCAACATATTAAATTTAAATCTAGCAAAAATAATAAATAAAATTTAGAAGATTTTTATGTATTTTATTGAATAAATGTTCTGGTTAGTGCTTAATTTGGATTCACAAATTCTTATCATTATTAAAAATTCAGTAAGAAAGGTTTGAATTTAGTTAAGTTTAGTGTCAGAAAATTACAAAATAATAAATAAACTTTCTGATGTGACCTATGAAATAGACAAATTTAATTATGAGACTAAACTAAATTCAGTTATTGTACATGTTTTTAAATTACGACCATATTTTTCACCAGATAATTTCAGACTATTTCATGTGCAACCCAAACAACAATCAAAACCACAACAAACATCACAATCACCATCACAAAATTAAACTAAAGTAAAAACAGTAGATTAAACTCTAATTCTTTAAATATCTCTTATTACTCTAGTTTCAACATTAGCAGGTATGTTCTTGGTGCGCAACAGGAATATTACTTGTTTTTGAGAGCTTTTGAGGTTAAGTAGACACCTTATGCAGGCATAAGATGTGTATTTTGATTTTAGGAATTTTCAAATTGATGTTGAAAAATGAAATTAAATGTTTTTAATTCTATATCAAAATAAACTATTTTTACTTTATTTACTTCTTCTTAAACCAATTGTTTCAAAAATTAATATTATGTCATTTATTTCAATAGATAATCAAATAGTAACAGTTTATAAATATTTCTAAAATTTAAGATACTCAGATTCCTCGATTATTCCCACCAGTTACTTTTTATTGTAATCTTTGTCTTATTTAATGATAGCATTTCTGCGATTCAATTAGGCGAAAATTTCTGTTTTGAAAAACCGGTGGTAAAAGATTAAAAATTCTGTAAAGGACGCTCGTCGCGAAGGTGTTAAAGAAATAGAAAAAGAACACTGTAATAAAAAAGACAAATGATTCTTAATCTACGAAAATATAATATAACATCGAACGGAAATATGCTAGAACCTCTTCGGAATTGCACATGATTCCAAAAAGCGTTCTGCATCTTTAGAAACCTCCGAAACCAATATATTTTCGAGATTTAAAGAAACATTTATAAAAACAAAGTTTCTTTTACTGACACTGATTTTCGGAAATATTTCCAAGTAGTATTTATAGTGTATTAATTAGTTCTTTCAAATCGGGATATCGGTTTTAGGATGTTATCTATTCGTAAGTAAACATTTCCATGCTCAAGAAACATGTTTTACAGATAGACATGGTAAATTAACAACATTAAAATTAATATTATTTTGTTGTTGCATCTATAAATTCACTTACGCCGCTGAAAATGTTTTATTGTGAAATGATAAGAACCTAAAAACCAATATTTCGATTTAAGAGACTTTATTAATGCACTATAAAAAATACTCGAAAACGTTTTCAAAAATCAATGGCAGCAAAGGATACTTTATTAATGTATAAATGTTTATTTAAATCTCGAAAATATATTGGTTTTTCGGGCAATATTTCGATTTAAGAGACTTTAATAATGCACTATAAAAATACTCGAAAACGTTTCCAAAAGTCAGTGGCTGCAAAGGATACTTTATTAATGTATACATATTTATTTAAATCTCGAAAATATATTGGTTTTTCGGGCAATATTTCGATTTAAGAGACTTTAATAATGCACTATAAAAAATACTCGAAAACGTTTCCAAAAATAAGTGGCTGCAAAGGATACTTTATTAATGTATGCACGTTTATTTAAATCTCGAAAATATATTGGTTTTTCGGGCAATATTTCGATTTTTAGAGACTTTAATAATGCACTGTAAAAAATACTCGAAAGCGTTTCCAAAAATCTGTGGCAGCAAAGGATACTTTATTAATGTATACGTTTTATTTAAATCTCGAAAATATATTGGTTTTTCGATTTAACAGACTTTAATAATGCACTATAAAAAATACTCGAAAACGTTTCCAAAACTCAGTGGCAACAAAGGATACTTTATTAATGTATACATGTTTATTTAAATCTCGAAAATATATTGGTTTTTCGGGCAATATTTCGATTTAAAAGACTTTATTAATGCACTATAAAAAATACTCGAAAACGTTTTCAAAAATCAATGGCAGCAAAGGATACTTTATTACTGTATGCATGTTTATTTAAATCTCGAAAGTATATTGGTTTTTCGGGTTTCTAAAGATAAAAGACGTTTTTCGGTATCGTGAGAAACTTGGAAGTGGTTATTGTATATTTTCGTTTGTATATATAGTATATTTTCTTAGATTAAGAAACATTTGTCTATTTTTACAGTGAATGAAAGAAAGAAAGAAAGGAGAGGCCGAGTGAATAACGCCATATAACCAACAAGTTAAACACTGTGTAACCAGGTGAGCAAACTGGATATAAATACTAGTTGAGTAACGTTAACGTTTTTCTCTGCTCGTCTTTAACGAGTAACAATGATGCTGTGGGAATGCCAGCAGAGAAAGGATTATATTAAATACATATTCACGTATTGGAATCGCACGTCTTTAAATCGGAAAGAATAAAAGGTAAATCCAACAAACAACTAACCTTCCAGTCTACTTATTAACAAAACAATCGGAAATGGAGAAACTTAAGAGCTTTTATTTAGGATTTATATGTTTGCGAAATATGCGCTACATCGGCATTGCCAGTATTGTCTGGTTGAAATGAACAGAGACACACACACAGACTGAGTATCTGAAGTCATAAACTTTTTCAACTACATATGTTGGAAAATATTAGAAAATTAATGTAACTAAAGTAACCAAAACTAAGGTGTGTTGTGGAATTTTCAGTAATTTGAATCGGAGAAAAGAAATACCTAAAGTTTCATAGTTGGACATTTTTTATTAAATTTTTTGACTTTCAAAATGTTATAAGAATTGATATTTTGTAAACTGAGTGAAAAAGTGTCCAGGGCGGGAATCGAGCCCAACACCTTTTGGATTAAATTGCCAACGCTCTGCCCATTGAGCAACCTGAACCAACAACTGGCAGATACAATTCACTCAGAAAACCTTACTGGCAGTAGCATCTGGTCTGCCATGTAAACAGCTCAACAGAATACCCAAGTAGCACAGATAGTTGGCCCATTGTTGGGATATTGTGGAAAACATTGGGAAATGGTAGAATTGGGAATTTCCAAGGGGTGGGAAATGATAGGTACAGAGACCCTTCTAATTTCGAGCGTATATGAGCATAATTTTGGGCTGTTAAAGGTTGGACCACTTTTGAGCATTCGTCGGCAAATCGTTTGTTGGCAAGTGGTACATCTAGGCGCGTATTTCTACCTGTGGGCCAACATAGGACAAAAACTAGCCAAGAATCAGCCAACGTTGGCCCTAGTGATGGCCAGAATGAATGATTTTTTTTATTCGAATGAATCATTCGGGCATGCGCAAAAGCATAGTTGCCAACCTTCGAATTTTTTTAAATCAATTACCACCAAAAATTTTGTAAAAAAAAAAAGCATATTTGCCAATTTTTATTTTTTTAATCAATTATTCCCATAAATTTTGTAAGGGAAAAAAATAATTTTTCTTATGCGTCTCTTATTTTATATCCAGTAAAAATATGAAAATTAATTTTCTCTTACAAAGTTTCTAGTAATATAATTTGATTTTTTTAAGAATATGAAGTTTGGCAGTTATGCTTTTGCGCATGCCCGAATGATTCATTCGAATATCAAAATCATTCATTCTGACCATCACTAATTGGCCCAGCCATTTTGTGGAACTTGGTTATATCGCAGATAATAAAACTCTATAAAATGATGGATACATTGACAGGGCTTAATTTCTAAGGAAAAAAGTACCGGAGCCCTAATATTCTGCAGTACTAACATCTGTAGCGTGCCCCTCCCTCCCCTCGCCCCCTCCGCCGTCACTTCAATCTGCATATTTATATTTCATTCATTATTTTCAAAATTTAAAGCATTGTTTTTTTGTTTTTTATTTTTATTTAGCAAAATAAAAAATTTAAATACGTCTATGTGCATATACTTAGCTATCAGCTATTCCACTTTTTAGTTATTACTACTTCCAAACAGAAACTTTAGCCAAATCTTAATGTTAATAAATCGCAGAATTCTGCGATTCAATAAGCTCAGGATTATGACAACCATTCTGCAAAGTACTAAATTCCACCTTAAGACTGTAGTAAAACAGCATGGAGCGTAGTCAATATTTAGGAAAATGACCTCTTGGGAAATTTCTGCTGTTGTTGACTCTGTGGAGATACTCTGTACATGTCCGTAAAATAATTAGCATGGGGAATTCACTCGCTGACAGGTTGTAGCTGGAAGAGAGGTAGCGAGAATTCCACCGTTATAGGTATGGATAAAAATTTCGTGTGAAATCTTTGAGGCCAAAAGTTAGTCTACCGCTCCTGTCATGCCCCGTTAACCTTTAAAGACACGGGCGACGTACTGAGTGTGCCACTCAGTGAAAAAAAATAGTTGCGTATTCTAAAATAATTACGTGATTAACATCTGCACTTCATTACCCTCTTCTCGAAGTCCCTTCAATGTCCAACCAATGTTTAAAGTTGAAGTTTGCAATTTTTATCTGCTACGTTTCATTATTTTTATTGGTAACTCACCACTGGTGTACGGAAAACGCCGCCTGCGTATTTGTGTATTATCTGTTCTTTTTTCATCAAATTTTTACCAGACATTAGACATTATTCTTCTTTATCATCAAAAGTTGATATTTAGGTTTTAAAAGACACTGGCGCATGAAGTAATGCCGCCCGTATCTTTATGTTACTACAAACTGTCCGTGTTACATGAATTCCAATTAAATTAGACTTCTTTAGTAATTTCATGTTTGTTACTTTTATACTACTATTGGACACTGCATTAAACAAGGTTATAATTAAAATGTGTTGTTTAGACTTTAAAAATAGATGATGTATAGCCACCCGTGTTTTTATGTTACTACAAACTGTCCGTGTCTTTAAAGGTTAACGGGAAAGTGCATCTTTTTGCACATTGCCTTCGGGACCTGGTCTAACGTCTCAGTCAACCAGTACGCATAAGATAACAACAACAGAAGTCACTGGCTTGAAACTCAGTTATAGCTGAACGTATTCGCAACAGTTCAGAATCCATATTGAGCTGGAGGATCCGCTCGCCTTTGCTCACAGGAGAAACAAAATGATTGACAAATGAAATTTCATGTCATGAAAATGGATAAATTTGTTAGCAGTACCAGCTAAGAAGATAACAACTAACAATCATTCTGTAAAAATATCATTAGAGAAAAGATTATGACTCAAACCATCTTCACATCTTTTAATTGTATATCCTTAAATCGGAAATGATATACAAAAGGTAAAAGAAAAATACGTCAAACGGCGAAACATTCAGAAGTAGTTTTCTGGCAGAAAAACAAAAGTGAAGATGGATAAACTCATTTGTGTATCTGGATATGAATGTTTACACACGGTGATCTGTGTCAATATTGCTTCATGAAAGTTAGAAATGATGAATATACAAAGATCATATATTTTCACGCACTAAGAAAGAAAAATGGAACAACGAAAAGTTCGTTTTCATCTTAGGCATCGTTTTTCAACATTTTTTTTTAATTTCGCGGTATCCTTAAATGTTTAATAATACTATCATAGTACATTTGAATTATGATTTTTAAAAATTAAGAAGAAAAAACAAAATGTCTCTTTTTTAAACGGTTCAGAAAAACAGTATGTCTTTTTTTATTAACACAAACAAAATGTTACCAAATATTAAACCAAGCAGTTTATTATAATGTATGAAAAAAAATCACAGCAGTGGCCATTCTTTAAAATCTTATTTATACGCATTCATTTACTCTTATTTTCCTTATATTTATTAAATTTCAGCACGGAGGGAAATAGTTCAGCTTGACAATTTTTATCACATTTTATTGCTGTGTTCTGTTTTAGGCTAGAGTTACCCTTCGATTTTCTTCCTTAGTTTCTATCCGTGATAGATTATTGTTTCTAGTCGCCTTTACTGCCAAAAAAGTTATTTTTCCACAAATATGACTTTGAGAACAGATAAAAATATTTCTATTAATATGTTGTACCATTTGGAAATTTACTCATTAGCATTAATGAAAGACGATGATTTAATTACTGGTCAAACCAAAAATTTTACGTCACACGCCTATAATCCCCTCACGACACACCGATGTGTCGCAGCACAATCGTTGAATAACACTGATCTATGTCAGTCTCACGAAAAAGGTCTATTTTACGGTCCCGCAAAGGGATAAATGGTAGGAAATGTAGCAAATGTCCTTATATTTTCATTATTACACTACAAAAAATGTGTTGATTTTACAGTATAATACTGGCACTCCAGCAGTCAGTGTTATACTGCAAAATCAACATTTTTTTTGCAGTGTATGTATATTTAAGTTTTATGTAAGCTATTAAATAAATTACTGACAAAATAATTTTAATATTTAACTTTAATCTTTTAATGAACATTAGTCAAAAGTCCCCTCAATGGACGTCACTACATCTAAAACCAACGTTCATTTCACTGACATTAGAAAAAATATATATTTATTTTTATTTGTTTTTCAATGATAACGAATTATAAGTCTTTAGTTCAGTTCTGACTAAACATATATTTTTAAATGATTTTATTTTTATTAAGGAATTTACTTATAAACTTCGCCCCTAGCGTCTTGCCCCAAGTTTCCCTCCATGGGCATCGAAAAAAAAAGCGCCATATATGACGGACATTACATGACAAATTATCATTAGATAGTTTGGAAAAAAAGAAAGCCTTTTTGTTTTTGAGATATAATTCTTTATTCTGCAGTCAAATTATGGAATCTTTTCCAATATTTTAATTCCATTTGGAGTTTGGCAAAATTATCAGTGTATAACTCCGTGGTCATCATAAATATGGTAAGAAAGAGATAATTTATAATTATACAAATTTTAGACAGCTTTAACACTCCACTTAATAAAAATAAATGAACCACTTTAGCAAACTAAAAAACAAAGACGTTAAAAATTGAAAATTTAATTCTTGTCTCCTCCGTGGACTTGTCAGATCCAATTTTACTGATATTGTCTAGTTTATTGGTTTATTTATAAAAAATAAATAAATATGTACCAACTACGTTCAATAATTTCTCAATTATTGCCAATAATTACTAAATTTTTGTAATGTAAATGTCATTTCCCACGGCCTTCGTGGTCATGTCAGAATTTTAAAGAATTCCAAAACTTGCGAAACATTTACCACTAATTTAAGGTTATTTATTAAGCGTAAATGAAAACATCCATACAATTTTAAGATATTTTACGTACTTTTATAATATATATGCCGTTTGCCGTCTGCCGTCTGGCCGTCTGCCGCCTGTCCGTGCTCTAACTCCCGTAAATATGCTCGGGTTGCCCTGCAATTTTTATATGTTATAGTCGTTATCTATAGCATGTTTCCTACTTCAACTGAAGTGTGTAGCACTTATAGTTTTTTTTACAGGGACATTCAAAAGAATTCCGTTACATTACGGTCTATGGGGGGAAATCATTTGCGGTTTATTTTAATGATGTTACACAATTTCAAATACATTGTAATTGTGTAATTGATATATATCACTAAGGTGCATTACAAGAAGCTAAATATGGAATATTATGTGAATAGCACTTATAGTTACTTTACAAGGACAGTAAAAAGAATTCCGTTACATTACGTCTATGGAGAAAAATCGTTTGCGGTTTAATTAAATAATGTTTCACTATTTTAAATTCATTGAAATTTATATATATCACTAAGGTGCATTACAAAAGGCTTACTACAGAATATTGTGTGTATAGCAGTCATCGTTCATTTACAGGGACGCACAAAAGAATTCTCTACTGTCTGTTAAAAATAATTCCTGGAAGTCCGTTTTAAGTTGCTAGACGCGATTTTAAATTTAACTCACTTTTTGTCTATTGGTGTGTATAAATTCTGTATTTCATATACAAGGCAGCACAAAAGTTCGCGAACACATTTCCGTTTATTGACAGAAACTCCAGAAGTAGAATTTTAAACTGTGCTACGCGTTTCCTAACTAAACTAAAATTTAGCATCCTATGTAGTATATATACAAACCTATAGATCATATACAGGGCTGAATAAAAGCATTCGGATATTTTTCTGAATATTGTATAGGTTGGAAATTCCTGAAATTACGTTTTGAAATATGTTATGCGTTTTCCAAATTGTTTACTTAGATGTTATCTTTCAACTTATTAAACGGTAATGATTTGTAAAATTATTTTGGAAGCGTTGGAAAGTGTTACATAATCTATGTTTGACGCATTATTTTTCGTTCTTGTTATATATTAGATTACTTTTCAAAAGTCATTTCAGCAAAATCCTTCTACTGTTTTTCGTAACTCACTCCTCGTTGTAAATTCGATATTGGAACTTCAAAACCTGACTTGTATGTCATTATGGAATAATAAGTCACAATAACTTAACAACAACACTCACAGTTGTATCGTGAAACTGTCAATCAGTGATTCAGTTTTAATAATCAACTTGAAAAAATTAAATTTTCAAACTGCTTTTCTTTTACTGACAATTTGGGTTTTTTCATTAAAGAAGTATAAAAGAAATCGTTACACATGTAATATTTCTCAAAATATTGTAATGTATTTAAATAAATCTTATCTAATAGTATCAGGCGTGTCATTCAGTTAATAGTTCAGTGTATTTTTTTCCCCGTAAGTAATATGGCAACTATACTGCTATGATGAATTGTTCATTAAACTAGATTTAAAAATAAAGTTTTATTTATTATTAAATTGATAAGTAAATGATTTATAGTATTTTACGGTTGACTGTGTATGGAATTTTATAATTTGTACGTTTATATTGACTTAAAAAAAGTGCAGGTATTCCCAAATATTGAAATCATTATATGTTGTTCTTTAAGGCATAAAGATTTTAATTTCAAAATTTTGAAGTTCCTGGCGTTGCTACTTGAAAATTAAATAAACTAGTTTGAAGAATAAACTTTGTCTACTTTTTTCACAAATGGCTGAATCAAAATCAGGTAACTAGGATTATATTAAAATACTAGCAGGCTTCACCTGCTACGCTGGTCGGTTTCTCCAAACCAATCTTCAATCAAACGAAATATATCGGTGAATTTGACCTTGTGTTTTAAAACAATATGAACTTTTACTTGGAATGTCCTTCCGCATTGTTTAAAACGATACGAATGTCATTGCACTTTTATATTTTATAATGTCTCAGATAAAATTTGATCTGTTAATGGACCAACTCTTTCAGTTGATCATTAACCGTAGGATTTAGTAAAGAACGATATGAAATATTACTAAAATCATCCCTAAAGATTGTCTAACTAATAATGCGAGTCCCATCAAAATACGTCCAGTAAAACTTCTGAATAAGACTCATCTTTCATAATCGGGCTCATTTGATTTTAAAACTTTTTCCCATTATAAAAATAACTAAGCAATGTAGAACGATATGCAATATACTAAAACCATCCCTGAAATATTATCTAACTAATAATGCGAGTTCCTTCAAAATACTTTCAGTAAAACTTCTGGATAAGGCTCATCTTTCATAATCGGGTTCACTTAATTATACAACTTTTCCCCATTATAAAAATACTAAGCAATGTAGAGCGATATGCAATATACTAAAACCATCCCTGAAAAATTATCTAACTAATAATGCGAGTTTCTTCAAAATACTTTCAGTAAAACTTCTGGATAAGGCTCATCTTTCATAATCGGGTTCACTTAATTATACAACTTTTCCCCATTATAAAAATAACTAAGAAATGTAGAGCGATATGCAATATACTAAAACCATCCCTGAAAAATTATCTTACTAATAATGCGAGTTCCTTCAAAATACTTTCAGTAAAACTTCTGGATAAGGCTCATTTGATATCTTTCATAATCGGGTTCATTTGATTTTAGAACTTTTCCCCATTATAAAAATAACTAAGCAATGTAGAACGATATGCAATATATAAAATTATCTAACAGTGCAAGTGACGTCAAAATCTATTCAGCAGAACTAAAGTTATAACCAGCCGGAACGAAATTTCTATTTGCATTATATATAGTAGCATTTTTTAGTAGATAGATGGATAAATTGAACAGGCTTGTGTGATAAATAAGGTAAAAAAAACTTGTTAATGACACCCTAAAAATTGGGAAATGCTCTGGGCCTTTCGAAATAACTTTATCTTTTTCCATCAGGTGCAAAGAACACCTGCTACCAGTTAGAAAGCAGGAGTAAGGTGCTTCTTTTTGAGACTGACTGAGACGACTTTGAGTCTTACTCCTGCTTTCAAAGTGGTACCAGGTGTTATTTGTGCCTGATGAAAAAAGATAAAGTTATTTCGAAAGGCCCAGAGTTTTATGGTGTTATTAAGAAGTTGTTATTTTTTTACCAAGTAACTAGAATTATTTTTTAATTATTTGATTATTCCAAATAACAAAGAAATCTTACGTTATCTTATAATGTCATCAGATCTAATTATATCGCAAAACTACCGATAGTATGTTTTAGGTGCAAATAAAGCCCTTCCAATAATTTTCTTTAACTAAGAACGGACCAGTTTGCTTCGTCCGTAAGTTTCACCAGCACCGTCTTAAGGTGTGGGCCAGCAGGCCCAACTAGAAAAAATCTGAAGCTTATCTTAAGAAAATATCTGAAGACAATCTGTAGGTATTTGGCCCATTTTTTCATTGCATAAAATTTGCCGAATAAAATCTATAGATTTTCTGTAGAAAATAGGCTTAAAAAGTGTTCCAAATACCTACTGCAGAAATCATTCTTAAAATTTTCTGCAAATGTAGGCTTAAAAAGTGGGCCAAATACCTACAATATTTCTTCAGAATATTTCTACAGAATTTCTTCAGAAATATTCCTCAAAATCTTCTGAAAATGTAGGCTTAAAAAATGGGACAAATACTTACAGATTTTCTTCAAAATTTTTCTACAGAATTTCTGCAAAATCATTCTTTAAATTTTCTGCAGATATAGGTATAAAAAATCCCTGACGGCTGGGTCTGCAGGCACAGGTAGATTTCGAAGACGCAGACCGTGGGGCGCCTGTTTATTGGGAATTGCAGAAGAAATTACCTTTTTGCCATGATGCGGCAGTTGGGACTGCCCACTTCGAAATCTACCTGTGTCTGTAGGGGAAACCGTCAGGGATTGTTTTTAGTTTTTTTTTACTTTTTTTTTTATTATTATTTTTTTTTTTACTGTAAGGGTTGGTTCTATAAAAAACTTGTCAATATAAAAGTTTTAGATAATATTAAGAGAATTTGTAATAAACTAAATCGGATTTGATATCTTGTGAATTGATGAGGTTATGAATTTTTTTCTTCTTAAACCCTTATCCCCCCCCCCCCCTCCTTGAGGCCATTTTTAATGATATCAAAAATCTGTCATACATAAATTTTCGGCCCTTTTCCTAGAAGTAATAATAATTTAAATAGATTCGATACGTATCATAATTAAGAAGTTATGGGTTTTTTCTGTTTTCACAAAAATACCCCCATTCCCCCCTCCCCCCTCCCTTGGTTTGATTTTGCCCATTAACAAACTTGACCGAGATTTTATGCCCCTTGATATTATGTATCAGTTTGGAAGAGATTTGTACAGAATTATTGAAGTTATCGTGTCCATAAAAAAGTCATATAGATAGATAGATAGATAGTTAAAGATATAGATAGATAGATAGATAGTTAAAGATATAGATAGATAGATAGATAAAGTTTTTAACTGGGGGGTGGTTTTGGGTTCTGGGAGTCATGATAGGCGACCTGCAAATTTTTTTCAGAAATTCCAACATAGGGGAGAATGTAATAGGTGTAGTATTTCTTAGGAAATCTACCTAAAAGTGGGCCTAATTACCTTCAAACATTCTTCAGAATAATTTCTTGAAAAATTTAAGAATTTTTTTTAAAGAAAATCTTGAGAATTTTTTTTTTTTTTTTTTTTTTGGATAATTTTTTAAATTACAAAAATAATATTAAAAAAAAGTTACTAAAACTTATAGCCAACAGTATCTACCTAAATATTTCTAAATTCCTTAACAGTGACACATTAAAAAGAATAGAACGCATTAATGAATATAGGTTTAAGACAAAATTGAATTTAATATTTATATTTTAATTCTCGGAATTCATCATAATATTATTCACCGTAATAATTTTTTAATATTCACTTTCTCTGGCATATTCTTTTCCAAGTCCCAAATGCACGAATTACAACAAGTTTTGGGGGTTAACAAATAAACTTTTTACTTAAAAAAAACTACTAATAAATGAGTACAATTATAAAAAAAAATGTAAGAACAAACTTTTATGGAATTATTTACAATATTATGTTAAACAGTATGCTTAACTATTATATTATAATGTAAACATATCATGTGTATCGCTTACGTTTCTTTTTTCTTATATCAAAAATTATGTTAAAAACGAAATGCCCTTAATGCACGAACATTTGAGATTTGAATGCCCTCTGTATATGCAACCAGTAGTCACAGCATAAAATCTTTAGACATGAATTTTGTATCTAATCTTACAAACAAAGTCGTAGCCAGCAGGGGAATCACCAGGGTTTGATATCCCCCGAAATTTCTATCAGGATTAGTATATACACGGACAAGGTTCAAAATTAACCCCTATTGTCAAAATTCAAAAATAAAAATTCTGCACTAGCATCTCTTTATTGTTCGATTTCATCAGTATGTTGAAACAAAAAAATGAAATTTGCGGGAAATTTTTTTAATTCGTAGAATTTTCCGGAATAACTCTGTAAAAGCAGGATTTCAATGATTTCAAATAAAATAGTTGCCAAAGCCTGATATAAATCGCCCTATTTGTTTAACTGGAACTCCTGAAGAAAACAACGGGAATTTTATTTTCAAATATCCACAAACTTAAAGTTTTGAAAACTTAACTGTTCAGACACATGCTCCTGTGATGATATTTTAAATAATAAAATGTTTGTAAATATAACTGAAAATTTCATACATCATTATTAATTGGTACTACTTGATTACACATCGGCGAAGAAGAATCAGCACAAAAGAGATTCTAAATTTGTTTGCAATGGCTCTACTTAAATTCACAATATACGCTTTTAATAATTCAGTAATAAGTCTTTTTACGCTCTCTATATCTAATTAGTAAAAAAAAAAAAAAAAAAAGAATCTAAATGATTAAAAAAATTTAACCCACGAATGCATCCCCCTCCCTCCCCTGAAATAGTGTCCTGGCTTTGCTTACGAAACCACGAAGCAATACATTGGGAATATTGAGAACTTTTAGTATAAATGGTTAGATTTTAATGAGAAAAAAAATCTTTCAAAATTTGTTTTCTAAAATATTTTTCAATAATGAGGCATTAAAAATAATGGTGGGCGTGTTACACAAGGTATGGCATACAGGAACGAATTCGGTAAAAAATTCGGATCATTATGCTATATGTTAATAAAACCTATTTAGAAAGTGAGCATAAATAGATTCCATTTTAGAAATGAAAGATAGTATACCTTTCCACAGTTGAATATTGCTAAAACAAATCAACATAAATAAAAATAGATTCATGTGTAAGGTGCCACGAAATATCAGCCTGGTCCATTTCATTGGCAGCTGATGTCTTAAAAAACAATACTGAGTTTTAGAGCAATTTGTAAATATTTAAATAAAACAGAAATGCTTACTATTAAAAAAAAAACGGTGTCTGTGTCATTTTGTTTTCGAAAATATTCCTTTACTATAAAATTTATTATTTATTATTCTGTTATCTATCAAATTTTGCTTACCATTTGATTCACTTTCAGGGGAATTAGAAGCATACGAATAGTGCTGCCATCTAGTATATGAATGTGGAAAGAAAGTGGGATTGTTGAAAGATTTACTTCAAAAGATTTAAGTCGTTTAAATCAACACAAACACATTGCTGTTAGCTTCATATCTTGTGTCTGATAAATGTGTCGTTTTATTTTTTAATTAATGTAAAGTTATTACAGTGAACGTTATTGTTTTCTGACAGTTTTATAAAGCAGAACTGATTCTTATTGTAATAATAAAAAATTTTATAACCTTAATACGAATTCATTTAAAAAATATATATTAAGAAATATTTTAAAAACATTCTAACCAAGCTACTACTCTAAAGATATCTGTGGCATAGATTTTGAAATTAAAAAAGCTTTTATAAAACTCTTTTCTATTAAAGTTCAAAAAATGATTTTCAAACCATTTTGGAATTTAAAAGAAGTGCTGCCATCTATTACTCTTTATGAGAGTTTATCTTCCTGGTAAAAACATAAGAAGAGAACAATTGCTGATTTTTGATTAGATATTTTGCGTAAGACATCTTTCCAAGGAGTTCGACACATTGTCCTTCCGAATGAAGCCGCGACGGACCGCTAGTATAAAATAAACCAGTGCAGAGAAATCACACTTTATCTTTTTTGTACTATTTATTTATTTTTTATAATCATTGTTGAGCATCATTAAATGCGGTATTTTATTTTTGTGGCAACACTCATTTGAGGAAAACCTTTCATTTCATTTATGAAAACAATGCCGATTTAATTTTTAATTAACAGCAATTTTTAAACAAAAAACATGTTTTAACGAAATGTGAGTGTACTTTGTCAGAAGCCGCTTCAAAATCCTTTCGAATGGTACCTCTTTCGTTGTTGTGCGTTTCGTAAATTAATAGAGAAATACATGTTGACAACAGAAATAATGTATATAATGATACGTATAACAAATTTCATCAGATAGAGGTGTTCTCGAACCACTAAACCAATTTCCAACATGGAGGCTTTTTTTACAGCTTCATTATTAGTAACATAGTTTTATATCATGGTCATTTTCGCATGGTTGTTTGTTGGGTAAAAAATTGAATAAATGAGATTGCATACATCTCAGTACTTGCTAAAACGATTATTTCTGTATTTGTGAAAAATAAATGCAGGCGATTACAGAAAAACAATATAACATACAATTAAAAACAAGTGGTTAAGTTTGATCGAAGATCGCTCAAAGAGCTTCGTTTAATATTCCTTTAAAAACACTTTATCCTTTCTTTAATAAATCCAAATAAAATTCATTTAGCCAAAAAAAAAAAAAAAAAAAAAAAAAAAAAAAAAAAGTCATGCTTTTTATAAAGTAAAAGGACTAAATGCGATATTTAAAAAAAATAATTTCAAAATTAAACCTGTTGTACATCTTCAAAATGTTAAAATATGCGAATATTTCCATAATCGGGTTTTTATCACGATTCAATATGTTTCTCAAACTCATATATTTACTATTCTCTATTACGCATATTAATACTCGCTTTGTATTATTCTCAAACATTTGAAAAATTCGTTAAACTTTCAATATGACGTCAGATTTTTTTTTTAATTCTCTAATGACGTGATATTAATCTGCTTTGTGTACATACACATACTCATGCTCCTTGTATTATTGAGAAATCTTAGAAATTTTACGTTTTATTACCACTATGACGTCAATCAATTTTATTTCATATTTATCTTTTTTTTCAATTGGTGAAACGTTTTATTTCATTTTCAGTTTTCACGTAGAAATCGTTCAATAGAAAATTAATTATTGTAGAAAGAATTTCATTGTGGATTTTAAGTTTTGGCAACTGCTATAACAAAACATGTTTAAATTTAATAGGAAAAGGCTGTTAGAATTTTGGTTTTTTATCTTTATTTATTAAAATAATAGGATTTTTTCTAATTTTAATATGTTGAGCTTCATAGCTGGTATTCAGCTATATATACTCAAAGTTTCAACTCTGTAAGTTACATAGTTTCTGAGAATGACTCTGTGACAAACAGACAACAGAGCGGGAGTAATAGGGTTTCGGGAGATGAACGAAACCCTAAAAACTATGAAAAATGTTCTGGAATATCAACGAAAAATCAGTTTGACGATAGCATAAACAGTTCTTTAGAACTGCAAACCATTTGACAAGATTTTACAAACCAACTTGGCAATATATATCTGTCATTTGGCGATTGATTGGGTCCGCTGCAACATAGAAGTACCTAATGTACAATATTAGTTATAACTGTTAACTGTAGTACAATAAAATCTGAATTTTTTTTCATATTTTCCGTTAAATATTATTTTTACAAAATAAGATGTAAACTCGGGGTACGCATGTTATGTTGTAGAATATTTCACAAATTATTAAATTTTAACTTATATTAGCATAACCCTTCATTTCCCTAAATTTTCAGTTTAATTTTTTTTTCAATTTCTTTATTTGTTAAATATATATTTTGGTAAATAATAAAATCCCTTCTTCCAAATTCTAAATAATTGTCTTACTTTTTTTTTCGTTTCTAAATATTACCCCAAGTGTATGTTGGTGTGACCTTGTTGTTCAACTGTACTTATTCCAGGAATAATCCCCGCAGTTTGAGTTTAACCTTGTAGGACTAAAAGGTATACAAGCGGTCAACCTTCCCCCCAAAATGTTCGGTCTGGAAAGATCATTATGCGACCCTCTTTTCCAGAGTTTTCCTGTTACCATGTGGGTATCGCATAGCAACAGAGGCGATAGGCTCCAGTTCCCCTATATTTTTTTTTAATGGGTAGGTCCCATGTAGTATCGAGGAGAAGAGGTGATACAAAAAGGTCAGTGAGTGAGTAGAAAACCAACGAGAAATGTAGGTGTGAGGACCAGAAATTCGGAGTGGACTCGGGGCTTTTGGCGGGAAGATGCCCCCACCCTTAATTTTACCCCAGAGGTCCGAGAGAAATGAGAGAGTGCAGTTGAAGGAACGAAGCTCAGTTGAGGAGAAGTAGAGTTAAGAAGGTGTAACAGTAAAGAGAATCGATGTAATTAGTACCCCAGAATGGAGTGGTAGTTTAATGCATGTTTTGTTTAGAGTATGTTTTTTTTAAGAAGCGAAATAAGTAATCAAGGAAGTCCATCTTGTGCAGAATTTGGTACGGTTGTGAGATCCATGTAAAGAATTTTTAATGCGAGGCGATAGATACCATCTAGTTAAAATATCCAAGTGCTGAAAAATGTGTTCTGTCAATTGACCAGTATCCAGTTGTTGAAAATTTCCGAAACTAAGTCCTGGAATTGATTTATAAAGAGCGGAGCCCTACAAATAGCATTCGAAAGAACGGGGCCAAGAAAAATTTACAAAAAGATAACCTCTGTTGAATGGGCGGTTGATGTCCTAAACATGGAAATTTTCGAAAGTGACATCGGTGGAAGAGGATTAGAAATAGTGGACTGTGGTCGTCTTACCCCTCTTTAGTGTAACTTAATCTTCAAGGCTGCCAACTGGACCAGTTACCAGGATTACAATGAAAAAAGGCTGATAAAAGAAAGTTTCATATTTGTACAAAGGTGATTTGTCTTCTGAAATGTGAGTAAAAATATTTAGTTCTATGCGTTTATAATTGGGAGTTATGATTGTCCTATATGTATATAAGCCCTTTTTTAAAAAAAACTATTTTAAATGATTTCAATATAAGAAATTATAGTGTCAATCTCAAATAGAGTTTTCGGATAAGTGTTGTCTACATCTTGTGTGTTAATGAATTAAAAAGAAACAGTAATTAAAAAAAAAATATATATATATATATATATATATGTCTCTTCTTTTCCTTGTTGAGATATTTCTCTTTTTCTTATTATACTAAACAGACTTTCATGAGTAGTAACAACATCAATGTTAACTAGTTTGTTCAAATAAACAAACATTAAGTTAAGTTGTTAAGGTTAGATTCTGCAATAATAGCATTATGTTCGAATATAATAACAGCAAATAGATATGTGTAATTTGAATTTAGAATTCTGTTATTGTTTTATTCAAGTATGTTTATAAATATTTTATGAGTGATTCATTTCTCCACTTTAAGTTTAATAGCTGCATTTAATAGTAAATTAACCCCCTTTTTATCTGTTTGCTGTCCCTTGTACTTTTTGTTCTTATATAAAAGTTCACTTTCATTGATATTCTTAATTGATAACAGAATTCATAAGGAGTGAAATTCAATTACACATGTTTTCTTTAAAAAAATTAATTTGGTAAGAAATATATATGAGTGAGAAGTAGAATTCTAAATTAATGTTGATTTAACATGGAACATTGTGGAATGAGCAAATCTAATCTATATATCTAAATAAAGATAGGACCTAAAAGTTTTATAGATGATAATAAAATCTAATAAATTCAAGTTTTTCATGCACTTAAAGTAATTTGTTTATTTTGTTTTAAGTCAATTGTTAAGTTTTGCATGTTTTAAAAAGAGTCAGTAAATTTGAGAAGTGTTGAGAGAATCCTATTAAGTGAAATATTAATTTTTAGATAGTTAAAAGTATGTCCTATCATCTTGGATCACAGTTTTTCAAATGATTTACTGAATACGTTTTGTACTCAACTATACGATTATATCATTGGTCCCAAAATTTTGAAAATATAAGTGCATTCATAAAGTAATGTCATTTTAGTTCTAATTTACAAAATTTCTGAGTTTTATCCTCTCAAATATGAGAGTTTGTTCTCCTTCGGTTATTCTAAATTGGTTTACTTTTTTTTTCTTTTCTTTCATTATTTATGAATGCTTTATGTTTTTAAGGTTTAGAAGTATTGGGTGTTTTTCCTTTATTTTGGGGTGTGAAAGATATGAGAATATTTTTACCTCCTTTAATTGTATTTAAAAGTAAAATTTTAAGTAAATGAATTTATTTAGCCACCCCCTTTTCCTTTTTATTTGAATTGTATGTGTTAACTTGTACTAAATTTTAGTGCCTCTTCTTAAATCTAATTACCTGGTATTTGTTAAATATTTATGGTAACAATATTCAGTTGGTGGTATGTCTTTCTCATCTGGTGTAATGTAAAATTTAAATTCTTAAATAATTTGATTGAAGTTAGATATGGTGGAGTAAAAGAATTTAAGAATATATTAATCAGATGCATTAAAGGAAATAATTGTTCAAAAAGAAACAAAACACCCAATATTAAACGAGGGCGCGTCATGCACCAGCAAGTACAGTATATATCTATCCTATGTCATGTTATATAGTAATATAGCTTGTTTGTTATAGACGTCTTGGCGGGTTTTTTTTCTTTTTCTTCTTTAATGTTTGCGCAATTCGGGTTTCAGAAAGTGAAATTTGCTGCCAAACGATATAAACAACTATCCGGATGAACTTTTATACTTGTTTAATATATTATATTTAAAAAATTGCAACTAACTACACGTATCAGAAAAATTAGTTCTGTTTGCATATACAAATAGATAAAAGCTTCTTTATATTAAGTAAACTGTTAAAATATTGAAAATAATTGCCTGTGTGTATGAAACATTGAACAGGTTTCCAGAAAATATGTATGAGAATTTTCCTTCTCTTGCTAAGGTCATTTTCTCTATCTCGCCAAGGCCTCTATAATAAACAAATACCGCTATGTATAAAGACTTATGCAAATACCTGTAATATGGCAGCTATATAATATTAACTATTCAATTGCAATGCAGAAAGAAAACCACAAGAGTTACTATAATTTGTATTTTTGGCACCTCTTTTTGCGTGGTGTATCTTCCTAATACGGATAATACGGAAGTACCGGGAATTCTTTCAACTTTTGAAAAATTAAAAGATTCTGAAGCTTTTTGTAGACCCAGGTACACCAAGAATCTGAAAAAAATATTATTAAAAAAATCTAGAATAATTCGTTATACTACATTATATGGGGACATTTAGTCCAATTGGTCGTCGTTTATGATGTAAAACTAACATTACGTGAATGGGTATGTGTTTGGAATTTTTTGATAAGTCGTTATAATAGAAGGGTTACCATAAGGATATAGTTATATCCATAATCTACTGTAACACCTATAACAACATTAGATTTATAACTAGATTTACTTTAAAAAATAAAACTAATTCATGAATTTAAGCTCTTTAATTCTGTCTCTGTTAACTTTGAATATATACATAACAAAAAAAAAATCTCATTCTGTTTTTTCAGTTTCCGGAGATTTTTCTTTAGCCTTTCTTCGTTTTTGCTTCTTCTCCTTGTCTTCTTTTGCTTTTTTCTCCTTGGCTTCTTTTTTTCAGGATTTCATGGGCCACGTATTCTTCGGAAGGTGCCAAGAAGAGAGCAGCCTGTGGTTCAACTTTTTCAATCGGATTGTCTCCACACAAAATATTATGGATGTTTTTTACTGGAAATTTTGGTCCGCCTTCCTTTTTCTATGTATATGTATTACAAAATTCAAAATTCCGCACTTTATTAAGTTTATTCTATAAAAAGTTTTCCTTCTAAATTCCTTCTACAACCCTAGTTTATTAAATTATTTCCCATTTTAAATAATATTCCTTTTATTTTATTGATCTAAATCTCTTTCTATTTAAAACGCGCAATTTAATATTTTATTCCCCCCCTTCAAAATATTCTAAAAACACGTTCCGTAGCTATTTTTCTTCAAAAACCTTTTTTATTTCCCAACAATTTATTTCCCAAGTCAAATTCGTTCTATTTAAAATTTATCATCTACTCCATTTCTTTTTTCCTATTTTTACTTTCTTCTATCTATAATAGAAGAAAGTATTGTAATCGAAATTTTTTTTGACTTCCAGTTTTCGACGGATTTACACGTTTTAGGGGTCAGAGATTCCGAAAAACATGTTTTTATCCTCGAATACTTATCCTCGAATATATATATATATATATATATATATAACTATTGGAGGTATCGATTCGATACTCAGACTATATACGTAGTTGATTTTTCTTATTCCAAAAATACAAATTTTGTGACAATCGGACTGAAAGTTTTCTTTATTTCGGCCTAAAACGCGAATGAAATTGACCCAGACGTGAGGTTGGAGACTGCCAGATTAAAAATCAACTCCGAGTTTTATGGACCTATTCAAATAAATAAAACTATTACGTTTATCGATCGAATAGGGATGTTTGTATTTTTTTTTTATTCGTGGGGATGGGGAGGGGGTAGGGTGCGACTTTTTATTAAATATCGCATTTACTGAACCGTGCCCCTAGCGTTGGGTTTACCATTATTTGACACCATTTTTAATATATATCCAATGACCCGATTTCAACGGAAATAATTTTACTTAACAAACTTAACTTTTTTAGGTTCATCCGTAACGTTTAATTGCTGTGATATATAGAGAATCACCACTATTTCTGAATAGTAACTTCAGCATTTTTTTTTTTAAGTTCCAAACTTTTCTACGATTCTCAGCCTTTCAACAAACTTTCCATTTTCAAAGCAACTGAATCCAAACATTATAATTAACTTAATAACCACCCTTTATAACATTAAAGTGAACTTATGAGTTGTATATACCACTGTTTTCGAATAATAACTTCGGATATATTTTTTTTTCATTTCATTGTATCTCGGGTTCTACGGGCCCGATTACGATGGGGTTTGGCTCATTCGACTATTCGAAAGCCTTAAATATTTTAGTTCCGCTTTTTACCTTTAGGGGCTTCTTCTTATCTCGGGATCTATTGGCCCGATTAAGACGGCGTTTGGCTCATTCGAGTTAAATTCGATAACCTTACAGATTTCAGCCATGTTCTTATTGAACAGATTGCATCCCATGGCGGTGGAAGGTGGAACTACAGGAGCATCGCGAGTTCTATATACCCGATTACGATGGGATTTGGCTCATTCGACTTGATATCGATAGCCTTTTAAATAATTTAGTAGCACTTTCTACCGCCAACTAGCGCTTTCAGTTCTCGGGTTTTATGAGCCCGACTACGGCGGGGTTGGGCTCATTCGACTTGATTTCAATAGCATTACACATTTCAGACATGTTCGTTTAGAATACATTGTTATTATCCCGCGCCCGGGCGACGCCGGGCCGGTCAGTTAGTTAAAATATAAAAAAAAATAGCATGAAAATGGGGTTGTTTCATTTAACAAACTTTTTTGCATTTAAGAGACTATTTATTATTGTCGTATCTTCGCATTCAGAAAGGCAGGATTTTAGAAGCATGTTTTGCGATAAGCTTTTCACGTTGAACAGAATAGTATATTCCATCACATTTATCTGCTTTCTAAACTTAAGCTCAGCATTATCTTCAAAATTTAAGTTCAATAGTTTTAACGATAAGTACGTCAACAGTATGTTAGTGTTATGTTTCCTTATATCATCAAAACAAAATTTACTGAAATCGATACTTATCTGTTCATTTTCTTGTGCTCGAATCGGTACCTATGTTCTTTTCTTATGTAATTTGTATTAGACCGGAAAGCAATCGCAGAAAACACTAAGTCATTGAATATCATCACAATTCAAATATCAATCAAAAGACAATGATGTCTTGTTTACTAAATTGTTGGTTTGCTGTTTAAATCGGATTTCCGGATACGACAGCCCGATGAAAGTTGGGATGAAACAACAAAAGTTTACAATTTAAGATGTAATTATTTATCGAAAAATGAAAAATACTATTCGATTTTAAATCACTTCATTAGTCATTCCTGCCAGTTTCGTTCTTTTATTTTTAAAAATGTGTTCGTAAATGTGGCATAAAGTTCGCTTGGAAAAACATTCTTTTGAGAAATACGCTTGAAATTTATACACTACGTTTTAAATACGCATTGTGCTTTATAAGTTGCTCAGTTGTGTTTAAAAGACTTTTTTATATTTATTATAGTTTGGACCATTTAATTTTAAATTTTGGGTAAAAATTTTGGGATAACCTGTATTTGTTGAAATATTGAATGAAGAGACTGAATTTATTGTAGATATCTCAGTTGATCAACAATTTTATCAGTTAGCACTTAATAAGTTACAGCAGTATATCATGTCAGATATTGTGTGACTGGAATTAGAATTAACACTATTCGCATAATTCAGCAAATTCCGTTTCTAAATACGTTGGATAGATAAATCAATTACATAGATATTGTATACTGATGAATTGATTTAGTAAACGATTTGACAGTAACCTAAATTCATTTAAAGTTATTGATCCATTTAATTATTGGTGTTTTGCATATAATTATCGCAAATTTTGTATTTAATAATAATGTATCGTTCTTAGCTATAAATATGATGTTAGGTGGTACAGTTTAAGCATCTTGTGTTATAGAAATTTAATTACAATGGTGTTTCAGTTATCTGATATTCTCTTTTTAAGCCGCTTCGCAAAAAGAATCTCTCTCTCTCTCTCTATATATATATATATATGTATGTGTGTGTGTGTGTGCATATGTATATATTCACTTCAATCATATTTTTAGTGTACAATACAATTGCTGCTTTTTTTCTTACTTAATTTTTGTGATGGTTACTAATGATTAATGAATCAAGCATTTGATCGTTTGTAATCTTGGGCCTTAGGCCATATATTAGTTTTAACTGACGTCACACCCTAGCAATCACCTTAGAAACCAGATGGGTGTTTTGTTTACCCATCGGGTTTGGTCGATTGTGATTGATTGGTTCATAATACAGGCTGTAAATTGACGATTATGATTGGTTGGATAAAAATTGGTGGGCTGATGATCACAAGGTTGAAACTCATCTATTGCCTTACATTGCTAGACATTTTATGCTTCTGAGTTTCTCGTCGCATTGAGTACAATGTTTTCCTGTAAAATTCTTATTATTGGTTAATTTATATTGTACTAGATTAATTTTAACATGATTATTCAAATTGGTAAAGAAATCATACGAGTTGTAATTTTCCAACTGGACGAAAAATGTCCGGGCCAGGATTCGAACCTGTGATCTCTTGGCTGAAGCTGGTAGAGCGTGGCAGTTTTATTTTTTAGGAAAGCTAGTAAAAGGAAACATTAAAAAGAGCGTCAAGAAAATCGTCAAAGACCACCATGGCGCACACACGAGTTGGAAAATTACAACTCGTATAATTTATATTGTGTCGATTTTCTTCTGATTTAATAGTTATACTATTTGCAGAAAGTTTTATTATATATATTTCGTCTCTGAACAATGCAAAACTTTCTGACGCATTTAATGACTAATTTTTAAACATAAAAGGATAACATTTTCAGGCATGTTTATTGTAATGGAACAGTTTTTTAATTTTTCGATAAACGAATTACATCTTGAGATATGAGCTATTGTTGTTTCACGAAGGCAGTTTTTTTCTTCGCCGCGTTCTCGCGCTCCGAAATTCGGTTCGAAACACTCACTTTGACAGCATTGAAAGATCTTCTACGTTTACTGTAAAATGAAAAAAAATATATACTGTTCGACAACATAGTTTTTGATTAAGAGAACCTGCCAATTTTATGCTTTTGTGAGCGAAATAAATTCAGAATTGTGTGAGAAAGCAGAAAGTTTGGATTTTAGAAGAGCCTTAATACTCTGTTATTTATGTTACTTTTTATTAATTCTCTGACTCCTGCAAAGAATCTGCTTTCGTGGCCGTCCCATGTAAATGTTATAGAAATTTTGTCGTGTGTTTGGACCGTCTGGAGATTTCGGCCATGAATCAACCCGCTGAACAACTTAAAAAAAAATAGAAAAATCGCCAATCAATTTAGGTATGATTTTAAGGTATACAGAAGGTCTAAACAACGCGGCGACTGTGTGCGCCATGGTGGTCTTTGCCGATTTTCTTGACGCTCTTTTTAATGTTTTCTTTTACTAGCTTTCCTAAAAAATAAAAATCCATTTTAAATCCATTCTTTCGCGACGGGCGTCCCTTACGCTCCTTTTAATTTTTCTGCACCACTTTTTTCATTTAGACTGTTTTGACTTATTTAATCGAGGAAATGTCGTGAAGACAAAAAATATAAAGCAAAAAACTCTATTAGAAAAAAAGTGATGTTTAATTTCAAGGATTTCGCATAGCTTATAAGGCATATGTACGTGCTGCTCGTCACAAAAAGTTTAAAGGTTGTTTTCTTTAAAATCAATGATATTTGCATGTTTAATTATTATTATTATTATTATAGGCGACATTAAGGTTTCTGGCTCCTTTCCCCTACAAAAATTTCTGAGAGGTCACCTCTCAGAAAAAAATTGTTTTAAATTTATAGTATTCATTTTTTAAGCTGTATATTATTTTTACAGGGTTTTCCCGAAACGTAGGTGCTTAATGGGATGAGAGATATGTGCATCTTATAAGACGCATAGTTTTGCCAATTTAGCGAGGTTTTTACTCAAACTATCTATCACTACTTCCATATAGGAATGTTAGTTTTGTTTAATTTCAGACATCGGGTGATTAAAAAGTCCTTCCGCCCTGTACCGAGAGAAAAAAGTACTTTCCCATTTTTTAGTTTTAAGATTTTAGCTAGTTTTACTCGAAAACCTAACGCTAAAAGGCGAAGAACCCGGTTCGAGAAGAATCGTTTCCAGTTTTCGGCAATATTTAAATTGAATGAGAATTTCACCAAATTAGTCAGCTATAGCCAAGTTGGCTTTATTTATGGATATTTATTTTTGGTCGTCAGATTTAGAAATATCTCGCTAAGCATCGCCAAGCTTGGAGATAACTTGACGCAAACGGATATGAATATATAGTTTTATGCATATGAGAGTTGGAAAAATGGTTACAACAATGAAAGATAATTTGTGAGATAGGCCGCCAAAATAGGCAGCCATAAATGGAGCCAACTTGGCGCTAGCTGACTGTTTGCTTTTGTTTTTTTAATTCCCATTCAAAGTCAATATTGACGAAAACTGGGAATTTTCTATAATGGTGTTTCATGCACTTTAGCTTCCTGTGCTTGAGTAAAATTAGCTAAGAAGTTATATTATATTTTCGTTAAATTTAAGAAAGGTAAGAGCTAGATTAAGAAACATTTGTCTTTTTTTAAAACAGTGTAGAATGTATAAAGCACCATTGTTTTTGGATGGGTATTGTGTTTGTTCTTGTTTAGTCGCTCAAGTTTTCATAACTGTTACTTCATCTGTTATTTTTGGCACATCATATACAAATATATTTTTTTCTTCTTTTAAAATGACTCAAAATAAAATCCCAAATTTTTAGTAAATGTGTTTTAGTGGTGTTACGTAAAAATTCTTTATGTACAATTTGGAATTTATATACTTGGTTCTGATTCATATTTCTTTTTTTTTTCTTTTCTTTAAATGTGCTGTGCAAAAAATCCGTTTAAATTTCGGAACGTAATTCTCAGCACATGTAAAAGTAAAAAAAAAAAAAAAAAAAAACTCCAACTCATTTAAATTTAAAATGATATGCAAAATAAGATCGTCTGACGGAACTTCTACCCTGTAACACCTGCGTCGATCTACTGAACAAAGGGAAAGAAGCGATTTAAAAGCCCACTTTTGCAGTTGAATCCTGCATTTCTTCCTTTTTATTCCCAAGAATAAAACTGTAATTTTATAAAACATTTTGCAGCCTGGGAAACAGATGCTTTGAATAAACAAATAAATAAAGCGAAATTAAATGCGCACATATAATTGACGATCATATGAATGCACATCTATATTACAAAGCAAAAACATGTCCGTGGGTCACGATGACGTCATATTGACGGAGACAATACCTGACAAATAAATTTAGCTTTTACTGTAATTTTTTTAAGCTTCTCACCATCCTAAAATTTCAATTTTTACACTGATAAGTATGAAAATAAATGTTGTTTTCAAATGCAATTTCTTTGAAAACTGTATCTCAATTTACAAATTTTTAATTCTTTTAAAAGTAATTCTCAAGCATGACTTGTTTTAATTTATCGTTATGGAGTATGGATTAATTACGAAAGATTAACGGGTTTGTACATATAACAATATAAACAGTTCAGCATCTGTTTTCTGGTAATATTTCATAACGAAATTAAAATTTCATCAATAAAAAAGTAAAATAATGAAATAATACAAATAAAATACAAATTTACAGACATGTAACCAAACTACGCGTTTAAACCAATTGCATTATCAGAATCAGTAAAGCTGCTGTATGTAACGATATCTTTTGCGATTTCTTAGGTTATTAACTCCTGGCATGCGGTTAATACGAAAATATCGCTTTTAATGAATTTCAAAAATTTATACATATAATTGAAAATTTTCATACAATTTTTTGGTGTTGTTAGTGATCAATTTAAAAAATGTATTAAATGTAAAAAAGGTACTACACTGCAAAAAATAATTGTTGATTTTACAGTATAAAACTGGCAGCTGGGATGCCAGTTTTATACTGTAAAATCAACAATTATTTTTTGCAGTATAGTGTGCTTGATTAAGATAAATAAATAAATAAATACAAAACAGTTTTTACTTATGTTTCTGTACACTGGTCAGTATGTTCTGTAACCCGGGACGCCTGGGTTGAATCCCTCCTTTTCTTTAAATTTAAAACAAAAACAAATGTTAAATAAATTACATTAACCCGTAACTGGGGTGTGGATGGGGGATGGAGAGCAGTCTCTGACATCTTATTATATCAACTAAGTATATAGAGCTATTTTGATGGAGAAAACACCATGTTTAAGAAATATATCTTCTACACAAAAATTTATTTGAAAAGTGAATTGTTTTGTTTCTTGTAGTAAGTTGAGTGTTCAAAGCACACATTTTTACAATTATGTGCTCATATTTAAATAATAACTTACAAATTAAACTTATAATTATAATTTATAAATAGAAAAATTAACGTCGAGCTTTTATTATAATATACTGAAAAGGAAAAAAAATTGAACTGGCAATTGATTGAAATGAATATCTCTTCTAAAAGAAATAAATTAAATTGCGAGTGATTTTTTTTATCAGTTTGTTCTTTGAAAAAATAAAATGTACAATTTCACAGTGTTAAATCCAGCTTCCTATCAAGAATAAAAATAGACGAACGTCATCCTTGGAATCGAACCCACATCCATTCATGCACCTAGCGGAACTAAAAGACGCCGCACTTACAGACCATGCTACGATTCAATCGAAGAATAATATCACCTTATTTTTGAAGCAAACAATTACTCTTATTGGACAAATATTTTTGTCCCCTGAGAGGTGGTTGGAGGCAAATTTCAAATATTTTTTTACAAAATATTGGGTACTTCTCTAATATCCCGTCGACCACTTTTATAACAAAAAACTATCGCCAAACTGTAAGATTAAACGCCAAAAATGCAGTCCCATTTACTTCATGTCAGAAGTATTATACGTGTTTGTTATGTCATCAAGTGGTTTTTAATTCGACATTTTGTGTAATTTTTAATTATGTTTTACTGATTTATTAGTTATTTCATTAATTAAAATAACAATCGTGTCCTTAAATTTTTATATTTTATTTATTTATTTATTTTGATATTCCAATAGGAACGTTCTCCCGTTTATTTCGCGTTACAGTTTGGCGATAGTTTTTTGTTATGATAAGTGGTCGTCGGGATAATAAAAAAGTACCGAATATTGTATTGTCACGGGAAATACGTCACACTACCAAAAAATTGGGTCAATTGTAGCACAGTTAAATATATTAATATATTATATTATATAGATATAATATATTAGATGATTTAATAATAATAATAAATATTATTCTTATTATTTAAATGATTTATCTATTTATATCGGTGTGTATATGATAGAATTCTAATGTAAAATTCATCATTTTTGCTAAAAATTTTGTTTTATTCTGTTATGTTAATTATTCTAATCTTGCGATATCCACGGATAATTTAAAACATGATCAATACTAAGAAGAAAGATTAAAAGAAAATCAACTCACAGTTGATAATTTAAAAATAATTTTGTTTTAAATTATCAACTCAAATCTACTAAGATTTTAAAAATAATAACAAAGATTTTTTTAAAGAAGATTAATAAAATAATAATAAATCGTGCTAAATCATATATTTTACGCTACGGAATTCTGCATGCGTTTTGAAGTGCATTGCCACAACAGTAAACTGAAATTTTGTTTAAAGTATAACTATGAAAAACGAAAACGTACAGCGATCAAGTCACTTTACTATTGAATTAAACACTAGTTTTGCAGCTAAGTAAAGAACGGAGTGTAAAAAGAAAAAACATAAAATCGTTATTTTTATCGTTGTAATGCAGGTTAACATCGTTCCTGAATAGCTAATTTAAGTAATTTCCCTTCATTTTCCCCTTTTCTCTTTTCTTATTTTTTCAAAGTGGATCCACAAACTGAAACACCTTTCATTTATGGCGATATCAGATTTAATTTCAGTAAAAAAAAAAAAAAAAAATTGAGACTAAATGCTTCATTAGATCCAGTAATAATCATTATCTCCTACAAGATGTTTATCGATGTTTTTAGAATATTTGAAAATGCGTTCCTATATGTATATATATATATATATATGTTATATAAAAATTTATTTCCTTCGTATCCTTCCATTTTATTCGCATTAATATTTTAAAATTAATCTAACTTCTGTCATGGTCAGTGTTTCCTTGATTCTTAATAATATCTATTCCTATTTAAAGTCCTTTTAAAAGTGAATATCCGTATATTAATAATTATTTTATTCCAAATCTTAATCTAAAATTTAAGATCATTCGTAGCTTTTATCAGTTCCCCAATCTATAAAATTCTGAGACGCGTTCTCATTTCGAATGTTTTTTAAAAGTCATTTTCTTTTTATTATTATTATTATTGCTCTGATTTTTTCGCGCGCTTGGGGTTTTAACTTCAAAATTAATCCGCTACCAGGTTCGGAATTCTTTACAGTCTTAGCTCCTCCTTCGCACCTCATTTGCTGGGCTGGAGCTAGCCTCTCACTCATTGGTTTGTACGCTCGTGACGTAAATTACTGTATGTCTCCGCTGAAGGAACAAAACCAGGTCGCATCGGTCGGAGCACTAGATTTTTGACGTTTTCGGAAGCATAAACAAATATGTATCGGGTGTTTTTATGTCCGTAGAATATTCAACTGGCCCAGTAACATCTTAATTCAATGAAGTGAAGCAACGTTAGCCCGAGGGCTATAAGTTTTAGACCTTTGGGAATTGTTTCTGTGTTGTTCGTCTTCTAATAAAATTATTTGTCTGGAGATTGGCTGGATTTATTGGAAAACTTTGGTGGACTCATTTCATTGCCCTCTACTTCGCATGCTCGTTAATATCGACTGCAACTTGCTATATCGTTGAAGGACTGCCATTTTTTTTTAATCGAATATTATTCATCGTAATATCTCAACCTCGTCAAAATGCTACATATATATGTATAGTATATATAATAACCTTTGAAATCGAAATACGTCAAACAATTTCTATCAACAAAACCTGACCAAATCTCTAATTTATAGATGGCAAGTATTTAGTTTATATAAAATACTTTCAAGTTAAAAAATAACTATCAAATTTCAGACAACAAAATAACAAAAACTCCAATTTAGAGGTGTAGGTGGCATTTAGTAAATATTACAATACATAATAGTTACAGAGAAAAGAAGAAGAAAAAAAATTAAATAAATGGGCATATAAAATGATAAAACATGCCAGATAAATTAAAATAAATGTAATTAAATCAATATTTGAATAAAAAAATGGAATTTAGATGACAACTGACTATGGAAATGAATTACTAAAACGCCATGTGCATGTATAAACAGCAGCTGGTATAGTACATTACACACATGTTGCAAACAAAATGCATTATTTCATAAGATGTACTGGTCAAGTGCCAATAACAGCATATTTCTACCAGTATAATGCATAAATGTGAGAAAACAATACAAAAAGGCTAGGAAAATTAATATTAAATGACGAAGAAAATTAATCAAAAAAAGAAATTACTTACAATATATATATATATATATATATATATATATACAGTTGACGCTCGTTATAACGACCGCCTATTATAGCGACCGTTCCGTTATAACGACCGACACAAAATGTCCCGAAATATATCCTCTTTATACTATGTTATTTTTACATCCAATATAACGACCGGCCAGCGGCTTATGTCCCAATACAGCGACCAAATGGACAATTGTACTGCCCATCTTCAGATTACGGGTTTGGAGTCTATAACAGTGGAACATTTTCCGCCCAATGTCACGTCTGTTCTTCAGCCTCTCGATAAAGGCATCATCCTAAGTCTCAAACGCAATTACAGGAAATTCCTTTGAGCTATTGACACTTTAAAACATTTCTTTTGAAAGACAAGAAAACTCAGAAAGTTACTTATCATCTCTAGCTGAGATGGAAAATTTTGTTTTAACAAAATATCAAATGCACAAAAAACAAACAACAATTTTGAATTATTTTTATACAAAATAAATGTTAATACGTAAGTAACTGTTTTTGTGATTTAACTTTAATTTAATATTTTATTTTAGAAATATATAATTATTCTCTTAAATTGATTTTTTATAATTTTTTGTTGTTAATGTTTATTTGATACAAAAGTAAACAACAATTTGTTATAAGATTGTATTATAGAATTTCCACTGAAACCTTAATTTTACTGCACCTGATAAGTTTTTTTTTCGTTCACTATCGTTACAGCGACCTCCCATTATAACGACCCTTTTCTTTGGCACGCGAGGGGTCGTTATAGCGAGCGTCGACTGTATATATATATATATATATATATATAATATTACAAATTCATCTCTTTCCATGTTAGTTAAATTAATAAATTGTAAATATATCTTCTTTTTTCTTGCTCTTAGATGACGCTGCTAAAAATACGTATTGACGTCAATATTTCGATTATCATTAAGTGTACATTTCCTCCTTTTTTTTTGTGCTGTAAATTTTTCAATTTTAAAATTTCTTTCATTATTATCATCATTATTACGATTGGATATAGTTTAAAATAAGAAAACAAAATAATTTATAGGCGTAATTGAATTATTTTTAAATTTGTAAAAATAGTTTACTTATTTTATTAAGGATATATACCATGTGCATTTGTAACGGATAACGTGGTTTTTTATAGCTAAAATGTCACTAATTTGTATGTTTTGCTGCTATATTTCTCTTTTTGTTTAACAATTCTTTATTAAATACGTTTTGTAATTCTCTATTCACTGAGTTTTGCACATATCATGTTCAGTTATTTTCAATATTTGTCCATTTTTATTGAATTTTCTATAATTTGACTTTGTCTTTAAATTTGAATTAATCGAGCGATTTGATTTAATAAATTTGGCTCATGCCTATTTATTCAAACGGAAATCAGTTACATTTTACTTATATTAGTGGAATATTACCCTTGATAAAGTGTTCCACTATATAAGTTTCCAATTGCTTCTTGTAATAATTTTCATCTTCTGCACATTGGATTTTTTCTCCACATATCTTAAGTATTTTTTCCACTTATTTTAATTTTGAGAATCTTACATTTTTGGATATATATATATATATATATATATATATATATTTTATGTGGTCTAACAAAAGTTTTATTATATATATATCCCTGTATATGTTCTATAGAATTTATACACACCAAGTAATATGCAAAGAAAAAAAAAGTTACATTAAAAAAAGCATATCACAACTGAAAACGCACTTCCAGCAATTATCGCTCATGGAAAGTATAGTAACCGATTTTTTTTTTGTCTGTAAATGAACAATAAATGCTATGGACACCATATGAATTTCAATATGATTGACATAGTGTGAGATCATTAAATGTGTTGCAAACGATTTTTCCTCATAGATCATAAAGCAATAGCATCATTTTCCCCTGTAAATGAACACTTAATTTTCCATGCTGAACATGCTACAGTAAATCTCAATAACTTCATGTATCAATTACATGGCAATCCGACTATATTTACGCGAGTTAGAGCAGGGATATACAGACACAGACGGCCAGACAAACCGATTTCATGACCACTTTGCAACTATGTTGGAAAGTGTTAAAAAGACATTAGCACTAAATCACATATTTTAAATTAAAAATGCAATAAATATATCAATTTATTAAGAATGTAGTTTATTTTGTGTTCGTTATTTGAAATTGGTCAATCTATTTACATCTGCAAGATATCTTAATACAATATACGTATCTATGACTAATTTGTAGCATTATCATATCATTCATTTAATCAAACATATAATTTGAAATATCAGTGAATTTTTATTAAAAATATTTTTTTTATTTCTGTTTTTAGGTAAATGAAATGTTACAGAGAATTAAAGTGTAATATTACACGTCTTTTTGAAGTGCTCTATCTCAGGAAATGAAGGAAAATTCGTTTCAACTATAAGTGCCCTAAAACAAATGCCCTAAGCATTTTTCTTTCTATATGGAAAGAAAAAATTTGAAATGAAAAAAAGAGAAGAAAGAAAGAAAAAGAATGACACATAAGAAAATAATAAAAAAGTAGACAAAGAAGCAAGAGAAAATAAAACAAAGGATTAAGGAGAAATCTTTACAGCGTTGCATGTCCTTTTGAAATGCGTTGCCTCAATAATTAAAGAAACATTTGTTTGAAATATAAGTGTGAGAAAACAAGATGAACAGCGATCAAGTCACTTCGCTAATGAGTTAATCTTTACTGCTAAATAAAAGCGGCGGAAAGAAACGCAAGATAAAAGCCTTTATTTATTTATTTATCTTTATATTTATACTGTAATGCAGGTTAACATTGATCCTGAATGACTAATATAACATATCTTATTTCTGTTTTGCATTTGTGTTTTCGCTTTGTTAAACGACATCTGCAAAACGAACGCACAACTATCATATTTGAACTTATGTTGATAATTTTATTTAATTTCAATAAAACGCAGCTTGACATATAGACGTTGTCAGTTTCAAAAGTAATTGTTATTTCTTACTAATATTCATTTGAATTTTTTTAAAATATTTTTTTTTAATTTGGTCCTAAATTTGTTAACAATCTAAGTAATATCAGCTGATTTATTACCAAATATAATGTTTAATGCGAAATGAGAAATTAGATTATTTCCATGTAATGAGAGCTCTATAATTTATTTTTTTACTTTCTTCTATCTTTACAAGAAGAAAGTATTGGATTCATGAAAAGTTTCGACTTCCGGTTTTCGACGGATTTATACGTTTTAGAAGATCCTGAACACGATTTGACTATTTTTAGAAAATGTCTGTCTGTGTGACAAAAATTTTGTGAGCGCTCTATCTCAAGAACTAATGCTCGGAATTTAATAAAACTTTATATTCAGTTAGTCCCTGATATAAATTGGTGCTGATTAGTTTTTGGTAAAAATCGCCCAGCAGGGGGCGCTGCTATGCAGCATTTTTCGCGATTTCCGCAATAGCTCTCTCTCAAGAACTAATGCTCGGAATTTAATAAAACTTTATATTCAGTTAGTCTCTGATATAAATTGGTGCTGATTAGTTTTTGGTAAAAATCGCCCAGCATGTGGCGCTGATATGCAGCATTTTGCAAGATTTACACGATTTTAGCGATAGTCATATCTCAAGAAATAATTCACGGAATTTAATAAAACTTGAGTTTCAGTTAGACCTTGATATAAATTGGTGCTGATTCTTTTTAGTGTATGCGAAACCTGTGTGAGATTGAAGAAAGTTTTGGGATTGACACATCCGACTAGTTTTAATAACAATTTAAATTCCACAAGCTTATAGATGTTGATTCTCCCCACTAAAAATAATCTGAATATTATCTTAAAAAAATATCTGTAGAAAATCTGTAGGTATTTGGCCCACTTTTTTTCAAACCTTCAAAATGTCTGCGATATTTCTTAAAAAATTCTGCAGATTTTTTAAAGGTAAAGTTAAATTGGCAAAATGTCTTCAGATTTCTGTAGAATTTCTGAAGAAATTGGCACTTTCTTAAGATAATCTTCAGATTATTTTTAGTGGGGCTACTTACGGGAAAATAAGCACGCATTTTCATTTTCCTAAGTTTTGTATCTATTTTAGACAATGTCGCGGTGTGATATATATATATATATATATGTGTGTGTGTGTGTGTGTGTGTGTGTGTGTGTGTGTGTGTGTGTGTGTGTGTACAGCTACATCCTTACAATTATCCTTACAATCCTTACCATACAATTAGAAGGTAACAAATGATGCTTTCTTACAACGCAAAATTTGAAATTATTACCAGGCTATTAGGTAGAATTCACAAATTATTATTATAATTATTTTATTAATTTATTTTTTACCAGATTTCTTTTGAAAAGAACCAGGAAAACAAACGAAAAAGATATTTTTTAACGAAAATAAAAAAAAATTACATTCACACTAAATCACATTTTAAGCTTTAAAATACAATAAATATATCAATTCCTTTATGTTAGGATCGTAAAATGCAGATTTGTGTTTATTTTTTTAAACAGATTAATCTATTTACCTCAGCACAATATCTTAAATTCATACATAATGTATGAGTTGTTTTTTATCATTTTTAATTTATTTAATTAAATAGATAATTATTTTGTCATATGAATTATTTTATCTTGAAATATGCATGGATAATTCAAAACATTTTTAACTTAACTTTTTTCTTTTTAACACTAGAACTGCCATGAGCCGTCATTTTGACGGCTATCAAATGAATATATTCCGATTCGAACCAAAAATTTCTTTTCAAAATAAATTAAATAGAAAACTCGCAGGAATATGCTAAATGAATAAGTTACATATTTTTAAATAAAAATTCTGGTGTGAAATAGTTTTATAAAATTTGAGTAAAATTTCCGGTAGTTCTAGTATTAACTTTGATTATTTGCAACACTACAGTCTTTTTATTTTTTAATTCGTTCTACAATAACTAATAAAACATGTATTTCAACTATAAGTGTCAAACAAATGTACTAATATTTTTCCTTCCAAGCTGAGAATTTAAAAAAAAAAAAAAAAAAAAAAAGAGAGATAGAGAGAGAAGAAGAAAAAGAAAAAATAATAAAGCTATTAATTAAGCATTTTCAACTTTACACGGGTTTCTAAAATGCGTTTCCACAGTAATTAACGAAAAATGGAAAAATGTGTTTGAACTGAAGGTGTTAAAAAGTAAGTTAAACTTTTTTCTTACAACGTTACGACATGAAACTAAGATAAGAAGAAGAAATAAGTTAAGATAGAAAATAGAAAACTAAAGTGAAGAATTAAACAAAATATTTGTAACGTAACAACAATTAACGAAACATTAGTTTGAACTGAAAGTGTAGAAAATATATTATTTTTTTTCTCCTAACAATGTTACAACATGAGACTAAGAAAAGAAGAAAAAGAAGAAATAAGTTAAGAAAGAAAAAAATAAAACAAATAATTAAACAAAAATATTTGTCACGTTACTGCAATTAACGAAACATTTGTTTGAACTGAAAATGTCAAAAAATATCTTAACATTATTTCTTACAACGTTACAACTTGAGACTAAGAAAATAAAGAAGAAATAAGTTAAGAAGTAAAAAAGAAAAATAAAGCAAATAATTAAACAAAAGTATTTGTAACTATTACATTAATTAAACGAAACATTTGTTAGAACTGGAAGTGTGAGAAAGCAAAAAGGTATTGCGGTCATGTTATTTCGCTAATTAATGACTTAACACACTAGTTTTGCTGCTAAAAAAAGGGGATGAAAAAGAACAGATAAAAACGTTTATTTTTAAGAACGTAATGCAAGTTAACATTGTTCTCGAATGACTGGTAATAATTTATCTTCCTCCTTTTATTTTTTTCTTCTACTTTTCATTTTGGCAAAGTACATCTACAACATGAAAAACACTGCTATTAAAAATTTATCATATTTATTTTCAGTAACAAATAGTTTGACATTAAATATGTAGTCAGTCCCGGTAATTATCGCTATCTTCTACACTGCAAAAAAAAAAAAAAAAAAAAAAAAAAAAAAATTGTTATAATAACGGTATAATAATGGCAGCCGTAATTTATACCGTAAAATCAGCATTTTTTTTTTGTTTTGTTTGCAGTGTAGAAGATCTTTGAAGTCTTTGAAAATGCGTTCCTACATACTTGCTAATCTAAGAAATATCAGTTGTATTGCAGATATATGACAGGTATATTACCAAATGGAATATTCACTGTGAAAGAGCAATTTATAAAAACAATGTACTTTCCTTTTCATGACAATTGTGGAACAGCTGTCGCAGACGCACCGGGGTTGGCACGATTTTTGTTTTGCGTCATTTTGGTGGGAAAATCGCGTTTTCGGGTACCGGTTAGGCCTAGTTTGTTTAACAGCATGTTAGTTTTATTTTATTACGAAACAGTTTATTCTATTATAAAAACAGAATTTTATTATAAAACACACACAATTTGTATTATAAACCACACAATTTGTATTATAAAGCAAACAAATTATTTTATTATAAAACACACACAATAGCTAATTTATTATAAAATATACAATGTTTAATTTAATGTAAAACACCGCAAACCTACAAAACCGCAATTTCCTACAATTTACTTCAGTTATGAAACGTACAGCGCACTTGAAAATTTCCCTTCAGCAAATCCCACCAATAAACAGAAATGTACTCGAAATATTTTGTGCAGCCCTGTATAGGATCTTTACAATTTATACACACTGTGTAATATGCAAAAAAAGTAGTTAAATTCAAAAACGCGTACCACAACTGAAAACAAAATTCCAGTAATTATTGTGTATATATAGTACTGTAATCGAATTATTTTGTGTGTCCCTGTTAATGTAAATGAACTATGAATGCTACGCTCAACTTATTTTATATCTATATAAGCAAGTTTCTTGTGCACCTCAGTGATATATATAAATTTCAATATATTTGAAATAGTGTAACATTATTAAAGTACACCGCAAAAGATTTCTCCCCATAGACCCTACTGTATAGACATCGCCTTTGAATGTCCCTGTAAATGTACGGTGAATACTATGAGCACCACATTCTATTCTAAACATCTTGTAGTGCGCGTCAGTGATATATATCAATATATATCACATTCAATATCTTTGAGATAGTCTACCATCATTAAAATACGCCGCAAACAATTTTTCTCCATAGACCATAATGTAAAGGAATTCTTTTGACCGTCCCTGTAAATGCACCGTCTTTGCTACATACTTAATTTTCAATACCGAACAAGCCATAGTGAACATGAATATCATATATCAATTGCATGACAATACGAGTATATTTACACGAGTTAGAGAACGGGCACATGGCAGACAGACAGACAAACCGAATTCATAAACACTTTTCAACTATATTCGAAAGTGTTAAAAAGTAAGAAAAGAACAATGTGGTTCGAAAAAATTTAGTCTTTTAGTGTCTTAGTTATTTTTGTGTCAGAGCTCAAAAATTCGTGCCTGATAAAGAAACATGAAGTAAGCTCTTTAAAAATGTGCAATGCTTTGCTCATTTTTTATGTTATTTTAAGAAATTCTTTACTTTGTATTAAGTTTTTTACTAGTAAATAAAACTTTTGTATGCAGATTTATTTTATTATTATTATTTTTAATACTAAACATAGCTGAAGTTTTATTCAAATTTTATAAAAATATTTCACCCCAGAATTTAAGTCTATTTAACAATTTTTATTCAACTTATTTTTGTGTGATTTATAATGTATTTATTTTATAAAAAATTTCTGGTACGAAGCAAAAAGTTTTCATTTGATACCAGTCTAAAGAGTGGTTTGTGGTATGTTTAATGTTGAATGATCCATATATTTACACCTCTACGATATGGAATCATGAAATTTTGTTTATCAGTGCAATTTCATTCATTTAATTAAATTGCAATTATTTTGCAATATGAACTATTGAGATCTTGAGATATGCATTTATAATTTAAAACATCATTTTTACTTACCTATCATACGTGGTATAGGGTAAGTCTTGTAATCGTTTTGAAAATCGAAAAAAAAAATTGACGGATTTACACGTTTCAGACACTGGAGATTCTGAAAAACATATTTTTAGAAAAAAAAAATGCCGTCCGTCTGTCTGTGTGTGTGTGTGTGTCTGCAAACGCTCTATCTCCCGAACAAATTGAGATAGAGACTTGAAATAAGGTATGTACTTAGTATGTAATAATGGGAAGAAGCTTATTGAATTTCAGTAACCTCGATTACCCGGAACTATATTTTTCAGACTCTCGAGATATTTGTTCTGATAAAAAGTATATAAAAATTTTCGAAATTATTTATTTTAAGGAGTGAATATAAAAGACAATAATAAATCATAAATTTTGCATAAAAAATGAAGTCGATCGGATAATGAGTTGCTGAGATATTTGTAATTATATTTTCCACACTCTTTGATTTTTCATGACCCTGTATTTCATTCAAATTTCAATTCAAAGATATATTTTAATTGGAAATGAGACGCTTAATCCGGCGCAATAAACTGTTAGTTAATATGATTATCATTTTTGGAGTTATAAGGATGTTTCTTTTACGCAATTCAGTAATAGAGCATTTAAAGCGAGGCTAACGAAAAAGACAGGCTACGCAGTGCATTCCACTTATCTTTTTTTACAGACCGCTAGAGAGACGTGATGCTCTTTTCGTACACCTGCATTGGTGCATTCGAGCATCACGTGACTCCGGCGGTCTGTAAAAAAAGATACGCATAATGCACCACGGTAGCCTTTCTTTTTGTTAGCCTTGATTTAAAGTTTATGACGTCATCAAGCCAGGATTTTATTCGAATTGCAATGCATTTTATAAATAGTTTACACATGCTTTACTTTCATGTTTTATATTATGCGTATCCATGATGGGTAAGTATTACGGTGGCCCCCAACGACTGATTTCCTCTTAAGTTAGCCTTTTGAATCATCGCGTTGCATATCTGATACATGCACAAAATTCAATGTTAATTATACAGTGGGCAGTACAGAAGACTTTATTTGTTGCAGCTATCTTCCAAAACAGCAGTTAATAGACATTATTCATAGAATTCTGAACAGACGGCAATACTGAGTTAATTTTTTAAAAAAAATTTCTTGATCAAGGTTTATTTATGATTTGAGAAATTTCACATCGTTATTGCTATAAAATTTTCGTAAATTTTGTCAAATTAAAAGGGCTAAAGAGACCCCAATATAGATGTTTTACAAAGGCAAGTTCGTATACTTTACAATTTTCTTTTAGAAAATTGACAATATTTATAAGATGTATGTAATTTTCTTTTTATTGCAGATGTAAAAAAAGTTCTTTTAGTCGATTTATTTTAATTTATTTGTTCTAAATTAATATATATATATATATATATATATATATATATATATAATTATAATATCTATGATTTTCAAAAAACATATCAAGTTCTATTATCATTCTACTTAAATCTCCAAAGAGATAATTAATGATAATGTGTATACAGAATACCACATAGCTAATAATTAACATGTGCAAACATAATATTACCATAGCTTGTGCTTCAATGGTAATTGGCCAAATTTTACTCATACCTAAAGAATATTGAAAAAAGAAAAAAGAAATAGAGAGAAAGGAAAAAAAAATATAAATTGGAGATGCTTAAAATGATGTATTCTAACATTTGAGTATTTTCAAATCGGAGTTGTTGAGACACAAAGGATTAACAGAAATGTTTACTAGAATTATTTGTAATTTCATAAGTTTTATTGAAATGCGTTGCAACAGCAAATAAAGTAAAATTTGTTTTCATTATAAGTGACTCGAAGAAGAAAAACATAAATATCTCAAATGAACTATATGAACCGTGGGGAAAAAAGCAGAAGAAATCGTGTATTTATTTTATGGCTGTAATGCAAGGTAACATTCGAGAGGCTAATGTAATTTATCTCCCGTGTTTTTATTTTCTTTTTGGCAAAGTGCTTCAAGAAAGTGAAAATAACCCTGTTAACACATCTGCACTTATGGAGATATCAGATTTAATTTCAGTAACAAATTGCTTGACGTTAAATGGTTTTTCCGTTCCAGTAATAATCGTTACTTCCTACAATTAATTTTCTGGTGTTCTTCAGATCTTTCAAATCGCGTTTCTAAATTTTTTCGAATAATCTAAGAAATATCAGATGCAACGCAGATTATATTGTGAGAGCGATGTAATTTAACTTATTGATATAATTTAAATTTCACGAGCTTATACATATTAATGATATTTACGAATTACTTTAAATAAACGGTCGTTTTCGTTTTATGAGTTTCCTATTTTGAACGATTTTGCCGTAAACGACTTTTTTAACAATTGAATGATATTTTACCCCATATAGAAAAATAGATTTTCACCAAAAATTACTATTACGGACTAATGAGACAACAAATATCTACATATTTAAAACACAAAACTGAACTGTTAAGACCAATTTCGGCTGATCTGAGCATGCGTAATGAGGAGCCCTTTAGGCTGGGAAACCAGTTTTAAAGTTCTTTCGTTTCAGAGGAAAGTTGATCGAAGTCAAGATTACCGAGAGACGCCAGAAGATGAATTCTGGGTCTCCAAAGGGAACGTGGGTTCGAACGCCGCTCTTTGCAGAAGTTTTCTCCGATATTGTTAGTTTTCTGATAACACAATTCAATAATGTAAATTAAATTTTATTTCAGGCGGAAAAGTTATGGAATTCGTTTTTTTCTTCACTAGGAGGCTCTGCCCCCTACGAACTACGTTCGCCAACCCCGTTCTGACACTGCAAATTCTAAATACACGCTAATGTGATCGACTCTAAAACGATTACGAAAGATAGAATTATTATTAAACGACCAATAGCGATCTGCTGTAATCGGGTTTCCATTCATTTTCCTTTGCCTGAGGGATTTTAAGGCCGAAACAGCTAACAGCTGTTTTCGTGATTGATTAAATAAGATCAATTAAACATTTGAAAATCAACTTGTGTAAAATGGCTAAGTAAACAGTGTCGCTGTGTGGTAACGATAATGTCCGGATGCATTGAAGGTGGTAGAAAATGCCGTCAAAGTTGGTGAACTCGTAAAATATTGCAGCGAACAATATAGAATAAATCAGAATAGCTGGTGAATGGGCACGTGAAACGAATATAAAGGCACATTGTGTGTTTTACGCAATAAACAGATGTTCGATATCCTGGAGTCTGAACTGGAGTTCGCCTATGAAGAAGAAGAACGAAGCAGAATTGTTTACGACAGTCTTTTAATGAAAATCAAGCATCACAATGTCACATCTTGAACATTTCTTTCACAGTATTACATACCTCACTAACATTAGATGCTCCAGAGCGTGCTATTGCACGCATTAAAAAGTGACATTCAAAACGTATTATCAGGGGTGAATAGTGAAAGAGGTCATCTTAGAGGATGTTTTACGGTTGGTGACGAGAGACAAAGTGAAGAACGATGATAGATAAGCACGCGTTACGAATCTCGCCAAATGATTTGCATTTTTGAGTGTAGATGCGTGAATTTTTGAACGGGTTACCAGAACCGTTAAAACAAACACATGTTAAATTTATAATTGGCGACACGGAAGGGTAAATTTGTTTGGCTTACAGCACACGTTGGCTAAAAATGGAAATGATTCTGAATTTTGACGGTTATGTGTTATGGGAACAACAGAAAAGGCATTTTTGCAGCACTTTTTATTTTATTGAATAGCAAGCCTGAGAATGCATGTTATGGCGACAGGCATCGCGGCTTCTTTGAAAAGGGTATCTGGGACTTTTTAGGAAGCCAAAATTTGACCATGAGAGAAACATTTTATACATTGTGTTATTTCTTTTAAAGTGATAACTGGCAAGGTAATTAAAATACGTTAACGATAAATTGATAAAAATAGACATGATTTTGACTACATATCTTTTCGTTGAGAGAGAAAGGAAACAGGCGCGTCTTTAAATGCCGGGCATATATATTAAATGCAATAATGCAGAAAAGAGAAAATATATTTACTAAAATAATTTAAATATAGACTTTCTTTAATTTGGAAAAGAATATATATGGTTTCTTTACCATATATATATCACCCCTTCACAAGATTTTGAAAAAAATTTGAATGTCACCCTGTAATTACAATACAGCACAAACAATATACAAAAATGATAAAGAACATAAGTATACATACAATTATATATATATATATATATATATATATATGTAGTACTACAAAATAACTTTTTGCTAATATGCAATGAATGACCGTAAAATTTTAAATTGCAGCAAAATATTTTTCAAAGTCTGTCACAGTTTCTTTATCCACATTAATATTATCATTGCTGGCTGCATATACAATCATTTTAATGTTTGTTGAAACTTGCAAGCTTATTCAATTTATTTAAAATGATGGTGCACCTGTATAAAATACACATTTGTCTCTTATTTTAAAAAAGTCCTCAAAAAAGTCATTCATAAAAGTCCGATATTGTCGATTACAGCTGAATTTTCTGAAAATATAATCACGTGATTTTTCATTTAATTAACAGACGTGATGAATGTATATTTAATGCAAAACCTTTTTGTATATTTACTTCGAAGATCACAATGTGCGCAACTTATACTTTGTTTTTTAAATTCTGGCCATAATGAAATGTAAACACAAATATTCCAATACATTGAAAACACAGTTACAATTGCACAATTAATATACAAAAATGACATTATAAAAGTTACAAAGATGCATATGCAAAAGAAAAGAAAAATGTAAAAGTAGTTTTCGTGTAACGACACATGAGAGGCAAAAATGATGCAAGACCTGGGCATCGTAAAAAAATGTCTCCCCTTAAACTTGTTGCGTCAACAATTCCAGAAATCCTCAGAGTAGAAAAAATAGTCCCTTGTCTACAGAAGAACTTGAATTAGCCGAAGCATACTGGATTAAAATTACTCAAATGAAGCATTTTCTAGAAGAATATTCAGCGCTGACGCAAGGAAAACCAGTGTCAGCAAACTCAATTACTCGACCGTTTAATCCAATTTTAAATGAAAGAAAAATAATCCTGATTGGTGGATTATTACAGCAAGCTATATCTCATACAACAAAGATCATCCAGTTTTACTATCCAAAATATCTCATTTATCAAACCTTATTATCAAAGATTGTGATGAAGAAACAAGACGTGGGGTTATCTCGAAAATTTTTACATAACTTAGAGAAAGAACTTGGATTATAAGAGCCAGACAAAGAATAAAGAGTTTTATATTTAGATGCAATGTATGTGAAAAACTCCGTTTTAAACTTGCCATCAAGATTCTTGCATCTCTACCTGCCGACAGAATAAATGAAGCCTATACATTCCAAGTTACAGGCCTATTTAGGTCTATTGTACATTACAGATCACAATGAGACTAAGAAAACCTACATATTGCTCTTCACATGTGCTGTAACAATGGCAGTACACTTTTAGAATTAACTCCAGACTTGACCACAAAAACATTCATTCCAGCCTTCCGAAAATTTGTTGGAAGACTAGGAATTTGCAGCACTATCTACAGCGATAACGCAAAAACATTCCATAAGGCAAAATGAAAATTAGCTTTACTATGGAAGATTACGAAAAATGAAGAAGTGCAAGATTTGTTTAGTGGATTGTCCATCAAATGAAATTTTATTGTTGAAAGAGCAGAATGGTGGGGAGGTTTCTGGGAGCGTCTTGTAAGATCTGTTAAAATGTCTCTGAACAGATATCTTGGAAAAACTTCAGTTTCCTTTCAAGAACAGGAAATAATTGTGATTGAAGTAGAAGCGATTCTCAATTCTTGATCTCTCACCTACGCTTTCAGCGATTCTCGTGAACCAGAACCCCTCACACCTGGCCATTTCTTAACTGGCAGAAGATTGCTCACACTGCCTCAGTCAAAGGTAACAGTTCCCCAATCCAATGAATACCAAATAATGAAATTGAGAAAATATCAAGAAAATATTTTGACTAAAGTTTGGAAAACGTGGAAATATAATTATCTGCTAGAATTAAAATCAGCTCACCTTCACCAACAGGTTGTCCTACTAAGCGAGTTTAAAGAAAATGTTGTCGTTCTCATAAAGGACAACACCCCACGTCTCATATGGAAAATGAGTGTTATAATCCAAACTCATCCTGGACGTGATGGTCGGACAACAGCATGTACAGTAAGGTTGCCAAACAGAGTCGTCATCAGAAGACCGGCGCAGCTTCTTTGCCCCTTCAACCCTTTCGTCTCTAGAAGTATTTCGCCCGGCGGAAGTTGTTACGAAATGAGAAAAGAACCACCAGATGACGCTAAGCATGTACAACATTTTCTGACTGACTGCTGTTCTTTTGTTTACGTTTTTTATATAGTTTGTTCTTCGTCTGTGATCGTCATTAAAATAATTGTATCATCTCTCCAATAAATAATCTTATTGGTATCTTAAAATTAATTTTAAGATTACTTCTAAATGATTTTGAATCTACACAGAAACAAGAATCAGAAAATTAGGTGAGATCAAATATTTTCTTACCTTTCATTGCTTTTTATGATAACGAAAGTACGATTGTGTTTTAGTAAGTAATCTTTCATCATCAGACACAAAAAGACGTACCTGATGAAGGAATACTTTCGAAAAGCGTAGTGCTTTCCTCATTTTTTATGTAAAACAATCCCCCTTTTTTTATTAAGTTTAACATCAGTACATCTCACTTTTATATGCAAATTTATTTACATTTTTTAAAACGATCCACCTATCTATCTAGATATAAATGTATGACACATCATTATAATTTCATTCATTAATGTTTTTGTCATATATACTTTTCTGATCTTGATATGTCCATGGATAATATAAACCATCCTTCAACTTTTATTATTACTATTTTTAAGTTAATCCAAAAAGGTTAAAGAGAATATAACACTATACGTTTTATTGAAATGCATTGCAACAGTAAATAATGTAAAATTTGCTTCCATTATAGTGTTATAAAGGAAAAAAAAACAGACATCAAATCACTATACTAATGAATTAATACTTTACTTTTACTGCTAAATAAGAACCAATGAAAAAAATCCCAGTTGAAATTCCATATTTTTTTTAACGACCGTAACGCAAGATAGCCTCTCTTTCGAATTGCTAATATAATTTATCTTCCTTCTTTTCCTTTTCTATTTTCATTTTGGTAAAGTGTTTCAAGAAAATGAAACAACCTGTTATCACATCTGCACTTATGGCGATATCAGATTTAATTTCACGAACAAATAGCCTTGACATTAAGTGCTTCATCAGTTTCAGCAATAATCGTTATCTTCTACAATATATTTCTTTGTGTTCTTGAGATCTTCGAAAACTGCGTTACTAATTTTTTTTAAGAATCTAAGAAATATCAGGTATAACGCAGATATATTAGAAAATAAAATATCTTATGAAATACAAATGATGTGAATTATCACTTTATTAAACAGCGTACAACCATTAGAGTGAAAAAATGTCCTGACCGGGGTTCGATCCCGGATCCCTTGGTATAGCGCATGAAGTGCTTTACCAATTAAGCTATCCAGTAGCATTCTCTCACTCTTATATGGCAAGGCTACAACCACGCAGCACAAGATGGAAAGTCAATCATGAGCACATCCTTTGTATTTCATTAATTTACAGCGTAATTTCAGCCCTGCTGAAAAATTAATTAGTGTAGAAATATTCCACCGATACTGGATTTAATTTGTCTCATGCATACCAACGGTGTTGTGCTCATGATTGACTTTCCATCTTGTGCTGCGTGGTTGTAGCCTTGCCATATAAGAGTGAGAGAATGATAGACTGGATGTCGCCTGGATAGCTTAATTGGTAAAGCATTTGGTGCGCTAAACCAAGGGATCTGGGGATCGAACCCCGGTCTGGACATTTTTTCACTCTAATGGTTGTACGTTGTTTAGTAAAGTGACTAGCTGTTTAACCCATTCTACGCACGGGAGTTCATGAACTTAATTCTAATATGTGAATAAAATGAATTTAATCCCCCTGTTAAAGTGTTGAGTTGTTCAATAAATATACGATTTAGAAAAATATTGTTCTACTACTGTGCATATTTTTAAATGAAACTTAATTTATCATGTTGCTATGGCAGCAGACGATAAAACGATATCTTTGAAATAAGGGAATAAATATAATAAAAAGTTTTGTTGATGTTTGTGATGAAATGTTTTTCTTTATTTTTTTAAAAAGGTAATAGTTAAGCGCAATTAAATAATCTCTAATTATTTCCATGCGAGGTAAAAGAATTATCGTACACTGTAAAAAAGACCAATGTTTCTTATTCTATGAAAATATGCTATAACCACGAACGAAAATATAATATAATCTTCTGAGATATCCGAAATTTCAAATAGCATGTTACATTGTCTTTTGAATCCCCAGAAACGAATACATTTTCAAAATTTAAAGAGTAATTTATAAAAACAAAGTATTTTTAGCTGCCCGAATTTTTCAGAAACGTTTCGGAAGGGATTTTATAGTGTATTAATTAGTGTCCTCAGCCCGGAATACCTGTTTTTCGAATGCTATCAATTCTGAAGTAAACATTTTCATGCTCAAAAAAAAAAAAAAAAAAAAAATGTTTAACAGACAAACATGCAAAATTAACAGTGTTAACAATAACATTAAAATACATAAAGTTTTTTACTCTTTCATGTATAAATTAACTTATGTGTACTTGAGAATAGATACCATTCGAAAAACAGGTATTCCAGCCTGAGGACACTAATTAATACACTTTAAAAACCCTTCCGAAACGTTTCTGAAAAATTCGGGCAGATAAAAATAATTTGTTTTTATAAATTATTCTTTAAATTTTGGAAATGTATTTGTTTCTGGGGATTCAAAAGACAATGTAACATGCTATTTGAAATTTCGGATAACTCAGAAGATTATATTATATTTTCGTTCGTGGTTATAGCATAATAATTGTTTAAAAACAACACAAAATGTCACAAAAACATATATGCATCATTTATTAAAAACTTTTACTTTAGGTGTTTTAAAAATATACAAAACTGCATTTCACATTTTTAAAACACCTAAAGTAAAAGTTTTTAATAAATGATGCATATATGTTTTTGTGACATTTTGTGTTGTTTTTAAACAATTATTATAGTACAGAGGTGAATTTGATTCAATTGAGTGTTGTGTTTTTCATGACTCAAGTTTATTTTGGTTATAGCATATTTTCATAAAATAAGAAACATTGGTCATTTTTTACAGTGTATAATACCCGCTACAGTTTCTTAGTACTGCATTTGGCGCCCATAATATGCATATCTCACATTGCAGTAAACATTTAGAACTGATTAGAACTCGCGTGATTACGGGTTAACCCCTTAATCGTCGCGCACTTTAAGTGTAGGCTACTTTTTAAAAATTCAGATTGCTTGTTTACCACCAGTTTTTTTAAGTAGAAATGTTCGTCTTATTTAATAGACAGATAAGATAATGCAAGAATAAAGCCAATAAAACTATTTTAAAAAACTGGTGGGAATCAAACAATTTGAATAAAACACGCGTAACCTACGCTGCCCGTGAATGTCTCGGGCACGACGATTAAGGGGTTAAACATAAAAAATGACAAAAATTCGTCAAACACATAAAATAAAAAAAATCTATTTAAAATTTTCGTATATTTTTACCCAATCGTTCATGGGCCCCGTACCAGCAACCAGTGTGCCAAATTTCGTAGACCTGAGCCCTCGAGTTTTTGAGGTTACATAGATTTATATACGCGCATGGATTTTAATAGAGTAGATTATTTTAGCTGATCCGCCCGGCGTTGCCCGGGTCCGTGTAATAAACGTAAATCTCTTAAAAAACGAAACTCTGGCTCGGGTCTCCGATGTCTTCGGCACCGTATAACGGACATGCTCGTACGCTCAGGAAAATCTTTTATTTCCACCTTCCGCCGCCAGGGGAGCATTCTTTTCTAAACAAACCTCTTTCCGAACGAAATTCTGAAACAGGTTTCCGCTGCCTACGACACCGTATAGTAGACGTGCTACAAAAGTGACCTGTTTTGGAGAAGATGGGAACATTATTAGCCGAGTTAATAAAATAAGCACAGTTAGAGAAAATAACATTGCTGGGGTGTCGGGGGAAAGGATGTTCAAGTGTCCTTTTCAGAAAATGACTAATTAGGAGGACCACTGTGCATCCTTAAAAATTCGTTCGTTTGGTTAAGCTAGGAACTTAATTACAAATTTGGCTTAAACTATTATTCGGAAGTAGTGGTAACTCTACTCCTAAATTTATTTTAATGTTATAGATTGAAATGATGTTATAGAGGGTAACTATTAAGTTAATTATAATGTTTGTAATCAGTTGCGTTGAAATCGTGAAGATAGTTTCTGAGTTGTGGAAACTGGGCATAGTTAGAGAAAAGAACCTTGAAAGAGGTGGTCCGGGAGGAGGGGATGTTCAAGTGTCCTTCAGAAAATGACTAATTAAGAGGACCACTATGCATCTTAAAAAATTCGTTCGTTTGGTTAAGCTAGGAACTTAATTGCGCATTTGGCTTAAACTATTATTCGGAAAAAGTGGTAAATGCTACTCATGAATTTACTTTAATGTTATAGAGAGTGACTATTGGGTTAAATACAATGTTTGGAATCACTTGCGTTGAAATCGGAATGATTGTTGCTGAGTTAAGGAAACGGGACATAGTTAGAGAAAAACCTTGAAGGATGTGCCGGGGAGGAGTGGAAGTTCAAGTTCACTTCAGTAAATAACCAATTAGGAGGACCACTATGCATCTTTAAAGATTCGTTCTTTTGGTTAAGCTAGGAGCTTTATTAGAAATTTGTCTTAGACTGTTATTCAGAAATAGTGGTACCCGCTGCTCATAAATTTATTTTAATGATATAGACGTTGATTATTAAGTTAAATATGATGTTTGGAATCAGTTGACTCAAATCGAAAAATTAGTTGCTGAGATATGGAAACAGTGTAAAGTTAGACAAAAAACCTTGAGGGTGGGGCCGGAGCGGGAACGGATGTTTAAGTGCCTTTCAGCAAATGATAAATTAGAAGAACCTCTATATGCATCTTTAAGGATTGATTCATTTGGTTAAGCTAGGAAGTAAATTTGAAAATTTGCTTAGACTATTATTCGGAAATACTGGTAGCTGTTTTCTAGAAATACACGCTGAAGCTATGAATGCTGATTTTTATGATAAGTTAGCAAAATGGAACTGGTTTGGAGAAGTTAGGAACACAATTATCTGAGTTCTGAAAATAAGCACAGTTAGAGAAAAAACCTTGAGGGAGGGTCCGCGAGGAGGCGCACGGTCAAGTGCTCAACAACAAATCACTAATTTTGAGTGTTGGTATGCATCAACTGAATACGGGCTCTGTACTTTTATTAGGAACATAAATTTAATTTTTATAAAAAATGTTATTCTAAAATAGTGGTATTATCTATATAAAACAGCGATTAAACGTTACGAGTTCAGCTAAAAAAAGTTAAATTTGTTAAATATAATTAGTTCTGTTAAAATCAGAGCAGTAGATTTGGATTTATTAATAAGGAGGGACAATTAATGAAAACCCGCCGCCAGGTGGCGCGCGGTCAAGTAAAATAAATTTTATATTTAATAAAAGTCGCTTACCCCCCCCCCCCCCCCCCCTCTTCCCATCCCCGCAAATTTAACAAATAATCTGTTAAATAAAGTTTTCTGTATTAATATTCTCTATCATACTAATATATGTCATGCAAAAAAAACCCTTAACCCAGCTAATTATCATTCATTAAGTCTATAAAATCCTTTAAAGTTAAGTTTTTAGCATTTGGCAACGGTTAATAATTAAGTTGATGGTCTACATATCATTATTGAATTTAAACACTTGAATCGCAGTTGCAAATGCTTCCTTGATTTATTTAATGACTTCTGTGGAGATATTATACAACCAACCAACCAATGAAAAAAAGCGGATTTTTGATGAGATCTCTTTGTGGATGGATTTTAATTAATATTTAATCTATCAAAAATCTATTTAAAAATTTCGAATTTTTTGCCCCGATCGTTCATGACCGCCCTACCAACTACCCGCGTGCAAAATTTCGTAGCCCTGCGCCCTGCGGTTTGTCGAGTTTTTGAGGTTACATAGATAGATACGCGAACGGTTTTTAATAGTATAGACTAGCTGTTTAACCCGTTCTACGCACGGGAGTTCATGAACATAATTCTAATATGTGAATAAAATGAATTTAATCCCCCCTGTTAAAGTGTTGAGTTGTTCAATAAATATACGATTTAGAAAAATATTGTTCTACTACTGTGCATTTTTTTAAATGAAACTTAATTTATCATGTTGCTGTGGCAGCAGACGATAAAACGATATCTTTGAAATAAGGGAATAAATATAATAAAAAGTTTTGTTGATGAGTGATGAAATGTTTTTCTTTATTTTTTAAAAAAAGGTAATAATTAAGCGCAATTAAATAATCTCTAATTATTTCCATGCGAGGTAAAAGAATTATTGTAATACCCGCTACAGTTTCTTAGTACTGCATTTGGCGCCCATAATATGCATATCTCACATTGCAGTAAACATTTAGAATTGGTTAGAACTCGCGTGATTACGGGTTAAACATAAAAAATGACAAAAATTCGTCAAACACATAAAATTAAAAAAAAAATCTATTTAAAATTTTCGAAATTTTTTTACCCAATCGTTCATGGGCCCTGTACCAGCAACCCGTGTGCCAAATTTCGTACCCCTGAGCCCTCGAGTTTTTGAGGTTACATAGATTTCTATACGCGCATGGTTTTTAATAGAGTAGATTATTCTAGCTGATCCGCCCGGCGTTGCCCGGGGCCGTGTAATAAACGTAAATCTCTTAAAAAACGAAAGTCTGTCTCGGGTCTCCCGATGTCTTCGGCACCGTATAACGGACATGCTCGTACGCTCAGGAAAATCTTTTATTTCCACCTTCCACCGCCAGGGGAGCATTCTTTTCTAAACAAACCTCTTTCCGAACGAAATTCTGACACAGGTTTCCGCTGCCTATGACACCGTATAGTAGACGTGCTACAAAAGTGAGATGGTTTGGAGAAGATGGGAACATTATTAGCCGAGTTAATGAAATAAGCACAGTTAGAGAAAATAACCTTGCTGGGGTGTCGGGGGGAAGGGATGTTCAAGTGTCCTTTTCAGAAAATGACTAATTAGGAGGACCACTGTGCATCCTTAAAAATTCGTTCGTTTGGTTAAGTTAGGAACTTAATTACAAATTTGGCTTAAACTATTATTCGAAAATAGTGGTAACTCTACTCATAAATTTACTTTAATGTTATAGATTGGAAAGATGTTATAGAGGGTAACTATTAAGTTAATTATAATGTTTGTAATCAGTTGCGTTGAAATCGGAAAGATAGTTGCTGAGTTGTGGAAACGGGGCATAGTTAGAGAAAAGAACCTTGAAAGAGGTGGTCAGGGAGGAGGGGATGTTCAAGTGGCCTGCAGAAAATGACTAATTAAGAGGACCACTATACATCTTAAAAAATTCGTTCGTTTGGTTAAGCTAGGAACTTAATTGCGCATTGGAAAAGTGGTAACTGCTACTCATAAATTTACTTTAATGTTATAGAGGGCGACTATTAGGTTAATTACAATGTTTGGAGTCACTTGCGTTGAAATCGGAATTATTGTTGCTGAGTTATGGAAACGGGACATAGTTAGAGAAAAACCTTGAAGGATGTGCCGGGGAGGAGTGGATGTTCAAGTTCACTTCAGTAAATAACCAATTAGGAGGACCACTATGCATCTTTAAAGATTCGTTCTTTTGGTTAAGCTAGGAAGTTTATTAGAAATTTGTCTTAGACTGTTATTCGGAAATAGGGGTACCCGCTGCTCATAAATTTATTTTAATGATATAGACGTTGATTATTAAGTTAAATATGATGTTTGGAATCAGTTGACTGAAATCGAAAAATTAGTTGCTGAGATATGGAAACAGTGTAAAGTTAGACCAAAAAACCTTGAGTGAGGGGCCGGAGCGGGAACGGATGTTTAAGTGCCTTTCAGCAAATGATAAATTAGGAGAACCTCTATATGCATCTTTAAAGATTGATTCATTTGGTTAAGCTAAGAAGTAAATTTGAAATTTGGCTTAGACTATTATTCGGAAATACTGGTAGCTGTTTTCTAGAAATACACGCTGAAGCTATGAATGCTGATTTTTATGATAATTTAGCAAAATGGAACTGGTTTGGAGAAGTTAGGAACATAATTATCTGAGTTCTGAAAATAAAGCACAGTTAGAGAAAAAACCTTGAGGGATGGTCCGCGAGGAGGCGCGCGGTCAAGTGCTCAACAACAAATCACTAATTTTGAGTGTTGGTATGCATCAACTGAATACGTGCTCTGTACTTTTATTAGGAACATAAATTTAATTTTTATAAAAACTGTTATTCTAAAATAGTGGTATTATCTATATAAAACAGCGATTAAACGTTGCGAGTTCAGCTAAAAAAGTTAAATTTGTTAAATGTAATTAGTTCTGTTGAAATCAGAGCAGTAGATTTGGATTTATTAATAAGGAGGGTCAATTAATGAAAAAGCCGCCGCCAGGTGGCGCGCGGTCAAGTAAAATAAATTTTTTATTTTATAAAAGTCGCTTACCCCCCCCCCCCCCTTTTCCATCCCCGCAAATTTAACAAATAATCTGTTAAATAAAGTTTTCTGTATCAATAATCTCTATTATACTAATATATGTCATGCAAAAAAAAACCCTTAACCCAGCTAATTATCATTCATTAAGTCGATAAAATCCTTTAAAGTTAAGTTTTTAGCATTTGGCAACGGTTAATAATTAAGTTGATTGTTTACATATCATATAATCTCTGATCAATTGAATTTAAACACTCGAATCGCAGTTGCAAATGCTACCTTGATTTATTTAATGACTTCTGTGGAGATATTATACAACCAACCAACCAATGAAAAAAAGCGGTTTTTTGATGAGATCTGTTTGTGGATGGATTTAAATTAATATTTAATCTATCAAAAATATATTTAAAAATTTCGAATTTTTTGTTCCGATCGTTCATGACCGCCCTACCAGCTACCCGTGTGCAAAATTTCGTAGCCCTGCGCCCTGCGGTTTTCGAGTTTTTGAGGTTACATAGATAGATACGCGAACGGTTTTTAATAGTATAGATAATTCACATCCTTTGTATTTCATGAATTTACAGCGTAATTTCAGCTCTGCTAAAAAATTAATTAGTGTAAAATATCTTACGTGTAATTAGTTATTACTTTAAATTTTGAGAAAGATATTAAGTAATTTTACTTATGACAATTTAAATATCATGAGCTTATAAATATTAATGATGTAATTATCATATAACTGCGTTATACTTTATATTTCTTAGATTCTTCAAATATTAAGAAAGCAATTTTCGAAGATCTCAAAAACACAAAGAAATGCATTGTAGAAGATAACGATTATTGCTGAAACTGATGACCCACTTAATCTCAAGCTATGTGTTAGTGAAATGAAATCTGCTATCGCCGTAAGTGAAGATGTGTTAACAGGTTGTTTCATTTTCTTGATTCCTTTAAATTAAGAAGAATTTCCGTTTTAATGAGTTTCATATTTATTCTCAACAATTTCGCCGTAAAAACTTTATTTTCAAAGTGATGTTTTTTAACAAAAAAAAAAAAAAAAAAAAAAAAAGTCTACTCATAGAATAAAATTTGAATTTATTACCAGGCTTTTAACAAGAAATTAAATTAATGAGATTTTTTATTCGAAACAATTAGAAAGAACAAACGTAAAAGTTGTTATTTTTTTTAGGAAATAAAAGAAGTTTAACCACACAAAATCAGATTCGTACTTTAAAATATAATAATTACATTAATCCTGTTTTATAGTGCTGTGTATAAAGAAGTTAATATAATTATTAAAAGGAAAATTTTTATATTTTCTTAAAACCATTTTAAAAAGTGAAAAAAAATTCACAAACGTTTCACACGTTTTGAAATAATTTAGTCGTTCATCATCTGGCTCAAAATGACGTGCCTGATAAAGGTGCGCTAAATTATTCCGAAATGCATATAGACCGAGAGCCGGCCGCACAGACAATCACCTCATCGAGTTCACGGATGAAATTTTAGGTTTAGTTAAATCTTGATTCGCATATTAAAACGCAATCGGTCTGCCAAGTCATTTCTTGGTGGAAAACACTTGAAAACCCGATTTTAGCGGCTGACTCGTAGGTTTACCATTGTGTTTTCCTGCACCAGAAGGTATGAAAACATGGAGGACTGGGAGCAGGAAAACACAATGCTAAATCTACGAGTCAGCCGCTAAAATCGGGTTTTTAGGTATTTTCCACCAAGATATGACTTGGCAGACCGATTGCGTTTTACACTCATGTCCAAAATTAAGGTCATAAACATAAAATCTGTGAAAACTGATGAACTATTCACTGTGTTGCCACGAAATTTAGTACAGAGGTATATTACAATGGGAGAAAGAATATAGCAACATAACAATATGGAAAAGATTTTAATTGTGAATTAAGATACAGGGTATATTAAAAAGTGTTAAATCATGAATCAGAGATAAAACATTTATCTCGGGCAAAGTATGTCTGATATGGAGTGTGACTACTGTGCACTGCTATACAAGCCTCACAACGAGCTCTAATACTGTTTATGAGGTTGTCAATAAATGTTTGTGGCAACAAAGCTGTTCTTTCAAAAGCGTGGCTTTTTAACTCCTGGTGGGTCCTGGGAGTGGGGTTACGCTGTTCAATGGCTCTACCTAGACCATCCGAAACATGTTCAATAGAATTGAGGTCCAGAGACCTTTAGGGTCAATTCATACGGCGAATATCCTCTTCTTCAAGAAAATCACCAATAATTTGAGCTGCGTGTGACCGCGCATTATCGTCCATAAAAATGAAGTCTGGGCCTACAGCACCCCGGAACAACCTCACATAGGCTTCATCCCTATAGCGATGTGCATTGACAGTACCCGCATCGAAGACGTGCAGTGGGGGTATGGCTGCCCAACATTATGCCGTCCCAAACAAGGATTCCTTTGCCACCAAATCTGTCGATTTATTTTACGTAGGATGGATGTTAGCGAGCTCCACGTTCTCTCCAGATGAAGATTCGACTAGAATCATTTTGCGTGGTGAATCCGGACTCATCACTGAAAAGAACACGCTCCTATTCTTGTTGTGTCCAAGACTGATTTCTTCAGCTCCACAACAACTGGGCTCTCCTGTTCGATGCAGTGAAAGGGGCACACACGACTGGATGCCGGGCGTAAAGTGCCATCTCTGCTAGACATCTATATACTGTTTGTCTGGAAATTCTTATTCCAGACGCAGCAATAAGGTCACGAGCAAGCTTGGGAGTCGTTGCCAGCCTATGTTGTCGTGCGCTTAACGCCAAATAGCTATTCTGTGCAGGCGTTTTTACTCCGTGGCGGTCTTGGCTGGCCTTCCTGGTGAAATTGGGATGGTCTAGGAAGAATCATTGCACAGCGTAACCCCCCTGTCTTGACCCACCAGGAGCTAAAAGCCGCGCTTTTGGAAGAATGGGCTTTGTTGCCACAAACATTTATTGACACCCTCATAAACTGTATGAGAACTCGTTGTGAGGCTTGTATAGCAGTGCACAGTGTTCACACTCCATATCAGACATACTTTTCCTGAGATAAATGCTTTATCTCTGATTCTGGATTTAACACTTTTTAATATACCCTGTATTTTAATTCACAATTAAAATCTTTTCCATATTGTTATGTTTCTATATTCTTTCTCCCATTCTAATATATCTCTGTGCCAAATTTCGTGGCAACACAGTGAATAGTCCATCAGTTTTCACAGATTTTATGTTTGTGACCTTAATTTTGGACATGAGTGTAATATGCGAATGAAGATTTAACTAATCCTAGAATTTCATCCGTGAACTCGATGAGGTGATTATCTGTGCTGCCGGCTCCCGGTCTAAGAGTGTTTTCCCAATTTTTATTGTATTTTGAAGAAATTCTTTCTTTTTTGTTCAGTTTTACTTCATTAGATGTTACTTTTATGCAGATTTGTTTTCATTTTTTAAAATGACTCATCTAACAAAATATAAACGTGTGACATAATTTCAGCAATATAAATCAGTTGAAATAATTAAAACTTTAAAGTTTTTTTTGCCATATGAGCTATTCAGATCTCGAGATTTTCATGGATACGCAATTAAAAACACCTTTCACTTATTTTTAATATATTTCTATTTAACTTAAGGTTGCTTACCTTTCTTAAACGCTAAAAAAATTCGAATTTTCCAGGAATATGTAAATGAAAGAGCAATATTTTCTGTTCATTTTAAAACAAACCGCATAAAAAATTTCCCACAATTACAATGGTAATGAGTAGAATCATATCAAGTGATATCTATGTAAGCAATCATTAAAGAAATAAAGTCGTTTATTTAAAAATTCTGAAAATGTGCTTCTTTTAAATTGTTGTCAAGATTTATCTTGAACCATTTAATATTTTTACATGCAATCTTTTCTGGCTTTATAGATGATATATCTTTATTTTAAGACTGAATCTAAAAATTTGTATATTTTAATAAAATTTATAATTTTAAAATAAAGTTGAAAGTATTGCGTGTTGTTTCTCGGAGTTTATATATGCATTTTTTTTTTTTACATAGGTGAAACAATAAATATATTTAGGTTCAGTCTTTCTTAACACTTTGCTGGCGGAAGACAGTGGTCACATTCCTGAATAGAGCAAACATTGAAAGCAGGAGGCTGTAATCTCAGTTGCGTGATTATTATTCCGAATTCACACCAGAAAATTTTGAATAGTAATCTTTTTGATATTAATCACAAAACAAGAAATAGAACAATATAGATAGCTGCGAACGCTCTTGGCAGTTGTTGCGACAAGATGTTTTACACACATCGTCGCTTTTATGGTGATTTGTGTTATTACGGTTCTTATCACGATAGTATTTGAATACTTGTCAAAATACTATTTTCTAATTCTTATTATTATTTTTGCATTTATAATCGCAATATTCTTATAATTTCTAACTTTTTTATTAATTATGTCTGTAACTGTTGTATTATAGCCTTTTTTTAAATCTCAATTCTATAATTTGTTTTTTGCAAAGTATTAATTTAACGTAACTGTTTTTCAAAAATTGAAAATGTATGGCTCTGAGACCCTTTTCCCCTCCCTCCCCCTCAATGCTTGGCAAATCAATTCCAGTGCAACGGATTTTGTAAAAAATCAACATCTCTATCTCAATCCATCTATGCACCAAGACTATTCGACTGATCACTTTCTACTAAAGGTAAACAAAGTCAGTATGAACTTTGTCGACACTTCAAGATATCTGCATTGGTACATTACTACAATAGATAGCTGGTTGGAAGGCCTAGTCACAGAATGCCTATCACTATATAAAACAAAAATAACTATTAAAATTTTCTGGGGAGAGTTTAGAATTCTGAACAAAACGTTCGCTAGATTTGGGAACACTGCTGATAAGTTATCAGATTATTCTTGTAGTGATCGTTAGCATTAATTACTTATAGGATAGTGACATTTCTACAATAACAAAACACCCCCATACTTATCATTTGCGTAGCAGTGATTGAGAAGTAGGTCCCTAAATTGATTCACATGCGCAATAACTTAGACTTACCCGCTACACGTTCAGAAACCCTGAAAATACTGCCCGCCTACAAAGTGCTAAGAAAAAAAATATAATGTATAGCATCTAAAAATGTAAAAAACATTTAAAATTATCAAGTAGTTCCAGAGATATGTTGCGCGTAATTCTCTAAAACCTCAATTTTCAGATTAATCACTTTAAAGTATATTTTATTAAAACTTGAAATATCCAGTGTTCTAAAGTACCGGCAAAGGTAACTTGGCAGTGGAGATTATACTACAGAAAAGTGCACATGCGCGAGAAGAAATAGTTCTTGATTCTGCCCGAATTTAGCTAAAATCTCCCGTGGTGTAAATCTCTCCATCATTATCAATCAAGTACTTTTCCTTCGATGAATTTTAGTATTAAAAATACCAAACCGCCATTTTGATGCTTAGAAGCTTACGTATTTGTAACCGGTGTCAGGTAAACATAATCCATTAGCAAAAGCAAACAGGAAATGAACAGCCATTAAATAGGTGAACGTTTCAAATCAACAATCAATCTTTTCTCCCTTTTTTTTTTCCTTCTTGTAAAAAGGATTTCGCATTTCTCTAACTATTTATATAAAGAATGATAAAAAAAAAAAAAAAAAAAAAAAAAGCTGAAACACTGGTTTGCTTTCTTTTTGAAGTAAATACGGTTAAAATTTTTTAACATACAAATAGTCAATTACATAAAATAAATTAACGTTTTATTTATTACAAATATTTTTCCGTCTCAACAATGCTAAACTGAAGAAAAACTGGAACGAAAACTCGTGCATGGGTTATAGATTATGAAACATTTTCCAACATTATTTGAATGCTGTTAAGAAATTTCCTTCTTTCATATAATGTAATGAGACATCCAAATAAACAATTTAAAAACACAGAACGCAGTTAAAAATCCATTTTCATGAATTGCTGTCCATAGCAGTTAATGTATGAGAATCCTTTCGTGTAAACCTGTATATGATCTAACAGAATTTTAAACATACTACATAATGAAACTAAAATTTCAATGAGCTAGAAAACGTATAGAGCAACTAAAAAAGAGGTTTTTTTTTTTTTTTTTTTTTTTTTCTTTTTTTTAAGAGAAATGCTACTTATACTAGATGATTATGTATCAGTATTCTTTAGAGCAGCCATGTGTATGAATGATACAGCAAAATATGGTTGAGCTAAAAAAACATGTAAACTGGTTAAAAGTGCATTTTCAGAAAACCTTTCAATATATATATATATATATTTTTTTTTTTTTTTGGGGGGGGGGGGGGGGAGTAACCTGTATCTTATACGTTTTACACACATCACGTAATGTACTAATATTTAATTCTTGAAAACTAAAAATGCACCTACAGCAATTACAATCCATAAGTGGAAATATATCTAAATTATTTTACGCAGCCATATGAATTTATTTCTATTCTACAAGAACCTTTTAAGATAATAAAATATAGTTCAGCTGGAAATGCTTAACACAGTTAAAAACACACTTGGGGAATTCACTCCCATAAACTGAAATGCTTATGATTTCTTTCGTGCAGTTCTGCATATGATCTATAGAATTCATACTCACCACGTAATGCACTAAAATTTTGTTACATTTAAAAATGCATACAAGAGCTGAAAACGCACATCCAACAATTATGCTTCATAGTTCTATAAACGAATTACATGTATGCTACTAACTTACTTCATACTCTATAATAGAAAGCATACTGTTGCCCACGTCAGGGACACATACCAATTCCATCATATTTGATGTTTCATAACATCACTAAAATGTACTGCAAATGATTTTTTTCCACAGACCATAATGTAATCGAAAACTTTTATCTATCCCTGTAAACGAGCTCTAACAGCTACCTACCTCATTTTGAATATCAATAGGGAATATGTAGCGTCGAAAACGTATATTTAAATCGTGGAAATTCAAGTCTATTTACGAGAGTCAGAGTGTGGACAAACCGCTAAAAAGATGGAGGGACAAAGATAAGTCATAAATACTTTTAAATTATGTTGAAAAATGTTAAAAACTATATTGATTATATTTCTTTTTAAAACTTTGTATTATCAAACATTACCTAATATTTCTTGAAACACAATATTGTGAGTTTTATTAACAAGATAAGTTAATTTTTTCATAAAACAGCTTAATTTGGTTTCCAAAAACAGTAACCGTATATACTCGTGTATAAGTCGACCCCTCCAAATCTTACGCAAAATTTTGGAAAAAAATTGAATTTTCGTGTATAAGTCGAACCACATTTTTGGTAGTATGTTGAAAAATAATTTGTAATCGAGGATGAAAAAAAAATAATAATAAATTTTCATTAAATTAGTAAACTTTACGTTTCTAATCAGACTTCATCTTTTTGAAAGCTATTCACATCAATTTAATGATTACTTGCTTTTTTTTTTTTTTTTGAAAAATCTATTCAAGTCTTATTTACAAGGGTAAACAACTTTTTAAACTGCTATAATATAGTACTTCTTTGTATTGTAGTACTCTTAGGAGAGAAATCTAGAAGCAATCTCAAGTTAAACTCTTTTTAAAAAAGGGATTAAAATGTTGAAAGGGATGCCCCTGTATGGAAGGGAATTCTATCCCAAGAGAAAATGAGTGCAGAACAATTACAGAAACATTATTGTTGAGATTTTTTTTTATCAATCACCATTGTCCGCTTTTATCTGTCTCTCCAACCTAGACCCACATGTGATTAATTAAAAGACTTGCACATTCACCAATTATCTGTGAAAAAAAATATGACTCCGGTATTTCACTACTATATATATATATATATATATATATATATATATATATATATATATATATATATATATATATATATATATATATTTTTACTTACTCGTGTGTAAGTCGACCCTCCATTTTCAGCTTCCAAATTTTGTCTAAAATTCTTCGACTTATACACGAGTATATACTACTTCATCAGCTTTAAATCTAAACAGTTTCAAGTATTATTTGGTTTAGTAAGCAACATAAAAAAATACATATTATACCAAGACTTTCATTCTTTAACAAATTAAATTACATTTAAATAATTGTAATAAAAAACTAATAAGAAGAAATTAATTTTTTACAAATTTTTCATTAAATTTCTAAATAATTTAAAAATGATGATTATCATAAGGCAGTTCTCAAAAAATATTTTTCCCGCTCAACAAACGCAAAACTTGTGACACACCTACCGACATATTTTACATACTTGCATAATGATATTTGCAAGTATGTTTATTAAAATGGTTTGTAATCAAACAGTTTTTATAATTTTCCGATAACTGAATTACATCTTGAGCTATTATTGTCTCAGGACGGGCAGTTTGTTTTCGTTCCTGCGCTGTCGCATCCCAAAATTCAGTTAAAAATACCCACTTTGGCAGCATTATCTGAAAAATCTTTTGCCTTTATCGAAATGAAAAACAAGTTCGATTAGATAGTTACTTAATAAGAGCACTTGCCAGTTTGATATTGCGAACAAAAATTAATTAAAAAATGCTTCCGAAAGAATCTAGTTTTGATTTGAGAACAGCCTTAATAAAAATCATGCTCCTAAAAGTACATATATATATATATTCGTTTTGATGTATTTCAATTATTATTTAGACATATAAGATACGTTTTCCGTAAATTGGGCGACCTTTCTTGATATTTTCCGTTAATATTGCATTTGACAAGTATAACTTTGATACTTATTCCTTGTGTTTCATATGGATATCTATTTATTTTTAGACAATGAAGAAGTTAACATACTTGAGAAATATGGAAGGAGTTGAAAGTAGAAATTATTTGTATCCTATAATTTAAAGCACTTAAAATACTAAAAAAAAAAAAGTGTGTGTGTGTGTGTGTTGGGGGGGGGGGGGGATACTGTAATCAGTTGTTCTAAAATATTGGTTTTATTAAAAAAAAAAAAAAAAAAAAAAAAAAAACCCGGGGAGGGGGATACTGTAATTAGAGTTGTTCTAAAAAATTGTTTTATTAAGAAGAAAGAAAAAGAAGAAGAAGAAAAGTTGATTTAAGTTATATCGAGCATAAAGTATGAGGTACTTTCTAATAATTAGCAGTATATGAATTACAACTCTTAGACCGGATTCTGTTACTATAAAAATATTACACTCTTCGTAACACCATTATTATGCGCGAAACAATTCTGATAATAGCTATTTGTACACTGATATAAGGTAAAGCCAGGAGAGATGGCGCGGTCGGAGAGATTGCGCTCATAGAGGTTCGGGGGGAAGGAGTAGAGTGAGAGTGCCGCGACTCCAGGTGGTTGTTCAACAACAGTAGTGGAGTGTCTACTTGAAAGTACACGTTGATTGCTTTGAGCGTCTAAGATAAAGTATTGCTATTTTGCTTTTTTTTCCCAAAGTAAATGCTTGAATTTTCATAGCTATTCATCAGAATTTCTGTACAATATCAATAGTACAAAATATTTTTAATTTAAACGATTTCTCATAAGCTACTAATCTATACTAACAATGTAAACATCAACGGTTCATTTTAGTAGCGGCCATGTTTAAATAAAAGGCCACGCAATCTCTCCTACCAAAATTGGAGAGTTTGCGCATCTGCTATTTAGGAGAGATGGAGCATTGTTCCCATTAGTTTCCATACTAGGAGAGATTACGCAGCTTATTGGTAAATTTGCATAAAAAATGAAAATGGACTAATTTTACGTTAAACGTGTTATCAAGTTGCATAATTTTATTTTGTAATCTTATCTGGACTTGCTCTTTGAAATTCTTTAATTTTTTCCCCTTTAATTAAAATTTTTTAATCGTTTTTAAAATTATTTCCTTTTTCTGATTCTTTAAGCATTAGGTTGAAATATTCACTCCCAATACAATAAAATTTGTGCACAAAAACCTTACAGCAATGTAATTTAAGTGTAATTATTATTGTTAACAATTTAATTGTAGTTATTATTAGTAACAATCTCTCTTACCCATGTGCGCAATCACACCAACCCTGTAAGGAGAGATTGCGCAAAATAACTTTCTTGGTTTTATTACAACTGTTCTATGTATTAAATTGCAACATAACAACAAAATAGCAATGGAAATGCATAAAAAACAAATGAAGTAAAAAATATTCATGGATAGTTTTGCAAAAAATTAATATTTAAATTTTTTATTGCTATTCTTTCGAATTTTGCGCAGACTATCCTAGCTTTACCTTTTCAGTAATATATTAGTATATGTTACTTAAATTTTTTTTTTTTTATTCAAATGCTTTGCTCTAGAATTTGAAAGTCTATACAATACTATAACACTTAAGGCGTTTACAAAAATATTTCCTCAACTCAGCAAATCAAGACAAATATTCCCGGACTCCTTTTTTTAAATAAATGTTAAATAAAATGTTTAATAGTTTGCAGTCCCGACTGTTAAAGTAATTTGAAATCGAATAGCATTTTGTGTTTTCTATTACTGTATATCATATTGAATTAGAATTTATTGTTATCTCAAGACAACCTTTCCTAGGCTATAAAATCCCGAAAATTGACTTAAAGCGCCAACTTGGACAAAATTTTCTGAACCATTTTTTGTCATAGTCAAAATATGGAAAATGCTATTCGATTCCTTAGTTTATGAATAAGGAAGTTGCATATTTTGGGCATTTAAAAATAATAATAACTTCGTGAATATGCCAGAAAGCACCCAATCTGAATTTCACTGTTACAGTAATTTTTCATTTTTTAAAATAATGTTTCATTTCCCCAAAAATATATTCTCTGTATCACCTCGCTTTTAATAACCTTAGAAAAATGAAATTAATTGCAATGAAAATTTGATGAGAACGATACTTAATTTGCTTTGTGCGAAATTCGATAACATATAGGCAAGTGCTAGAAATTTTCACTTTCCGCGCACAAACAGCAGGAACGGACAGTCCAAACTGAACATTGTTGCTATTTTATGTTGCATCACTGATTAAATTATTGTGCTTTTCCAGCATTTTTCGTGATTTAGATTTCAAACAAAGTAACACTTGTTTCATATTTTCAGTACAATATATTTACTATTATTAATTATTTAATAAAAATTTCTTCAGTTTTTTTTTTCTAATAAAATTATTTAGACCTTTTCTATAAATTTCCTTAAATACCAATAAATGTATGAAGATTAGCAATTTGGCAACTTTTTTTTTTTGTTAACACTATTTATATTTACAGTATTTACAGTAATTATTGCAAAATGAGATTTCAACAATAACAGATAATTTATTTTCCATTATGGAATTTAAAATATGAAAAATCAAAATGGTTGTTTAATATATATATGACAGCTACTTATTCGAAGTTTGTATATGAAAACATTCATAATTGTTCCAAGTTAAGATCCACCCATACCTTTATTTGAAAAAGTGCATTTGTTTGGATTCAGATATATTTTCAACAAACAAAAATAAAATAAATACACACAAATCCTTGTTTTCTGTTTCACTACTCAATTATTGACCTCTGCTCAATCACAGCCGAATCACCTTATATTTAAATATAGATAACATTTAGCTAGAACGCCCGGCTTTAGATCGAATTTATGTTCTTTTAAATTATTTTATGACGTGTTTTATTATTATTATTAATGCCATTTTATTATTATTATTATTATGTGACGTTATAAAAACGATAAATTCTGTTAAAATGTTTACTTGATAATAAGCACTAATTTAAACTTCTCTAAAGTAGGTATACATAAAAAATGCTATTTTAAAAATAATTTCATCGTTGAGTATTTATTAGATATGTATAAAATGTTCAGTAAGCTTAAAAATACATATTTCTTTTTGTAAATATGAAACACACATCTGACAGTAAGGCCGATTTTTTGCATTCTTTGTTTTTTCTAGAAACGTGTCATTAATTGGATTTTTTTTCAGCATTTATTTAATCTGAAGAAAATAATATGAATAATAATAATTATATTAATAATGAATTTATGCATCAAATATGCGAGATACAAATATTTCTTAATTCGTTTAGCAAATTAGATTGTTACTAATTGATTATTAATTGTCAGAAAATTATACCAATTTCATACCTATCTTGGAATTAAAGCATATAAAATACAAGCATTTAAAAATAAATTTTTGTGTTTCTGTAAAAAAAAAATTATATTTGCAAGATAAAAGGAACTTGTAACACTTTTTTGCTGAAAAAGTACAATTTCCGTGAATATCAATAGTTTGGGAGCCATAATTAACTGATAAGAAACAGTTTCTCTTTGATCACTTAATGGTTTTAGAAATGTCAACCGGACATCGTTAAATGTAATTACCGGTCAGTTTTTCAGAGGAGAATCTTTTTTTTTTATAAACAGCTCAAAAATGGCGTATTTTTGGAGATCAGTTTTTGGGATCAATGTTTAACTTTCACCGTACTTGTCAACCTTGTTACATGGATTATCTACCGTCGGTTAGTAGGGGTCACGACGGGACATTTTAGCTGAATCAGGATTACCCCAGAAAATTCTCCTGCGATTGCGGGAGATTTAAGATTTTTGATGTCCAATCAAATGTTTCATTTTTTAAAATATTAAAGATAGAGTAATAATTTCGACGGATTTGAATTTTTCGGAAAATTTTAACTCAAGTGCATACCAAACATATCGATAAAATATATAATATAGGAAGAATTTTCTTTTCTTTAAAATAAAACTTGTCATGAAAAAGTTCTTTATTCACATTCAACGATATCGATATTTCCGTGTTTCCTAAGTTAAAAGTATTCTTATTTTATTTGCACAGAACTGATCAGCAGTTTATTTAATTTGTTTTTTGAGGTATGGTAAATATTCAATATACCAACAGTATTTTAGACTCAGAAACTCCACACTGTAAAAATGTACTCATTTCGAAATGAGTATTTTTGGATCAAAAATGAACATGTGCATTCTCAAAAATGAGTAAGTCCATGTACTCATATCGAAATGAGTATTTTTGGATCAAAAATGAACATGTGCATTCTCAAAAATGAGTAAGTCCATGTACTCATATCGAAATGAGTATTTTTGGATCAAAAATGAACATGTGCATTCTCAAAAATGTGTAAGTTCATGTACTCATATCGAAATGAGTATTTTTGGATAAAAAATGAACATATGATCAAACCCAACATACTTGTATTTTTCAGAATGTGTAATGACGAAATTTCGGAGCGTATAAAGCTATTATTTGATTGAAGGAGAAACGAAGAATAAGAGAAATGAAAAGTGGATCTGGTTGTTCGGGATTTTCATCAAAGTGGATCCACTACAACACATTTACTCTTTTTTTATCCTCACATTTTACACATCTACTTTTTTTTTTCCTTGATAGTACTTCAAAATTATAATTTTTTCCCCACTAATTTTTTAAAAATTTATTTTAACTTTTTTAACGTGAGGCAATATTGTGTTATTTAAAAGTTTCATAACATAATATCTTTGCAAATTATAGCTACGCAAATTGGTATTAAACTAAGCTGATTTGGCTTACAAATTTATGAATTACGCTAAAATTTATTATTTTATAAATTATAATTTTACAAGTTTATAATTTTTTCCTTGAATTTATAAAATTAGTTAATATTTTTTCTTTACTTTTATAAAAATAAAGTTTTTAACTTTATAACGTTTTTAATTTATTTCTTTAGCTTATATTTTTATAAATTAAACTAATTTAATTTAAATAAAATCCATCCGAGCATATTTACGGGAGTTAGAGCACGCACATACCGTTCTTCGATTGCCCCCTTATCACTGCGAATTAAATCCCATCGAACTTATCTGGGGCGAAGTTAAAGATTATGTTGCGAAAAAAAATCGAACATTTAAAATGGAGGAAGTTGAAAAACTTACTTATGAAGGAATCCAAAAAGCGTCTTCTTCTTGGTTTAGTTGTGTTCAACATGTAATTGAAAAAGTCGAAACAAACATGTGGAAATTAGACGGAATTCAAGAACAATTAATTGAAAAAGTCAATTTCACTGTTGGTGACTCATCTGATGATTCTGATCATTACACAGATGGTAGCCTTAGCGGAATAGAGCCATTAGATTAACAGTCCTTTTAAGGACTAAAAAAAAGTCCTTTTAAGGACTAAGCCTTACCCAAGGCTAAAAAAAAAAGAAAGAATTACACTAAAATACATGCGTCAAACAATGCCTTTGAGGCTGTACATATATAACGTTATCAACATTTTGTTAATTTCGGACCCCCTCTCCCCCTTAATGATATCGTTAAAATATATTTTAAAATGATAATGATATCCAGTGTTGAATTCAGGGGGGGCCGGGGGGGGGGGGGGACATCCCTCCCCGGAGCTTTGAAATGTCCCCACTCCCCGGAGCTTTGAAATGTCCCCACTGGAAGATTTGAGATTTTATGTTTTCAATGGTCAAAAACTGGAACTCTCCCTCCCGGAACTTTATAATTGCACCACCCCCGGAGGAACAGAAATCCCTCCCGGAGAAAAGTGTCTTAATTCGACACTGACGATAGACGAATCGCTTATAACTCTATGTAATTTTTATTTATTAAAAAATGAAAAACTCATTTAAATACTTCCACCTTTAGATACTTCCAGTCTTTAGTTAAAAAAATGTAGTTTTCTTTACGTCTGTTTGTCAATTTAAGTTAATTAATTTCTAACATTTTCAGGAAGTCATTTTCATTCGTAAATACATACAAATTACAGAAATTCTCATTCAGATATCAAGAAATCGAATAGTGTTTCGCGTCTTCATAAAAAGGCAAATAACATTTCAGAAAATGGTTAAAAATTAGCATTTTAACCTGATGAATGCCGAATAACCTTCACTGAAAAGAGAACAAAATTTACTATATGCGTCTACAGATATAAACAGGATTCTTTTTGCTCATGTGGAAAAATCCCGCAAAAACGCTAAAAATAGCATTAAAAATCGCTAAGATTTCAAAAATTGCAGAGAAAAAATTATCCGTTTTTGGACTAAAAGACAAATAGGATTTCTTTTATGAATGTGGAAAAATCGCCTCGTAAACCCAAAATTTCTATAAATTCAAATAAAAATATACGCATAAATTTCAAAAATGTACGTACGAATTCCGAATAAACTTTATTGAAAAGAGGATAAAATTTACTAAATTGTACTAAAAGTTTAAAACAGGATTTACATTTAATAATGTGGAAAAATCACCGCTAAACACAAAACATCCGTTAAATCGCATAAAAATCGCTAAAATTCCAAAATCGCAGATGACAAAATTTATCAGATGACAATGAGTTAAAACATTGTAAAAGGAATTCTTTAACGAATATCAAAAGATCGGCGTGGAACATAATAGTAACTCGTGCAAAATTTATTCCTACAAACAACGATAAACAGCCAAATCTGGCGATTCAAGGATTTACATGAAAAGTAAACAAATGTTATAAGTTAAATCCAACAAGGATTTTTCTACACACCAAATCATCGCTTTTCTCCCAATATGGGAATCTTCGAGCGCCAAAGTGAGTGAGCAGGCCGTCGTAGCTTTGCCTCCACTGCCAAGATAAGTGTGCCGCTACTTTAGTTATAATTCTATTGGATTATTTTTGAGACATTAATAACTATATAATTTATGAAACATGTTCTTTAAAAAATATTAAGAAATCCCACAGATATCATGGATAAAATATTCACTTATATGAAATATTGTTGACAAGCGCCGCCCTCTTCTTTGAACATTATGAGCTTAGAATAGTTTTCCAGGTTCGGGCATCAATAAAAATGTCCCAATATATGGATTTAATATAAAAAATTTTACAAGTAAAATTAAATATGGTCAAATATATCATATACATTTATATTTTTTTCTGACAAAAGATTAAAAACTTTCTGCGAGAAAAATTAAGTAGTTGGAACTAAGGATTCAGAGCACGCGATTGTTGATAACGTTTGCTTATCAAAGATAAATAATAGGGTGAAGAATTGTTGTTGAAACTAACGTCTCTCTTCGATATCGAAATGTACCGATATGGTAAGAAAAAAATAACTGTGTTCTGAGAACCATCACCTTTTAATCGTTGTTTTCTAAAAATACCTCTTATATTTTTAGTCATATCTAGCGTAATTTTGAGAATTTTTTATGCATTTTATTTTAAAATGCTCAAAAATATATTTATTTCTTATGCATGTTAATCGAAAAATAATTTTTTTTTTGAGATTTAAGAGTTACATGCACCCTAATATTGGTTCATGTATGCAAAGGTGGAAATTTGTAATAATTTTTTCAGTCATATTTTGATATGCTAGAATTATAAAACGTGTGTACATAGGTGTGTTTCCGATGAAAATACAATATTATAATGTTTATAAACTTTAATTATAAATAAATTTTAATGTATTTTTCCATTAGCTGGGCGCAAGTGATAAATCGCCAAATGTTATTTTATGATTGCAACTTTATACAACATGAATTTTGTTAATTATGCGCTAAACCATACTAGCTAAAATACGACAACTAGTTTGAAAAATGGCTATAATGAAGTATTTTAAACACTAAAAAGTTAAAAATAAAATAGAAATAAAAAAATAAGTGTAATATATATATATATACACATTAAAAATAAGCCTTTGCTTTAATTTTTTTAAATTATTTTTAAGATAACTGAAATGTTACAGAGAATTTTTCGTTATCTTATACAGCTTATTGAAGTACTTTGCAAGAAATAATTGACTTAAAATTTGTTTTAATTATCAGTGCCAGAAAGGAAAAACACATAGACATCATATCATTTCACTAAAAATAACCTACTCTCACGCTGAACTTAGAAATAGTTATGATACTTAATGGATTACTTGATGTAAGCAGGCTTTCTGTTTTTATGAGTTTAGAGTTTATTTATTTTCTATGATTCCATCGTAAAAACTATAATTTGAAGGCGACTTTATTTTAAAGTTAATGTCTAGTGTTTTATTTAACTTTAGAATAAAATTTTAATTTGTTATCGAGCTATTCGGTTGAATAATGAGATTTGAAACTATCTCAAAATGTAATAAATGAAAATGATGTTCTTTTGAAGAAAACAACAAAAATTCAAGAACATTAAATCGAATATTTAATTTAAAATACAATAATTACATCGATAGTTTTATATCGGGTATTGTAGTTAGCATGCAGTTTTATACAAAAAAAAAAAAAAAAAAAAAAAAAAAAACAAGCACTCCGGGAGTGCCGACAGAAGTGAAAACATGAATTTCAATACATTATATATATATATATATATATATATATATATATAATAAAATACCACTGTTTAATTTACATAAAAATAATATATAAATATATATTAAATATAATATATAAATAATTTTCATAAAAAAACAATAGCCCACAGGCAAGCATGCGGCGCGCCCGCCCAGCCCTACCTCATACCGAACTATACACAATACATGCACATACTTATATACAGAGGTGTTGGTTACAGTAACAGTGTCGGGAGTTCAATGGTATTTTCCCATCTCAAAAAATGTTCAACGCGCCTAAAGAAATTTTAACTTCAGTAAATTCTCCATCATTGCAACTGCATGTATACTTTCATCAATACCCCTCTTTAGGTCTTTTGCATATCCATTATAATTAAACATAACACGGCCTAAAGGCTTATCATATTTAAATGCCTTAATTATTTTTACTTTACTCACTGGTAGTAGATCATTGTACTTGTTTAAATATTTACCAAAATTAACTCCTTTATAGCAATTCCCCACATAATCCAATATAAAATAGATCTTTTCTTCCGTACTTTTCTGACAGTTCTTTAAATTACAATATCTCTGTAGATCCTGTTTCTTGATTTTATAAATCTAAGCCCAAATCGTTATTAACATTTCTTGTGCTAGATTGTAAAGTTGTTAAAGTCTCCGGTATCAATTTCTTTTTTATATTAAATATAGTCCCCTTAATGTCATTTTCCCTTCGATTACTATTACAATTAAATATTGATTATTCTATTTCTTTACAAATATTTAGATTTTTAGAAGTATTCAAATTGATATTATATCTAATATCACTACTGATAAGCTCTTTCCGTATTGTCATCATCTTTATTTATCCAGATTCCTACTTCTAAAATTCTGTAGGACATTCTTCTTGCAATATATATATATATATATATATATATATATATATATATATATATATATATATATATATATATATATATATATATATATTATAATATATATATAAATAAATATATATATATATATACTAAAATACAATTATAAATTTACACTAACCACACTATATAGCCAAAAACAAATAACATTATATCAACTGAACACTAAAATATAACCAATTAAAACTATAATACAATTATAACCAAACACAAAATACTAACGAAAAACAAATACCAGGAAAATTAAACCTGAAGGCCGGAGGGCATGGCTAACGACATGCACTGCAGGGTTAAAACCGGTTTCCACGCAAGCAACGTCCCCCTTCTCCTGCCGAGACCAAATTAATTCAAACTATCAACCAAAACACTAAGCTACACGCAGCAGTAACCAACCCTATCTGAACGCATCAAACAACTGATCTAGACCACACTTAGCATTCAAAAATGAATGCTCAATTTAGAATAGAACTCAATTCAGTTCACTTCTATATTTACTTCTACTTATAAAATTAATCATATTTCTCCGTACAAAGTTCACAGGGTAACCCTGCATCAATGCCATGTTAATCCACTCCATGAATGCGCCAACTGCATCGCCAAATCTTGAACATAATCTCTCAATACGAACTAAACCGTTTATAAACACATTTCTAAATGCTGAAATATGCACGTTCGATTCAAAATTTAAGATCTTTAAAGTTTTAAAATCGAAATCATTTCTCTTGTCATAAACCCTTGTTATCAAATTGTCATGCTCCAACTCTAAATTCACATCCAGATAATTGATGTTTTTAATATTCTGGGAGGAGAGTTCTAGTTTTAAAGTATTTGGATAATATTTAAAATCTAGGTTTACATTTTTCCTTATTTAATCCAACTATTAAAACATCATCAATATACCTATAACTCAATATTTCTCTATTTAAAATATTGTTATTCTCATATATATGTAAGTACATGTCAGCTAAAATTGAACTGCAACTCCCCCCCCCCCCATTGGGATTCCACGAATCGGTTTAAATACTCTACTCCCCTCATACCAGTAATTCTCTTGCACTACCAACTGAAACAAGTTAATAAACCAATCTTTATCGCTATCTATATTGCTGTTTTTGTTATAAAAATCTATAACCTTGTCCTTTAAATCCAGTAAAGTTAATGGCACTGTATAGGTCTGCAAAATCATATACAAACAAACTCTTTATGTTTTGATGTTTTTTCAATTTATCTAATAAAATGTAACTGTTCTTCATAATAAATGTGGACTCCGTACTCAACACTCTATCAAACACACTACTCAAAACTCCCAACAATTTCTTATTAGCAGACTCTAGGTATGAACCATACCCACAAGTTACAATTCTAAATTTCACTGTTTTTTTGGGAAACTTTGGCACCATAACAAGATATGGGAAACATTGACATTTCAGCTTCAACTTAACTTTTTTATATAGTGCCTTAACCTTGTTTTCCATCACTCAAACTTTCAATTTCAATAGCTCATAGTTATCGCTGTTATTATAACTTTCATTTAATATTTCACCATATTTTTTTTTACAGATTAATGCATAACTTGTGTTAGCTTTATCGACATATGTAATTATAAATTTACTCTGAAGCTCTTTAATAGATTTAGTTAACCTAGTATAATCCTCTTGAGACACCGTTACAATCTCTAACATCTATCTATATATATATATATATATATATTATATATACATATTATATATATATATATTATACATATATATATATATTATATATACATATTATATATTATATATATTTTATATATATATATATATATATATATATATATATTTAATTATATAATATAACATAATATAATACTACTGTTTAATTTACATAAAAATAATATATAAATATATATTAAATATAATATATAAATAATTTTCATAAAAAACAATAGCGCACAGGCAAGCATGGGGCGCGCGACGCGCCCGCCCCGTCTTACCTCATACCGAACTATACACAATACATGTACATACTTATATACAGAGGTGTCGGTTACAGTAACAGTGTCGCGAGTTCAATGGTTCTTTCCCATCTCAAAAAATGCCCAACGCGCCTAAAGAAGTTTTCACTTAAAAAAAAATTCTTTAAAAGCCCATAAAAAGTGATAAAAACACAGCGCATTTCGAAAACACGAAGTCTTCCTTTCTTATGCGTAAAAAAACCTGTCTGTTAAACTAATTTATTTCGAAATGTATAGTTTCAATTTTTAACGGTATTTTACAAGCGTTTTTTTCCTTTACATTAAAAATGCTTTAAACCACAATTTTTATTTGAAACTAGGGTGAAACCCCCAGTTATTGAAACCTAACCAGTAACTGACACTTGAGCAAAATCTAACTCAAATACGCATTTTGTTCTAAAATTCTGCTAAGAAATGTCATCTAGTGGTAAATAAGACGCTTGTTTTTATGTAGGAGTCAATTTATTCATTACTAGAGGGCCAAGAAAATATTCAATGAGGAAGAAACTTTTCAGAATACAAAAAGTGCCATTTTGAAGTAACCATCTTAATTCTAAAATTAAGAAAGTGTGTTTTTAATCTATTTGTAATGCAACCATCCTAAATTTTTTTCTTAAAGTTATACTAGTAGAAATTAGTTTAAAGATGCATATGATATATTGGGGACATAATTTAGTTTTTATAGTTGTTTAATGTAGCTTAACGTGAGGTGCCAGTTATTGGTTCCTTAGAATTTCATTTCAACAGTCTCAGACAGACGTGTTAGTTATTGGTAATATTAAAGAAAGTTGAAATCTATTATTTGAACTGTTTAAAAATGCATAATAATAAATTAAATTTATCTCGTAATAAACACCATTGAAATTTAAGTTCATTTACCAGTGTCTTACACCAGATGTCAGTTACTGGTTCATAAATGTCAGTTATTGGATATCTGCATTACAAATAATGCAGTACTAAATATAACTGATATATACTCTTACTATATACTCTGAATTACTAATAATGCAGTACAGCTTACTAAATCTCACTTTTTATAATAAATATTAATGTATTTTGATTTTATAATAAAGAATAAAGTTTTTTAAGCCTTTTATTCTTTTAAAATAAAGTGTCGGCCAATGGTTCACTTTGTGTCAGTAACCGGAGTTTAAAAATAGGGATGGTGTCAGTTACTGGAGTTTTTGCCCATAATTATGAATAAAATTAGTTTTTAATAATAAAATGTATAATTTTTCAAAATTTGCTAACAATACTTTTTTAATATATCTCTACTATCCTTTGAAAAACAAGAGTAAATAGAAAATAGATTTAAATTTTTGTAATAGTGATTTGAACAAGAAAGAATCCTTACATTGTCAGTTAATGGGGGTTTCGTCCCATTTAGTATATTTATTTAACTTAATTCTATACGATTTGTATTCAACTTATTACATGAAAAAATTTCTGGTGCGTTTCGAAATATTTTTATTTGGTATCTGTCAAAGTAACTAATTTGGTATATCCAATGTTAAACAATTTATCTGTTTACACCTGTATATCTGTTTACACCTAAATATAAATGCATGACATTTTTTTATCGTTGTAATTTCATGCATTTAATTTAAAATACAATTTTTTTGTCATATGAACTATTTAGAGCTTGAGATGTTCATGGATAATTTAAAATATCTTTAACTGTTTTTTTTTTCTTCTTCTTAAGTTAACTAAAATGTTACAGAGAATAATTTGTAACACTACACCTTGCATTGAAGTATTTTGCAACAGTAATTGACCTAATATTTGTTCTCGTTATAAGTGTCAGAAAGCAAACGAACACAGAGATCTAGTCAGTTCACTAATGAGTAAATATCCCACATTTTGCTGCTAATAGCAGCAGGCGAAAAAAATCCTCATGAAATCGCATATTTATTTTAACGACCGTAATGCAATGTAACATCATTCTCCAGTGACTGACATAATTCATCTTCCTTATTTTTCCCTTTTACTTTTCATTTTGGCAAAGTGTTCAAGAAAATGAAACATCCTGTTAACACATCTGCACTGATGGAGATATCAAGATTTAATTTCAATAACAAACAGCTTGGCAATAAACACGTCGTGAATATAGAAATAATCGTTATCGTCTACAATATGTTTCTTGTGTTTTAGCGATCATTAGAAATGCGTTTCTAAATTTGTTGCTAATGTAAGAAATGTCAAATATATTGCAGAACGATGTTAGGTATAACTACCGAATAAAATGTTTGATGCACAAATTTGTTTCGATTTCATGAGAGTGATATAATTTCCTTGCTTATGGCAAATTAAGCGCTGCGTGATTATAAATAATAATGGTATTTACGAATTATTTTAAAATGAGTAAACATTTCCGTTTCTACTAGTTTTATATTTATTCCCTATAAGTTTATCGCAAATAATAATAATAACCATAATAATTTGAAGATAACATTATTTAATATAAGATATCATCTTATAACGAGGGATTTGAATTATGCTATTTGAACCGAACTATTAGTGAACTTTAAAATAAGAGGATCTTTCATTAGAAACAATATAGAAATAAATAAAAAAAGATGCTCTTAACATCATTTTCAAAAAATTCAATCATACCTAATCAGATTTTTTTTTATTCTAATAAAAATGACTAAATCAATTCCTTTTCATTGCATAATGTACTTAAAACTCAAGGTTTATGTTTCGTTTTTTAAAGCGATTCTTTTCATTTCATCTGTGCGATACACTTTAAAAAATTCCGTAAATTGAACGAATTTGTCCATTGATTAAATATTTTTGTAAACACGAAAACTTTCTCTTTAATATGCCCCCCCCCCCCCGGAAAAAAATAAATAATAATAATAATAATAAAAAAAAACAAATACTGAAAATTCTCCATTCTAAAGTAAAAACTAACTGAAATCCTCTTATCTGAAGCTGCATTTTCGTCAACTCCCCAAGGGTATTCCTTCAACCGTGCTGTCAGGTAAGAGTCCTACTCGACCCGAACTCGCAAATTTCATTTGAAGTCAACCCGCAACCTAACCCGAACCTGACAAAATAATTTTTGGCGACCCGCAACCTGACCTGAACCCGAGGAATGTAAATTAAATTTTAATGCAATTATGGAAAGTAATCTACAAGTATATCTTTAATAACAATTTTAACTTTTCTGTAGAAAAATGGAGATATGTAATATTCTTTAATATTTAAATATTGTAAAATATCTGAATAGCGGACACCTTGTGATCGTTGAATAGAGTCCTGCATGGGATCGGGTTGTCCCTATTTTTTTTCCGGGTCGGGTTGACTCTAATTTTCTTTCTGTGGTCCAGGATCACTCTATAATAATTCTTGCGAGACAGATTTAGATTTTTTGCAAATCGAGTTGTTGGGATTTTCCCAAAACGTTGAGCAGAACTGTGTTTCAGATGAAATTACATACGCATTTGAACATGAATGTGTACAGATTTAATTTTTTTGCATGAAGAATGAAATGTATTTAAGAAATTCGCTCATAGATTATTAATTCTTTACGGTACAGTTAAGAACAATTTTTTCTTCTCTCGTTCGTAACGTGAAAAATATTGCAAAAATTTCGGTTTTGATACACACAAAAACGCATGTATCGTATTTGTGATAGTTTATGCACATGTACACATGTTACGTGTGTGCAGATTGGGAGGTGCCCATTATTCAGAGGTAAAAGCGTACACAAACATAAGTGTTAGGAATTGGAAAGTATACGCTTTTCGGCAGCACCCTTTATGGAGTATTTATTGTGTAAAGAATTTTAACCTGAAAAAATATTTTGGACATTCTTTTTCAATTTAGGGTCATCCCGAACGCGACCCGTTAGAGTCAAAAGGTAACCCGAAACCGACCCGATTCCAAAACGATATTATGCAAAAGTAAATTTGCATTTTAATTTTAAGAATTTGATATTTACTTTCAAGGGTTTCGTATTAAAAAGTATAATCTAAAGGCAACACTATTTAATAAATCATACATAACATTTAACATAATACTTGAATAGATTACTGAGCTATTTATTATTTTAGCTTTGATGTTATTTTGTCCGAGAATAAACGCAGAAAAACAATAAGTATAAATAAACAAATAAATAAATAAATAAATAAAATAAAAACTAAATCAGATTCTGAATTTTAAAATTCAAGAACTATAATATTTTATTTTGTTTGGGTAATGTATCTGAAATGCGAATTTAGCTTATATTTTTTAAAACGCTTAGTGTAATTATTGGATTTATTTCAAAAGACACGAGGAAATCCGCTTATGACTAATAAAAAATCCGAGGAAAGCTGATTTAAATTTTGTTATGAAACTACTAACATTGTATGTCAGCAAAACTTTTGTTTGTCATTAAAAATGATGTACTTGCATTCTTAAACAGGAGTGGTTGAAACGTCTAGTGAGTCTATGACGTATTTAGAACAGGTGTGGATTTTGACATCGATTATTGCGGATTATTCGAGCTCAGCACAAAAACTGTTTTATTTTTTAATTGTTACAGTCTTTTATTTAACTCATTTTGCTTGCAAAGATGGAATTTTGTAACTGATTTTTAACTCACTTAGGCTAGAGTTATAAAAATTATGACAATACAACACTTTAATATAAATGAACTTAATTATAAATGAAAAAAATAATTTTAAGACATTTTTTCGATAGCCTGTCACAGGTGACCAATCATCCAATATCCTGTATGGTTACAATTGTATACGAGTTACAACAACATTGGATGTAATGATGCGCCCAACCACGCTCGCCAAAAAAGGCCAACTGGCTGTGAAGCTGCAACAACGAACTATTTTAAACACTATAAAGTTAAATATCTAAATAAAAATAAAGAGTGTATTATACATTTTAAAAAATAAATCACTAGTTTTATATTAATTAAATTAGGCTTATACGCTAAGAAATCAATTTTGAAATTCTAAAAAGATAGTTTAAGTATTGCATTTTTTTCCTTCCTCTTGCTATATCTTAAAAAAAGAAATAGAGCAAAAAATTAAATTTTTTTAGTCAATTCACTTGCTCGCGCTATCTCCCATAATTGACTTTAATGCCCACGCCAAATTAATGTATTATAAGGGATTTTTTTTTTCGAAAAATCCGGAATTGCAGTCGAGAAATTAGGGGTGGTTTTCACGAAAAACATTAAATACTTATACAAGAGTATTTAAAATAAATAAATAAATAAATAAACTATTTTCACTTTTATACTTATATAATTGTTAATTCATCTAATTGTTCTATTGTTTATTATTAAAATATTTAATTTTTATATATTAATTGTTATTTACAATAGCACCTCGTTAAATCGCGCATACGGATAGACACGAAAAGCGCGATTTATCCGAATGAGCGATATGTAAAAGAGGACACATTAACAAATTACAAAAGCTGACAACAAACAAGAAAATATTTCACATTTGCCACAATATTACTTTATTATAATTTTCTTAGTAACATAACTATAAATAATTGAACTTATCAACTGCAATTATGACATGATTTCTAACCTGATAAAACAGTTTAAACGTTTTCAAAAAAAAAAAAAAAAAAAAAAAAAAAAAAAAGCAGAAACTAATAAAGTCGTTCTTACTCGAATCATAAATTAGCAAATAATCTAAACGCGACAAGAAAGTCGTACATGTTTCCTGTGACCAATTTTACCGTTGCGCGACAACGCTTGCTTTATACTTGATTTGATACAGCTGTAAGATAACCGCCAGCTTAGTAAAAATGAATGTTTAATTACATATGTTGATGTTGAATGGACTTTGATTTGGTTAAACATGGTTTCCAGTAAGGTAGCTGGTTCATAGATGGCGCAACCAGGCCTATTTTTGAATATGTTTTTGTAAATTTCCGTTAATTTCGTTGTCCTTTCAGTTGAGCAATTTTCACAATTATGTAACACGTATTTAGTTTTTCGCTGTTTGTTTTTATGAGAATTTTCTCCTGAAGATGGCTATGAAGAATAGCCGAAACGTCGAGAGTTGTTTATTTATGTCGTTTTTTAAAATGGCTCATATTTAAATTAAATGAAATATACGTTGAAAGCAAGTGTTTGATGTTTGTATTTATATTTGCAACGCAAAGTCTTTATTAATTATAAATGTTTAGCATTTTACACATTTCAACAGCTTTTTAAAAACAACAGTTTATTGATATACTCAGAAGGAATCTTCAACTTGTGTGCATTATAATAGAGATGAAATTATATAATAAAAAATTACTAATACCAGTGTAGATATTAAATAAAATATCTTTCCATTATATGATTAAATTTATATAACATATGTATTTTAAAAAATTTAATCACTACTTAAATAAATCCCTTTTATAATGAAATTGCCTATCCTTATATAGCACATAGAGCGATACACGAAAAAAGCGCGATATATCCAAATGCGTGATATAACCGAGGGTAATTAAAAAAAAGAAAGATGATAACAAATAAGAAAATGATTTACATTAGTCTTCAAACTAATATTTTATATGTATATTAAAATTTTCTTAATAAAACAACATTAAATAATGGAATTTATCAACTGCAATTTATAAACAATGCGAGTTCTAACCTGATAAATCTATTTAAACATTTCAAAAAGGAAAATTAAACAAAACTAATAAAATCGCTCTTACGCAAATCACGGGGTAGTAAACAATATAATTGCAACAAACAAGTAGCATATATTTCCAGTGACCAATTTTAACGATGAGTGACAACACTTACTTTGGACTTGATTTGATACAGCTGCAAGATAACCGTCAGTTATTTATTTGGTATAAATCAATGTTTAAGATTTTACGCATTTCCAACTGCTTTTTAAAAGCAACAGTTTCTTGATACATCAGCATGCATCTACTACTTGTGTGCAATACCATGGAGATGAAATTATACAATAAAAAAAAAATTCTAATTAAATACTGGTGTGGATATTAAATGAAATACCTTTCCATCAGATGATTACATTTATTTTTAAAAAAATGTTTGGTACTGTGACTTATTACCAATTTAGTCAGAACTTTTAAAATAAATCCATCCTAGAAGTAATAATAACTTTAAACTGATTGGATATGTATCATAATTAAGACTTTATGGGTGTAAAGAATTGAGCTTCGACATCCAGCTGCACTATGTGTCATTCTAGCATTTCCTGTGAGTACACTTAACTGCATACCTTCCCTCGCTATTTTTGCCTTGAAGACTAGCAGACGCCGAATTCTATTGTACTGTGAGCGGAAAGTTCGGACTGTGATGAAGTGGTAAGGCGTTACCCAAAGAGGGGTCTTATGCTTTGATCCTTGCCGAGTTCGTGGGAAAGAGTTCATCTGCGAGAGAAGCGATCTCTGCACACGATTTTTAGGTTTGCGCCCGAAACTTTGCCCTTTGTCTTAGAACGTCCAATGACGGACTTAGTGAAAACGAAACAGAGGGATCTCAAGGCTGCTAAGAGGCTGGAGAGTTTCGAGGGGCCCGCCTCGACAAAGCCCCCGCCCCTAGAAGGAGTTCTCCTGCGAGAATGAAAAAGTGAGAGAGGACAGTTTTTGGAGAGATCGAAAAGGAGAGTGTTGACTCTCTGGAGAAGGGAAAAGGAAACGTCAGTTTCGAACTCAGCGTGGTGTAAGCGCTAGTGAGGTCCGACCTCTAGAATTGATACAGCAGGTATCCGGTGAAAATCCCAGCGAAGTGAAAAAGCACACCAAGTGCGAGAGTGAGAGTTCTTAGACTCAGAATTAACGAGTATTAGTAGATCTTCCGAAGAGAAGGAACGGACGAGCCTTGGTCCGAATGAACTTTGTTTTGTAGTCACGACTGTCTGTAATGTTTAGAGACTTTTGTTTGTTTCAGTTACCCTTGGAGTCAAGAGGTCATTAATTTATAAGCGATTGACTCACGAAAAATAATTAAATGCTGTATTGACGTCTTGTATATATTTTTCATTAGAATTAACATTGTTATACAATAAAATGCTATTTTCTAATTTATGCGAGAGATTCTCTGTGCCAACGATCCGATCTCGCTACCACTCACCACCTTTTATCGGGTCGGTATAGAGGAGTTACTACATGGGCTTTTTTTCTGTTTTCACAAACACGCTCCCCATTTCCAACCCCTTGGACTTATTTTGCCCATTAACGAACTTGACCGATATTTTTTGTGCCCCTTTGATTTTCTGCATCAATTTAGAAGATATTTGTGCAGAATTATGGTAGTTACAAAATATAAATAGTTTTATTATAGTTATTTGGGTTTTTAATTATAATATTTTTTTTCTAATTTTTAAGGATTTCTTTCATCTATAAATCACGAGAAGGGAAGACCGAGCTTTGCTCGCTCAAAATTAGCTTTGAGTTCAACTGGACATATGCTTGAATTAGCCCAATGACCTTCTAGTGTCCGAAAACCGTCAGATACAAAATTCAAAATAGTTAGAGCCGTGTGATTAAATAAATTTAACCCGTAGTAAGCCAAAAATGACTCACTAATCGAAATTTCTCGAATATATGAGCGACATAATAGTACAATAGTCTCCTCGTTCTCGAAAACAGTAGGATACTAAATTTAGTTCAAATCATCTGTTCCTTTTTTAAGATAAAAATAACTTCACCCATAATGACCCATATTTAAAATTACCCACTAATCAAATTTTCTCGAACAAGTGACCAATTGTATTCTCGTGCCCGAAACCCGTAGAATATAAAATTCAGTCAAAATAGTTTCAGCCGTTTTTTAGATAAAATTAGCATGAACCCCAATGACCCACAAATGACCCACTAATCGTATTTTCTCGAGCATGTGACCTAGCCGAATGATTTTCTCGTGCCCAAAAACTGTAGGATACAAAATTTAGTTCAAATCTTCTGAGCCGTTTTTAAGATAAAAATAGCTTTACCCATAAGGACCCATGACCAAAATGACCTACTAATCGAATTTTCTGGAACATGTGACCTAGCCCAACAGTCTTCTCGTGCACTATAACCCCCAACAGTCTTCTCGTTGCAACCATAGGATGCAAAATTTAGTCTAAATAGTCTGAGCCGTTTTTTAGATAAAATTAGCTTGACCCACTGTAACACAAAAGTGACCACTAATCGGATTTTCTCGAGCATGTGACCTAGCCCAATCATTTTCTCGTGCCCGAAAACCGTAAGATACAAAATTTTGTTCAAATCGTCTGAGTCATTTTTAAGATAAAAAATAGCTTGACCCATAATGACCCATGACCAAAACGACCCACTAATCGATATTTCTCGAACATGTGACCTAGCCCAATAGTCTTCTCGTTCCTTAAAACTGTAGGATACTAAATTTTGTTCAAATCCTCTAAGCCTTTCTTAAGATAAAAATAGCTTGACCATAATTACCCATGAACAAAATGACCCACTAATCGAGTTTTCTCGAACATGTGACCTAGCATAATGATTTTCTCGAGCCAGAAAACCATAGGATTCAAAATTTAGTCTAAATAGTCTGAGCCGTTTTTTAGATAAAGTTAGTTTTAACCACAAATTGACACCAAAATCATCCACTAATCGGATTTTCTCAAGCACGTGACCTAGCCCAATGATTTTCTCGTGCCCAAAAATCTTAGGATACAAAATTTAGTTCAAAACGTTTGAGCCGTTTTTAAGATAAAAATAGCTTGACACATAATGACCCGTGACCAAAATGACCCACTAATCGAAATTTCTCAAACATGTGACCTAACCCAACGGTTTTCTGGTGCCCCAAAACGGTAGGATACAAAAATTCGTCAAAATTGTCATTTTTAAAATAAAATTTGCATATATATATATATATATAACCACACACATGCACACACACAAGATTTGCTCGTATTAGAATATATGATATGATAATGATTTTTTTTTTCCCCAGCACCATATATAATTTCCTCATTTTGAATTTTATTAAGATATAAAACCTATAAATATGATGGTATTTGTTCAAAAGTTATTTAAAAAGCTCCTTTGTGAGTTAATTATGAACCACGCAATGTATAAGAAACACTACGCGTGTTCCAAAAACTATGAAGCACATGAATGCTAAATTTAAATATTTCAAATAAAAAGTCGAAGTTGTTTCCAAATTCGTGCTAGGTTGAGGAGATTTTGGCAAGGTGTTAGTTGCCAAAAAAATTAATTATGTCTTTTTTTTTTTTTTTTTTTTTTTTTTTTTAATGAGGTGCCAGAAGCAGAAATTTTGATATAAAAAGTGTTTTCAGTAAAAGCTGCCAAGAAACGCGTTTTCATATCTCCGAGTATTTTCACTAATCTATTTCAAGTTAGATTGTGCTAATGTTTGAAACATGTTGATAGAGTTGTTTAAACTTTTATTTCCCATCAGAAACATAGCATTTGTCATTAAAAATTTCATATCGTGAATATTAAATTGATCCAGCGGAAAAAACCCTTTTCGTATTATTATTGCATTATAATAAATAAACATAGTTTTCCAATGAAATAAAAGGAAGTTACGCATATAATTTTTCGGTCGATATGTATACAGAGTGACGGAACAATGAAAAAAAAAAACAAAAAAAAACGTGCTTTCTTGTTTTTAGTAGCAGTAAATGCCGAAAATTATTGAAATTCAAAGTATCATAATTCGGGAAGTTTTTATAGTAGATTAATGTTATTTTTACTTTTTACTTGTAAGATCACTGAGAAAGGTTTTCTAAATAAACCCGGGACCGTATAAAAATTTAGATTTCCTTTTTTTTTTAATAAATAACTATTTTGACGTATTTGAATTTTCATATGATGGAACATGTGAAACAATTCTGCAATTGGAATTAAGGTAAAGCTAGGATAGTCTGCGCACAATTCAAAAGAATAGCAATAAAAATTCTAAATATTAATTTTTTGCTAAACTATCCATGAATAATTTTTACTTAATTTGTTTTTTATGCATTTCCATTGCTATTTTGTTGTTATGTTGCAATTTAATAGAACAGTTGTAATAAAACCAAGAAAGTTATTTTGCGCAATCTCTCCTTACAGGGTTGGTGTGATTGCGCACAGGGGTAGGAGAGATTGTTACTAATAATAACTACAATTAAATTGCTAACCATAATACTTACACATAAATGACATTGCTGTAAGGTTTTTGTGAACAAATTTTAATGTATTGGGAGTGAATATTTCAACCTAATGCTTAAAGAATCAGAAAAAGAAAATAATTTTAAAAAAGATTAAAAAATTTTAATTAAAGGAAAACAAAATAAAGAATCAGGAAAAGCAAGTCCAGATAAGATTAAAAAATAAAATTATGTACTTAATAACACGTTTAACTTAAAATTAATCCATTTTCATTTTTCATTTTTTATGCAAATTTACCAATTAGCTGCGTAATCTCCCCTAGCATAGAAACTGATGGGTACAATGCGCCATCTCTTCTAAGTAGCAGATGCGCAAACTCTCCAATTTCGGTAGGAGAGATTGCGCGGCCTTTTATTTAAACATGGCTGCTACTAAAACGAACCGCTGATGTTCACATTGTTAGTCTAGATTAGTAGCTTATGAGAAATCGTTTAAGTTAAAAATATTTTGTACTATTGACATTGTATAGAAATTCTGATGAATAGCTATGAAAATTCAAGCACTTACTTTGGGAAAACAAAACAAAATAGTAATACTTTATCTTAGACGCTCAAAGCAATCAACGTGCACTTTCAAGTAGACACTCCACTACTGTTGTTGTACAACTACCTGGAGTCGCTGCGCTCTCACTCTACTCAATCCCCCCGGACCTCCATGTGCGCAATCTCTCCGACTGCGCCATCTCTCCTGGCTTTACCTTATATCTCCTAAATTTAACGGTTTAGGAAAAAGCTATTGGAAATATATATTAGGTGGGACATCCTGAATAAATTTTATATTTTTGTGCATAATTTATGGGTAGATGCGTTTAATTTTTTTTTTAAATCTGCCTCGCGGTGGGATTGTGAAAATTTTATTATTATACAAAAGAAAATTAATATGTTGTGGGCATCACAAAACTTTCTTCTATATAAGTCAAATCGTTTGTAAAATCAAATCGTAAAATCGGAGCATAGCAGTGGCACCTGTTTGACGTTATACACAAAAACCTAAAAAGCAACATACTAGTGCCACCTATTAGGCGATTTACACGATTGTTTGGCGACCAGTATTCCTTATATCCTACTAAGATATTCCGAGACAGATTGAAATATTTGTATTGAACTGTTCAATATTTTTCATGTGTTAAACTTACTTGCCGAAATTCGATGACGCGATAATACCGCCAAAATGACGAATTCGTCTAGTGTTGGTCATATCGTATCAAGATATCAAGAAGCAGACTGACATATTTGTGCTAATCGAAATCTACAACATTTTAAAATTTCATGCCAAACCTAGATGTCTAGAGTACTGCTATAATGACGATTTGGCGCTCCCTTCTGCTCATATTGTACCAAAATATGCCGAGGCAGACCAGTCATTGTTTATTATCGTGTTCTTAATAATCCCTTCGTACATAATTAATACATTTTGAAACTCGATCACCGTGTAGTATATAAGACAATGTAATGTAAAATATTATGTTTATTGAATCTCAGCAGTACTTTAACACGCCCTTTTTCCGCCATAATTTTTAGCCTGCTGGAGGATCCTACTAGGATATGCCCAAGCAGGCCGAAATATTTTAATAATACTTTGTTAAAACTTTAATGTAGCACCAAAGTCAGAGTCAGACAGGAGGGAAGGTCTACCAAAAAGGCTTTAGCTCAACAAGCCCGTGAAGGGATCTGGATCCGTGAGAGGTCGTGAAGGGATTTTGGATCATCCATGTATCAACGGCCGCATTGTGGAAAGTTTTAAAGGATCTAAAAGCTGACAAATGAAATAATTGGAGTTTTTGATTGCTATGTAGTGAGGTGAAAAAAGCGCTTCTTATTTATAACCGCTCATGTTTTAAAGACACAAAAACACATTAAAGAAGTATATAAGGAATTTTATTCATTATGGAATAAATATGTTGTACTGCTACACAGTTTCATACTATTTCACTGTGCACCAGCATTTTCTGCACTTTGCACAAATTCGATTTGTTGAGAACAAATATTTCGTAACTCTTCCTTCCGCTTTTCTCCAGTTTAGGGGTGGGTGTTCACTGGAGAAATAGTACAGCATATGTATAATATACAAACTTTAATACTATTTATAATTAGACTGAAGATATATGATCTGTGATAGGACTTGGTGAATAACTTTCCCTGTCTCACTGCGTCCAAACATATATTTTCGGACGATCAGACATCCACGTTTAAAATATGGTCGACAAACAAAGCATCACTGAGCAGCCTGTCATCAAGCCGAACAAACCCAAACTGGTTTAATAAACCTTCTCTGTTTCAATGTGTACGACTGTCTCCTAATAAATAAAACTGCAATTCGGATGATTAATACAATGCAATTATGACCCAATAATCAAATGTGCTGAGAATAACAAGATTATTTTTCGTAAAAAAAAAAAAAAAAAAAAATATGAGTTAAAAATGATTAGAATCCGATTTTATATTTTTTCACCAATTTTTGTCTGAGTAAATGAATTTTGATTCAGGATTTCCTATACAAACATTGTTCGATTTAATGCATATTATAAATCATGCGACTAAATTAAATTTGCCAACTGAGTAAAAATGTGTCCAGGCTGGGATTCGATTGGTTGGTTGGTTATTTGTTACGACCGAGTATCTGCACTAGGGATATAGGCCGGCGTGGGGGAGTGCCCTTCGTGGGGGTCTTTCAAATGGATCCTTACCCGTATTTACGCAAGGTTCGAAGAAAACCACGGAAAACTCCGATCGGTTAGGCCGACGTGCGCGACAGGGGTTCCTGGGACTCGAACCCAGAACCTTTGGCTTTAATTGCCAATACTCTTCCAATTGAGCGATCTGTACGACATCGCAGCCAACACAATATTAACTCAGACAACTATTTTGTAATGAAGAAGAATATTATAAAACCTAAAAGTTTGTTCTGTTAGTTAAGAAAAATCCTGTATATTAAAAAAATGTAGAATTTCTAATTACATATGATTTTTAATGCTGAATTACTATAACGCATAGTTAAATACTAAAGTTCTATAAAATAGCAAGATAAGAAAACAAAATTCCAGAAAAAAAAGTTTAAAAGGATGTTAAATAAGATATATCCATTTTCTGAGTTTAAACGAATGATTAGCTAAAGGTGAAATTGATTTTCCCTTAGTTTGATTTTCCCTTTTCTGTTAGCTTAAAAAGAAGTGTTTGAGTTTCCCTCATGGAAAAAAAGCTTCATTAAATATTTATTATTTGTAGGAAAGAAGAAGTTGTACGTCAGATGTTTTTCAGAGAAAAATAAAGTGCTTCTTTGGCATTTTTTTCCTACTCACAAAGTGATGTGGGCTTGTTTGCATTTGTGCTTTTAAATATCCGATAAACAAAGTAGATTTATAATAATCGTATTTTTCATTTGCATTTAATTTTTTAATTTCAAAGTTTAAGTTTAATTATAGTACATTTTTTTAAATACCAAATTATCAGGAATATAAAAAAAACAATTAAATTATTTTGAGTTAACTTCGATTAAATTGCAATTTATCAAATAGGATATATATGCGTACCTTTTCAAGCTCCAAGTAACCTGCCGTAAAATGTGGTTTAATTTGACCCAGGTGCAAGACTTTTCGAACTAGAAATTCGTTTTACAAATAAATTTAAATAGATTCCAAGAAGATTAAATGAGGATTAATTAATTAAATGAAGATACATCAAACATATTTTCTGGTTTAAAACGTATTTAACCTGGGTGAAATTAAACTGCATTTTACGGATCCATATCACATTCACTACTATCTGCATTGAACAGACCCCGCGTTTAACATATTTTCGTTTAGGAAAATCCATACACATAGTCGTAATTTTTGTGCGGTCCTGTACAATAATTATAAGTGCTTTTTTCAGCATCTTCAAGGAAAGGCATACTGTAGGTGACTGTAACAACATACAACTTTTTGTGGCAAATATGACAACCCAATGCTTTCAATTTTGAAATACCAGAAATACTCAGAATATTGAAACTTGGACATACTCAAAACTGAGCACATAGATATCAGTTCCAACTTATTTTTCAAACATGGATATACTGAAAAATGAGCACATAGTAGTCAGTGCATACTCATTTTTGAAATATGCACATACTCAAATATGAGCACATGATGTTTTAATCTTGAGTGTGTGCACCCAAAATGAATTGAAGAAGAGTTATTTCAGAACATTGCCTCATTTTAAGCAAGTTTAACTGTCAATATTACAATAACAGAATAAATAAAAAAAAATAGTTCCTTAAAAGTTTCATATGAAAGCCTGTACCTCAATCTATTTTTCTACATAATTTGTATACATATCAAAACATAAGGTCTTGATAGAATATGAGAAAAAATATTAAAAGTTAACTGCTTAACTCTTTCAGGACCGATTTTTTGGGGGGGTTGGGGGGGAGGGGAGAGATTACATTTTTGTTTAAAAAAAATAAAGTAGCTGTCTAAATAACAAACGTTAAAAGTTGCCGAAATTTAATGAATATGTCATTTAATGAAATTTAACGAATATAGTAATTTTGTGTTCTATTAATATGCCAATCATGGAAGACGTTTGGAAAATGCTACATTACAACAAAATTAAATAGACTTAATAAATTTCCAGTGTTTTGTATTTTTTTATCATAACTTATTGGTTCGGAAAAGCAACACCTATTTTAAATTTAGAGAATGAAACGTATGTTTAAAATAACAGACCAACTTTGAAAAGAGTATTAAGCAAACGATATATTTTGGAATTATTATTAAATGCTGAAACATAAATGAAAAGTATGTATACACATATACTATCATTACTACATGCAGATAACAACAAAAATATTTGTTAAGACAAAATAAATCCATTTAAATTTACCTGTATTTTTAAGTCCCGTTAGTCCCGAAATTTTAAGTAATCAAATAATTTTTTTTTAATAAAATCAGCACCCAAGATTGCACTATTTTTCAGTCACATATCTTTATATGTTCCACCTTACATAAATCCGATGCATTATTGCATATATTTAATGTATGGCAATTGCATGTATATTGTATTTTTCTGAAAACTTCAAAATAAGCAGAATTAACTTGAAAGAAGGAGTACGCTATGTATTTCTTTTTAACATCAAATAGGGAAATATTGATTTTTCCCACTTTTAATATCCCTTTGCGAAATATTCAAAGGTAAAATTTTAAAGTAACTTTTTTCCTTTCAAAGTAGATTCATTAAGTACTTTTTCAATATTTCAAGTATTATGAATGCTTATGACAGATAAGAGTATTAAATAACTTTTAGACATTTTCGTTTTTTTTCTTTTTTTCTTTAACATCTTCTTTTCTTCTTTTTAAGTATTAATGCAGTATTTTTGTGGAATAAGAAAAAGGCACGATATATGGTAGAGCTCATTTAAATTTTTGAATTCACGTAAAATAATACATGAATAAATTTGCCATCAGTTCCTTAAATAATTCTGATTTAAATAAAGTAGCAAATTTAGAAAAGCATCTGTTTTAATTGAATAAAAGTTTTACTAGTAAATGAAAAATTCTGACAATTGAAAAAATTATAGTACAGAACTTTCCGTGCGCTCAGAAGTGCAGTATATATATATATCAAAAAAGAAAAATCCTGCATAAAGCATAGATGATGAAATACTTTCCAACATATCCAGAATACTGTAACAAAGCTTCACTATTTAATAATGAAAGATAATGATGAAAGATAATGATTTAATGAAAGACAATGGTTAAGTAAACAAAAACACTCAATCGGTGCACCAATCCGAATGTTTACGGCCATAATGCTCTGACGGTAAGTTCCCCGACAAAATACAGCAAACACACTGGCAATCGGACAAGCCGAGACAGCGGGGGATAGTTAAGAAAAGATATTGGGAACACTATCCCATTTTACAGATTTAAAGATAATACATCCATGATCTTCAAGAAGGAAGATAAAAGTAGCAATAGCAGTATTATAGAATAAGAACTATTTACAAAAGCAAATATCTACCCTAACTTAAAATCAATGACTAACCAACAGAATAGTAATAGTTAAAACTGATTAGACCAAATCAGATAATGAACATATTTTAAAGACAATTAACAGTTACAATTGTCTAATTAACTTAAAAAGAAATGTGTAATTGTAAAATAAACGTAACTGAAGCTAAACCAACGTATACTGAAAACTGTTAATATAAAACAAGTACATTTAACTTGATAATAATTACGCCTGAATATAATTAAACAGCGAGCCTCTTAAATGTAGAACAACAAACATCAAAGAAAAAATTAAGATACAAACAAGTAGGTGTACAAAGCATTCGAAACAGGGAGTTGCAGAAGAACAGGAGTGTGCTGTTAATATAGGATGTGTTGCTATATAGGCGCACAATGTCCTCATCTAGTCCATGGTATTCCAAAGTTATCCATTACAGTATCTAAAATAGTTCACAAACGAGAGAAATATTGCTACATTAGAATTTGTTTCTGATGAAAAAATACAAGTCATTTAGCGCGTTGTATTTATCAGTGAGTGCCTCAAAGTTTGAATAATTAAATCATTTTCTGAATAAATTCAATCTCAAAGTGCGATCACGATTGAATACAAAATGATGTCTCAGCAGCAGGCATTTTCCGAAGATGTAATGAATCACATTACCAGCATCTTGGCCACAATCACAAAGATCAGAATTCCTTTTGCCAATTTTGTTGAGAAAGCTATCGAGTCCTGTCAGCTATTATACCAGCACGTGCTTGCTGTAGAAAATGTCCGTTTACAATAAAAAATAACTGGTGGGAATAATCGAGGATTCTGAGCATCTTATGCGTCACGTATACGTGTCGCTCGTCCCCAAGGGGTTAATTACATTTTAAAACGCATACCACAAATGAAAGTGCACTTTCAGAAAATCATTGCTCATAGACAGTTCTGTAGTAACCAAGTTGTTTTGTGAGTCCCTGTGAATGAACGATAACTGTTATGAACAATTCTGTAATATTCTACAGTAAGCATCTAGGAGTGCTCTTCAATAATGTACATAAATTTCATTTTGTTTAAAATAGTGTAATTTCCTTAAAATACGCTGCAAACAGTTTTTTTCCGTAGACTATTACGAACCGAATACATTTGTGCGACCCTGTAAATAAATGATAAGCGCTTTGTATTCTAAATTCTACAGTAAGTATCTTGTAATGCACCTCAATAATGTATATAAATTTCATTACGTTTGAGATAGTATATCATTATTAACATACACCGCAAACAATTTTTCTCCATAGATTGTAATGTAAAAAAATACTTTTGAGTGCACCTCTAAACAGTGCTATAAGTGCTATACACTTCATTTTAAATATCGGACATCCCATGGTAAGACCCAATAAGACATATAAATTACCTGGCAATCCGCATATATTTACACGAGTTAGAGCACGGACAGGCGGACAGACAACAGACAAACCAAATACATAAGAAATGTTGAAAATTGTTAAAAACTTTGGGATTCAACTTTTTACCTTTTTTAAAAAAATGAAATGACCTAGTGGATATTTAGGTTAAAGAAGGCAGGGGTAGAAGAATTTTCATTAAAAAATGTTCTTAATGAATATATTCTTCTCAGGTTTCGATACAATTGTGCTGTGATAATGACTGACAAATAAATACTCATTGTTGAAGCTGGTACTGATTTATCCATAGGAAATCAAATTATAAATGAGTAACCATTAAGTTTAAGTAGTGTTAACCTTATCAGTGTTAGTTTAAGCTTAAGTAGCGTTTTAGCGATGTCTTTCCAAAACGGAGGGCGCTTGGAAGCAGCCCCTTCTTTGACCCCGTTAGGGATCAAATTTTGAAAAATTACGAAACAAGTGTTGACTAATTTTAGTTATGCCATAGTTATGTCAAATTTCAAGATTTAATTTCCATTGGTTTATAAGATATAGTGATTTTTTTTAATTTAAAATTTTTCCTTTTAGGGATCGAACTTTAAAAAATCAATGTCTAATTCATGCATTGCCCTCAGGAACACATATATATATTCGAAATTTCAAAGCTCTATGTCAACAGGAAGTGGATGAAAAGTGAGTAATAAGATTTGACTGCCACATACAGACAGAATTGCAAGTTAAAAGAAAGCATGTAAATAGAGAAAAATATAAGTAATTCACACTTTAACGAATTTTATACTTTCACAGATCTAAGCTAAATGGAAATCGAGATTTAGTATTAATTATTACTACTTGTTCTGCAAAAATTTACAGCTGAAAGATACATTTGTAGTTGAAAAATCTCTTCTTTATAGATCAAAAGTAAGAAAGGAATTCTATTTTCAAATTAATTTTGACTTTTATTATAAAGCAAATATCACAAAAATAGTTCGGTATTACAAAAAATATTTTAAATTATGAAAATAAATATTTGTAGCTGTTTAGTAAAACAGAAAAAATAAATCAAACCTGTGACAAATCTCCCTCTCTCCCAGAGTCCCATTACCCACCCTCCAGGTAGTATGTTTAACATATGGCTCATCACGTTAAACATAGAGTAACTTTGGGTATTATGGAATCGTTGGGTAATATGTAGTAATACCAAGGTTTCTGTTTGATAAATAGCTGCCACCAAGCGGTAATATCATAAACTACTTAAGAACGTTTCCAGAAAGCCTCCCAGAACGCGCAGTTCGTCGGTCGGCGTCAGGACGCGTTGTGTGAACAAATATTTGTGTTTTGTCTTTGCAAAGTTTCAGGAGATAACTTTTCAATATTTTATATTCATTATTAGAAGTAATATTTTTACATTGAAACTAAGCATAATGGACACCGAAATACTAACAGTTTATGATGTAACACTCGTTTTTTAGCTCGCGATTCACATCAATAAACATAGAGTAATTTTTTCCCAAACCTGCGGTGTCGGGTTGTATAGAATACCAATATCTAATAATGCTCCATGATTATGGTGGGGCAAAGACAGATCCTTATATTTGTGATTTCTGCAAATCTGAAGTATGAACTGGAATATATTGGCTGACTACCTAGACACTATATTTTGATCATGCTCTCTTGATTCCATCTCATCTTTTCTTGCAAATTTTGTTCGTTTTCTCCATTTATTCCATATTTACCGACTATCTCACAATACCCTCAAAATACGTTTATTATTATTATTATTTGTTTGCAAATGATGAAATTTCGTCAAATATTTTTTGTCTATAAAAACTATTCGCAGACAGTTGAAGTTTGTAATTGTATTCGGTTTTCAGATTTTAAACAATATCGGGGTGTTGTATTGCCCCAAATGTACATGGTATTCCATAATACCCAAAGTTTAATATATGGCTCATCACGTTAAACATATTTCATTTTAGTCTTTACTGATTTAATGACTTTTAAACATATGGTTACACATGAAATTGTATAATAATAGTTCAATATTTTTGTACGAATAAATACGGTAAATGCTATGCACATCATATTATACAGGAAGCATCTTGTAGTAAACTTAGTAATGTATATGTATTTTAGTCTAACGCAATTAAAATACGTTGCAAACAGTTTTTCTCCGTAGACCATTATGTAGCCGAATTCTCTTGTGTGATCCTTCAAATGAATGATACATACTTTGCACTCTCCAAATTCTACAGAAAGCATCTCAGAAATTTATATAAATTCAATGTTTGTAACAGTGCAACATCGCTAATATACACCGCAAACGATTTTTCATCATAGAACGCAACACAACGAAATTCTTTTGAGTGCCACTGTAAATAAACTATAATGCTACAAATACTTCATTCTATAGTAAGCATCTTCTAGTGCACTTCAATGATGTATATGAATAACTTCTTCTCTAACACATTTGACCTTTTTTCAAAATGCATTTAAATTAAAATAATATATTTAACCAGTGGATCCGTGCGAAAAATTCGCACTCAGCTGCCTCTCCTAAAAAAATTGAATAGGTGTAGGTTGTTTGTAAACAAAATAAAGAAAAAGAGGGCAGAATTTTTACAAAATGTTTTAACAAAATACAGTTTTAAGTTACAGTGGGACACATCTACAATCTACAGTACTTTTTTGTATGCAATGTTGCATATTAGAATGCATTCGTCTCGTTCTTGTTGCATTTCATTGGTACAAAAATGTTATTAGATTTAGTAACTCTTGAGAACGCAACTTATAGTTGTCCGTGATTAAACACAGCATTGGGTAAGTATAAATCCAGTTCGGAAGAGTTGGCACTTGAGACTTATTGATTGTAATTCCGAAAGAATGTTTAAGTCTGTACTGTTTTCTGGTCATTTTGAAAGGCATACTTCCGTTGGAAGGGGGTTAGATTTATTTGTGGAATGACAAAAGTTGAAAAATTAAAAATATCTCATCCATCGTTGTACATTACATATTAGTTGCCGAAACGTCAGTGAAGGCTCACTGTAGAGACGAGAAAAGTTTTTGGTTTCAGTCTGTCTGTCTGTCTGTTATTGGTCCTATCAGGTTGATTTTTGGTGAGTATGTTGGTGAGGTACCCGAATATTAGCTGCATAGTTTTTAGTTTAATTTGTTTCACTCGTTCGAAAAATATAGAACACTTCTTTTTAGCTCATAATGCTTTCCTATGGGAATGCAGACGATTTTCAAATTTCATTTTTAACTGAAATGAAAATCACATATTTGAATAATGGATTTAAACATAAAATTATAGATGCTAAATTTTTGATATGGATGTTTTAATTCCTTCGCGACGAGCGTCCTTTACAGAATTTTTAATCCTTTACCACCGGTTTTTCAATACAGAAATTTTCGCCTATTTAAATCGCAGAAATGCTATGATTAAATAAGGCAAAGCTTACAATAAAAAATAACTGGTGGGAATAATCGAAGATTCTGAGCATCTTATGCGTCACGTATACGTGTCGCTCGTCCCCAAGGGGTTAAATACATCCAATAGCTTTGAAAATTTGCCGATACATTTATTAGAATTTAGAAATTAATTGTTTAAATTATTGGAAAATGTTTTGCATCTGTTCGGGAAATTTATTTTCATATTTTTTTACAAATTTTAAAATGCATTATTCTTTTTACTTTGGTCTTTAATTTATTAGTTGCTTACCAACCATATTTCAAAGAATATCAAAATAATAAAATTCAAGTAATTCGCGCTATTTTGCTGCAATATTTATGTATTTTTTTTATGTAAAAAATTATAAGAATAAGAATTTCATAAGAATGTCAGAGTATTAATGCATAAACCGTGTTTAATTTACCATATCTAATTTCTTAAACCTACGAAGTATTTTATATGCCTATAAATATGTATATAATATAAAATATATAAATTGCATATTGTAAGATGCTAAATAACATGAAAAGTGGGATTAAAAAACAATGACTTTCAGAGTTGACGTTGAGGCTCCTGATCTGCAGATTTACTTGTTAAATTCAGTATGCAATGTCAGATGTGGGCAAAACATCCTATCCAATGACGCCTCATTCATCGTTGTACGCTACATATTGGTTGTGAAAAATAGATGTTGACAGCAGAAATAATATATATGATATTCTTTTTCTTCTACACCCAGATTAAATCTTGCTGTTTGAGAATTCATTTCAAATTCTTTCGGTCTACATGCAATTCCATTTCTTTCGCAAGGAAATTGATTGAAATGTAAACAATCGCATTTATCATACTTGAAATGCTTTCTCTAAAGAAACAGATTTTGAGAAATGTAAAACCTTAAATTTTTATTTTATTTTAATCCAAACTTTGTCATTCATAATGTTTAACAACAGAGAATTTGAAGATAATGCGTTTTTTGAACGTTTTCCAGAAAGATAATAATTTTCGAAAGTTCTAGTTGCACATTTAATTTAAATTTAGTATTTTATATACGTAGGAGACTTAAAGTATAAAGCGTTTATTCTATATTTAAAAATTCTGTATTATGTTTCTGGTAACTAATTGTGTATTTCCAGTACTTTTCCTTGTAATACCTTAATTTTATTTTTTCGAAATTTATGGATAAACTCTTCTCCCATTTTTTTAATAACTCTATAAAACTTTAACAAAAATATATAAACTATGCTTTTTTCTGGTTGATTTGATCTAAGGAACTCAAATAATGTTTCAAAAGCGGGTGTTAGCATTTGAAAAATCAAAGTTCATATAAATTTTAATGTGTAGATGATCTCTATTTCAAAAACTGCATTCAGTTTTGAAAAGAAGACACAATTTCTAGTCTCTCTATTATAATTTGGTGATAAAGAAGTCAGTATGTTCCGTTATTGTAAATTTTACTTTACCCTGCTATACGTTGTAGGCACGTGTTTGACGCCTCTTGCTGCAGAATATTTACTGTTCGAATCTTTGTTACAGTTGTTACAGTTAATCTTTGCCACATTTTTCTTTATTAAATTAATATGTTGAATGCATTTCAGATAAAGATTAATATTTCCATATTTCTTAAATGTTAAAATAATAATAATAAACATTTCAAAACAGATCCTAGCTTTAACGGAACACTGGCTAAAACAGATAATTGTCATGGTCTGAGCAAAAAGAATATAATACAACTAGAATGAAAAAAAAACCCTACTAAGATAAAACCCTGTCTAATACGGAATTTTATTCCAGTTCCTTGTGCTTTCGTCTTAACAGGTTTTACTGTATTGCTTTTTAATACTATAACAAATAACTTTTAAGTAAATGATTAAAGCAGATATAAAACATATGTCTCCTTCTTTTATAATAATACTTTTAACGGAAAAGAGAAAGAAAAAGAAGAACCAGAATACTTGGGCTATAAAAATTGAGAAATCCGAAATATTTGTCCAATATATTTGTTTTACAGTATCAGCAAGAATGGAATCTTTTTATTTTTAAGCCCCTTTGCAAGAATTTAAAGTTCATGCTCTTTGGCAGATTTATGTTTGGATCGTAAATGGGACGTGGTTGCATTTTCAAGTTTCTACTGCGGAAATAAAGATGTATTTAAATCACATATACCTGTCCTTTCCCCCACTGATATTATATCGGATTTTTAAAGTGTCAGGAATAATCGAAGTATGAATATATTATTACTTATAATGCAGATAATACAATAAAAAATATTATATTTTGTCTAAGGTAAAGCTAGGAGAGTCTGCGCACAATTCAAAAGAATAGCAATAAAAATTCTAAATATAAATTTTTTGCTAAACTATCCATGAATAATTTTTACTTAATTTGTTTTTTATGTTTTTACATTGCTATTTTGTTGTTATGTTGTAATTTAATAGAACAGTTGTAATAAAACCAAGAAAGTTATTTTGCGCAATATGTCCTTACAGGTTGGTGTGATTGCGCACATGGGCAGGATAGATTGTTACTAATAATAACTAAAATTAAATAGTTAACAATAATAATTACACTTAAATGACATTGTTGTAAGGTTTTTGTGAACAAATATTGTTGTATTAGGTGTGAATATTTCAACCTAATGATTAAAGAATCAGAAAAAGGAAATAATTTTAAAAACGACTAAACATTTTTAATTAAAGGGAAAAAAAAATAAAGAATCAGAAAAAGCAAGTCCAAATAAGATTACAAAATAACATTAAGTTACTTGATAACACATTTAACTTAAAATTAGTCCATTTTCATTTTTCATTTTTTATGCAAATTTACCAATAAGCTGCGTAATCTCTCCTAGCATAGAAACTAATTGGAACAAAGCGCCATCTTTCCTACGTAGCAGATGCGCAAACTCTCCATTTTCGGTAGGAGAGATTGCGCGGCCTTTTATGTAAACATGGCCGCTACTAAAACGAACCGTTGATGTTCACATTGTTAGTCTAGATTAGTAGCTTATGAGAAATCGTTTAAGTTTAAAATATTTTGTACTACTGACATTGTATAGAAATTCTGATGAATAGCTATGAAAATTCAAGCACTGACTTTGGGAAAACAAAACAAAATAGCAATGCTTTATCTTAGACGCTCAAAACAATCAGCGTGCACTTTCAAGTAGACACTCCACTACTGCTGTTGTACAACTTCTGGGAGTTGCTGCGCGCTCACTTTACTCCTTCCCCCCAAACCTCCATGTGCTCTCCGACCGCGCCATCTCTCCTGGCTTTACCTTATATAGAACAGTGATGATAAAATCCGTGCCCTTCATATGAAAATACCAGTTTAAGTGATCTAACTTTCAAAGCTGGTCAATAAACAAGTATTTTTTAAGAAACTACTATTGACATTTTCGTGCCTTCATGGTTTGGTCTTTTTATCAGTAGTTGTTGTCATGTTTATTCAATAACGCCGATTGCAAATGGGCGTTATTCATCAATTATTGCATTATATAACACAAAGAATTTCTGTATTCGTTCTTGTATTACAAATGAATATATAATAATGATATAAAATAATTAAGTATTACACCGTTATATAAAATTATATCAGATCAAAATTAGCCGTCATCTGATACACGAAAAGAGGAAACACATTAAGGAACCTGGCAAGTCACTGGAAAATTATCTAACTGATGTTTGGTTAGTGTGTTCTTCTTAAGTTAATACAATCTACACCTATTTTCACTTTTTTCTATCTATAATAGAAGAAAGTATTGTACTCCAAAAATTTTTAGATTTACAGTTTTCGACGGATTTACACGTTTTAAGGGTCAGAGATTCCGAAACACATGATTCTACAAAATGTCTGTCTGTCCGTGCGTGTATCCTCATTGTATAATCGAAAAGTGTATAAAGTTAAGCTATGGCCAGCCGGTTCCACTTGAATTTGGGGATATTCCGCCGGAAGGGGGCGCTGTGATAGCAATTTTTGTTTCATTTTCATTATTGTACCATCGAAAAGTGTATGAAATTTTGCCTAGAATTAAACCAAATTTTTTATATAGGTTTTTGACTAAGGCCTGCAGGTCTCAGTTGAATTTTGGGTTATTCTAACAAAAGGGGGTGCTATGATAGCCATTTAAAGATTTCAAATTCAAAAATATGTACAAAAAAATTCGAAATACTAAAGGTTTTTTCGGTTAAATGTTCGACTTTGATCCAAGGATTCCGGAGTAAGTTGTCTTTTGCCTCTATCTTAAAAAAGGGCTGAGATATAGCATAGTTTGAAATGTTAGGGTCGCTGACATTTTGTAACAAGACAGCAGGATTCCTGCATAAAAGTGTTTAATTTTAGAGTTTTAGTGAACATGCTTTCTGGAAAATTGTCTTTCATTGTTATAAATATTGTACTAACTCTTATATGCTTAACACTATATATTCCTATTCGCCAGCTTCAAATTCTTGCCAAGCTTAGCTATAGCTGACTAATTTGGCGAATTGTTGATCCAAATTCAATATTGACGAGAGCTGGGAATGAATCTTCTGTAATCGGATTCCATGCATTTTAGCTTAGTGTTTTCCAGTAAAATTAGCTGAAATCTTAAAACCAAGGAAAAGGAAGGATATAATTTCCCAGCAGACCAGCAGGACTTTTCATAGTCATCTTGTACATCAGCTGCTCATGCATCGAAGAGCGCTTCGCATCCAGGTAACCCGACGATTCGCAAGCAGCTAATGTACGACAAAATGACGAAAAATATTGATTTTATTGTCAATGTGTTAGCGAATTTTGAATTAATAACATGTATGAGATAGAAGAAAACTCTGGGATTGACGCATCTGACTAGTTTTAAATTCTGGATGAAATTTCAATAAATCATTTAACCGAGTATCACCAAATTCAATTTCATGAAATGATTGGGGATAACAACAAGCATATTATTTCTTCAAGTATTTCAAAAAGCATTCCTGTTTTGAATTGCAAATCATTTTCTGTTACTAGATTTGATTAGTTTTGTAGAATGTATTCTTACTGACAGTGTAAGGATTTTTCGGGGTCCGAGTTTTCGTTACTCAAAGAGAAAAAAGAAAAATCATGCGTCGAGAATAGATTATGAAACACTTTACAACACATTCATACAACAACTATTATGTTCCTCCCGGTATATGATCTATAGATTTGTATATGTTTTCTAAAGTTTACTTTAGTTAGGAAACGCACAACACAGTTGAAAATTCCCCTTCAACATTGTTTGTTAATAAACGGAAATGTACTTGAATTATTTTGTGCTTCCCTGTAAATGATCCATAGAAACTATACACGTCAAGTAATATGGAAATAATAGTTACATTTAAGAACTCATACCACAACAGAAAACGCCCTTCCAGCAAGTATTTCTCAAAGAGTGTACAGTAAGAGAATTATTTTTTGCGTTTGCTGTAAATAAACGATAAATGCTATGTGCACCCTATTCTAGAGTAAGTACCTTGTAGTGCAACTCAGTGATGTTTATCAATTTCAATATGTTTGAAATGGAGTAAAATTTTTGAAATACATTGCAAACGATTGTTCTCTATAAACCACAATGCAATGGAGTTCTTTTGAGTGTCCCTGTTAGCGAACTATATATGCTATACTTTTCATTTTCAATACTGAACATGGTATAATAAATCTCAATAGCAGATATCAATTACATGACAATCCGAGCATGTTTACATGAGTTAGAGCACGGACAGACAGATAGATATCCCGACAGACAAATGGACAGACTAACCAAAGTCATAAACATGTTTTCAACTATGTTGGAAAGTATTAAATAAGGAAAAATCAAAACGGAAAATTCCTTCTTTCCGTTTTATTTTCTTTATTAAATTAAAATCACGAATATTGCTTCCTCTGCCATTTTTCCGAATTTTTCTCTTTTTCTCTTTTAATTCATTGATTGCATATTTCAAATCATCTTCAGAATACTTTAACAATGCATTCGCTTATTCTTCCGTAACTGCATTAATATTTTATATGTTCTTAAACGAGAAAATATTCTTTTAACTTTATGTTGTTGTTAAATTTTATCCATGCCAGTTTATTTGTAAAAATTGAATTTAATGTGAATTATGCTTTATTTTTTTACCATAGAAAACAATATATGTTATGCTTATGTGTTCAAAATAATCTAATTTGTTTAAAAATTTAGAGTTACAGATACTTAAGGTTTATCTTTAAAAGTATTTGAAAAATCATTTAAGTAGTAACTGACCAAAAAAATTTAGTAAATAACCACAATTTTTAACTATTAGAGAATTCGGTTTCTCCTGGCTAAAAGTAACTAAATGCGTTCAAAAATTTAGAGTTACAGATACTTAAGGTTTATCTTAAAAAGTATTTGAAAAATCATTTAAGTAGTAACTGACCAAAAAAAATTAATAAATAACCACAAATTTAACTATTAGAGAATTCAGTTTTTCCTGGCTAAAAGTAACTGAATATAGCAATATAAATAAGAATTTTTATTCTCATCTTATTCTCATGGGTAATTTTGAAAAATAAACATAAGTTCTCATTCTGTTCAGTGTAATAATTCACCTATAGTAATTGAACCGTCCCTAATAACTGTGTAAAGAGTTGTTTTTTTTTTTAAGAAAAAATAAATTTATTTACATAAAATAAGCATAAATGAACTACGAGCTTCAATTAATGAGACAGGAGAATTAAAAAGAACATAAAAAATATAAACATATGATGATTTTAGATTTTAATAACAGAAGCTTCTTTTTTTAAGATTTGTGAAAAGCTTTCTAATTAATCCGTTTTAATTATCCAATCACAGCATTAGTTGCAACTGTAGCTTGTTACAAGGAGTAATCATTGGATTTTATACACAATTTCTACCAACCAAAATTAATATATCTGTGCGTTATTTTTTGTTTTCTACAGTTTTTGTGTCGCAATTAATTGGTGGTCAATTATTGGTGCACTCATCCTATTACTGTGTACCGTTAACAACATATTCAAAATTCTTTCAAAAATCATAATACGATTGTTTGAGCCTAGAAAATAGAAAAGAAAAGAAAAGAGACAGACAGTCCAACATGCCTTTTTTTTTAAATCCAGATGAATTGTATACATGATCATTACCAAAGTGATCCCTTTATAGAAAAAATTATTATAAAAATCGAAGAATCTGTTGACAAATTATGCGTGGGCAGCCACAATCCTTAGTTTATAAAGCATCAGAATTCCAGAATATTCTCCCAATATGTTTGTTTTAAACTTTCAGCAAGAATGAGATTTTCAGTCTCTTACAAAGAATTTAAAGTTTTGCTCGTTTGTAAAATCACGTTTGGATCGCAAATGAAACATCGTCGCTGCATTTTCAAGCTCGCTACACTGTTATCGTTAAAATAAAGATGCATTTAAATCACGTGTAACTTTCCGTTCCACACTATGAGAAGAGGTTATATGAGAGGTAAAAAGCGTCAGATATACTCGAAATCTGAATTTCATTGTTTTCTTTACCTGAAATTTTACTTATAAGGATGAGACTGAAATAGAAATTCTTACTTCTGAGCCGTTTATCGGATCTATGATCATAAAATATCCGCCCTTTTCATATGAAAATAAGAGTTTAAGTACAGTTATTTTAAATTACCGCTCAAAGTAAAAGAGGCTATTTTATCAAGTAACAAGATAAAAGCCTCTAAAAGGATACAGATCCAATATATAGCAATTTCACGTCATCAACTTCTGACGTTACAAAATTATTTACATTCGTCTGCATTGAGTTATTTTTTTTTAATATAGATTAAATAGTTCATCATCTCTATAATAAAACCGTAAGTCATGTGACTGTCATCAACAGTTCCGGGATGCCCGCTTCACTTTTTCATATGCCCGGCGGCCATTTTTATTCAAAATTATTTTTTCGAGTAAAACTGCATAAAAGTTACATTTTTAGAAAGATCGTTCAAAATAAATTAATATTTGAGAGATGACTTACGTTCAATTATGCATATATTTTGCAATAACTTCAGTTTAAATTAGGTTCGCAGTTCAAATTCTCTATCCATGAAAGTAAACAAAAAAAAAAAAAGATTCATTCGTTGTGAACGTTTAAAATATTAAACCATGAATTTTTGGACCGCTGCCTGATGTAAAAAAAAATAATCCGCACCAGTGAGACAGTCAAAGTTTACCATAATTCTGTCCTATACAACTCAACTTCCTTCCGTATCTTTTCTTGACGTAAGTTGAACTCATGTAATAATATTTAATGGATCAAATTTCGAAACGAATTGTCAGCTTTTATTTTTCGCGTGTGCAAATTAGAAACGATACTTTAATTTTGAAATCAAATGTTTTGATTTATGGTATTATTTCTTATTTATCTATTTTCTATTTTAAAGAAAAATGTGAACGTCATGTATTTTAAATTGGAACAGCTGTCACGGACGCACCGGGGTTGGCGCGATTTTTATTTTGCGCCATTTTGGCGAGAAAATCCCATTTTCAGGTACCTATTAGAGATTACTAAAACAGCATGTACTTTTATTTTATTATGAAATAGTTTATTTTATATTAAATAACACACAACTTTATTATAAAACACACACAATGATTAATTTATTATGAAGTGGGTTAAGCGGTTTTTGTCAAGAAAGATGAAATACATAACAACAAAAAATGTGCAAACCACGATCGCAAAAGTTCTTGATTTGTCTATTAGATTTTTCCGATTTGGCGAAGGATTAAGGAAAAAAATAAATTATGAATAATAATAATTTGTTACAATGCTTAACATACATTTAAGGGCGACCAAACTATCGCCAGTGGCGGCTAGTATTAAATAGTTCCCCATTTTCTTAGTATACATAGAATGATTACACGTTTAATGAGTTAGATTAGCTTGGATTAATAATTTTGGAGTACTTAATCCAAAATTTAGCTCATCATCAATTTCATGGGAACCCAGTAATACTCAAATTATTTGTGTGTGTGTATTAGAAATGAGCTCAGACCTTTTTTTACCGGAGTCCTAGCCCGACGATTTCAAATACGAACCCGCCCGATCCTGAAAAAAAAACCGTCTCATCAGAGCCCGAGCTCGCCTAAACCCGATATCGAAAGTATCTTGTGGAGAATTATTAATAGCTTTTTAAAATTGTTTCAAGATTAATTTTCTCATTGAAAAATCTCTTCTTACATAGAAATAAGTATTAATCCTAAATACTCTCTCATGACAACGTTTCATGTTTTTCATGTTCCTGAAAATCTGTTTAAAATAGCAAATTTGTTATTTATACCCAACCACTGGCAGAAATATGCAAAAGTCACAATTCTTATTCTTTTAAAATATCATTGTACAACTATGGCAGAAAGACATGTATTGTGTTTTCCAGTCAATCTGAAAAAGGACTTCAAACAGGAAGGTGGGATAGACAAAGGATATCCAACGGCGTCTTTATGTTGCTGACACTGGCCTTGCAAAGACTTCAGAATCAGATAGATTATTTCTCCTTACTTCCCATCAATAGCAATCAATTTCCTTTGAAACAGATTTTTAAAGGATTTTAAAACACTTTAAGAAACTTAGACTACATTCTTTTTTCTCAAATAGCACATGTTTTTTTTTTTCCTTTTTTTAAAAAAAATGTGAATAACTTTTTTTTTCACTTTCAACGTCATCCTGCTCGAGCAGGATGGCGGGAATAAAAATGGAGCCCGATCCCGCGTCGGGCCGGGGCCTCCGAGATGTCGCTGTGTGTCCTACACCGGGCCTGCTACAAGTATTAGTGACGACACAGTAGTGATCCACTTTGGTCAATGTATCGCAGCAGAAAGATGTAATAAAAAGAGCATTTCCGCTCTTATAATTTGTGATTACATAAATAATATTAAATTTCATAATCGTGAAATAAAAGGGAATCAATACACTTGTTTTATTAAAGGAAATTAAAAGTTTTAAATTAAAAAAAATGCTACGATTAATAAATCAGATTGAACCCATTGACTTACCTTTTCCTAAACACATTATTTTACAATAAATATACGTACAAAAAATATAATAAATCTACCAAAAACTTTACAAAATCAATCCCATTCCTCCCTTTTACAACTACATACCATAATTTAACCATCAAAACACAATAAATGTCAATTTAAATACAGAAATCGAAATTTTTTAACTATAGAGACCTTGGCACTTTTTTTTTAACGCTTTGTCGTAATCCGGGCTTCAGAAAGTTAGAAATGTTTTAAAATTATATACACAATTATGAAAACAAACCTAATGTACTTTTATGTTTATTTATATATGTGTAAAATTATTTATATATACAATTCTGTTCTACCTGCATATAAAAAGAGATAAATGGCTACTTTATATTAAATAAATTATATAAATATTGAAAAAAAAAAATACTTATTTATATGAAACTACGAATAGGTTGCCAGAAAATATTTTGCAACTTTCCTTCTCTCGCCATAAGCCTTTTTCGGCACTTTTCGGTTAGCCGGGCGCCAGTGATACATGTACATATATAAATATATATATTAATTCATACATATATGTGTGTGTAGATATGTGAATATACATATATATATATGTGTGTGTAGATATATGTGTATGTATATATATCACTGGCGCCCGGCTAACCGAAAAGTACCCAATTTTCTATCTTGACTTTGTAACTGATTTGTAATATTTTAAAAATTGTCTATTTATTGCACTTGGGTCTAGGAAATAATAACCACTCAAAATAACTTATCAAAAGATTTATTTTCATAATATATTTGTACACTTAAGTTAGCTAAAATGTTAAATTGAACTACGTAGAATTACTAAGTTGGGTAAATCAGTTACTTTTAATTTTATAAACAAAGCACATCACTCACTTCTAACTAAATGTATCCAGATATTAGTCAATTTATTACAGTATTTCTTTCAAAATCATTTTTTAAACTGTTTATCGTCTGCTTCTGTTATTTATTTTTTTTTCTAAAGATCATTTGACTCTTTTCGATTTGGAAGTACAAATTCAATCAAATATGCCAGAATATTTCCATTACAGTAGGCTAGACATTTGTTGTTAGGTTTTTTTTCTCTGCACAAGTTCAATACTATCATATTAATTCTAGCTTCACGAATTATGAAAAGTATATCGAAACATTTAATGCAAACCACTTCTGTTGAAATGTAAAAATAATTATCACAAGGTAATTTTCGTAGCTAAAATTTCTTCTTTTCATTATCAGTAGCGAATTTGAAGACTTGGATTAGAAACTAGGAGCACAACATTTTCTTCTCTTTATTTTATAGATATAATCTACACTTTCTTTAATAATTATAATCAATAATTATTGATAGCATTATAATCTAAATACACTGAAAAATATTATTAATTACTATATAAAACAATAAATAAAATCAAAATACTGTCGTAAACAATCCGTACAAACGAACAAAGTACATGAAATTTTTTAAGTTATTATGGATCACTGTTTTGACGTCAGCAGGTTGTGACGTCACCTGTAGCAGGCCCGGTGTAGGACACACAGCGACATCTCGGAGGCCCCGGTCGGGCTCGGACTCCAGCTTACAGGCTTGGGCTGAGTGGAGTCTCATCTCTAGTGCGTAAATATGTGTGTGCAATTTTCAATTTGTTTTTAGAATCCTTCCTATAAATGGTCTAAGGATTTTTAAATTAATTACCATAATTGTTTAGACATTCTATTTTTTAAACTAACCCGATCTTTCAAAAAAGTTAAAAACTTTACTTACGTATCAGACTGATTAAAATTAATAAGTACACTTTAATTTTCATAGAGCGAAATGCAAAAATTCACCTTGCGTTATTCATAAAATACAAACATGAAACTAAAAACAAGTGGGTAAGTGTCTGTCATAATAATATATGTCATGTGGACTAAATGCGATATTAAAAAATAATCAATTTCAAATTTAAACATAGAGACCCTCAAAATGTTAGACTCAGATTAATTTTCTTTTTAATTCTCTAATGACGTCATATTAAGCTGCTTTTTGTATTTACACGTACTCATACTCCTTGTATTATTGAGAATTGTTTGAAAATTTCTGTTTTATTACCAATATGATGTCATATTAATCTTTTATTCAATTGGTGAAAATTTTTATTTCATTTTCATTTTTCACGTAGAAATCTTTCAATAGAAAATTAATTATTGTAGAAAGAATTTTATTGTGGATTTTTAATTGTTGGCAACTGCTATAACGAAAAATGTTTAAATGTAATAGAAAAAGGCTGTTAGATTTTTGGTTTTTTATATCTATATGTTACGGTGAAACACCGAAATCTGGAGAATGTCGACTTTCACCGGTGAATGTCAACAAACACATAGTCGCTTGGTGTAGGTCCTAAATATTTGCTAAATACCCTTATTTCTGACTTACACTGGTAAATGTCGACATTCACCATGCACTAATGGTGAAAGTTGAACATGTCCGAGATTTATATTTTTTTCTCCGTAATACAGTCGCGATAAATTTTTCGCCTCTCTTTCTGAGAGGAATGACTAAGAACTTAAAACACACAGTACATTCAAAATCAGAAAGGAAAATAATAGAAGTTAAAAACTTACTTAACTATACAGTACGTTCTAAATCAGAAAATAAAATAATAGTAATAAAAAACTTACTAAATTATGTGATTCAAATCTTATTTATTGCAACAACTTAAACTATTATGACACTTTGAATTGCACAAGAGGCCCTTGCTTTTACAACTGCATTTATTTGTGGAACACTTCCTTTTTGCAATGACAGCGTGTATAGCCTTGCCCAGCGCTTCTCGAATTAGCTGCAGCTGCTTCTCTCGGCGAAATTTCTTTAAAATAAATCTCATCTATGGAAAGTAATTTTTTTTACAAATTGCTAACTGATTACATGTGTAAAGCTGCTAGAGGATACAATTTTCATTTGCAAGTTTATAGAAGTCGGTGTCTTCTATTCCAACAACAACCGCTAACACATTTCGGTTATTTGTACGACCACGGTCGACATCAGAGACTTGTATTCGTACAGTATCACCAATTTGAGCAGGAGGAAATTGTTTTTGTGAGGTTCGTAACATTTTTGTTGCTTGCAGTAGAAGATTCTCTTTCGCGGCCGCTCTTTTTATGGAAATTGACTCGTGTTTTTCAGTCAGAACTCTATGTGAAGACGTGGTAGATTGCAAGTCCTCTTCAATATATTTTGTGGAATATGGTTTTCGGTATGACCACCGCTCAAATTTTTTTCAGAAGTATTATCAGTTTCTTCAAGCTGTTCTTCGGTTTCAAAAGTATTGGCAATTTCTTCAAGTTGTTCTTCGGTTTCAAAAGTATTGGCAATTTCTTCAAGTTGTTCTTCGGTTTCAAAAGTATTGGCAATTTCTTCAAGTTGTTCTTCGGTTTCGATATTTGCGATTTGTTCGCTAGACAAAAAAGACGACGCTATGCCTCTTTTCGCTTTAATTCCAAACATGGCTTCATAAGGACTTAGGCGTATTCCTTCGTGGTATGTAGTGTTCTTTGTAAATTGAACAAAGGGTAAACCTTCTGACCATTTATTTGTATCGTTATCGTTCATCCATGCAGTTAGCATATTCTGTATATCCTGATTGGCCCTTTCAACTGAGCTTTGTGTTTGACTGTGACGAGGCTTTCCAGAACTATCTTAACATCATAATGAACAGAGGAGAGTATATTCAACTGGGTAAATTATATTCAATGGTTGGAGTATCACAGTTGAGATAACTGACTTAACATCTTTCTACATAGCGCATATTTCGGATATGATTTGATTACTGAATTCTCTACCATTATCTAATTGCAATATTGCTGGAGCACCAAATGTTAAAAATATTGGAAGAACGTGATACGCTACTTCTTCCGCCTTCTTAGTTTTCAAAGGTCGTAGCTGGACAAACTTAGTTAAATGATCTTGATACACCATTATTAACTTATATTCGCCATTTCTGTTTGACTGCAGATCTATCAGACCAATTTGACATCTTGAGTTTAACTCAGAACTGATAATTGGTTTCACAACAATTCCTTTCTTAGGTGCACTGTGTTTCATTTGACACTGTTTGCATAAATTTAAATACAACATTACAACTTCATATGTAATATTTTTGTATTTATTTTGCAACTCTTTAAGCATACGTGTTCTTCCTCCGTGGCCTATTCTGGTGTGAGTTTCATATAGTATAATGAACAATTCCTCATTGGTAACATAATACTGTATATTCTTTTCTCCTGGTTTTAATGGTACAATTAACTTCTCTTCATCATTAATTTTTAAAACGTCAAAACTTTTTAATCGTCTGTAATCCAAAGGTGTGTTGCACTTAGTTTTAGCAGAAACCACTTCAGAAAGTATTTTAGAGTACTTTTCTTGAGAAAAATATAAACAATTGTCTTCTCGTTTAGCCGCAATTAATGCATTTAACTTTTCAATAAAAAGATCACGATTCACTGCAGTATCCCTTCTGTATAAATTAGGGTATCGAAAAAAAAATAAGAAAACGTTGCTCTCACCATCAAACGTTGTATAAGACTGACAAAGCTGACTGACTCCACCAGAACAAAGGATTTGGCGGGAAACAGCCAGTCGCCTCTTTGTCGTCTCAGGCATTTTTCGAAGATCGCACTGCGCGCGCAGGTCAGTAACACTTCTCTCCGGGCCTGAATGTACGGATCGTGACGTCACACCTTCACGCTATCTACCGCAAGGGAGAAAGAGATTCAAGCTCCTCTCTTTTCGACCTCCACCAGAGCATATCTGTGATTGCGACATACACCGGTGAGGGTCCGAATGTACAAGAATGTAATGAAATATTCGATCTTTCACCGACGTATTTGGTGTTTGTTGACATTCACCTGTGAAAGTCACATTCTCCAATTTCGGTCTTTCACGGTAACATGTATATTAAAATAATACGATTTTTTTAAATTTTATGATTTTGAGCTTCATAATAGGTATTTAGCTATAAGTACACAAGATTTCACGACTTTAAGTTACATATTTTCTGAGAACCGGCTCTGTGACGGACAGACAACGAAGCGGGAGTAATAATATTTCGTGAGATGAACGAAATCCTAAAAAGTTCAACTTTTGCTTAAAATGTGACATTTAAAGAAAGAAATAGATGTTAAAATCCTCCCAGTACTTTCGTTTGGCACAGCAACCTTCATCAGGGAGAAAAAAAAAATCCTACTAACATCTTGCATATTCTAACCTTCGTTTTGCCTTGAGGTGGGGAAGTATATTATTTCTTAGGTGTTGTTGGATTAGTTTCCATGGATACCTCGACTGAAAATGTAAATAAGTTGAAAACTTATGTAAGAAAAAGGGGGGAGGCGTTATTGCGCGTTTATATTTTTATATTTAGGACAGTAAACCATATATTGGGTATATTGTATGACATTGTATCGCTGCATACTTCATTTCCTTTAAACAGAATATCTGATATCAGAGAATCCATAGATATTCTGTGTAAAGAAAATCTCTTAACATCAATCTTTTAAAATATCTTTTAAAAGAAATAGGTTATATTTCTTTATTTAAATATAACCTATTAAGGAAAAATTGAACTTTTTTGAATTTTATGTTGGTATTTTATTTTAAATTTCATTTTAAAACATTTCATTTGTCACCTTCCTCTTCCTCCACGCTAGTGCTTTAATGAAATCTGCATGACATATTTTAATGCTTAGCATATTTTAAGGTCTCCACAAGACAATTTCGTTTTATATTTTTCCGGAGCATGTCTTCATTTCGTCTTCCTAATCGGGGTACCTATCCTTTTTTCATGATCAGTTATCATTTACTATAATATGCAAAATATAAATTGATAAGTGATTACGATCTAATTTCAATAAAAGTTTTATCATATATCTTCAATAAAATCACACCTTTTTTTTATGCTTATAACAATTGATTTAATAAGTTAATTTTAATTAACGAATCTTTCTCGAAATTTCATATTATTATTAATTTTCTTATCTATCTGCAAATATTAAGATGTGAAGTTACTGAAATGGAATTTTTCTTTATAATTTGGAACACAAAAGATTAAAAAATAATCAATATTTTATTTTTCATGCAAAGATTGAACATCAAAATCATCAAATTTTATTTGTTTCTTAAATCCCATTCGTTTACCTTAACGAATGAAATTTCAATTTAAACGACGATAAAATATATTTTTTCACACATTTTTACTTCGAGATCAAATAGCAGCAATTTAATCAATTTTTCTTGTGAAAATTTCAGGCAGACATAAAGACATTTAATTAACGGATCCTTACATCGCATCAAACAGGAAATTTTGTTTCTTTCTCTTTAATGCAGTGATAGATTAAAGAGAGAAATTTCATTTATTTTGGATGAAAGTTTCACTAAAAATTGAAACAGCAACCAAGAATGTTTTCTTTAGCATTCCTTTTAAGTAATCGTTTTTCTTTTTTCGGGAATTTCTCAGGAAATTTCATTTTGTCCTTGTATGCAACTTTAAGGTTGTTAACAAATTATTTTTATATATTTTTATATTTAAAAGAAGAAAGTAGCACTGAATTGAGAAAATTCTCGACTTTTGGTATTTGAAGGATTTACACGTTTTTGTGTGTCCTGAATACGAGATGACAACTTTTGAAAAATGCCTGTATGGCATCAGTTTGTGAGTTAGACAAATTTTTTATTCGTTCCAAGTGAACAACAAATGCATTAAATTTCATATTTAAACATAGAGCTTCGCCCGCTTTGCTGCTCGATTTTTCCAAACGAACCTCGAATGATTAAAATATCTGTTAGTTCTACCTTCCACCGTCAGGGGACTCAGTCTGTTTTAAACACACCTCTCTCCGAAAAAACCTCCCGAACAAGTTCCCGCTGCCATATAGCACCGTGTAGCAGGCGTGATGCTCAAGCGCTGCAACAATGAATTAGTTCCACCTTTCACCATCAGGGGCGCCAGATCTATATACCTTTATCATTAACGCAATATTAAAATTACGACCACCTCCCCACACAAAAATTAACCAATGATTTTCAACATTAACAAGTATCGGTAAGTTTTTGAAACAGAAACAAAAGGGAGCGTTTTTGACTTCGCGTAGTGTTCAGTAGTAGTCTTATCCGGTGGCATGCGGCGGATACGGAAGTACCCAAATTCGTATTCTTTGTATTCGTATTAGATTTCTTTCCTTTTTTTTTAATTTTTAATAGACAATCCAAACCAAATTACATCGATTTGGAAGTTACAAAGAACGTAAAGTCTAATTTCGCTACCTATCAATTCGCACTTAAAAATAAATAAATAAATAAAAAACACGGGATTGTTACGAACGTAAGAATTAAAACTCCTAAAAGTTAATCTATAATCGCAAATATGTGCGTCAATAACGTTGACTTCGTAACGATGCGTACTATAATGAGGTTTAAATGCATAAGTTACAACAATGGAGCGAATGTTTCAATTAATAATCCAAACAATCGCAATGTTATCTCTATGGGAGAATTGAAAATTTTGGGCCGACACACACACAACGTTTTGACATTTCGATGCGTTTATTTCAATTCCGAATTACTTTAATTGCCTCGGCCGTGTTTTAATATGCCTATATAAAAAATGTGACGATTCTCGCTTCTAAACTGTCGATTTATACAGAAAGACAGACAGACAAATTTTCATTTTTATATATTAGATTTAACTTTGACATAACATTGGCGCTGATAAAAGTTAGGTATATATCATCCAGAAGGTGTTGCTGCTAATTTACTACAATCACGAATTCCGTGATAGCTGTATTTCAACAAGTGATTTTTTATTCACTGATTATGTAATTCCAAGTTAAATTCAAAGAAATCCATTGTACTTTACATTCAGAATTGTTGGTGTTTAATTGCGTTTTTAAATAAATTTATTAAATTGATAGAAAGGAAATTTTGTGATGGCCACAACAAACACGTTTTAAGTATGTCTCGGAGTTCAGAATTTATTTATACAATTAAATATAATGATTGTAATAAAAAAAATAATTCATTTTTGTTTTCATGCGAAGTGTGAACATAAACACCATTAAAATTTTTTCTTCTTTTAACCAGTCGCATATGTCCACCTTACTAAGTGAAATCAAATTCAATTTGAGGAAAACGAAAGAAACTTTTTCATCTATTTTATTCTAAGAGATCAAAAGAAACACTTTAGACAACTTTTCTTGTGAACATTTCGAGACGACATAAAGACATTTAATTAACACCGACTCACTTCACAGCAAACAGGAAGTTGTGTTCCTTTCCCTTTAATGCAGTGATAGATTAAAGAGAGGCATTTTATTTAATTTGAATGAAAGGTACGCTAGATAAATTTTTTAACCAAAAATAGAACCGACTTCAAAAACTACTACAAAGTAAAAAATAATTTTTTTTAGGTAATAGTTAATAAAAAATTAAATTAAGAGCATTGTATTTACCATGCATATTATTATATTTATGTACATTAATTTGATTTTTTGGAGTCGGTGCCAGCCAAGCCAAGTTAAAGCCATGTTACCATTTTTAAACATTTCATCTGATGTTATAAATGTGTATTTTCAAATGAGATTAGCAACTATATGTCGACAAACATTGCTTTGGAAATTAGTTAATCATTTAAATCATTGTATTTTCTACCATTTGATGAGTTATATGTATTTTTTTTATTGTCGCGTATTTATGTAGACATAACTTATACGCCTGTTACGATTTATATTGGATATTTCGTTTTGAATTTTGTACTTGGCTTGGCTGGCACCGACTCCAAAAAATCAAATTAATGTACATAAATATAATAATATGCATGGTAAATACAATGCTCTTAATTTAATTTTTTATTAACTATTACCTAAAAAAAATTATTTTTTACTTTGTAGTAGTTTTTGAAGTTGGTTCTATTTTTGGTTAAAAAATTTATTTTTCGCTTTTTAGTAGTTTTTGAAGTCTGTTCTATTTTTGGTAAAAAAGTTTATTTTTCGCTTTTTAGTAGTTTTTGAAGTCGGTTCAATTTTTGGTTAAAAAGTTTATTTTTCGCTTTTTAGTAGTTTTTGAAGTCGGTTCTTTTTTTTTTTTGGTTAAAAAGTTTATTTATTTATTTATTACTTTAGTGATATCCATATTTACATTAAACCATATTGTTGCTGATATCTTTTTCATTTCACGTTAACTGGGCAGTAGACTCGAGTATCGAAGATTAGAAAATTTATCATTATTCTCATCTGATGTCTTTAAAGCCTTTAATGATATCTATATTTACAACTGTAGACTCGAGTACGGAAGATTAGAAAATTTATCTTTATTCTCATCTAATGTCTTTAAAGCCTTTAATGATATATATATTAACATTAAACCCTATTGTTGCTAATATATTTTTATTTCACGCTAACCTTGGCAGTAGACTCGATTATGAAAGATTAGAAATTTTATCATTATTCTCACCTAATCGTCTTGGATATTGCGTCATAATCGGGCTGTATACTACAGTTTTGATAACTGTGTAACTCACTGATTTCGGTGCTTATGCTTAATGTGTACTGATTTTTACGATCCGTACAAGGTAAATACACTGCGCCAACAATGTCGCCAATAATACTATTCGGAGTAACCCCTTTCTTTCTATATTGTCACTCTATAGTTAATATTATGTAGTAGAAATATTAAAAGACAATTGCAGAAGCATTTATATACAACTGTATTGTATAATATAATATAGATATTGGATATTTTAAAGGCAGTTTCCAACTAGTGCGCCACAGGTGATAAATCGTCAAATATTTTCTGTAACTCGTACATTTATATGGGATTTGAAACAACAATGTATTTAATTATGCGCCAATAAACGCTCATCAAAATATGCCAAACCGCTGTGAAACTGCAACAATGGAACTTTTAAAAGATTCAAAAGTAGATTTGTTGTGGCATAATTTATAGTTTTTATCCGTACGTTGTATTATATTTATCCAATTCACAATTTTATGTAATTTTGCTTTTCACATTTAGCAACACTCAAAACTTTTTGTTTAGATCTTAAAAAGTTTGTTCTATGAAAATAAATCCGACAAGTTAAAGCTGATTTAAATATGTCAGTCTTTTTATTATTTGCAAATTCACGTAATAGAATATTTTATGATATGAAATGAAAGTCGTCTGCCCAACAAATTAACTATTTTTAAAATGCTTATTTTTTTTTCGTTTTTATTGAATTACTGAAAAAGTACTGAACCAATTTTCATAAAATTTAAATGGGACCAATTCGAGAGTATTCTCTTTCGAATAATAAAAAAAATCACATAAATAGGACGCAAAGTTCCGGAGTAATCGGTGAACATACATAAAAGATTTTAAAAGATTCAAAAGTAGATTTGTTGTAGCATAATTTATAGTTTTTATCTGTACGTTGTATTATATTTATCCAATTCACAATTTTATGTAATTTTGCTTTTCAAATTTGGCAACACTCAAAAGCCAACAAATTAACTATTTTTAAAATGTTTATTTTTTTCCGTTTTTGTTGAATTTCTGAAAAAGTATTGAACCAATTTTGATAAAATTTAAATGGGACCAATTCGAGAGTATTCTCTTTCGAATAAAACAAAAATCACATAAATAGGACGCATAGTTCCGGAGTAATCGGTGTACATACATAAAAAAAAAAAAAAAAAATACATACACGTCGAATTGATAACCTCCTCCTTTTTTGAGTCGGTAAATAAAAAAATAAAAGAGCAACGCAGAAAGCTTTCATTTAGTATTCCGTTTAAATGCATTTTTTCTTTTTTCGTAAATTTCTCATGAAATTTTATTTTGTTCTTCCTTGCCACTTTAAGGATGGTAACTATTTCTTTTTATTTCTTTTACATTTAAAACAAGAAAGTAGCTTTGAATTGAGGAAATTCTCGACTTTCGTTATTATGAAGGATTTACACGTTTTTGTGTATCCTGAACACCACATGACTACTTTTGAAAAATGTTTGCCTGCTTGTTATTCTGACGTCAGTTTATACGTTCTAAGGCAGCCAACAATTGCCAGGAAATTTCATGAAAATTTATACTTAGTTAAACTTTGACATAAATTGATGCTGGCAAAATTTTGGTTTATATCACCTCGCAGGTGTAGGTCCTATTTTCTTGTATTCACGATTTCCGTGATAGTTGTATTTCCGCATCTGTGGGAAATAATTGCACCAAATTTAATAACTTAGGAAGCTTATTATGAAAAACTATGCTGATTCAGATGTAGCTTTGATCATTTAAAAGGGGACGCTGATATGCTATGTCTGTACAAAATATTGGTGAAAACTCTTTTACATTTTTATATTTAGTATTTTTTTTTCCACTCACAATATCCAAAAAACATTTTATATGAAAAAAAATATTAAAAAATTAATAATGTATTCAAATAGAATTTTGAAATTTATCAAAGCGAGAATTTCGTATTATTCTCAAGCCAGGAGCTAATAGCTGAAGAAATTGCCAATGATATTGTTACTTATTGATTCTGATAATTTCAGTGGTTTAAGCGCGTAGTTCGATTACATGACTGTTAAATTTGTGTTTTATTTATACATTTAGGTAGATTTCGTAAGAAATACTACCTATTACATTCTCCCCTAAGTTGGAATTTTTAAAAAAGTTTTGCAGATCTACGCCGATCCTGACTCTTCAAAACTTTATCTATCTATCTATGTCACTTTTTTATGGACACGATAACTTCAATAATTCTGCACAAATCTCTTCCAAAATGATACATAAAATCAAGGGGCATAAAATCTCGGTCAAGTTCGTTAATGGGCAAAATAGAACCAGGGGGGGGGTCTTTGTAAAAACAGAAAAAAACCTCATAACTTCTTAATTATGATACGTATCGAATCCGTTTAAAGTTATTATTACTTCTAGGAAAAGAGCCTAAAATTTATGTATGACAGATTTTTGATATAATTAAAAATGGCCATAAGGGGGGGGGGAAAGGGGGGTTTTGGAAGAAAAAAATTCCCAACTCCGTCAATTCACCAGATATCAAATCCGCTTAAATTTATTATAAATCCTCTTAATATTATCTAAACCTTTTATACTGACAAGTTTTTTATAAAACCAACCCTTATAGCAAAAAAAAAAAAAAAAAAAAAAAAAAAAAAAAAAAAAAAATCTGTTCTAGCTCAGCTTGCAAACAAGTTATAGTTCGAAGTGGGCGGTCCCAACTGCGGCATCATGGCAAAAAGGTAATTTCTTCCGCAATTCCCAACAAACCGGCGCCCCACGGTCTGCGTCTTCGAAATCTACCTCTGCCTGTAGGCCGAGCCGTCAGGGAATTTTTTTGTTATGTATGTTTCATTTCGTATACAAAATATTTCTACTGGGTAGAAATGCACTAAATATTGCATTTAATGTTATTAATTAGATATATATATGCTGATTTAGTTTTGAATTTGAATAGCCAACAGTTAGTGCCGTTATGCAGTGATTTTTTATTCATTGATTTTGTAATTCTACGCTAAATTGAAAGAAATGCAATATACTTTACATTCAGAATGATTGGTGTTTAATTGAGCTTTGAAATTAGTATATTAAATTGATACAGAAGACAGTTTTGTGATGGCTACAGCATACTTTATAAGAATGTCTCGAAGTTAAGAATTTATTTTAACATTTAAATATATATTGTAACATATTATTTTGAATCCGGAGTGGAAACTATTTTAGTTACAAATAAAACTTGATAACTTCTTCATAGACTAATAAATTTAATATTTACAACATATTTATATGTTACTATTTACAAAATAACTCATTTAATTTAATATTACGGCTTAGCTCAGATGCCTTGTCGGCAACAACTCTGTAAACATTCTTCTCTTCTCGTAAAGTCTAAATTACTCAGCTTGTCAATTCTTTTGAAAGAAAAAAAAGAAAAGGAGAGAAAATATGATGGAGTGAGTATAGTTCGAGCGTTACACTCTTCCCCTCACACTGCATTACTGGTCCCTCAGATGCAGTGTGCATTTCCTGGGTGACGTTTCCCAGGTCTGCCTCTTGGACGAATGAAGCCTTTAGAACATCCACCATATCCATAAATGACACTACGAGAAACAAGTTGTTCTCCAAATAAAAAAAAATTCTGAACAGAAGCACTTTGTACAAAAAGTACGTTAATCAAATTACAATTTCTTAAAAAGTTTTAAATATATATGCACAAGAAAAAGGTTGTATGATACTATAGATCTATTCATGGTGAGCCTTAATGAAAAATAATCCATGAGAAAAGAAACTTTTTTTCAAGGGAAGAAAAGAGTCAGTATTTGAAGTACTTGAATATATAAAAGACTTATGACGATGATTTCAACAAGCAGTTAAAAATAACATAAAATAAAATAATTAAAATGTTCAACATCAGATACTGATCTCTAAACTTTTAAACAGTCGTCCATCTAAAAACCAGTGAAATGCCACTTTTTCCCTAAAGTTGCTCCAACACCAGTAGAATCTTCTCTAAAAATCACTGGATATCTTTTTAATAAATTTTCAACATCTCTGGATCTGATAGTAGTATCAATCTGGTGCAAGTATGAACAAATATAATCAATGTTTGCACCAAATGGATGAACATGGAAGAATGTTGAAATGAGACCAATGAGGCGAGCCTCCTTTTCTATATTAGCATTAGATAAATTTCCTAACTGGGAATTATTCTCATAAGCTGAATCATTAAGACAATCAGGATTTTCTTCTGTCATTCTGCGCTTAAAGGCACGAAGCTCTTTTAATTCAGCTTCGTTAGATCTTCTTTGATTCAAATTTAGCACTTCCTTTTTTGAGTTTTGTAAAGCCTGTCGCATTCTTGACAACTGCTTATCTTTACGTTTAAATTCTTCTTTGTGATCAGACTTCATGACCATAATTTCACTTTGTGCAGCTTCTAACTGACATCTCAAAGAATCAGCCTCTTCTTGGTACTTATGAACATCTTCTTGATATAGTTTTTTTACCTGATCAGTATCAGCATTTGTTTTATCTGAATTTTCATCATCACTGAGTTCCATTTCTTCATCTTGTCGTTCATTTTTCAACTTCTCACAAATAAGTGAGGCTTCATGATCTGTATAATGCACTACTGGCGGAGTAGGCGGTCTATAATAGTCTAGTTCTTGATGGCGTGCTTGACGTTGTAGAGCTCTCTGCTTGCATTCATAATCATACTGGTCATCTCGAGCTTGAGCATAATCAACATGTAGCCTTCCAGTAAAAGGTGCCTCGTCTTTATTTTCTAGTTTTAACCTATATCCAGAAAAATACAAAGCATTATCTACGTAGAACTCATCAGAAAATCTTATATGGCAAAAATTCTTTTTTGACATTCTAACTGTCTCTACAGACCCACAACGTTCGAAAATTTCTTGAATAATTTCCTCCGTAATCTTTTCTGGCAAACCGCCCACAAACACTGTTTTGCACCCCAATGGCCGTTCTCTAGTAGTAGGTCGAGGTGAATTTGAATTCGGGGGATATAAAGCACTTTTTGCAAGCTGCACAACTTCTTTAACAGGAGGATGTGATCCAGTATCAATATAATGTTTAACTTTAGGTGTAGCCTCTTCGCCTAGTTGGAAGCTACTTGTAAATTTTCCAAGCCGTTCATTCAACCTAACTCGTTGCTCTGAAGTGAGATGTCTACCTTCATCTTCTCTAAGAAAAACAGTGTTTAATTCAACGGTTTTTATTGCTAATTCACTGGGAGGTCTATATGTATCTTCGGCAAATCTATACTTCCACCTGCATCTATCAGCAAAGAACCATTCTTGATTTACTACATCCAAAACAATTTTTGATTTTGCTTAAAAAATCGATTCCCAAAATTGTACGATTATTTTTGGCATTCGGCAGAGCATAAAGTGTTGTGTGTTGTTTTAACATCGCGACCTTCAATTTTAACATGAACTTCTGTTTTATAAACTTCGGTACTGTTTTGTAGCCCATCCGCTAAGACTACGATCATTTGAGATTTTTCAAACTTCACACCTTGGTCTTTTAATAAAGAATACAAAAATTCACCCGCAACGCAATGTGTTGCGCCAGTGTCAGCACAGGCTGTGCCAGAGAGACCATTTATACTTATTTTTACCAATGATGTTGGTGATGTTTGCATTTTACATGTACGAAATTCTAGAGATTGAAAGTGCGCCGATACATTTTTAGGAGAACAAGTTGGACACTTGGATTTAATAACTCCCTGGTTTCCACATCCATAGCAACTTAACATTGGCTGATTTAAATTTGAAGGATAATTAATTTTATTTCTCTTGGATTCATTTTGATTGCCAAATTTACCAAACTCATTTCTTTTAAAATCTAAAGGCGTTTTTTCAAAGCGATTAGAATTCCCGACCTCAGTGATTTTATTTGATCTCTTTATTTCTACTTTGTGTGACCTCAAATTATCATATAAATCTAACTTTTCAGCTAATTCAACAGGATCTGTTAAATTCTCCCATTGGTCTAAATAATGTTCTTTGCAATCAGGGGAAAACTTTTTCTTTAATTGATCAGCAATAATTAATTCCGATAGTTTTTCAAAGGAATTTATATTTAATTCGGATAGTCATCCCTCAAAATAGCTTCTAATTTCAAAGTAATACTCTTTCCAGCTAATATCGGTTCGCTTTGGATGTCGATTAAATAAAACTCTAAACCTTCCAGCAGTTAACAAGAACCTCTGCAACAATATATCTTTAATATAAGAATAATCCTCAAATTTTTCTTCCGGTTCACGCGCTATTAATTTACCGATTTCATTTGGAAGGACTCCAATTAAATACGTAATCCACAGTTCTTTAGAAACCTTTAAAAGTTTCATTTGCCTCTCAAAAGTTATTAAAAATAAATTCATATCATCCTTTTCAGGATTGAAATCGGGTAAAACCTTTTTCAAATCAACGCGGATTGAAGAAGTTTCTAGAGGGTTGCTTGTATTTGCAACAACATCTCTTGTTCCTGTTTCTAACCTGAGCTTCTGTAGCTCAAATTCTCTTTCTTCGGCTAAACGCTTCTCTTCCTCAAGAGTCTTTCTTTCTTCTATGATATTTTCTAAAATTCCCTGTACAAAATCTATGTTATCTTTAAATGCCTCATATTTACAATTTTATCACGTAATTCGAGGACTTTATCATCACTACTTATTTGCACTTTTAACTCTGAAGCCAAAGTGATTAAATCAATTTTCTTACCCTTAGAAAGAAATGCCATCATTCGAATTAATTATGTTTTAGCTAACTTCAAACTTAATTTGTGTTACGAATAACTCTTAGCAAAATAATTTAAATCAATTCTTCATATAATAAATAAAATAATGCCAAGCACTCATTTATAATAATAACTTCAATAATAATATAGCTCAGTGCAACTATATAAATGTATAAAATAAAGCAAACGAGTTTATTTTTCAATAATAATTATTAGATATATTTCTCTTATGAATATCTTCATTTAATTCAGATACTAAAATACTTGAAGCTGCAGACGATTTTTCGTATTTCAATTCCAAGGAAAATACCATTCAGGTTGAATAGAATAATTCCAAAATATTTAGATTCTGGACGAATCAAACACAATTTTTCAAAAAATCCTTAGATTCCGGATGAATCAAAAGAAATACTTTTTGTACTTTAGTATCAAAATTTTCTTATTAAGCAGTTTAACACAATTTAAAAATAATACTTATCTTCATATCTTGCCTATATTCGGGCCCGACGTTGGGGAGCCAATCTTTTTAACATATTATTTTGAATCCGGGGTGGAAACTATTTTAGTTACAAATAAAACTTGATAACTTCTTCATAGACTAATAAATATAATATTTACAGCATATTTACATGTTACTATTTACAAAATAACTCATTTAATTTAATATTACGGCTTAGCTCAGATGCCTTGTCGGCAACAACTCTGTAAACATTCTTCTCTTCTCGTAAAGTCTAAATTACTCCGCTTGTCAATTCTTTTGAAAGAAAAAAAAAGAAAAGGAGAGAAAATATGATGGAGTGAGTATAGTTCGAGTGTTACACTATGGATTATAGTTAGAATAAGTACATTTTTGTTTTCATGCTAAGTGTGAGCATAAAAATCATTAAACATTTTCTTTTCTTTAACTAATCGCATATGTTCACTTTACTACCTGAAATCACATTCAATTTAAGAAAAACGAAAGGTTTTTCATCTCATATTCTAAGAGATCAAAAGGAACACTTTAAGCAACTTTTCTTGCGAACATTTCGAGAAGACATTTCATTAACAGCTCCAAACATCACAGCAAACAGGAAGTTGTGTTTCTTACTCTTTAATGGAGTGGTAAATTAACGAAAGAAATTTTGCTTATTTTTATGCTATTTATAGCAAAGAATAAAATCGTAGCCAGGAGAGTTTTTCTTTAATGTGCCGTTTTATTGCATTTTCCTTTTTCCATGAATTTCACTGGAAATTTCAATTTTTTTCTTATATTCCACTTTAAGTTAGTTAATAATTTATTTATTTATTCTATATTTAAAAGAAGAATATAGTATTAAATTGTGAAAATTCTCGGCTATTGGTTTTCGAAGGATTTACATGTTTTGTGTAGTCCTGAATACAAGATGGCTACTTTTGAAAAATGTCTGTTTGGCGTCAGTTTGTGTGTTAGTCGGCCATCAGTTTGTTCGATCTGAGTAAGTCAACAACAAATGGACGAAATTCCATGAAACTATATATTTGGTTTAGCTTTGACATAAATTGTTGCGATAAAATTTTGGTGTATATTACTCAGTAGGTGGCGCGGCTATTTTCCTGCATTCACGATTTCTGTGATATCTGTATTTAGGCATTTATGGGGAGGAATGGCATGAATTTTATTAAAAATCTTTTTATGAAAAATTATGCTGATTAAATTTTAGCTATGGTCATTAAAAGGGTGCAGTAATATGCTATATTCTTCTCAATTTCTGATGCGTAGAAATGCACTAAATATTGTATTTAACGTTATTAATTAAAAATATATGTGTTGTTTATTGTGGATTTTGAATAGCCAACAAATTGGTGTTGTTGGGTAGTGTTTTTTTTTATTCACTGTTTATGCAATACTCTGTTAAATTCGAAAAAAAAGCACTATACATTACATTCAGATATGATGGTTTGTACACTGCAAAAAAAAAAAAAAAAGTGTTGATTTTACAGTATAATACTGAACGCGGTAACGTATTACTGCTTATTTTACTGTTTATTACTTTAAATTTTACGGTATAATACTAGCAGCTGGGATGCTAGTTTTATACAGTAAAGTTAACACTATTTTTTTGCATTGTAATTGAGTTTTTGTTTTTTCAATTGACATAATAAATTGAGATATCAAAAATTTTTGTGGTGGCTACAACATACGTTTTAAGTATGTCTCGGAGTTAAGAATTTATTTTAACATTTAAATATATTGATTACAGTAAAAAAAAAAAAAAATTGTTTCCATTCTAAGTGTGAACACAAAAAACATGAAGCATTTTCTTTTCTTTAACTAATCGCATATGTTCAACTTAATACCTGAAATCACATTCAATTTGAGGAATACGAAAGAAACTTTTTCATCTCATATTTTAAGACATCAAAAGGAACACTTTAATCAACTTTTCTTGTGAACACTTCGAGAAGACATAAAGACATTTAATTAGCAACTCCAAAAGTCAAAGAAAACAGGATGTGTTCCTTTCTTTTTAATGGAGTGATAGATTAAACTAAGGAAAGAAATTTTGTTTATTTTAATCATAGTTATAGAAAGGAGTGAAATAGTAGCCAAGAAAGCTTTTCTTTAATATGCCGTTTTATTTCATTTCCCTTTTTGTACATTTCTCAGGAAATTTAATTTTTTTCGTCTATTCCACTTTAAGATTGTCAATAATTTCTTTTTATTTCTTCTATATGTAAAAGAAGAAAATAGCACTGAATTGTGGAAATTCTCGACTTTCGGTATTTGAAGTATTTACACGTTTTTTGTGTGTTCTGAATACCACATGACTACTTTTGAAACATGTTTGTCTGGCGTCAATTTGTGTGTTAGGCAAGTTTTTGTTCTTTCTAAAGTCTAAAAGCAAATGCGCGAAATTCCATGAAACTTTATATTTACTTTATCTTGGACATAAATTTATCCTGACAAAATTTTGGTGCATACTTCCCAGCAGATGGTGCTGCTATTTTGCTGCATTCGCGATTTCCGTGTTATCTGCATTTCGGCATTTATTGGGGCTTTGCACCAAATTTAATAAGATACTTATAAAAAACTATGCTTTTTCAGTTTTGGCTTTGATCATTTAAAAGCGTGCACTGATATGCTATGTTTTTATAGAGGTGAAAACAAAATTTTTTAATTAAAAACTCTAGTAGTTTTTTTTTTTTTTTTTTTACATTTAATATAATATTTTTATATTGCCCACTAACAACATCAAAAAGCATTTTTATATGAAAAATATTAATAAAATACTGACAATGGATTCAATTGAATTTTTGAGATTTATTAAAGCGATACTTTCGTATTATTCGCAAGCCAGGAGTTAATAGCTGAAGAAATCGTCATTAATTTCGTTACTTACGGCAGCCTTTATTATTCTGATATTTTCAGTGGTTTAAGAGCGTAGTTTGATTACTTCCCTATTTAAATTGTGTTTTATTTTTATTAATTTTTTTATTAGTATGTTTCATTTTTGTCCCGCAGTGGCGCAGACGGTTAATCTCGGTTCTCGTAAGATCGCCGAAAGCCAAGCAACATCCATCAACGTCAGTGCTTGTGAGGGTGACAACCTCTCTCGACTGCCGCTGCTGTGGGACCGTCTGGTACGTTCATGGGAGCTGGTGCACGTAAAATCTGTTCGTGGCTCCAATGTCCTCCAAGTTTAGTATAAGCGTTACATCTGGGGGTGTCGATCCAGGCGCAGGTCTCTCATCTGGAATTGGTTAAAAATTAGGAGACCAGCTTTAGAAGTCCAACCTCTCTTGAGGCTCTGGCACCCTTTCTTTCAGAGAAGTGTTTTGGCACTTTCTCTGACACGCCAACAACAACATGTTTCATTTTGTATTTCTATTAGGTAGAAATGCTCTAAATATTGCATTTAAGGTTATTAATTAAATATATATATATGTTGATCTAATTTTGAATTTGAATAGCTAACAGTTGGTGCTGCTGTGCAGCGCTTTTTTATTCATCCATTATGCAATTCCGTGTTAAATTAAAAGGATTACATTATACTATACATCCAGAATTGTTGGTGTGTAATTACGCTTTTAAATTAATATATTAAATTAATATAAAAGAAAATTTTCCGATGACCACAGCAAAACGCATTTTAAATATGTCTGGGAGTTTAAAATTTATAATTACTATACATTGATTACAGTAAAAAATAAATACCTTTTTTATTTCATCCTAAGTGTGAACATAAAAATCATTGGACATTTTACTTTTTTAGCATATGTTCACCTTACTTCCTGAAATCACATTCAATTTAAGGAAAACGAAAGAAATGTTTTCATCTCATATTTTTAGACATCAAAAGGAATACTATAATCAACTCTTCTTGTGAACATTTCGGTAAGACATAAAGGACATTTAATTAACAGCTGCTCACATCACAGCAAACAGGAAGTTGTGTTCCTTTCTCTTTAATGGAGTGACAGATTAAATTAAGGCTAGAAATTTTGTTTATTTTGATGATATATACTTATAGAAGAAAGTCGCTAGGAAATTGTTTCTTTAATATTTCGTTTCCATTTTTTCGTAAATTTGCAAAGAATTTTAATTTTGTATTTCTATGCCACAATTTCTTTCTTTTTATTCAGAAAAAAGTAGTATTGAATTGTGTAAATTCTCGACTTTCGGTATATGAAGGGCTTGCCCATTTTTAAAGTGTTCTGAATACAAGATAACTATTTTTGAAAAAATATGTGTCTGGCGTCAGTTTGTCTGTTAGACAAATTTGCTGTTCTTTCTAAGTCAACAACAAATGCACAAAATTCCTTGAAACTTTATATTGAGTTCAAATTTGAGATAAATTGGTGCTGATAACATTTTGGTGTATAACTTCCAAGAAAGTGTCGCTTCGCTGCTGTTATCCCGCATTCACGATTTCCATGATAGTTGTATTTCGGCATCCAATTTGCATCAAATTTAATACGTAAGAGGCTTATTTTGAAAAAACTATGCTGATTCAGTTTTACATTTGGTCATTAAAAAGATGCTGATATGCTATGTTTTAAAGTATATGTAGCTACAGTATAAATGAAATAATTTCCATTTCATAGTGAATATATCAGTTCTGGCAATCAATGATCCTGTAAAAGAGCATATGCTTTGTAGTCGAAGATTCCAGATGGACAACGATATTTTAGAAAAAAAAAACATTAGGAGTTTCCCCGTATAAATAACAGGAATTAACAGGCATTAGTATCAATAATTTTTATTGACACTTCACCAATCAAAGACAATTTCACTAATTAGCAAGTTCAGAATTCATAGCTGAGTTGTGCTACGCCATAGAAACAGCATGAACATGTTACATTTATTAGTGAATTACACCAAACGGACATTTCTCCTTAACTGTGTTTTAAAGGCAGCGAGGCGTATGAATCTTTTCGCCAATGCAGGGGTAAATTAACTAATGAGCGGCTTGCAAGGCTGTGGAACTTAATTTTATACACGGCATAATTTTGAAGTGAAAGAGTTAGACGCGCGAGTCGAAATGATTTATGGGATATCGAATGATTAATTTTAATAAAAATAAAAATGATACTAACAAGGAAGGTATCCATAAGCGCATACTCAGAAATTTTTGAAAAAATTACAGAATATTCTTCTCACGAGGATATATACGTTTATAAAAAAATTTTCTGCGGAACCTCGATATAACGTCCGTAAAAAAATATGAAAATTTCGTGTTTTGGCGATTTATCGCTGGGTTGGCGACGCAATGAGATAAAAAAAAACATGCATTTACGATAAATTCTGTTTTAGGAAAAACGTTTTCTACTCTTTATACTGAACCAGTTAAAGTAAGTTTAACTTAAATAATTTCACTTTTATAACTACGGTTTTGCCATATATATTTATATGTACATCTAAACAAAATTAACGATCGCATTCTACGGTTTAGAACAAAATTTGAATTGATTAAAATTGCTTTAAACTAAAAATTAATTCTGTGATTCTGAGCTTTATCAATTTGTCATCGATATTGTTAGTGCCGGAGACAACTAGAGAAAAGTCTTGTTGCCGTGGAAACCATGACTCATTAAAAGTCGAAATGTATAATGAAAGAGTGTTTAATCGGACATTTGCTGTTAAAATACACTTAAAACTTAACCAGCCTTCAAAACTGTATAAGATTAAATAACTTCAGCAATAGTTAATTTGTATATGTATTACATAACTTTATAGAAAAAATAACAAACTATTTAATCGTTGAAGTTTAAATTCATAACACTCATTTAACCAGGCATTTTCAAATACATTAAAATCGCTTGCATTTGGCGACGAAAAAGTTTTGCTCGCCAAATCGCGTCTTTTTGCGTCAAATACTCGAAAGTATTTTATTTTTTACAGAATTTCTGCTGGGATTCCGCAGCTAAATTTGACTTATCTCTTATTACGTACATGAGTAGCTTCATTAGCATTTTTTTCAAAATATTCTGAGTATGCGCTTTAAGGAGACCTTCCTTGTAAGAGATGTTCTAAAGAAATAAAAATTAAATGTCTCAAAAGAAGAAATAAATTAAGGTTTTTGCAAATAAGTTTAGCTTTTAAAAAATTAAGATTTTTAGAATAAGAATTAAAATAACATGTTGATTAATGATATGGAATTAAAATATAATTTATATTTAAGATATATTTTAAAAGACATGGTGAAAAGTAGAATTGAAAGAATGTGAAATAAATTAATTAAGGAAAAATGGCGATTTTTTTTATTATATGACACACACACACACACACACACACACACACACACACACACATATATATATATATATATATATATATATATATATAATCATAAATGAAACATTATCATAACACCAACTTAAACATTTATTTAATTAAGTATGAAATAATTAGTTGACAATAAAAGATTCCCCAACACACTTAATATGGAATCAAAAACATTGAAAGAATAAGAAATTAAATAAAAATTTGAATATATGGAATTAAATGAATTAAATGAAATGAAATTTGTGGAATTTAGACAGAATTATCAAGTCCCAATTGCCTAAATACCACAAATAAAATGAAATGAGATGTTTCATCATCATATTAGCCATATATTGCTAAAAAATATGATATTGGGACTACATCTCAAATACAATGATTCAAATCAGTGATAAAATAAAAAATAAAATACAATATAAAAAAGGAAAGAAGCCATACTTATAAATTACAGAGAGAACATTTAATAGAGACATTAAGTATAAAATCCATAAAGATGAAAAGAGATAAAAATAAGATACCTTGCAGTTCATGAACCATCATGAAAACTCCAACATGACTGGGGAATGAATTGCATAAAAAATCATAACATGTTGCCAATTTTAGAAATATAAATTGCTTTGCAGTGATGCCAGAAATAATGTTAAAATATAATGGATTATAAAATAAACAGGAACATTAGTGCTGCCATCTATTAGTAAAAGTGAATATAATCTGAATCGAAGTATGGAAATAAATGTTTCATAAATCAACCAAATTACTATCTTAATTGATACCAATTAGTTAAATAATAAATTAATGAAATTAATTAATAAATAGAAAATTGAATTACATTAAAGGATGTATTAATGAATAATTATATGTTATAAATAAGTATTAAGATGGAAAAATTAATAATAAAAAACAACTTAAAATAGTGCTGCCCTCTAGTGGTAAAAGTAAATATAAAGTAATGGATGAAAATTAGTGTTTAATAATTAAACCAAATTACTATCTTAATGATAGCCATAAGTTAAATAATAAATAAATGAAATTAATTAATAAATAGAATGTTGAATAATATCTAAGTAATGGATGTATCAATTAATAATACTATGTTATAAATAAGTAGTAATATGGAAAAATTAATAATTAATTCAACATTAAAAATGTACCATATATATGTATATATATTAATTGAAAACTCTATTAGATTATTTACATGTAATATGTAATATAATATTTAGATTCTCCACTAAGAACGCCACTTGAGCATTCATTTTTATATGAAAAGTATTATTAAAATATTAATAATGTATTCAAATAGAGTTCCGAAACTTATTAAAGCGATACTTTCGTATTATTCGCAAGTCCGAAGTTCATAGTTGAAAAAATTTCCAATGATTTCGTTACTTACAGCAGCCTTTTTGATTCTGATAATTTCAGCGATTTCAGCGCGTAGTTTGATTAAATGCCTGTTAAATTTGTGTTTTATTTATACTTTTTGTTTCATTATGTATACTTCATTTTGTATTTCTACTGGGTAGAAATGCACTAAATATTGTATATAATGTTATTAATTAAAATATATAGATGTTGATTTAATTTTGAATTTGAATAGCTAACAGTTGGTGCTGTTTGCAGCGCTTTTTTATTCACTGATTATATAATTCCATGTTCCATGTTAAGTTAAAAGAAATGCACTACATTTTACATTCCGAATTATTGTTGTATAATTCAGATTTTAATTTACTTCTTTAGCATGGTATAGAGGAAAATTTTGTGATAGCCACAACATGCAGGTTTTATACGTGTCTCGGATTTCAGAATTTATTTTTATAATTAAATATATTGATTTTAGTTGAAAAGAAAAATTGTTGTCGTGCGAAGTTTGAACTGAAAAATCATTAAGAATCTATTTTCTTAATTTAATCTCATATGATCCCCTTAATACTTGAAATCAAATTCAATTTAAGGAATAATAAGTATTGCAATTCATGGTATTACAAAAATTTTTTTTTTTTGCAATACCTAAATGTAGTGTGGGTACCGAATCCGATTCTGGGATATTCGTCGCTTTTTTACGCACGGTAGAAAGAGCAAGCTAGCGATTTTTTTTTAAAAAAATGTGTTTAATCTTTGCTCTCTTTATTTTTTAAGATATGGCAACTGAAAAAAAAATATATTATTTAAACTATCTTTTTACGGTTTCTAAATTGATTTCTCAACATATAATCATAATTTAATTAATAGTGAGCTATTAATTAATTAAAGTGTGTTTTTTAATGTACTGCATTCTTTATTTTTTATTTCTATTTTCTACTTTTTAATGTTTAAATATTTAATTATTGCAGTTTTACAGCCAGTTGGCTATTTTGGGGCATCATTAATTCCATTGGTGTTATAACTCGAATACACGTGTAAACATAAAAATATTTGGCCATTTATTACCAATGACGAGCTAATGGGGAAAATGTCTTAAAATTATTGAATTAATTTATAATTAAGCACTAACAGTTTTTACTTTATTCTATCTTTACAAGAAGAAAGTATTGGATTCATGAACATTTTCAACTTCCGGTTTTTCGACGAATTTATACGTTTTAGAAGGTCCTGAACACGATTGAACTGTCTGTCTTTGAGTCTGTGACTCTGTCTGTATGTGACAAATATTTTGTGGGCGCTCTATCTCATGAACTAACGCAAGAAATTTAATAAAATTTTATAATCAGTTAGTCCCTGATATAAATTAGTGCTGGTCAGCTTTTGGTGCAAATCGCGCAACAGGTGACGCTGCTATGCTGTATTTTTCGCGATTTCCGCAATAGCTCTATCTCAAGAACTAATTTTCATCAAACTTTAAATTCAGTTAGACCTTGACATAAATAGACGCTGATTACGTTTTGGTGTAGATATACCATCAGGTGGGGCTGCTATGCTACTTTTTTCACGATTTTCACGATAGCTATATCTCAAGAAATAATGCACAGAATTTCGTCAAACATCAGATTCTGTAAGACTTAGACATAAATAGATGCTGATTTCGTTTTGGTGTAAATAGCCCAACAGGCGGCGCTGCTATGCTATTTTTTTCATTATTTTCATGATAACTATATCTCAAGAACTAATGCACGGATTTTCATCAAACTTCAGATTCAGTTAGACATTGACATACGTTGTTGTTGATTAGGTTTTGGTGTAAACCTCCCAACAGCTGGCGCTGCTATGCTATGCATTTTTCAGGATTTACATGATTTTAGCGATAGTCATATCTGAAGATTTAATGCGCGGAATTCAATAAAACTTCAGATTCAGTTTGACCTTGATATAAATTGGTGCTGATTCATTTTTAATGATTGTGAAACCTGTAATGAGACAGAAGAAAGTTTTGGGATTTGCACATCCGACTAGTTAAATATTGTATTGTCATTGAAAACATGGAGTTTTTATATTTCTAGTCCATCAGGAAGTGAGTGAAAATTCGATTACAAAATTTCATTTTTACATACGTGAACCAAGTTGAGTTAAATAAAATAATGTAATAAAAGATAGTTTTTCCTATATTTTATTGTAAGACATCAAAGAAACACTTTAATCAACTTTTCTTGTGAACATTTCGGGAAGATATAAAGACATTTAATTAAGAGTTCCTCACATCAGAGAAAACAGGAAGTTGTTTTTCTTTCTCTTTAATGGAGTGATAAATTAAAGAGAGATTTTTTTGTTTATTTTGATGATAGTTACAGAAGAGAATGAAATAGTAGACAGGAAAGTTTTTCTTTAATATTTCGTTTTATTGCATTTTTCTTTCTTCATGAACTTGATAGGAAATTTAATTCAGTTATTCTATGCCACTTTTAGTTTGTTAACATTTTTTTAAAAAATTTATTCAGTATTTTTAGAATAAAAAGTAGTAATGGACCGTGAAAATATTTGACTTTTGGTATTTATTGGATTTACGTGTTTTCATATCGGAAATAGACGATATGACTATTTTTCAAAAATGTCTTCATTGAGACTGTCTATGTGTTACGCAAATTTTGTGGCCGCTCTAACTCAAGAACAAATTTACGGAATTCTATGCAATATGATATTTTATTGGACTTTGGCATAAATGATGATGATTAGGGTTTGCTTTTTATAGTTCAAGGAATGGTGCTGCCGTGCGTGTTTTTTTATAATTTTTTAAGATCTAATATCTCGGCACCTATGAGATGGAACTGCACCTAACTGCACCTTTCATATGTATGATTATTATTATGAAAACTGCACTTATTCATTTTTGTATAACTTGGATTTGGATAATCACTCAAAAGATGGGTGCTGTTATGCTACGATTTTTCTCAGTTTCTATTGGATAGATATGCAGCAAATTTTATATTTCATGTTATTAATTAAAAATATCTATGGTGACCTAATATTTAATTCAAATAACCAAAAGGGGGCACTGTTATTCTGTAATATATTCTTAATTCACTGATCACTGTAGTTCATCGCTGCTAACTGCTAAGAATTTTGGCACAACAATTTTTAATAGTAAACTTCGCCTAGTTTAATCCCAGATTTCTGCGATTAAAAAAGTCGATTTTTTTTCAGGAATAATGGTGCCACAAAATCGCAGCAGGTGACAGCTATGCTGTAACTACTTCTTGAAAAACGTTAAAAAATATATTTTCTATTTAAAATTGTTCGTGTGTAACTGTGTAATTTAAAAAATATCTTAGAATAACTAGGGAATTTAAATAGAAAATTTTATAATCTCGCAAAATCTCAAATTACACTACTGGAAATAAGGGTAAGTTAGTGCATAAATTTATGCAAAAATGTTAGTAAAAAAATAGCAGTACGAACTTAAAATGTTTATAAAAAATGAATAGGAAAACTGCTTTATTGATAGATTTGATTTGGACGCTTGAGTGTAAATTTGGTGAATATACTTTATTTTTTTTTTAAAGGTATACTTTGTGTAAACAACCCGCACAGAAGTTTCTATAATATCTGCAGATTATACAGATTTTTAATGTTTTCCTAGCTTTACGTAGACAAGATTGGTTGCTAAAAGAAAATAATAAGGAAAAATATATATGAAAACAATCTTATTTGCTTACGTATACGCTTTTGAGTGTCTGCGATTAGTGACTAATTTACTTTATTTTCTGTCTATAGCACATATTTAAAATAAAAACTAGTCGTTGGGGGCCATCGTAATACTTACCCATCATGGATATGCATAATGTAAAATATGAAAATAAAACATGTGTAAACTATTTATAAAATGCATTGCAATTCGAATAAAATCGTGGCTTGATGAAGTCTTACATTTTAAATGCTCTGTTACTGAATTGCGCAAAAGAAACATCCTGATAACTCCAAAAATGTTAATCATATTATCTAGCGGTTTACTGCGTCGGATTAAGCGTCTCATATCCAATTAAAATATATCTTTGAATTGAAATTTGGATGAAATACAGGGTCATGAAAAATCGAAGAGTGTGAAAAATAGGATTACAAATATCTCGGCAACTCATTATCCGATCGACTTCATTCTTTATGCAAAATTTATGTTTTTTTATTCTCTTTTATATTCACTCCTTAAAATAAACAATTTCAAAAAAATTTATATAGCTTTTATAAGAACGAATATTTCGAGAGTCCGAAACAAAAACATTTACTCCTTAAAATAAATACTTTCGAAAATTTTTACATACTTTTTATCAGAACGAATATTTCGAGAGTTAAAAAAAATAGTTACGGATAATCGAGGTTACTGAAATTCAATAAGCCTCTTCCCATTGTTACATACTAAGTACATACCAAATTTCAAGTCTCTATCTCAATTTGTTCGGGAGTTACAGCGTTTACACACACACACACACACACACACACACACACACACACACACACACACACACACACACACACACACACACACACACAGGTTGGCAAGACGTGCAAACTCAGGACTTTGTGTGTACACCGCCAATTAAGGACTTCAAAAATAACAGACTTAAAAGTTTATTTTCGGTGAATAATTATTACTTATACTCCATAATATCTGAATCAACTTTGATTTTTGTTAAAATTTCAAAATTTCCCAATATGTATTTTCGCAATGTAAATGGGGACATTGATACACACCTATATACACAGTGAATTCGATACACACAATGAATTCAGGACTTCATTATTTTACAATCAATTGGGGACATTTACTGTTATGATACGCACAATCAACCCCGGACATTCTGAAAAAGTTTTATGCTACTGCATAATTTACACGTTGCTTATTTATGAGTGTAAAAAATATATTTCAACATTTAACTTTTAAATTCATTTTAATGTTTTTTATCTTATTTTATGTACATAAGAAAAAAATATTGGAATCGCGAAAATTTTCGACTTCCAGTGTTTATTTTCGGTGAATAACTATTATTTATACCTCCATTAAATCTGAATCAACTTTGATTTTTGAGAAAATTTCAAAACTTCACAAAATGTATTTTCGCAATTTAAATGGGGACATTGATACATACCTACATACACAGTGAACTCGATACACACAATCAATTCAGGACTTCATTATTTTACAGTCAATTGAGGACATTTACTGTTATGATACACACAATCAACACCGGACATTCTGAAAATTTATAAGTGTAAAAAAATATATTTCAGTATTTAATCATTAAATTCATTTTAAATTTTTTTTTTTTTTTTTTTTTTTTTTTTTTTTTTTTTTTTAATGTACATAAGAAGAAAGTATTGGAATCGCGAAAATTTTTGACTTCCGGTTTTTGACGGATTTATACGTTTTGGGTTATCCTTAACATAATTTAACTATTTTTGGAAAAACTTCTGTCTGTCTGCTGTAGATCTGTGGGTCTTTGTGTGTGTCTGTGTGTGACAGAAATATTTGCAGCATCTCTAGTGTAAAAATTAATGGACAGAATTTCAGGAAATTTTACATTTAGTTGCACCTTAATATAAATTGTAGCTGATTTGATTTTGGTGAATATCGCTGAACAGGTGGCGCTATTGTTCCACCTTTTTCCAGAATTTTTGGGATAGGCAGATCTCGGCTTCTATTATATGGAATTGCACAACATTTTGCATACAAGGTACTTTCAATTAAAAAAACCATTGCTGCAATTTTTGTGCGCATAAGTTACTAGGGGTGCTGCTATACTGTTCTTTATTCTATCATTTTTGCGATACTCAAATCAAGGCTTGGAATTACATTGCATGGAATTACACAAAAAATAACACACGAAATGCTCATTATAAGAAATGACATTTGTGTTTATATATATCCTTATAATTCTGCACTGTTTTTTCATAATTACTGAGATTCACACATCTCGACATCTATTTGGAGAAATTACATGAAATTTAATAAACGAATTATTTATCATAAGAAAGTAAGCTCATTCATTTTTTATGTATGTATCAGATTATGTATACTCAAGAGGTGGTGCTCTCAAATATGTTTTTAAATTAAAAACTCAAATATGTTTCTAAATTAATATATTACATTTATATAGAGAAAAGTATTGTTATAGCCATAACATACTAGATTGAATAAATAATACATCTAATTCTTTAAATTAAGACATAACTGTCATGAATAACATTAAAAAAATGTTTCAAAAAATTATTTTAAAATGAGAAAATATCTACACTTTTGTCATTTAAAAAAAAGCATTTTTTTTTTGTTAAATGACAAAAATATATATTAAAATTAATTTTTTGTACTATAAATTTTTTTTTCTAATTATACGTGAAGGAAATCTTTTTTTTTTTTCTTTACTTTCGAAAGGTCGAAAATTAAAAAAATGTTACGGACGCATAAGTTTTTGTTTGTTTAGTATTATTTATTAGACTACATAACAAAAATTAACATAACAAAATTAGTTTTTCGGTATCTGTATTTGTAATGTGTCAAACATCAGTAAATGACGACGCTTTGCAATTCGCAAAGTGAGAAAATAACAAATGCGGGTGAGCAAGGACGTAATTCACGCAGCAAGCGAAACCGGTATTCGCACCGGCAACGAAAGACATAATAAACTTTGTCAATCGATGGCCTAATGCAGAATACACACCGACAAGCGAGGACATATTACACACCGAACAGTAAGAACAAACGAACATCGGCAATCTAGGACGTAATACACGCCGGCAAGCCAGGACATAATACACACCGGAGAGCAAGCACGTAATACATATCGGCAAGCCAGGACGTAAAACACACCGGCAAACGAGGACGAAATACACAAATTTAACTTTTATAAACAATTAATTCTTTAAAAAAAAAAAAAAAAAAAAAAAAAAAAAAAAAAAAAAAACACGAATCTTATGAATAATAATTTTTTTTTTTTTCAAATAAAAAACGATATATGAAAATCTTATTTTTGTCCCCTTCCTCACTTCCAGAGGGGGGGGGGGGGGGGGATGCAGAATTCGAAAATTTCTGAAATTGGTTTTTAGCTATCCATGTTTGTAATAATTTAAGGGGAGAGTCTTATGAATGTCTACTTTCTTTAAAATACGAAAATATATGTGCAAATCTTGTTTCTGCCATCCCCCCCCCTCTCCCTTTCGAGGAGGGATATTGAAAATTCTAGGAATTGATTTTTAAATATACCTCCTTGCGATATTTTAAACCAAAAAATATATGAATATCATTTCTTAATTGAAATATAATGAAAAATGTAAAAAGCTGTATTCCCCCCACCCCCCACCACACCCTGCGAATTTTGAAATTTTCAGATATTAGTTTTTTTGTATTTGTCACCGTAATAATAATATAAGCAAGAAGCTTATGAATTCTATTTTTTTTTTTTAAATACGAAACGATACATAAAAATCGCGTTTTCGTCTCCAGCCCCTCTTTTGGGGATATTTTTGAAAATTCCAGAAATTGGTTTTTAGATATTCGTGTTTGAAATACTTTAAAGCTAAAATAATTTAAATTTAAATTTAAATTGTAATACATAGAAATATTAAGAGTAATTTGAAAATTGCGATTTTGCCCCCCCCTCTCCTTTGGGGAGGAATTTTGAAATTTCCAAGAACTGATATTTATGTATTCCTCCTTGTGATATTGTAAACCAAGAATCTTTACAGCGACAACCCACCATGAACGTGACAAGCCAACAGACATGGTAAATATGTAAATCTATGTCCGCTAATGGCACCTGGTGCATGTAAAATCCGTCGTGGGTGCAAAGACCTCCAAGTTACCTGTGAATTATACCTCTGGGGTTGCCTAGTCAGGTGAGGGTCTCGTCACCTGATCAAGGTTCTAAATTACGAGACCTATTAAATCTGTCAATTCAACAAAGTTAAACAGAAACCTTGAACCGGCAAACAAAGATAACGGTAGCAAATCACAAGAGAGCAAGCACAGCAGCGATGTGAACAAATCTATAGTCAGGTGGATCACAGCCATGCTGTGATCAGGCGATTTCCGCCCCGCACCCAGGTACTAACCCGTTAAGCTAGGCATACATGCCGGGCAGGTAGGGGCCTGGTTAGCAGTATATATTAAAAAAAAACCAAGAATCTTATGAATATCTTTTTATAAAATAGAAACAATAGTATTGACCGATTCCCCCCTTGTGGAGGGGCAAATTTTAAAAATTTCAGAAATTAGTTTTTTGGTATTTGTATCTGTACTACGTTAAACATCAATAAATGATGACACTTTGCATTTCGAAAAGTGAGAAAATAACAAATACAGGTAAGCAAGGACCTAATTCATGCAGCAAGCGAAAACGGTATACGCGCCGGCAACGAAAGACGTGATAAACTTTGTCAATAGATGGCCTAATGCAGATTAGCAAGCCAGGGCTTAATACACACCGACAAGCGAGGACATACTACACACCGAAACAATAAGAACAAACGACCACCGGCAAACAGAGACGTAATACACACCGACAATCGAAGACGTAATACACATCGGCAACCCAGGACGTAATACATACCGGCAAGTCAGGACTAAAACACACCGGCAAGCGAGGACGAAATACACAACTCTATCACAATTTTAACTTTTATGAACAATTAATTCTTCAAAATAAAGCAAGAATCTTATGAATAATTATATTTCCTTTCAAATAAGAAACGATATATGAAAATTTTATTATTGTCATTTTCCTCACTTCGGGAGGGGGGGGGGGATGCAAAATTCTAAAAATCCTGAAATATGTTTTTAACTATCCATGTTTGTGATAATTTAAGGCGAGAGTCTTATGAATGTCTACAATCTTTAAAATACGAAAATTTATGTGAAAATCTTGTTTCTTTCCCCCCTTCCTTTGAAAGGGGGATATTGAAAATTCTACCCATTGATCTTTAAGTATTCCTCCTTGCTGTATTTTAAACCAAGAAATTTATGAATATAATTTCATAATTGAAATATAATGAAAAATGTAAAAAGCTGTATCCCTCCCTCGTTGGAGTGCGAATTTTGAAATTTTCAAAAATTTGTTTTTTAATATCTGTCTGCGTAATAATTTACTTATGAATTCGATCTTTTGTTTGAAATACGAAACGATACATGAACGTCGCGTTTTTGTCCCCAGCCCCTCCTTTGGGGAAAGAAATGTGAAAATTCCAGAAATTGGTTTTTAGATATTCGTGTTTGGAATACTTTAAAGCAAAAATGATTGAAATTTCAATTTAAATTGTAATATACAGAAGTATTAAGAGTGATTTGAAAATTACGGATATCCCCCCCCCAACCCCTCCCTCTCCCTTCGGGGAGGAATTTTGAAACTTCCAAGAATTGATTTTTATGTATTCCTCCCTGTGATATTGCAAACCATGAATCTTATGAATATCTTTTTATAAAATAGAAACAATAGTATTGGCCCATTCCCCCCCTTGTGGAGAGGCAAATTTTAAAAATTTTAGAAATTAGTTTTTTGGTATTTGTATCTGTAATACGTTATCAGTAAATGATGACGCTTTGCTTTTCGCAAAGTGAGAAAATAACAAATACTGGTAAGCAAGGGCGTAATTCACGCAGCAAGCGATAACGGTATACGCGCCGGCAACGAAAGACGTAATAAACTTTGTCAATCGATGGCCTAATGCAGATTAGCAAGCCAGTGCTTAATACACACCGACAAGCGAGGACATATTACATACCGAACAGTAAGAACAAAACAACACCGGCAAACAGAGACGTAATACACACCGACAATCGAAGACGTAATACACATCGGCAATCCAGGACGTAACACATACCGGCAAGTCAGGACTAAAACACACCGGCAAACGAGGACGAAATACACAACTCTATCACAATTTTAACATTTATGAACAATTCTTCAAAATAAAACAAGTATCTTATGAATAATTATATTTTCATCGTTTTTTTTGTCCCCTCCCCCACAAAATTTGAAAATTCCTGAAACTGGTTTTTAGCTATCCATGTTTTTAATAATTTAATGCAAGAGTCTCATGAATCTCTATTTTCTTTAAAATACGTAAAGTTAAAATACGTAAAGATATGTGACAATCTTGTTTTCTTTCCCCCCCACCCTTCCTTCGGAGGGGGAATATTGAAAATTGTAGGAATTGATTTTTAGGTATTCCTCCTTGCGGTATTTTAAACCAAGAATTTTATGAATATCATTTCTTTATTAAATATAAGGAAAAACGTAAAAAGCTAAATCCCTTTTTGGGGGAAATAAATTTGAAATTTCACAGAAATTGCTTTTTAGATGTTCGTATTTGTAATACTTTAAAGCAAAAATAATTAAAATTTCGATTTAAATTGAAATATTAAGAGCAATTTGAAAATCGCGTTCCCCCATCCCCCCCCCCCCCCCCACACCACCACCCCTTTTGGGAGGAATTTCGAAAATTCCAAGGATTGATTTTTAGGTAGTCGTCCTTGTGATATTGTAAACCAAGAATTTTATGAATATCTTTTTATAAATTGAAATATGAAGAAAAATGGGAACAATAGTATTGCACCTTCTCACATGTGAGGGAGGCGGGCGAATTTTAAACTTTTCAGAAATTAGTTTTTTGGTATTTGTATATGTAAAACTTTAAACATTAGTAAATAAAGACGCTTTGTAATTCTCAAAGTGAGAAACTAACAAATACATGTAAGAAAGCAGGTACTTAAGCAACAAGCGAAAACGGTAAACGAACTGGCAATCAAAGACGCAATAAACACCATCAATTGACGGTCTAATGCAGATTAGCTAGCCAGGGCTGATACACACCGTCAAGGGAGGACATATTACACATGAGAATTCAGAACAAATATGCACACCGGCAAACAGAGACGTACACATAAGTAAGCCATGATCCGCTGGCAAGCCAGGACGTAATACACACCGGAGAGCGAGGACGAAATACACACCGGAGAGCCAGGACGTAATACATATCGGCTAGCAAGGACGTAATGCAGACTCTGTACCATAATTTTAACTTTTATGAACAATGAATTCTTCAAAATAAAGCAAAAATCTTAGGAATAATTAAATTTTCTTTCAAAAAAAAAAAAAAAAAAAGTGGTATATTAATATAGTATTTTTTTTTGTCCCGGCAAAAATTGAAATTTTCTGAAATTGGTTTTTAGCTATCCATGTTTGGAATAATTTAAGGCAAGAGTGTCTCACGAATCTCTATTTTCTTTTAAATTCAGAAAGGTATGTGAAAATCTTGTCCCCCCCCCCCCCCCCCTTCCCTTGGAAGAGGAATATTGAAAATTCTAGGAATTGATTTTGAAATTTATTTTCTAGGTATTCCTCCTTACGATATTTTAATCCAAGAATTTTATATCATTCCTTAATTGAAATATAAAGAAAAATGTAAAAAACTGTATCGCCCCACCCCCTCCCTCCTTGGAGTGCGAATTTTGAAATTTCCAGAAATTAGTGTTTTGATATTTGTCTCCTTAATAATTTTAAGCAAGAAGCTTATGAATCCTATTTTTGTTTGAAATGCGAAACGATACATGAAAATCGCGTTTTCGTCCTCAGTCCCTTTTGGGGGGAAAGAAATTTGAAATTTCCAGAAATTGGTTTTTAGATATTCGTATTTGTAATACTTTAAAGCAAAAATAATTGAAATGTCGATTTAAATTAAAATATTAAAAGTAATTTGAAAATCACGTTTTTGCCCCTTTTTATAATAATAATAATAATAATAATAATAAATTAGAAGAATGATAAAATTCTGATGATATTAATCATTTTTTTTAATTAAATATACTCAACATATTATTTCTGAAGATGGTGTGCAGAGATGACAAGAGGTTGGATGCCCTGGAAGGTCGAAAAATTATTTCACAGCAAAAATGGTACTAATCTTGTAAATATAAAACGTTTTGTCAAATTTTTTTCGATCAAAGTCACATTTAAAATTTTATTTTATGTTTACACACTAATGTATGCATTTAAAGTTTCGAAATATGTTCCGATGTACTGTTCCTCAGCCACTCAGAAGTTTAAATTATTCCCTAAGTAAATTAAACTTTAATAAAAATAAAATATATGGATTATAAATCGTTGTCTATTTTTCTTATGGAAATTTCATATAACATTTAATGGGATTACAGAAATTTCATTATATAATAATAATAATAATAATAATAATAATAATATATTTGTGTGGACATGGAATTTCACTTTTATGAATTATTATTATTATTATTATTCATGTTAAAAAGATTTTTTCGTTATTATGAATCTAATCACACATAAAAATTATTTTAAAAAACAAAAACAGAAATTTAAATTTTTAAATTGAAAAAAATTAGAATATTTACTATGCATATTTGAATCCTACACTAAGTTTTTTCTTAATTATGTATATATTTTTATAGTAACTTATTCAACAAACTTAAGGATCGTATTTTCTTTAACGTAAATAAATTTAAAGAAAAATAATTGAACCAAAATCTTACATGAAAAAAAAAAAAAAGAAAAAAAAGAAAGAAACAAAAAAAACCATTAAATAATGTACACACCATTAAATAATGTATGTCATGTTTTTTTAGACAAAAAAGTATTAAAAATATTGCAAATATCTTATCTTTAAATCTCTTATATATGATATAATTTTTTATTTGAAGGAAATTAAACCAATTCCATACTCATTTGATAAAGATTTATCATCTTGAAGAAATCAAAAATCTTAATATTCACGAACGGAGATAAATGAGTTTAAAAATTTTATTCGGTTGAAACTTTATTAATTAAATTCATTTTTATTCTTCATGTACATTTACTTAGCAACACACTACTAAATTAATCCATTAAATAACATAAATGTCATTATTTATCTATGGATAACCCTCTAGTTATTGATTACAATCCAAAACTAAAATACTGAAGGATAACTGTCGAAGTAGTTCTAAAGGGAATATGACACTTTCATTTTGCCAGAACATACTTTGAGGATAACAGTTCTTTTAATATAAGATACTCAAACATGTTTTTTTTTTTTGTTTTTTTTTTTTTTGTAATAGTAAACATCTAAATATCTGGTCCCTGTGTTATGATAAGAACAAACTATTTAGGATCGTTTCTTCTTTGAAACAACCTTTTATTCAAAGAAAGAGGGAGAGGAGAAAAGCTTTGTTGACTGTTTGCAAACGATTGACAACATATGTTACTTGAATGATGTATGTAAAGAGCGTTCGAACCTTCGAACTGTTTCTCTGGAAGTATTGTGGATACCAGTGTTCTAGAAGGGATGTATTCAAAAGTAGAGCCGCTTCGATAATAAAGAAAGCAAACCTCCCAAGAAAAATTACATCTCAACGTTCTTAAATGTTAGTAAACTTGTAATAAATCACAGATTTTTTATAAATTGCTAATTGTTTTTCGCAAAAGAAGAAAAGTGTAACATTCATTTATATTAATGTAGAAACATCTTTTATTCTGAGACGGGCCGCTCAAAATTTTTATCTCATTATTCTGTTTTTCCTCTCTGGACGAGGAGAACCCCCTTTTTTTTTTGGTAAATTTATTTCAAAGAGAGGAATTTAACTTTTAGCCCTTCTCCTTAAGTCGATGGTTTACGGTTGGGGGGGACGGGGGGTTCTACTTGTAGCGTATGACTGTTATATATAAAGATGAAAGTGTTTGCAAGACGTTATAAAAAAAAATTACATATAAGAATACAGGGTCTGGTGAGGTAAAATGAATATAAACTTATTAAATTGATAAATTGGAAAATAATTTGCTATGGATTATTTTACATCCAAATAACATGATGTAAGTAATCCGAAAAATAAATACATATAATCAAATATGATTTTCTGCAATCGACATACAAACTTGAAAAACCTCATTTTTATACGCATTTTATCGCACCAGACACTACGACTGCATGTCAAATATGGATGATGTTTTAGAAATTCAGTATCATTGAATCCTTCTTCATTAGGGATGGCAGCAAAATATGCACAGGTATTTAGGGATGCACAGGGAAATATACGCATTTTATCCTCCTTTCTTTCCATACTTAACTATTCTAATGATTCCAACAAAACTTTGTACAATATTACTTAAATGTCTAGAAAAAATACCGTGCGTGCCCGTAGGGAGTTTTAAATATAGCTGAATACCTAAGGAAAGGGGGGATTTCTTTTTTCTCTATTTTTTTCCTTTTTTTCAATTTCAACCAAATTTTGTATAATTATTACTTATTCACTTAAAAAAAATACTCTGGAATTTAGATATAACTGAGAAAGGGAAAGAGAAAAAAAGAGCAGACTAGAAGAAAAATGTATTTATTTTTCTTTTCTTTTCCGCCTTTTGATTTTCTTTTCTTTAAATCAAATGAAATTTTAAGTTATTAATAGTAAGCATCTCACTTGTAAGTAAGACTTGTATGATTTCATTTTTTTCATCACAAAAAAATACATTTTGTACATTTAAAAATATTAAAGGTTTTTCTAAGCTGTCTGGAAATGATTGTATAAGGCTTAATTTACATCCATAAAAAAATAATTACGGCTCTTTTCAAATACACGCTGAATGAAGCAAAACTTTCTAAAGAACTTTTCAAGCCTTTTACGAAAGTGAATGAAATTTGTAGTCATGATGACTTAAATGAAAAAGTCGAATGACATTTTCTATTTTTCTGTCAATATAACATAACTCAAGATTCCTCTGACGGGCTTTCAACCGTGAAATTTTTCATTACTTTTCGCTAAAAATTGTCTCGAATGCTCATTTGGACGCTTTTTCTCAAAAACCACTGTCTTTATAGAAAACGAAAACGTCATTTGATTTTCTATTAAAAAAATATATACCTGAAAATTTCATACGTTTAAGTTTTGTTGAAAGTATTTGAATAGGTAAAGCTGTAAAGTAGGATATAAAAATGCCTATATATATTTTTTTTAAATGCTTTCCTCTGACCTCCTCACAGTAAAAATCCAACTATATTTAAACCCCAAGTATTTTTTTAATATTAGTAGTAGTAAGTAAAAAATGCACAAAGTTTCCTTCCTCCTACTTCCCAGAGTATATTTAAAAAATTAATAAGTAACTAGCTGACCTCCAACCGGCGTTTCCTGTGCCCGTGATAATAAAAAATTAAAAATACATCAATTTTTTATCATTTTATATCTTTAACTCTCAATTTTGTATGAAATTATATTTTTAAATGAAAAATTCGTGAAAAAATATTGATATTTAGTGATAAAAACGCTTATTTTCTTGTTTCTTTTTAAGCCAGGGTCGTTTTATAGTTTTACAATAAAAAGTTATTTCTGTGCGCACTCTTTGAAATCCTTATTGATGATAAATAAAACGATTTTACAGCCCATGTAAAAAAATTTTTGAAAAAATATTGTTATCTAGTTGTAAACGAAATGTTTCCTTCTCGCTTTTTCGTTTGTTTATTTGTTTTCACGTCAGCTTCTTTAACATAGCAATAATTATAAGAAAAAAGTTCGCATCTTCCAAACTCTCTGGCATTTCAATCGTTTATAAATATAACTGTGTCCAAGCTCTCTTTAAAATTTTGCGAAAAAATATGCATATGTAGTTGTGAAAACATGAGTTTTTTTTTTAAAAAAAAAGGTTTAGCTTTCAACCTCAGAGCAAAAATAAATTAGAAGGTCTATGCTTTCTGTGCAATGATACGGCTTCATCCGTTTTCAATCAACCCTTTTCAATCCTCCTAGGCTAAACAGGTGAGGGATGGTTTAATCAATCATGTTTCCCATTTCTGAGGGTAGAAACCTTCAAAAGAAAAAAAAAAAAAAAAAAAAAAAAAAAACGTTGACGCACACGTAAAGAGATGATTTTCATGTTGATTTGACGGAATGCGCTTTTCGCTTTGGTTCAATGTTATGTACAAGTAAAAAAATCTTTACCTCCCCCCCCCCCCCTCAGCTACATATAATACAATTTGACCATACCATTCTGTGCTACATGTAATTTTCACACTATTTTTTTTTTCTAATTTAATAGATAATGAATGTACAACGTTTCGTAAATTCAGTCAAATAGTTCAGTCTATAAAAATAAAAGAAAGAAAAATAAATAAATTGGGTAGGTGCGCATGGGAATACGCCCAATTTAGGGTTCCATAGCTTCATTATTATTATTATTTTATATTTTAATACTTTATTTATTAGTTATTTTATTTTAATGTAATTCTATAACATTATATCTTTAGTCAAAAATTAAAATTAAAATCCTTGGCGAGTTTCGTGGAAAAAGTTTTTCCTTTTAAAAGTTTGTCTGTAGGATCGTTCAGAAAGTTTTTTGGTTTTTTAGCATTGTTTTCTGTGATAAAAAACAAAACAACTTTCCGAACGATCCAATATTGCGAAAATAACGTCATATTTAGAAGAAAAGTAATTTTATTCACTTTGGCTTTTTATTGATGACTAAAATAGAATTGTTTTAAAGAAAAGGTGCTTTTTCACTCATAAAAAACATATATTTTACTCTAATTAAATAATAATAACGTAATTTTTCTTTCTTTTTTTAGAACTTATATTAAAACCTTCTATTAAAATCAAATAGCAGACGATATTGCATTTTTAGTTTATTGAAAATGTTAAGATAGTGAATCGAAAAATAAATTGGAAAAAGTCGTAAAAATTGAGTGTTTGTTATATTTTTATGGCAACGCGTAGATTGTTTACAAATTTATTTATTCTTTTTCGCTTTTAGACTTAAAATTAAACATTTAAATTGTCATAACTTTTGGACTAATTATGATAAAATAACAAATTATAGCTTAAAAGAAAGGTTGGAAGATATGAATAAAATAGTATAATAAGTTAAAGGTTTACTTCCTTAGCTTTTTAATACAAATTACGTTTGTTGGTAATAGGCTAAAATTCTAAAGAAATTGTGACTATATCTTGATAAAAACAATTTTCGGTGAAAGACCTCATTAAATGTCATAACCATGAATTGTTTCAGGATTTTCGTTTATAAGGTTTAGAAATTAGAGGGGTGTGGGGGGGGGACACATTTTTTCACGAATTTGGGTGCTCATGTCTCGCAAAATACGCTACTGATAATATGATAATATATATGTTCCATTGCAAAAATTATTGCATTTTTTAATATCTTTCGAACAATACCATACTCGACCTGGTATGCAAAGAAAATTTTTTCAGGTGTATTTTTTTACAGATCTGTTTGGCGGTCAGCATGGCACACCTTCATATGAAATTTCATCACAATTCATGCAATAGCGGATTAGTTACAAGGCTGTGACATACGGACGGACGGACGTACATGACGAAATTATAAGTGTTCCGTTTTTGCCAATTTGGCTCCGGAACCCTAAAAAGAAAGAGGAAATTATAACTTTTTAATCTGTAATGAATCCATTTTTTATTACAGAAGTGTCAAAATACAAGAAAAAGTTCACATTAAAAAGAAAAATAAATTAAAGTGTTATGTGAAAGGGAAAAAGGTATGATGTGTGAAGAATATGAACTGCACAGACATTTTTCTCGTATCTCCCCCTACTCCCTTCTTTCTATCCAGAAATTTTTTTAGCATTTTTGCCACAAGTAACACGTGGGTGAAAGTCAAATCATTGTGCCACGTTGTTTCTATGAGGAATTAAATCTTTTTGGATTTTTGCATATCTTTCTCAAATTGCAGGTGCCCTTTCTTCCAGGATTTTTTGATAACATCCTTAAGATACATATTTTTTTTTCGGTTATGATTCGTTATGATGGATTTTTACAAAATTAACAAATTTATTGGCACTTATTCATTATTTTGAACAGTCATTGAACTTTTAAAGTGCTAAAACACAATGTTGCTCCAAAAATACTTCAACACGTAAATATAATCTGTCACTAAGTGTTTTCTTTCATTTTTAGGGTTTCGTTCATCTCACGAAACCCTATTACTCCCGCTCTGTTGCCTGTCCGTCACAGAGCCGTTCTCAGAAACTATATAACTTTCAAGCATGAAAATTTGTGTACTTATTGCTAAATACCTACTAATTAGTTCAAAATATTAAAATTCGAAAAAATCGTATTATTTTAATATATTAGAGATTAAAAAAACAAAAATCTAACAGTCTTTTCCTATTGAATTTAAACATTTTTCGTTATAACTGTTGCAAATAACAAATAAAACTAATAAAAATCCACAATAAGATTATTTCTACAATAATTAATTTTCTATTGAAAGATTTCCACGTGAAAAAGGAAAATGAAATAAAAAGTTTCACAAATTGAAAAAAAAAAGATTAATAGGACGTCATATTGGAAATAAAACGGAAATTTTGAAACATTTCTCAATAATACAAGGAGTATGGGTATGTGTAAATACAGAAAACAGCTTAATATGACGTCATTAGAGAATTAAAAAGAAAATTAATCTGACGTCATAACGGATTTTTCAAAAGTTTGAGAATAAAACAAAGAGAGTATCAGTATGAGTAATAGAGAAATAGTAAATGTATAAGTTTGAGGAACGTATTGAATCATGATAAAAACCCAATTTTTAAATATTGGCATAGTTTAACACTTTGAAGGTTTCTATACAACATGTTTAATTTTTGAAATTGGTTTTTTTGTAAACATCGCATTTAGTCCACATGACAGATATTATTATGACTGAGTATAATACCGGGATTCGCCCGCTATCGGACCGGTTCAGATTTTCGAAAAAACGAGAAAAATAGACTGGTAAATTTTTACTTTATAAAAAACATGATTTTTTTTTCTTTTTAATGAAATTTTTTTGGATTTATTACAGAAAGGATAAAGTGTTTTGAAAGGAATATTAAACGAAACCCATTGGGCGATCTTTGATTACACTTACCCACTTGTTATTTTATTCCTGCATCCTTTGCTATAAGATAAAATTTTAAAACGGATATTTCATCGCAGCCTTCCATAAATAAAGAAAAAGACTAGAATCTCTAGAAAAAAAAAAGTTCAAGAAAAAATACAAAGCTAAAAGATAAAAAACATGTAAAAATGCCTAATCGTCTTCCCTCCTACTTTTCTCTCCATTGATGTAAGCCGAACCATGGGTCGAAAGAAAGCTGAATGGAAGTATCCCCATCCCTTCACTGCATTGAAAATAAAGTATATAATCCGCAAAACAGATTGCTCAGTGATTGTTGAAGGGATGAATTGAAGGAAATGTTATGATTATCGTTGACTACGTTTACAAAACATACGTTAGACACATGTTTAAAGCCTGTTCTCAATTGCCCAAATCCGCGCCTTTCGTAACGTATCTTTTCTATAAAAGAAAGAAAGAAAAAGAAAAGAAAAAAAGATTAAAAAAAAGCAGAAATGAAAATGGTTGTCCAAAGATGCTTTGATATAAAATTTCGGATATAAATTTATTAGTTATAGAAGTCGACTTCATAACACTCCTCCGCTCAACAACTATGATCTTTCTGACACCTTTGGAAACTAATATGCAAATGTCATGCCACTTGCAGGAATGACTATTGAAGTTATTTGAAATTGAATAGTTATTATTATTATTATTGCTCATGAGGGGATTGGCTTATTTATTTAAAAAATAAATTATTATTATAGCCCAATGTAACATAAAAGATTGCTTATTGAGGGAAGGACTATATTGAAGCTATTTTAAATCGAATAGGTATTTCTTTTACTCACGAGAGTTCATTTATCTTCACGAGGGGTTCATTAATTTTAAATTAAATTATGAATACAGCCCAATATAATATAAAAAATTGCTGATATAAAAATAAACTAAGACGTCATTTTTTTCGTTTATGCTTTATAATATTAGAGCAGTAACCTCTTCCCCCTCGCTCGCAGAAAAAAAAAATACTGATAATAGCCTAACAAATATTTACATTACAGACGAAATTCTCAGTTTCGATTCAGAAATTTATTTTTGTGTCTTTTTTTTGTCGTGATATTTTTTTTAGATTTAAATTTATTTAAAGCTCACACAATTTATTTATGCTCACTTTTTTAAAGAAACTCAGTTATTATCAGAGTCAGTGCCAATAAGGAAATTGTAACACTTTTTCAGAATTTATTGTTCCTGAAAATCAATCTAACTACATTGTAGGTAGATTTCGCAAGAAACCCTACCTATTGCAATGTCCCCTATGTTAGAATTTCTGAAACATTTTTGCAGATCTACGCCGATCATGACCCCTAGAACCCAAAACCACCCCCAGTTCAAAACTTTATCTATCAATATCACTATTTTATGGACATAACTTCCATAATTTTGCACAAATCTCTTCCAAACTGATACATAAAATCAAGGAGTAGAAAGTCTCGGTCAAGCTCTTGGGCAAATTCGGGGGGGAGGGGGGGGGGAGGAGGTTTGGCGAAAACAGAAAGACCTCCGTAACTTCTTAATTATGACACATACCTAATCGGCTTAAAGTTATTATTACATCTAACAAAAGGGCCAAAAATTTATATATGACAAATTTTTTATATCATTAAAAATGGTCTCAAAGAGGCCAAAAATTGAGTTTTAAAAAGAACAAAATTCACAACTTCATCAATTCACAAGACATCAAATCCTCTTAAATTCATTTTTTATAAATCTTCTTAATATTATCTACAACTTTTATATTGACAATTTTTTGATAGCAACAAACTCTTACAGCAAAAAAGGGGGTGTTGTAGAAGAAAATACGCCACATCTCCGTTAATCGCCACCAAGGAAGTAAAAGAGTATCATTGGAAAGATATAATTTTTTGACAACTCTCAGAGATACTGTATATAGGGTTACATTATTAAAAGCGGCGTGTCTCAATTAAAAAAAAAAAAAAAAAAATCAGAATTGAATATATAGTGTATATTTAATTAAACAATCATTACACACACAGTTTAAATGAAGTATAATGGGAAAAAAAAGATATTCAAGAGCAATCAGATAAAATTGTTAAACTGGGTTTATCTCTAATTTTGATTAAGTTTCTATTGGTGAAATTAGTACATAACTTCGAAATCTACCTGTGCTTGTTAGGCCTAGCCGGCAGGGATTTTAATTTATTTATTATTTCTAGAATTAACTTTTGGAAGTGAAACTTTTGTTTTATAATTTAGTTTATTTTTATAATAAAAGCAATTCTGATTACTTTTAAAGGCTATCAATTTTAATATAACAAAGATGTTTACGGTCTAAGTTTTTCTTAATGTTGCCAGGTGCATAGGTGTACAGTTGTATGGGCTCATGGGGCTTGAGCCCCACCAATAATTTCCAAGATGGATTCTTTTTTATGCGTCTTTTATATTCTTTTTCTGTGGTTACAGAGATAAATGACATTAGATTTTTGTTGTTGATGTTGTTCTTTTTAAATTCTATTTTTTATATTAAAGTAAAATGTTAAATGTTTGAACTCGTATAGTCAAATGGCCATATAAAAGACAGAAGGAAAAAAAAACAAAAAACAAGTGGGTAAGTGGGATCGAAGATGACTCAAAGGGTTTCGTTTAATATTCCTTTCAAAACACTTTATCCTTTCTTTAATAGATCCAAATAAATTTCATTTAGCAACCCCAAAAAAAAAAAAAAAAAAAAAAAAAAAAAAAAACCTCATGTTTTTTGTTGTTTTATAAAGTAAATATTTACCAGTCTATTTTTTCGTTTTTTCGAGTATCCAAACCAGTCCGATAACGGGCGAAGCCGGCAATTATATTCTGTCATAATAACATCTGTCACGCGGGCTAAATGCGATATAAAAAAATAATTTCAAAATTAAACATGTTGTACACCTTCAAAATGTTAAAATATGCGAATATTTCCATAATTGGATTTTTATCATGATTCAATATGTTTCTCAAACTCATATATTTACTATTCTCTATTACTCATATTGATACTCGCTTTGCATTATTCTCAAACATCTGAAAAATTCGTTAAACTTCGAATTTGAAGTCAGATTTTCTTTTTAATTCTCTGATGACGTGATATTAATCTGCTTTGTGTACATACACATACTCATACTCCTTGTATTATTGAGAAATCTTTGAAAATGTCAGTTTAATTACCACTATGACGACAATCATTTTTATTTCATATTAATCTTTTTTTCAATTGATGAAACTTTTAATTTCATTTTCATTCTTCACGTGGAAATCGTCGGATAGAAAATTAATTATAGTAGAAATAATTTCATCATGGATTTTTAATTTTTGGCATCTGCTATACCGAAAAATGTTTAAATTTAATAGGAAAAGGATGTTAGAATTTTGGTTTTTATCTCTATTTATTAAAATAATACGAATTTTTCAAATTTTAATATTTTGAGCTCTGTATAGGTGGTATTCAGCTATATACACAAAGTTCCAACTCTGTAAGTTACATAGTTTCTGAGAATAGCTCTGTGACAGACAGAGAAGGAAGCGGGAGTAATAGGGTTTCGCGAGATGAACTAAACGCTAAAAAACACAATCCGAAAGGAGATGTTATTCAAAGTCAACTTACGTTGTGATTTTATTATAAACGATTCGAAAATAGCAGCGAGTATATAATTTTTATAAAGAGTACATTAAAATACATTAAAATTTTTACATTGTCGTAACGTTTTATTCAACTTGTGATTTATTAAACTATATATGATTCTATTTAATTTCTGCGAAAGGGAAATCAAGAACCCACATTAAGGCTGTTCTCAAATCCAAACTGGCTGCTTTCTGACAAATATTTTAATTCCTTTTTGTTCGCAAACTTATGAAATTAAAACTTGCTCTTATTAAGATACTATGTTATCCAGCTGGTTTCTTCGTTTTTTTGGTAAAGGCACACGATCTTTCAGAAAATCTGTCAAAATTGGCTCTCTGAAAAGAATACCTGAACTGATAGCGCAAAAAAGGAAAAATATCGAAAAAAAAAAACTGTTTACTTTCAAATCACGTCAATAATCATAACCTGTAAGTATAATGATTTTAGGTTCAAACATCAGTCAGAAAATTTCTCAGAAAATTTGTTGAGCAGGGAAAATTTTTCTTTGAAAATTGTCTTAAAATGGGAATCAATCTATATTACACACATATACGTATTTGTCTGGAAAATTGTTACATTCGAGTTAAGCCCCATCAATAATTTTCAAAACTCTGCACCTATGGTCATGTGTCCCGCGTAAATCGGGGCTCCAATTCCTCTGGACACCACTAATTTCTTACATAATATTTTGCTATCTTTAATTGCTGATAAATCTGCTGTTATGTAAGGCGAAGAAATTTACTTTAAAATACTGGTGTCCAAAGCATTTGTAGCCCCGATTTACGCGAGATACCTGACAACACTAGTTTTACTTAATTTTATTTTGTAAAGTAGTTGCTGTGCCGCCTTCGGTGATTTAAATCCATTAATCTCAGAGTCCTTATTTTTCGTTGTTGTTCGATTCGTCGCATTTTAAGTTGTATATCTGAATGCCTATCAAAGAAAAGCTATTATGTTACTTTGTGCAATTTTTTCAGATATATATTCTATATATATAGAGAGAGTGTTATTTATTTATTTATTATTTTTTTTTTTTGCTATTAAAAAAATGAAGCAACGTTCATTACAGTCACACATAAATATGATATAATATAATATTTTTAAATAAATGTTTTTTCTACTATAATGTTGGCCAAATGAGTAATTACACCATCAAAATCTTGTTTTACTTTTTTTTTATTGATATTTATTTATTATTACTAATATTATTATTTCAGTTTCAATGTGGAACATTATACTTAAGACAAAGTTAAGAACTGTGAAATAAATTATTTAAAAATATATATGTTTTTCGAATAAAGTAGAAAAGAAAAAGTATACATTTATAAAATTGCAACTATTTGGGGTGTCCAAACTGTGCGGGCTGCATCGAAACTTGGCCATGTAGAAATGCATAATATTTTGAACAACGTTGGAAACTGGCATAAAAAAAAAAAAAAAAAAAAAAAAAGAGGGCACATTGCTCATTTCTGAAATAATTTTTGTTAGGAAACATGTAATATTTTCGTGATACCTCTTACTGAGAAACTGTAAATCGAATAGTTTATCCATTTTTCTACAAAGGCAGGGGACTTTAAAAAAATTCTGTGAAAATTGACGTTTTTAATCAAATTTCTCTAGGAGTTTTCAGGATTTTTTAAAAATTTCATTTCATATTATGAAAGATAAAGAAACGTATACACTCAGTCAACAATAAATAAATGATCATAAAAAATATGCTATTTTTTCTCATTCTGTTGCACAGAACGGTCGATTAATATTTATACGCTCTATGTAGGGGCAGGGGCCATCATTGAATAAAAATGGGAAGTTATCTCATTCAAACGCATATTCGCTAGTTTTGAATTATTCTTTTACAGTTTTTTTTTCCTTTAGCAGAGGATGCATAATACACATCTGCATTTAAATGCACAGCGAATTTTTTTTTTTTTTTCGAAAGTTTGTTTTATTGGTAAAAAGTGATTACAATTATTCTGAGCCCATTATATCTTTAAAGAAAATCTCATAATAGTATATTCTTTCACAGGCTGACTCTCTCTCTCTTCATTGTCTTTTTCTTGACAACAAATCTTAAAATCCATGTCTCATGATGGTAAATCATCCCATCCCACCTCTAACTCCTGTGCCTTACTACAGGTTTTAAAGAATGAACATGAAAACATGATACGACACTTCATTCTTCCCTCTTAAATATTTTGTAGTGTGCTCCTTATTAAATCCCTCCCCTCATTTAATGCATGAAAATGTCACACTTTAAAATATTTCGAAGCGTCTCAATGATATGACAAAAATTTTATGTATTCTACCCAACACTTTAGTATGAATGTGGATAAGCCATTTGTAAATATAGTAAAATTTCATTCCATGTGGAAAATGTTTAAAACTGTTGCAAATCTTGTTAAATTCCAGTCTTTCCCTACGTAATGATCTCTTTGACAGTTTGACTGATCATTTAGTGACCACAGAAATATACTGAAGTTATCATATTTTTTAATGCGTTGAAAAATATTAAAAATCTCAAATCTACTAAAATTCGTGATTTAAAAAATAGCTTAAACCAAGCTATTTATCATATTTTAAAGGATATGTATAATCAATATTCAATAATCTGAACTCAACATATTTTAATGCATGTATACAACATATTCCTTCTTTAAACGGAATTTTTTTTACTGTTCCGGCGAAATGAAGAAAATACAATTACAATAGTTGGTGTGCAATCCTCAGTTAGTTTAATTCGGGACCGTTTGGAATAAAAGGAACAGCGAAGCGCGAAACTCCGCTAGTTATACTTAAATCGAAATATTATTTTGGTTAAAATTTTACAATTGTTTAGCTGCAATAACTTTTATTACATTTAAAAATTAAAATTTTTATGAAAATCGATGTTATCAGATTTTTAATAGAAAAGTTTGAGACTACTTTTAATTATCACTACATAGTATAAAACAAAGTTGTTTTTTCTGTCCCTATATCCCTATGTACGCTTAAATCTTTAAAACTACGCAACGGATTTTGATGCGGGTTTTTTTAATAGATAGAGTGATTCAAGAGGAAGGTTTATATGTATAATAAAATCCATTAAATAGTGGAGAAATACTGTTATTTTTGAGGTTTTTAGTGTGATGTCGTAAATAATTTCATTTTTTCCGCTTATACATTGCAAACGCAATCTGAACCCTACAAGATTTATCAAAATAATGAACTAATTATTGTACACATTAAAAAGGTCTACAGAAAACACAAAGAGATGAAGGTTTTCAAGGTTAACACGAAGCAAAGTGAGGGAGGGCCGCTAGTTTGTTATAAAATCAACATTAAAAATGTTATTCATTCATATTTAAAGAAAAAAAAAGAATATTCTAAACTTAATTATATATTCTGCAATGGAATATTAAAAGCAAGAGAAATGTTAGTGGATCAACGCATAATAAAATAAATTTATTATATTGTTTAATAATAATAATAATAATAATAATAATAATAATAATAATAAAAGAAAAAAAAACTGCAATTTAAACTCGGAGTAATGACACATCTGTTCTAATAATTTGTCTAGTATACTTTTCTTATTCATCTCAGCGGAATTTTACCATAGCCATTTACGCGTCGCACCTTTTGACCAGCTTTCGGGGACCTGGCCACATGTCAGCAAGAATCTTAAACAAAGGACTGGGAAGGTGTGCAAATCGCTCTAGATACTAAAAAACATCTGTTTAACATCTGCAAAAATTCAGGGATATTTTCAAGTGATAAATAAATACTTGTTCAAAGGGGTTCTCCAATGAAGAAAATGATATTGTGTTGTTTCTTTCTTTTTTTCTTTTTTTTTTACCTTCACAGAAGAAATTCCTTAAATTCCTTTTAAATATTTTTTTTCTTTTAAATTCTTTTAAAGAAGAAAGAAAAAGAAAATAGAAATAATAATCTTATATTTATTTATTTATTTAGAAAATGCATATAAATTTTACTATAATTGCTCATAAAAAAATAATATTCATTAAATATTCATAGATACCGCTTAAAATTTATGTCACAGTTAGGAAATAATTTTAAAATACAGTAACAAATGTTTTTGATATTTTAACTCAGATTGCATTAAACTAGAGATTATAAAATTCGTTAAATATCTCTTACATCAGTTCTCAAACAAACCATCAATCCTATAGAACAATTCTTTTAAGGTGGTTCTCAAATGACCTGCTCAGCAAAGCGAAACTTTCTGACACATTTTCAGACGCATTTTTCAACGCAAAGGCATGACATCGACATGCCTGACTATTAAAGCGATTTGGAAGCGAAATAAGTTTCCATTTTTTGAAAAATAAATTACTTCTCGTTATAAGCTATTCGTGTCACGTGGCAACGCATTTTTTTCCAGGCTCGCTTAACAATATACAAATATATGTCTAACATACAAACAGGAAGAAATATCGGCCTGAATAAGAATACATGAATGTTTTATATACATAATAATATTGGAGTTCTCGAGAGTGTGGGCAAAAACGTTTTTTCGGGTGAAAGGAAATGAAGAATTTAAAACTTTATACATTATTTTTAGCAAATGAAAACAGTTTTTTTAATATAGTATCAGAGAATTCTTTCAATCTGTGGAAAAGTAGCATAGTAGAAACTTTTTTACTGGCACAAAATAAAGTCGTATCGCAATAATTCGTGTTACGTGGGAACGCGTTTTTTTTTTTCAGGTTTGCGCAAGCACAGCAATAACTTGGTTCAAAAGGTCGAATTTGACAGCATTTTCTAAAAAATGTTCTGCCTTTAACTCTCTGAGCGTTTTAAAAAAGGGTAAAATTGTAAAGTTTTATTCTCTGTATTTTGTTTTAAATGCTAAAAAAATATGATTCTTTCAGCATTATAAATAGAACTTAATTACAAATATGAATGTAATCCTTGAGAGTATTAATCATTCTTCAATGTTTTGAAAATTCATTAAATCTAAAGAATTATATTATCTTAAACATTGCATATATTGCAGTGAAACCTGGAGCTTAGTGAACGGAATATTACGTTCCACACGCTTAGAGGGTTAACAAAAACTGGGAAATATTTTCCAATTACATAGTTTCTGAATAATAACACCTGCCAGTTTCATGCGTTTCCGCTCAAACATGAATTAAAAAATATGTCATAAAGTAGCAAGCTTGAATTTGAGAACAGCGTTAAAATATCTCGTTTGCATTTTAATATTTTGAAGCAATATTTTTCTTTGCATTTGATAATTAAGATCAATTTCTATAATCGCCACTTTTTAATTTTTTGATTTTGTTTGCAGGTTTAATTTATGTTGATACTTCCCTTTTGGAACCATGATAGTATAGTAATCTAGGGGCAGAAAAGCTTTAGTCTATTACCCCGAAATGTGAGTTTTATTCTAATTTGGGGAACGATTTAGTTCATTTTCAGGCTCCCTCCTCCACGAATTCAAAATACTTGATACTTCACTGCTGAGTTCGAATCTCATGTGAGAAATGGGTTAAGAAGAAAGAAAGAAAAAAGGAAAATAACTGAATTTGTTTACACATAAAAAAAAAAAAAATCTTAAAAATTTTTGAATGCAGAATGATGTTTATTTAATGAAAAGTTAAGCGAAAAGGTACGTAGAAAAATTACCTGCGAAACACAAATTTTTATAAATGAATTCCTTTTTATTCATAAACACATGGAATCGGCAAGTGCTCTTATTCATTAATTGTGAAACTGAATAGTTTTTTCCATGTTTCGATAAGGAAGGGGGTGTTTAAGAAAATGCTGTCAAAGTGGGCATATTGAATCAAATTTCTGTACGCGACATATATGTAGATAAACAATATTATTTGTAATAGACAAACAAAACTGGGATTATATTTTAAGTCCAATTTATCCCTTTATTTGATTTATTTTCTTTCTTTTGTTATTTCAGTATACATTAATATCATTAACATCAAACTTGAACTTAAAATCAATAAAATAATTTTCAATGAGTGTTTAAAATAAATAAATAAATAAATAAAAGAAAGGGGCGAATAAAGAAAATATTATATTCATTTGTTAAGTATCCCAGTAAAATTTTTTATATTAAATAAATATTAACTATATAAAGTTTATATAAATTTGTTTAATAATTTTATCTAAATTTTACATAAAATATTATTTTTTATAAATAAATAAATAAACAGAATTTCTAAGTTTTGCATCTTTATAATCATTATATATATATTTAAAATATTTGTATTGTAAATTTTTTTTATGGAGAAGGATACATAACTTGTACCCCACTGAATATTTAATAGCACACCGATTAGCTTTCAATTTCAAACTGGGAATTTTGTTACAGTTTTTGAAGATTTGTACTATGGGAAATTCATTGTTTTAGACCAATTTCAATGTATATTAATATTTCAGTGGAACACAAACTAGTTGTGTATTCGATGGAATATGTAATTGATTTATTTAGTACTTTTCTTATATGACACTACTGACACTCGTTTCCCTTAAAAAAAATGTTTGTAAAGTTCGCATTCGCAATCTAAACCTGAAAACAGATTTCGTTGTTGTAACCGCCCCCAGAATCCCACCGCAACTCCAGTTTGAATATTAAACATTCTTGAAACTAATCATAGAAAATTCATAAAAATGGGTAGTTATGCTAATTGAAGGGTGTAGCAATAAGTAATATTTTTATTTATAACTTTATTCTTTGTTTGTGTTTCAAAAAACAGATTAAAAAAAATTAATAAAATACAGAGTTTTTACATTCAATTCATTCTAGTAGATTAGGCATTCAATATTTAAATTAAAGTACATTTTGCAGGTTCAAGAAGTTTTTCTACTGATAATAACCAAATATACACCATTGCGGAAACGGCAAATGAAAATGCAGCATCCCCTTTCACTATACCAGGAATAAAGTGGATAATCCAGTTTTTCTCCAAATGCTTTCCTTAAAATTCTTTAACGAGTAGACTTTCAGGTTCGTGTCAAGTGGGGAGTGGGGGGAACCTGCTTCAGGCTAAAATAAGTTTAAAATTTTATCCAAGAGAGTGACATATGTAAAAATCTTTTTTGTTTTTTGTTTATATGATATTGTAGATGGTTCCATGACTTTTACTTTTTGTTATATTTTTCACAATGAGAATTTTGGATGTATTTCTTAATTAAAAGAATAAAATATTGAAATGGTTAAAAATTAAACAATAAAATGAATAAAACATGAAACACAAATTATTACTCGCGAATAATTTAAATCCATCTGTGTTGATTTTAACTATGGATTGTCAAATTTAAATTCCTAAATAATTGTGAATGAAATTCACATTTATTCATGAATTTTATTTATGCAGTATTAAACGATCCTTCTATAATGAAAGCAAATGTACTGTATTAAATGTATAGTTAGCTAAATATATAACGGAGTATAAACTATAAACCATTTCTTAATACTGATTCAGTTAAAACCTTACAAAATAATTTAGAGTGTTCAATATTCAATTAGGTACTTTTCATAGTGTAGCAAAATGTCTCACTTTTAGTCTAAAAAAAAAAAAAAAAAAAAAAAAAAAAAAACTTTATGATACATGTGTATATATATATATATATATATATATATATATATATATATATATATATATATATATACTTTTTGAGAATAAAGCAATCAGACAAACGAAATCATGGCCACATTTAGAGACAATTTAAATGATTAATTTTAACCAGCTCAACCACACAAAATTTCTAGTACATTAATAACCTTGTTTCACATATTAAAAGTAATAGCATTTACATAACAAAAAATAGAAAAGATTTTATACTTTTTTTACACATTTAATAAATCTTCAATTATAGCATATTGCTCGCAGATAACCATCATTTCGTAATTGTCATGTTAAAAAATTCTATTCAAAATGCAAATTTGACGATATTTTACAAAATATTTGTTACTTTAATAACAAAATAAGAAACTAGATTTTTTTTCAGTGTGGTCCATTATGGGAAAGTAAGAGAAAAATATGCCTGAAGCAAATATTGAGAAAAGATAGTTTTACAATGTAGAGTGCTACTCACTATATCATGCATGTATAGATACAATATTGAATTATAAACTCTCAGTCAATTTTATATCTTTAATTATTTTTCTTTCTTTTTTTCCTTTTTTTCAGTATACATTAATATTATAATCATTAACATTACAATCACATTTATTATCACTCATATCACAAAACACATAAAAAAAAAAAATTCTGAATTATATATTTTTTATTTGTTTATTTTTAAAGATCGGAAACATATATTTTTTAGTCTACCAGACGTGTTCTTTTATCTAGTTGGAAATTACAAACTACGCAAAAACTACCCAACCGAATGCTTTGAAATTTAATATATATAATCGTTGCAGAATTTTGTCGAGTCATTTCAAATTTTATGAAAATCGAATCAAAACTTAAAAAGTTATTAATGAAAGTTTTCTTTATTCTGTTAAATCCTACCATACGTAATGTATATAATAAAAGCGCAAGTCATGAGACTGATGAAAACAAATACGGGCAAACCACATCTTTTTTCATATGCCAAGCGGCCATTTTTATTCAAAAAAATTTTTTTCGAATAAAATTACATAAAAGTTACATTTTTAGAAAGCTCGTCCACAAAAATTGTTTGCTTGTGAATGAGTTACATTCAACAATATAGAGATTCTGAGATAACTTCGGTGGAAATTAGGTTAACCGAATATTTCAATCCATTAGAGTAAATAAACACAGGAGATTCGTTCATTATGAGTCATACAAATATTAAGCCATGGAGGTAATAATTCGCATTTGTAAACGTGGCATACGTAATAATAATAATAATAAGAAGAAGCATGATCATTTCGCTCCTAGCAGACGACATAATTCATTTCACTAAAATAATGAGGATGATTTTTCTTTTTTTTTTTTTTTTTTTTTTTTTGTTTACATTGTGAAACTAGTTATATGACGAACAAACCTCATATTCCACGTTTAACGTACAATTTCCAACTTTTTTAATTGTTTGAGACGTAAATAAAGTAACGAAAAAGTCATACCTCCCCCCCCCCCCCCCCCCAAATTGTGAAAGAATCCTTTCACCCTATTCCATTCTCTCTTCACTGCGAAAGAAAATATAATTTATACTCACTCGGAGTAAGCAGGAATTTTGGTATTCCCCCTCCTTTCCAAAATAAATTTATAAAAAGAAGTTTTTAATCTATTCCTTTAATTTTTCCGTTGTTCGAATCCATGACACCTTAAATAGTAATAAATACAAATTGCACACTTTTAAATATATAATCTCCTTGTGAATGTGTTAGAAAGATGTGAGTTACCAGTTGCAAGGCAAAAAGAAAATACATGACAATACCCTTATAACTTTTAAATGCATGTTTGATTGGATAAATTTTCAGACGTGATTTTCATGATCCCAGTAAGTCGCGATGTCAAAATTTTATGCATTATGAAGTATACAAGCACAGACGTTTAACAACGGGTTTTCCGGGTTAATAATCTTTCTATTATACAATATAAAACTCTGTTAATAATAAAGCTCAACAACTTATTTTTTTTTTTTTTATCGACTGATTTGGATCTTACCCCTCCCCCCCCCTCCACACAGACAAACTTATGAGGTCCTCTACCAGAGCCACGTATACGTATCACTTAGATACAGTTCATCTGTTGATCGATTTAAAATATATAGATTTGGGGGCCTCCAAATTTATGAGCCCTAGACAAGTACCTCGTGTGCCCATGCTTTTATATTATATGTTTTTTTTTTGAAAATGACATTAAATATTTATATTTCGATTACTATCGACTCGGAATTCCTTAAAATCTGTAATATTTTCGATAACTTTATTTTGTGCCTGTAAAAAAGTTTCTACTATGCTACTTTTCCACAGATTGAAAGAATTCTCTGATATTATATTAAAAAAACTGTTTTCATTTGCTAAAAATAATGTATAAAGTTTTAAATTCTTCATTTCCTTTCACCCGAAAAAGCGTTTTTGCCCACACTCTCGAGAACTCCAATATTATTATGTATATAAAACATTCATGTATTCTTATTCAGGCCGATATTTCTTCCTGTTTGTATGTTAGACATATATCTGTATATTGTTAAGCGAGCCTGGAAAAAAATGCGTTGCCACGTGACACGAATAGCTTATAACGAGAAGTAATTTATTTTTCAAAAAATGGAAAACTTATTTCGCTTCCGTTAGCTTCCTTCCTCCTTCCTTCCTTTTCGCTTTATGATACTTTGTGCAATTTTTTCAGATATATATTCTATATATTTTTCTATTTTTCTTTATTTTTTTTATAAATTTTTTGCCAGACGCTTTAATAGTCAGGCATGTCGATTTCATGCCTTTGCGTTGAAAAATGCGTCTGAAAATGTGTCAGAAAGTTTCGCTTTGCTGAGCAGGTCATTTGAGAACCACCTTAAAAGAATTGTTCTATAGGATTAACATTAGCGAGCGAAGGTTTTCGTGTGAGTGAAGTAACCTTTTAATCAAAAAACACTTATTTTAAAACTTGATGGCACTTCTGTGAAGGTGCAGCTGGTTGCTACAAGATAATAAAAAAATAATTAATAAACAACAAAAAGGAATGTTTCTTCGCCTCACTTATTAAACAGGCCCGTATTGGCTTTATTACTTTCAATAAACTTGTTCATTTTCGTCTTAATTTATTAAAAGCGGCGTGTCTCAAAAAATAAATAAATAAATAAATAAATAAATAAAATAAAATAAAATAAATAAATAAATAAATAAATAAAAATAAATAAAAAAATAAAAAAATAAAAAAATCAGAAATTAATATATAGTGTATGGCTCATTTAATGAAACAATCATTACACAGTTTAAATGAAGTATAATGGGGGGAAAAAATTCTTCAAGAGCGATCAGATAATTGTTAAACTGGATTTATCTCTAATTTTGATTTAATTTCTATTGGTGAAATTAGTATATAACTTCGAAATCTACCTGTGAATGATAGGTCTAGTCGGCAGGGATTTTAATTTATTTATTCTTTCTAGAAGTAACTTTTGGAAGTGAAACTTTTGTTTTATAATTTCGTTTATTTTTATAATAAAAACAATTTTGATTACTTTTAAAGGCTAACAATTTTAATATAACCAAGATCTTTACGGGCTAAGTTTTTCTTAGTGTTGCCAGGTGCATTGGAATAGAGTTGTATGGGGTCATGGGGCTTGACCCCCACCAAAAATTTTAAAGATGGATTCTTTTTGTATGCGTCTTTTATATTCTTTTTCTGTTGTTACAGAGATAAACGACATTAGATTTTTGTTGTTGTTGTTGTTCTCTTTAAGTTATATATATATTTTTTATATTAAAGTAAAATATTAAACGTTTGAATTCGTATAGTCAAATGGCCATATAAAAGACAGAAGGGAAAAAAAAAACATAATCCGAAAGGAGATGTTATTCAAAGTCAACTTACGTTGTGATTTCATTATAAACGATTAGCAAATAGCAGCCAGTATATACTTTTTATAAACAGAACTATACATTAAAAATTTTACATTGTCATAACGTTTTATTCAACTTGTGATTTATTTGACGATATATAATTCTGTTTAATTTCTTTTTAAAGGGAAATTAAGAACCAACATTAAGGCTGTTCTCAAATCCAAATTGGCTACTTTCTGTCAAATATTTTAATTCATTTTTTTTCGCACACTTATGAAATTAAAACTTGCTCTTATTAAGATACTATGTTATCCAGCTGGTTTCTTCGTTTTTTTGGTAAAGGCACACGATCTTTCAGAAAATCTGTCAAAATTGGCTCTCTGAAAAGAATACCTGAACTGATAGCGCAAAAAAGGAAAAATATCGAAAAAAAAAAACTGTTTACTTTCAAATCACGTCAATAATCATAACCTGTAAGTATAATGATTTTATGTTCAAACATCAGTCAGAAAATTTCTTAGAAAGTTTATTGAGCAGGGAAAAATATTTCTTTGAGAACTGTCTTAAATTGGTAATCAATCTATATTACACACATATACGTATTTGTGTGGAAAATAGTTACATTTGAGTTCAGCCCCATCAATAATTTTCAAAACTCTGCACCTATGGCCATGTGTCCCGCGTAAATCGGGGCTCCAATTCCTCTGGACACCACTAATTTCTTACATAATATTTCGCTATCTTTAATTGCTGATAAATCTGCTGTTATATAAAGCGAAGAAATTTACTTTAAAATACTGGTGTCCAAAGTATTTGGAGCCCCGATTTACTTGAGACACCTGACGACACTAGTTTTGCTTAGTATTTATTAGAAAAATAATTTCAACCAGACATTACCATTGTAAGTTTATTTTGTAAAGTAGTTGCTGTGCTGCCTTCCACGATTTAAATCCATTAATCTCAGAGTCCTTATTTTTTGTTGTTGTTCAATTCGTCGCATTTTAAATTATATATCTGAATGTCTCTCAAAGAAAAGCTATTATGATACTTTGTGCAATTTTTTCAGATATATATTCTATATATTTTTCTATTTTTCTTTATTTTTTTTATAAATTTTTTGCTATTAAAAAATGAGGCAACGTTCATTACAGTTATTCTAACATATATGTATATATAATATTTTTAAATAAATGTTTTTTTCTACTATGATGTTGGCAAAATGATTAATTACACCATCAAAATCTTGTTTGACTTTTTTATTGTTATTTATTATTATTATTATTATTATTATTATTATTATTTCTGTTTCAATACGGAACATTATAGTTATGCCAAATTTAACAGCTGTGAAATGAAGTATTTTAAAATATACATGTTTTTCGAATAAAAGAGAAAAGAAAAAGTAAACAATAATAAAATTTCAACTATTTGGGACATCCAAACTTTGCGGGCTGCCTCAAAACTTGGCCATGTAGAAATGCATAATATTTTGAACAACGTTGGAAACTGGCATAAATAAAAAAGAGTACATTCCTCATTTCTGAAATAATTTTTGTTCGGAAACATGTAATATTTTCGTGATATCTTTTACTCAGAAACTCTAAATCGAATAGTTTATCCATTTTTCTACAAAGGCAGGGGTCTTTTAAAAAATGCTGCGAAAATTGACGTTTTGAATCAAATTTCTGTAGGAATTTTCAAATTTTTTTAAAAATTTCATTTCATATTATGAAAGATAAAGAAAAGTATACACTCAGTCAAGCAATAAATAAATGATAATAAAAAAATACTTTTTTTTCTCATTCTGTTGCACAGAATGGTCGATTAATATTTATACGCTGTATGTAGGGGCAGGGGCCAACATTCAATAAAAATGTGAAATTATCTCTTTCAAACGCATACTCGCTAGTTTTGAATTATTCTTTTGCTTTTTTTTTTCCCTTTAGCAGAGGATGAATAATACACTTCTGCATTTAAATGCACAACGAGTCACGAAAATGTCACAATTTAAAATATTTCGAAGCGTCTCAATGATATGACAAAAATTTCACGTATTCTACCCAACACTTTAGTATGTCTGTGGATAAGCCATTTGTAAATATAATAAAATTTCCTTCAATCTGGAAAACGTTTAAAACTGTTGGAAATCTTGTTAAGTTCTAGTCTACCTTATCTCCCTGCTTAATGATCGCTTTGACAGCTTGACTGATCATTTAGTGACCGCAGTAAGAAAACGGATCCTTTGAACTCACCTTTCCTGCTTTTTCGAAGAATTTTTCAGTAGAAACTATTTTGGTTTTATCGGAAGCTCCAGAAACAAGAAATTGGGACTGGGACCAATATTAGTTCGGATATGCAGCTATTCTGATTTTAAATAAAGAATTTAAATAGGATTAACGTCAACTTGAGATAAATTATTTCCTTTATGTATTTTCATTTATTTCAGCTGTTTCCAAACAGAAACTTTAATATCTATAAGTTTCGATTCATTATCCATTATCTTCAAAGTCGTCTTCTTTTTCAAAAGTCTCATTTTCAGATTGTTATTTAAAATATTAATTTTATCATTCTTAAAATTTTAATTGAAATGAAAATTTAAAATTTTTAAATCTGGTACTCTAAATCATCCGAATCACTTTCTATATCAAATTCTGTATTAAATTGTATTTAAAAGATTCCAATATAATATTATTTGCAGAAGATCTTCAAAAATCCCTATTAAAAATAAGGTTTTATTTTATTTTATTTTATTTACATTTAATATGGCAATAGCAATCCACAAGTTACAGAAATCGATAAAGAAGGAAAAGACAGTAATATTAGAAAATATAAAATAACAAAATTCCACCATCAAATAAACCATTAAAATTGTTGAAAGCAACATAAAGAACTTTATTAGCTTTTAACCAAAAAATAAAAAATAAAAAAAATAATAAAATGCATTATTTAGATAATGGTTTGCTACAGAGTAAGGTAAAATGAGATCATTTCTTTCGTTCTTTTAATACGACTCTCTTCAAAATAATTATCACTCTTTCTATATCATTGAAAATTTTTTTTTTCATTATTGCAATTAAAATATCCCTAATTTTTCAGACAATCTTAAGTTAAAATATGTAAGCTTGTTTTTAATGATAATCTGTGTAAAATTTATCTAAAATATACACTGCAGCTTAATTTTTTTGAATAAACCAAATCATTGCCCCTCCCTTCTTTTTTCCTTGTTTACCTAAAAACTATTCATAGATGAATATTTACTCAATATATGCGAGTACAAATTTTGAAGCTAATCGATTAATAATATCTCTGAATAAACCTGTTTAAGTAAAATTAAAAGGGACAAGTGTCCCCCCCCCCCTTACACTATACCGAGGGATCCGAAATTTAATTCGGAAGTCTCATTATCGAATTTATGCGTATACAAAATTGGAAGCTAATCGGTTAGTTATGTTGAGAAATAAACGTGTTTAAGCAAAATTAAGATGAAGCCCCCCCCCCTCCTCACCTTCTTTTCACTTATTTTCCCTATAAACTATTCAGTAAAGAATCTTTACTCAATATATATGTGCACAACATTTGTAGGTAATCTGTTAATAATATCAATGAATAAACGTGTTTAAGTAAAATTAAAAGGGCAAATTTCCCCCATTGCATTATACCGTGGGACCCCAAAATTTAATTCTGGAAGCATCTTTATCGAATCAGATCTTTATCACTGCAGAGACAAAATTGAAAGCTAATCGGTAAATAATGTTGAGAAATAAACGTGTTTAAGCAAAAGGGGCTGTTCAAGTATTACGTAAGCATATTTTTAGTCATTTTGTACCCCCTCCCCCCCCCTTGTAAGAAAATATAAGCAAATGCTAGACCCCCCCCCCCCTTTGCTTACGTGAGATTTTATGACAGTTTATACATCAAGACTTCTTGACAGATAAAAAGTTACCAATAAATTACATTATTAATCATACAAATTTATATAAATAGGCATATAGGGATTGTGATATTAAAAAATACAAAAGGGTTTTAATATATTGTTGTTTATTGCATTAAACAAACCATTGTTTAAACCACCAAATTCATTGTTTAATGCTTACGTAAGAACTGTCGTGACCCCCCCCCTCCCCCTTGTCAGAGAAAATAAGCAGACTCTGGACCCCCCCCCTCCCCTTTGCTGCTTACGTAATACTTGAACGGCCCCAAATTAAGAGGAAGGACCCCCCCCCCCTCCCCATTCTTTTCACCTAGTTTCTATAAAAACTATCCATGAAACATACTATATCGTGGGGCCCGAAATTTAATTCTGGAAACATCATTATCGAATTTATAGGTACACAAAATTGGAAGCTAATCAATTTAGTTATCTTGAGAAATAAACGTGTTTAAGCGCAAAATTAAGAGGAAGGACCCCCCCCCCCTTCCCCTCCCCTCCTCCTTCTTTTCACCTAGTTTTCATAAAAACTATCCAAATAATTATAAATAACTTATCATTAAATTAAATTAACCATTTTACGTTGCGATTACTCTTTGCAAAAAATCAAAAAATAATAAATTAAAAAAAGGAAAGAAATCGACGTAGCTCCAAACTATGTGTGTTCTAAAAACTACTTGAGAAAATACGTGCAAAAAAAGGCACAAATTACTATAAAATACTCCAACGTAGTAAATAGTATTTTCCTCCCCTCGTTTCGAAACCTGTTTAACAGCTTTCCTTCATAAATCTGATAACATGTAATTTTATTGTACAAATGGGGACCTACCATTTTCGACCATACACACTCGTCTCTGCGATACACATTTGTGCTAGGAACTTTTCTCTAAAATACCCGCAAATGAGGACCTACAAAAAAATTGCCCCTGTTAATGTCTTTATACTAAAAATGCATCACTTAACAATAAAAACGCAAAATAAAATTTTTTTCTAACCCAGGACGTCCTGGGTTGAGTGTGCGTCCTGGGTTTGAAGGTGTGTATACATATAGAAGTCCCCGATTCCCACCCTTTGCCAACACAGAGAGAGAGACGGACGGTATTTTTTTTTTCTAAAAATATGCTTTTCGGAATCTTCAGTGTCTGAAACGTGCAAATCCAACAATTTTTTTTTTCGATTTTCAAAACGATTACAAGACTTACCCTATATTATGTATGATGGGTAAGTAATAAATGCGGAGTGCGTCTGAGTGCCTGCAATTAGTGAACACTTTATTTTAAGTAATATTTTGCACCTCTCCACGTGCAGATCTATCAACGAAATCCACTGATGAAGCATATTTGTCATATTTTCAGTTTTCAATCTCTTTGTATCTGGGTGTTTTCAATGATGGGAGTTTTTTTTTTATTTCTATGGAGTGATAAGAAAAAAAATATATCTTTTAAAATGAAATTAAAATAAAATATTATTACGAAGTTAATATAAGAAAAGTATAATCTATGAAACGAAAACTAATTTTTTTCAAAATTTTATGTTATTGCTCGTAGATTAATTTGCATCTAAAATTACTCTGATCGCACTAAAACTTAGTAAATAAATTTAAATTAAATACATTTAAATTAAAAAGATATACATTTAAATTCAGGAATTCACCATACATGGAGACTCCATTAATTTTTTGTAACAATGATTTTTGTGTGTTTATCCTATAAACAAAAACAATGAATAAGCTATATTTAATACTTCGAAATTTTTCCATAGAAAATTTCACACGCCTTGCATTCATAATATTCAAATTTAATTGCTTAAAAGGCGTATAGCCAACATAATGAAAAATGGCTCGGGTACTTTTTTACTATGTTGGCTATACGCCTTTTAAGCAATTAAATTTGAATATAATGAATAAGCTGTCGCTAAATATATGTAAAAATAAAGAAAGATTTTAAATGGAGATGATATCAACATAATGTGCAGCTTTGAATTTATAATAATTTTTAAAGACTACAATTCGGTTGCAAAAGAAATTACGTGAAACTTGACCAAATGTATCTGCCTTAAAAAAGCACGCAGGTAAAACGTAAAGTTTTATGAAGTAAGTGAAAATGATTCGATTGGTCTTTATGAAAGGCCTTTATCGAACGTTAAAACGTACATTATCAGAGATTTCAAATATAACGCTGATCAAATAAGACAAATGTACTCTAAAACAATTTCAGGAAATTACTATTAAGGTGTTCTCAAAATAATCGGGTGTTCTCAAAGCTGGATAAAATACTGGAAGTTCTAAAAAGAAATTCCTCGCAAAACTTTTTAACACATTTATCGACTCATTTTTTAACGTAAAAGCATGACATTTGCACAGGGCCCGATTAACCTCTGAATCTATGGGAAGCACTGCATCATTTTCGGGACCCCTTTTCCATTTGGCTAAAATTTCCTTAATTCTTCATTCATAAAAAATCCCCAATGATACTAATATTATTCCCGGGAGTTGCTTAGCCAAGGTTACAAGTATTTCATTCAGCAGTTTTTTTATATTCCCTGTATATACTTCAGATATATTTAGTATTCATAGTATACTTCAGATATATTTAAGTGCATATAGATGAAGGTAAAAATTTCCGGTTGGTTTCTTACAGGTACATCAGAATGCTATATGATTAAATAACATCCTATTGATAACAATATTTCATATTTCCATGTTAAATAAGTTTAGTGAAGTAGTGCTTGGATTTCCTCTTGGATTAAGCAAATTTTCTTTTCCAAAAAATTAAAAAATACAATGTAAAAAATATGAAAACGGGAAATAGAGGGCCCTCTTCACAGTCATTTTGGGGCCCCTTTTAAATTTTAGAGGGGAAGCATGTGCTTCACGTGCCTTTTGGATAATCAGACCCTGCATTTGCAGACATGACTGTTAATGCGATTTAGAATGTAATTTTACATTCATTTACCGATAAATGAATTACATTTTGAGACATGCGACGTATCACGTCGCATGAGATAGTATCACGTCGGAAAATGCTATTCAAAGCGCCAACATTGATAACATTTTCTGAAAGATTGTCTACCTTTATCGAAAAATGAACAATTATTCGATTTCGTATTTTCTGAATAAGAGTTCTTGCCAATAGCATGCGTTTACGTACAAAGATGTACTCAAGAATGTGTGAAAAAGTGCCTAGATTGGATTTGAGAATTAATTTGAGAGCCTTAACTATACTCAAGCTTCATGCAAACATTAATGCTTCTGCTTTCTTGAATATTTTAAAATTAGTTATAAAAATAACTTTCATGCATTTTATAAAATATAAATAAGTAATTCTTATTAAAATCATGACCTAAATATATAGAAATGTAAGTAAATTAAAAAATTAAATGCTCAAATAGGGGAAATGAGTTAAAGATGGGCAATATTTAGTTTGTGTATTAAAAAATATTTTTTACACGTTAAAATTCGTTTTGCACGGAAATTTTTGTTGATTATCTATATATTTAAAGCTAAAAGAGCCTTTTGTCAAATTTCACATTCACAAGAAAATGACCCATTTGCGCATACGTAAAATTAAATCTAGAACCTATCCAATTTTAGAGTACACGCGGACGAGGAAAGGGTGGCCGAGTGGTTTAAGGCTCGGTGTTTCTCTTTTCTATTCGTCTGTTCGATACCCACTCCGGACAGAATGATTTTTCTTATTTTATAGGCAACAATTCGTTTTAATAACGTCATATTTAATTCAGGATAAAAAGTTATATAAGTTGTATTTTTTTATTCGAATGCTTTATAATTAAGTAAAATTTAGCACACAAGAATATGTTATTTTAATTACTAAATTTATATTAAGAGTATTTAAATAAAAAAATTGTGCATGTAATTATCGATTAAATAAATTGAACTGGTCTTACAATTTTTGTTATATTTGGTATGACCTTTATCAAGGTGTCATATATATATATACTAAGATAAGTATGTTATTATTTTTTGTAAAAAAAGAAAAACATAAGGAGAGAAAACAAAAATATGGAAAATATTCATAGAGGAACACTAAATTATCTTGGTATCCATGATTTAATAATTAAACAATGTATGAAAATGTAAAAAAAAAATTCAAGTAATTAAAAAATATGTATTATTAATTGTTAGCTGCAAACAGCAAAGTTTAAATTCAGGGTTTTAGAAACAGACTGATAAAAATTAATTTAAAGAAACATTTTAAAGGTTGTGCAGTTAAAAAGGAAAAAAAAAATCAAAAATACTAAATATTGTTATTTTTTCAAAATATTTGGACTGTGGTAAATAAATTTTAACAACCGACAATATTTTTTAATTACTTATCTATACTATTATATAAAGAGGAAACGGTGACTGACTGACTGACTGGGTGACTCATCAACGCCCAGCCGAAACTACTAATGTCAGGGTCACGCAATTTGGACTGTAGATTACTGTTACGGCCTAGGCAAGCAATAAGAAGGGATTTTTGAAAATTCCCCCCCGAAGGGGGTTAAAGGGGGGTTCGAATGTTTTAGGTCATTTTGCCATATCTCAGCAGCAGTTATAGGTAGGAGCTTGAAATTCCAGAAAACAAATCTACTAAAAAAATGATTAAACACCTATTTCAGCGATTTTAGAAATTCCCCCAGAAGGGGGTTAAATGGGGGTGGTCGAATGTTTCAGGTCATTTCGCCATATCTCAGCAGCAGTTATAGGTAGGAGCTTGAAATTCCAGAAAACAAATCTACTAAAAAAATGATTAAACACCTATTTCAGCGATTTTAGAAATTCCCCCAGAAGGGGGTTAAATGGGGGTGATCGAATGTTTCAGGTCATTTCGCCATATCTCAGCAGCATTTATAGGTAGGAGCTTGAAATTCCAGAAAACAAATCTACTAAAAAAATGATTAAACACCTATTTCAGCGATTTTAGAAATTCCCCCCAGAAGGGGGTTAAAGGGGGATGGTCGAATGTTTTAGGTCATTTCTCCATATCTCAGCAGCAGTTATAGGTAGGAGCTTGAAATTCCAGAAAACAAATCTACTAAAAAAATGATTAAACACCTATTTCAGAGATTTTAGAAATTCCCCCCAGAAGGGGGTTAAAGGGGGTGGTCGAATGTTTTAGGTCATTTCGCTATATCTCAGCAGCAGTTATAGGTAGGAACGTGAAAATCTGGAAAACAAATCTACTAAAAAAAGGATTAAACATTTATTTCAACGATTTTAGAAATTCGCCACCCGAGGGGTTAAAGAGGGGGGTGATCGAATGTTTTAGGTCATTTCGAAATATCTCAGCAGCAGTTATAGGTAGAAGGGCGAGAATCAGGAAAACAAATCTACTAAAAAAAATCATTAAACATGTATTTCAGTGATTTTAGAAATCCCCCCCCCCCGAAGGGGTTAAAGGGGGTGGTCGAATGTTTTAGGTCATTTCGTCATATCTCAGCAGCAGTTATAGGTAGGAGCGCGAAAATCAGGAAAACAGATCTACTAAAAATGATTAAACATGTATTTCAGCAATTTTAGAAATTCCCCTCCCGGAAAGGGTTAAAGGGGGGGATCGAATGTTTTAGGTCACTTTGCCGTATTTCAGCAGCAATTTTAGTTAAGAGCACAAAAATCAGGAAAACAAATCTACTAAAAACATGATTAAACATGTATTTCGGGGATTTTAGAATTTCCCCTGCCGGAAGGGGTTAAAGGGTGATGGTCGAATATTTTACGTCATTTCGCATTTACGTCATTTACGTCATAAAAGGGGTGGTTTTGAAAATTTTAGGACATTTCGCCATATGTCAGCAGCTGTTTTATCTAGGTGCGCGAAATTCAGGAAAACAAATCTACTAAACAAATGATTAAACACGTATTTCAGTGAATTTAGAAATCCCCCCCCCCCCCCCACCCTCGAAGGTGGTTAAAGGAGGATTCGAAAGTTTTATGTCATTTCGCCATATCTCAGCAACAGTTTTAGGTTGGAGCACGAAATTCAGGAAAACGAATGTAATAAAAAAATTACATTGTCTACCCGTGCAAAGCCGGGACGGGCCGCTAGTTTCAAATAAAAAGATTTAAATTAAAAGATTTCGCATGTAGTTATCGATCGAATAAAATGATCTAAACTTATCCATATTTTGTATGACCATTATCAAGAAGATATATTTGTATATCTAAGAAAAGTATATTATTATTCTGCTTAAAAAAAGAAAAAGAAAAGAAGAGAGGAAAAAAAAGAAGCAAAAATATTCATATAAGAATTATAAAAGAAATCTCCTTGATATCCATCGTTTAATATATAAATAATGTATTGAAATGTAAAATTAAATTAAAATAATTAAAAAGTATACATTATAAATCGTTAGTAAATACTATCGTCTTATATCTATAGGAATCGCTTACACAATATAACAATTTATCAAATTTTCAATACCTAATTAATTTAAAAGCAACTAATTAAAGATAAAAGCATAATTCTTTCACATTATTTACAGTCAAATCTTGAAGGGTACTATCTAGGTAAAAGATAAAATAAAATAGGGCATATCTACTATATATATAAAACACAAACGGAAATTTCGTTCCGTTCCTTTATAACTCGAGATCCGCTGAATGGATTTTGATGGAACTTGCACTGTTCGATAGATATTTTTTCAGGAAAAGTTTTAGTATATAACATATCCTTCTACGTCGAATAGTTATAGAATTATGATAGAAAGTTCTGTTATTTTGGCCGAAAAGGTTACCATTGCTAATCTTTTGGCGACCATTATTGTTGCAGAAAGAATTGAAAAGGCTACACATCTCGAAAAATCAAAGAAAAAAACTGTGCTAATTTTATTAAAAAAATAAAAGAAAGAAAAAAAGAAAGAAAAGAAAAAAAGAAAGAAAAGAAAAAAAAGAAGAAAAACAGTTTTGATGAGAGATAATATTATAAAACGAAAATATTTAATTTAAACATGATTGCGAATATTCGTAATGCTCAAAAAATTATTGAATGGGCACGATTGCTATTGAAAAAACATTCGGCGATTTATCTTTTGTTTTTAGCGATTTTGATTTTACTTTTGACCCCAAATAATTTGATTTTAAGCCAAAAGGTGTTTTTTTGTTGCAGAAAGAATTAAAATTGCTATACAACTCGAAAAATAAAAGAAAAAACTGTTACTAATTTTATTTTTTAAAAAAGAAAGAAAGAGAAAGAAAAAAAAAGAAAAATAGTTTTGATGAGAGATTTTAAGCCAAAAGATGTTTGTTTTTTCAAGTGTACGACATCAATTTTGCAGTATTTTTTTGGTACTTTTCGGTTAGTCAGGCACCAGTGATATATATACATGTATACACACACACACACATATATATATACACATATATCTAGACATATACATATATATACATACATATATATACACTTATATCTATGAAGATATATATACATATGTATATATATATATTTATACATGTACATATATCACTGGCGCCGGGCTAACCAAAAAGTACATTTTTATATTCAAATATAAACTATATTAATAGCAATATACTTCTATTTACTTGTACCTTAAATATGAAATTTCATTCCGGCTGCTTATAACTCGAGTTCTGCTGACTGGATTTTCGTAGAACTTAAAATGTAAGATAGAAAATTTTTCAAGGAAAGTTTTATTGTATAACATATCGTTCTACGTAGCTTAGTTATAGAATTATTATGGGAAGTTCTATAATCAGATCAATCCGATTATGAAAGATTAGCCTTTTTAAAAGATTATGCCGAATGGATTTCGATGAAACATACACCGTTAGTTAGATAATTTTGTAGGGAAAGTTTGATTATATAACGTATCATTCTACGTTGCTTAGTTATAGAATTATAGGGGGAAATTCGAAAATCGGGTGACCTTTTTTATCAAATATTAGCCTCTTTAATATTTGATTACGATTATGAAAGATTAGCCTTCTGAAAAAGTTCTACTGGACGGATTTTGATGACAATTGTATTGTTAGTTAGATGCTATTTCAGGAATGGTTTTAGTGTACTACATATTGTTTTACGTTGCTTAGTCAAACAGTTATGTGTGAAGGTTATATAGTCAGGTGAACCCGATTACGAAATATTAGCCTTTTTGAAAGTTTTTCTGGGCGTATTTTTTGTGACTTGCATTGTTAAGTAGATAATTTTTAAGGATGGTTTTAGTATATTTCATATCGTTCTATGTTAGTTTTAGAATTATGTGGAAAAGTTCTATAATCATATGAACCGGATTATGAAAGATTAGCCTTTATAAAAACTTATACTGGATGGCTTTTGTTAGTTAATTTGTTTGCATTGTTAGTTCGATAATTTTTAGTGATTTTTTAATATATTGCATATAGTTTTATCGTTCTTTAGCAAACCCTAACTGTAAATTACCAAATAAAATAGTTGGTCCTTAACAGCTAAAAATTTGACTGCACATTAGAAAATATAATAGCGCAATGGCGTCATTTTTCAGTAATGTGGAAGGATATTCCAGGTAAATATACAGATTGCTTTTAAATACAAGGTCAAATTAAACGATATATTTCGTTTGATTCAAGGTTCATGTGTAGAAACCGACCAGCGCAGCGGGCGTAGCTTGCTAGTCTATTATAAATAAAAAAATTCTGCCTAGTCTGCAGATGTTTTTTACATCTTTACCCATAAAATAAATAAAAGTATTTATTAATCTTAATAATCAACCAAGTTCGTAAATCAAATGTGTCAATAAAGCAGTTTTCTTATATTTTCCTAATAATCATTTTCATTCAGCAACCCATCTTCTCTGTGCACTGCAAAAAAAAAAAAAAAAAAAAAAAAAAAAAAAAAGTGTTGATTTTACAGTATAATACTGGCATCCCAGCTGCCAGTATTATACCGTAAAATTAACAGTAATAAACAGTAAAATAAGCATTAATACGCTGCTGCGCATAGCAGCGTATTAATGCTTATTTTACTGTTTATTACTGTTAATTTTACGGTATAATACTGTCAGCTGACAGTATTATACTGTAAAATCAACACTTTTTTTATTTTACAGTGTGTAAGGTTCGAAAACCTTTTAAAAAATTAACATCTGATGATTTTATTGATGCTTCTGCACAAGACGTTTGCACAAAATAAAAAATAATGTATTTACTTACCTTAGACTAGCCGTACTCAACCTTTTTTTCTCGCGGGCCGCAAACATATATTTGGGACGTTAGGCGGGCTGGAACACACACTTGTATAATAATGTAAAAAAAATATAGATTTCTATAGCAAATGACACGAAGATTGTTGTTTTGGAATAGTGGTATAAAACTTTTTGCTGCCAATTTTTTCTGCGATAAATATCTAACCCTAATAAGCCTTATTGACTACATGATAAGCATAAAACGTAACAATATAACAATGCAGCAATTCCAAATTTAAAAAAAAAAGCCAAGAGATTTTTTCTAATAAATGCATTTTTTTCTCAATGCAAAAAGTTTTTTTAATGTAGAAATATATAGTGCAAATTAAATTAATTCGGAATAATGTTTGTTTAGTGTTCAGGATTAAGAAATGTATATACACTACTGTAGCACAAGTAAAACTATAAGTAAAAAGAACTTTGACTAAGGAAACAATATTTAAGATAATTTAAGGTAATTCTAAATTAGTAACTATAAATAACAGGAAATTGGCTTCCCATGAAAATTTATAAAAGAGCAGTGAAAATATTAAAAACAACTTTTTGTACACATCTCAATAAATTTTATAAATAGTGATTAATGATTGTGTCTCGGGCCACATATAAAATTTCGCCGGGCCACATGCGGCCCGCTGTCCGCTTGTTGAGTATGGCTGCCTTAGACACTCGGATGCATAATCCGAATCTGCTAATAAGTCAGTTTTCTTATACATTTTTATAAGCATTTTAAGGCCCTGCTGCTAATTTTTATGCTAAAACTATACATAAACATTCAATACTTTAGACGTATTGTAACAAGGCTGGATGAAACCAGGTTGTTTTAACAAACAGTCGCTTTCTAATTAGTAATAAAACTGCATTGACAATGGACCTGAAAATAAAATTAGGTTGTTTGCCAAACAATTAATCCTTTTCTAATTAATCAATGAGCATAAGCTCATTACAATAAGCCTAAAATTGATCAGCCTGATTGGAAAAAAAATCTGACTGATTTCCAGTTCGCCTAAAGCGTCATAGGCTTTGCAATAAGTCTTAAAAATGTCAGGCTATGTCAGTTAAAAAATAGCAGTTCATTCTCCAATTAGCCTGACTGTTTGCAAAGAGCCTAGTTTCTTTTTGAAGGGCTAGTTTTCGTAATTAGCTTACGATATATGTGTTAAAATTGATAATTATTAAGGAAATAAGCAATAGAAATCTATATGGTCAGCGAGAGCATTTGTTATGAATCAGCCTAGTTCAGTTAACTAGAATTTGGCGCGAGATGCTTCATAAATTTAAAAATAAGATAAAATAGATGACATTTACGGATGATAATTTTTATTAAAGCACCTGTTTTCATGATACATGCTATCCCGGGGTGTTCGTTTATCAAATTCACATTTTCATTTTCATTTTTTTTTTTTTTTGTGAAAATAATTTATTTTATTATTATATTAGACTTTAATTGAAAATGTTGCAACATATAATCATAAATAAAAAATTCTATGAAATATTAACTTACCATGCCTGTTTTTTAACTCTAAATATTATGTATAATAGAAATTTTTCACAAGAAAAGAAAATCAGCACTATCGGTTTATTTTTGTTTCGAAAATATTTTTCCATGTCTGTGAAATGTTTTTAAACTCTTTACTGAAATCGCTTTATTTCGAAGATTTTCTAAAGTTGCCTTTTCACAATACAGCGAGATAATTTTATACAAGTCAAGAATTTTAAGTTTTTTAATGTTAATTAACATCATTCGTATATTATATTATAAAACTTCATTCTAACTCATATAGGTAAATATCAAGTACGATTTGCTAAGAATAATAATAATAAAAAATTAGATGTGCAAATTAATAAAGAAGTCGAAAAGATTAATGATAATTTAAGTTAGTGACTTAGAAATGGAAGTAAACGTTGGATATCTAAGACAAATGTTGTACGTGGTATGATCGAAAAGTTCCCGGAATGAATTTAGTATAATCCGGTAAGTAAACGTCTTTTAAACTAGAAATTTTCACTACACAGCATATAGAGACTTTTATAAATAATTAAATAACTTATCTTTCAAGATTTTATTTCCCCTCCCATTATCCGCGAAGCAACTGAAATCTATATGGTCAGCGAGAGCATTTGTTATGAATCAGCCTCCTTTGAGTTAACTAGAATCTGGCGCGAGATGCTTCATAAATTTAAAAATAAGATAAAATAGATGAAATTTACAGATGATAATTTTTATTAAAGCGCCTGTTTTGATGATACATGCTATCTCGGCACGTTTGTTTATAAAGTTCACATTTTAATTTTTTTTTTTTTTTTTTTTTTGTGAAATTTTATGATTGTTGATCTTAAGAATGTCACCGGTTGTGTGTGCGAAACTAGTAGGTCTGTTAGTTAAAATGTTTTTTTTAATCTTTATGTTTACTGTAATCACTTTTAGCATATAAACTTTTATTTCAATGATAATAAATGATTTTTCTTATATAATTCTTTTAGTAAGTGAAGTCAGATACATGCGTACTGTAAAGAAATAAGTTACATTTCATTAAATACAATTTTTGGTTATATATAGCTTTATTTGATCCGCGGAAGATAATAAGTGCGTTCCGAAAACGTTTATACATTTTTGCCAAAAGAGTTCGTTGGGGCCTCACGCAATTTATAACATCGGCGTATAACTGAGAGGTCACAGTAATTTACTTTTAACGGTATCAGAACCTTTTACAAGAAGGAAAAGAATCAGGTGATCTTTTATCTAACGAAAATCAAAATAACTGCTCTAAACACCAATAGAAGAAGTTATATTTCATTAAATATAATTTTTGGTTATAAATAGCTTTATTTGATCCTCGCACTATGCTAAATGCATTTCGAGAACTTTTGTACATTATTTACTAAAATCAGCTGTAGGCACCTGTCGCATTTGATATAAATCGCTTAAAACTGAAAGGTCACAGTAATTAACTTTTAACGGTATCAGAATCTTCTACAAAAATGAAAAGAATCCGGTAATCTTTTATATAACAAAAATCAAAGGGGAAAATAACTTCTCGAAAGACGAAAAGAGTTAAAAAAAACTTTCATTGCTGAAATAGGCTACTGGAAATAGCCAGATAACCGAGTTCAAACAGGTTATCAAGCAGAAAAAAATTATAAGTAATACTTCCTGGGCTAACACCTATAATTTTACCTACGTCAGAACATTTTTTTCCTACGCACTTGTCCATGGAGTTGTTCAGTGACCCCGGACACTTTTAATGATAACTGAGCAGATTCTAAAATACCCTTCGGCTACAGATTGGAAAAATTCTATTAAAAACGTGCTTTAAGTCGTCCGTCGGGTGAAGGTTGTAAAGAAAATGACCTTAACCTAATTTGCATAACAACGTAAAATTTTACTGAAATCCTTCGAAATGAAACACATCCCATCTTCTCTTGCAACTTTCTGAGCTAACTACTGAATAAATCCGCTGTTTTTTTCTTCCTTTATTTTTAACACTTTCAATAACTTAATTGAAAAGTGTTTATGAATTCGGTTTGTCTGTCTGTCTGTGCTCTAACTCGCGTAAATATATTCGGATTGTCATGCAATTGATATATGTTATTGAGGTTTACTATGGCATGTTTGGTATTGAAAATGAAATGTGTAGGAACATATGATTTTTTTTACAGGGACACTCAAAAGAATTACATTTCATTACGGCCTGTGGGAAAAATCCTTTGCAGTTTATTTTAATGCTGTTACACAATTTCAAACATATTGAAATTGATATATATCACTGAGGTGTACTACAAGAGGCTTTCCATGGAATAGGTTGAGCGTAGCAGTTATTGTTTCTTTACAGGGACACTCAAAATAATTCCGTTACGTTATGGTTTTGGGAGAAAAATCATTTCAGGTTTTTTTTTAATAATGTTTTACTATTTCAAACATATTGAAATTGATATAGTATATCACTAAGATGCATTACAAGAGGCTTACTGGAGAATATTTCGTGTATAGCATTCATTGTTCCTTTACAGGAACACACAAAAGAATTCGGTACTGTATGTTAACAATAATTACTGTAAGTGGGGTTTTCAGTTGCTGAATGCGTTTTTAAATTTATCTCATTTTGTATCTATTACTTGGTGTATATAAATTCTATAGATCATATACATGGCAGCACAAAAATCCTCGAGTACATTTCCGTTTATTGACGGAAATTCCATAAGAGGAATTTTAAACTGTACTCGCTTTTCCTAACTGAACTAAAATTTAGAATTCTATGTAGTGTATATTACAAATCTATAGATCCTATACAGGACCGCACAAAATAATTCTGCTATTTTTCCGAATATTGTCTGTAATTCCTGAAATTGGATTTTTAAATATGTTATGCGTTTTCCAAATTCCGACTATTAACGGCAATTTCTGGCATTGGGCTTTCAGATATGTTTTGCGTTTTCCAAATTGTTTACGTAGATATCATCTTTCACCATATTGTAATTTGAAGTTTTGTTATAGTATTTTGAATGTGTTGGAAAGTGTTTCATAATCTACGCATGAAGCATGATGTTTCTTTCTTTAAAAAAAACAGAAAAAAAACCAATCCTTTTAACCAAAGCTTTTATACATGTGAGGATTTTCGATATTATTTTGCAAAATATGGCAGTGATTAAAAACTAGCTTTTACCCGGAACTTCGTTCACATAAGATTTAAAGACAAATCAATGGATTAATTATGCAAAAAAAAAAAAAAAACAGAAAAAAAATCATTCCCGATTATTAGAAATATATATAATCAACCAACTTTTTATCACATTTTACAGTAGACAATACTTCTGAACATCAACATCCCAATTTGCATATTTATTTTTTTATATATAAGATCATTTAAATTTCTTTCATGTGATTGAAATTTTATAAGCTTTCTCTAAGATTAAGTGTCTTCAGTAATTTTATTTCCTTGTTATTCTATTTTATAATTTACATTACTTTTATTTTACATTTATTGCGTTCATGGATATTGGTTAATTTATATATTCGTGTCACAGAATATATGTTTGAAGTGATTATGTTAGTGAATATTTTTTAGGAAATTTGTTAATTAACAGATCATTTCATATATGACATTGAGGCAATTAAAGTAAGAAAAAACTAGTCGGATGTGCCAATCCCAAAACTTTCTTCTATCTCAGTCATGTTACTACTCAGTCATGTTAATACAAAAAAATCAATATTTTTCGTCATTCTGTTGTACGTCAGCTGCTTGCGAATCGTCGGGTTACCGGGATGCGATCAACTGATGTATACTAAACTACGAAAAGTCCTTCTGGCCTGTACCGACAGGAACAGATAGCCTCCCTATTCCTTGGTTTTACGATTTTAGCTAATTTTACTGGAAAACACGAAGCTAAAATGCGTGGAACCCATTTAAAGAAGATTCATTCCCAGCTCGTCAACATTGAATTTGAAAGAGAATATCGCCAAATTAGTCCTCTACAGCCAAGTTGGCTTCATTTATGGCAACCTATTTTTGTCGCCAAATTTGGCAAGACTTTGACGTTGGCGAATATAAATATATAGTGTTAAGCATATAAGAATAGGAACAATGGTTACAACAATGAAAGAAAATTTGCCGAAACCATGTTAACTAAAACTCATAAACTAAACCCGTTTATGGATGAATTCTACTGTCTTGTTTGAAAATGTCAGCCACACTAAAATTTCAAACCGCTGTATATCTCAGTCATTTTTTCAGATAGAGGCAAAACAAAAATTGCTCCGGATTCTCTGGATCAAGGCCGAACATTTAACGGAAAAATCTTTTAGGATTTCTAATTTTTTTGTACAACTTTTTGAATTTGAAATCTTTAAATGGCTATCACAGCGCCCCCTTCCGGCGGAATATCCCCAAATTCAAGTAGTACCTGCTGGCCATAGCCCAAAACATAGAAAAACATTGGTTTAATTATCTGCATAACATCATACACTTTTCGATGATACAATAGTGAAAATCGAACAAAAATCGCGATCGCAGTGCCCCCTTTCGTCGAAATAATTGAATTCAACTTGGCCCTGCAGGCTATAGCCAAAAACATAGAAAAAAGTTTGGTTCAGTTATCTGCATAACTTCATACATTTTTCGATGATACAATAGTGAAAATCGAGCAAAAATCGCGATCGCAGCGCCCCCTTTCGTCGAAATATCCCCAAATTCAACTGGGACCTGCAGGCTATAGTAAAAAAAAAAAGAAACTTTTTTATTGTATAATTATCTGCATAACTTCATACATTTTTCGATGATACAATAGTGAAAATCGAACAAAAATCGCGATCGTACCGCCCCCTTTCGTCGAAATATCCTCAAGTTCAAGTAGGACCTGCTTGCCATAACCAAAAACATAGGAAAAAATTTCTGTTCAATTTTAAGCATAACTTTATACACTTTTCGATGATACAATGAGGACGGACAGACAGATATTTTATAAAAACATGTTCTTCGGAATCTCTGACCCCTAAAACGTGTAAATCCGTCGAAAACCGGAAGTCGAAAAAAATTTCGATTACAATACTTTCTTCTATTATAGATAGAAGAAAGTAAAAATCAGTATACAAATTTATGTTTCTATTCTAAAACACTTCAAATTTTGAACAAAATGGAAGATATATACTATTTGAAAAGGAACATAAAACGTGGTGAATCATCAAAGTTAACAAAATAAATCACAAGAAAACGAAAAATATTTTTAACACTCATTTATTAATGCATTTTTATTTCACAGAGCTATATTTTTCACAGCCAAACAACAATGACCAAGACCTACCAACAATGTGGAAATGCTTCATTGCTTGGAGATCTGGTCGGAATGTGGTCGATGGTGGATCGTAGGGGGCAGAGAGAGCCCCTTAGTTATTAGGAAAGTTGTGATAATTTGCGGAAAATGAGGTACAGGTAGGCATTAAAGAGAAAAAAAAAGGGGAGGGAGCATGGAACGTCTTCCTAATTCTACCTTACGCAATTATTGTTTGTAACATGAATAGTACAGCGAGTATATGTGAAATAAATGTTCCTATTTTGTAGTATTTGAAAAGACGTACTTTTTTGGTGGCTCTTAAATTTCCTGCTCAAAAACGCGAAACTTTCTGACACATTTTCTGACTCATTTTTAAACGGAAATTAGAAGATCTGACTATTGAAGCGATATGAAATCGAAAAGCGTTTTCCATTTTTTGATAAATACATTACTTATCGAGTCATAAGCGATTTTTGTCACGTGATGACAAGTTTTCCCCCCTGCTCGCACTGCGACAACGGGAATTCGGTTCAAAACGCTAGCAGTATTTTCTGAAATATCGTCTCCTTTTACCAAAAAATGGAAAACGCCATTCGATTACATAGTTTCTGAATAAGAACACCTGCCAATTTCGTACATTTGCGAACAAAAATGAATTTAGAAAATTTTCAGAAAGTAGATTCCTGGGATAGCTAATGTTAAACATATGGGAACGTTCTTTACAAATATCTCGCATGCATTTGAAAATTTTTAAGTGATTCCTTTTTTGCACAAGATACCTGAGTTCGATATCTAATGTTGCCCGTTTATACTTTTTCAATTTTGGTTACAGTTCTTTTAAAATGGCACTTTCTATTTTGGAACCGATTGGTGCCGGTTCTGAAAATTATAATATCCTTACATAAAAAAAAAAAAAACTGCAATCAAAATCGAAAAAGTAAAAACGCACAACGTTAGATATCGACCTCAAGTATCGTGTGCAAAGAACATTTAATAACATTAAAATGCGTGCGAGATTTTTGAAAAGAACGTTTCCATAGGATTAGCATTAGCTTGCGAGTGTTTTCGCGTGACTAGTGTAGTCTCCTAAGAATATAAATTATCATTTTAGCGAAAGCTAAAACGAACGACTTTTCTATTTCAAAAGTTTGTGTGCTGAGTCACCCTTTTATAGCAGAGGTCATTCTGGCTGATCTCCCTAACCACTAACATTCCATTCTTAAACATGAGTCTATTATGATCAGCTGGAAGAACATGCGTGACAGACATTCTAAAATCCGGCAACAGCCAATTGAAATCGCCAGAGGAAAAAAACCTTCTTTGAAAGAAACCCGTTTGTTCACCCAGAGTATACTTTATCTGCTACGCTTACCTGGAAAGAAATTCATTCTGTCCGATCTCCAAACACTTCCTGTCGGAACACTCAGCGCGGTCTCAAACATGCCTCCGGGTGAACATCTAGCTCCGTACGCCGATGGTATACGATACTACAATGACAAGTTCATTAACAAAAGAAAACAAAGCATTTATTGTTATTACTGGAAACCTATGGTCAATCCACGGTAAGAAATTGTTATCATATTATTATTATTATTATTATTGTTATTATTATTATTATTATTATTATTGTTATTATTATTATTATTATTATTACTGATTTTCATTGAAAGTATTCTTAAACGATTAAATACTTTTTCAAAAATATTTTCACTTATTTTGAATTTTAACAAGCGTGATAAGACATACAAAATTTCCCCGGCATTTCACTAAAAATTTTGTATTTTGCTAAAAAAAAAAAAAAAAAAAAAAAACAGAATGATTGGTGTATACACGGATGGCGACCCTATGGCACGCGTGTCTCAGATGGCACGTGCAAAAATTTCTGTGGGACGCAAAAAAAAAATAAAAATAAAAATAAGTAAGAAAAATTTCTTTCTTTTTCTATTTTTTTTTTTTTTTTTTTACTGTTTGTTTATTATAAAATAAATAACGATGATGTTCCGATCCACTATTGTTTTCACGGTCGAAAAACAATATTTGATAAAATATTTCAAATAGTTTTGATAAAAGGATTTTCATTGAAATTATTTTTAAACGATTAAACATTTCTTGCTTTCGATTTTTTTTCCAAAAATTTCTTCACTTCTTATTATGAGTTTTAACAAAAGTGATAAAACATACACAATTCTAGGAATATTTCACAAACATTTTTGTATTTTGCTAAGAAATAACAACAGAATGAATGCTGTAAACATGGATGGCGAAACTATGTCATGCGTGTCCTAGGTGGCACACATACGACAATTTCTCTGGGTCACAAAAAACTTAACATTCCTTTTTATTATTCGTTTATTGTTATTTATTTATTACAAAAAAAAAAAAATAAATAAAGATCATTTTTTAACAACCAGCAATTGTCTTCACGCTCGAAAAACCGAATTTTTGATAATATAATGCTAATATGTTTGATAAAATGATTTTCATTGAAACTATTTTTTAAACGATAAAATATTTTTTGTTTTCTTTTTCTTTTTCAAAAAAAATTTCACTTCTTATTATGAATTTTTAACAAGAATAATAACATATACAAAAATTTTTGTATTTTAATTAAGAAAACAAAACAAAACAATGAATGATTTGTGATGCTGTGCATCGACATATAATTATTTTGCCTTTTTTATATGAATTTAAAAAGCTCAATTTGTTCAAATACATTTCATAAGACATATCACTGGAATAAAATAACAAGGTGAGATAATTCTAATTATTAACAGTAACAAAATATGAACTAGATAAGCACTTTCCATTGAGCGTACATAAACAAAAATCTCATTAATAAATTAATTAAAATTTGGATTATTATAAATTAGATGTTGAATTAACAATAAATTAAAAATTGCTAAAATAAAAATTCGTAATTTCTTTTCCTTCTGATAGTACGTGGCACTTAAATTAATTAAATTTCAGGATAAAAATTTAACGACGGATTCCAATATACAGGAAAATCACTGTTTGATTTTTGTCCTTGGTTAATTTTTTCATAAAAGTGACTGCTTCTATTAATTAGTGTTTCGTATAAGCAGTCAAAGCTCCAATATATTTTTTATTCAAGGGTTTGGCACGTTACAATGTCGGTAGATACTGTTTGTGAATTTTTGAAATTTACAAACGTAAAAAGGTTCGCCTTCCCTGACCTCGAGTTCTATCTGTAAAAAAGAAAAAAATAAAGTCGTAAATGACAGAAAATAATAAATGTCAGATGAAATAAACTGTCAGATGAAATAATAAATCAAAATAACTGTTTATTTTATCAAAAAATTATGCTTTTCGACCGCGAAAACATTAGTACAACATAAGAAACAATGTTCGTAAACAAGTATAATTTTTAAGGGGAAAAAAAAATCAAGAACTTGTTTTTGCATTCTTTTATTTAACTCAACCTACTTTTTGTATGTAAAGATGGGATTTTTCAATCGATTTTTAACCCACTTCCTGATATGCTAGAATTATACAAATTTTGTACAAAGGTGTATTTCCGATGACAGTACAACATTTTAATATTTTTAGAAATTAACTATTAATTAACACATTAATTTTAAGGCATTTTCCAACTAGCCTGCCACACGTGATAAATCGTCAAATATTCTCTGTAATTCGTACAATTGCATATGGGAGTTGAAACAACAATGGATTTAATGATGCACCAATAAACGCTCATCAAAATATGCCAAAGCGCTGTGAAACTGCAAAAATGTAACATTTTAAAGATTTAAATGTAGATAAAATATTTTAAAGATATTTATTTTATTTATTTTGTTTTTGTTCTTGTTAAATTTCTAAATAATTACTGAACCGATTTTGATGAAATATAAATGGGACCAATTCAAAAGTATCCTCTTTCAATAATAATGATTAAAAAAATCCCATGAATCGGTCGTGTAGATTTGCAGTAATGGGTGAACATACATAAAAAAAAAAGAAAATACATACCCGTCGAATTGAGAATCTCCTCCTTATTTTGAAGTTGGTTAAAGCGCAGTTTATTTCCTTAAACTAAACAAGTATTAACTGTTATCCCAGTTTACAGTGTTTTATTTATTTATTTATTTTTTACATATACGAAATTGCAATCTCAGGAGGGGGTGGGAGTCATGATCCCATCAAACAATTCGTCACCTGATCAAGGTTCTAAATTACGAGACCTATTAAATCTGTCAATTCAACAAAGTTAAACAGAAACCTTGAACCGGCAAACAAAGATAACTGTAGCAAGCCACAAGAGAGCAAGCACAGCAGCGATGCCAACAAATCTATAGTCAGGTGGATCACAGCCATGCTGTGATCAGGAGATTTCCGGCCCGCACCCAGGTACTAACCCGTCAAGCTAGGCATTCATACCGGGCAGGTAGGGGCCTGGTTAGCGGTATAAAAAAAAGTTGAAATAATGGAACTTCTCTATAACTTCTTAGACATGAGCTCCACCCTAATTGAGAGGCTAAACTGGCATGACCCCTCTACAACGTGTGAGAGACTGAGACCGACCTTGCTTGTATGGGTATTTTTTCTCTTTACCGAACATTTCCATTACAACTAAGCCTAATGTTATCATCGCTTTCTAAATCACTGTCATAATCATGACTTCTAAACAAGAAAAAAAGTAATTTATAAAGAAACAGAAATATTTGTAATTAGTAGTATACTGTTATATAATTAATAAAACCGATTTGACCTTTAAAAAAAGAAAGAAAAACGTGTGTGTGTGTGTGTGTGGTGGGAAAGGGGGGTGGGTTAGAATTAAAGCCCACTAGAGCTGAGAAAAAAAAAAAATTGCTGCTTATATAGTATTTGCTGCTTAATATGAATCATTAGTTAATAAAATTAGCCTTTTTGTGAGTAAAATCAATAAAAACAAAGAAAAAATAATTATTAATTTTACATTTTTTTTTTCAAAATTCGTCGATTTTTTAATCACATTCTGTTAAAAAATGATGCATGTAACTTAAAAATGTAAAAAATATACAGTGATGGGTGCCTACTTTTAGTGAAAATTCTTTTCTATCAAGGTAGGAAGGGGCTAAGAACAAAGAATATATAAGACATACTCTCATAATTTTCTAAACATAAAATATTAAATTGAAATGTTAGATATATTTTTTGTCTCACATTTTTGTCTCAAAATATTTAAAATGTGTGTTAAATAAAAATAACTTTACTTTTACCAAATTTTCAGACTATCAAACTTATAAGAAATTTAACGGATTAAAATATGTGTATATCGGGGACCCGCTTAAAAAAAAAAAATTCTCGATTAAAACAATATAGTACAATTACATTAAAATCAGGGAAAACGAAACCATTCTATAACGAAATACTGCATTACAGGAGAAATATTTCCGGTTCCGATGAAACAATCAAAACTGTTAAGCCGAAAACCTGTCAAAAACGGATTTTTTTCCCGTTCCATGCAATTTTGTCTTAGCAGGTTTGATTGTATAAGAGAAAGGCACCTCTTATTACAGAAATCTATTTAGAGCAGAATTTTGTTCAGTTCTTTGTGATTCCATCTAAACAAATTTTAGAGCATCTCAGCCTCGCCACCAAAAATGTCTGAATACGCTTCTGATTCCAACAGATGTTTTTATGATGTACAAGCAGTGTTCCTCACAAATTTTTTACACTTTTAACACTTAGGATACTTATTTTTATACATTTAAATTACTTTCTAGCTGCTTTTAATAATAAAAAATGCTAAATATAAGGAGATATTTAGTAAAGTTAAAGGAGGGGTTCAGGTTTTATTGTTTAAAACACCATAAGAAATCTTTTAAATTTCATTGCATGCAAAATGAAATCACGTTTTAAATAATTTTTGTTTAGGCTTTCTTTCAAAAACAAAAGTTTTTTCCCTTAAACAACAACAAAAAAAAAAAAAAAAAAAAAAAAGGAGCTATATATGTGTATTTATATATGTCTCTTCTAAATACAGTTTCTTAATAAGTATTACAGTATTTCGCATATATTTTCTCCTTCATTAATAAATGTAGTCAATACAATGGGTGAAATTGCTGGGAAAAACTAGACACTTAATAAAATTTGGCTACAAAATTAAATATATTTCCCAAACACCTGTCTTATACTTCATTACTGCATAATTAGTGTGACCGTAGTTCTCTCGTTAGAGCTTATAAAAGCGAACATAAATAAACTTAACCTAAACATTAAAAATTAAAAGAAACAAAGCGTTGTGATTATTTACTAAGAAGCTCTAACTTATGAAAATAAATAATTAAAATTCCCTCTAGGGTTTACATTATTAAAATTATTCTAAGCAGTAAAATAGGCCATTAATTCAAATAAATTAACTCAAGTTGCAAGAAAAATAAGGAGATCAATTTCAACTTAACAATTAAAAATTTTTATTTACAGTAATTAGCACAAAATATACAATCATAACTCGCAGAAAAGAATTTAATTTGTCTGCACCCGACAATATTACAGCTTGCTTCATCAAACCATTAATTCATTTGATCATCTTATCATAAAATTACTTGTTACTTTCACATTATTTTTCATTAAGACATAGAATTAGGACATCACTTTTTAATTCATTTATGATCTAGGTTAATTAACAAGATAATAATGAAAATTAAAATAAAAACAAAAAAATTGAGACACTTTGAACTCCCAATACAAGTATCACTGTTTTACCATACATATATTCAATAATTTCAGTTTAACTGCAAACAAGGAGTGGAAAAAGATATCTCAAAGTTTGTTGAGGGCTACTCCATTATTGTCAGCATCCTCTGTGGGTTGTTCAGACATCACTGAGGATCGGATACGCCTTCGGAAGACACTCTTTATCACTAACAAATCCTTGATGATTTTATTATCGGGCCATTGAAAGATGAAGAGAATTCAGCCTTTCTTGTTTGTCTTACATAATCCTTAAGACTGACGAAAAGTTGGCGTAACTAGATTTTCAATAAACATATCTACGCAAACATTATAGACAGAAGAATTATTTTTTGTATAAATTATTAAGAAGTATGTATAATATATATGCAGGTATGCAAGTGAGTCACTTTTCTAACTTTTAGTCACTTTTAAAAAGAATTGTCACTTTTACTCGCAATTTTTTTAAAAAAGTCACTTTTAGTCACTTTAAAGTCACTTTTAGTTTTTTTTTTTATTAATAGTGATCAAGTGACCAAAATTTTGACTTCTAGCATCTTTTCGCAATTAGCTAGGATTTTTTCACAAAAAAAAAAATCGCATACATCGGATATATGTACCGTAGATTCGCCATCCCTGTCCTATAGCTTTCTATGTATGACCTAAAGGGCAAAACTGGGCAATTTCACTGGTGGCCAGTGGCCAGTAGTAGCAGTTTTCTAAGTGGCCAATTTCTTTAAACTAGTGGCTACTTTTTTATTTAAAAGTCCTAAGCAGTAAACTTTTGTTAAAATTTCAATTAGTATTAATCTAAAATTAAGTAGCCCAAATAAATATGTTAATATGCACATCATATTTCAACAGACAAAGGTAGAATCCTTGATGAAATGCAGAGAAATTTTACTCTTTCCTTGTAGAAAGTGGCCATAACGCCGCTGACAGACACTTTTTTAATAGTCACTTTTTTTCATTTAGTGGCCGGTGGCTAGCGCTAATTTTGCCTTTTAGTATGACCTATAAATTTACTCCTAAAGGGCGCTGCGAGATAACTTATCGTATAGCACATACCCGTTTTAACGAGGCTAACGAAAAAGAAAGGCTACCGCGGTGCTTTACGCGTATATTTTTTTACAGACCGCCGGAATCACGTGATGCTCGAATGCACCAATGAAGGTGTACGAAAAGAGCATAACGTCACTCTAGCGGTCTGTAAAAAAAGATAAGTCGAATGCACCGCGGTAGCCTGTCTTTTTCGTTAGCCTCGGGTTTTAATAAACTTAGACTTTGCATTCACGGCTATAGCTAACTCGGTTAACTAGTTATTCGACTCGAAACGAACTTAAGTAATCTCCCTGTATATATATGGAATGGTGATTGATGAAAAGCACTAAGTCCATATTTTGGCATTTCTCATTTTAAGATGGTTTTAATGTCCTTTCGTGTTTATGGACCGTTTCGTGAGGTAAGGAACTCAGTCCGGTTACTACCTAAATGCATGTTTCGGAAGAAGGAATATAAAGTTGTGTTGAAATGCACTATGTCCATGACTTCGGAAATTTCAAAACTAGGACTTGGTTACTTTTAACATACATATATACACGGTGTTTCAAAAAGAATTATCCGATTTAAAACAATCATAACTATTCAGCTTTTAATCCGTTTGGATCGAATAATGTGTAGATAGAAAGAGGGAAATCTTGAGTTTCACGCAGTTGCCGACAGGTAACGCTGACGCTCTTCCTTTACAAGCCACTTCAGTGTTTGTCAAGATGGCGTCTGCACAACAAAAATCGTTTTGTGTTCTACGTTTTACGAAGTGCAAGCTCGTAACAACTGTTCAGCGTGATTTTTGTCAACTATACACTTGTGTTGAACTTCCTACCGCTCAGAGCATTAGGCGATGGACTAAACAATTCCAACGCACGGGTTGTCTGATGTGTTAAGGGAAATCCCCTGGCCGTCCCCGCATGTCAAACAAAAAGTAGACATATAGAGCACCTATAATTTGGTTTGTAAAAAATCTTTATAATTAGCCACGTAATATAAAATTAATCTCTTAAGTGTCTTTGATCAATATTTTTCATAATATAAGCATTTCAAATCAGGTGATTCTATTTGAAACACCCTGTATATGCATAATATTTTTCCTTTTAAAAAGTTAATATATATCTAATGGAAAAAAATCTATCTCTATTTTACTTTCTTTGTAATTTTTATTTATATATATACTAGGGGGCCTACCCCCTGCGAGCTACGCTCTCCAACCCCCGCTCAGACTTCGAGGTCTCTAAAAACATGACAGCGTGCTTTGTTTTAAAAATATTGGTAAATCTGTAATTGGGTTGCCATGCTTTTAACGTTCTAATGGGCATTTTTTGATTATCATGGCCTCATACACTGCTGTTGCGACAACTGACGACTGTTTTCGGGATTGATAAGTAAAATCAATTACAACTTGAAAACCAGCTTGCATAAAATGGTTAGGTTTAAATTGTGTCTACCTCTCAGACTTTTATAACAACGATCTGTATTCTATTCTTCCTTTGCGTTTAAGGATGAGAAAAATTCCATCTGCTTGTGAATAACATTAAGAACCACGGTATTGAAAAATACTATGTTAGAGACATTTTCATTAACAGGTTTTAATTTTCTCTCTATTTTAGTGCACCATCATGCATATTTTCATGTTATTTTAAATATATAAATTATTTATTTTAATTAATATGTATATACGAATTTTCTAATAATTATTTATCATACAAAATTAATTAAATATTTTGTGCGTGCATGCCTGCATGTATTCGGCATCAATTGATGAGATATTTAAACAAATTTGCTATCCGCGATAATTTTACACCATGTTATGTCACTTGAATATTGTCCATAAGAAAATCGGGTACTTTTCCAGTATAGGATCCTTTGCTTTTAGGTTTGGCGTAATTCGAGCTTCAAAAAGGAATAGATTCGTTAATATACATAGATTTGTTGCCAAAAGTTATGAAAACAAACATAATGAACATTTGGTACTTTTCTATTATAGGGGTCTTGACGCTTTTTAAAAAAGCTTGGCGTAATTCGGGCATCAGAAAGTGATATTTGGTGCCAAATGACATAAACAGCCATGGAAACAAATTCGACAATTTTTTTGTTTATATGCGTATTTTAATTATACGTATATTATTATTGTTTTTTCTATACAAATTACTTCTGATTATATATAAAATAGGATAAATGACATTTTACGCTAAAAAAATTGTATAAATATTGAAAAAATGCTTCTGTATACGAAATGACAAAGTAAATAGGTTGACAGAAAGTATGTTGCCAAATTTCCTTTTCCGCCAAGGCTATTTTCCCTGGTTTCGTCAAGGCCCCATATACTGAAAAAGCACCGAACTTTTATGCTTGTTTATACATGTATTTATATGTATATATACAATTTATTTATAATTGGACGATTAATCCTTACGATAGAAATGTGATTTTATTTTCAAATTTTCCTGAAAAACATAATTTAATCACAATCTTGTCTTCATTATCGATTGAAATAAAAGATAAATTCAATTTCAATTTGAAAATGACGAATAAAAAAAAATCAATAATCCCTATCGGGATCCTTTTCAATTTTTTTCCCTTTTTTGTCACAAAAAAAAAAAAAAAAAAAAAACTGAGTATAGTTGCCATCATTACAGAAATATCATTAAAATTAGAAAAAAAATTAATATCTCGAAAACTAATTCCAATTTCAAAATTCTATTACCAGTTTTGACATCCGCGAATTTTTATGGACAATTGGTATTAATTTGACCATCAAGCGTTTCATATTTTATTAAAAATAGCCCTGTAACATAATCAGTCGTTTAATCAGTCGTTTCATAAAATCGTTTCATAAATTCGTTTCATAAAATCGTTTCACAAATTCGATTCATTAGGATTTTATATATATAGGGTAGATTTTAAAACTGCACACTAACTCAAAATTTATCGTAGTAGAATATCCCTTATTCAATTTTTCAAACCGTAATTGTACGGATTTTTACCTCCTATAGAACCAGAAATGTGCATTTAAAATTCTTTGGTGTTTGGTGAACTTGACACGTTGGTGACTTATCAACAAAGGTGGGTTTTGCATATGAGAGCGTCATTGCACCTACGGATATTCCAACACATATTTTAGATAAGATCACTTTACTTTCGCTTTCCCGAAATAAAGCGGTCAAAAGCAGTTTCCCAGCTACAAGCAAAAAGCGGCAGATATCTTCCAGGCCAAGGACCTTGAGCCAAGGCTTAATTAACTACTTTTCATCCAATTAAAATGTAACAGTTTATCTTGATAAGGGTACCAAAATTATGAATGTCATATTATTGATGATTGGGGCACGAAACAAATATCTTATTATTCTAAAAATACAATGAAACTAATAATTACCATAGACTAAAAGAATTTATAGCTTGCATTGTATCTAAAACATTCATTCACTGAGTGCTGAGTGTTTTAATACGAATAAGTTACTTTCTGTTAGTGAATAATCACGTGACGTGTAGTGATTAATAATGCATGGTTTTCCATGCGGGTAATGTTCGGCCTAATTTTACATATTATGGACAAGAGAACAAGAACGAGAACACCTAACCGACCGGCTAACCCATACGATTTCTGCCGAAAAGAAACGCTTAAACTCTGTAGGAAGATTCTTTATTTTATTGTTGACAAAATAGGAGATGGTTAAAAATCACTGGATTAGCATAATATTTATAAAAGAAATTCCACAGTAAGTGGAATTATTAACACGTCTTCAAAGAAAGAATATTTGCCAGATTTTACACATTTTCAATGTTTGTTAAAGGTTTCAGTCAACATTTCAGTTATAGGTGTTCTATGAATATAAATTAATCGATGTTCCTGCAAAATTTTATGAAATATACTAAAACACAGAGAAGAAATATAATGGTTCATGAAGCGCTTTTTAATTGAAATATAAACAAGAAAGCAAATTCTTATTTCGAACATAGATTTTGGAAGAATTTCTAGCACAATCAGAATATTGCTACGAAACTTCATTTTTTAATACGGTGAAAATAGATATCTAAATAGACAATTTAGGAAACATATAATACAGATAAAACTCATTTTAAGCAGCTCACGCTCCTAGTTGGTAATGTATTAAAATTCATTTGAGCAGATCTGTTTATGATAATTGATATTTATACACACCATGTAATGTACTAAAAGTTAATTCAGCTAGATAGCAACTGAAAACTCTTTTTCAATGAACATTTATAGACGGCAACAAGCCATATACTATTTTAAACAGAGGTCTGACCAGACATTTTTTAAAAGTTCCTGTTTAAGTGAAATTGTGAATAGTTTTTTAGGTGCGTTCGTAATTATATAAATACGTAGCACCTATAGTCGTCGTCTGGTCCGTCCGTCCGTCCGCATATAACAGCGCAAAAACTGCCCAACCGAATGGTTTGAAATTTAATATATGTTATCGATGCAGCATTTTGTCGAATCATTTCAAATTTTATGAAAATGGAATCAAAACTTAAAAAGATATAATTAAAAGTTTTCTTTATTCCATTAAATCCTATCGTACGTAATCTACATAAGAAAAGCGCAAATCATTTGACACAGGAAAACAAATACGGGCAAACCACTTTTCTTTTTTCATATGCCAGGCGGCCATTTTTATTAAAAAATATTTTTTTCGAATAAAATTGCATAAAAGTTACATTTTTAAGAAGATTGTTAAAAAAAATTGTTTGCTTGAAAGATGAATTACATTAAAAAATGCATAGATTTTGAGATAACTTCAGTAGGAATTAGATTAACAGACGAATATCTGAATCCATTCAAGTAAATAAACACAGGCTATTCGTTCATTATGAGCAGGGTTAGAAATTAGCAATCGTAAGTCGTCAAATGCAACTAAATTATTGCATTTCACGACCACGAAATTATGCCTAGTCATCAAACTTGACACCTAGCTTTCTTTCACTTTAATTTTAGTTTAACAAACACTCTGATTCATACTTTAGCATAAGTCCTCCTCCTGCCACATGCATTTCAAGAGCCCCTGTTTTCGATAGAAGATCGCACAGCAACAAGTGTCTTAGACTTCTTTGCACCTGTCAATCACCTCTAAGTTGACTTCACTTTAACCAAAGATTGATAAAAGTGACCTTAGAGATTACGCCCCTAAAATTCTTGCACACTTTGTTCGAAAGTATGGTAATGGACTCTATTCTCTGTTTGGGTTTAAAGCTATGATTTCAGAAATGTCTCCTCAAAGCACGTGACTCAACGTCACTAAAATATGGTCTGTTACTGCTCTATGGCATGCAACCTTGCATTGCAAAACAAGTCATTCTATAATTAAGGCCTACAATATTGCAAATGTTTCCCCAAAGATAAAGTTTTTAATATGTACACCCCCCCCCCCCCCTGCCTTAACACATAAAAATAGAAACAATGTTATTGCTAACATGGTTGCAAAAATAAAGGAGAAAATATGATATAACATAAAATTGCAACCATTAAATGTAGTTTGGCACCTAGAAAAACAATTGTAGGCGTCATTTGACACCTTACTTAGAGTTCCCAATTTCTACCCTTGATTATGAGTCATAAAAATACTAAGCCATGGAGGTAATCATTCGCAAAGCAAGATCTCCATGGTGAATTTTGCAGCGCTGTCTGGTGTCGAAAAAAAAAATTGAATTTGTAAGCGTGGAATACGTAATAAGAAAAAAAAAACGCATGCTCATTTCTCTCATAGCAGACAATGTAATTCATTTCATTGAAATAATAAGGATGATTTTTTTTACATTGTGAAACTAGTTCTAAAACGAACGTATATTATTTGTCACGTTTAACGTACAATTTCCAACTTGTTATATTTGTGAAAATTTTAGTCATAATATTGTCAATTTAAAATTATCGTTACATTCAGGTTTATGTTTATTTATTTTTAACAAGATCTCATACATATACATAAGCTAGATAATAATGGATTCTTTGGAGACTTCAAGTGTTGAAATGATTAAATTTGTGAAAGTTTCAGTTTGGAGATGGAAGAATTTTTTGTGAAAGATTTATTTTTTAGACACATTTTTTGAAGGGTCCTGTTAGGTAAAAATTTTATGAAGGGTCTTTTAAAGGACCCAAGTTTTTCCTTAAACAGATCCTTGGTAATATATGGGTTTATTTATATACTATGTAGGATTTTATTTATCTTATACTCATAATAAGTCATAATTTCATAATAAGTCATAATCTCATAATAAGTAATAATCTCATAATAAGTCATTTTTTTTTCAGCTGAAAAACGTATAGCATAATTGAAAACACAATTTAATTGGAAATTTTTTGGGAAGGCTTGTACACAATCTGCAAACTTTGTACATTTTATAGTATTTAATAAAACTTAGTTAATTTTAATCTTAAATGTAGCACAGCTAAAAATAAACTTTCTGAAATTATCATTCTTGGACGATAAAATTTCTAAATTGTTTTATGCGACCCTGTAAAATAACATTCAAAGTTACATGCGCAACTTTCTATAGAAAATAAGTTATTTCACATCTTAATAATGCATATGAATTGTTAAAAATAGCACATCTTTAAAGAACACTCCAGACAATTACTGCCTTCAAAACCAGTACAATCAATTCTTTCGCGTGTTTCTATAAATAGACAATAAATTCTTAGGACGTCATTTTTTGTAGGAAATATGTTGTAGTGTCAATTATCAATGCATATTAATTTCGTAGTGCTTGAAGTAGTGTAACATTATTAAAATATACTTCAAACAATTATCGCCCGCATACATCCGAATTCTTTTGAGTTCTTTGTAAACTACTATAGTAGACGTCAATAACATATATTAGTTTCGCAGTAATCTAGGTATATTTGTGAAAGTTATAACATAAATAGGCTATTCAGACTAGTAGGCCATACAGACAAACAAACAATCCAAAGTTATAAACACGTTTCAGCTATGTTGGAATGTGTTAAAACCATGAAAAATGCCACAAAACCAAACATTCTATTAAAAAAAAAGATCTGTTAATATGGCTTACCATGGTATTTTTCACGTAAAAGTTTTATTGTAGAATCTTTCAGACATATTCCCATTCCCTTACATTTTTTTGTATATTAGCTACCTTAAAAAAAAAAAAAAAAACTTGGTAGATGTTATTTTATATGTTAAATAAATTTCCTATGAAAGTTATTGTTTAACCAGTGGACCCGTTCGGGGATTTTGCACTGCAGTCTCACTACCATTTTTTTTAGCAATATCTAATACTTTTTAGATGCAGGTTTAAACTTCTAAAGAAAAATTAAGAATAAAAATATGTGCAAACAACATGAGTCAATCCAGAATAGCATCTCATTTATTCCATCAAAGTTACAGTAAAAATTGACCGAAGATAACAAAAGATACACGAGAGAAGAAAAAATTACAATCGTATTTTAACTCATTAGAATATGACGTCATCCGCTTCCACAGAAATATGGGGCAAAGAAAAATAAATTGAATACATATAACAGAGAAGTTAATCTAATATAACAAAACATATCTTTTAGGCTGCACTTGAAATACCACTGCTTCTATCGATCGATGGTGTCTTTATCTTCTAAACATTTCAATTTCGTTTTTTAATCATAAATCTAAAATAAATCCATGACGAGAAATCACACTTTTTCTTTTTTGTACTATTTATGTTTTTATAATCATTGCTGAGCATAATATAATGCGGTATTTTATTTTTGTGGCAACACTGATTTGAGAAAAACCTCTCAGTTCATTTATAAAAACAATGCTGATTTCATTTTTAATTAACTGCAATTTTCAATCAAAAAACATGTTTTAACGAAATATGAGTGTACTACGTCAGAAGCCGGTTCAAAAATCTTTCGAATGATACCCCATTCAATGTTGCCCGCTTTGTAAATGTATAGAAAAAGGGATTTGACAACAGAAATAATGCATATGAGAATAATGGTGGTAGCGAACATAGAAAAAATATAGGACGTTGCGACCACTGGTCGTACCTTCGTTTGGAATTTTATCTCTAAAGTCACCCTTATTAACGAAAACGCATATAAAATTTCCAGAAATTCCTAAGGTCATGGTCAGCCAGTTTGCTGAAAATAGGACTGAATATGCTCCTCGGCGGAACTTGTAATTTATCAAATTTAGTTTAAATTGTAGGGGTCAGCGTTTTCGACTGACCCTGCGACTGCTTACGCCCAGTCTCCTACCAAGTTTTTATGACCATACGTAAAGTTACATACAAAAGTTTCCGAACAAGAATACTTTAAAAAATATATAAAGAAATATTGAGAATTGTATTTTTCTCTATGATTATTTCTTTCTACGATGCTTTTTACACCATTAGCAATGCATTAACTTTAAAAAGTAATGTGCGTTAGAAAAATAACTTCACAGCTTCTAAAATCATGTCTTCATCATCATAAAACATCGTTCTACTATATTCAAATGTGAAAGTCCGGCGTAAATAAAATTTGTTGAAGCTAAAACTATATTATAAAGGGGATGATACCAAATTCTGTCCTAGTTCTATGGAAACGGTGACCGCAATTTTTTAATCGTAGCGTGGAAAAGAGGTATTCATTTTGCATGGACAAGAACGCATAAAGTTCTTGTGATGGTCTTAATTTAGAATGTACCAAACAGTTGTTTTAAATAGACTTAACCTCCTACTGTTTCCTCGATTTAATCAACTGTCACTCAATAAATCACTCCACCGTAAAAACTAAAAATAAAATTATAAAGTATAAAGAAATATAAATGAATTTAAAAGCTTTAATCTATTTCAAAATAATCCCCCTTACATGATGTGTAATGGTCTTATAGTTCCAATTACTAAATTCTTTTATTTAATTTAAACTGGTTTTTGTATGTAAAGATTTAATTTTGTTATCTATTTTCACACGCTTCCTGATATACTAGAATAATACAAATTATATTCACAGGTGTGTTTTCGAAGACAAAACAGCATTTTAATAGATTTTCGACCTAATTATAAATTAATAAATACATTTTAAGGCGTTTTTTCGTTCCTCCACCACATGTGATGAATGCGCAAATATTTTTTAGGGTTACAGTTGCATACGAGTTACAGCAAAAAGGAATTTAATGATACGCCAAACCACACTTGCCAAAATCGGCCAACCGGCTATGAAACTGCTACAACAAAAGATTTTAAACACCAAAAAGTAAAAAATATAAGTAAAAAATAAAGAGTATAATATTTAAAAAGTATGCTTTGATCAACTGATAGTTTCGTATTAATTAAATTGTGATTATATGTTGAGAAATCAATTTCGAAATCCTAACAAGATAGTTTCAATAATGGGTTTTCTTTTTCCTGTTGCCATACCTTAGAAAGGAAACACAGGAAAAATTGTAATATCTTTTAATATATTGACTAGCTCGCGCTTTCTACCAAGTGTAAAATAAGCGGTAAATTTTCTATTATCGAGTTATATGTCCACGCCAAATTAATGTATTCTAACGGAATTTATTGAAACATCATAAATAGCACTCATGAAATTTGGCGTAATTTTCAAGATAAACATTGAATGCATATAAAAGAGTGTTGAAAGAAAACTATTTTTCTTACCCATCATCCGTAGTATAGGGTAAATATTGTAATCATTATAGAAATCTAAACAAAATTTGACGGATTTACACGTTTCAGACACTGGAGATTCCGAAAAACATATTTTTAGAAAAAAAAAAAAAAAAATTGCCGTCCGTCTGTGTGTGTGTGTTTCTGTAAACGCTCTATCTCCCGAACAAATTGAGATAGAGACTTGAAATTTGGTATGTACTTAGTATGTAATAATGGGAAGAAGCTTGTTGAATTTCAATAACCTCGATTATCCGGAACTATTTTTTTCGGACTGTTGAAAAATTCGTTCGGATAAAAGGTATATAAAAATTTTCGAAATTGTTTTGTTTAACCCTTTAACGTTCATTGGTTTCCCTATGAAACCACAAAACTTTAATTACGAAATTCAACAATGATAGCAGAATTTTAATAGAAATGTTTTCCATTTATTATATATGTGAAATATCGCTTTTTTTATATATAGAAATAAATTTGTTCATAATTTCCGGTATCAATCATTTATTTCAACATTTTAGCAATTGAAATGCTTTATCCGTTAAAGGGTTAAGGAGTGGATATAAAAGACAATAAAAAACAAATTTTGCATAAAGAATGAAGTCGATCGGATAATTAGTTGTAGAGATATTTGTAATATTTACCACACTCTTCGATTTTTCATGACCCTGTATTTCATTCAAATTTCAATTCAAAGATGTATTTTAATTAGTAAACAGACGCTTAATCCGAAGCAGTGAACTGTTAGTTAATGTGATTATCATTTTTAGAGTTATAAGGTGTTATAAGGAGTTATAAGATTTTAGGCAATTCAGCAATAGAGCATTTAAAGTTTATGACGTCCTCAAGCCAGGATTTTATTCGAATTGCAATGTATTTTATAAATAGTTTACACATGTTTTATTTTCATATTTTATACAGGGTGATTTTTTTTAAAGTTGTGAAAGTAAAACCCTATAACTAAAGAACCACTGATTCAAATAACCTGAAATTTCACCAGTATGCTCCCAAAGCAATGGGATTTTTTTAGGCGTGGTTGAAAAAAAACTTGAAATCGCACCGACAGATGGCACTGTATATGCAGTAAAGTCGGGAGACGAGCTTGCACACGACACACGCACAGTGGCGTTAAAAACGTGAAGCACGCACACCTCGATTTTATTATTCTACTCATATCCTCGCAATGACTGTGCCATTGACGGACCGTGCGTCGTTAGTGAAACTGTATTATTAGAATAGTGACAGCACAGCAACTGCTCTTAGGAGATTCAGGACACTTAAGAAATTAAGAAAAGGTTCCAATGGCGACAGGAGGCCCACGAAAGATGGTTTCTCAAAGTACAGTCCATTGTTTTCCTCCCACTGACGATATTCTTTGTTTCTGTTAACTTGCAGCGCCATCTGTCGGTGCGATTTTAAGTTTTTTTTTAACTCCGTCAAAAATATTCCCATTGCTTTGGAAGCATACTGGTGAAATTTCTGGTCATTTTGATCAGTAGTTCTTTTGTTGTAGGATTTTACCTTCACAACTTTTAAAAAAATCACCCTGTATTATGCATATTCATGATTAGTAAGTATTACGGTTGCCCCCAACGACTAATTCTTTAATCTATTGACTAGCTCGCGCTTTCTACCAAGTGTAAAATAAGCGGTAAATTTTCTATTATCGAGTTATATGTCCACGCCAAATTAATGTATTCTAACGGAATTTATTGAAACATCATAAATAGCACTCATGAAATTTGGCGTAATTTTCAAGATAAACATTGAATGCTTATAAAAGAGTGTTGAAAAGAAAACTATTTTACTTACCAATTATACGTAGTATAGGGTAAATATTGTGATTGTTTTAGAAATCGAAATTTTTTTTCGACGGATTTGCACCTTTCAGATAGGGGTGTACCGAGTAGCACTTTGGCCGAGTACCGAGTTGCCGAGTACCGAGTAGTTGTGTGTAAGAAAGAACTATTGATGCGCACATGAAGTGAGCTTAAAAATAACATGTCTGTGTGTGTAGATATATATAAACATACTTCTTGAGCATGTAGTCATTCATTTAATTTTACAAAAAATTTCAAATTTGAAATTTAATTATGCACCTATTAAAGACTATTTTTGAAAATTCAAAAAATTTAAAACAGTACCATTTTATTTAAAAGATAGAAAAAAATTAATAAATAAAAGTAAAATTAGCCAATGTGAAATTAAAACCCATTCTTCAATTTATCTAACTCACTCCGATACCTGAAATCCGTCTGTCAAAAATGGTTATTGGTTACTGTAATTTTGAATAATACAAATTGTCATTGAATAATGCAAAAAGCTGATGTTAAAAGTGCGGTTTGCACTATTCACAATGTGCAACTTATAATAAAATCGGGTTTATCTACCCTACATGCTTTCTGACATGTTAGTTATAGCTAAAAACACTGATGGACATTTTAACCAATTGTAGCTGCATGTTCAAATTTAAAAAAAGTTCAGTCACATTTGTCTGAATCCAAAAAAAATAATCATTACAGTAATTAACCATAAGATGAAACTCAAAGTATAATATATTGAAAATATTGCATGAATTAAAGCAGCCTCTTTGCCTTTATGCTACTGAAAGTAAGATAAAAAAATTTAACTACAGTTCAGTATTTATAAAGCACAATGTAAACACATTGATAAGTTACGTTACTATCGAGGTGCAATAAATCAAAATACAGCTTCAAAACATTAAAACTGTAAGATGTTAAAATTTCATGAGCTTTCGGCTAAACATTAGCCTTCCTCAGATGAACAACAAGCAGTCGAGGATCAGTTCAGTAGCAATTACTGGAAAGTGTAATGAAACTGTTATTGCCATTCTGAGTAACATTGCAAAGCTCAAATGAAAGTTCCAATCATTTTGGTTGTGGTATAATGAAAGGGACATTAAAAAGTGAACTATTAAAACTAAATTTTGAATTGCTTTGGTTTGTCTTAACTTTTCTGTATTTTGTAAACATATTTCTTCTATATACTAAGTAAATAATTTTTATGAATAATTGCATATATTATATATTTTTATATTCAAATAACTTTTACAGGTCAATTATAAATTCCTTTGGCTTCAAAAACGATAATAATGCTTAAAAAATGAAATTCTTACAACTACTCGGTATTGTACTCGGTACTCGGCACAAAATTTAGCCGAGTACCGAGTACTCGGCAAATTGGCCGAGTATGCCGAGTACCGAGTAAATACCGAGTACTCGGTACGGCCCTACTTTCAGACACCGGAAAACATATTTTTAGAAGACAAAAATGCCGTCCGTCTGTCTGTGTGTCTGTAAACGCCTTATCTCCCGAACAAATTGAGATAGAGACTTGAAATTTGGTATGTACTTACTATGTAATAATGAGAAGAAGCTTATTGAATTTCAGTAACCTCGATTATCCGGAACTGTTTTTGTTTCGGACTCTCGAAATATTCGTTCTTATAAAAGCTATATAAATTTTTTTGAAATTGTTTATTTTAAGGAGTGAATATAAAAGAGAATAAAAAAAACATAAATTTTGCATAAAGAATGAAGTCGATCGGATAATGAGTTGCCGAAATATTTGTAATCTTATTTCCCACACTCTTCCATTTTTCATGACCCTGTATTTCATTCAAATTTCAATTCAAAGATATATTTTAATTGGAAATGAGACGCTTAATCCGACGCAGTAAACTCTTAGTTAATAGGATTATCATTTTTGCAGTTATAAGGATGTTTTTTTTTTACGCAATTCAGTAATAGAGCATTTAAAGTTTATGACGTCATCAAGCCAGGATTTTATTCGAATTGCAATGCATTTTATAAACAGTTTACACATGCTTTATTTTCATATTTTATACGATGCATATCCATGATGGGTAAGTATTACGGTGACCCCCAACGATTAGTTTATATTTATTTTTATTTTTCAAAGCAAATCATGGAAACATAGCAAATAGTGTCATGTTGTGGAAACTACTTCAGTGAACTGTTTACAACTGAAATAACGCAATATGTATAATGATTTTTTTGTTTCACCGAACTATTGTTCGGTCAAAATAATTCCTGAAACCATTTATATAACGTATAAAGCTAGGAGAGTCTGCGCACAATTCAAAAGAATAACAATAAAAAAATCTAAATATTAATTTTTTACATAACAATCCATGAATAACTTTTACTTCATTTGTTTTTAACACTTTCCAACCTAGTTAAAAAGTGTGTATGACTTCGGTTTGTCCAGCCGTCTGCTGTCTGGCCGTCTGCCGTCTGGCCGTGCTCTAACTCCCGTAAATATGCTCGGATTGCCTTGCAATTTTTATATGTTATTGTCGTTATCTATAGCACGTTCCCTATTTCAACGGAAGTGTGTAGCACTTATAGTTTTTTTTTACAGGGACACTCAAAAGAATTCCGTTACATTGCGGTCTATGGCGAAAACAATTTGCGGTTTATTTTAATGATGTTACACAATTGCAAACACATTGTAATTGATATATATCACTAAAGTGTATTACAAGAAGCTTAATATGGAATAGGGTGTGGATAGCACTTATAGTTAATTTACAGGGACAGTAAAAATAATTCCTTTACATTACGTCTATGGAGAAAAATCGCCTGCGGTTTAGTTAAATAATGTTTCACTATTTTAAACGCATTGAAATTTATATATATCACTAAGGTGCATTACAAGAGGCTTACTACAGAATATTGTGTGTATAGCAGTCATCGTTCATTTACAGGGACACACAAAATAATTCTCTACTGTCTGTTAACAATAATTCCTGGAAGTGCGTTTTAAGTTACTGAACACGATTTTAAATTTAACTCACTTTTTGTTTATTACGTGGTGTGTATAAATTCTGTAGATCATATACAGGGAAATACAAAAGTAACTCACTTATTAATTTAACTCACTTTTTGTTTATTACGTGGTGTGTATAAATTCTGTAGATCATATACAAGGAAATACAAAAGTTCGCAAACACATTTCCGTTTCTTGACAGAAACTCCAGAAGGAGAATTTTAAACTGTGCTACGCATTTCTTAACTGAACTAAAATTTAGCATCCTATGTAGTATATATACAAATCTATAGATCCTATACAGGGCTGAATAAAAGTATTCGGATATTTTTCCGAATATTGTATACGTTGGAAATTCCTGAAATTATGTTTTTAAATATGTTATGCGTTTTTCAAATTGTTTACTTAGATGTTATCTCTCAGCTTATTAAACGGTATGATTTGTAAAATTATTTTGGAAGCGTTGGAATATGTTACATAATCTATGCATGACGCATGATTTTTCGTTCTTGTTTATGAATTTCCATTGCTATTTTGTTGCTATATTGTAATTTAATAGAACAGTTGCAATAAAACCAAGAAAGTTATTTTGCGCAATCTGCCCTTACAGGGTTAGTGTGATTGCGCACATGGGTAGGAGAGATTGTTACTAATAATAACTACAATTAAATTGTTAACAATAATAATTACACTTAAATGACATTGTTGTAAGGTTTTTGTGAACAAATATTACTGTATTAGGAGTGAATATTTCAACCTAATGATTAAAGAATCGGTAAAAGGAAATAATTTAAAAAAAGATTAAAAAAGTTAATTAAAGGAAAAAAAAATTAAAGGATCAGAAAAAGCAAGTTCAGATAAGATGGCAAAATAACATTAAATTACTTGATAACACGTCTAACTTAAAATTAGTCCATTTTCATTTTTACTTTCTTTTTATGCAAATTTACCAATAAGCTGCGTAATCTTTCCTAGCATGGAAACTAATGGAAACAATGCGCCATCTCTCCTAAGTAGCAGATGCGCAAACTCTCCCATTTCGGTAGAAGAGATTGCGCGGCCTTTTATTTAAACATGGCCACTACTAAAACGATCCGTTGATGTTCACACTGTTAGTCTAGATTAGTAGCTTATGAGAAATCGTTTAAGTTAAAAATATTTTATACTACTGACATTGTATAGAAATTTTGATGAATAGCTATGAAAATTCAAGCACTTACTTTGGGAAAACAAAACAAAATAGCAATGCTTTACCTTGGACGATCAAAACAATCAACGTGCACTTTCAAGTAGACACTCCAACACTGCTGTTGTACAACTACTTGGAGTCGCTGCGAGCTCACTCTACTCGTTCCCCTCGAACCTCTATATGCACAATCTCTCCGACCGCGCCATCTCTCCAGGCTTTACCTTATAGTAAAACACGTTTAAGTGACAGATGTTTCGTTGAACCTCAATTTTTAAGTGACAAATTAAAGAAGTTACGTTCAAATACCTTATTTCATCTGTATAAGTTGACAAGGAATTCCAGCAAAATGCCTTTGCCGCTTTCTTTACAAGTTGGACTATTAAACTAAGGGACAATTACATATCATCTGTAAGAAAATATTTTGATGTAGAATAAAGTATTTTTGTGCTGTGCTGATATTTTTGGAGTTATTATGATTTTATTCTCAATGTTTATGGAACACATTTTGTATTTTTCGTTTTACAAATGCAAAAAACAAACAAGATTTTTATATTTCTAATTTAATTTTTATTTTAAAGGGCGTTGCTACACATCAGTCATGGATTCACGGAACACTGTATGATGTACGAAGCTTTAGCGACGGAAATGGCACGAAGGGGCTTTTTTGTATTTGCACATGATCATGGTAAGAACGTCCTTTCTTTGTTTTATTTAATATTATTAACATGCCGTACTTAGTAAATACAGAAATTTTATCTAACATCGTACTTATTTTGAAAACGTTATATTGTGGAACCACAGTGGCACTAAAGTTATCTATTGCAGTATTTTTAGGTAGCTTCTATTACAAAAAGAAAGAAGCTACTTATTGCAGCAGTCCGGTGCAGGGGTGGGGAATTTTCAGAAAATATTACCAGCCAAGGATTTGTTTTACCAGAATGAACATTTGGAAATTGTTGTGAGAAAGTTTACGCGACTGCAAAAATAATTCATTACTATAATGCATTTCCGTATTAATATTTCTTATTATTTTTCCATATTTCTTAATGTTTTTTTAAATATAAACAAATATATATATCCACAACAGAAGAAAGTTTAATGTAGAATAGATTTGGAACCATGTTTACATTGTGGCTATTTGGGGATTTGCGAAATACGGCTAACAAATAAAATTATAAATTTTTGATATATTTCTATATTTTGTAAATTTTAAGACTGCTTAATTTTATACTGAATTTACTCACCCTGTCAGAAAATCCACTCGCGATGGAACGGCGATGGAAATGAATGCTGAATATTTTCCTACATTTTCACCGACCATGAACCCCCAGTATATATATATATATATCAAATATATATATATATATATATATATATATTTGAATTTTGTTATGCAATAATGCTCGTAGTTGTAAACCGATTTGGCTGCCCATATGTAGAAGGTTTAGCAAGATCTCGACCGAGCTCGTTGGCCAGCTTGATCCGCCATCATCATTCAAAATGACGGCCACCTGAAGATTTCAAACTAAAAAGAATATAAAAAAAATTAGAAATCTAAAATTTCTGTTTCCGCAAGTGTTAGGTCTTTATGCAAGGATTCCAGAGCATCTTTATTTTCACCTCTATCACAAAAAATGGCTGAGGTATAGCTGTTTGAAATTATAGGCTGTCTGACATTTTGAAGCATGAGAACGAATTAAATATATAAGGGATTTTTACTGTTCAATATTATTTCATGTTCGCAAATTTAATTTCATTGTTGTAACTATTGTTTAATTCTCATACGCTGAAAGCTGCATAGTCATAACATAAATTGATATCATTTTTAAAATAAAAATATATTTGTATTCGTACAATATTCAGACGCATGCATGTGCGTGCACACATACTTATGTAACGATCTCCGCCAGCGCCAAAGTCTCGCCAAGCTTCGTGATAACTGGCGATTTATAGCCTAAATGTGGTAAAAAAAATTTTTGACATAAATAAAGCCAATCTGGCGACAGCTGATTAATTTCTCGAAATTCCCGTTCATATTCAGTATTAACGAAAACTAGAAATCTTCTATAATTGGATTTCACGTACTTTAGCTGTCGTGTTTTCCATTAACTGAATTCTTAAAACGAAAACAATAGGTAAGCTACCTTTTCTTTCCGATATAGGTCGAAAGGAGTTCTTTTCTTGGTTGTGTTATTTTCAGTATTACGCTTTGAAATGACAAAGTTCTAAGTGACAAATTCAGTAAATAACTAGTGTTAGTTTCACCACCAAATGTTCTATATTTTAGGAGCTGTGAAATACAAGCAGACAGTCAGATTTAAATACAGGGTTATTGAAAATGAATCATCCGATTTGAAAATGCTATATTTACATAAATAAACGACACAGAATGATAAAGAATACTTGAATACAAAGGAAAAATATTGAAATTTTTTATACACGCGTTCGATATAATTTCCTTTAGTTACACATATAATGTCAAGACGGTATGTAAATTCCTGTCAAACACGTTGTGAAGTGCCATCTAGGAATGTCCAATTCTGGACTGGCGCAAACGGTCGATTTCTTTGGGCTTCGTAGAAAAGTGTCTCTGATTCTTAGAATATTTTCCGCAGATATGCCTGGTCGCTCTGAATTTTTCCATTCAGAAAGACATCCACTGCTCTCAAACTGGTGATACCACCTTCGAATACGCTCAGGCGTACGTGGGATAATTCGGTACTTTTTACGAAATTCACGCTGAACGGTGATTACAGATCCACATCGCATAAACGACAGCAAGCACAAGAAGCTTTCTGCTCGACGGACGCCATTATCATATCGCCATTATCGCTGAAAAGCTTCTAAAATAGTTTTCGTGAAATAGCTTCACGAAGAACACACTAGAACACATCTATTGTTCACAACGTATGCATGTATTACTTATCATTCTGTGTCGTTTATTTATGAAAATATGGAATTTTGAAATCGGATGATTCATTTTGAATAACCTTGTATAATAATAGAGTTATACAGAAATTTGCTTCTAGCATAAATATTAAGTATTAATACAACGCGATACATTAAAAAAAACATTTAATACTTAGCGTTTTTTCTTTTTTGAATAATTTTATCGAATAAATAAAATGTGTTAAGGTAATGCAGTAAAACTTCTTTCATTGCTTGCACTTATTGCCGCAGGTTAGGTAAGAACAGCTTTTGAATTCAAACTGTATAATTGGAATAACCTTCTGACGTTCTTCATTGACAACATTTGCAGAGTCATTTTTGGTGGATTTTCCTGCATCCTTTTCATGCAACCGTCCTCTAAAAACTACACTACACTTATTTGATTACTTAGAGTACCAAGTTCATGGTGAAAGATTAAAGACAGACAGTTTTCGCAATTCAAGTAACCTTTCTATGCGTCTTCTACTCTAATCCATACGCTTTTCTTCGGGTTGATGCCTCTTTTATTTATTTAATCAGACCTTTGGCTCTTTACTGGGTTGCGAATTTGACACTTTCTTTCAAGAGAAGGATGTATGCAGCTTTTATGCACTTCTTACTTAAATTGTTTAAAGTACTCCGCTGTGATAAAATAGAATACACTAATCAAATAAAGTGGCATTTTTGGGTTATGCTTGCTTAACTAATATTTGCTATTTCTTCAGATCCTTCTGAAAACTTTCCTTTTCGAAACTCTATGTACCTAAATTTCGAAAAGTCAAGCAGAATATGTGTCAACATCAGTATTTATATGCACAAACTCTGATGTAACAGGTATTTGCGAGGAGAGGCAGATTTAGACATTTTGCTGCTTTTGGCTTTATAATAAAATCAAATACATTTTAAATAAACTTTCAAAACTATATGTTGTCCTTTAAGTTATATTCCCAAATAAAGAATGCATTAATTATTTTATCAACCTATTTTCTGACTTTTTTGATGTCATTAAAGTTTATTTTAGAAAAAGGTCAACATGCCAATTTGAAAAATGCTTTTATGCACTCGTAAATTAACATCGAGCATTCAATGGCAACTCGGCAGACTATAATAAAAGAAAAATGGCACGGCCCACTCGGAAAAAAAATCCCCATTTTAAAATATTAAAGAAATTATTTATTAATCATATAAATAATTTCGTGAAAACAAAATTCCATTTAAAAATTACTTAACGGTGTTTTATTATACACATTACAAAATATCAACCAAGTACTTTCGAGCATCTGACGTGCTCGAACATCAGGGTTAAAAATCGTTAAATCGTTACAAACCAGAGGTCGAGTTCCAAAAATGAAAAGTGGAGGAAAAAACTTATGTCACCTGTATTGTTCCAAAATTCAAACTAGAGTGGGGAGGGAGTTTTTGTTATTCCTTGTAAATTATACCAAATCCTGGGAACAGTGTATGATAATGTATCATTACATGTATAAGTAGTTCGACGTAGGATTTCAGTTGATTCCATAATTAAAAACTTTTGCTTACTTGATAATTTCTTTATGATTCTAGTTCTTTCAAAATCAATCATGATATCTTGCTCTTGATGCAGTTTTGAAATCGTCGTTCGCCATCGGTTTAGTATATCTGCAATGTGCTCTTCCATATGCTCTTTGAACTTTCATGATGTTATACCTACATAATACATTATCTTCTTATTATCTTTTATTGTAGCAGGGATTAAAATATAATAGATAATAAAAAGAAAATGGATTATGTTGGTATTTTCATCAAACATTTCAATAGAATGTTTTTTTTTTTTTTTTTTTTTAATCTTTCATTCCGCAGTTTTGGTAAAAATTGCCCAAGATGTTCTATATTCTACATACTGAACAAGTTTTAAAATAAGTCTCGTTGAAATAAATCCATTTTTTATAACTCCAGTTTTATTAAACATAAATAATTTTCTGATTTATTGAAAAACATCTAATGATACACAGTGCAGAGCAACAACAGTAACAACAAAATAAATAAATAAATAAACATTTTTTAGAACTGAAAATTATTTTTAACTAGTCAGATGTGCCAATCCCAAAACTTTCTTCAAACTCATATATGTTAATACTTCAAAAAGCATATTTTTTTTTATATTGAATTTCAGAAACAAAAAATGAGTAGTTAATACATGTTATTATTATTATTATACTGTTATTATTATTATTATACTATTATACTGTTATTATTATTATTATTTAATTACACTTCAAGTTTTTTCACCATGTATGTTTCAAAACCATGGAAAGGAGAGGTGGGGCGACAAGGAAAAAAATTCGTAATGAAGCCTAATCAACGGGAAATATATCAAAACACGTGAATTATTTTGCTTATTATAAATATGCAAATTAAACATAGTTTGGACAATTTCGGGGTTCAGTAGGATTTTTATTTTTCAACAGCTACTGCGCCTTTCTCGAAAATTGAACCAAATTCGCTATCACAACGTCACCTTCAGGTCGATTTCCTCCAAACCAAACCTCGGTCTAACATCTAAATCTAAAATTTCGTAGATATTTCTATATTCTTCACTTAAACTGCAAAAAATCGAAAGTATCACACAAAAATCCCTATCACAGCGCCACCTTTTGAGAGAATATCCCCATTTTCAACTGGAACCTGGCGTCCATAGTCAAAAAACGTATATATGAAATTTGGTTAAATTATATATACGTATAAATAGTGTATGAAATTATATCCATAACTTCATACACTTTCTCATGATACAAAAGAAAAATCGTTACCAAAGCGAGCCCTTCCGGGATATTCCATAGACATCTAATATAAATATTATTCTGTATATAAATATCATCTAATATAAATTATATTAGATGTCTATGGAATATTCCCATTTTTAACTGGGACCTGACGTTATACAGTAAAAAACATATATATAAAGTTTGGTTCAGTTTTATACAAAATTTCGTACGCCTTCTGATGATACAAAAATAAAATAGCACAAATATCTCTATCACAGCATTATCTATCGACGGAATATCTGATTTCCTCTGGGACCTGCTGGCCGTAGCCAAAAACATATACATATGAAATTTGGTTCAATTCTCTGCATAATTTCATACACTTTTCGATGATACAAAGAGGACACACGGACAGACAGACATTTTGTAAAAACGAGTTTTTCGGAATCTGTGGCCCCGAAAACATGTAAATCCGTTGATAACTGGAAGTCGAAAAATTTTCGATTACAATACTTCCTTCTATTATAGACAAAAGAAAGTAAAAACATGGGTAAAATGTACATACCCAACACAGGAGGTAATACAAGAAAAACTTTACAAAAATAAATTGTAAAAAAAACTTTTTTTTAAACACCCTTTTATAAGCACTCAATGTTTATCTTAAAAATCACGCCTAATGTCATGACTGATATTTATTCTCTCATACATAAAAGCAAAAAAAATAAAAAAATAAAATAAAAATCCGTTACAGTACGTTAATTTGGCATAGGTCCCGATTATGAAAAATTCACCGCTTTGATTTTGATATACACTTGGTAGAAAGAGCAAAATTATAGTTTTTGCTTTCTTTCTGTTTTTTTTTAAAGATATGGCAATAGGATGAAAAAAATGAAAATATTATTAAACTATCTATTCAAGATTTCTGAATTGTTTTTCAACGAATGCTTAATAGTAACGAATACTTAATAGTAAACTTTCAATTGATTAAAGAGTATTTTTAAAAGTAATTATTACACTCTTTATTTTTTAGTTATATTTTATGCTTTTCAGTAATTAAAATATTTCGTTGTTGTAGTTTCGCAGCCAGCTTACCTAATTCAGTGATTTGGTAATTAATTCCATTGTTGTTGTAACAAGTATGCATTTGTAACCATAAAGAATACTTAGCGATTTATCAACAGCAGCCGGCAAAGGGGAAATTCCTTAAAATGTATTTAATATATTTTAATTAAGTTCTAAAAATATTAAAATGTTGTATTTTCATCAGAAACTCACCTTTGTACGTTTTTTTTTTTTTTTTTTTTTTTTTTTTTTGAATAAATCCAGAATATCAGGAAGTAAATGAAAAACAGATTACAAAATTCTATCTTTACATTTAAAAAAAAATATATATATATTATCACGATTCACGATCATGATAGATATTTTTCCTATAATTAACACAAAAATGTTCACCTGCATATTTTGTTTGCTCTATATTTTATCTCATGGACATATTCGAATGTATATGGGTCAATGCAAGTTTTTTTTTTTTTTTTTTTGGAGGGAGGGGGGGTATTTTGTGAAAAATAACATTTTGTAACGAAAGTTGAAATCCATTTACTCAAATTCGAACCAAGCATTTATTAACAAAAAACTTTCCAACTTTTTATATTCCTTTTGCTGAAGTTTTCCTATCTGGTGAACTTGTTTGTTTACAAATTACACATTTTAAACGTCACAAAATAACAAATAGTAAATTTTTATGGAATAGAGTTTTGTGAAAGGGGCCATTTTATCAAATTGATTTTTGTGAAGGGGATTGTTTTATTAAATATATTTCTGTGAAGGAAACCTAAATAGGTCCCAAATTTTGCCTGGATCGACGCTTGATACCATATAGGAGATGTCGCGTCATTGTTTGAGATCCATTTGCCTAGCATTCATTACTAGCATTCATTTTTAACTCAAATAAACTGTATTAAAATGTACCATACGATCTAGGAAGCCAGGATTTTCTTAAATTTTGTAATTGTGTTTGAAATGTTTTTTTAGGAGTTTGGGAAATCTTTCGTAGTACATTCAAGTACCTCTCGTTATAAATGAGTTTACTGAAAACAATATTTTTATTATTTTCCAACATCATTCATCGACTTTCCAACATAGTTTCATCATTAAAGTGTTTAGGAATTCGGTTTGTCTGTCTGTCCGTGCTCTAACTCGCATAAATATACTCGGATTGCCATGCAATTGATATATGTTATTGAGGTTTACTATGGCATGCTTGACATTGAAAATGAAGTGTGTAGTATTTATAATTCATTTACAGGGAAACTCAAAAGAATACCGTTACATTACGGTCTATGGTAAAAAATCGTTTGCAGTGTATTTTAATGATGTTATACTATTTCAAACATATTGAAAGTGATAAATATCACCGAGGAGCATAACAAGATGTTTACTGTTGTATATGGTGTGCATGGAATTTATCATTCCTATGCAGGGACACACAAAAGTGTTTGTTTAGAGTATTGTCTATGAACAATAATTGCTGGAAGTGCGTTTTCAGTTGTGGTACGTGTTTTTAAATTTAACTATTTTTTTACGTATTAGTTGGTGTGTATAAGTGCTATAGATCATATACAGGGCAGCACAAAATATATCGAATGCGTTTTGGTTTATTGACGGAAATTCCTGAGTAGCAATTTTTAGTTGTGCAGTGCGTTTCCGAACTGAACGAAATTTTAGCATACTATATAGTATATATACAAATTTTTAGATCATGTACAGAGCTTCACAAAGTAATTTGGATATTTTTCTAACTATTGAGGGCAATTGCTGAAATTGGATCTTCAAATTTGTTATGCGTTTTCCAAATTGTTTACTTAGAGACTGGGCGGGGTTAGTTGAGCTTAAGCCGAAAGGTAGGTCTCCACGCCTGGTTTCACATTGACCTTGTTTACTTAAACATAAACTTTTACCTTATTAATCGGTAAAGTTTTGTTAAAGTATTCCGGAAGTGTTCGAAATGGTTCATAATTTATGCTTGACGCATGATTTTTTGTTCTTGTGGTATGTCAAACACTTTCTGTCTTTTCTGCCACGCTTCGCCATTTAAAAAGGAAAAAAGAACAAAATTTTGTATTTTTCAAACACATTTATGAATTATGCAAATAAATTGATTTTTTTGTAATATTTTCATTAAATTCATATAATAGTTAACAAATCTTTTTTTTTTTCACAGCAATACTATATGAAATTTGTTTCTTATTTAACTTAATTTTAATTTAATTTCAATTTTTTAAACTCGTGACTCGCTTTTAAATCAGAGATCTGTTTAAAAACGTTTTGGGTTCTTAAAAGGACCCTTCACAAAACTAACTTTTCATCTTAAAACAGTTTCCTTCACAAAATTTTCATCCCAAAACAAAGCAGAACCCTTCACAAAGTTCTTTGTTAAAAAAAAAATGACCTTCAACAAAAGTTTCCACCTCTAAATTGAACCTTTCAGTAATTTAATCATTTAAAAACCTCTCACAAAATAATTGAACTTGTCAAAAATAGATATTACTTAGCTTATACATATGCGTAAAGGATAGATATACGTAGGAACTTGAATATAATGATAATTTCAAATTTACAAAATTATGACTAGAATTTTCACAAATATAAAAAACTGTTCACAATTTCACAAAAACAGGTCCATGACAGAAAAACCTGTATAGATCCCTCGAAATAGTAAAAATGCCAGTCTAGAAAAGTAGGAATGGGCTGTGTCTGACATTGGGTTTAAAGAGACATAGTTACTTTCTACACTGTAAAAAAAAAAAAAAAAAATGTTGATTTTACAGTATAATATTGACATGCGCAGAAAACATTGAATTGCGTTTTCTTTGGAACTGTTAGAGTTAAAAACTTTAAATTTGGCAGGGCTGTTACTTTACGGACGTAAATGCATGCCCAGAACAGTTTTTTTTAATTCCAAATTTAAAAGCGTGAAGCACAAAACACGGTCTAAAATTGTGATTTATATGATACTGTTGGCATAGAAGCTTGTAATTTGGCATGGGGGTTACTTTTACGATATAACAGCTCGCTAAAAACGGTTTCTAAAAAATTCGAAATTTCAAATGGTGAAATAAGGAGAAAAGTTTTTAAAAACGTTCTAAATTACGATTTATCTGAATCTGTTAGGCTATTGCTTTAGAGACGTAAATACAGTCATAGAACAATTTTTAAAAAATTCAAAAATTTACAGTGTGAAGGAGTGAAAAACGTTCTTGCGATTTCTGTGATGTAGTTGATTTTGATGCTTGGCTAACTAGAAACTTGGAATTTGGTAAGGTGTTTACTTTTAAAATGTAAATGCTCGCAGAGAGCGGTTTCTAAAAAATTCGAAATTTCAAAGGGAAAATTAAATGAGCGGAAAATCTTCAAAATACATTCTAAATTACGATTTATCTGGAGTTAATTTTAGGTTTTTTCATTAATTTAAGTCTCATATTCGCCTAATGCAGTATAAGAATGAAGTTTACTCAAAATGTGACTAAATTAATTTTGTTTGAATCATCTGTAGTAGTACAATTTTATCTAATAAAAATAGGCGCTCAACAACTATACATGCAAAACCTCGGGTGTTGCTAGTATATTATAAATGTTAGAATTTTTCCTTGATAAAAATTATTTTGAACTTCTAAAAGAACATTCTGAAGGACATTGTCTAAATCTTTTGAAATAATTTCTAGAAAATAAATGCTAATTCGTTTTATCTTTCCTCGTAGTTTGGCATTGCAAAGATCTAATTAAAAATAATTTATGTTTTCGTCTCATGCATATCCATATATATCGTCAGATAGGGAAATAAGGTAAACCACTCTTTGTAGTAAGAGCAAATTGATAACAATAACAGTTCATGAGCTAGAATACGTGAAATCAATAACAGTTTTCCTAGTTTTCCACAAAGGTGAAGTCCATATGGGTTATGTCAGTTAAAAAATAGACATAGTGTCAATCTTCTTGCAATTATTTTATGTAGGTTATTTTAAGACCCCATTCAAAATTACTCTCATTTAAATGGATGCGCTAATTTTAAAATTCTATTTTATCCTAATACATAAAAAACTTGAAAAAATGATGATTAAAAATTAAATTAAAATTAATGCAAGTTGAAATCTAGTTCGTGATGAGAAAAACATACTCGAGACTTGTCTTGCCTTAGGGCCTTTAGACTTTCCTGTTTATTTATTCTTACATTTGTTATTATAAAAAAAGACCTTCGATGAAACACAAAGAATTTAACTATTCAGTTTCACATACTTTTCTTTTTTTCTCCTAATTAAGTTTTTAAAATTCTAATTGTCTGCTGGAAATTAAAGTGTAGAATTTATATTAGCTTAATTAATATGAAATCGTAGTCTATAAAAATAAAGATATGTGTGTGTGTCATGTTTCCTGAAGCGACCGCTGTGCGCGCAGAGATACAATATTTGGCAGGAAGGCTGCATGTCTAAAGTTTTGCACTTTGAAGTTTTTGGATTTTATTTTTTACGTTATTTTTAGCATTTTGCAGCTATCTTTCCGGACTAGTAAAACGAATCCTGTTTCAATCTTTTAGCCCAATACAGTAAATTTTGTAGTCTTTATATTAATGTATATTAGGAATTCCTACAGAAAAATTTTGAATTTATCGTAAATTTTTTATTTGACTTTTTACGTGTTTTCGTGATTTACGGCATTTATTTTCGCATTCGTAAAAGGAATTGGGCTTCAATCTTTCAACTAGTGCTCCCTATTAAACGTTTATATGAGTATATCAGTATACGTATTATACGGGGTGCAGATTTTGGATACGTATGATACGACCAACGCGGTTATACGTATTATACGAAACAGCATATACGGTGTATCGTATATACGGATCTTACACTAGCGGTTAAACGTATAACCGTTTAAACGGTTTTCGTTCATTGCTTAAAAAATTATGCCTTTCTCCTGCTGGTCTGCGGATCAGAGACTTTGAGAACACTCGCTGTGTCCTGTGCAGTCGGTACTTAAAAAAAAAAAAAAAAAAAAAAAAAAAAAAAAAAAAAAAAATCGGAGTATATATATTTTTAGTTTTTATCCCCCCCCCCCTCAAATCTAAACTATTAATTATGAAATGATTTACCTTTCGCATATCTGTAACGCACGCACATAGCTTATTTTGATTTATGGCGTGGACATTTCGCCCTAAACATTAATATTACAGAATAGAAATTTACATTGACTTCATATTTTATACTGACATTGATCAATTCAACTACCTGAGAATTTTCATAATTTTATTTTAATTTTAAAGACCCCCCCCCCCACGGAGGGCAGTCCCCCCACCAGCCTATATTTCTAGTGCAGATAATCGGCCGTAACAAATAACTAACTATACATACTTTTATTTTATTTAAGAATACTTTTTTTATATTAAAATTATTTTGAAAATACGTTTTACAGCAAAAAAGAAAAGAGAAGGCAAGTCATTTTAAGCTTGTGTGATTGCGTTTTGAAACCTGCAGTGACGATTATTTAGCAGGCTATAAGTAATCAAAATTTATAGGTACTAACACAAAAAATGAAATTTGTCGAGATTAACAACAATTCTTGTAACGTAATATCTTGTAATTCACATACACTTTGTATAAAAAATATCACGAGTGTCATGGTTAAAAAAATTAAAATTGCGTTATACATTAACACCGAGTAGAAAACATTAGCACCGTGGAAAGAACAACATTTGACCTCCCCCCCTACACACACCACCCCCGGGCGCACACAAAATAACACACAGTAAGTGCGTCACATAGTATACGCACACAAAAATAAATATTTTTTTTTAAATTAAACAAGAAAGAATACACTTAATAAGGATTAACAATAAATCTGAAACGTGTATATTATCCTCATTTGCACAAAAAGTCTTTTTACTTTCGTTATATATTTACAATAATCGTTTATAAGGAAAAATAACAAGATTCTATGTCTAAAACATATTATACAGATTGCTAAAGTAACGCCACCGAATTCCAATTTGTTCTCCGTTCAGTGACGTAACACTGGTGAGATCCATTGGCATTAAAAGTAAATACGATACTTCAAATATACGTATACTTGAATTAAACGTATACTTGAATTATACGTTTAACCGATATACGCTTATACGTATTCGGATACGTTTAAACGTGTAGTTTAAGGTATACGTATTTCTTAAATACGTATTATACGTATATACGTATATCGGTTAAACGTATAACTGAAATACGTATCGCATCGGGAGCACTACTTTCAACCCAATATAGTAAATTTTGTCTTCTGTGATTTTTGAATACTTCGCGACTTTTTTATCCGATTTTTAGCATTTTTAGCAACCTTTTTACGCGATTTTTAGAATTTTTTAGCGGATTTTTTGCAATTTTTTAGCATTTTTTGTGTTTTGTGGCGATATTTTGGCATACGTAAAAGAAATCCTGTTTCAACCTTTCAGCCGAATATAGAAAATTTTGTACTCTGCGATTTTTGAATTTTTTCCGAATTTTTTTATGCGATTTTTAGGTTTTTTTTGCGTTCCATGGCGCTTTTTTTTAAGAATTTTTTTCTGAAACGGAAAAACTCTCCAGTATTTTTTTCTCCTGCTGTGGTAAAACTCAAGTTAGAAGAATGCCGAATCGGTTCCTATAACATCGTGAACGACGATGCTGAAAATTTGAATTTAACACTAGAACTACCACGAGCCGTCATTTTGACGGTTACCAAATGAATATATTCCGATTGGAACCAGAAATTTCTTTTTAAAATAAATTAAATGTAAAACTCACAGAAATACGTTAAATGAATAGGTTAAGTAGTTTAAAATAAAATTTCTGGTGTGAAATAGTTTTAAAAAACTTGAGTAAAATTTCCGGTAATTCTACTGCTAATCTGGTTTGAAATAAAACTAGTCGGATATGCTAATCCCAAACCTTTCTTCTATCTCATACATGTTAATGCTTCGAAATTCGTTATCACATCCCCCCAAAAAATGAATATTTTTCGTCATTCTGTTGTAAGTCAGCTGCTTGCGAATCGTCGGGTTACGTAGATGCGAGCAACCGATGTATTATGCTAAACTACGAAAAGTCCTTCTGGCCTGTACCGGCAGGAAAAGATAGCCTCCCTATTGCTTGGTTTTGAGATTTTATCTAATTCTACTGAAAATACACGAAGCTAAAATGCGCGGTACTCGATTCCCAGTTCTCGTCAATATTGAATTTGAATGAGAATATCACCAAATTAGACAGACATAGCTAAGTTGGCTTCATATATGACAACGTATTTTTATCGCCAATTGTCGCCAAGCTTGGCGAGAGTTTGACGTTGGCGAATATACGTAAATATATAATGTTAAGAATCACAGAGTTAATAGAAATAATAGCGAGGAAGTAAGTAAACCGTAAAAATGGCTTGCAATATCAAGCCGGTTATCGCTCATATCATTAGGCCCAAATAAGAGATTTCATTCGACGGACAGAGACTGCACGTGGAACAAGAACTGGATTCATTGAACGGGGAGAGGTTTTCAAAGCAAGCCGCCAGTTGTTTGGGCTGAATGTAGGGTTGCATTTTCGGCGTCACGCCAAACGTAAATATTTCACCTCCAGTTCCTCTTTACTTCGTGGTTAAGTATATAAGTGTTGTAACGATAGTTAACAATGAACGAAAATTTAGCGAAACCACGTTCACTAAAACTCATAAATTAAACCCGTTTATGGAGGAATCCCGCTGTATTGTTTCAAAATGTCAGCCACCCTGTAATTTCAAACTGCTACATCTCAGCCATTTTTTATGATAGAGGGAAAAAAAAAAATGCTGTGGAATCCTTGAATCAAGGCCAAACATTTAACGCAAAACATTTTTAGGATTTCAAAATTTTTTGTACATCTTTTTGAATTTGAAATCTTTAAATGACTATCACAGCGCCCCCTCCAGGCGCACTATCCCCAAATTCAACCGGGAGTTGCAGGACATAGTCAAAAACATATACAAAAAATTTGGTTCAATTATCTGCTTAACTACACTTTTCTATGATACAATAGTGAAAATAGAACAAAAATTTTGATCACAGTGCCCAATTTCTGGGCTGGGTCAGGCCTGATTACATTTATTTGTCAAAAGCCTGGTTTCGGGTCTGGGGCCTGAAAATTTCAACTCTGGAAAATCTGTACCAGAAACGCCGCCTAGAGGGTAAAAAGATAGATGGTATGTATTTTAAAGTTTCAGCTGGGAAGGTTTTGAAATTTTCCTTAATTAATGCATTTCTTTTACCCCCATAATGTGTAACCCTCTCAATGCATAACTTTAAAGTTTAGTCTTGGACTCTTCTCCCCGAGCTCCCACCCTCATATTTTTATAGGGACCCTTTTAAAGCATTTCTTTAAAATTTTATTCTAATGATTAATTTATACTCTATGCTTAATTTCGACTACTTGAAGTTCAAACCGCTAAGTAAGCTTTTAAGCTGTTTTCCTCTTAGAGCTCTGCTCAAAGCTATCAGTTGACCACTTTTGGGCCCCCTGCTATAGCTCCCTTAAAAATCATTCGATTCACTAGATTTATTTTCTAACAACTTCTTAAGACTTCCAGCTACTATACTTAAATGACAGAAAAAAAAAATCTTGGACTTTAGTTACCACCAATTTTGAGTATTAACCTCCTTCTTGGGGCGCTTGGTGCAGCTTCTTTAAGAAAAAAGTTATACTAACTTGAGTTCTGTGTAAGGCTATTATCACGGGTCCGAGCAACGCCAGGCGGATCATCTTGTAAATATTAATTTGTACAAGAAAATGCACAACAGGATTTTAATTTTTTTTTACCCTATTTGACGCTGAACTGACGCTCGAAAAGTTTCAATTTGTTAGTATGATTTAAGGGTCTTTTACCAATTAAGCTATTACACAAATTAATTTGGGTTTCAAGTACTCTATGCAATTTTTAAGGTATAGTATAAATAATATATTGGAAAAAAATACAGGCATTGAACAAAGCTGTCTGGAATATTTAAACGATTGAAATTACAGACCTTCTAAGAACATAACGATAATGATAATTCTTGACTATTTTCACTGAGACAAATTTCAATTAATCGTTGTATAATTATGCAAGAATTTATGAAATGCAGTTGTTTTCTTAAACGTTAAAGTTGCTTATCACTTTCAATCGCCGAAAAGCAACATCGTCATGGAGAAAACTTAGTTGCAGCTATTGTTACGCTGAAGATCAGAATTGTAGAAGACTCATCATTTGTCAGTAATACATTTATTTGCTGAAAAAAAAGAGTTGCTATACATATTGTATGTATTGAACCCAAATTATAAAAAAGGAACATAACTTTTTGAGCTGATTTCATAGGCACCTGTTGCAATTGTAGATAGGTAATTTTGCGAAAAAGATTAAACGTCTTTATTTAACGCATGGCTTCATTGTTATTTATGAAGAAAATCAAAGCCAAAACATATATGTAATACATCAACAACTGAAAATCACAAACACATTAACTCTCAGACTTATTAATCATGAAATGTATATGATAGGTACCTTTTATACTGTAGATACACACAAAAGAAAAATTTTGCAGAACTTTTAAAATAATGTTTATTTGAAAATAAAAAAAAATATTTATGTATTTCTACCGCTCTCTGCCCTTAAATAAGCTACACTTTGAAGATTTCAGAGCAATTAGATACAAATCATACCCACTGAAAAGTTATAAAATATACGAATTAGCACGCATTTTGCATAAAATGTAGCAAATACGAAATGTGAAATATAATGAATTTGCACACTAATATCAAAATGCATATTTTTAATACGTCCAACGGAAGTGTATTACAGTCACTTTTCAGCAAAAAGCATTATTGTTTAAATTAGTTTGACCTTCTCGTCTAGCTCGACACTACTATAAGTCCGCAGCGAGAAAAACTCAAACGTGCTTGTTCTGAATACTAAACACTTTCGCTGTTCTACATAGTTGCCCCACTCTTCATGGAAGGTAGTCGAATAACGATTCACGTGTGTATCCACGTGTATAAATATACCTGTGGCTGTAGTAAGTGGTTTATTTACTAACCGCAGTTTCAAAAATGATATATATGTGGAACGTTATCTTTTTGTTTATTGTTAAATACTTATAAATGATAAAATGAATATAATGCATTGCAAAATGCTCTTTAGGATAAGAATAAATGGGCAAAAAATTTCGAACTAGATTAAGGGCAATCACAACAGAGGGATTCGTTTGTGATTTATTACCCATGATACTATAATGAACATGTGATATCGCATGCATATATTGCCGAAATGTAAGTTGAGGATTAATGTGAAGACCCTACAAGTTTTTGGTGTCTGTTTGTTTGTCTGTCTGTGTGTATATTTCGCGATAACTGCCGCAAAAACCATCTGATTAGTCTGTAATTGGCTAATTTGATTTATTCGTTCGTAAAATATAGAACATTTTCTTTTATGTCATAATGCTTTTCTGTGGGAATTCAGATGATTTTCAAATTTTTCCATTCATTGAAAAGAAAATGGCGCATTTGGATAATTGATTTAAATGTTAAATTATGGATGCGAAAATTTCCCAGGTGGAGATCTTAAATTATTTCATGTAACTTGAAGTTTTGTCAATACATATGTCAGACATTTTAAATTATTTATATATTTTTTGATGGAATTTGGTGCATCTGTTGGGAAAGTATAAAGCGTTTTAACATTTCAATTTTATATTTTTCTTATCATAAGTACTTCTTTTTTCTTTTTTACCTTACCAGTTGCCTAACAACTATTTCATAACGTGTGAGAAAAAGAAAATTTATTAAAATAATTTATTCATCGTGACTCTCTCGATTAAGAAAGATTTGGGGAATTTTTTTTTAATTAAAATATCTTGCAAAATAAACAAAAGGATCAAAAAGATTTTGTACAAAAGATTTAATTAGGGCCGTACCGAGTACTCGGTATTTACTCGGTACTCGGCATACTCGGCCAATTTGCCGAGTACTTGGTACTCGGCTAAATTTTGGGCCGAGTACCGAGTACAATACCGAGTAGTTGTAAGAATTTCATTTTTAAGCATTATTATCATTTTTGAAGCCAAAGGATTTTATAATTGACCTGTAAAAGTTATTTGAATATAAAAATATATAATATATGCAATTATTCATAAAAACTATTTAATTAGTATATAGAAATATGTTTACAAAATACAGAAAAGTTAAGAAAAACCAAAGCAATTCAAAATTTAGTTTTAATGTCCCTTTCATTATACCACAACCAAAATGATTGGAACTTTCATTTGAGCTTTTCAATGTTACTCAGAATGGCAATAACAGTTTCATTACACTTTCCAGTAATTGCTACTGAACTGTAGTTAAATTTTTTTATCTTACTTTCAGTAGCATAATGGTTCAACATATTATACTTTGAGTTTCATCTTATGGTTAATTACTGTAATGATTAATTTTTTTTGGATTCAGACAAATGTGACTGAACTTTTTTAAAATTTGAACATGCAGCTCAAAGTGGTTAAAATGTCCATCAATATAACTATAACTAACATGTCAGAAAGCATGTAGGGTAGATAAACCCGATTTTATTATAAGTTGCACATTGTGAATAGTGCAAGCCACACTTTTAACATCAGCTTTTTGCATTATTCAATGACAATTTGTATTATTCAAAATTACAGTAACCAATAACCATTTTTGACAGACGGATTTCACGTATCAGAGTGAGTTACATAAATTGAAGAATGGGTTTTAATTTCACATTGGCTAATTTTACTTTTATTTATTAATTTTTTTTCTATTCCTTAAAAATAGTGGTACTGTTTTAAATTTTTTGAATTTTCAAAAATAGTCTTTAATAGGTGCATAATTAAATTTCAAATTTTTCGTAAAATTAAATGTATGAATACGTGCTCAAGAAGTATGTTTATATATATCTACCATGAACCTAGAAGAGATCTAGGTTCATGATATCTACACACACAGATATGTTATTTTTAAGCTCACTTCATGTGCGCATCAATAGTTCTTTCTTACACATAACTACTCGGTACTCGGCCGAGTAGTAAATGGCCGAGTACTTGGTACTCGGCTACTCGGCCAAAGTGCTACTAGCTACACCCCTAGATTTAATACTGTAATATTCAATTTTACGCTTTCAGTTCTTTTATTGTATTTTTCTGTGTTAATTCACGATTAATGTCAAACGTATTAATATAACTTTGTTACAAAGCAATTATAACTGGAATCTATGTATGTTAAGAAAGTTTTACTTTGGTTCTGACTTCTTTCATTTATATGTACAGTGTACAGGATATTTATATATTTTATCCCCCTATCGTTATCCAATAACTAATTCTTAAGCAGCTAGTTTAAATGTATGATGCCAATGCATGAAGTCTTATTCTTCATCATATAAAAAGCCATTTACGTCAAAATAGTTATTATTATACTATTTATTTTTTTGTAAGTTACAAAGTTTAATTTTTATACTCTTCCAGGATCCTATATATTTAGGAAAATTTTCTCAGTGCTCTATCAAATAAAAGAGTAAAAATTCCATTATTCTATGACCAAAATTTCCCGATTTATGATACTTTGAATTTTATAAATTTTCAGCGTTTTTGTGAACAAATACGTGTTCATAAATACGTGTTCGTTAAACGGTAAACGTTGAAATTTCGTAAAATCCAAGTGTCATAACTGAGTATTTTTATCATACAAGAATGGGATTTTAGAAAAATGCATTTTTATTACTACTCTACAATAACATTGATATGTTGTAGTAGTTTCTATTCGTTTCCAATCAGTGTCGTGTCAACGAAAATAATTTTAAATTAAAGTATGTAATTACTGCTTAAAATGATAAAAACATAACACAAAAGGTTTAAAAATACCTTTTAATATAAAGATGATATATGTTTCATGCGCTCTGACAGCGACTTCTTCAAGATCAAAATTTTAATAAAGTATTTTTGCAAAGTTTTTTAAACTGATAACCACAAATTACGTGATCACATGTCTAATGTAAGTAGGTGATTAAATTGTTCAAACTGGAAAACGTGAAAAATATTATTTTATTACTTTTTTAATTTGTAAATCATCGCGTGCCAAATTTTAGGTAATTCAAAAGAAACTGATTCGTTGCATAAGTTCTCGTTTCGTAAATATATCTCTATTAATTCACGGATAATGGATGCGAAATAAACTCTTGATGAAGAAATTATTTTACTATTCTTGAAATCGATCTGCAAAAGTTGATTTAGACATATGATCACGTGATTTGTGTTTATAATTTTCAAAACTTTGCAAACATAGTTTATTTATCATTTTGATCTTGAAGTAGTCGCCATTACAGCGCATGAAACATACGTTATTTCTATATTAAAAGGTGTTTTTGTACCTTTTGTGTTATGTTTTTATCACTTTAAGCAGTAATTATACATTTATTTAAAATTAGCAAGTGATTTTATTATATTATTTGAAAATAATTTTGTCAAGTTCATTTTGCGTTCGTGACTCACTTCAAATTAAAATTAATTTTCGGGTTCGGAACAGATTATATTGGGCATTCGCAGGACTCTACTGTGAATATATTGTCCAATGTCCAATTAAACAAGAAAAATAAATCATGCATCAACTATAGATTTTGGAACACTTTCCTAGAATACTTGAGAAGTTCTAGAATATTTGAACAAAACTTCGCTGTATAAGGTAAATAAGATACCTAAATAAACCTTTTAGAATGCGCATAACACAGTTGATAACCAGATTTTAGCAATTAGCGTACATAGCCGAAAAAGTGCTGCAATTCTTTTGTGCAGCCCTGTATTTACTTTATGGATCTGTATATTCTGCATACTCTGCTAAATTTGAGTTTAGTAAGAAAAGGGATAATAGGTTGAAAATTCACCTTCAGTAATAGAAGGAAATAGAAGGAACAAACTTGAATTCTTTTGTACAGCTCTGTATATTATCTACAGATTTGTAATATACGCCAAATGAAGATTAAAATTTAATTGAGAATAGAGCACGCTTAAAACTACACTTCCAGAAACTATCATCCATAGGTGGTCATGTATACAGTTCTTTGCGTGGCAATGTATATGGTTTTATTTATATTCTTCTAATATCTCTTAATATATTATATATACAGTTCAGCTTGGAAATGCATAACGCAAATAAAAAATAACTTTGAGCAATTCACGCTCATACTCAGTAATACTTACGAATTCTTTTCTGTAGAAATGCATTTAATCTATAACATTTATGCACACCATGTAGTAAGTACAAATTTAGCTATTAAAACGCAAACCATAATTGAAAACGCACTTCCAGCAATTATTGCTAATAGAAGTACTTCGGATAAAGTACTGTATCCGAAATCTTTTGTGTGTCCCTGTAAATGAACGGAAAATGCTATGCACATCACATTCTACAGCAGATATCTTGTATTAAACCTCATTAATGTATATCAATTTCATTACATTTGAAATTATGTAACATGATTAAAATTACAAACAATTTTTCTCCCAGTTTATGCAACGGAATTCTTTCGTTTGGCACAGTAAATTAATATTAAATTCTTTGAACCCCATATTCTACAAAATACATGTTTTAATGCACTTCATAAATGTATGTATATCATTTTCATTATGTTTGAAATGGTGTAATATCATTAAATTGCACTTGAAATGATTTTTCCCTTTTGAAACGTAATGTAACATAAGACTTTTGACTGTCTTTGTAAGCGAACTACAAATGATACACATTTGATTTTCAATAGCGATTGCTATATTAAATGTTAATAACATATAAAAATTACAGGGCAATCCGAGTATATTTACGAGAGTTTCAGAACGGACAGACAAACAGACAAACCAAAGTCATAAACACTTTTCCACTATGTTGAAAGTTTTTAAAATGATATATCATTAACCCATGCGCAGTATAACGTTGAATTCATTTATTTTATTCAATCTCTAATTTCAGCTGGACATGGACATAGCGATGGTGAGAGAGGTTTTGTTGAAGACATGTATGATTTAGTAGATGATTCCGTGCAACATATTCAAATGGTTCGTCAAGAATTCCCTCATATTCCTCTTTTTATTTGTGGACACTCGATGGTAAGTCATATTAATTAAAAAAATATATCGATTCTAATTTCAGAAAGAAGGTATCTATTAATTTAAATTTATTTAAAAAAAAAAACAGTATGAAAGAGCATTGTACGTGATAATTTTTTATAATTAAAAATATATAGATTCAACAAAAACGTTGAATTTGGAATGTATTTTGTTCATCGTTGTCCCAAAAGATTATAAATTTATATATAAACTTTTATAACCTTTATAATAAGTATAAAAGTATTAAATACGAACTTAAAAAGGCAAATATTAAATACATGACTTTCTATAAAGGTATTAAATGCAAATTTTTGCCATTTGATATTCCAGTTACGGTATCCGTACACATTAATTAAAACTAACAAATTATGTAAATTTTCACTTTGCTACACAGCGTACAACCAACAGAGCAAAAAATGTCCAGGCTGGGGATCGAGAACGGATACCTTGGAATAGCGCACCATGTGCTTTACCATTTAAGCCACCAGGACAACATTCAGTTTATCATTTTTCCTCTTATACGTTGGCAAGGCTGCAACTTCGCAGCACAAGATGGAAATCCATACATGAGCACAAAACTTTAGCGGCATGCATGAGACGAACAAGTTACAGCATCGGCGAATATATTTATATCTAATTAAATTTTCAGCAGGTCTGAAACTACGCCGAAAATTAATACTAACAAAGGATGTGAATTTTCACTTTGCTACACAGCATTTGATACCTTTATAGAAAGTCATGCATTTAATATTTGCCTTTTTAAGTTCGTATTTAAAGGGTTTTTAGAAAATAACTTGGTTTTAATCTTTTAAACAGACTTTTTCCTTTTGCATATCATTTGCAAAAAAAAAAAAAAAAAAAAAAAAAAAAAAACTTTTTACATCTGTATAACTTTTAATACTTTGTCAAGATGCATGAGTGTATGAGTTTTGTGCGCATGAGTGGCTTAACAAAGTGTTATCTTTTAAATATAATTTATTCTAATTTTAGAGCGCATCTTTATTTATGTCATGGACCATCAGCAATGGGATAAGTGAGTAATGAACTTCAATGTCATCACACATGGTAGTATTTTACAGAAAAAAAAGTGTAATAAGATAATAGAATATAAACAAAGTAAAGGCCCCCTTTCCCAACTCACGAGTTTTCAGATAGAACCACTTATTTGGTTTTAAACAGAAGTTTTAATCAAATAAGCGATTCGGTACCCATCACTTTGCAAAAAATGACGAAATTACCGATATTTCAACTGTTTGGCTAAAATAAATTTAGACATCCACTGTATATTTTCAAGTAAAGATCTGATAATTAAAAATATCCGAAAAAAGATTTTCGCTTCATCGATTTCTCTTTGCATGATCTAGAGCTGCAATCTTTAAATTGCTTTTTCTCAGTTTGAGTTTTTTTAATATAACAGTATGTTCTAAGGGACAAAACTTCCACGCATATTTTTCATTATCGTGAAAATTTTTTGTGAAAAATAAAACTCACTTTTACTATATGGGTTGGGTTGATTATTGACGGCCAATTATCTACACTAGGGATATAGGCCCGGGGGGAGTGCCCTTCGTGGGGGCCTTTCTAAGGGAACCTAATCCGTATTTACGCATGGATAAATCCACGGCTCGAAGAAAACCACGAAAACTCCGAACGATTAGGCCGACTGGCGCGATTGGGATCGAACCCAGTACCTCCCGTCTACCAGATTCGAGAGCACAACCTCTCAGCCACTGGTGGGGCTTTTTTACTATATGGTGAATAAACATTTATGTACTATATTAAAAACATAAAATCGAAGTTTAGGCCGACATCTACGACCACCTTCAGGATTATGATGTTAATTTATATTAGAGTCTAAAAATCGAGTCCACCATCTTGAATTGAATCTTTCTCAAGGGAATCCATTTAAGCTGGTGGACTCTAATTTAAATTAAATTATTTCAAAGGCTATCGGATCTCTTTAATAGGTCTTTAACATGTTATCTACCGTATTATGAATCAAGAAATTTCTCCACTTCATTAGTTATCTTCTTTAATGTCTGAAGTTATGTTAGAAAATCTATATGATAATAATAATATGGAATTTGGATAAGTTTTTTCATTAAAACTGATTTAATAAACCTGTAGTTATAGCTGTTTTTGTAAAACATTTACATAAACAATTAGATTTATTAACAAAAAATACTGTGATGAAAAAGTCGTAATTCTTATAAAAACAATGTAAATAAATGTATTGTGATCCTATCTGTAAGTGAAAAGGTTTTTGTAATAGCAAATTTTTCAATAGGGCATTTTTTTTCCATAAGAGACTACACCTATATAAATGGTTGAGAAAATAACCGTTTTATAAAATATTTAGCTTCGACTGTTTCAGTGTGTTTTCTAAATATGACCAAAGTATTTTGTATGAAAAGTAATATCTACTTTTATTAATAGATGGATTTTAAAAAATTATATTAAATTTTCTTTAACCTCTTCGTGACGAACGTCCTTTACAGAATTTTTAACCTTCTATAACCAGTTTTCATAGACAAACATTTTTTTTCTAATAGAATAGCACAAAAATTACAATAAATTGATTTGCTGTGTAACTGGGAATTCTCTTGAAGTCATCAATTGTTTACTGCTTTGATTAAATAAAGCAAAATTTTTAATTAAAAATTACTGGTGGGAATGATCAAGGATTCTACGCTTTTTATGCCCCACATTTATGCACGCTCTTTGTGCGTTAATGGTACTTAAAAATACCGTCGGAGCATAAAAGGTTAAATTATCAAAATTTTAAATATCGTAGTATGATTTTAAAACTATACTAATTTTATTTTGCAAATAAGTTGGTGACACACTGCAATTTAGTGTTTACAAACGATGTTTTTTAAAACAAATTCATCAAAATAAGCAGAATACTCTTGGTGATCAAGAATATTTAATTTATTGGTAAATTTTAAGTTAAATAATAAGAAATATCTTTAAACAAATGGACTCCAATGTTATCCATCTGTTTACGGTTTCGAGCAGTGTATCTAAAATTTAAATTGAACTTGAAAACTTTTTTTACGTTAAAAACTTTAGAATAGTAAAATAATGAAAACAATTTTTTTCTCAGTTATTGATTGTATCGAGCTATACAGCAGAAAAAATGAGGAGTTAGAAAGGTTCAATTCCGATTGTTAGTAGCACTGAGTTTTTGTTTTTCGTGACAAAAAATTTCCATCGACACCATTGGAAAAATTGAGAACTACTATTTCAAGAGCTTTTGTTGTAAGAAAAAATAATAATAATGATAATAGTAATAACAATAATAGTAATAATAATAACATATATTCATTTATCTATGGTTCGCTATCCCGCTTTCTGTCGCGTTTACCGGCTGAATTTAGTATTTTTTGTATGTTTTGTATTTTTTGTTAAACCTCAATAAAGGAGACCGGGAGGGACATCTATGCTCTGCAGACTTGGTCCCTAGTCTGAGCAGTCCCTCTCTGGCAGTAAAGTAATAATAAAAAAAAAATAATAATAATGAAACTTACTTAATTAAATATATGTGTAATTAGCAAGAAAATACTACATATTTCTGACAAAAGCGTTTCATTTTTGCTTTTGAAATACACATTTTTACTAGGTTTTGTATGCTCATATTACGAAAAATATATATTTCAATTATGTTTGCGAATAAACAGCATTGTATCTCAGAAATATTACCTGATGCTGAGAAAATGTTTTATACACAAATTAATATCTTTACTTACTTTTCAAATTATTTTATATATGTGTAGGGAGGTACAGTATCAGCACTATCATCTTTACGAAATGAAGTGGATGTGAGTGGTGTAGTACTTATTGCACCTGCATTCGCGCCAAATCCTGAAACGGCAACATTCTTTCGGGTAAGTGTTTATCTGTTATTTTTCAGTAAGGCATACAAGTCTTTTGCAGATTTTATTCGCCCAGAAAAATAAGTTTCACAAAGAAATTATGATTTCATTTGTGCTACCTCAGTTAAATGTCTCTTGTGCATAATTCAGCATGATTATTCATTGACGACTAGTACATAGAAGTATCACCAATTTTTCCTATAAGCTACCAAAACTTACGAAGTACCTAGTTATTATTTCATTCTCCGGCGTATGAAATATGATATCACAAGCCGGGCTTTGCCCGTCTATACGGTCGTATCGTTCCACTGTCTTTGGCGGCCTATAGCTCGCGGTTTGCTCAGGCCCTCAAAGTAATTTTTACATGCGAACAGAAAATAAATAACTGAAATACTTTATTATAAATTATACGAAAATAATAAAAATATTTTTAAAAAACATGTAAATAAAGACCTCAGCGATATAATTGAAATGAACTTTATTCATGAGCTCCCAATAAGTTTTCTATGTTCTTCCCTAATTTTCTCTACTAAATAAAATCACAAAAAGAAATGGTATATTGCCCGCAGGGTGGCATAAAAGTAAAATTCCTTTGAGAAAATAGTGACAAATTTGGTGTTATTATTAAATATTGATCTGTATATGAAAGTATACTAACTATACTGTACTCAAATGATAATAAAGACATTAATAATGTATATAAAATGATAGAGAAATCATATTACTTAGGTGTAGCTCTTAAAGAGAGTATATTATTTGAACTATTTTTAAGGCATAATTTTATTACGTCATGGGATGAAAAACTGGGTTAAATTGAGGAAGCACAAACGGTACAGATATCGCAGAAGCACCTGGGTATCTTTTTGGCGTCTAAATAGCAATTTTATGCGTGGCCAACCCGGCAATTTTGCCGAGATTTTGCTTCGTATGGCAACCCAGCAGAGCAGATTGTGCATGTTTTAAATTAAATTGAACATTGTGTGCATTATATTAAATTAAACATTGTGTGTTTTATAATAAAATAATTTACGTGTGTTTGTAATAAGTAACGTGTGCGTTTTTTATAATAAAATAAACTGTTTCATAATAAAGTAAAACTAACATGCTGTTTTAGCAAGCTAGGCCTAATAGGTACCCGAAAACGGTTTTTTTCGTCAAAATGGTGCAAAACAAAAATCGCGCCAACCCCGGTACGTCTGCGACATCTGTTTCACACAAACAATACATTTACATAACTTGCAAGCTACGCTTTAAACAAATTTGCATCAATTCATTGAAAAATGAATTCATAAAATGCTTTTAACGAAAAAGATACAAAGTCGGTAACATTTTGTTTAATTCTTTTAGTTTTGTTTTTTATCTGCAGACCAGAATGAATCAATTTTATGGTTTCATGAATTTTAGCGCCGCAGAACACTTTTAACCCAGGTAAAATAAAAGTAGAATGAGGAACACAATAACAAATAAACTCAGCTTTTTGCTTTCTTGTCAGAAAAGAAAAGAAAAACATTTCTTACGCTCATCATGCTTACTGTATAAAAATAGCTTGCTGTGTAGACCTTCACTTAACAGAATTATGCGAAATTCTGATTGATTTATAGGCGAGAATTACTTTTCAAGTGCGAGAGAGCTCTGAAAAATTCATCGCTGGTGAACTTACTTTGCTTATAATTTCCTTCTTTCGTGTTTTAACTGTTTTGGCATTTACAGAGGAATGAATCAGTTGTGTTTACATCGATGAAATGAGATATTGCGCGGTCAGTCGAATTTCAACAGAATATACAGTAGTAGAAAGAAATAAGTTTCCCACCTCAGAGGGCTCTAGAATACGTTCTATTGGTCCAAATGAGATTAAATTTGAACTACAGATATTTCAAATGATGCGTTTGACATTTATTAAATGAAAAAAAATGGTACAAAAATCTACACGCAAAAACATTTAATATGCTTTATAAATGTTAAATAACATAAAAAAAGTGGTATTAAAACTGCTCAATATGTCCCCCTTCATTTCCAATAATGTGCTCTAATCGCAGAAACATATTTTCTACAGCTGACCGTAGTGAATCTTCTGGGATATCAAGTACATGGCGGCGAATTCCGTCCTTTAGTTCTGGCTCAGGTGCTGGCCTTTTTGAGATTGTCCTTCAGGAAACTCCACAACCAAAAGTCTCAGGGTTGATATCTGGCAAACAGGGAGGCCATGCTGTTGAAAATGGCGGCTGGTCACCCATGCATCTATGAAATGCTGTCTTAGCGATTGCTTTACATGACGATCAATGTGAGGCGGTGCGCCATCCTGCATGAAAATGATGTCTTGAAGGCATCCACGCTGTTGGAGTTGTGAGATTGCAAAATGCATCTGAATATCAGGGTATCTTTTGTCATATGACGGAATAGGTTTGGATTCCATTTGAAGTTATCTCTTGTCCAATAATAAAAGTAGGCGTAAAACCACACCATATTGCTACTTTTTCAGGATGCAAGGGCTGTTCCTGGTTATCATCAGGGTTTTCCGCTGCCCAAATTCGACAATTGTGGATGTTAACGTGCCCATTGCGGCGAAAATTTGGCTTCGTCAGTCCACAGAATGTTCCATGGCCAAGTGACGTCAATCACCATTCAATAAAAGAACTCAAGTCAAAACTTTTACGAACCTCTGAGTCCTCGACATGCAATAAGTGCACAGACTACACTGTTAAAAAAAATCTGAAATTCACGGGTATTTTTTTCCTGAATTTCACAGAAAAAGTCCTTTTTTGCTACAAAAGGGTATTTTCCGTTAAAAAACAGAAAATTTTCTCATATTTCCTGAAAACAACGGAACGGACGGAGAGGAAAGGGGCCAACGGAGATATTCCGTTATCTTATCTGCTGCATATTTATTTTCAATGTTTAAAAAACTGACATGTTGTTGCACAGAAAAACTAAAAATTTAATAAATTAAAATTTCGAGTTTATTAAAAAAAAAAAAAAAAAAATAGTACTTTCGAATTAAAAAAAGTAACAATTTTTCCATTCTTTTAAAATTATTTACAATTTATTTTTTAAAGTTATAAGAAAATATTCGCACTTAAAATATATTCTAAACAAGCAGATTAAAAAATATATATAATAGTTAAATTAAGTGAAAAAAAATCGACTTTACTCAAAAAAGCAACATACAAAAATAACGCTTTCAAATAAAAAGAAAATAATGATATTTTTCTCATTCCTTTAAAATTATTCGCAATTTAATATTTAAAGTAATAAAAAGCACTCGCACTGAAAATATATTCTAAGAGAACAACACCATTTAAAAAATATATAATAGTTGAAAAAAATCGCTTTTCTTAAACAAGCAAACATTTTTTATCGAATTTAATTCAAATATAACATTTATATTTTACATCTAACAATCAAATTAAGAATATATATAATTCATGTTTTTATCCTGTATTAATATACAATTTTAAAACATCAACATCATCTCATAACGAAATCTCCCCGCAATTAACTTCAAAATTACCAAGCTTCTAAACCCCAAATTATGTCAGTTCTAAGCCGCCATTTTGAGAATTTCCATATGATCCTTTCAAACTGCTGTTCTAGCAAGTGCCCACTGGTCAAACCGGCAAGACGCTGGACTCGAGTCACTGTCACCCCTGGTTCAAAACCCAGTTCGACTAGAATATGTTCTTGACGTATATCACATAGTAAAAACTCCTGTAATAGTCCACAGATAGCAGCACCAAGTCAGATGTAAAATATTTTTTAAACCGAGTTTATCTATAACGGAAAATTCCCTTTCCTGTCAGTACTACGAGGAATATTTCCGTGATTTCTGAGAGCGTTAACGGAAAGTTACTGCTTCTGCAAACGGAGATTGTCCTTCTTTTATCTTTCAAAACGGAAAATCTACTAACAGAACGGAAAAAGTCCGGCTACTTTGCTGCCAGTAGTTTTACCGTGAATTTACGGATTTATTTTTAACAGTGTAGATTTGTATGAATAAAAATGCACCGCCATAAGATTTTTCGTACAGTGGAATACGGCATATCCAATACACGAGAAACAACTGTCACACTCAGAATACCATGCGGCGATTGACTGCTGGCTTTATCGACCGCGATAGCCACATTTTCGACGCTGGGAGATTGGATTTGCTGTAAGTCTTCTACCTGGAAGAATGTCAAGCTGTCCAATTATTTAAAATTTATTTATCATATTGCGTAGGGCACATGAAATCATTGGACCTCTTCGTATTTGCTTCATACGGCGGAATTCTTTTACAGCTTTAACGGAGTTCTGCTGATTCTGGTAGAACAATTTTTCGAGTAGCGCTTTTTCTTGCAACGTAGGCATAATTTACAGAGAAGTAACTAATTCTTGCTATGTTCAGAATCCGCCTTCTTTTTATCGAAAGAATGATGCTAATAGGCATGAGCTGTAACGCAAATGATGTTTCACATTTTCAATATATGCAAATAAATACCATTTGTGTTACGGTGCCATCTATTGGTGTTTCTTAATATATTTTTTTTTTAATTTAATAAATGTCAAGCTCATCATTTGAGTTATCTGTAGTTAAAATTTTATCTCATATGGACCAATAGAACTCTTTCTAGAGTTTTCTGAAGTGGGAAACGTATTTCTTGCTAACCCTGTATATCAAAGTATACGCGTTATTTGGATATAACGCATCTGGCACAGCTCAAATTTTTTTGCAGACTTTCTTAAAAGGTAAATTTTACGCATTTAAAAAAAGAAATTTTTTTCTAAAAGACAATTTTTCTCGATCAATCGTCCACTCAAACAGTAGAATGCACCATGTGTGAGCTTGTTCTTGTAAAATGGAGTAAATTATTCTTTTCACAAAAAGTTTGGCGGTAAAACCCACAACAGTAAAGATCTTTAAACATACAGTTCACGAAAGATCGAAAGTCACCATCTTAAGTTTGAATGACATAGGCAAAAGTACTCGTCGAATTACTCTAGCTACATTCATGGAATATAGACTCCTGATTAATACATCGAATGATTATACTGGTAATTCTATCTTGATACACGTTAACTTTAAACCAAATTATACACTGTACCAAATTATTTATTTGTTACTGTAAAAGGAACCAAAATCAATATACAATGGTTCCTTTTATCATTGACAGATAGCTAATTCCTAAATCGTAATTTTTAGAAGTATAATTCCATTTGTAAAAATGTTTCAACTGTTGTTCGTCCTCATGTGATAATCCATTTACGCAAAAGTAGCCTGGGTCTTATGAGCTATATTTAGAAAACCGTTCTCCACGCTGTAACAAGAAAAACAGACAACATTTCATTTTTGTATAACCAAACCTTAATCAGTAATGATAATTTGAAATTTATCAGTTCTCTTCGTTTTCTGACACTAAAAACGGAAAAAGAGTTTTTAGTGCCAGAAAAGGACATTCATAAAATTCAGTGACATAGAAATCACCTTTTCATGTCAACTGGCTTTAATTTTAATTTTTTACATTTCTAACTCTGTTTATATAGTCTAATTATACAATTTTTTAAGAGACGAATAAAATGAAAATAATATGTGTAGATATCTCTTTTGAGAATGCATGATTTAAATCAATAAAATAGGCTTAGCTAATTTCTAAAAAAATCTCTGGCGTGATAAATAAAAAAGGTCAGACAAAACGGATTTATACATTGTCGGTGCAAAATGTGTTAATGAATCCTTCCTTGAACAGTAATGTGTGGTTATTTCCTCGTCCATTAGCGGTCATCTACTATTAACGTCACACGAATTTCATGGTGCTTTTCTACCCCTACCTTCATCTGTGTCAAAGGTTGTCACACTTTAAAGATTTGTCCCTCTCCCCTTGTTGTGACGTTACAGTTTACTGAAACTATTTTTTTTAAAAAAATTTAGTGCTAATTTTATGCAAAAGAAAAAAAAATAGTTACATGCGATCTATTGCCTACTGATATAAATACTATAAAACCACCAAGATCTTGCGTACTTCTACGTCAAGCTGCTAAAATTCAAAGGAAAGGGGAATAATATACCTATTACTATCTGAATAAAAATATTTTTTTAATGAATTTTATTATGCTGTTTGCACATAACGTCTACCTAAACTGTTTGCATATTGTAGGTGTTATGTCGCAGCTTGTTTATCTAGCCCCTCTCTCTGTGATACTGCATCACACTTTGTAAGCCCATTCCCCCTCCCTTAAAGTGTGAAATAATTAATGAATCATCCACTGCCCCCTGAATACTTAGGCCTACGAGCTGAGACAAAAATGGCGGTTGTCGTAGGGGGATTTTTTTCAGCGTTTGTATGGTCCTTTGAATTTGAATATCAATAATTTCTAAAAGTTTTCTCCACCTTATTTTTCTTAGATTAACAAAGTCAAGAAAATCTAAGCTTAAAAAAAAACCCGCCTGTGGCAGTTCTCATTTTTGTTTCAGTGCTTAGGCTTTGTATTCAGGGGCGGTGGATAATCCTTTAAGACAACTGAGCAATTTATGGTGCTCAGTGCTTCAGACTTAACTTCTATAGCTGCCAGCTTTTCGTTTTTTACAAGTCACATAAACATAAAATATTTGCTAAATTGTTTTTTTTTTTTGTACTATATATTAATTTATTTTTTTAAATAAAATTTCTGATTTTAATTGATTTAATAAAAATCCGGAAAGTTGGCAGCTATGTAGTTCAATGAAGTAGCTATTGAACTTCTATATATATAAAAAAATATAATATAAGAGAAATTACATAATGAAAAGTGTTTCAATATGCAAATATAACTATTTTAAATAAATCCTGTATTTGTTATTATTATTATCTTTTTTTAGGTCGTAATTGCAAAATTCATGAGCAAATATTTACCCCATTTGCCCATTGCACCGACAGATTTCAGTCTAAGCTGCCAGAATGATACCAAAGTACAAGAGATGAATAACGACCCGTTGAGATACAAAGGTTACTGGAAAGTACGGCCTGTAGTATGTCTATTACAGTCAGGTGAAGTAAGTTGTTTTTCAAATTTCAACTGGGATATAAAATTGCTATGTCAAGAACTGTACAGATACGTTTGTAAGTCATTTTAAGATCATGAACTAATTTGCTTTGATGGTTCCGTCTTTCTCAGTGTACATTGATGTAACATAATATTTTCGCAACATTCTTATTTTGCATTGTTTTGTGCTGATGATAGTAAATACATTGTAAAACCTAAAATAAATTAACGCAACTCATATTAACTTTAAATAATTATTATATGAATGACTGATATTGCTAATTTTATAGGCGAAGTAGCTATTGCAATAACTGAAGCATCTAATGGAGGTAGGGACAGCTTAAATACTTGCAGAATCAAATGATTTTATTTGATTATTTAAATAGTGGTCTCCTTTTTTCTTTTTTTGTTAAAATGGTATGCTATTTCAAATGCAACATTTTAAATACCCGGATAAAGATTCGTCTTTACTGTATCTTAAAGATTACATCCTAAATTTTTAAAATGTAGTGGGTGAACTGCCCTTTTATGTAAAAATACTTGTAACCTATGTCACCTTTAGCTGTTTTAGTTTTTTGCCTCATTGTGGGTATTTCAATCATTACAAAATACATTTAGCACAGCTTAGATCAGCTAAGTACGTTTATCTGGCATCTGGTAGTAGATATAACATTAAACTAGGGCTATTAGTCAGTCTGATCTCAAATTTCCATCTCCAATGTTAAACCTGTGAATATGGAATGCCCTGTGAATATGTGTTAAACCTGTGAATATGGGTATTTTAAAATTTTCTTCAGAAAAATAAAGTCATTAACTTTTTTTTATTGTATACTTTTCTTAATAAATGTCTCTTTACTTTTTCAGTTGTTTAAATATTTCTAAAATATATACTTAAATTTAGTGTTAGTTTAATTAAAGTGTTAAAATTTGACTCACAACTAATCAGATTCGATAAGATTTTACCGCATAAAAAATAAAATTAAGCATATATTTTAGAAATGTTTTGTAAATTAAAAATGAAAAAGACCTTTATTAAGAAAAATAGTAAAAAGAAGTTAATAATTTTAATTTTCTAATGAGAAATTTGAAAAATACCAATGCATTCCACGCCCATAGTTTTAACATTGGAGAGGGAAATTTGAGATCTGTGTGATCAACAGCCTTAAAGCTTAATATCCCAAACTTTTTGTAATCCTGAAAAGTTTAAGACATTGTTCGATTTTCTATTTCTTCAAAATTATTTTATTATTGTCATTTCTTCAAAATTGTCTTATTGTATCATCAGTACCTCAAGTTTCGGAACAGAAAAATAATAATTATTTCAATTTTGTAAGCTTTCTATTGAATTTGAAAAATCATACATCAGCAGTTCTCATCAGATTAAATGTTAAAATGTTATTTAAAAAATAATAATTTTTGTAGCACACGAGTGAGTGTTTAATCATATTCTAACAATATATTATTCTTCCCGCTTGCATCTTTTAGGAAATTTTAAGTAAGACTTCAGAAGTGAAATTTCCGTTTTTGGTTCTTCATGGAGATACAGATAAAATATGCCACTTGCGTGGAGCTCAGGAATTTTACGAACAAGCAGCTTCAGACGATAAAACGTTGAAAGTAAGTACGACATTCAAATTTGAACTTTAATAATGTAACCTTACATAAAAAAACAAAACTTCCAAATATTTGGAAGATATCTAATCACTATGGAAAGAGGCTTCTTAAATAAGCCAGGAAAGTATTTGTTTTAACTTTTTATGGTGTACGGTACATTTTGTTTGTATGATATTGTGTTTTATATCAGTATTTAAAACATTTGTTTGATATTTTGAGAGATATTTAAGTAAGAAATAAAGTAGCATAGAAATTTATACCTATGAAACATCATGCATATATAAACGTCCTTACATGAGCAGACCAGTGACATAGCGTTGCTCGTAAATTAGAGTATGGCTGTCCAATCTGGCGCCCGCAGAATACCAATAATTTCTTTCAGAAATTGTCGCCTTATTTAATCACAGATATTAGAAGATTATATAAAACAAAGATTTCTGTAAGAAATTTCTGGTATTCGCGGGCACCAGGTAGGACAGACCTGCATTAGAATATGATGGTAATATTTGAAAAAAAAAATATTTTGTTGTGGCAATATCTTATTCTAAATTCATAAAGGAATAAAACCGCTGAGTTATGTAATATCCTGTTTCACATGTATTACTTTTACATCAAAAGTTTCTTATGCCTACAGGTTTTTTCCGACTTACTGAAGGAAAATGCCAAATATCACAATATCGATGAGGAGAATTGATGGTGTGGTATGGAATCAGCATAGATGGAAGTACAGACCTGCATATTATCCAGAGCGGTAGTTTGACTATTCAAAGTCCTACCGTAATTTAGAGTTACTTAGACCCCCTTCCCCCACACGCAATTTAAAAAAATCAGTTCTGGATATACTATATTACAAGTTAGTGCGGTTACCTTTAGTGTATGGATGAATCATGTCAATACTCCGAATTCAGGAGATCCAGAACTGAGTTAGTGTAGTTACCTTTAGTGCGTTGATGAATCATGTCAATACACCCATCATAGTAGATCAAGAGCTGATTTAAAATACTTTTGTTTTAGATCTAAGTAACACCCTATTGTTCAAGTAAACACAGTTTTCGGCACGTTATGTAATATTTTACGTTGCAGCCATTGGCGATTCCTCTATTTCAACGCATGCTTATGCCGGGCATCATACATGTCGACTTATGGAGAATATGTTCGAAACTGGAACAATATCATCTATAGAGTGACCAGTATGCTTCTCCTCATTTAAATCCGATCGATGGAACACATTCGGGTGCTGTATCGCAGCTAGATCGATGCCTCCTTTTTACTGTTCGAGACTTTCAGATTGCACTTATAAAAGAGCAGAACAGAATTACCTAAAGCTTTGTCTGCAATCTTATAACAGCTGTGCAAAATAAACTCTCAACCCATCAAAGGAATCCCATACCTATTATAAGGAAAACACTCATCTTCAAACAGCACAGTTTGTCATTTAAACATTTTCAATCGATGCCAAGTATCCTTTCGTCACATTCTTGGCATCATTACAAAGCATTAAAGTCCTCTCACACCGTTTTTTGTTTCTTGATTAAGCGCTAGTATATCTGCATTACTGTTTCAAGTTCATCCATAGCTGTGTCGTATTTTTTCAACATACCCTAATTATTTGAGCAGCATTAATATAAAAAATGAACCAAAAAAAATCATTTCATAAAAATAAGAATTAAAAAAAAAAAAAAACTGAATAATGAAGATGCTCCTATAAACCATGGTATAGAAATTAATGTAAAAAGAGTATTTATTAAAATAATAACAACCTAAACCTAACATAAACTGAATCATATTACAATCAGAAAGTAAAATCATACGTCACGCATAGAATATGAAACATTAAAACTTTCAGAATATGTTAATGGAAATTCATCTTTTGATACAATGAACGTAGAAAAATGCGTAATTTTGTTCAAAACCCAATATCAGCAATTACCGCCCATAGTCGGTAAGGTATTTGAAATTCTTTGTGCAGATCTGAACATGATCTATAATTTATTATACACACAACAGTATACTCAAATTTAATTCAGCTGGAAGACTCATACTATAGCTGAAAAATCATACTCAGCAATTTCCGTCCGTAGACTGTAATATATTCGAATAATTTTGTACAGCTGTTTATATGATCTAAAAAAATTTATATATGAATTTAAAAAATTTAATTTAGCTATAAATCACATAACACGGGAGCTTAAAAAACGCATACCATAACTGAAAACACCATTCCAACAGTTACAGTATAGACAGTACTATAACTGAATTATTTTGTAGACCTCAGTAGACCTCAATCTATAGTAGACCTCAAAAACATCTTCCAATTGCATAAAAAATCCAAATATATTCAGAGCTTTACAAATGATAAAATCTGGAAGCCAGCAAAAAGTTCTAATTGCCAGTGCCTCAAATGCTTGATAGTTGAGTGCTAAAAAATCTATATCTGGTGAGGGGGCGGGGGCGTCGATGAAATAGATTAGCAGGAAAACATATTTTTTCCTGTTTTCCTGTCGACGTCAGTCAAATATTTCTGATTTTATTATTTTAAAATTTGCATTTGATAAACTTATTTTTGCCAAATTAAAAATTAAAGTTAAATACATTTTCTAAGTTTATTTGTAAATATTTTGTAACTTTCGACAACTATAATGAGACATCTTCTGAGAATTTTAATTTAACATTGTGACTAAGATGAGTAAATGATGCTGCTCTTGATCAAAGCTGTGGGCAGGTTATTACCGTAAACATATTGATTATATATAAAAATTTGCTTATTTATATACATAACCTGGTCGAATAATAAAATTTTTTACGTGCTTATAAAAAATTATATCATTATGAGAAATAACAAAACTAATTACGTTTGTAAAATAACTCATGTATATGGAAAATCTGGAAACCGAACCTTCTTACCAAAACTATTGATAAACATCCAGTACCAGACACTTGTTTCCAAACCAGGGTGACGCCGAACTATTGTGCCATGTGTGTAGTGCACACAGGTGCTATGATGATCAAGGTGCCAAGCACTTTAAGCTAGAAAGAAATATTTAAAAAATACATATTATTCTTTAATTTTATTAGAATTAATTATTTTGAAATTTTAATTACTTTTTATAAATTTACTTCAGTGAATTACTTATAATCACTTATATGTTATTATTCTTTAAAATATGTGGAGTAGAGAAAAAATACCGTCTGTGCTCATTTCTTAAGTCAAATTTTGTACAAAAAAAGAAAAAAAAAACTCCGGCAAATTAAATAACTTTGTTGCCAGAATAAAAAAACTTGGTTGCCAGTGGCGATCTGGCGACCGTTTTTGTCAAGCCCTGTTTTGGAGAATTAGAGCACGGGCAGGCTGTCATATACAGGGTGTCCAAAAGATTGTTAGCCTTTTTTTTTTGAAAGAGAACAATTAAAATACTGTTGATGATGGAAGTGCACCATTTACTATATTTTTAATAAAACATTTTTAAATAATTTAATAAAATAATCGCAAACGCTGCATTTCTATCGCCAACTGTTTTTTTTTTTTTATTATTTTTTGTTATTTCAAAATAATCTAATCATTTTTTGGATCCCAGTAATAAAATTTTATTTATCACTGAGATTTGTACTTAAAGTTTTTTATTATCACATTTAATTTTATTTTTACTAAACTAAAATTTCTGTTACAGATTTATCCTGGAGGATACCACAGTCTGCTTAATGAACCAAGTGAGATTGCAGATGATGTATTCAACCAAACAATCCAGTGGATTCTAGAAAGAGTCTAAACGCCTTTTACATCATTTATTAAATTATGAACTATTCAGTACCTGATGTTTGCTAAAATTCCTTGTTATGTTTTGTCATCACTGCATTATTTTCATTTTATTTATTTTTGTCGTTTTTATGTTGCAACAGACTGGGGAGACTTGTACCATGTTCATTTTCTTTGTTATTTTTAGCTTTAATAACTTCTAACAGAGAACAGTATATCCTGTTAATTCAAGCCGTTATGTAGTTTGTAGCTATGTCACCTTTCATTTGAGAGCTAAGTTTATATTTGTATATCGTTCAGAAAAAAAATAAGAAATGTTGCTTCCTATATTAAAAAATCTTTGACTCTTACACCATGTACAATTTTAATAAATAAAAATGTGGTAAAACACATAAATACTGATAAATGATGTATTACATTAAAGACATAAAAATCACATTAAAACACTAATCAACAATTTCAACCTACATCCGAGGCCATTTTCAGGATATCAAATCAATAATAACTAAGACTATAAGTATAGTCTATAAGTGACTATAGACTGTAAGTGAAAACTATAAATGAAGTCGAAAACATCTTAGTTATGATCGATTTGATATCTTAAAGATGGTCTCGGATGAAGTCTGAAACTGTTGATTTGTGTTCTAATGTAATTTTTATGTCCTTAACGTAATACATCATTTAGCAGTATTTGTGTGTTTTACCACATTTTTATTTATTAAAAATGTTGATTCCTTTTGTAAGAAGTTACGAAAATATTTTAATCAGATATTAGAATGCAGTTTGAAGGAAAAAAAGTGTACGTTTTCAGCTAATAATGCGTTACTAATAGACAATATCAAAAAATCTTTCTGCATTGTGAAACTTTAAAGTCCTAAATTGGTTAACCTGCCTCATTTTGAAGGCAGAACGATATTAGCAACTGATAAAAAAGAATTTCTTCTTTCAACTTTATGCTAAGATGTCGCAGTAAATTATTCTTTTTCGTGACAAGTTTAATAGTCATCGGTATTTCCAGCAAAAGTCATGATACACTTACGAAATTCAATATCAGCTGAAGGAGACACCCTAAAAATGCATTTTTGGTGTGCTTCCAAATTTATAAATGTTACTAACTCTTACTTTTTTCACTAATTTTAAAGAATTTTTCGATCTTATGAAAAATTACATCTGTCTGTTATATTGCACTCAGAACTGAAATCTTTCAATGAAAGTAAGTCTTTTACATAAAAACAAATGAAGTTTTAAAAGTTCATTGCATCTGGGTTTTTTAAAAGAGTCGACCATGTGTCATTTCTACGTATATTAAAATTATTGATTCTTGACCGACTATAATTGAGTTTTAGCGTCGCTTAATTCAACTGATTGATATTTTTCTTAACTTGCTTCAGCAATTATTTTGAAAAGTGGTTGGATATCCCTCTTGTACTTAGGGTGAAGCTATCGAAAGCCTGACTCAAATTCTTCTTTTGGAACAGAAGTAAAAAAAAATACTTAATTTTGTTAGAAAGTGGGTTGATCCTCTCCAGTCTGGTATAAGTTGATACTTTGCGGCCAATAAAAAAGTGTAGTCAAATGTAATTATTTTTCTATGATATTAATATGAAAAATGTGTACATATATATATAAACGATACTTATATGTATAAGTCAGGAATAAAGTAACTACTTTTACTTTTAATGCATGTCTTTTTTTAACATAAAAACAACTTTTAAAAGAAGTCGGTTATTTTATTAATGTATATATTTTCAACACTTTTTCTCATTTTACGCTTCATTCTTTGCAAAAAGTATGATATCATTAAAAAAAAACAATTATAATATAAAACCCAGTGATATTATTTTTGTTTTCAAAGCTATGAAAACTTCAAAAGTGTCAGAAGAGAGTTTAAAATTGTGTAGGAATTTGAAAAAAAATACATTTACCTAAAGTCTTCAAAGTAGAGTCATGTTTATAAATATAAAAATTGCTTCTTTACGAATCAATATTTTATGTAAATCAATGAAATGAATTATAATTCTTATGTTTAATGTTTTCGAATTAAATATAGTCACTTAAGATTTTTTAATATGTTTTAAAAATAAACTTTTTTAGTTTAATTCAACGAAACAATATTAAAATGCTATACAGTAGCACTTGTGTGGGGTTGTGTGTATTATAGAATTTTGTGTTACATAGATCTCATTTCACATATCATTAAACTTATTTTGTAAACATGGCCAGATATGTCTGAAAAATGTCAATATATAGTAGAAAATCTTTATATTACATTCCTTGGAGCCAGAATTTGTGCAGATCGCGTTTTTTTCATAATATAGATCATTTCCCACATGGTTAAATTACCTTATAAACATATTCCAAATATGCCTTGGCCAAATCAAAATATTACTCATTTCCAAATTTTAAAATTTAATAATACCAAATTTTTCATTAAAAAACTCTGAATCAAGGAAATAAAGATGAAATAATGTCTGAAATTTAGTCTTCTAGACGGTAGCAATATTTCAACAATATGGATTGCAGGCGCTACTTTATCGAAATGTTGTGATGTACTCATATGTAAACAATGAATATTGTTTACATCTGAGAAGTTGTGCGTTGTATAGAGGATTGCATTATATAGAATTGCGTTATAAAAATCTTCTACTGTATATTCTTACCTTCAAAATTTCTCTTCTTGTAAGTTTAGAAACTGATGTCAAAAAATGCATAGAAAATTAGGTGCAAAGATGTAAAATGTAATAGAGATATGTACATTTTGTTTTGTCAATATATATTCACTGTAGGGATTGTATTAAACGAAACCAAATAAATAGAGGTAATCGGTAATTAGATGAAAAATGGAAAGAATAATCCACAATTTATTTTCAAACGGAAATCACCATTATATTAGATAACTTTAAACAACAAATTCTATAAAAATGAAATTAATCTGATCATCAGAAAACTCAGAACAAGGAAATGGTCGCCGTCTCTCTTCTGGTTGTTGAACAGTGTTGCCATATCTCATAAATATTTTTATTCAGAAATTTCAAACTCACACCAGAAAATTTTGAAAAGTAATTTCATTTTATTTTATTGACAAACTGGTCAATCATTTTATAAATAAACAAAATCTATTCAAACTTTTCTGGCATGAATTTGACTTTTTTAATAAAATATCAGCCAAATTTGGCATTTCTGTTGTTGGGCATTGCCGATTGGTAATGATAGTTTTCTATCAATCAAGCAAGTGTTTAAAAATATAAAGCTGTATGTAAAAATCTGGCAAATTATTAATTTTCACAAAAATTGCACTATTATTATTTCTTTATTTTTAAAATAAATTTTGAGGAAAAATTTCTTAGAAGCTATTTTAGTAAACAGAAAATATGACACATTAAAGATAAATTTAATGATTTCACCAGTGCATGTAACAAGTAGTTTCATTCCAGGTTGAAAGCCGGTGGCTTATTTACTAAATTTCATACAATGCCCAATAGTTCAAAAAGCACCAGTTTGAGAAAAACATATTTAAAAGTTAAGAATAGCTATTTAGTTAGAACTACAGCGCAGTTTTATTTACTGAACATTGAGCAAGATGACATTGAAAACAGAAAGGAACGTAGAAATGTTCAGGTAATTTTTTTCATAGGAGGTTTCACACCGGTATCCCCCCTCTCCATCTTAAACCCCCCGACTTAGGTATTCTTAGCTCTCTTTGGATACTTATAAAAAGATGAATTCTCAGCTATGAATTTTTCTTGACGGTTACAATTACAGTCAAACCTCGTAATCTTAAAATGCTCGCGAAAAAAATAATAATAAAGACTTCAAAATCGATTGAAGTATAGAACTTAATGTACAACTGTGTGAATTTTAAACAAAATGATTGCTGATACCAATTAAAAAATTTACCGGTTGACGATATAATACTACAAGCATTATATAGCGATTCTACTAACATTATTTTCATTTAGTAGGTCACATTTTATTTAGTATTATAGTCATATTCATGGATATCATTAACGTGAATTAACAAAAATATTATATAAAATCTGTATTTCTTACATTAACGATTATCTATTGTATTAGAACTTTAGTGATTGAATCATAGTAGTGCACCTATACACATATCTGCGTGTAATGGTGATAGTTTAATATTTTCTTTTAAAAATGTAGTCTTTTTTTCTAGAAAAAATTCTATATCCATTCATATTGCTGTATTTAATATTGCTGTCTTTTTATATTATTTTTATCTATCTAAATTGCTATTCAATGCCTAAAGAAATATTTGTCCACTACAGAGTTTTGATAACCAAATCATGTAAATATTCTTGTGTGTTGCAAATTTTTAAAACAGGATGTCTGGCCACCTGAATAACTTGGAAAAGTCAATGGGAAGTTAGGGAAATTTCAGGGATTTGTTTAGGAAACAATTGGGTCCTTTAAAGGACTCTTCACAAAATTTTTCATTTCAAAAAAGGACCCTTCACAAAATTATTTTTCCTAAAACAGATCCCTTCACAAAATTATTTTTCGAAAACAGGACCCTTCACGAAATTCTTTTCCCTAAAACAGGACCCTTCACAAAATTCTTTGTCTTAAAAATAGGTTTTTCACAAAATTTTTACCAAAAATTTCACGAATTAATCATTTAAAAGTAAAATCTGTAGTAATTATATCCATATATCTTCTTAAAAATGCATAAATAAGAACCTGAATATAACGACTATTTCAAATTCACAAAATTATGATTCGATTTTTCACAAATATAAAAAGCCGTTCACAATTTAACAAAAACAGGACCCTGTGAAAAAAGTCTGGACAGACCCCTGAATTTACCATTCCTGAGGAACAGTCAGGGAAATTTTAAACTTCCAAGAAAAATTAAGAATTTTTTCTTATTAAGAAAGATGTGAAATTGTAGCAACAGGAAAATCAAACTTTTATCTTCATAAGTATTGTAAAAAGTATTTCAACTTCTCGCGAAAATCATTTTGTCTACCCCCTTTCAGTCCTTCTTTGTAACTCTGAGATTTTCAATTCCAACTTCACTTAAACTTTTTACTGGATATTGTAGGACTGATTAGGTGTTTCAGTCTGTTTATTTATCTTTGTTTGGGAAATGAGCATTTGTTAGCTTAATTTATTGAATATTTATTATTTGAATTAAAATATGTCAAAGCAATCTGTATTTGACTGTGACTGATGCGATAAAGAATTTCAGACTGATTGGACAAAATGCATAGAAGCTGAGGCCATTTACAAATTATAAATTTTGCAAAAAATTTTTTAACAATTCAGTGGCTTGTGCTTCAGAATCAGTTGTGAAAGTTCCTCTCTCAATTCACATTTTTGAAGATTTTTGTTTGTAACATCACAAACTCTCGATACCTGGAATTTTTTTTATTGGCACGGAAAACCTGGGAAAGTCAGGGAAATTTGTTGCTGATCTCGAATAGATACCCTGGTAAAAGTACAGCAGCCATGATTGTGTTACTTTTCGATATTCCTCGCTGTCTAAAATTAATATACAATAATTACTATACTCCGTGTTGTTATGTTTTTATAAATCTGCACTCCGCCCCTCGCTGTTTTTTTTTTTACTTCTGTATTCTGCTCATGGCCTTTGTGATATGAAAAGGAAAGTAAATAGCGATGGGTAAAATTAAAAAAAAAAATTTTTAATGTGAAATAAGTAAATTAAATGGTAAAATATACAAACAAAAAATATATATCTAGAGTGAGCTGATTAACCCTTTCAACAACTCGGATTTTAAAAATATTTACTGAAATATTAGAATACATCATTTCAAACATCAAAAAAAAAGAAAAAGAAAAAAAAGAACATAAAAAAAATCTTGACAAAAAGGTGCTTTTTCATATCTGCAACAAGAAGAAAATTACATAAATATTTTTAGTCTTATAATTCAAAATTGTAAAATATATAAACTTACCTTTATGAAAAATCTATTTCCGGACGTCTCCAGCCTTTTCACAAAATTCATAAAATTTATATTAGGAACAACCACGTGAACTAGCTTAAGATAAATTAAACTTTGGTGTAAAAATTAACTCAGTATTACCATTTGCTGGAAATTCTACGAACAATTTATATTAGCTCCAGTTTTGGAAGATAGCAACAATCAATAAAATCGTCTTTTAAATCTCCCTTTGGAAATAACATTGATTTTGGGGTAATCTTGTAGATATGCAACAATGTGATACAAAGGGTTAATATCCTTTTCTTGTAACTAGAAGAAAGTTTTTTAAATTATACACTTTATAAATTTGCATGAGGTTTCTGCGTCTTATAAGTTATATTTAGAAAAAGATTTCCTCGTGCTATGACAAGTACAGATTCAGATTCAACCAAGCAGGGAGGCCTACCATATGGCTTTAGCCTGTGCAAGCCCTGCTTGGCAAGTTTATTAAAAAAAAATACATATTTGACAGTGCAATCTTGATTATTTACAAAACATAAAAAAATACTATAAGTGATGATGAAAATGATGAAGATAGTCTATAATGCTATATACAATGATGGAAAAATTTTTTACAGTAAAATTTGGAATTTTTATTGATGTATTTTTAGGAACATGGAGAAAATATTTCTAAATATAATTTACAGGAACCAAACGACGCATAAAAATTTTAATTGTGTTATTTTTTGAAAATTAATGGCAGGACTATTTCATCATCATAATCTTATCCTACGTTATTATGAACACATTTGCAATTTACATATTACATTGTCTACGTACCTCCAACAGGTAAATAAATAAAGCTCATTTCAAACTTTTTGAAACACCCTGTATATATACACACACACATATATATATATTATGTATTAATAATGTATTAATATATATATGATAATGTATATATTATTATTCAATTCCTACTATTAGCTCACACTCTCTATATATTTATATATCTTGTTCGAATTTTCAATCGTTAATAAAATACTTTGTATTCATCCACTCAAGTTCAAATACATTTTTTTAAACTTGTAGTGGATGACACTGGATGTTAATACAGTTCAATAAAAATAACGTGGGACATTAATGCTGCACGGGTTTATTTGATATATTTATGATTAAAAAGCAAAATTCAAATTCAAATGCTCAAAAGGAAATTCGCTTTCTATTTTGCCACTTAACATTGTGTTTCTGTCATATGTATATACATATTTATATTAATTGTAATTATTTAATAAAAAGTAACTAAAATAAAATTTTTCTTTGTTGACCTAAGTAGGAATTGACTTAAAAAAATTTATTTTTATATTTCTTGTTCTTACATATACATGATACAATCTCAAAATATTAATAATTAAAAAAAACAGTACTTGAGTATGATTTTAATTATATATATATATATATATAAAATTTGTAATTTAGCATAAAAAATGCCAAATCCATAACAATATTTGTTTATAATTTATTATTTGTAATTCTTTATATAATTTCTTCTTATAGCTACATATTTAGATAAATTTTTAATTTGTTACCGGAATAATTATATAGAAAGAATATTTCAATTCAAATAACGTTGACTGGTGTTTGAAGATAAAAGTAATTCCTGCAACACACTTCAGACAAAACATTTCAAATAAAACTTACAGACATTTACTGTTCCTTTATTTTAGTGAAATGTTAATATACTTTTAAAATACATTTTTTTGCATACAAGATGTAAAACTAAACTTTCTAAATGATTTCAAAATATTGTTCGAACACAAAATAAATTTAAATTTAAATTAATTGAAAATGTCTGTCATAAACATTATGCAATTTTTCTTCGGAAAATAATCATTTAAGGTTGTCAAAGTTTTGACTTTTTACTTTAAAATGTGTTCACTTTTGTTCCCCTTTTCCTTCAAATTGTCAATAACTTTATTTCTGATAGACTTTATTACAAAAACTGAAGTGAAATATGTTGTTTTTCCAAGAAAATCTTTTTCTTATAATGTAACATACTCAATCTTATTTTATATATTTATATGCATTAGATTTATTTTTTTGTAAGTACAATACGATAAATAGAGTTACAGGAAAGTCATTTTTCTTTTTTTCTTTTTTTTAAAAGCACAGAATCAAACTATTTCCCTTTGAATTTTATTTTATTCAGACATGCTACTTTTCCACGGAAACGCGGAATTCCGCTTTTTCAGCTCTAAACTTTTTATCATTTTTGGTTTCGATGCAAATCTGCTTTTAAAATTTGTGGACTCTTTTTAAAGGTTTTTTTTGGGGGGGGGGGTGCAGAGGACGAAATACAATAAAAGCGCGAGAGCTTTTGATAAAGAAAAACGCATCTATCGAATTTTGGGAAAACTGTTAACAAAAATGCACGAATGTCGTCGACAGCTTGGCAAATATAACCACGAATTTCGTCAATCGCTGACGAATTAAAAACGTGAATTTTATTGGTAACTTGTGGAATAAATCCGCCAATCTCATCTCTTGGCCGATCAAATAAAATCGCGAATTTCATCAACCGGTCACAGCAGAAAAACGAATTTCGTCCATTTGTCCTATAAAAAAGCATGAATTTAGTCAATAGGACGCGGAAAAAATTGCGAATTTCATCAATTGATCACGGAAAAATATCACGAATTTTGTCAATCATTAGCGGAATAAAACTCCAAATTTCATTTATTGATCGCGGAAAAAAAATCGCGATTTTCATTAATCGGTCACCGAAAAAAAATCATGCATTTCGTCAAATTATCGTGAAAAAAAAACGCGAATTTCGTTAAACAATCGTGTAAAACTGCGAATTTCGTCAAAGAGTCCCGGAAAAAATAGTAAAAATCGTCAATTTGTCCGAAAATTTGAAATTTATTTTCTGCATGGGATTTTTTTAAAAATCCTAATGATTTAATGTCAACAAATGTCGGAATGAGACGTATAGTGTTCGATCTTTCTCGATCCACAATATAAATGACAGAATTTGTTAAATTTATTTTATTAAAATCTAAAACATAAAACCTGAAAGAAAATAAAACCTTTTTCATATTTCTGGATTATATATTTTCATGCTAATAAATTGTAAAATTTATCACAGAGATCATTGAATCTCTTGTTGGGTAACAATAATAAAAATTCGAAAATAAATAATAAAAATTCGAAAAAGTCTTATATTTTTGTAATTAAATGAATTAATTAAATGATATTCGCCCATTTTTGCGATTTTCTTAGATATTAAAACAGAACCTTAATTTCAGTCTTTTTCGCGTACGCTAGATGTTCAGTGGTAGCGTGTCTCCCTCCTAATCCAATGATTCCGGGTTCTAGAAGCTGAAATTTTCGATTTTTACTTTTCATTGTTCAAAGGATTTAATTAAAGAAACTTTCGTATTTTTTTACCATTTTAAAGATTTCGTTTTTTTAGCTAAAATTAAATCATTTAATTAAGCAAGCTTTTCAGATATACAAACATATGATGTTACAATTGTCTGAAAAGTAGTTCTTGAATATTTTTAATTTGACTTAAAAAATACAGTCATCTTGTTATAATTTTATTATCAAATTTAATGGTGCTGCCATCTATGTTCTTATTGATAAAGTGTATTGATAAATGATATGGATAATTATAATTTTTGTGATTTGGATTTATAAATTAAAGGATAATGCATTTTGAAAGGAGCATTAAATGAAACCCTTTGTGCGATGCGATCTTCGATCACACTTATCCACTTTTTGTTGTTGTTGTTAGAGGATCAACAAATGTCATGGACACGTGTTTAAAAATAATTCTATAACAAAATAATTGTTACTTAGAACTATCACAACTAGTTGCCCTTGATGAAAGATGCCAGTAGCGAAAAGATTAAAGTTTAACGTGGATTAAAAGTTTAGTTTGAAATGCATATTATTCGATATATTATTATAATGTCGCTACCGTAACTACATTTAAAGACATGAATGCATCACGTTTGTTATTTTTTGTTTATGTAAATCTAGAAAAATCCACATTTCTAAGAAGCAAACAAACAATTTCAAAGAAAACTAGTTTAAGTAAAATTTATGCCATTTCAAAATATATACTTAACTAAACCGTGAAATATTTCTGGCTGTAAAGTTTTCCATATACAGGAAACTTTCCATAATATTTTCTACTTTTTCAAATATATCTTCTCCGAAAGTATTAAAAATTTGAATTTATTATTTTACTTTTATACCGCCCTTCGTTCCTCTGCACATAATTTTTCTATATTTAAAATGCTTTCTGTGCTTCTGAAAATCCCATTTATTTGCCGCTCAATTCTTATGAATGACACTTATAAAAGAAAGAAATATTTAAATGATGGACAAAATACCTTTTAGATTTTGTAGAATTTTGGCTTATTTTCTTTTAAATCTATATATTTTTTTACTATTTATCCGATAAAAAATTAAGATAATTAACACACTGGTGCGATAAAGTAAAGTAAACAAACTTCTTAATAACACCATAAATTTAAGTGATGCGGTAGGCCTTTCGAAAGAACGTTATCTTTCTTCGTCAGGCGCAAAAGGCGTACTACCGCTTGGAAGGCGGGAGCAAGATTGAAAGAAAATGGGATGAAAAAAAATGGGAACAGCTGAAAACATTGGGTGTTTTCTCTAACATTTCCCTTTCCCTTCCCATTTTCATTTAATCTTGCTCCCACCTTACAAGTGGTAGCACGTCTTTTGCGCCTGACGAAGAAATACAAAGTTCTTTCGAAAACCCTAGCACATCTCTTAAATTTGTAGTGTTATTAAGAAGTTTCTTTGCTTTAAAAATGTTATTTAAATTGGCAATACATATTTTTAAAATGTAAATTCATACATTACATTAGATACACCGATTTTGATAATTCTTTTTTTTTTTTATTTGAAAGATTTTTTTTTCACCAATTTTATTTCTCTGTATAGGTGGAAAAAGAAACCATTTAATATGTGTGTTTTATCATGCTTTAGTAATAATTAAACATTTGCGGTGTTCACGAAAGTAAAATTGGTAAATTGGTGACTGTTAAGGCTTTAACTTTGTATATTCATATTTGGATTAGCAACTAGGAGATATCTATTTAATTATATAGATTTATTATACATTATATACAATTGCGGCCAAGCGAACCGCTACTTTGTACATTCTGGCTTACACTCCGTACATCTCGTCTCAATAACTCTCCTGCAAGAGATATCAAATCCTGGACTTGTAGCGCCATCTCTGATTATAGATGGATAATAATCATTGAGATATGACACCCCTCCCCTCGTAGTTCAAACGAACCACTGGTTTAATCTGTCTGTTGCTTCTTCGAACAGGTTGATTGTCCTTTTTATCAGTCTTTATAGGGGCACTCTTCTGTAAGTCCACATCATTCTTTGTAACGGAATTGCCCTTTACATTTTTATCCATAGTATCATCACAATTATTATTCACAACTGTACCTGTTACATACCTGCCAACTTGTAAGGTTTAGCCTTACAATGTAAGGATTTAGGTCAAATTGTAAGGTTGTAAGGATGATAGGTAAGATTGTAAGGTTTTTTGGTAAAACTTGAAATGATTATTCAAATATGTTATTCATTTAGTAAAAGAATTAAACTGATGCACACATTGTGTTTATGTTACAAAGATGAGAGAGATTAGCAATATGGTACGTCACAGCAACCAAGTAGTAATTCACAACACGTTATTCTATGCCAGAGAATTTTTAGTCATGCTTTGTATTTTAAAATTTTCTCGCAGCAAAGCTGAATGCAAAATTAAAATTGTAGTTTTGAGACTTTTTTGATTAGAAATTTATTAGATTTTTTTTTTTTTTTTACTTATAAAATATTTTAATATACATGCTTTTTTAAGTATTAAAATATTTTAATACTTAAAAGCATGTGAAAAGATTGCTATGAAGAAATATTTGACAAAAAATTATTGGGTAAAGCCAGCCTATTTAAAGTATATTAAAGATAATTATCAGTGCTAATATTATTTGGGTTGTGTCTTTTACTTCTTTTTAAATTTAAACAATTACTTGTTTAATATTTTTGTATTTATCAGTAAATTTTGTATCAAACCATATATTACCTTACCAGATGCCTTCGTAAACACTACGTATATATTTTAAAAGATGCACAATGAAGTACGTCGGGAAAATTGTAAGGTTTTCTGAATGGACATGTTGGCAGGTATGCTGTTACAATATCATGTGAAAACTGAGATTGGTTAGATTTTTCAGCATTCTCGGCATTAATTTGCTCTTTATTATTTACATAATATCCAGAAAACTTATTTCTCTTAACTCTATCATAACTATCAAAATCAGTGTTTTGTTTATCAAACTGACCCGTTTTACTTTCCTATGACGTTTCATCACTTATTCCTCCATTGTGTCTCAACTGATTAACATGACGTTTACACATTATTCCGTCATCTCTATTTACTAAAACCCATCTGCTCCCCAATAATTTTATAATTTTTCCCTTAATCCATTTCTCCCCTTTTCCAAAATTTTTAACAAAAACTGATTTATGAAGATTGTATTTATGTAAGGGTTGCTGTATTTTGGATTTGGATGGTAATACCAAGTGTAGAGCTGTTCGAACTGACCTTCCAAACATTAATTCTGCGGGAGTCTTACCAGTCACAGAATGTGGGGTAGAATGATTTTCCAATAAAATTAGTGAAATTGACAAATTTACGTCACCCTTATCTAGCTTTTTAAGGCAATTTTTAACAGTTTGAACATACCTTTCTGCCTGTCCTTCGATGATGGATGATATGGCGGAATAGGTGTATGTATAATTCCATTTGATTTAAGAAATTCTTGAAATTCATCACTTGTAAACGCACGTTCATTATCATTGACCAATTCAACGGGCAAACCAAATGTAGCAAAAATTCTACGTAGTACTCTAATAGTTGATTTACTATCAGCACTGGGTACCACCTGTACCTCTAACCATTTAGTATAAGAATCGACCACTATTAAAAATATTTTACCCTCAAAAGGACCGGCAAAATCTATGTGAATTCTTTCCCAAGCAAATTCCGATTCCCATTTTAAAGGTTTCATTTTAGGATTATCCCTAGCAAACATTTGGCATCTACTACAAGAATTAATCATTCGTTCAATTTCTTTGTCCATATTAGGCCACCAGATCACACCTCGAGCTTTAGCTTTCATGCTAGATATACCCTGATGAACCGAATGTAATAATTGTAACATTTTTTGCGACCGTCATCTGGTATAATTCCTCTATGTCCCCATAATAAACAATTTTCTAAACACGAAATTTCCTCACGTCTACGAAAGTATGGTTTATATTCCTCGGATTTAACCGTTTTTGGCCATCCATATAACGCCCACTCTAAAATTTGTTTTGTTACTGGATTTTCAGTTGTCCACTTTGAAATCGTTTTAGAAGTAACAGGCCAATCATTACTATTAGAAACGAACATTATTTCCGATGGATTATTTACTACATTTACAGTTTCTGGAAGCGGTAATCTACTTAATGCATCCGCATTTTTATTATTTTTACCTTCGCGATACTCAATTATATAGTCATACCCTGCTAACATTAACGACCATCTCAGCATTCTGGGTGATAATGTATCAGGTACTTTTTTTACAGGATCAAACAATCGAATTAAAGGTTTGTGATCAGTTATAATTTTAAACTGTTTACCTGCAAAATACTGATGAAATTTCGTTACACCAAAAATTACAGATAAGGCTTCTTTATCAATCATGGCATAATTTCTTTCAGTCTTGTTCATCGTTCTAGATGCAAAAGCAATTGTTTTTTCTTTACCCTCAACAATGTGACTTAACACACAACCAATTCCATATTCAGATGCATCACATTTTAAAACAACATCTTTGTTTATATCATATAATTCTAAAACAGGCGATTTACATAAAATTTGTTTAACTTTCTGAAATGCTTTTTCATGCTTCTCTGACCATGTCCACTTTACATTATTATCTAATAATCTATGCAAAGGTTCTAACACATCTGAAATATTAGGCAGAAAGTTTCTATAATAAGAAATTAATCCCAAAAATGAACGTAATTAAGAAACATTAGTAGGAAATCAGCATTCAAAATAGCATCAACTTTTTCTGGAATAGGCTTAATGCCTTCATGCGAAATTTTATGTCCCAAATAGCTAACTTCCGAAACCATAAATTTTAATTTTTCCTTATTTAATCTTATACTATGCTCAGAAAAGCATTTCATAATACATTCAACTCTTTCAGAATGTTCGCATTCAGATCTTTCACTTATAATTACATCATCTAAAAATACACCAACATAATCAAATTTCTTTAATATATTTTCAATTTTTCTTTGAAAAACACCCGGTGCACATTTTACACCAAACGCCAGTCTTAAAACGTTAAATAAACCTTTATGAGTATTAATAGTTAAAATTTTACTACTTTCATCATCAACAGGTTGTTGTAAATAGGCATCTTTTAAATCAAACACAGTAAAGAATTTTCCACCTGCTAATTTAGCAAATAATTCTTCCATTCTTGGAATAGGATAATTATCGTTTTCAGTGTTAGCATTTACTGTTGCTCTATAATCACAACAAATTCGAACAGTACCATTTGGTTTTGGAACAATTACTATAGGACTAGCCCATTCGGAATAATCAACAGGTTTTAAAATACCCTCATTTGTTAAGTGTTCCAATTCCAAATCAGTTGCTGTTCTCAAAAAAAAGGAACAGGTCGAGATTTTAGAAAAACTGGTTTTGCATCATTTTTCAAATTTATTGAAACTGGAGGACCTTTGATCGTACCGATCCCGTCAGCAAAAACATTAGGAAATTTTTTTAATAAACCATCTTTCGAAATACTTTTTTTCATGTTTACATTCGGCCAAAATAATTTTGATGCTTTCAACCAAGTTTTACCAATTAAACTTGGACCTTCCTCTTTAATAACTAGCATTTTTAAATTATGTATACAATTATCATCAATCAAAACATTTACATTTAATTCACCTAATACAGTTAAAGAATCTTTAGTATACGTTTGCAGCTTAATATTAGATTTAACCAAAGGAGACTTACCTGAAAATAATTTATCGGCAATATTTTTACTTCGATCGTATGAGCTGCTCCGGAATCAATTTCGAAATTAACTTTATTCTCATCAATTTTAACACATTTTTCCAATAATACATTATTGCACTCATCCCTCATAACATTGAGAGAATATTATTGAACAGTTTTAATTTTACTGTTCTTTTTCAGTTTTTGATTCACTGTAGAAAAGTTCCGGTTCCGGCAACAAATTTTTAAATGTCCCACTTTATGACAAAAGTGGCATTCCGTTAATTGTCTGAGTGCAACGAAGACTCATACACAGCGCAGTATTACTTTGCCCCATATATAGCTACGATGGATATTAAAACCTTTCGTCAAGCATAACTCAAAAAATATTGAACGGATTTCGTTCAAATTTTTACAGCAGGTACCTATAAAGGTGACAACGTCGTCTATTTATTACCAAGAATAAGTGTCAAACCGTTTGGAAGTTATATTAAAAAAATAGATAAAAAAGCACAATTAAAGTACATACGTCACTAAATTTTGTGCGTACGTCATTTTCACCGGCGGGAGATTTTCGTAGACAATCTGAATTGAAAAGTTCATGGAATACATGGAGCAAAAAAATATGCAAGCACTAATATTCAGCACAATAAAATATATTTCAATTTAATAAAAATGGAAAGTTAATCTGGAATTTTTTCTGTTTGAAAAGTATTAGAGATTAGTAAGAGTAGTATTAGTATTAGAGATTTGGCGTAAATCACACCATTAGCAGCTTTTTTATTTCGCGTGTGTATGTTAGGAACAATTCTTTGATGTTTAAATAAAAGGTTTCGATTTGTGGCATTATTTCTTATTTTCTTCTCCTTTTTAGTATTTTAAATCGAATTAGTGAAAGGCGTGTATTTTAAATTAAATGAGTGAAAGACGTGTATTTTTAATGTATGTATTTCAAATGAAATCAGTGAAAGATTTATATTTAAATGAAATGAATGCAATATGAAGATGTTATGAGAAAAATATTTGGCGATTTATCAACTGCGCCAAGTTAACATAAAAGTACCAATACATATGTGGGTACTTCTCTATTATCCCGTCGACCACTTTTCATAACAAAAAACTATCGCCAAATAAACGGGAGAACGTTGTCATTGAAATATCAAAATACATAAATAAATAAAATATTAGAATTTAAGGACACAATTGTTATTTTAATGAATAAAATAACTAATAAATCAGTAAAACATAATGAAAAATACACGCAAATGTCGCGTTAAAAACCACTTGATGACGTAACAAACACGTATAATGCTTCTGATATCAAGTAAATGGGACTGCATTTTTGGCGTTTAATCTAACAGTTTGGCGGTAGTTTTTTGTTATGAAAAGTGGTCGACGGGATAATAGAGCAGTACCTCTATGTGAAATGAAACAAGGCACAGATGTCATATACGCACCACGTTGGCGCGATTTTTCCCTCCACCAGCTTGGGGAAAACTTTGTTTTTGAATATTAGTTACAAATAGTGTGACAAATAGTACACGTGATTTTTTATTTCAATATAAAAATAAAATAACGTAATAAATGAAACAGCTTCTATTATTTTAAAAAAGGAAATAAAAATAAATAAATAATAGTTTGATATAAATAAAGGCGCAGATGTCATATACGCACCACATTGGCGCGATTGCAACAAAATGGCAATTTTATGCCTCACATGGTAACCCGGTTATTTTGTTTCAATTGTTGTTTATTAACTTTTATTTTTTATTTTAATTCTATAAATTGTTTTTATTATATATATCAATATTTATTTATATCAAACTATCATTTATTTATTTTTATTTCCCATTTTTGAATAATAGGAGCTATTTCATTTATTACGTTATTTTATTTTTATATTGAAATAAAAAATTACAATCTATTATTGTATGGTATTTGTAACTAATATTCAAAAACAAAGTTTTTGCCAAATTGGCGGGGGAAAAATCGCGCCAATCTGGTGCGTATATGACATCTGTGCCTAAATTAATATTGATATACATATAAAAATAATCTATAGAATTAAAATAAAAAATAAAAGTAAACAAACACAACAAACAGTTTTCGCCAAAGGGGCGAGGGAAAAATCGCGCCAACGTGGTGAGTATATGGCATCTGTGCCGGGATTTTTACCCTTTTATCTGTGCTTTCGGAAATATAAAAAAATTAAAAAATTCTTATATCAGGTGTATAATGTTTTGCATTTTTATACGGACCACTTCTCCATTTTAAGATTTTAAATGCTATTTATATCAGATATTTCTTTCTTGAGATTCCCACAAGTTTTTTCCGTTAATTTTTTTAGTTCGCTTATTAATTGTTTACAATTTGCCCCCCTGGCAATAACAATTATTTATCACAAAAAATGGGTACTTCTCTATTATCCCGTCGACCACTTTTCATAACAAAAAACTATCGCCAAACTGTAACGCTAAATAAACGGGAGAACGTTGCCATTGAAATATCAAAATAAATAAAATATAAGAATTTAAGGACACAATTGTTACTTTAATGAATGAAATAACTAATAAATCAGTAAAACATAATGAAAAATACACGCAAATGTCGAATTAAAAACCACTTGATGGTATAACAAATACGTATAATGCTTCTGGCATCAAGTAAATGGGACTGTATTTTTGGCGTTTAATCTTAGTTTGGCGATAGTTTTTTGTTATGAAAAGTGGTCGACGGGATAATAGAGAAGTACCAAAAAATGGCTTAGTTTTGTTAAATTTGTTTGTTATGTATTTTCATTTCTTATTAAAATATCGAAAATGGCAATAAAATTTTATTTTAGCACCGTACTTAATTTTTTAAAATGGCTCCAAAACATGGTTTAATAAACGTATATTTGTAAATATTTTAAAAAACATGTTTTTCCGCTCTCTAGAAAAATTTGTAAGATTCTACAACTGCCTTTGGCACCTACCAGTACATGATACGGAACTTTTCCCTATTCAGATACACAGAAGAGGTTGGCCACAAACAAGAGTAATGCTAGCAACAATATTGTTTTAACTCTATAAGAGTTAGAAACAATAATGATATTAAATTCCCCGATTAGCTTAGGGCCCGATTACGGAACTTTCTCCTAGAAAAAAAAAACTGTAGAAGACTTTTACATTTGTTTCGAATGAAGCTCGATCAACAAAGTATTAATTGATAATACAAACAACACTAATATTAACATGGGGGCAAAAGTTTGAATTTAAGTGTATATATTTGGAACCCTCCCCCCCCCCCCCCCAACCACCCACCAAAAAAAGAAAAAGAAAGTTACAGAAATGAATTTAAAATGGCGTGAAGCCACCCTTTCTGACATAAGAAATTGGCTGCGAACCCGATTACGAAACTTTCATTTAACTTAATAACATGTATCTAATAGCCCTGAGGACAATTCCCCTTCCCAGTTATACGGACCTTGGGGCTTTTTTAAAAAGCTTGACGCAGTTCGGGTTGAAGAGGTTGAGATTTACTGTCAAATGACATAAACTACTATGAAAATAAAACTGGTGAATTATTATGCTGGTTTATGTATGTATTTAAAAAAATTGCATCTGATTACACTCTTTAGATTAATTACTCCTGTTTGCATTTAATAACAGATAAACGGCTTCCGTTTACTAAATTGTTTAAATATTGGGAAGAGTTCGCGAGAGATAGATAGACGTGTAAACAAACGGGTAGAGAGACGGATAGCGACAGAGATAAGCTAACGGGTAGCGAAACGAATAGACAGACGGGTAGCGAGGCAGGTGCAAAAAAGGGTTGACAGAGGGGTAGTGAGATGGGTAGGGAGACGGGTAGCGTGGTGGATAGAGAGACGAGTACAGAGACGACTTGACAGACGGGTAGAGAGAGGGGTATATAGACAGACAGACGTGTTGATAGACGAGTAGTGTAACGGGAAGCGAGACAGGTAGAGACACGATTAAAAAGTGGGGTAGAAAGACAGACGGATACTGAGACGGGTATACAGAAGAGTAGAGAGACAGTAGACAGATGAGTTCGGAGAGAGACACAGCTAAGACATACGAGTAGTTAGACTGGTAGACACGTTTGTAGCAAAGCATGTTATCAATGTGGTTTGAAGTATACGAGTTTCTATAAATAGTTATACAAATAAACAAAGTAAATTTTTTCAAATATTAAATATTTGATTTAATATTTCAATATTTAATATTTTATTTTTTAATACTTTATTTAGATATTTGTCACAAAGAAAATGTTGCAAAAATTAAATTAAATTTGCGTTAAACTACGCTTGCTAAAATACGCTATTGGCTGCAAATCTGATTATGTGACTTTAAAAATATAGTTTTAAAAGATCCGGCGGTTTTTTTTTTTTTTTTTTAAGTTTTGAGCAATTCCCGCTTAAGAAAATGAGATTATTTGCCAAATGTTATAAAAAAAATGCATATGAAAACATAACAGTATATGAATTTATATATGATATTTTGTAATTACATAATTTAATTTGCTATTTTTCATATGTTGTATCTTTATCTATCTCTTGTCTATCATATGCTGTATATTAACTTAGATTCTTGTTGATATCTTCTTTATATCGTAATTGTTAACTTTATGTTCTCAGCAATATCACTCAGACTAATCCCTTTGAGGGAAGTCCTAGTTTAAATGGACACTCAACAGGTTTGTGATTTCTAGCACAACGATAACAAGGTTTCTCTTTATAACTGTTCCGGTTTCCAGGTGCATACATCCCTTCTTTCGGCTTCGACGAATACTGGTATACTTTCGTTTTCTCCATTCGGGCATCTTGAACTTTATTTACAGTTGTTCCTCCATTAATCTGTAGTGATTTAACTGCAGCTTCTACTGTTTCGAACGATTCCGCGATTTCTACAGCTGTTTGAAAAGTTAGGTTTTTCGTATCTAACAATTTTTGCTGTATTTTCTCGTCTTAAATTCCAAACACTAGCTGGTCCTGTAGGCGATCTCTTAACGTAGTTTTAAAGTTGCAGTATTCGGATAACCGACGTAAATCTCTCACAAAGTTGGCTATACTTTCCCCTTGCTTCTGTAATCTTTTTTGAAACTTGAACCGTTCAACAATTTCACTTGGACACGGTGAAAAATGTTCTTTCGCCCTCTTTAAGAGATCATCATAACTTATCTCTTTCAGCGAAGTCGGTACAATGATATCTCTCAATATCGAAAAAGTTGCAGTTCCAACAGATCTTAATAATATATTTTTCTTCTTTTCCGCATCTTTAATGTTATTTGCAGAGAAGTAAAAGTCAATTTTTTCAGCATAAATCGACCAGTGCACGATAGAATTTTGCTCTTCCAGACGTCCCAGAGAAATAACTTCCGTTTCTGCCATTTTTTTTCTTCTTTTTCTTCTTTTCAAAAAATCTGCAACATTTATTTAAAATCTTGGGTTCTTTTCCGCATCGTCGCCATTTGTTAAGGCTTTAACTTTGTATATTCATATTTGGATTAGCAACTAGGAGATATCTATTTAATTATATAGATTTATTATACATTATATACAATTGCGGCCAAGCGAACCGCTACTTTGTATATTCTGGCTTACACCCCGTACATCTCGTCTCAATAACTCTCCTGCAAGAGTTATCAAATCCTGGACTTGCAGCGCCATCTCTGATTATAGATGGATACTAATCATTGAGATATGACAGTGACAAAAAAAGACAGCAGAATTTTTACTTTTGAAAATAGTTGTCGTTTTATATTATTATTGTTATTTTGTTACAATAACATACAAAAATAAAATATAGTATCCTTTACGGTACTATATTTGATGATTGCTATGAAAATAAAACATACTGTTCTTATAGGCTACATTGTTTTACACTGTAAGACGAAATGGAAACAAGTGGGTAAGTGTGATCGAAGATCACACAAAGGGTTTCGTTTAATATTCCTTTCAAAACACTTTATCCTTTCTTTAATAAATCTAAATAAATTTCATTAAAAAAAAAAGTTATGTTTTTATTAAAATAAAAATTTACCTGACTATTTTTCTCGTTTTTTCGAAAATCTGAACCGGTCCGATAGCGGGGGAAGCCCGCTATTATATTCTGTCATAATAATATCTGTCATGTGAACTAAATGCGATATAAAAAAAATCAATTTCAAAATCAAACATGTTGTATAGAGACCTTCAAAATGTTAAAATATGCCAATATTTCCATAATCGGGTTACTATCATGATTCAATACGTTCCTCAAATTCATGTGACGTTATAATCACGTTATAATTCATGTGACGTCAAATCTATTTACTTTCTCTATTACTCATATTGATACTCTCTTTGTATTATTCTCAAACATTTGAAAAAGTCCGTTAAACTTCCAATATGATGTCAGATTAATTTTCTTTTTTAATTCTCTAATGGCATCACATTAACCTGCTTTCTGTACTTACACATACTCACACTCCTTGTATTTTTGAGAAAATGTTTGAAAATTTCTGTTTTGATACCAATATGACGTGATATTAATCTTTTCTCAATTGGTGAAACTTTTTATTTCATTTTCATTTTTCACGTGGAAATCTTTCAATAGAAAATTATTTATTGTATAAAGAATTTTATTGTGGATTTTTAATTGTTGGCAACTGCTTTAACGAAAAATGTTTAAATTTAATAGGAAAACGCTGATATATTTTTATATTAAAAATCTATATTAAAATAATACGATTTTTTTAATTTTATGATTTTCAGCTTCGTAGTAGGTATTCAGCTATAAGTACACAAAATTTCAAGTCTATAAATGGACTTTACTTAAACTTTCTGAGAACCGGCTCTGTGACGGACAGACAACGTAGCAGGCCGAATAGGGTTTCGTGAGATGAACGAAACCCTAAAAAATGGTAGAAGAATCTGCTAAAAATTTGTTTATACCAGCATTATTTCAACGGTAAAAAAACTCACAAGAACAGCAATTTTACTATAAACTTGTAAATAAATAAAACAAGAACGAAAAATCATGCGTCAAGCATAGATTATGTAACACTTTCCAACGCTTCCAAAATAATTTTACGAATCATACTCTTTTATAAGCTAAAAGATAACATCTAAGTAATCCGAATACTTTATTCAGCCCTGTATAGGATCTATAGATTTGTATATATACTACATAGGATGCTAAATTTTAGTTCAGTTAGGAAACACGTAGCACAGTTTAAAATTCTCCGTCTGGAGTTAAATAATACGGAAATGTGTTCCCGAACTTTTGTACTTCCCTGTATAGGATCTACAGAATTTATACACACCACGTAATATACAAAAAGCGATTTAAAATTAAAATCGCATTCAGTAACTTAAAACGCACTTCCAGGAATTATTGTTAACATACAGTAGAGAATTCTTTTGTGTGTCCCTGTAAATGAACGATGACTGCTATACACACAATATTCTGTAGTAAGTCTCTTGTAATGAACCTTATATAAATTTCAATGCGTTTAAAATAGTGAAACATTATTTAAATAAACCGCAGACGATTTTTCTCCATAGACGTAATGTAACGGAATTCTTTTGACTGTCCCTGTAAAGTAAGTATAAGTGCTATGCACACCCTATTCCATATTAAGCTTCTTCTAATGCACCTTAGTGATATATATAAATTTCAATGCGTTTAAAGTATTGAAACATTATTTAAATAAACCGCAAATGATTTTTCCCCATAGACCGCAATGTAACGGAATTCTTTTGAGTGTCCCTGTAAAAAAACTATAAGTGGTACACACTTCCGTTGAAATAGGGAACATGCTATAGATAACGATTATAACATATAAAATTTGCAGGGCAATCCGAGCATATTTACGGGAGTTAGAGCACGGACAGACGGCAGACGGCAGACGGCAGACGGCCAGACGGCCAGACGGCAGACGGCCAGACGGCCAGACGGCAGACGGCCAGACAAACCGAAGTCATAAACACTTTTCAACTAGGTTGGAAAGTGTTAAAAAGAGTTTTCAACTACATTTTCTTGTTAATTTTCCTCAAAAACTGCTGGCAACTAAATTGCCAGTAGATACGGGCTAACCACTTCTTTTTTCATATGCCATTTTTATAAAAAAATATTTTTTCGAATAAAATTGCATAAAAGTTAAATTTTTAGAAAGATCGCTCAAAAAAATTGTTTGTTTGAGAGATGAGTTATATTAGAAAATGTATAGATTCTGAGATAACTTCAGTTGAAATTAGGCTAACAGCCCAATATTTATCTCAATATCCCTTAAAGTAAATAAACACAAGAGATTCGTTCATCGTGAATCATAGAAATATTAAACCATGGAGGTAATCATTCGCAAAGCAAGATCTCGATGGGAAATTTTGCAGCGCTATCTGGTGTCGAAAAAAAATTGTCATCTGTAAAAATTGGCATACGTAATAAGAGAAAAGAAATGCATGCTCATTTCGCTCATAACAGACGATATAATTCATTTCACTGAAATAAAACGATGATTTTTTTGCATTGTAAAACTAGTTATAGTTAAAACGCACCTCATTTGTCACATTTAACGTACACTTTCCAACTTGTTTCTAAATGCAGAGGTTGTCCATTACACCTGATTAATGTTCGGGTGGTTAGCCAAATTTAAAATTTGGAGAAATTTTGAATGCTACGAATTTGCATTACAGAGTAGATAGACGATTTTTAAAAAGCTGATACGGTAGAATCTCGTTGTAACAAATTTCTGGGGATCACCGATTAAGTTCGTTATACTGAAAAATTCATTAATGTGAAATTCCAATGTGGCGTTTTTAAAAAAAAAAGGAAATTTGCCTGCATATTGAAGAAATACATATATATTATTACTACACTATTTTAAATTTCGTTTAACATCTAAATATGCCAGTAAATAATAAATATATACAGTAGTAATAAATGATAAACTTATTAGTTAGAAATCCGGATAATTATTAAGTTAATTAAGTTTCAAGATTTTAATCGTAACTATTATAAAATAATTATAATTTATATTAGATGCCTCACTGACATCTGCTGTTAATCATATATTCTAATACGAGCAAATCTTGTATGTGTGTGTGTGTGTGTGGTTATATTTATGTATATGCAAATTTTACCTTGAAAACGGCTCTAACGATTTTGACGAAATTTTGTATCCCACCGTTTTGGGGCACCAGAAAACCATTGGGCTAAGTCACATGTTCGAGAAAATTCGATTAGTGAGTCATTTTGGGTCATGGTCAAGCTAATTGTATCTAAAAAACGGTTCAAACGATTTTGACTAAATTTTGTATCGACCATTTTTGGGAACGGGAAGACTATTGGGCTGGGTCACATATGTTCGAGGACATTCGATTAGTGGGTCATTTTTGGGTCAACACGGGTCAAGTTAATTTTATATACAAAACGTCTCTAACGATTTTCATTAAATTTTGTATCCTATGAGTTTCGGGCACGAGAAAATTATAGGGCTAGGTCACATGTCTGAGAAAATTCGATTAGTGGGTCATTTTTGGGTCATTGTGGGTCAAGCTAATTTATCTAAAACGCGGCTCAGACTATTTACACTAAATTTTGCATCCTGTGGTTTTCGGGCACGAGAAGACTGTTGGGCTAGGTCACATGTTCGAGAAAATTCAATTAGTGGGTCATTTTGGCCATGGGTCATTATAGGTCAAGCTATTTTATCTTAAAAACGGCTTAGACTATTTACACTAAATTTTGCAGCCTATGGCTTTCAGGCACGAGAAGACTGTTGGGCTAAGTCACATATTTGAGAAATTTCAATTAGTGGGTCATTTTGGTCATGGGTCATTTTGAGTCAAGCTATTTTATCTTGAAAACGGCTCAGAGGATTTGAACTAAATTTAGTATCAAACAGTTTTAGCGAACGAGAAGACTATTGGGATAGGTCACATGTTCGAGAAAATTCGATTAGTGGGTCATTTTGGTCATGGGTCATTATGAGTCAAGCTATTTTTTATTTTAAAAACGGCTTAGAGGATTTGAACTAAATTTAATATCTTACAGATTTAGGGAACGAGAAGACTATTGGGCTAGATCACATGTTCGAGAAATTACGATTAGTGTGTCATTTTGGTCATGGGTCATTACGGGTCAAGCTATGTTTTTCTTAAAAACGGCTCAGACGATTTGAACTAAATTTTGTATCCCACGGTTTTTGGGCACGAGATAATCATTTGGCTAAGTCACATGCTCGAGAAAATGGGATTAGTGGATCATTTTGGGGTCACTGTGGGTCAAGCTAACTTTATCTAGAAAACGGCTCAGATTATTTTGACTAAATGTTATATCCTACGGGTTTCGGTCACGAGAAGACAATTGGGCTTGGTCATATTTTCGAGAAAATTTGATTAATGGTCATTTTGGTCATGGGTCATGATATTTGAACTCAAAGTTAATTTTGATCGAGCATAGGTCGGTCTTCCCTGCTCGTATAACTTTATTCTTTCCAAAAAAATCAGAAGTTTTTTCGATACTGAAGTTGACAATGCATTTTTCAAAACAAATTGTATTAACATGTTTTCGAAACAATATTTTGCTGGGATAATTGCTTTTTAAGAGTTTCAATGTTCTACAGAGTCCTTTGGATTGTAAAACACAATCCTCGATACTTGTTGGACAATCATCACCAGCCTTAATTTTTACTGACGTCTGTCTCCACTTCATTGAATTTTCAACCAAAGTTTTCTTCCAAATTCCAGTTTTCTAATAGAGATATTTTTTCTTGTCAACTCAACATTAATTTAAAACTGAAGTAACTATTCTTTTTAAGCTTTCAATAAATTTGTTAATTTGAAAAGTTGGTTAGTATGAAATTCGTTAAAATGAATATTTTTATAATGTGAACACATATGATATTTTTTAACAATTCGAAACATATTCGTTAAACTGAAAAATTCGTTGTACCGAGATTCTACTATATTTCATAATCGGGTTCGTCTAATTATAGAACTTTCTTCCATAGCTTTATAACTAAACTACGTCGAACGATCTGTTATACACTAAAACCTTACCCCAAAATTACCGAACTGACAATGTAAGTCCCATGAAAATCTATTTAGCAGAACGTGCGTTATAAGCGTTCGGAATGAAATTTCAATCCATAATGGGGTAGATCTAATTATGGAACTTTTTTCCATAGCTCTATAACAAAACAACGTAGAACAATGCGTTATACTCTAAAAGCTTCCCAAAAATTACCTAATTGACAGTGTAAAATTTATAAAAATCCGTTTCGCAGCACGCATTTGAATCCGAACGTAATAACCGTTCGGTGTGAAATACAAATTTCATTTTATATACATAGTAAAATAAATAAGTAGTGAACAGCGAGTTCGAATCTCTGCAAAGACGGCCAGAAATCTATGTAGAATCATAGCCATATAATGTTCACTTTATGTGGGTACAGCGACATAAGTTAAAGCTAAAAACGTTAAAACACACAAATTCAAAATTTATTTATATTCTACAAACTTCAATTAGTCTTACTAAATATAGTTCAGAGTAAAAATGTGTAACACATTTAAAAACTATCCTTAAGCAATTCATTCCCATAGTCTGTAATACTAACGAATTTTCTTATGCAGCTCTGTATATGATCAACCGAATTTATACACACCCACGTACTATGAAAAAAAAAATTCTTTAAAATTAAAAACTGAAACAAAAGTTGAAAACGCACTTATCGCAAATAGACTGTAATTATTGCAAATGTACAGTAACAGATATCTTTTGTATGTGCCTGTAAATTAACGATAAACGCAATGTACACCATACTTTTAAGCGAACAATTTATAGTGCATTTTAGTAATGCATATAATTTTCATTATGTTTGAAATAGTGGAACATCATTAAATTACACTGCAAACGTTTTTCCCCATAGAACACTGTGTAACAGAATTACTTTGTTTGACCCTGTAAACGAATAATAAATGCTTTGCTCCCCCATATTCTACAAAAAGCATTTTTTAATGCGCTTCAGAATTATATATAAATTTATGTTTCAAATGGCGTAGCATCATCAAAATGCACTTGAAACGATTATTTCCAATTGACTGTAAAGTAACGGAATACTTTTGACTATCCCTGTAAAAGAACTATAAGTGCTACACACTTCAGTTTCAATACGGAACATGCTATAGTAATAGAAAATAACATACAAAATTTCAGAGCAATCCGAGTATATTTACGCGAGTTAGAACACGGACAGACGGCAGACAAACCGAAGTGATAAACACTTTTCCACTAGGTTGGAAAGTGTTAAAAAGAGTAAATCAGCATATCAGGGGCTTCAACGTCGGGTTTTCAAATTGCATTTTTATTTTAATCACACTTCGCAAAATATTCAATATGAATGCGCAATTTAATTTGCTTTGCATTATACGTAAGACCTTTTGATTTCCCGAGAGGTACTGCACAGACGTGGAAACTATGTCTCTAGATCATAGATGTCCCTTCCAGAGACCTGTATTAAGATCTTTAAGACAGTGAGAGAAAAAAAAAAGTTATACACTTGAGTCCATAAACTTGAATAAACTAGAGCAATGGGCTACTGTGAGATGTATGAAGGATACATGATAAAGATGAAACAGACTATATAGTCGTGGATCAATAATCATACAAGATTTCTCGAAGATTTGGTAAACGGAAATCTTAAGAACTGCCAAGATTTCATGGGAAGATATTTTTAGACTGTTTGTTCTTAGACTTTTTTTAAGATAAGATATACTCTTTCTGAAGGGTCTGTAACGCCCCCCCCCTATTTTCCTACTGTCTCATTCATTTTACATTTGTAAATTCCATTATGTGTGCTATTTCAGGATTTTAGTATATATACAATCTCATTATAAACAATGATTTCATTAACATATTAATTTTAAACAAAAACGAAAAATCATGCATCAGACATAGATTATGAGAGGCTTCTCACCACTAATAGAATACTATTAAAAATTTTCACTTTCTCATACAACAGAATGAGGTATCTAAACAAGCAATTTAAATAAAACTCACCGTAAACGATTTTCCCACTCTAAAACAATATGTAACGAAATTCTTATGTGTGTCTCTATAAACGAACTACAAATGCTAAACACTTCATTTTCATTAGCGACTATTCGATAGTAAATCTCATTATTATATAAATTTACATGACAATCTGAATATACGTAATTACGGGAGTTAGAGCACGGTCCGACAAACAGACGGACAGACAAACCAAATTCTTAAACACTTTTCATCTATGCTGGAAAGTGTTAAAATAGCAAAATGTATTTTTGAAGTTATTATTATCTGCATTTATGGTAACACATTAATTTTATTTCATTAATTCAATTATTTTTTCACTATTTAAAATTTCTGTATTATTTGGAACAGATGTACAAAATTCTATTTAAAATGATACAGCTATTTTCGAATGTGTGACAGAAGTTTTGACAAAATTTCAAACCGACAGAATTAACTTAAGACCTGTATATAGCGCATTTATAATTAGTATTTGAGGACTCCAGAAGCCAAGGGCTATAAGTGAAAAAATTGAAAAAACTGAGCTAAGTGCACAGGCGATCTGGAAATAAGGCTATTTGTTTGGAGGTAAAATATATGTGATTTTTTAATTATGCGCCGCGTTCTAGAAGTCAATTACTTAAGAAGGGGTACAAGTGCCGAGTGATTATTAATATTGATTAATTGTAAATAATAAAAGAAATTGTACTCCACTTTTTTTACACAGTTATTGAAATAAGAGTTCAAAAACCACTATGAAATGAGCAACAGTTTCATATTTTAATTCCGTCGATTTTTATTGATGTTCAACTTTGAACTCAAACTCCAAATTTAAAGGATCAGGATTTTCGGCCCAGGAAATAAGACTAAAATTCGATTTTGTTATACTGACTTAATTATTTCACTTTTTAATATTAAAAGGTTTATCCTGTACGATTTCAACAATAGTTTTTGCATTTTGTTCGGATTTATATGACTTACACAAGCTCAAAGTTCGTATTATTCGTAGTTTTTGATGAAAAATCCCCAATTTTTCCTAATTTTACCTCAATTATTTATATGCGCGCAATCGTGCAACAGTTTCTTCTTTACATATATTATAAAATACATCAAGATGTACAATATATGTAAAAATAAAAATGGTGCAAAGCTGCGCTCATAGTAAAATATTAAAAAGAGTGAGTTAAGTAAACTGCATTCCCATACGTCACTAAGATACTTTAGGATGTAGAAACGTGTTTAAACATGCTAAAATGAACGTATATATTGCTAATGTGAAAGAATGCGGTTATTAACAATAGTTACGTTCATTTTAGCACGTTTAAACACATTGCTGCATCCTAAAGTCTCTTACTGACGTGAGGGAATGCAGTTACTTAACTCTCTATTTTTAATATTTTACTATGAGCGCAGCTTTGCAACACTTTTATTTTTACATATATTGTACATTTTGATGTATTTTATAATATATGTAAAGAAGAAAGTGTTGCACGATTGCGCTCATATAAATAATTGAGGTAAAAATAGGAGAAATTGCATATTTTTCATCAAAAACTACGAATAGTACGAACTTTGAGCTTGTGTAAGTCATATATAAATCCGAACAAAATGCAAAAACTATTGTTGAAATCATACAGGATAAACCTTCTAATATTAAAAAGTGAAATAATTAAGTCAGTATAACAAAATCGAATTTTAGTCTTATTTCATGGGCCAAACATACGACACCCTGATCCTTTTGTCACTTGTATCCCTTGGCTTTTGGGGGGGAGGAGGGGAATCCGCATTTATAATTTGACTCTTAAATGAATTATTCAAACGTGTAATTTCAATGAATGATAAAATAAAAGAAATCGTTTGAATTTCCATAGAAAAATATTATGACATAAAGGGAATTGTTCTGTATATTTTGAACAAATCAACAAAATTAAGCAAAAAAAAAAAAAAAAAAAGCAAAAAAAAAAAAGAGGCTGAATTGGGATATCTCACCAACATATCTACCCAATTTCAAGATAATCTGATGCTTTTTACGGCAGTTTATCGTGAAACATACATACAGACATACATACATATACAGACAAACACCAATAACTTTTCGTCTCTTCACATCAACTGACGTTTCAACATTCATAAAACTAAAGAAAACAGGTTTATGCTAGATGCAATAAATAACTTGAAGTAAAAAAAAAATATTTTTGGCATAAACGTTTAAAATATTATGATTTCCTAAAATTAAGCAAAAATCTGCACACTCAGTTTTGTTTACATTAGTTCAAAAATTTAAATGGATATGCGATAACATTTGCAGATTTATTACACTTATCACAAAAAGAATTTCTTGGAGGAAGTTAATGTTCTTTACTGTCAAAAACATTTATTTTTCTCGAAATATTTAAAAGCACTTAACGAATTTCCTGTGAAAAAAGAATATTCCTCCTGTCTTTGCTTTAAATATTTTGGAAATGGGATATCGAAGAAAACGAAAATCCATTACTCTTGCTAATATCGGAAATAAATTGAAACCAATATAACTTTTATGATGCTTTTCAAGTTAGTAGTGAAACTGCAACTATTAGGAATGCGTTATTAATATAAATATTCACAAAAAAGAATTTTTCCTTAATGTTAGTCTCTCTCTCTCTCTCTAATGTATATATATATTTGTTACTAAAGAAAAGGTGGTGGTGTCTTAAAAAGCACACTAAGCAAAAATTAGTTAAATACATTTTTACTTTAATTAATCTTGAATTCAATATCGAATTTGAAGTAAAATGTGGTAAAAGTTCATGCATTCATGTTTATTTTTCAATATAAAAAATTATAATCTTTAGATTATTATTTAAGGTAGTTGCTCCCATTCCTCCCCCCTTCCCCCTCATAAAAGACCTCCATGCCTTTTAATAGTCAAACTGGTTTATTTAAAATAATCTTCCCAGGTCTCATTTTGGTAAAGGAAACCTTTTAAATCTTCTTAAAACGATTCATACTGTCATCGCTATTTTGTTTTTAATAATGTTAATTACAATAACGCCTACTTCATACAAAGGTAGTTTCAAGAATATAGTTATTTTCCTCACTTTTTGCCATATGGAAAAAAAAAAAAAAAAAAAAAAAAAAAAAAAAAGAAGCATTTAAAAAATGTATTCCAATTTGGTTATTGTGCTTTGAACACTTTCAAGGGTCGATAACAGTTAAAATCACATGTAAAGCAGCTGACATTGATGACAGTGATTTCATTGATTTTATTTATACTTGTTTTGGAAATAACTACAGTGATCGTTCGTGGCGCGGTTGGCGCCGAAAGTCCGTTTTGCTATCTTAATTTTTTAAGATTGCGGAAAAATATGATTCTTAAGTACCTATAAACATACGTTTATTAAAACCATATTGTTACACCGTGTTAGGTATGATGCTAAAACAACATTTTATAATTATTTTAATATTTTAACGAGTAATGAAATATACATGGATAAACATGCTTAACAAACCTGCCTTTTTGGGATTAATAATTGTTATTGTAAGGGGGCTCTGCATCCATGAGTCCTTCTCCCCGTTTTCAAAAATTATTGAAATTATTGTAAACAATTAATAAACTTTTTTTATTTTTTATTTTTTTCTAATTTATTTATTTTTACCGGAAATAACTTGTGGAATCTCAGGAAAAATACATCTCATATGAATAACACTTAAAATAATAAAACGGTGAAGAGGTCTGTGTAAAAATACAAACAAATAAATTCATATTTAATACTAGGAAAATTTTCCAGAGAGAAAATTTCTCACGCCTTGCATTTATAATATTCAAATTTTAATTGCTTGGGTACTTTTTCACTATGTTGGCTATATGCCTACTAAGCAATTAAAATTTGAATATTATGAATGAAAGGCGTGAGAAATTTTCTCTCTGAAAACATTTCCAAGTATTAAATATGAATTTATTCAATTGTCGATGCTGGATTTTCTTTGATTTCGTATTTGCCCCAGGGTTGGCGGCTCACGGAAAATATTCCATCTTGTGCTGCGTTTGTAGCCTTGCCAATATGTTATGGTAAAAAAGTTCCAGGCTGAGTATCGCAAGTGGTTCAGTTGGTAGAACGTCAGTGCGCTATACTGATGACGTGGGTTCGAGTCCCGGCTTGGAAATTTTTTCACTATGTTGGCTATACGCCTATTAAGCAATTAAAAATTTGAATATTACAAACAAATATTTAATTTATATAAATCTTTATTGTTGTTTAATATTTGCGAATGCACGGATAAAAAAGAAAAATCTTGTTCACAATTGCTATTTCAATTTAATATATATATGTATGCAAAATAGAAAAATATCTATAAAAATATATTTCTATAACATCACATCTACAGAAAAAGATCGTTTAAAAAAATAAGGGCAAATTGTAAATTTTTCCGAAAAAAAGTAATTTACCCTTATTGAAAAAATTGACTCACATATTGAAACAATTATCGCCAAAATAAATAAATAAATAAATTGCCAAAAAACTCGCCAAATCATTCGACACAGGTTATGGGATTTTTCCCCAGAAGACATTGCCATGTTCATTTTACTACTTCTAGTACTACTGACATTGTTACTGAAAGAAACAGTACAATAATAATTCACTCGATTTTGCAAATAAAAATAATCACACGTAAAACAGATGACATTGCGATGTACCTTTTACTACTTCAAGAACTATTGAAATTATTACTGAAATAAAAAATTCAATAGTTGCGCGATTACACAAATAAAACTAATCATATGTAAAACAGATGACACTGGGATATACAAGAGGGCTACTGAAGTTATTACTGAAATAAAGAATACAATATAGTTACGTAATTTCACAAACAAAAATCATCACATGTAAGATAGATGACATTCCACTACACAATTTACTACTTCGAGAACTACTGAAATTATTACTGAAATAAAAAATACAATAATTACGCTTTTTCAGAATAAAAAAATAATAGCATGTAAAAGACATTGTGATGTACCTGTTACTACTTTGAGAACTACTGAAATAAAGAGTACAATAATTATGGGATGTCAGAAACAAAAATAATCAGATGTAAAACAGATGGCACTAGGAAATACAATTTACTACTTCGAGAACTACTGAAAGTATTACTGAAATAAAGAATACAATAGTGACGTGATTTCACAAATAAAAATAATCACATGTACAAAAAATTGACATTGTGACATTGTGATTTTTTATTACTTCGAGAACAATTAAAGTAATTACCACCAATAGACGCTAATATATTCGAATTCTTTTGTGTGGTTCTGTACAAAGACTGTAAATGCTATATATATATCCCCTCTTCAAGAAAATAAACGTGCTGCAGGTGGCTGTAAAACATACTAAATTACATAACCGTTAGCCTTCTAAAAACCCCGCATTTAAACGCTTCAAATAAACGTTTCATAAATTCATTTCGTAAAATTGCTATACAAATTCGTTTAATAAAATCGCATCAGAAAATAGTGTCATTAAAATTTTATATATATAGAAACACACATAAGTACTTATATTTTTAGCATTTAAATTGTATTGATGTCAACTATTTCATCCGCATTTGTCCGATTTCTTTCAACAAATCTTTAATGTCACCTTAAAATTTTATTAAATGTTCTTATTATTTAGCTCGAATGTTTAATGAAAGCATCTGCAAAAAGTTAGAGAATATTAAGACAAAAGAATTTCTAGACTCTGCCGAAACATAAAAAATGAAGATTATATGAATTTCTTTGGATTTTTTTTTCTAAATTGTTGAAAATAGTTAAGCCTTTTATGTTTTGTTAAAACTTATTTTCTTTCCGTTTTTGTTAAAAATAATTGTTTTCATAAGCTATTATGTAAGATTATGAGATACATGTGATTAAAAGAAATATAATGAAAACAAAATTTTCCTTTCTTCCCCAAACGTTTTCTTTTATTTTCTTTCTTTTTTTCTTTTCTTTTTTTCTTTTCTTTTTTTTTAAGCAAACACTATTTTATTTTAGGATATAATTTAGGTTTAAAAATAATTTAATTGCTTAATTCTTCATGTAAGTGCGAGTGTAACATTTCGTATGCGTAATTTTAATACGTATTTTAAACGTAATAAAAATATTTCTACAATGTTAGAGACTGTCTGTGTATAATTAGGATAAAAATGTTCGGAAAACTGCGGAAATCTCCAAGCCGGATTAGATAGAGGGAAACTACTTTAAAATGACGTAGAAGCACATTAACGTGAGATGTGGTAAGAAAGAAGTACGTTCGCTATACAGGGTTTTCCAGACAATGCTTGTCATGAACAATTTAACTTTTTGTATATCTCGTCCTTATAGTTACAGAGCACACGTGTGTAAAAAGTATGGAAACAAATTGTAGGAGAAGTGTGGTTTTGAAATTTTCATTTTTTTAACAATGTTTTTTACATTTCACCATAAGAATTGGATATTTTCTTGATTAAATTATTATTTTTCATAAACTGTTTTAATAATATGTCAAAAAGGTGTCATAAAATTCCCAAATAGGAAAAATAGTTCAAAGGGTGACATGTTTAGTTGAAACTGAATGTCCAGTTCTACTAAAGAATGGGACACAAGCGAATAGCCATTGGCTTCAGTGTAAAGTTAAAATTAGTTATAAAGAAAGTTATTCACGTATTTCAATTTCTACTGTCCTAGAAAGTATTTTAAGAATTTTGTGTTTATTAATTACATTAAAATCCATCAAAATACGCCATAAAATTATTATGTTAGTTTTCGTTAAAATATATTTTATTGTATTTATATACACTTATTCTTAATTTAAAATATTCTTATTTATCAATTAAGCATTCGTTGAAATTGAAATATTATCTCATTGCATCTGATTTATTTCGAATAATTTAAAAAGTAATATACGTTTATCATTCACTACATCACATTTACGTGCATCATTTTTTTTTAATCATTAAGCAGCTATAATAATATTAATTATAATATTACAAACATTATTTTAGTACTAACTAATATTTAATACATCATCTCATTGCATCTGACTTAGTTATTGTATTTTGTAAAGTTTTAAAATACTATTTAAAGGGGATTTGTGATTGTAAAAATTCTTAATTCATTTACATATTGTATGTTTTAGTAATGCAACTAGTACAATTTAATAAAATGATTTTTTTGTATTAATTGACATTAAAATTATATCTTAAGGAATTTTTTTTTCATGTCTTTTTAAAAGTATTAATGTGAATGAAACACTGTCGATAGGAGAAAACACAAGAAAAGTGTTTTATGTATGCACTAAAAAGGTCTACCAAAGACACTTCTTCACACATATACTTCATAAATATTTAAGGAAACTTCTTTCGTTGAAGATAACTCAGACGGAAAACGAAAATGCAAACTTCAAGAAAATCCATTTTAACTCCGGTTAATTACTAGATCAAACTTTAAAGAAAGGACTTAAACGGGAAATCCACTTTCAAAAATTCTAGTTTTGTTCACTAAGTTATTTAAAACGAGATTATAAGATTTTAAATTATCAGCAAAGCATGAACGTAAAAAGAAAAACAAATCGTTTGAATAGTTTTTGAAACGTTCAGAAAATTTATTAGAAAACAGAAAGCAGTATTCATTCGGAGTTTTATTTAATTGAAATTAAGCAGGGACTTAACCAGACATCAATGTGAAAGGGGGATTTGAAAATTTTTGGTGAGGCCAAATGACGTCTAATTTACTTTTTATTCAATTTTAATGATATATAAATAATACAAATAATGATAAATAGATATAGGCAAAAGTAGAGGGCGAACTCACTTGTCATAAAGCCTTCGACTATAAAGTGTAAAAGTATGAAAATGTAATACAGATGCTATTTATTATTAAAAGATTACAAAGTCTAGAGGGGATCAGCCTCCCCCGCCTCTTTCTCATATCTGTCTACGACCATGAAAGTAAAGCTTACTGAACAATTTGTCTGAAATTACTGCGTCTTCTAAATTCTGTATGGATACAAAAACTATTCGCTTAAGAAAATATTCACGAAATGTACAACATAAGCGTGAAAAGAAAAAGAAATCCCTTGAATATTTTTTTCAAACACTTATAAAATTCATTGTAAAATAGAAATGGCTATGAATCTTGGAGCTTTATTTAATTCGAATCATGCATTTATTTTATTGAAGTTAAATCATGTTTCAATAGCAAATTCATGTTCCCAATTTGCTCTTCTATAGAAATCACAACAGTATTCTTTTAGTGTTTTATTTAATTCATTCAAATTATGTATCTTTTTAAAATAGAAAAAAAAAGCATTTTTCAATAATTTGTCTTGGCTTATTGCATGTTCTAAATTTTATGACCATACAATAACTGTAAGCTCTTAAGAGAGCATTCGCAAAAGTACCAAATTTACAATATATTAATAAAAACAGAAGCAAAAATATTTCATCCTTGGGGGCTGCTATTACACGAAAGTACTAAATTTCTACTTTATTTCTTCATATCTGGTAATTTACATCTATACTTTTTGTAACTTTAGCATTTTTGTAACGATTTTATGCATTTCTATTGCCTATTCAAAGATAAATTCTACTAAAGTTACAGAATTTCGTAAAAAACGCTTAAAAAATTATTCTAAAGTTACAGAATTTCGTTAAAAACGGTTAAAATAGTAAAATGCGAACATCATTTGGTCCATTCTCGATCGAAAGCAACAACCATTTTTCCAATGGTTAATAATAATAAAAAAAAGTATTGTTTCAATTAACAGCGGATTTCTTGCTCAGTTATTTCATACTGAACGTAAATATGAAATAAGCTATTCTATGATAATGAGGGAACTTTTTTTTCAAGATATCCGTTGCCAAAGTGGATGAGGAAAATAAGAAAGAAAAAAATGAAAGAGCAATAAAGAAAGAAAAAGAAGAGAAATTAAAAGAAATAGCATAACTTGTGTAAGCTATCCGAGTATGATGGTAAGTACTACTGCTGTCTTAAAAATGAATGAGTGACCTTATCCGCATCCCAATCTTTCTTTTTTTTTTTTTTTTTTTTTACGCAGTAGTGTGAAAATAGGGTGTCAACTTATTAGAGGTTTGTTGTTTAGGATTGCTGTTTTTGTTTGTGTTTTCTTATGCTCGTTGCTCAAACAGATTAATTTCATAATCTGTTAAACACCGCATCTAAAAATATGTGTATTATGTTACAAATAATCCCTTTTGATTTTCCGACACATATTTATTTTGATAGCTGATATGGAGAAATGTTCTAAAAAGAATAAGGCGTGAACGTTTTAAGAACACATGCTAGTGTAATTATATTTTTAAATACATCAAAAAGGGAAAAAAGAGACGATAATAAACATGCGGATATACAGGGTGTCCCATCTTCTCGTTGACCAATAGCTAATTTCTAAACCGTTACTTTTAGACGTGTAATTCCAATTATAAAAATGTTTCAAATGCTGTTCTTCATCATATGATAATCCATTTATATTTAAATTTCAATCTTTTTACGCTCGCTGATACCTATAAGTTATATTTACAAAAACATTATTTATGCTCTCGCAAGTGACGCCAGTCTGCTACTCAGATTGTTTGATTGCAACCACTTTTTTCTATTAGTATTATTTAGCTTATTTAATGACAGAATAATTAAAGTGAATTTAAGTCGAATTACGCTATTTCACAAAACTGGTAGTAATCAAGCAATCTCAATAAGAAAACAAATCGTCTGAATATCTCTGAAACGCTTTAATTCATTGAAAAATAGATGAAGACTTCCGTTGGAAATTTATTTAGTTCAAATTGATTTCTTTTTAGATTTTAAATGACCTGAACATTTATTCAAAATGGCAAAAAGAATAATATAAATTTTCAACTAACAGAAAGTTACACGACAAGGTCAATACTATATATATTTTTTTAATGCCTTTTTTTTATTACTAGCAAACTGGCAATACTGGATGTCACAAGAAAACAATAAAAATTCAATTCTACTATTTCTAAAAACATCTATTTATAATGTTTAGAATTTTATTTATTTTCGGCGTTTTCTGGGATTAAAAGTGCGTTTTCCAGTTTTTAGTGACATAAAACGTCCAGAATTTATAAAATTCAATGTATTATAACTCGGTATGTTTCGGGCGTTCCAAAATAGGTTTTTAAATTATTGTTCTTGAGCATGGGGAAACATTTCTAAATATAAATTATAAGACCCAGAAAATGCACAAAAAATTTCATTTCGTAACTTAAAAAATAAAATAAAAAATAATAGTAATTTGACGAAAGTGGATTTTTATATGATAGAAAACAATGTGTGAAAAATGTTTACAATTGGTACTAATATACCTCTAAATTTAACGGTTTAGGAATTAGCTATTGGTGAACGATAACAAGGCACAAATTGTAAATTAAACTGTGTTCACGATTTCGTTTCTCCGATTTCGATATTTCAATAAACAGACTACTAAGTAAAAACAGCCTAACCTAATTGTTTTTCCTTATTTCAAAAACTTCTATTCCTAAAAATAAAAGGCTTTATGTGGGGTCAAAATACGGAAATAAAAGACATTTATTGCACCCTTTTATTTAACTTAACTTGATCTATGTAAAGACGGAATTCTGTACTCGATTTTTCTCTCACTTCCTGATGTGCTAAAATAATAAAAATTTCGTACACAGGTATGTTTCCGATGACAATGTGACATTTTAATATTTTAAAAATCTTAATAAAAAATTAATAAAATAATTTTAAGGCATGTTTTATTGGCCAGCCAAAGGTGATAAATCGTCAAATAATCTTTAGGGTTACAACTGTTTGCGAGTTATAAAAACAATGGAGTAATAATGTGCCAAACTATGCTCTCTAAAATAGACCAACTGACTGTGAAGCTTCAAAAACGAAATATTAGCATTCCGTGGCGATTTTTTAACATTCGCAGATAAATCTGGTTTAAAAAAAAAATGAGCCTAAAATGGTAAATTTTGTGTAACATTCGTAAAAGAAATCTAGTTTCAATCTTTCAGCCCAATTTTGTAAATTTTATTCTCTGCGAGTTTTGAATTTTTCCTGATTTTTTTCTATACAATTTTTTTTTTTTTTTTTTTTTTTTTTGCGTTTTGTGGCGATTTTTTGGCAATTTTTTTTTCTGAAACTTAAAAATCTCTCCGGTAATTTTTGCTACTACAATGATAAAACTGGATTCGGAAGAATGCGAGATCGCTTAGTGTTGCAGTTTGAACGACGATGCTGAAAGTTTGATTTTAATCTGGATTAAAATAAAAAATCACAATAATTTATGTTTCGGAGCGCTACTACCCGGCACGGGTTTACGCTACTAAAGGCAATGGGCCCCCAAACCACAGGTTGGTTTAATTCGAGGTTTCTGTGAGAAAACCAATCAGCGAAGAAATAAAATCATTTCCAGTTTTATTCCTGTGTTTTGTACAACACCCGCACTAGTAAATATGTAAAATAAGGATACTTAAAAATTAATTAATCTCATGACTTGCAGCTCAGTTATATCTAGCAACATTTAATTCAAGTAACGAGGTTGTCGTTTTCGACGTTGTATATTGTACAAGACTAAAGTTAACACATTACCGACGGGAAACGAGAAATCTCGTTTATAATCAATAAATATCATTGACTAACTAGGGAAGGTCCCCAACTGCCAGGTAGTACAATTTTTTCTACCTTTAGGTCAACTTAAGTCTTCAATACAATGAATATGATCAGTAGGATTTTAGTCAATCACATGGCATTGTTGATGAACTGATTAGGAACCATCCAAGAATTGGAAAATACAACGACTTTATACTATAAATATATTCTACCTTTATTATATACAGGGAACATATTTTTTTTTTTTTATAAAACATATGTATTTGTGAACTCGGCTAAGTCACTCCATGGAATAAAATTTGTAGCACTGATGAGTTTCCGTGTAAGAAAACTTTTTCCGAATGAAACGGGGCTCAAAAATGGATACCGTGCTTCCCCTATCTTCAGAGATTAATCGAGCCCTGTATGTAAGTTTCGCTGTAGGAAAGAAGTATGAACGTATTAAATAAATTTATTAAGTCACTAATGCAAGTTGATTTTAACTTTTCGAATACTTGAGTAACCGGGATAATACACTAATGTCCAAAAATTAAGGGGCAGTGATCGATTGTTTCGATTTTAGACGTTTTGTTGCATATCTATGGAAAATCATTACGAATTGTCCTTGAACTTCTATGAAGAATGTAAAAAATATGTTTGACTTCATAATTTTCAGTGAAAATTTTTTTGTGAAGACAATTAAGGGAGGCAAAAACAATTTTAGAAATAAAATAATATTTGCGATCACTTAAATAACAGAAAATGCTCAAAATGGTCTGTCACTGTACCAAACGACTATATAGGTCCTGTTCAACATTTTTGTACATTTGTATACGCATGGCTCGTATATTCTTAAAGATGTTAACATTTCTGGGAAAAAATTAAAAGTTTTTTGTTTATAGCATACTGAGTTTTCAACTGAATTTAACACCACTTTTCGAAAACTTGACTAAGAACAGTAAAAATAGTATACTGCAATTAAAATATTAATATTGAATATTTGATGAGATATGGGTATTTGTATGAAATAAATTTTAACTGCGCATGCGCGAGCTACAGCAAAGGTTTTTTTGACATGATTTGATAGTCAATACTATAGAGCAACTCAAAAACCAATAAATATAGTGAAAACTCAAAAACATACAGGCAATACAGTAAGCTAATTGATAAATTGGTCAGAAAACCTATATAATCCCATGTGATTTCCTCCCCAATGTTTCAATTAGCTAGTGTATAGCCTGTACCTTTCTGAATTTTCGCGATATTTTTGAATGGACCCTTTAATCTAGCAATTGATTATGTAGAACCTGTTGAACATTTGTGTGAATTTGTGTAAGTATAGCACGTATATTCGTAAAGATGTTGACGTTTCTGAAAAAAAAAATTAGTAGTTTTTTGTTTATAGCATACAGAGTTTTCAAGCGAATTTAATACCACTTTCCGAAAGCTTGACAAAGAACGGTAGAAATAGTATACTGCAATTAAAATATTAATATATTGAATATTTTATGAGATATGGGTATTTGTATGAAAGAAATTTTTACTGCGCATGCGCGATTTACATCAAAGGTGTTTTGAAATGATTTGGTAGTAAATACTGTAGAGCAACTCATATAAAAAGACCAGTCAAATATAGTGAAAACTCAAAAAGCTACAAGCAATACAGTAAGCTAAATGATAAATTGGACAGGATATCCTATATAATCCTATGCGATTTCCTCCCCAATTTATCAATTAACTCACTGTATTGCCTGTATCCTTCTGAATTTTCGCGATGTTTGAATGGGCTTTTTATATAAGTTGCTCTATAGATGACTACCAGATCATGAAGAAAATCGTTGGTATATTTTGCGAAGCGCAATTAAAATTAATTTCATACAAATACCCATATGTCATCAAATATTCAATATATTCACCTTTTAAATGCATTATACTATTTCTATTGTTCTTTGTCAAGTTTTCGGAAAGTGGTGTTAAATTCGGTTAAAAACTCTGCATGCTATAAAAAAAATTGAATTTTTTCACAGAAACGTTAACATCTTCAAGAATATGCGTGCCGTAATCATTTGCTACAGTGACGGATCATTTTAAGAATTTTCTGTTTCTAGGGGAAACGCAAATATTATTTTATTATTAAATTTATTATTACCCCCCCTAATTGTCCTCGAAACTAAATCTTCACTAAAAAACATGAAGTCAAGTATGTTATTTACATCCTCAAAGTTCAAGGGCATTTCAGGCATTTCCTCACGAGTTTCAATAGATATTCGACAAAACGTCTGAAATCGAAAGTGTCCGGTCACTGCCCCTTAATGTCTGGACATATGGTGTATATAAGTACCAAAATTTATTTCAGAGAGTAATTCATTACATAAATGAAAAATATTACACATACAAATCAGTTAAGCCTGTTAACATTCATTGTATAAGTAGTCAATCACTCAATATAAATAAAACACCATCTTTCATTTTCCAAGTAAATACTGAAGGACGTTTTACGTTAACCTCCAACTGATGACAGTTACATGACATAACTCTGATTCTTCATCCGAAATTGTCACTGTTGAACGAAAACCCTGACAATTTAGCAGTCATTTTTAACATATCTCTCACCACCCATCGCTAATCTCCAAAAGCAACTAAATAACTGAATGATCAATCTATCTTTTTCAGTTCCGCGTGGAACTGACTGACAGGAGAGTGAATGGTAACAACTACAAAGATAAATTTTGTTTCTGCTGAAAGATAACACTAGTTTACATGACTTTTGTTCATGAAATGAAATATATACGATTACGTTACTTTGGGCATCTACATCTATGAAAAAATATTTTAAAAATTCCAGCACGTCAGTTTTTTGAAATATTTATTAAGAGATTTTTTCAAAAAACTTCATCTAAATAAACAGTAGACTGTTAAAAATGGGTCATTTTTGCTCTTTTTTTATAAATATTTTCATCTGTATCTCTCACAACAGACCAACAATAGTCACCTAGCATATTTTGATTCCAAAAACCTTGGCAATTTTGCTCAAATGATTTTAAATCTTGGTGAAATCGCTCACCATGTTCATCACTCATACCACCAAGATTTTCTGGGAAAAAATCTAAATGGGAATGCAAAAAATGATTTTTTAGTGATATATTTACACCCATACGCTAGTAATTTTGCAATAAATTTTCAACAATCTCTTTATAAATACTAACTTTTGTACTAGGAGTAAGCAATTTCTACTGTTGCAGCCTGGAGCCAAGTAATTCCGCTTTTGACTTAGACAGCTGCAAATCTCTTATAATATTGTTGAGTTCAGACTGAGTTATTAAATGTAGAGTGTCCTCATCATCGACAAAGTTATCTGAGCTTGATTGTTCACTGTCACTATGCCCGTGCATTGTAATACTACTTGATGTACCTGAGTGAGTTTGGTCACTTCTGCCAGGTGACATGGGAACTGGTAAATCCTCTGAATGAAGAACGGGCTTAGTCACTGATGGAGCGTCTGCATATTTTATATCTTTATTTTTTGAGTTAAAACCAAAAGTTTTAGTTAAACAAAAGTAACAATCAGTTACGTGGTTAGTTGGCTTTCTCCAAATCATTAGTTTACCAAATTTCAGTGATCTATTTTTACCTGAATACCAGGAGCTGAGGACCAATCTACAATTAGTGCAAATCACATGAGGAACCCAATTTTTATCTTGATTTGACACCGAAAATCCAAAGTCATGTAAATAGGCTTCTTACAATATGGTTTTGTTATAGGAAAACCACGATTTAACTGAAAAATTTTGCCACAAACATAACAAAATCGGTTTGCATGTAGTTTACACACTCTAGATGACATTTTTATATAAAAATAATACTTTTGAATCATACAGTTGTTTACAAAATAAAAGGATAAACGTATTTAAACAATTGCGGGTAGATAAAAAACAAAGACCTTCATATCTCAGAATTGTGACGTGCTACAAAAATTAAAAAATATTTTTTTAACTACGTCCATAGCCTACATAAATAAAATATGTTTCATTTCATGAACAAAAAAGAATTATTTTGTAAACTAGTGTAATTATATTTATGTACAGTTATTAAATATAATTCAAGTGAAAAATGAAGTGATATGAGGATCGACATAGATTGTAAATACAGTGATCTCTCACTTATGCGCGACAAAAGGGGACAACGAAATTTTCGCGCATAAGTGAAAAACCATAAAATAAACTTAAACGCGAAAAGTTAACATAACTAATACTAATAGTACACTACTAACACACTAATAAATAAATACACACATAATTTTCGTTTATATATTGTAATTTAATAAGAGTGTAAAAATTCAAAGTTGTTACATACGTACCAAACTTTTGCTAAATTACCTTTTCTTTACAAAGAAGTCCTCAATGAAGGTTTGTTTTTGTTTTCGGGAACTGTCGATGACAGTCTTTTTAAGTTCATCTAGGTGCGAAATAGTTCTTTCGCTTCCAGAATTAAATTGAAAAAAAATCCAGCAGGGTTTCCGATGCTTCATATGCTGTTGTGCGGGTTGGGGGAACTTTTGCTGTATCTCCTTCATCGTCTTCCACATCTTCGTCTTTGTTGTTGCCATTTTCCGCTGCAATATCGCTGATATCCCGCATCTCAGTTGTAATAAAGTTTTCGTCGACATACACGAATTCGGAGAAAGTACTTGAAGCCAGTCCGCCAGATATAGCATTTCAATCATCTTCGCTTACATCGGCCTCGCTTTGTGTTTCTTCGCATTCCTTTTCTTCTGGAAGCAGAAATCCTGCGTTCTTAAAACAGTTTTTGATACAGATGTAAGTAATATTTGTCCATGACGAGCACACCATGTGAATAGCATCAAGGACAGTGATCTGCTTCAAATCATCTTTCACCGAACGTTTCATTTCTATAGCAGCAAGAAGCCGCCGGATTAAAATTCTTCTGTACTGCACTTTCACGCAACGAATGATGCTCAGGTTGAAGTTTGCTTGTGCAATTTGCTGGAAAAAACACAACTTTTGTATAGTTGAGAGCGGAAGATATTTTGAGTGTGCTGGGCATTGTTCCATCATAAATAGGATCACTTTTCGTTTCTCTTTTTCCATTTTACTGTCAAATTTGTGCAGGAAATCCAGATGTAACCCGGTGTCAATCACAAGCGAAAAATAACGCGTTCTTGGAAGAATCCGAACAATGGATTAAGGGCGTGTGAATGCATTCCATGAGACAGAACAGGAAGGGTACATTCTTGCGATAAGCAACTAGAAAAAAAAATGCGCGCATAAGTGAAAGGGGCATTTTAGGTTTCGTGTATAAATGAATAAGTGTTAGCATTATTTTCCTATTTCGCTGGCCAGGGCTGCGGGAAAAACGCGCATAAGTGAAAAACGCGTATAACAGAGGTCGCGTATAAGTGAGAGATCACTGTATTTAATTTATAAAAATAATTCGTACGTATCGCACACCCACAAGAAAAGTGACACAACTACAAAAAAATCATTTTGCGTATTATTACACTAATATGTCTGGCTTTGGTGCATCATGCTACAGGAAAAGCGCCATAAGTTTAGTTATCCGGAAAACCGTTAGATTACGTCTATATATGTATTTACCACCACAGGAGGGGGGGGGGGGAGTTAAATTTACTCAATCCTCAAAACGTTTTCTACGTCTTCATTCTTAAGGGTTTTAAGCTTTTCTGCACGCTTTTAGCATGGAACTAAGAACAAACAGGAACTGACATATCCCCCAAATGATGAAATTTCAACTATAACCGGTTCTGCCCGTTCCGCCAAGTTGTGACAACCAAAACATTCCCCCTGACAACGTTAGTGAATGAGATTTAAGCCATAGTTTTAATTTAATTATTATAAAACAATGGGCTCGTGGGAAGCATATGGCTGCACAAATAGGTTTAGCAAGAAGATTCCTGAATAACATTTCATCGATAAGTAATTTATTTACTTTTTAAAGACGTAATTGCTTGATGTATACAAAGCTATCCAAATGGATTGCTAAAAACTATGAGTGTAATGTGTATGAATGTAAATCAGAATATTCCGCGTTTTGACAGTTTTGTGTGTTTTGTTATGTATATGTTAATTTTCAAGTTAATTGCACTATATTTCAGCAGTTTTTTTTTTTCATTTTCTTGATTGTTTACATCGTCTAAATCAGAGTACAGGGATGGTGTTACATGTCAACCAAAAAGTATAATAGTATCTCTCTTTACTTATAGATAATTTGAGGTTTTAATTTCGTCTACTTGTTATTTCTGCAACTGAAGTGTTTTTTATTTTTGTAGTAGTTATGTGAACTGAGCTATTTTTCTAGTAATTATATGCTGGGCCGGGAGGCTGCCCAGAGCCCCGCGCCAGTTGAAGTCTTGTTAGGGGGCCCCAAATCTGTCTATACATTTAAAAACGTCGTTACTCTGTGTAAAATGATGATATTATTGCTCTAAAGATGTCTTTAAATGTTTTTTGCTTAAGTTAGTATTAACTTTCATTTCTTACATAGCCAAAGTTGATATAATTGTCGGAGAATATACAGATGTGAGGATCCTGAAAGTAACAGTTATTTAAAATATTCTAAAGGATAGAAGATGTTTTGAAGAAAAATAATTATACACATTACATGTGAAAAAATTTGCATGTTATTTTTCATACATTTTATACTCTACATTATAAATTATCCTATAATATATACAATTTTCAAAAATGATTTTTAATGTTAATTAAAGACACTTTTAACAATATAATTACAAAATGATAAGAAATTAGAGTAATCACTAAATAAAATAACTAAATATAATTAAAATCTTGAGAAATGCTTAAGTGATAGAAATTTTTATAAGGCTTTTGTTGTTTCTTTTTCTATCACTTAAGCATTTTTCAAGATTTTAAGAAATTAGCGATTAAGCTATGTGCTTGCTCATGCTGCTAAATACGTTTCTGAGTAGTTAATATTTCCAAAATGATATCCATTATCAATTTTTGCTTTTTATAAAAATTTGTTTTTAGATCTTTTTTGTCAAATTTTGTTGGAATATATCAAAAGTATGCAGGCGTAATTTTTTTATGTACCTCCTAAAAAACAAAACAAAACAGAAAAAAAGGAAGGAATCTTATATTGGATTAGTTTATAGATAAGTATACGCAGTAGATGTATTTAAAATTTGTATTTTGCTAAATAAAAAAAGTAATGCTTTAAATTAAAAAAAAAATCCTTGACGGCTCGGCCTACAGGCACAGGCAGATTTCGAGGACGCAGACCGTGAGGCGCCTGTTTGTTGGGAATTGCGGAAGAAATGACCTTTTTACCATGATGCGTTAGTTGGAACCACCCATTTCGAAACCTGACTTGTTTGCAGGCGGAGCCGGCAGGGATTTTTTTTTTTTTTTTTTTTTTTTTTTTTTTTTTTTTTTTTTGCTATAAGGGTTGGACATATAAAAAAAACTTGTTAATATAAAAGTTTTAGATAATATTAAGAGGATTTATAATAAATTTATACGGATTTGATATCTTGTGAATTGACGATGTTATGAATTATTTTCTTCTAAAAAACCCCTCCCCCCCCCCCCCTTGTGGCCATTTTTAATGATATCAAAAATCTGTCATATCTAAATTTTTGGCCCTTATCCTAGAAGTAATAATAACTTTAAACGGATTCGATACGCATCATAATTAAGAAATTATGGGGTTTTTCTGTTTTCACAAAAAGTCCCCACCCCCTCCTCATTTCCCCCTCTTGGTTCGATTTTGCCCATTAACGAACTTGACCAAGATTTTATGCCCCTTTATTTTATGCATCAGTTTGGAAGAGATTTGTGCAGAATTATTGCAGTTATCGTGTCCATAAAAAAGTGACATAGATAGATAGCTAGGTAGGTAGGTATATAAAGTTTTGAACTGGGGGTGGTTTTGGGTTCTGGGAGTCATAATCGGCGTAGATCTGCAAAAAAATTTCAAAAATTCCAACTTAGGGGAGAATGTAATAGGTAGTACTTTTTACGAAATCTACTTAAAAATGATGTATGAAATGTAAATATGCAAATTGTAGTGACGGCGGAGGGGGGTGCTGCGCTACAGGTGTTAGTACTGCAGAATATTGGGGCTTCAGTAATTTTTTTCTTAGAAACTAAGCCCTGTTGATAAATACACATTTTTTAAAAGTACAATACTTATTTAGTAATTTTAAGCAATAATATTAAAAACTGAAAGAACTACTGGAAGAGGTTGTGTGTGTTTAGGGGGGGGGGGGGGGAATCTGAATACCAGGCATGAAGAATACATTTAAACTGCAGGAATATCAACCAAAATAAATTAAAAGATCACCTTTGCTCTCCTATTCAGCAGAGCAATTTATGTAAAAATACACCAAGTGAAAAAAAAAAAAACAACTCCGATGAAACTTACAGAAATATCAACTAAAAGAATTTAAAACCTTAAAAACACTTTAATATGACATTGGAATATTTCAAACGAGCTGGATTAGGATGTAAGCAAACAACGGCAGCCATCTTGTGACATCCAGCTCAGTTACTTCAATCGACCGGGCAGACATCGGGGGAAATGTCAGTTCCTGTCTATTTATAGTTCCATGGCTTTTACAGCTGCATACAGAGCAAACTACTGTCATTTTACGTTACAGTAAAGACATACGAATCTTCTTTTTTCTCTTATGTAAAATATCGCATTTTTGAGTTGTGTCATTTTTCTGGCGGGTGAGGTATGTTTTCCAATCCAGCCATTTTTGTTTCAAAAATGTCACTTGCAAAATTAAGCGTCACATGGTTAGTTGGCTGCAGGTCGACACTTTTCCACGTCTAAATAGTGGAATTGCCTCTACTAATCCATAAAAGAAAGAAAAAAGCTATGTACATTCATGTTTAGCACGCAGTGCTGAGAAAAAGAAAAACGAATGAAACTAATAGAAAGAAAACACAGGTTCTGACTCCAGAAGTTTGCAGAATTGAAGAGTAATACTCCAACAACATTTTAACATCAACTAGTGTTTCAATTCAATTGGTTACAGTTTTACTAATGAAAAATATTTCAAATGTTTTAAAAAATTATAAAACATGAAACATAAATATAAATTGTTATGGAAATGTCAATCTATAGAAAAGGAAGATAAAATATATGGAATTTTACATATATGAAAATCATAAAAATAAACATTCAGGAAAAAGACATTTTCATAATTATTTTTAAAAATATTATTCTCAAATATTACATATAAGATCCGTACAATCGTATTAAATATAGTATTATATAGAGGTGTTCAACAGCCTTGAATAATTCATTAACAGATTATAAATTTCATATTAATAAATCTAACAAAAAATATATTTGACTTTCTTGATCAATATTATCTGATAGGACATTTTGTGTAAATATGAAACAATTTCAACAGTTTAAAATGGAATATGTGATCGGAGACCACGACAATAACATTTCAAACATGTTATCTGAATACCAGAGCGTTTATTTACTTTTTTCTTCGCAAAATGCAATAGAATTAAAATAGTGCTGCAAAGCTCATAACGTGAGAAAAACTTCTTCAAACAGGCACATTTGAATTTTTTAACCATCGTAATAGTAGAACAACTGAAAATTTTACTCAAATTTTACAAAAATGTTTAACACCAGAATTTTTATATAAACTGTTTAAGTTATTCATTTAACGTATTTTTTGTGGTGTATGCTTATCTTACATAAAAGTTTTTTGAAACGAAATTTATTTGCTTGGTCGCAGGCAAATTGACTGCTACTGGTCGCTCTAATGATAACGAGCGCACATCCTTTTAATACATACTTGTGCGTGTGTGTGGGTGGGGAGGAGGAGTGAAAACGCATAAAAACATATAGAATAGAATATCCAATTAATAGACTTATGAATGTATTATTTGTGAAAATTATCATGTGTCAAAAACGTTTCCGTAATTACCAGGAATACAAAGAAGGGGTTAATCAATGCACATAAAGACTGTCCCCTTTTATACAGCTTGGTCGATCTATTGAGCAGTTCTGTAGTCGTAAAACAAGCTGGAAATTGTATGTCAATCGTGACAAAGGAGTTATAGTTCGTACTATAACTAGCTTCAGTGAAATTGATTATATCGCCTGTTATTATGATATGATTATTTTCCGTAATAAAATAAGTACATTTTAAGTTGGCAACATTTTATCTTTTGTTGACATTTGTTGAAAATTCCAATGGGAAACTTAAGCCTAGATTTGAAAATTTCAGAAATTGAAATCCATATTTAGACTTTTTTTCCATTTAATGTCTATTTCTCCGGAAACATCAATCCAAAAAACTGTCGATAAATTATATGATTGCTGTAGTTTAACAATTTTAGTATACAAATTCGGTTTTTTAATTCAGTAATACAGAAATAATATGACTCCATCTTAAATAGGACGCAATCACAATGGCAACCTTGAATCATTACCTATCATGGAATATCATTGAATTAATTACGTGTGACCGGATTTAATAGAATAAAGAAAACATTTATTAATATCTTTTTAAGTTTTGATTCGATTTTCATAAAATTTGAAATGACTCGACAAATTTCTTCAACGATTATATATATTAAATTTCAAACCATTTAGTTGTGTAGTTTTTGCACTGTTATATGTGGACAGACGGACAGACAGACGGACTAGAAGGCGAATATAGGTGCTACGTATTTATATAATTACGAACGCACCTGAAAACCAGAGGATATATGTTTTAGACAGAGGGTAAGGCTACAGAGTTTATGCTATAGTTTTATTTAATAAACAGAGGGTATACGGAGCTCCTTAAAAAAATCCAGAAGGTATACGGCGTATACCACCGTATACATCCACCACTACATCCGTGCCGCTGAGACTCCAGACATAATATTTTGTGAATGCACACACACATAATATAAACATATATAGGCTGATAGTCTTTCTTGGCGTATCGATGTTGGTGAAAATAATATTAATTGTACAGTCAGCATTTATAATAGGAAACTTTTGATTTTTTCTATCTATTAAAATTTTATTACAATATGAACCTTCTGATGAATATACTAATTAGTCCAATATAGTCCAATTAATCTCAATTAATTGAATTTCCGAACATCTTTTAAAAAATTATAAAATACAAGTTTAAATGAAAACTAAAGATGCCCAGAGTCGCTATAAACAACTAAAATTACGAATCACATTTACACTTCTCGAAAGAAACACTTCATCACAAAATTAAACATGTGCAGTAGGATGAAAGTCATGTAGTCAACAACAAGTTATTAATTACTTGATGTGCAGCTAGAAAACACATCTCTAATCACAAATAAATTATTGCTCAAAGCAGAGAGCTGCTGTAATGAAAGCTTTTAACTTTTAAATATATCACACTGCAAATAGAGCGTCTTAATTTCAGACACTTATGTGTCTGAACACTTATGTGTCTTTTAATTCTGACACTTAAGTTTCTGAATCTGAATTTTCAGCACATGAGTATCTTACTATGATCATGGTATAACTGAAGTGAAAAAAATGTTTGAATGCTGGTGATATGTCTTAAATTAAGACATTAAGAAATTCAGACATATAAGTGTCTGAATTTCATACAATTGCATACTCTTTGTAGTGACTATGATACAATTGTATCACTATGTATGCCAGCATAATCAGAAAATGTTTTCTAATAGATGAAAAGTGCCTAAAATACTTTTCCATTTAATAAATGATATTAATAAAATAATAAGTTGATTAAACCATAAGATGTGTGTCAAAATTGCACAAGTGTGCTTACCAAGTCTTAAAATTTTTTTTGAGCATTAAAATAATTAAAGAATTGCTTGTCACAAAAACATAAAGTTTTACAAAAATTATTTGCATTTGGTGCACTCACGGGAATGCAGTGATTGCCCCCCCCCCCCTAAATAAGTATTTGAAAATAGGAAGATATATATATATATATATATATATATATATATATATATATATACATGGAAATACTAAGAGACATGGTGCCGGCAAAAAAGAAATGCAGGGAGGGGCCGCGACACAGGCCATTTTCTAACAACAATTTAAAAAATGAAGAACTGAAACGTTTTTTTATTTGTCAGGGAATTCTGCCCTCTTGAACGAAAATTAAGATAAATTTGAAACGTTTAAAGGGAAATTGAATTAAAAATGTTTTCTACGAGGGATTTAGGAGGGCTTTTCGGACAAAGTGGTCTTAGATTATTTTTCTGTTAGAGTTTAATTATTCTATAATCCCTTAAAATTTTTTTTTATATTCAGACATAAAGAAAATTTAATTAATTAAATTTCAAAATCTTGTAAGTGTCAATGGCCCACATTGTCTCACTCCCTACCAGCGATTATATTAAAAGAAGGTATCAACTAGACATCCCCCTCCACACTAATAGTGGCGCAGCGTGGGTATTGTGCGTCCGGGGTAAATCAGAATATTGCGCCTCTTTCTTAGTAACTATTATAATTTTATGCTATAATTTTTTAAGCAACAATTATCTGGCACCCCTAAAAATTTTAGCCAGGGTAATCACCCATCTGACCCCCCCCCCCCATATCCTACTTCACTGCCTCTTTATGAAAATCTTGCGTGCGCACATGCTCGCACATTACTATTTTTCAATTCGATAAGAAAAAGTAGGGAATGAAAACTACGAAATTTTGTTGGATTATAAATTTAAAATTCTTTTTTTTTTAAATATCAGAGTTCAATATAGAACTTATTATAAAACATATCATGAAAGTAATATTATGTGTCAGTCAATTAGAACACGACAATCGACAAGAGATTCGCATGTGTTCATTTGTTAACTGCAATTTTGGAGGGCATCGGCCTATTACGGCTTGGTGAAAAGGACTGTTTGAATTAAAGTATCCCAGTAAAATAAATTTGAACTACTTTTAAAGCAAAATTTTGGTGCAAAAATTGCTTTTAAATTTATCAAAATTCGATAAAATATTTGAAAGTGCGGCCCTCCGTTTTACTTACATAACTATATTTTCCCCTTAAAATTGCTGTAATTTTTTTTATAAGTTTGTTTACAATGCATTTATTTGCATAAAAATACAAAATCGACAATTAGACATTGTAAGATGTATATTAAACACAAAAGAAGTTTCTAAACTAGAGGTAATTTCTACTACATGTTATTAAAAAGAATATATACTATTTATTTTTTAATGATAGCTAAATATCTCTTGAAATAATAGCTAAATATCATCTGATCTAAATTAATAAAAAATTGCTCATATAGGAATATAAAATAAATATGTATAATTTTTATATGATATTGCGCAATTAAGTTCTTTACTCGTAATTCAGTTACTTTGTATTATTGATATAATTTAACATATGAACTTTTATTTTTAGTGACAACAGTTTCATTTAATACAGAGTATATTATAAAATTAAATTCTTATATATTAACAAATTTAAGTTTATGTATGAGAAATGTTATGAACCATTTTTAAAAAAATCAGATAGAGGATGTAGAACATGGAAAAAATCATGAAAGTATCAGAGTAACGTTATGGCTTTCTGAATTTTTTATAAATAAAATTTGTTTTTCCAGTGGGAAATAATCCCTCCGATAGTATTCACCTGCAGGACGATACTATTTTTTAAAAATAATCCTTATGAAAACTTGTTTAAAAATAGAAAAACTACTTCGATAAATATTCTGTATTCCATCTCAATAACATATTTAAATTTCCAGACACAGAACCATCTTGAAAATACATTACAAACGAAGAATAAGAATCTGTGTAATTAATCCAATATGTGCTAAAAATATTTAAAATATCAAGTTGAATAATATCATGCATAAAAAATGAAAATGATGGGTATATATAAAATGTATTTTCGGCCCATGTCAGGGACAGATACTTTTTTAAAGGGTTTTCATTTTTATAATAAAATTTGAGATCTAAATAATTAATTTCTTAAAACACAGTTGTAATCTAATATTCCAGACAGCTAATGCCAGTAATGCCTACTGATTAGTAACAATGCTCATATTTAATACTTTGAAAAGGCAACGATATGCTTTTTCTGAATTTGATTAAAGCATGGGCAAAGTGGGCCGTGACACTGCGCCCTCTTCGATTTTTGGGACCCCAAATACGGTATGAAACTTTCGTAAAGCTGATATTTTAAATCTATTTCGATATATGTCGAAATAGATTTAAAATATCAGCTTTGCGAAATGTGGGGCCCCAAACATCCCGGAAGGTGGCAGGGTTCAATGAGGATTCAATAGGGTTAAACATGGCTGTATTTAATGCTTAAAAAAATAAAAAAGGGGCAGAAATCACTGCCAATTGTCGACAAATGACAGGTAAAAAATGGTCGCGTTTCAAATGTCTGAAACTAAGACGCAAACAATTGCCTTTAAAATTAAGACCCTTTAAAGTGTCTCCTTTTTGAACCATTCGTTTCAGACACATAAGTGTCTGAATTTCAGCCATGTAAGTTTACAGTGATAAATGCCAAAAAGACACAACGATTTCAATTCATCCTCTCTTTCTTCAGTTCTAATCGTGTCGACTTCTGACTGGTTCTTATTCATCTCCAGCTTTGCTGTTGGATGTTTCCCCTCATCTATCTGTCTCTTTGCATTTCTCTTGAATTTCATTTTAGTTTTTACTTTTCACGCTCTCAAAGTGGTAGCACGTCTTTTTTGTGCCAGCAGATGAAAGGCTTATTCGTTCGAAATTTGTTATACGTTTCAGTTTTAATGGTGTATTAAAGTAGTACATCCATTGATTTGAGTGTTACACAGTACTTATAACTTGTGTTTGTAGAAATATGAGAATTTTTATAATATGTTATATTGAGAAAAATATATTCATAAAAACAATTTAGAATATGTAAAATTATTTAACATTATTAGCGGATTTTTTTTTCTGTTTTTAATGCCTCGCGTCTGTCAAACAAAAGAAATGATGATTATGACGTTTGTGTTTGATAGGTCAAATTTAGTCGTTGGTATTGTGAAATAAAATTCTGTCATACTTCCGATAAATCATTTCGAACATTCTTTCCATCTTCCCCTTTTATCTTTAAAATGCATCAAACCATGAAAAATATTTTCTGTTCCAATGAGGGACTCGCGGTGAAATATATCATGAGACCATGAATGCAAATTGATTTTCTTGTTGTACTTCAAATACATATTTAAAAACTTGAAGAAATCGTATATGTGAAAATTCGTGACAAAAGTTAGTAATATAGATGTCCTTCTGAAATGAAATAATAATAATAAATAATTGCTCATTATGAGCAAAAATCATTTTCTTTAAATAGTCAGCATGGATAAGATGGAATATTCTAAATTTAAATTTTATTAAAATTTCAATCTTTTGCAAATATTTATTTGGAACTGACAAGATTTACGTACATTTTTCAGTATTAATATTTTATAAATTGAATTCTTTCTATTTCAAATCTTAAAAATTATTTTAATTAATATGCGATTTTTTTTTCCAGAATCATTCTTCCTTAAATATTTGAAGAAAATTTGAGTACCGAATTTGCATATGTTACTTTCACAAATACCCTTATTTCTACATTCTGAGCAAATTGTTCCAAAAACAACATAATATATGTCATGTGTTGTATTTAAAAATTAAAATTGATTAATCGAAGGGAAAAAATAGAAAGTAGGACAAAGAAGTCATCTGTTGAAGAGGACGAATGTCATCTGTTAAATATTAAAAATAAAGGTGCTTAATTGAAGGGATAGAAATTGAAAGTATAACATATAAATCATCTGTTGAAGAAGAAGAATGTCATTTGATGTATTTTAAAATTAAATCTGGTTAAACGGAGGAATAGAAATGGAAATTAGAACAAAGAAGTTATCTGTTGAAGAAGAAGAATGTCATCTACTGTATTTTAAAAGTAAATCTGATTTATTAAAGGGGTAGAAATGTAAAGTAGAACAAAAAAGTCATCTGCTGAAGAAGAATGCTATCTGTGGTATTTTAAAATTAAAGCTGATTAGAAAATGGAAAGTAGAACAAAGAAATCATCTGCGGAAGAAAAATAATGTCATCTATCGTATTTTAAAATGAAAGCTGATTAATTGAAGGGATGGAAATGAAAAGTAGAGCAAAGAAAGAAGAAGAATGCCATCTGTTGTTTTAAAATCAAAACTGATTAATCAGAGAGATAGAAAATGGAAAGTAATTTATGTCTGTTTGATAATGACGAATAATAAAAAAAATATTGCCAATTGTTATTGCACAAAACATATCTCAATATAGTAAAAGCTAAAATAAAACAAGTAATCGGTTTCCCCGGAATTAATCCAAAATTTGCATTTGCCACTCTACCTCTATGAAAATAGAAAGAAGCATGAACATTACTTCTTCAATAATTGGAAAATCCGACAAAATTCAACAGCAAAGTCAGACTTTTCTCACTTTGTCAGACTACTGGCAAACATTTATAAATGCCCTTTATTTTTAATTTCCACTTGTTAATTTTGTTATGGTTGTCTCTATTCTCTTCTTACAATTTTATTGAGTGGTTCTTTTCCGTTTCCTTAAAAAGTCTTGAAAATTTTTTTTTCAGTTTTTTAAATATATCATAAATTCTGTCATAAACAATACGCATTTTTTCTTTAGAATAATTGTAAAACTGTAAAAGTTTGGCTGTTCATTTAAAAATGATATGACTGTTTTTCCCTTTTTTCCCTTTAAATTTCCGTTCTATAGTATTATTAATGAAACTCGAAATAAAATATGTCAGAGTTGCCTTTGAAGGAAAATCTACTCTTTCTTACAGCGTAAGACTTTCAATATTATTTCCTATATTTATATACTTTGGATTTTTTGTAAAATTCGAAAGACAGATTCAAAGCGAAATCATATTTCACATTGTATATATATATATATATATATATATGTAAGATATCGCCTCGCCTCTGTATAACGGGCGCATCTCGGTATAACGAACGCACATCGATCTGTCTGTAACGAGCGGTCGATCGCCGCTATCACACATTCCAGTAATCGGTACAACGTCGTTGATGTAGTCGTGCGAATGTAAAAGAAATCAGCAAGCATTTTCCTGGGAACTAGCGTTTATTCCTTTGTAATTACAAGTCTCTCTTTAAGCTAGGCCCAGGGGACAGTTTGAAGAGTCTTTTACCGGGGAAACATCGTCTTATCGTTCATATTTCGGCGAATTGCCGGACTTACAACGGCAAGGATGCCGTCGCACTTCGAAGAATATTGGCCGTAGTTTTTGTGGAGAGTGATTAGAGTCAAAAGCCATCCAAAAAACGTGCTCCTGACATTATATACGGCCGGACCACCGCTAGGGACCGCTTTGCAACTTATGAAATAATGTCATTTAATTGGCTAATTACTTTTGACTCATATCTGGGTAAGCAGCCCAGATAATTAACATGCAAGATGTAGCCACCGGGAGAAGAGAGATGCGCTACCGTCAGCACTTTTAATCTTAACTAGGATTCAAAATTGATATCTGTTCGTAATAAATGTATCGTAAGGAAAGTTAAGTTACAGGGGCAACTAGAAATGAAGGCAGGGCTTTAAAATTTTGACACACGATTTAGGGATTTTAAACTTTGAATTTTTATATTTTAGTTTCTGATTTGGAATGGGTTTAACTAACTATCCTTTCATATCAATCCACATTCGTTCACATTCAATATTCTTTCATACTTTTTCACATTCATTTCACATCCCCCCCTTTAAAAATGAGCGCCACAGTACTTTCCAGCAAGGGCTGTGGGGCTCAACCCCATAAGTTAAACTCATTTTAAACTAGGCTATCGATTTTTTTTTCTACGGAATTCTAATTAGACTCTCAAACTTCTTGGGCTTACTTTTACATAAAATACTGATACTATTTGATGATATACACTGAAGATTAAACATATGACATATACTGTAAACAAAACACACAGCTGCAGCAAAAAAAAATTTAAACATTTCTCGCGAGAACATTATGTGCTATTTTTTGAAAGTCTATTAGCACATAGCAAAAGTTTTTGTTTAACCAACATGTCCTGTGTGAATTGTTCTTGGGTGTTGGTTCATCAGGAAAGGTAAACATTGCACCTTTCTTTAAACATACAATAGAATAAAAACTAAATAATATGATACTTTAAAGCAGAAATATAATATGGCAATTACTTATATTATTTACAAACACAAACAATTAAAATATGCACTTAAACTTATAAAAATACTTCAACATGATATAAACACTTATTCAAAACATTAAATTTAAAAATATATCATAAAAGATATTTCAAATATATTGTAAATATAGGACAAAACAATTACTACAAATGCAATAAAAACAACACAAACATGAAAATGTCATATGATCAGTTACAAGCTCTGTTACTACTCCAAAATATCTATTTACAAGCATCTTTGGGCTTATAGGACACTCTAGTGGGAATTATTCTCAGGAGAAAAAAAAAAGATTGAACTGGAAAACTTTGTAAAAATAGGAAATTCTACCCAAAAAAAAAAAAAAAAAATTAGGCTATCCTTTCCACCATGCTCAGTGAGACATGGATTTCTAAACTCTGAGGTGATTATCATCCAAAAAATGTGTCTCTTGCACAAGGAAAAAAGGAAAAGTGGATGCCCGATAATCACCTACAGAGGGAAAGCGAAGCAGTTTTGCCAAATTCTCCATTCTGCATGGAAGGAGAAAATGGGAAAACAGTCCGACTATAGACGGGAGGCCACGGAGCGGAGGACCCCTAACGTGTTCCTAGTTTCGTCATTGTATAAGTAATAAAAAAAAATAAAAAGGTTAGCAGTACTTTAAAACTGCTCCGCCAACTACACCGCTGGGTTTTAAATTAACATCCAGCTGGGTCCTCATCCAAATACTAAAAGGATAGAGGGACGATAGGAAAGCAAAAATAAAAAATTGAAAGATGAAAGGGATAGACGGGGGTTATTCATGGTAGAGTTTTAAATTTTGAGGAGGGTTATAGAATCTCAACTTGGAAGCATGCACTATTTCAGAATCTCTCTTAAAATGTATACTGGGTTTATCAATTTCAAAACTTACATCAGATAGTTGTTTTAAGATAGTATATGGTCCAGAATATGGTGGAGTCAATTTACGTGTATTAGGATAGTGGAATTCTTCATACATTACAATGTCACCAACTTTAAACTTTACAGGAAGAAAACGAGCATCGTAATGGATTTTATTTTTTTCATGGTAAGCTATTGTTCTTTCCTTAGCTAATTTTCTAGCTTCTTCAACAGGAGGGTAATAATCATTATCTGGCAAAAGAGGATCATAAGGTAATTTTCCTAACAGCAAATAACTAGGTGGAAATTGAGTTACAGAATGTGGAGTAGCATTATATTGATACAATACTTCATCTAAAAATTTTGTCCAAGGTAATTTAGTTGGTGATGAATTTACAATACACTTTAATCTGGTGACAATAGTTTGATTCAAACGCTCAATTTTCCCATTCGTTTCCGGGTGATGACTGGAGGTTAATCGATGTTTTACATTATAATTACGAAGAAAACGTTTAAATCTAGAAGCTGTAAATGCTCCATTTCTATCAGTAAGTATTTTTTCTGGTACTTGAGTTTGAAATAATTGTTTCAAAATGTTGGTATAAGTTTCAGTTGTTACACTTTTTGACGCGAAACCCTACACATAGCGAGTTGCATGGTCTATGACCAAATGCAGATATTTCTTTGCCGAATTATAATGATTAAATCCGCCAACAGAGTCCAATGCCAAGCATTCAAAAGGTATATCCGTTGGGGGCATGAGCTGCAACAAACCAAATCTTTTTTGCCTACTTTTTTTGTTGATTTGGCAGGTATGACAATGTTTAACAAAATTTTCAATATCTTTATTAAGATTAGGCCAATAATATTGATTTGTAATTAAATTTATCATCTTATAAATTCCAGGATGTCCAAAATCTGTGTGGGCTTTTTCCAAGAGGGGTAAACGTAAAGCCATGGGGACGACAATCTTATACAAACTTTTCTTTTTATTCACAATAACATCATTAATTTCAACATATTTTTTACCATCTACCTTGACATTTTCTTTTTTCTGATTTTCTCTGATATCATTCAAGTTGAGTAAATGTGTATGATGTGGGGGGTCTTCTGAAACAGGTAATCTAGACAGCATATCAGCCTCTACATTAGTGGAGCCCTTTTTATATTTAATATCATAGTCAAACATACTCAGTTTAAGGGACCAGCGGAAAAGACGTCCTCTTAGGTTTTTAACATTTTTTAGCCAATTGAGAGCCGCATGGTCTGTATGAATGACAAATTTTTGACCGTGTAAATAATGGTAAAATTTATCTAGAGCATCCACAATTGCCAAACATTCAAGTTCAGTAATTGCATAATTTTTTTCATAGTCGCGAAGATTTCTAGAATGATATGCTATGGGGTGCAAAATACCATTTTCATCAGCCTGTTTCACAACACATCCCACTCCAAGACTTGATGCATCTACAAATAAATTACAAGGTGTTTTGGGATCAAACAATCTTAAGATAGGTTTTTGAATTAGAGCTGCTTTTAATTTTTCAAAAGAATTTTGACAGTCCTGGTCCCATACATAAGGAACATTTTTCTTTAGCAAATTATTTAGAGATATCTAACCTCAGCATATTTATGAATGAATTTATTATAAACATTAATAGATCCCAAAAAGCGTTGTAACTCTTTAACATTGGTTGGTGGTTTTAACCTCTTGATGGTTTCAATATTTGGGTTATCGGGTGTAATACAAATGGTATTAGGTATATGCTTAGGTATATGCCAATATCCACTTGCTAAATCGAGAGTGGAAAACACTTTAGCTTGCACCAATTTGTCCAATAAAGTGTCGATTCGGGGTAAGGGTTCTGCATCTGTTTTGGTTATGGCATTTAATTTTCGGAAATCGACACACAACCGAGTTTTCTTTCCTTCTTCACGTTTATAAACTAAGGTTACAGGTGAGGAATAAGGGGAATGACTTTCTTTGATGATACCGGCTTTTAACAAATTTTGAACTTGTTCTCTAATTTCTTCTTCTTCCTTAGGGGAAGTACGATAAGCTCTAAGCGAAATTGGTAAGTCAGAAGTTAAATGTATTCTCTGTGGTTCCATGTTGACACATCCTACATCATATTTATCTTTGGCAAAAATACCGACATATTTGGCTAAGAGAGTAGGCAGTTTGTTAGGTGCAATTAATTCGACACTTCATATCCAAGAAAATTAATTGTTTTCTTAACAAAATTACATTTAGACAGCTTTAATTTAAGATTTTCCTGGACACAAATATCAAAAATGATTTCCAAATGATGGTAATGTTCTTCTTCATTTTGTGAGAATACAATAATATCAGCAAAATAACTGCATGCAAAGTCAATTTATATTTATTTAGGATTCTTCGAAGGATACGGTTAAAATTCGCGGGCGCATTTTTCAAGCCGAAGGCGAGACGTTTCCACTCAAATAAGCCAAACGTTGTGGCAAAAGCTAATTTTTCAGTATCTTTAGGGTGGATAGGTATATGCCAATATCCACTTGCTAAATCGAGAGTGGAAAACACTTTAGCTTGCACCAATTTGTCCAATAAAGTGTCGATTCGGGGTAAGGGTTCTGCATCTGTTTTGGTTATGGCATTTAATTTTCGGAAATCGACACACAACCGAGTTTTCTTTCCTTCTTCACGTTTATAAACTAAGGTTACAGGTGAGGAATAAGGGGAATGACTTTCTTTGATGATACCGGCTTTTAACAAATTTTGAACTTGTTCTCTAATTTCTTCTTCTTCCTTAGGGGAAGTACGATAAGCTCTAAGCGAAATTGGTAAGTCAGAAGTTAAATGTATTCTCTGTGGTTCCATGTTGACACATCCTACATCATATTTATCTTTGGCAAAAATACCGACATATTTGGCTAAGAGAGTAGGCAGTTTGTTAGGTGCAGACTGAACTTGGATAGGTTCAGTGGCGTTTACAAACTCCGGCTCATAATTTTCGCCAAATATCCCTGCATTTTCCTTTTCTGAGATATCTTCATTAGGTTCTGACACGTGCAAGGAATTAATGGTTGGAATATTTCGTAATTGGTTCAGGAGAGGCACTCTTTGGTTATTTTGGAAAATTTGCATCTTAACACAATCAATATTTAACTGGAAACTTTGGCAATGGTTAAGTCCAATAAGGGTATAGGGTAATTTATTATCAATAACATAAAGATCAACATATTTGGATATGCGGCCAATTTTCAAATTAACACGACATTTTTCCTGCAAGGTGAGAATGCCTTGTGTTTGAGCGACCGATAGACCTTTACGAATTTTGGAAGTGTTTAATTGGAATTTTTGGACTAAATGTAATGGAATGACACTTAACGAGCTTCCTGAGTCGATCAAACATGGTATTGAGTTTTCCGGTATCCTTAGAGTAGTAATTTGACGTTTCTTTGGGTTTTCTTTGGATCCTTTTCTTTTTTCTATGTACCCGGGTACTATTAGTTGTCATTGATTACTACTTGGGTTTGCGGAAAAATCACTTTGTGTCTGATTTGGATTTTGGATTTGAATGTTTGGTTGTTGGGTTAGAGAGGAAGCCTCTAAAGATTGCTTTCGAAAAGGACAATCTCGTACCCAATGGTAAGCATTTGGAATATTAAGATTAAGACATACACGGCATGGCGATGGTGCCAATGTAGCTTGGTAGTGTATATTTGGTCTGGGAGGAGACGGTTGAAATGGTCTCACATTTTGGAAAGTTCTTTGAGGGTTAGTCACATTTGGGCGATTCTGGGGGTTTTGATAAGGGTATCTATAATTCCAGGATCGCATTGGAAAATTCTGCTCAGTGGTATTAGGGCGATATGGTCGCCATTGTCTGAACTGATTTTGGGGAGTTGGGTCTGATTTATTTTCAGGACTCTTGCCTGCTACTTCAAGCTTAGTAAGTTTAAACACTAATTCTCTCCATTCTGTGGCAGTTTTAGGGGCATTAGTCACAATAAGTCTCTGCATCGAAATTGGCAAACCTTCGGATAACCCTTCTAGAATGAATTTGTTATCTAAACCCAGATTACGACCCATTTTAGTTTTCTTTTGGTAGTACTCGTTGAGGTCATCACCTGACCTATACCGAATACTAGCAAAGTCGCTTAGGGATAGTGTATCTGGGGTAGAAAAATTTTCATGGAATAGTGAAACAAACTCATTCCAGTGTAAAACATTAAGACAGTTGTTAATATACAGGGTAAGGGCACTATCTTTTAAAAATTTCTGGATGTTTCTTATCTTCCAAACATCATCTTTTCTGGACTCAATACATACAGCCTCAAAATAAGCAAGCCAAGAGGCAAAGATCATCTTAGTTTCCGGCGAAAACGGGATAATCTCGGGGTCTTTTGTTTTTTCCTCACTATTTGCTGCATAGGTACCTACAGCGGCCTTTTTGATTGACTCTATTTCAGGGATTAGGGTCTGATTTTTAACAGGTTGTTGGCTCACTTGACTGATAGCTCCATTCATATTTACAGGGGCACTTTCATGTATTTCCGTATTTGGAGGACTTTCAAGGGGATTCCCATTTCCCTCAATTTCTGTATTTTTTTCCTTTAAAGATTCGTCACCTTCACTCACTTGAGTGGATTTGTCTTCTGCGCTCATTTTTATTACTTATTTTTACAATCTCATTAAACAAAATATAAAAAAAAATATTTTTACTAGAAAAAATCTTTTTTTTTTTTTTTTTTTTTTTTTTTTTTTTTTTTTTTTAAATTTGCAATCTTTTTTTTTTTTTTTTTTTTTTTAAATTTGCCCTCTTTTTTTTTTTTTTTTTTTTTAATTTGCCCTCTTTTTTTTTTTTTTTTCTTAATTTTTCATTAAATCCCGCTTAAATTTCCAAAATAATAAACAAAAATAATCTGCTTCATTTAATCACTTAAGTTGTAACATAGAGATAATAATAAAATAATAATAATAATAATAATAAAATAATAATAATAGTATTTTTCATAAAAATAACACTTAAAAAATAATAAAATTTCAAATTGTTTTTCTTTAATTGTTTTTCTCTCTTACTGCTTCAAAAAATAAAAATAGAAAGTTTCTGTCCGCTTTTAAATTATTCTTAAAAAATAACAAAATCGAACATACCTATTTCTTGTTTTTCTTTTAAATCCATTTGATTGCACAGAATACTCACGTGAAAAAAAAGAAAAAAAAATATCAACATTAAAACGAAACCAAAACAGGAAGCATCAACCAAACAACGGACTCTTGACACACGCAAAGAAAGGGAGAAAAAAAAGAACATTCCTCCTTCTGCCAGGAGATCGTTGACCTTGAATTTTCCACAAACCATCTGTGAACCATCCCTTTCGCTGGATAGTAGGTCATTTGAGATAACTATTGAAAGTGAATGAACAAAACTGTTTTTCTTTTGGAGTGAAGCGCTGAAGAAAAATTGTTTATTTTAAGTAGGCAACGAAATAAAATGTTTATCCCAGATGAAAAGGGAAAAAAAAATTGCTTGATAGATGATCGGAAGCACAGCCTAATATTTGATAGCTTAATGCAGTTTTAGTGATTGCATAAATAAGAAAAAAAAAGTTTTTTAATTTATTTCATCTTCATAACTGCTTTTGTACCGAAAATAAATCCATTTCCGATTTCGCTTTCCACAGTTCAGAAAATCGTTTATCAGAAAGTCGTTTTCTTACGGTAGAAACGCTGAACTCATGAATTGGAGAGTTGAAAACACTTGTTACCCGCACAGGAGCCTCATCCTACCAGACTCTCTGTAAGATATCGCCTCGCCTCTGTATAACGGGCGCATCTCGGTATAACGAACGCACATCGATCTGTCTGTAACGAGCGGTCGATCGCCGCTATCACACATTCCAGTAATCGGTACAACGTCGTTGATGTAGTCGTGCGAATGTAAAAGAAATCAGCAAGCATTTTCCTGGGAACTAGCGTTTATTCCTTTGTAATTACAAGTCTCTCTTTAAGCTAGGCCCAGGGGACAGTTTGAAGAGTCTTTTACCGGGGAAACATCGTCTTATCGTTCATATTTCGGCGAATTGCCGGACTTACAACGGCAAGGATGCCGTCGCACTTCGAAGAATATTGGCCGTAGTTTTTGTGGAGAATGATTAGAGTCAAAAGCCATCCAAAAAACGTGCTCCTGACATTATATACGGCCGGACCACCGCTAGGGACCGCTTTGCAACTTATGAAATAATGTCATTTAATTGGCTAATTACTTTTGACTCATATCTGGGTAAGCAGCCCAGATAATTAACATGCAAGATGTAGCCACCGGGAGAAGAGAGATGCGCTACCGTCAGCACTTTTAATCTTAACTAGGATTCAAAATTGATATCTGTTCGTAATAAATGTATCGTAAGGAAAGTTAAGTTACAGGGGCAACTAGAAATGAAGGCAGGGCTTTAAAATTTTGACACACGATTTAGGGATTTTAAACTTTGAATTTTTATATTTTAGTTTCTGATTTGGAATGGGTTTAACTAACTATCCTTTCATATCAATCCACATTCGTTCACATTCAATATTCTTTCATACTTTTTCACATTCATTTCATATATATATATTCTCTAAACTTTAACCACTTGCCTGTTGGATTTTATTTTTTTCCTTTTCTTAGAAAACGTCAAGATTTTCCCCCTCTAGATAAGTTATATAGCCAAAACTCACCGGGCAGTTTAGATTTTCGAACAAAACTCGAATTTCTAGGGAGCTTCTAGGCGAATTGCTCTTCTACTTCGAGCATGTAAAGGAATGCTTGATCTAAAAATTTCCAGCGAATATTCAGTCAGGTGGCCTTTAGAGGGTCGACAACAATTTAAATAATAGAGAAAAATGTAATTACCCTGGTCTTGTTTGATTTTTCTAATTTTAGCTTTACTGACAGAGGGGATCACGTGACATGGTTTTTCATAATTGTTTCTTGTATTTCCTTGATGTAAAACCTTATTGAATCGTTCGCATATTTTACTATGTAATTTATTTTTGTGCATGGCAGCATTATATTTTATGTTTTTATTTTAAAAGAAAAAAATAAGAATATTCTGGAAAAGTTTTAGATGTAGTTCATGTAAGGTGAAGACCTAATGTATTTTAGTAATGTTTTCGATTCCTTTTTCATAAATAAATGTTTTCTTGTGTTCATTGAAAATGATCTTTTCTTAATTCTTCAAACAAATAGCAGCATCGGGTAGATTAGATGTTATAGAATTGATCAATCTTTATTGACTGTTTTGAATCAAGTTAGTTGAACTTGATTTCTGTTGCGACACCGCCATGCAAAGCTGTGAATTATCTGTAACAGTGATAAATGATTTTATCACTGTTACAGATAATTCACAGCTTTGCAGATTTTATGACTATGTGAAATGTTTGCATGTATTTTCGTAAGGATAGCACCAAGATATAAACAGCTCTTTTTAAAATAGAAATTTTTTCACGTTTTTGTTCATAAACATTCAGCGTTTGCAATCAAATTTCTCGAAACTTATAAACACGTGACAACGTAGAAAAAAAAAATTATATTGTAATGTGAATTGAATACATTGAATATTCAGTAAGATTTAACAATTTATGAATTTTTTTTTAAAACTGCGCACGCGTGAAAGATAGCGCTTTTTTAGTAGAATGAATTATTTAACATTTCTTTTTGCATATTGTGAAAAATCAGAAAGATATCGCCAATACATTGAGCTGCATTTCAATTACGTCCCAAAAGCACCTGAATACACGGTGTAAAGTTTTGAAAAATAGCCTGAAACAAACCAAAATAATTCGGTCAACAGTAAGAATAATTTATTTTAAAATTTAATTTGCATTGGTATTACAATATTTTTATTCGACGAATTGGTATTTTTCCCAATTGCGTGAAAAGGCATCCAGGCCGGGAGTCAAACCTTTCAACTGTCTATGCTCTTGTTCTGCCTATTGAGCTACCTGGCCCGACAACCGACCGATACAATTCATTCAGACAACTTAACCAGGTAGCTGAATTGGCAGAGCGTCGGCAATTCAAATCAAAGATTTTGGGTTCGACTCCCGGCATGGACACTTTTTCAATCAATTAGAACAATTGCCAATTTGTCTTATATCTTTACCAATCAGTTTGATTGAGTTAAAAATAATACAATGTATCGACATATCCATCGTTTAATAGAGTTCCATTAACTGCGTCAAATTCTGTTGTGCTGTCTACATGTCAGACCAGATGCAATTGCCAACCAGGTTGTAAAGTGATTTGTGTCGTCGGGTTGTCCAGGTAGCTTAATGGGCGTTGGCAATTGAAACCAAACTTCTTGGGTTCAATTTCCGGACTGGACACTTTTCATTCAGTTGCAAAAAATTTCAATTATTATTATAATCATGATAATCTTTACCAATCACTTTGATCAGGTTAAAAAATAATTAAATGTCATCCGGAAATTTCTGTGATTTTTGAAAGAGAAGCGCGGTTTTGTCTAGTTATTTGGCTACATCTGATAAAGAGTGACCTTGAATGACTCAGGTATGTGCATTCGGTCTTTTCTGCTTGCGTTGCATAATTTTTGCTTTTGTGTTATAATTTTTGTTTCAGTGAAGTGTTAAAAATGGAGAACGAAAAAAATAATTTTCGTCCATTTTACTCTTTTATTTCAAGATAGATAAAAATGCTAGTCAGACTGATCGTAAAATTTATGTCGCATATGGACAAAGTGCTGTTTTAGATGATACAGTTCGAAGGTGGTTTGAGAAGTTTAAGCGCGGAAATTTCAGCCTTGAAGATGATGCCGCTTTGAACGACCATCATCTCTAAAGGAGGACCTCTTAAAAGAAGCTATTTCTGAAAATCGACGTTAAACTGTTCAGGAGCTATCACACAGACTAAATATTCCAAAAATTACAGTGTATGGTTATTTGATAGCTTCTTTTAAGCAAGGGCGGATCTAGAGAGTCTTCAAGGGGGGGGGGGCGATATCAGAAATTTGGAGGTTAATATCCGACCCGCAATCTTGGTCGGGTCGGGTCTATTTTTTTAATTGTGTGTCAGGTTTACTTCTACGTTTTTGCTACGGGTCGGGTTTGGGGCGGGCTGACTCCTACTTGTTTACTGCGGGTCGGGCTTGGGTCGGGTTAACTTGTTTTTTGGTACGAAATGAGTTCGGGTTTGGTTAATTTTTACTTTTTTTTGCTGCGGGTCGGGTTGACTTCTACATTTTTCCTACGGGTCGGGTTGACTTACATTATCGGGTTGGGTTTTTTAACTCTTGCGTGTCGTATTAAGATTGACCCGATTTTTTGAAAGAATGTCTAAAATATTTTTTTCGATAAAATCTATATGCAGTAAAAATTTCATAACGGACAATCCCAAATAGCAGGAAGCTTTATATAGGGAATACTTTTTAAATCTTTTATTTAACCTTCGAATTACGGACATCTTGGAGCCGTCGAGTTTATCCGCAAATTCAGAAGTAATAGCATGTACAGTAAGACCTCCGTACAGTCACTTCTGAAGAGTGACCTCTTAAAAGTTTTAAGAGGTCCTCCTTTACAGATGATGATGTTCGTCCAAAGTGGACGTCATCTTCAAGGCTGAAATTTCCGCGCCCAAACTTCTCAAACCACCTTCGAACTGTATCATCTAAAACAGCACTTTGTCCATATACAGCATAAATTTTACGATCAGTCTGACTAGCATTTTTATCTATCTTGAAATAAAAGAGTAAAATGGACGAAAATTAATTTTTTCGTTCTCCATTTTTAACACTTCACTGAAACAAAAATTATAACACAAAAGCAAGAATTATGCAACGCAAGCAGAAAAGACCGAATGCACATATCTGGGTCACTCCTTATCAGCAGTAGCAAAATATAAGCAAACAAAACCGCGCTTCGCTTTGAAAAATCGCAGAACTTTTCAGATGACCCAATATTTTTATTATTCCATAGGCTACGTGTATTTCAATTTTACAAAACCATTCAAAATATTTTTTTTCCTATTGTAAAATTTTATGTCCGAATATTTTCAACATACAGCGATAAAAAATTTTTATTCTTCATTTTCGACTAAAAATAATGATGTAGAACGAGTTTGAATTTTTTGTCGTTCATATGTTGCTGCCCATACAAAAAAAAAAAAAAAAAAAGAAAAAGAAAGGATTGCAAACTATTCCATTTATGTGTTAAAAAACAAACTTTTTTTTTTCCTCAACTGGAAGCAATCCTTTACAAAAAAAAAAAAAAAAAAAAAAAAAAAAAAAACTTTTTTTCAGTAAAATAAAACCTGAATCATGAAAGAGGTTTTAAGATTTTTTTTTTACAACAACAATTATTTTAAGTAGAATAAAGGTGTTTTTTCAATCTTTTTTAGATGATTTTTGTCTGAATTTCCTCATGATTTTAACTTTAATGATACAGCAATAAAATATATTGAGTGATAACAAAATACAATATGAAAAAACTATACTTCTTTATAGTGGTAGTTTGCTTCGAATCGCTTGAAAAACTTCTTTATTTAATTCAATGTTTAATGTAATGTTTTAATTAAATTTTATGCATTTTACTCGAGGACGTTTCTTAATAAAGCGAGAAAAAATTCCAAAATACACAGACACATCTAAAAAAAATAGTCAGTAAATTTACAAACGACACGAGCTTCCGTATCTTATATTACTGTCAGAGAAATTAATAATTACTTTTATAATGTTTCGTTTTTATTTGTATTATTGTTAATGTTGCCAGATTGAGGATTTTTTTTAAAATTCAAAATACCCATCACTTTTTCCAATTTGTAATCTTCGCTTTATTTAATCAAGGAATGTCACAATGCCAACATATACTAAAGATTTCCTCCTAGATATAAATTCAAATTCTACATTTAGCTGAAAAACACTAACGTCATCATTAAATAAAGAGATGATCAGTAATTGGAAAAAGTGGAATATTTTTTAATAAAAAAATTCCCCAATCTGCCAACACTGAACGTCTGTCATTAAATAAAGCTAAGATTACTAATCGAAAAAAGTGTTATGTATATTGAATTAAAAAAAAAAAAACACTGGATTTTAGTTCAGTTTTATTTATTAATTTTTTTCAAAATTTCATGAACTTTTTTTTTTAACTTTAGCTTTTACATTTGAAATAAAAGAAAGATTTTTATATTTTTCGTCTTTCATTGAATATTTTTAAATTCAAATATTAATTTTATTTTAAACTCAAGTTTCAGTAAATGAAATAGTTTTTGATGAAAATTGAAAACAAATTCAGCCTTGAAAAGACAATAATTATTTTGTTAAATTTATTATTCTCATATCATTTTTATCAATTTGTTCAAATAGAACTGCTTATTGCTTTAAAATATTAAAAACCTTCATGTAATTTATGATAAATGTACCACCAACATTTGAAAAAATTGTTTTTGTAATGATCGTTATACGCTTCAGCTTAGATTCATGATTAGTCACTATTACTCTCATTAGCTGCAAGAAAGTTTTTGCATTAATTGTACGTGCTGAAATCCGATAGCAGAAAAGGACCACCTTATAAATGAATGGGTTTTAAAGGTACCGAGTGTCCCCCCAAAAAAAGAGATTATTTTTAAAATTTTAAGCAATTTGAAAACGGTTAACGATAGAAATGCCCCGTTTCTTGCATCTTTATTAGAAAAGCAATACATTTTTAACAATAAGGCTTAAAAATTAGTTTAAAAATTTCACCGACAGGTGGCGCTGGACAAATTACAATTTTTTTTTACTATTAACCATTTGCAGCAATAACATGACGTAGTCCCATAACAAAACTAGCCGATACTCGTGAATATATCTAATCAAAAATGCCCTCACATGCTTTACAGATGTAATGTTCCAATTCACCTAAACTTTGTGAGTTTTGTATGTCTTTTAAGTGTCCCCACAGAAAGAAATCGCAAATATTTAAATCCCGCGAATATCGTCATTTAGTTTTTTTCAGCTTACAGCGCCATCCATCGGCTAAATTTCAAACACATTTTGAAATCGTGTGGTTACAAATTTATTGCTTTTCTGATGAAGATGCAACGAACGGGGCAGTTCTATGATTAACCGTTTTCAAATTATTTAATTAAAAAAAATGTCCTCTTTTTGGGAGACCCGGTACTTGCCGCGTTAGTTTGGTAATACTGTGAGGAAGGTTTTAGTACGTTCAACATCGTTACTTGATATTTATTGTGCCTCTATAAGAGAGCGGTGACATAAAGGCAATGAAATGGGATTTGTCCAGACGGTTTCAGTTTTTGACAAAATCCGATCGCCAAAATCATGTTTGTTGACTTGTCTCAATATTCTAATTGAAGCTCTGGAACGTTGGTTGTCATTATTTGTATAAAAGGTTCAATCTGAGCATGCACCTTATGCGCACGTTATTAGTCTTTCGAAACGAACAACTTTCGGATAACACTCGGAATTTCCTGTGAATTTTTTAATTTTATTATGTTACTAGCCGGTCGCTTCTGAATGGGGCCCAAATACATTCTGCAGCGCACTGTCTTGACTTCCCTTGGGGCCCAGAAATTGTATTTTACGTGCAAACAAAGAAATTTAAATAAAATACTTTATTTTAAACTATACGAAAAAGCACGTAAATAAATATTTCGTGACATTAATAATATTTTTTTTCCATAATCCCTCTGACAAAATACTACTGGCCCTGTGAGTATTTATCTAAGATAAGCGGAGAGCTTTCAGATGAAATAAATGAAAATGGGATTGCCTAAGATAAATGCTGATCATTGTAAATGGGTCACACCCATAAATTATTAATGAGGTGATCAAAATAATGGGACCCTGTGTATTTCTCAGCCATACTTAGTTAAAGCAGCGATCTCTATAACATAGTTCAGTTATTTTGCGTGCATAAATCATTAAAATGAAATAATTTTAACAGGACCCATTCGGTTGCACTCTTGCAATCTGACTATACGGTAATCACCATAAGGCATCCTTGTGCATACCCTAGTCTATAAATATGGCAATCAGTATTTAAATCGAAATTTTTTACTTTCAAAAAATATATTTTGAAAAAGGGTGGAAGTGTAATATTTTGTTTAAAATTTTAAATCCGATCGCTAAAAGACGAAAATCGAAAAAAATAAAAACAAAAAATAAAATGGGAAATTAAGAAACATATTCCTTGGAAAATATGTCACACAAAATATATAATAAAACATCCGCAATAGTTCTCTTTTCCGTCTAATCTTCCGCAATCGGGTTCACAGCCGATGTTGCCCACAAACTCGCTAGCTCTAAAATCGCTGAAATATGTGATTAACTACTTTTTTTTGAAGAGTTGTAAGGCGGAGTTTCGCATTCTTACTTAAAACTGCTGCTGAGATATGGCACAATTACCTAAAACTTTCGACTCACAGTGTGACACCCCCTTAATGGATTATTATCTAAAATTGCTGAAACACATATTTAACTATTTTTTAGTACATTTGTTACCCTAAATTTCACGCTCCTACCTATTACTGAGATATGTCAAAATGACATAAAAAATTCAACACCCATTTAACCCCCTTTAGTGGCTGAATTTCTAAAATTGCGAAATACATTTTAAACTATTTTTCAGTAGATTTGTTATTCTGAATCTGTGATTTCAAGCTCCTAACTAAAAATGCTGTTGAGATATGGCTAACATTCGAAATGACCTGAAATTTTCTACCCCTATTTAGCCCCCTTAATGGGTGAATTTCCAAAATCGCTGAAATATGTGTTTAATTATTTTTATAGCAGATTTGTTATCCTGAATTTCACGCTCTTATACAAAACTACTGATGAGATATGGTGAAAAGTTGAAATCATCGAAAATTATAGACCCCCCATTTAACTCCCTTAGCAGTTGAGTTTCTAAAATCGCCTAAAATACATGTTTAACTATTCTGTAGTAGATTTGTTATCCCTCATTTCACGCTCCAAACTATAACTTCTACTGAGATATGGCAAAAGGGCGTAAAACATTTGACCCCTATTTGACCCCCCCCCTTAGTGTCGGAATTTCTAAAATCGCTGCAATACGTGTTTAACTATTTTTTTAGTAGATATTTTATCATGAGTTTCATGATTCTACCTATAATTTCTACTGAGATATGACAAAATGACCTAAAGTATTTGACCTCCTATTTAACCCCCCTTAGTTTCTGAATTTCTAAAATACATGTTTATCTATATTTTTTGTAGATTTGTTATCCTGAATTCCGAGATCCTAACTAAAAATGCTGATGAGATATGGCGAACAGGCAAAATGAGCTAAAACTTTCGAACGCGCCCCCCCCCCCAATTTTAGCCCCCTTAATGGGTGAATTTTCAAAATCGCTGAAATATGTGTTTAAATATTTTTATAGCAGATTTCTTATACTGAATTTCACGTTCTTATCCAAAACTACTGATGAGATATGGTGAAAAGGTGAAATTATCGAAAATTATCGACCTCCCCATTTAACCCATTTTGTAGTCGAATTTCTAAAATCACCTAAAATACATGTTTAACTATTCTTTAGTAGATTTGTTATCACGAAATTCACGCTTCTACCTATAACTTCCTTTCAGAAATGGCAAAATGACATAAAACATTCGATTCACTATTTAACCTCCCTTAGTGGCCGAATTACTAAAATCGCTGAAATACTTGTTTAACTATTTTTTTAGAGAGATTTGTTATCCTGAATTTCACGTTATTTACTGAAACTGCTGATGAAATAGGGTGAAAAAGTGAAATTACTGAAATTTTCGACCCTTCGTTTAACCACCTTTGTAGTTGAATTTATAAAATCGCCTGAAATGTATGTTTAACTATTCTTTAGTAGGTTTGTTATCCCGAATTTCACGCTCCTAACTATAACTTCTACTGAGATATGGCAAAATGGCGTAAAACCTTTGACCTCCATTTAACCCCCCTAAGTGTCTGAATTTCTAAAATCGCTGAAAAACGTGTTTAACTATTTTTTTTTAGTAGATTTGTTATTCCGAGTTTCATAATTCTACCTATAATTTCTACTGAGATATGACAAAATGACCTAAAATATTTTACCTCCTATTTAACACCCGCCCTCCTTAGTTGCTGAATTTATAAAATTGCTGCGAACAGGCAAAATGACCTAAAACTTTCAACCCCCTCCATTTAACCCCCTTAATGGATGAATTTCTAAAATCACTGAGGTATGTGTTTAATTATTTTTTTAGTAGATTTGTTATCCTGAATTTCACGTTCCTACCTACAACTGCAGCTGAGATATGGCGAAAACATGAAATGACTAAAAACTTTCGACACCCCATTTAACGCCCTTAGTGGTTGAATTTTTAAAATCGCTGAAATCTGTGTTTAACTAACTTTTAGTAAATTTGTTATCCTGAATTTTGCGCTGTTAACTAAAACTGTTGTTGCGATATGGCGAAAAGGAGAAATGACCTAAAACTTTAGACCCCCCCATTTAACCACCTTACTGGTTGAATTTCTAAAATCGCTGAAATATGTGTTTAATTATTTTTTTAGTAGATTTGTTATCTTGAATTTCACGCTCTTACCTAAAACTGCTGATAAAATATGGTGAAAATGTGAAATTACCGAAAATTTTCGACCCCACTTATTTACCCCACTTAGTAGTTGAATTTCTAAAATCGCCTGAAATACATGTTTAACTATTCTTTAGTAGAATTGTTATCCCAAATTCCACGCTCCTACTTATAACTCCTGCTGAGATATGCCAAAAAGACGAAATTATCTAAAACTTTCTACCGCCCATTTAACACCATTAGGGTGTGAATTTCCAAAAATCCTTTCATAGTGGGTGCCTACATTGTATAAAGAACATGTATTTCAAATTTCATTGTTCTAGGACAAACGGTTGCGGTTCGGCATTGATTATGAAAAAATCAAGCTTCTCTTTTATAAGTATAGATTACGATTTTTTATTTTTATTTTGTTCGTATCACAACAGTTTGTTCAACATTTTATTGTAATTTTTATTTGTTTGAAAATCTATAGCAAAATATTTATTTTCCCCTTAAATCCCGAAATAGAATTATTATTTTTATACACAAACACTTTTTCCTTCTCAGACAGCTGTCATTGACAAACTAAGTCAAAATCTTCTGTAAATATTATGTTCTTTCCTTTCCAGATGAAAACATTCTGTCATACTTTATCTATTTATATTTGTTGTGTATGCCGTAATGTGACACATAAATGTTTACAAATACGTGTATACTTAGTATTACATTATAAAAAAGCATTTCAAAAACAATGTATGCAGAAATGAAATCTGAAAATGTTGTTAGCATAAGTAACAGGTCTTGGAGTGAAAATAAAATAATAATAATGATTTAACACTTTATCGAAAATTAAAAATCGTTGCTTTTTTTATGACATTTAATAGTGGTAACAGCAGTCGGTAAATAAATAAATAAATACCTTTACAATCTAATTACATTTTCAGCAAAGTCAAATTTACGCTGGAAATTAATGAATACAACAAAGGATGTGAATTATCACTTATTACACGTCGTTCAACCAACAGAAGGATAAATGTCCACACCGGGGATCGAACCCGGAATCCTTGGTATTACGCACGGGTTGGGTTGAGTTGATGGGTTGATTATTGACGGCCAATTATCTGCACTTGGGATATAGGCCCGGGCGGGATGCCCTACGTGGGGGTCTTTCTAAGGGAACCTAACCCATATTTACGCATGGATAAATCCACGGCTCGAAGAAAACCACGAAAACTTCGAACGATTAGGCCGACGGGCGCGATTGGGATCGAACCCAGCACCTCCCGTCTACCAGCTTCGAGAGCACAACCTCTCAGCCACTGGTGGGGCGGTATTACGCACGGACGTTATCCAGTCTAGCATTGTCCTAGCATCCAGTCCTTGCCAATATATAAGCGTGAGAAATGCTAGACTGGATGTCGTCCGGATAGCTGAAAGTGGTAGAGTATTGGTGCGTAATACCAAGGGTTCCGGGTTCGATCCCCGGTCTGGACATTTTCACAAATAGGAGTAGCACAAATAGAAGTGCATTTAAAAAAAAAAAAAAACTTTTCACTAAGAAAACTGTGTTTAAGATTTTTAACACAATTTTAAATTAACAAGAGAGATTTTGTCTTTCCATGAAAATATGTAAATCAACATTGATTTTTCTAAATATTTTTTATGCTCTTTGAATTAATTTTATAAATTTATTCATAAATTTATTATAAATTATAAATATTCATATATTTATTATAAATTATAAATATTCATATATTTATTATAAATTTATTCATTATAATTTTATAAATATGAATTAATAATTATGTGTCTCATGTCGTACATAAAAGGTTTGCGGGGCCTCGTGCGGCCCGCGGGCCGCAGGTTGAGTATGACTGTATCTAAGGAATGAATGCTGAGAGCTTGTAGCATTTCACTTGTGGGGAATTTTAATTAAGGCATGTTATAACTTTTAAAAAAAAGTACCTAAAATTTCTAAACATTTTTGCGATTTTTTTTGAGCATACAGTAATAATAATGGGTTTTTTGCAAATTGAATGGGGGACTTCAAACGGTGAAATGGAATGAAATGGGGTTTGTATATCTTTAAACTCATAGTTTTAAAAACAATTTTGCTATTTTGAAATTGGTTGTAAAATGCTCCTCTGGCGGCCTTTGATACAGGGGTGTGCAAAAATTGAAGCGTTCCGCGATACTAAATGAATCGCGGAATCTGCTTACCTGTAAGAAAAAACCGACCTTCCCCCCCCCCCCCCTCTAAAATGTACGATATTTTGTAGTCATTCTAGGATGGGTTTATCAATTTTTAGATCCTGAAGAAAATGGCGGCCGTTCAAATTTCAAGTTGTCGATTTTAGACAAAACATTTCGAATTTAAATCGCGCAAAAAAAATATTTAAAATTCTAATATTGAAAAACGCGTGAGGGACTACAAAATAGTATATACTAGAAAAGCATGAAAATTTCAACCAAATCGGTCGATCCAATCTTGAGTTCCATCTGGTACCGATTTGCAAAACAGAGTTTCGAGAAAAACAGGTTTAAATTTTTACAACGTTTTTAAACAAACATAGATAACAGTGACAGTTTTCAACTTACATAAAATAATCTATACTAGGTCCATATAATGAACCCTCTTGGACTTGCTCTTTCTCAATTCTTTTGTTTCTACATGCGCCGCACACAATACGCTAAAAATTCACCTCAACACCAAAAGGTGCATAACTTTTGAACCGATGCGAATTTCGAAACAAGAACGAAAAATCATGCGTCAAGCATAGATTATATAGCACTTTCCAACGCTTTCAAAATAATTTTACAAATCATACCGTTTAATAAGCTAAAAGCTAACATCTAAGTAAACAATTTAGAAAACGCATAACATATTTAAAAACATAATTTCAGAAATTTCCAACATATACAATATTCGGAAAAATATCCGAATACTTTTATTCAGCGCTGTATAGGATCTATAGATTTGTATATATACTACATAGGATGATAATTTTAGTTCAGTTAGGAAACGCGTAGCACAGTTTAAAATTCTCCGTCTGGAGTTTGTCAATAAACAGAAATGTGTTGCGAACTTTTGTGCTGCCCTGTATAGGATCTACAGAATTTATACACACCACGTAATAGACAAAAAGCAAGTTAAAATTAAAATCGCGTTCAATAACTTAAAACGCACTTCCAGGAATTATTGTTAACAGACAGTAGATAATTCTTTTGCGTGTCCCTGTAACTGAACGATGACTGCTATACACACAATATTCCGTAGTAAGTCTCTTGTAATGCACCTTATTGATCTATATCAATTTCAATGCGTTTAAAATAGTGAAACATTATTTAAATAAACCGCAGACGATTTTTCTCCATAGACGTAATGTAACGGAATTCTTTTGACTGTCCCTGTAAAGTAACTATAAGTGCTATGCACACCCTGTTCCATATTAAGCATCTTCTAATGCACCTTAGTGATATATATAAATTTCAATGCGTTTAAAGTAGTGAAACATTATTTAAATAAACCGCAAATGATTTTTCCCCATAGACCGCAATGTAAAGGAATTCTTTTGAGTATCCTTGTAAAAAAACTATAAGTGCTACACACTTCCGTTGAAATAGGGAACATGCTATAGATAACGACAATAACATATAAAAATTGCAGAGCAATCCGAGCATATTTACGGGAGTTAGAGCACGGACAGACGGCAGACGGCCAGACGGCAGACGGCCAGACGGCCAGACGGCCAGACAAACCGAAGTCATAAACACTTTTCAACTAGGTTGGAAAGTGCTAAAAACTGCTTTAACACAAATAGAATACTATGTAGTATATATACAAATATATAGATTCTATAAAGGACTGCACAAAATAATTCGGATGATTTTCCGACTATTTATGGTAAATGCTAAAATTGGGTTTTCAAATGTGTCATGCGTTTTTCAAATTGTTTACTTAGACATCATCTGTCGCCTTACTAAACAAGGAGTTTTTTTTATAGTATACAGCATGTGGTGAAAAGTGTTTAATAATCTATGCTTGACGCATGGTTTTTCGTTCTTGTTTAAGTTGCTTATTTAGATATCTCATTTCATTCTAGAAAATAAATGAAATTCCTTAATACTATGGTGTTAGTGTTGGAAAGTGTTTCATAAGCTATGCCGGATGCAAGAGTTTTCGTTCTTGTTGTAATTTTTTAAGATCAGTTATGGATCTAAATTGATATGCCAGCTCTAGAAACTAATAAAACACGTATAGGTTATGTACTTTCTAACATTGGTTAAATATTGGTTTTATATTGAAAACATTTGTAGTGAACAATACTGAAAAATTGGTACAACTAATACTGAAAAATTGGCTTTACTTTGTGAATGTATGCAATGAAATACCAATTGTTAAAGATAAAACCTTTGCAAAGTCGAGAAAAAAAGTCTAGCCCGATTTATTTCTAAATAGTTTTGTGAAACAAAGAAAATCCAAGTTAACTGGGAATTCGGGATAGCATGTTAGTGGGTTAAATGAAAACAAATAAATTAATAAAGTTACTAAACAAATGCGAAGGCTTTACTTTGTGAATGTATGCAATGAAATACTAATAGTTAAATATGATTAGTAAACATTCCTGTTTTACTGTTTCCTGATTAGTTAAATATGATTAGTATGATTAGTTAGATATGATTAGTTAGCTTTGCAAAGTCGAGAAAAAAAATCTAGCCTGATTAATTTCTAAATAGTTTTGTGAAATAAAGAAAATACAAGTTAACTTGGTATTTGGGATAGCATATTAGTGGGTTAAATAAAAACAAATAAATTAATAAAATCAATAAAAAAATGTGAAGAAGTTCAGAAAAAAAGGATTCCAACAGAAATAATACGTTACACAGAAAACTTTGCATCGTACAAAAATACACGGTGCGTACAGTTCTACCACAATATTTTAATTCAATTTTCACTTTATTTAACCACAGAAAAATATTCCAAATTTTGTGATTAAATGTAGCGATTACAAATCAGGCCATATAAATATTAAATAACAAATTTCTTGTCTTGGATAGTGGTTGGAGACTCAGAATTCCTTCGAAAGAAAACAAAAACTTTCGCAATTTGTCGATTTCATTATTTCGTTTTCTCACCAAACGAAGCATTTTGTCGCAATTTTGCATAATGGCGATCGGCAGCAAGAATGCTGATTGGATTAATGTTGTTTTGTTTCTAGAATTTGTACATATAACTGTAAAACGCATCTAATTTAAGTTTGTAATCAAGATAACATACTTTATTAAATATAGGATTATGTTTCTAAACATTTCACAATAATTGTACATGGGAATAAAACTACAAATCTATAAGTAGAGATTTAAAAGATAAAGTGATATAAATATGTTCAGAAAAAAGCTAATATATCAAAGTTTATTATAATATAAGGATGTTATATGAATGCAAGAATATACATTATGCTTTCTTTTTCAATTTATGCATAGCTGACAACAATCTACAATTTAATATATTCACTGCTGATTACATATTTTAGGTAGCTTTCAATACAAAAAAATATAAAGCTACCTATTGCAGCCGTTCGGAAGAAAGCAATTCCTGAAAATTTTGGTATATTTTCGTCCGATCATGACCCCTAGACCCCAAAACCACCTTCCGTTCAATTGTTGATTTATATATATATATATATATATGTAAGTAAATGATATATAAATAGTCACTTTTACTGAACCAATATGACAAATAATCGATGAACAACAGAATACTAACTTTAATTTCAACTAATACACTTTTAGTAAAAACTATATAACCACAATTTAGCTTACAACAATCCGGCGAGGCCTAATAATATCTTTACCAGCCATGTTCCTTTTATATCTCGCTTCATAATAAAAATTAGAACACTGACTCTTAGCCAAATCTCGCGATTCAAACTATTTACAACTCGCGCATCAAAGTCATGGACAATAATAGAGTGTCAGTTCAGTGTCAGTTCATTTGATGATCATTTACGTGAAGTGTTTCAACTGGAATCCTACAAATCGGTCATCCTGACGTGATGGCGTCTCGACATCAGCAACTTTATTTGTTATGTTTTTTCATGCCTAACAGTTATTTTTTTGAGATTTTTATTTCTTTCTGAGTATTGCTCTCTGTCTTTAGGATCAGCATATCTAATATCTCTGTGATTCCTTTCCGGATATTGCTTTCTATATTTACAAACTACATAACTATTGCTTCTAGAATGATAAGAATTTGAATAAGCATCTCGTCCACTATAAGCTCTTTTAAATCCATGATGAGAATTATTCTTATGTGATGGTTGTGAATATCTTTGTTCATTATAACTAGCCTTGTACGATCGTCGGCCACCATAATTATAATTATTTCGACCTTGATAGTAGCCTCTGTTCATGTATGTAGGGGAAAATTTTGGATTATACCTTGTTTTTGAATTAGGTGAAGTATTTTCTGCTATGTCTTGAGGTATCAAAGAATTTTCAGTTTCAAAGTTTTCAGAAACCTCAGTTTTATTTTGGTAAGAATTCTCGGAACTCTGTTTCCCATATCCATATTTATTGTTATTTCCATGGTTAAATGACTGTTTAAAATATCTCTGACCATATCTATTACTGCTTCTGTTATCAAATGGCCTATTAAAATTTCTGTTCTTTCCCTTATGATCAAAATTCCTATTGCGATCTTTCACATTGTCTTTTCTATCATGTGCAGGACTACTGCTTTCATAATTTTCTTCTGGAGATGCATTCCATTCATCGGATAATCCTGTATCTTTTGTCCTATTCGGCTTATACGGTTTTATTAATCTCCTTATTTTCTTTCTGTTCACTAAATTCGTAATCTGTGTCAAATTCACCCCGTCATTTACGCAGTCGATTTTAACCATATCTTCATAAGCTCGATTATCGTTGTTTATACTTGCTTCATTAATTTTTGTCGGTACTTCGTTAATTGTCTGAATGCAACGAAGACTCATACACAGCGCAGTATTACTTTGCCCCATATATAGCTACGGTGGATATTAAAACCTTTCGTCAAGCATAACTCAAAAAATATTTAACGGATTTCGTTCAAATTTTTACAGCAGGTACCTATAAAGGTGACAACGACGTCTATTTATTACCAAGAATAAATGTTAAACCGTTTGGAAATTATATTAAAAAATAGATAAAAAAGCACAATCAAAGTACATACGTCACGAAAATTTTGTGCGTACGTCATTTTCACCGGCGCGGCGGGAGATTTTCGTAGACAATCGGAATTGAAAAGTTCATGGAGTACATGGAGCAAAAAAATATGCACGCACAATAAAATATATTTCAATTTATTAGAAATCGAAAATTAATCTGGATTTTTTTCTGTTTGAAAGAAAAACCCCGCAATAACTTGGTAGACTTGGTATTAGAGATTTGGCGCAAATCTCAGCAATAGCAGCTTTTTTATTTCGCGTGTATAAATTTAAAAAAAATTCTTTGGTGTTTAAATAAAAGGTTTCGATTTATGGCATTATTTCTTTTTTTTTCTCTCTTTTTAGCATTTTAAATGGGATTAATGAAAGGCATGTATTTTAAATTAAATGAGTGAAAAGTTTAAATTTAAATGAAATGAATTCAATATGAAAATGTGGCTTAGATGCTTTATACTCACGCTAAAAAAAAAAAAAAAAAAAAAAAAAAAATAATCGGTTAAAAAAAAGAGAAAAAAGTCGCCAAATTTAGGGGATTTTTTCCTTTAATGGCAACCTAGCCATTGTATTAAGTTATTCGTTTGGCGCAGTCTTGGAAATCGCGCCAACCAAACAGTCGCCAATCTTTTGTTTACATTTTAGCGTGAGTGTAACACATCTGTTCCGAAAATGTTATAGGAACAATATTTGGCGATTTATCAACTGCGCCAGGATAACATAAAAGTACCAATATATCAAACGGTATGTAGTATGTGAAATGAAACAATTGTATTATAATCACCCATCGTACAAGGAAAAAAAACTAATATTCTGCATTCAGAGGGAAAAATCCATCTCCTGCGCCAATTTGGTGTTTAAATAAAAGGTTTCGATTTATGGAATTATTTCTTTTTTTTTTCTCTTTTTAGCATTTTAAATGGGATTAATGAAAGGCATGTATTTTAAATTAAATGAGTGAAAGGTTTAAATTTAAATGAAATGAATTCAATATGAAAATGTTATAGGAACAATATTTGGCGATTTATCAACTGCGCCAGGATAACATAAAAGTACCAATATATCAAACGGTATGTAGTATGTGAAATGAAACAATTATATTATAATCACCCATCGTACAAGAAAAAAAAACTAATATTCTGCATTCAAAGGGAAAAATCCATCTCCTGTGCCGTAAGATTTGGCGAGTTCTTTTTTGGTGATAAGTTTTTCGATGTGATTGTTGGGATCTGCAGGATTTGGCTTACTTTTTCTAAATCTTATTTTTTTGCAGATGTAGTATTATGTAAATATATTTTTTTGCAGATATTTTTCTATTTTGTATATTTGGCATTCTATTTTGTATATTTTCTATTTGGCATTTGGAAAAGAGATTTTTACCTTTTTATCTGTGCCTTCAGAAATATTAAAAAATAAAAAAAGATTTACATATATCAAGCGTATAATGTTATGTTTTGCATTTTTATACGGACCACTTCTCCATTTTAGATTTTAAATGCTATTTATTATTTACTAGCCGTTTATTAATTGTTTACAATTTACCCCCCTGACAATAACAATTATTTATCACAAAAATGCCTCTAAGTTTGTTAAATAAGTTTGTTTATGTATTTTCATTACTTATTAAAATATCGAGTATGGCGATAAAATTTTATTTTAGCATCGTGCTTAAATTTTTAAGATGGTGCAAAAACATGCTTTAATAAACGTATGTTTGTAAATATTTCAAAAACATATTTTACCGCTCTCTTGAAAAATTTTGTAAGATGCTAAAACTACCTTTTGGCACCATTTTAAATTTTTTTCGCCAACCGACGTAGGATACGAAACTTTTCCCCATTCAGATACACAGGTAAGGCTGGTCTCAAACTAGCTAGCAATATTGTTGTAGCTCTATAAGTGTTACAATAATGATATTAAATGCTCCGATTGGCTTTGGGCCCAATTACGAAAGGTTCTCCTAAAAAAGACTGTAGAAGAAGTATTTTACATTTGTTTCAAATTAAGCTCGGTCTACAAGGTATTAGTTAATAATACAAACAACATTAATGGCATGGTGGCAAAAGTTTTAATTAAAATGTATATATTTGAAAACTTTCCCCCCTCCCCCCCAAAAAAAAAGAAAGAAAAGAAAAGAAAGTTACAGTAATGAATTTAAAATGGCGTTAAGCCTCGCTTTCTGACATAAGCAAATGGCTGCAAACGCGATAACGAAACTTTCACTTAACTTAATAACATGTAGCTAATACAGCCCTCAGGGTACTTTGCAGTTATACAAACCTTGTGGGTATTTTAAAAAGCTTGAGACAATTCAGGTTTAAGAAGTTGAGATTTACTATCAAATGATATAAACAACTATGAACACAAAACTGATGAATTATTATTCAGGTCTATATATGTATTTAAAAAAAAATTGCCTCTGATTACACTTTAGATAAATTACTTCTGTTTGCTTTTAATAACTGATAAACGGCTTCTGTATATTAAATGAATTGTTTAAATATTGGGAAGAGGTGACGAGTAAACAAACGGGTAGACAGACGGGTAGCGACATAGGTAGGCTGACGGATAGCGAAACGAATAGACAGACGGCTAGAGAGAAAGGTAAAAAGAGGGTTGACAGAGAGCGAGATGGGACACGAGACGGGTAGAGACACCGGTAGACAGGAATGTAGCGAGAAAGGTTGCGAGATGGGACACGAGACGGGTAGCGACACCGGTAGACAGGAATGTAGCGAGAAAGGTTGCGAGATGCGTAGCGTGGTAGATAAAGAGACGAGTACAGAGACGAGTTGACTGACGGGTAATGAGATTGTTAATGAGTCGGGTACAAAAACAGACGGATTGTGAGACGGGTATACAGACGAGTAGAGAGACAGTAGATGGGTACGGAGATGGGTAAGAAGATGGGTAGAAAGACAGATAGACAAGTTGTGAGACAGATAGACAAATGGGTAGCGAAGTGGATAGAGACACGGCTAGATATACAAGTAGTTAGACGGATAGACAGACGGTTAGAGAAATAGATTGGCGGGTAGCTAGACCGGTAGAGAAATATAGACAGGTAGCGAGACGTGTAGAGAGATAGACAATCGGTTAGAGAGACGGGCAGAAGAACGGATAGGGAAACAGACATATTGTGAAGAGACAGGCAAAAGAAAAGTCTGCGGATAAAGGAATAGACGACAGTCTGCCTCGGCGACATAGACACAATAGGACGAGGTAATAGAATGAAGGAATAGACGACAGCAGACGGTGTCTGCGGATAAAGGCGCAGGGGGCAGAGCCTCCTAGAGAATAATCAAGAAGTATCTGTTAAGCTTAACTTTGAAATATATATATTTTTTCAATTTTGCCGATATGGAGATTTAATGTAAAAGTTATTTTACAGAAGTCATCGAAAGATTTTTTGTATACTTTAATAGTAATTTAGACTATAGTTTTGCAATCTGGTTTGTAGCAAAGCATGCTATCAATGTGGTTTGAAGTGTAAGAGTTTCTATAAACAGTTATACAAATAATAGATATATAATCAAGGAAGAAAAATTTTAAATTCACACACAAAAAAAGGTGCAACAATGAAATTAAATTTGCGTTAAGCCACGCTTGATAGAATAATCTATTGGCTGCAAATCCAATTACGTAACTTTAAAAATCTTGGCGTTTTAAAAGATCCGGCGGTTTTTTTTTTTTTTTTTCAAGTTTTGCGCAATACGCGCTTAAGAAAATGAGATTCTTTGCCACATGTTGAAAAAAAATTATGACAACACATCTGATGAACGTTCTTTTGTTGATTGCGTTCTTTTCTATTTTTTTAACAGTGTTTATGAATTTAGATATGATATTTTGTAATTCTATCATTTAATTTGCTCTTTTTCTTTATATTGTAATTGTTAACCCTATGTTTCTCAGCAATATCACTCAGACTAATCCCTTTGAGGGAAGTCCTAGTTTTAATGTATCCTACTCGAACTTTGTTGCCGCTTGTTATTCTAACACTATCTTCCGTTACCTTTAACGTCATGCCTTCTACTGCTTTCCTACCTATTATTAAATCGCAGTCCGCCTCTTGTACCACGTAAAATTTATCCTGGATTTCTGTTTCATCCACGTAGACTTTATGCCAGAAAAAAACTGTTGGCTTAATTTCTTCTCCACCTATGCCTGATATGTATATATTGTCTCTGGTTAGTTTTGGCGCGTTTATTGCAGTATGATATCCTGAACTGGCGATTGAAATATCGCTTCCTGTATCAATTATTACGCTTGTTTTTATTCCGCTAATATCTAAGATTCTTCCTTTTTTACCATTTAACATGCCCATATTAACTATTTTTCTTTGCGCGTTTTGGGTCTCATTTTGATATTTTGTTTCTCGCCAATTTTGATTACGTTGCGGGTAAAAATTTGAATATTCTTGTTCTGTATTATTCGCCATGGCACATTTCGCACTCACGTGACCAGGGTTGCCACACGCAAAACAGATTATATACGACTCTTTGCTTCCATAATTCATACTGTGTCTATTGTCAATTTGGCGTCTTTTCAAATTGGCGTAATCAGCCACTCGCGATCTTCTGTCATCAAAATCGCTACTTGTATCCTTAACTGATTGTTTATTGTAAACCCTTTGTGCTATTTTGTAATTATCTAATTTATTAACTAAGTCATCAATTTTCTTTATTACTAATAATTCCTCTATGAAATGTGTTTTTGTTTCCGTAGGTAAATTATGCCTGATTTGATTAACAACAATTAATTCCGCCAAATCTTCAAAGTTATTTACGTGAAGGCCTTCAATCCATTGTTGAAAATACACTTTTATCTCATAAGCGAAATCTCGCCAATTGGCTGATGGCTCCTTTTTAGATGAGAAAAATTTCAGCCTAAACTCCTCTGGTGATAGCTTGTAGCGTTTTAGTAGAATATTTTTCATATAATCATAATCGTGAATTTCAGGTTCGTTTTCCCTTGTTATTATATTGATCACATCTAACGGCATTAGATTAATTAAATAATTTACCCATTCTTTTTTATCAATGCCCGTTTGCGCCATTTGCCTTTCGTACATAGCTAAGTATAAACTGATATCATTCGAGCTATCATATTTAGTTAATAATCTAAGCAATTCAAATTGCTTACCTGGATTTGTTTTTGAGTCTTCATTAATATGTTCTCTTGAATTTTCTTGTATCTGTAATTTCTTAATTTCAAAATTCTGCTCCGATTCTATTTTCCATTTTCTCTCTTCCATTTCCATTTCCATTTTCAATTTCAATCTATTTTCTTCAATCTCTGCTTGTAATTTCTTCTCTTCTCTTTCTCTTTCTGCTTGTAATTTCTTCTCTTCCAGTTCTGCTTGTAAGTTCTTTTCTTCTCTTTCTCCTTCTGCTTGTAATTTCTTCTCTTCCAGTTCTGCTTGTAATTTCTTCTCTTTCTCTTTCTCTTCTCTTTCTTCTTTCTCTTTTCTACTTGCTATCACTACTTCCAATCGATCTCTTATAAAATCTTCTTCGTAACTCTCCCAACTCTTGATCAGCTTTATTAGGACAGGTATTGTCGGTTTTTCTGTTGCTTCAATTCCGCATTCCTCGCAGAGGTTTATTAGATCAATTCTCTTGGCTTTATTTAGAGTTCCCATCTTTCAAAAATTGTACTTGAAGTGATACGATTACGGTTTCACCTTGCTGATTCGTAACCCAACTTTTGATACTGGCGTTTTACAATACTTTACGTTCGGTTTGCATTTCACTACTAGTGGCTCTTACTTTTAATAATCCCGGCCGAGCCCCCAAAAATGTAAGTAATTGATATATAAATAGTCACATTTACTGAACCAATATGACAAATAATCGATGAACAACAGAATACTAACTTTAATTTCAACTAATACACTTTTAGTAAAAACTATATAACCACAATTTAGATTACAACAATCCGGCGATGCCTAATAATACCTTTACCAGCCATATTCCTTTTATATCTCGCTTCATAATAAAAATTAGAACACTGGCTCTTAGCCAAATCTCGCGATTCAAACTATTTACAACTCGCGCATCAAAGTCATGGACAATAATAGAGTGTCAGTTCAGTGTCAGTTCATTTGATGATCATTTACGTGAAGTGTTTCAACTCGAATCCTACAAATATATATATATATATGTAATAATAAAAAATTTTCGCCCTATTTCTTTAGTTAAATTATTCCAAATTCTTCAATTCTTTTTTCCCTCTCTTTTTAAAATATCTCTTAAATCTATTTTGTATTTTATTCCATAACTTAATCAAAATATTCTGTTATTTATCATTCTAAAAATCTTAATCTGTTTAAAGCTACACGTATTTATTAAAACCTTATTCTCTTAAATTGCAACACTGCCTCTAAGCGCACCTGCCTAATTTCTTCTTTTGAGACATTTAATTTTTATTCTTTGGAACTTTTATAATACCATTTTTATTTCTATTTAATTCATTCGGCATCCCACATTCCAAGCGGTTTTCGCGCCCAAAGGCCTTTTTACCTTTTTAATTTGCCGCTTCTGTTAAAGAGTTTTAATCATACGTCAGAGACACGTCTTCGTGGCCTCATTTTTTCATCCATTAGCGAGAAAGCTCCGCCTTCTTTATCCCCCTAGCGCCCTCCGAACATGGATGCGAGTGGACCAGCTTGTTCGCGCGTTTTGTACCTTTGGGCCAAATTTTGAAGTATTTATACGGTTACACTGGCTTCGGAGACAGAATTTACACGAATTAGTGGTTGTCATCTAATTGCCGTCACTGGGGAGTCTACACTAATGCATCGGTAGGATGTTCTTCAAGCTATGCTAATTCTTCAAGATCTTCAAATGTGTTCAGTTTTAATGAAGCGAAAGTTGGTGGAGTTGCTTTCATCTCTGTGATCACAATAAAGCCACTGCTCATCTATTAAGTTATTAAGTCTTCTTTTTAATGTTTTTGGGAAATTTCTTCTGGATTTCACTGCCTCTGCTCAATTTTTACGACTGCTAATACACTGCGATTTCCGATGTGATATACTTCGAGATTTGTCTTCATGGTGAGCGACTCGAAGTGATGCCCTGTCCGGGTGTCATGACTACATTTCAACGATCTCGACTGCGGCTACCTCGATATGATTATCAGGTAATTTTAGTGGTTTCGGACTGAGATGTTCCGATTGTCTGGTGGAAAGAACGTTCAAGTCGACAGCAATAGCGATCGTCTATAATGTGCCAATTTTCGACAGGAATGTATCAAAAAAGCCGGTCAGGATAACTGATGACCTGTGTAATAAAAACATTTTGGAGACTTCCCAGTGATATTGGAGAACAACTACCGATTAGTTGTCAAATTATCACTCATAAGTGTTTATAAATTTATCCCAGAAGTGACGTCTGTAAGTTAAATTATTCTTTTATTTTTATTGATTTCTTATTTTATTGATTTGTTATTATTGGCTTATATAGAACAAAAATTGTTCTTAGAATACTTTAGAAGAATTTTGTTCCTTTTATCCTGAACATTTAGAACTTACGAAATTTAATATTTATTCTTATGTGTTGTTAAAAAATTAATTTTATTTGGTTAAGCTCACAAATATTACTGAAAGTTTTGAACTGCTCTGATATTTATTCCTATATTACTTCATTTTACAAGAGTAACTTCATTTTATGTTCTTATTTTATCATTTAATTATAGTCCCTTTTCATTCGGTGATATTTATTCATAGGAAATAATTTCTATTTATTGAAAAAAATATATGAGTAATCTCTTTTCAAGTAACATGTATTGGAACATATTCTATGCCATTCTAAAAATGCATACAAATTTATTAGATTATCTGAAATTACAGCTTCACTGATTGCATAATAATCGCAAAAATAGCTTTTGAAGTTTATTAATGTGAAAAAAAAAATGTGTTATCTCAAAAGAAAGTTGAGTAACATTGAAAGGGTAAAATTATTGTGCAGTTAATTTATTTGTTTATTTTATTACTTTTGTTTTTTGATGCTATATTCTGAGAGTACAATTCAAGAGCCAAAAAAATTGTTCTTACGAAATAATGATACTTATTTTAAAAAAGTGTTTTATTTATTTCATTCTAAATTGTGATATTCATATATAGTGGATCTATTTATAGAAAGATTATAGTAGTAGTTTACATTTACTATTTAAGTGAAATGAATTTTAATATGAATTGGACTTTTTTACTGTTGAATATTATTTAGTTTGTTATTTAAATTATTAAGCGTTAGATATTTACAGTTGTTGTTAAGTTAAAGAATTCTTTATACATTGTTATATTTTTTACATGTTATTAAAGTCAGGGTTTGTTAAAATTATTGTTGAAAGTAAGGGTACTCAAACCAAAATGGCTGAAAAAGAGCTTAATGTTATTATTTTTGACCCAGAAAGTGGGATGAATGTTGTGTCTTGGCTTAGACACTTTGAAGGATCAGCCCCTCCAGATAAAAAAGAGTGGAAAATCAACAATATTTCCAAATATTTGAAGGGCGAAGCATTAAAGGTGTATGTTAATGAATGTCTAGATTGTAAAGAGTATGTAAAAATTGCTGAGATCTTAACTGAAAAATTTCTGAAAGTAACAGTCCCCCGTTTTTCTGATTTCGCCTCGCTGAAATTGCATGACCTAAACAACTTAGAAAATTATTTCCGTCAGAAAATAGAGATAGGTCGACAACTTAAACTATGTGAAACTATTATTTTACAAGGATTGACAGATGGCTTAAAACCTGAATACCAGAACTATTTAATAGTAAATCCTCCTGAATCTACTACCGATTGGTATAGATTAGTTAAACAACTTGTTGTCATTCCATCTCATTCTAGCAGTAACAATAATAGTAATGTTAGAAATATGTCTCAAAATTCCAGACCTTTTTCTCAACCAATTAATTCACTTAGACATTGGATTCGCCCTCAACCTAATTACAGGAATCCAAATTTCCAAGCAGCAACTAATTTTAACCCTTCAACGTCCAGGTTCGTTAGTCCCAGATTGCCTGTCAATCATTATCAAAGAAGGCTTCCTAGTCGACCATGTCGAATGTGTTTAAATAGAGGTATCCAAAATGCTTATCACTGGGAGAGGGATTGTGTATTCAATGTTAGGCCTCTGCAATCTTCTGCACACCATCTTAGTCAACCACAACCATCTACTGATAATATATGACAGTTAATTGTATCAGGATATGTAAATAACAGGGAACTACCTTGTGTGATTGACTCTGGCTCAACCATAAGTATTTTGCCTTTTAAATTTGTTAAATTCTTAAATGCTAAAGTTATAAATATTCCACCTGTTATTATTGGCCAAGCCAAAGGAACTGTTGTAATAGATAAAGCTTGTAATTTATTGTTTAAATTAGGTAATGTGCAACAAAATATTAGATTTTTAATATGTAATACAAATTTAGATTATGCTATACTAGGTTTAAAAGAATGCTGTAAGTTTAATTTAATTATTGACTGTGCTACATGTAGAGTATTACAAGGAGACCTTGTTTTAAATGAATCTAAGAACATATCCAGTGATAAATTAAGGTTACTTCATTTTAATGTTAACTATGATTATCAGAGAGTGCAACCCGATTATGGAAAGATCATATCTCCTCAATCCTTTGTTCCATCTAATGTTGATAATTCTAAATTAATTGGGGAAATAAATTCTATAGAAAATGAAACTTTAAGGGAAAGTATAAGGGATTATTTAGATATATTTTCTAAAAATAAATTTGATGTCGGGAGAATTAATATCGAACCGCAACGTATTTTTCTTAATTCTGACCTACCAATATCTCTGAGGCCATACAGAACTTCCCCTTTAGAAGAAAAAGAGATTTCGGATCAAATTCATTCACTATTAGATGCTGGTTTAATTAAAGAGAGCAATAGTCCCTATTCTGCCCCTGTTACATTAGTAATGAAAAGAGAAGAAGGTAAAAAAACTAGATTATGTGTTGACTATAGAAAATTAAATGCAATAATGAAAAATGACGCAGAACCCCTACCTCGTATCGATGGAATTTTAGATAAACTGAGTAGTGCGCAGTATTTTTCAACTTTAGATTTAGCCTCTGGCTACTGACACATACCCATACATCCATCCGATACTGAAAAATTGGCTTTTGCTACCAACTTTGGGCTCTTTGAATGGTTAGTTCTGCCCTTCGGGATTAAATTAGGCCCCCCCGATATTTAATAGAACCCTTAGAAGAATACTTACTAAATACAAAATAGACTTTGCTTGCCATTATTTTGATGATATCATTATTTTTTCTTCCTCATTAGAAGAACATATGCAACATTTAAACCAAATATTTGAATTATGTAGACGCGAAAACATTAAACTTAAACTCTCTAAATGCAATTTTGTCCAAAATAAAATTAACTTCTTAGGATATGCCATCCAGAATGGCACATTAACTCCTGCTAATGCTAATATTGAAGTAATAAAAAAACTAAAACCCCCTTCAAATGTAAAGGAACTTCAGAGATTCTTAGGATCTATCAATGTTTATCACAAGTTTATAGATAAATATGCCGAAATTCGAGTCCCTCTTAACAGATTACTCAGAAAAAATACACTATGGGAATGGAATACAGATTGTCAAAATTCTTTTCAAAAATTAAAAGATGCCTTAATAGCCAAACCTATCTTAAAAATTTATGACCCTAAGTTACCCCTCCATATGTTTGTTGATGCCTCACAGGTGGCAGTAGGTGCAGTCTTAAAACAACCTGATAGTAATAATTTTTTACATCCAATTGCTTATTACTCTAGAGGATTCAGAAGTTATGAGAAGAATTATTTTATTACCGAGTTAGAGTGTCTTGCCATCATTGACACCTTAGACAAATTCTATCATTATTTTCATGGTGTAAAATTTACCATTCATACTGATCATGCATCTCTTGTATGGTTAAAAAATACTAAACATTTGAGAAGCAGGTTATTTAGATGGTCTTTGAAGTTGAGCATGTTTGAATATAATATAGTTTACGAAAAGGGATCCACAAATGTCGAAGCCGACATGTTGTCGAGAAACCCAATTTCACATTTTATTCAACCACTTACTTTTCTTCTGGACGTTAAAGAAATTATAGAGAGACAGGAAAAAGATAATGTGTGTGGTAAAAATTATCTAAAGGAAAATGGACTTATGATAGTAAAAAAGAAAGGTTTTAGAAAAATAGTAGTCCCCATGTCTTTAAGGAGAAAAATACTAAATGTTGCTCATGAAAAATTTGGTCATCCTGGTATCCAAAAAATGTTAAATTTAATCTCCCTTAATTATTATTGGCCTGACATGACGCAAGATATAACCAATTTTGTAAAACATTGTGATATTTGTCAAAAGAATAAAAAACCCAGACAGAAAAAATTTGGCTTATTACAAGCTATGCACACCACAGATCAACCTTTTGAATGTCTTTCTATTGATACTGTGGGAGGATTCAATTATGATAACTCCACCAAAAATATCTACACATCATCATCGACCATGCTACTAGATATGTTTGGGCTTTCCCCTCAAAAAGTGTTACCACAGAAACTTATACTAATTGTCTAAACCAAGTTTTTAATATTCAAACACCACAACAATTATTCTGTTTTAATAAAATTCTTAATGTCCAGACCCATCAAAAAGTGTTAAGTGATAGAAATGCAGCCTTTACTTCATCTAGATTTAAAAAATTTCTGCGAAACCACAATATTAAGCAACGTTTAACCACATCACATCATCCTCAAACGAATGGCAAATGTGAGCGAGCGAACCAGACAATAGTTACTAGATTGAAGTGTAAAGTCAATTCTACCAACTCCAAAATTCCTTGGACAAAAATTTTGACAGAAGTAGTTAATGAGTATAACAATACCCCTCATTCTATCCCTAAATTCCCTCCTGCTTACTTACTTTTTGGCCAATTACCCTATGATTCTCCTCTTCAACAAAATTATTACCCTCCTGTTCAAGAAGCCCTTAAACTTGCTAAAAAACGCACTGATGAATTCTATTGGAGAAGTAAAAAATATTACGATCGAAATTATCTAGAACCAAAATTTGAGATTGGAGATCTTGTAATTTATGAAGAGTTCCAATATCCTAATACCAGAAAACTTTCACAAGTCTTTAGTGGTCCTTATCAAATCCTTAATAAGTTATCTGATGTCAATTTTGAAATTGATAGACAAATTCAAAATAAACCTACTGAAATAGTACATGTATCAAAATTACGCCCTTATTATCCTCCTGATCAATTAAAATTATCCCATGAGAACCAACAACAAACTAATGTTAAATTTATAGTTTCGTCTTGATTTTAATATAATCCAAAAATAAACGAAATAAAATAAATTAATAATTAACTAATCAATTCTCTTCTGTATAACCGTGGTGTTCTTGATTGTGCACACGAGAGTGTCACTGTTGAAGTTTCCACTTGAGTCAACATTTTATGCTGGCGTAATTTAGTTGATTTAAGTTAGGAGTTTCTGATACTGAATTGGATTAGATTAGAATAATAAATTAAACAGTATTAACTAAACTAATAAAATAAACTGGATTAAATTATATCTTAAACTAATCAAATATGATATCTTAATACTAATTGAGAATTGTCCAACCTTTCTTAATATGCTACAAGGTCCCATTTTTTCATTTCACAACTTATGTTTTCTTGTTTGACTGAAAGCAAGATAGTTACATAACCATCATCTACACAATAATGATTGTTTTCACGAATTTTTCTTATTATTTCCTTTTTTTGTATTATGTATTTTATTGAGTATATTTCATACCTCATTCACTACTATATGGATGAGATATTAATTATATACTTAAGAAAGTAATTAAAGAAAGAGTGTGATATTTTTGAATTATAATGCTTGTTGTTGCTGCACTTATTGTTGAATATTATTATTATTAGTTATACTATTTATAATTTGATATTGAGATTAAATATTACTTGAATTTGAATACTACTTGAATTTGAATATGTTGAGATATATAAATTTTTACTTCTAGAAGTAAACAAGTAATAAAGTAGTAAAGGTAATGGAAGTTATAAAGGTAATAATGGTAATAGTAATTTTGATGTTGAGTAAAAAACTCTTATACTGCTTACATTACCTATTTGCCTTTTTAGGTAATTACCATTTGTCAGACAAACTATACCATAACAAAATACTCATTTCTCTTAAGTTTTTCTTAGCATTCCATTCAGGACTGAGTTTTTCAGACAAACATAAGTTTAATATTTGAAAATTAACTTATGATTATTGTTATTGTTAAGTATTATTATTTTAAAATTTTTATTGTTGATATTCTTCTTCTTCTTATTATTATTATTAGTCTATTATTTGTGTTTTATTGTTGTTAATATTAATCTTAGTACTATTTTCGAGTTCTATTTCTTTAGTTAAATTATTCCAAATTCTTCAATTCTTTTTTCCCTCTCTTTTTAAAATATCTCTTAAATCTATTTTGTATTTTATTCCATAACTTAATCAAAATATTCTGTTATTTATCATTCTAAAAATCTTAATCTGTTAAAAGCTACACGTATTTATTAAAACCTTATTCTCTTAAATTGCAACACTGCCTCTAAGCGCACCTGCCTAATTTCTTCTTTTGAGACATTTAATTTTTATTCTTTGGAACTTTTATAATACCATTTTTATTTCTATTTAATTCATTCGGCATCCCACATTCCAAGCGGTTTTCGCGCCCAAAGGCCTTTTTACCTTTTTAATTTGCCGCTTCTGTTAAAGAGTTTTAATCATACGTCAGAGACACGTCTTCGTGGCCTCATTTTTTCATCCATTAGCGAGAAAGCTCCGCCTTCTTTATCCCCCTAGCGCCCTCCGAACATGGATGCGAGTGGACCAGCTTGTTCGCGCGTTTTGTACCTTTGGGCCAAATTTTGAAGTATTTATACGGTTACACTGGCTTCGGAGACAGAATTTACACGAATTAGTGGTTGTCATCTAATTGCCGTCACTGGGGAGTCTACACTAATGCATCGGTAGGATGTTCTTCAAGCTATGCTAATTCTTCAAGATCTTCAAATGTGTTCAGTTTTAATGAAGCGAAAGTTGGTGGAGTTGCTTTCATCTCTGTGATCACAATAAAGCCACTGCTCATCTATTAAGTTATTAAGTCTTCTTTTTAATGTTTTTGGGAAATTTCTTCTGGATTTCACTGCCTCTGCTCAATTTTTACGACTGCTAATACACTGCGATTTCCGATGTGATATACTTCGAGATTTGTCTTCATGGTGAGCGACTCGAAGTGATGCCCTGTCCGGGTGTCATGACTACATTTCAACGATATCGACTGCGGCTACCTCGATATGATTATCAGGTAATTTTAGTGGTTTCGGACTGAGATGTTCCGATTGTCTGGTGGAAAGAACGTTCAAGTCGACAGCAATAGCGATCGTCTATAATGTGCCAATTTTCGACAGGAATGTAACATATATATATATATCTGACCTATGTCATACGATAACACTCGTATTTATAGATCAATTTGGACGAAACTAATTGTGTGTATTAAGCTCACCAATGTCTCGACCGAGTTCGTTGGCCAGCTTGGTCCGCCATCTTGTTTCAAGATGGCAACCACTTAAAGATTTAAAACTAAAATAAATTTACAAAAAAGTTAAAAATTCAAATTTATTTTTTGCTTACGTGTTAGGCATTGATACAAGGATTCCGGAGCATTTTTTGTTTTACCTTTATCTTAAAAAATGGCTGAGATAGAGCAGTTTGAAATTCTATGGTGGCTGACATTTTGAACACATTACAAGACAGCACATTGCGAAAAAACAACGATTAATTTATGAGTTTTAGTGAACGCGATTTCTTGCAAATTATTTTCTTTCATTGTTGTAATCATTTTCCCAATCATACGCATAAAACTATATATTCATATCCGTTAGCGCCAAATTCTCGCCAAACTTGGCGACCTAAATGAGTATTTATAAATTAAGCCAACTTGGTTATAGCTCAATAATTTGGCGAATTTCTTATTCAAATTCAGTATTAACGAATCTTTTGTAAACGGTTTCTTTGCATTTTAGCTTGCTGTTTTCGAGTAACATTAGCTAAAATTTTAAAACGAAGATATAGGAAAGCTAACTTTTCCTCCCGGTACAGGCCGGAAGGACTTTTTTAATGTATGTTTTCATACGTATTTTTTTTTATGGAAAAAGGTGTTTGAATCAACAATAATACTTTTACTGATAACGTGGATGTTCCATTTGCTAAACAGTTATAATGTGTTTGTTATTCAATCATCACTCTATAAAGTACAAATTAAATGAAAGTGTAATTCGAAATAATGATAAGTACATTTAGTAGCAAAAGATAATTGTTCAAAATTTTCTAAAATAATAATATTAAAAAAAAGATTACTTTTGGTAACGGAAAGTGAATATTCAATATGCTTTACCTTGGTTCAAAAACTTACATGCATATTTTCACATTTCCTTTTCATTTGTTCAAATCATAAAAAGATAGATCTTGAAAAATAAGGAGAAATTCTGTAATATTCCCATCTGTCAAAAATCTTTGACGCTCTCGAAATATTGAAAAATATTTAATGACTCTTCTTTGAAAGCAAAGGAGTTACATCGTATTTTGCGTTCAATACTTTTAGGACAAAGCTATAAAAAAGGAAAATCCATTTTTTGAGCTTATATAAAAAGAATTAGAAATCAAAGTCATTTTTAAGATTTTGAAATTCTCAATCTATCATAAAATCTTCGCATTTTAAAAATCATATATAAATATTACTAAAAATGGTCCTAAGTGTTAAGAGAGTTTTTTTTCTTTCCCAGATCTTATTTCTTCCGATATTGTTTAAACATTCAGGCTTTTATAATATAATATAAATACACTGAAAAAGTTCAATTTTTGCTTAGTGTTGTCCCGGAATAAAAGATGCAGTGGTTTCAAAATCGCATTAAGCTAATTTATGCATTTTAAGCCCATTTAGATATTTTTCTTCCATTATAAATCATAACACACATGTATTTGTAAAGTGCCACAGCTCAAAAGAAAAAAAAAGAATAATATTTTAGAAAAGGCCAAACACATTTTCGAAGATAAAAACAATCGCTTTTTATTTAAACCTTTCAGGTCGGATTACTTTGCATTTTGGGTAAAAGTTACTTTTAGATTTTAGGGGATTCAGTACTCCTTTAATTTTGGCAAGAATTGATAAAAATGTCTAATTTCAGATTTTTATCCTAAAATTAACAGCATTTCTGGAACATTGTGCACAAATTTCTTGACGATCTGATAAATAGTAAACAAGCTACGGTTCATTTTACGTATCTCTGTTTAATATCTCTTTTTTGAAAATGAAAGGTTTAAACAGATTTTTCTCAATTCGTATTTTTTCATATCTTTTATATAAAGGGGAAGTCCCTCTAAGTGGTCCCAACGCGGCCGCTTAAGTACGGAAGATGACCGGAACCCTGGCTTTGCGCACTGTGCGTCGACACGACTGGGGCAGGAAAGTGGACGAACCACAACCTCCATGCGGTTTCCCCTGGGAAAAGAGGTGTTTGGGTAGCTGGTGGTGCCGGATATCTGACCCTGGACCAACCCCCTCCTTTCAGCCGGTTCTCGGCTGAAGAAGTATGAGATCTATTATGTGGATACTGAGGCTCCGCTTGGCGGTGGGAAGCACTTCATAGGCTAATCCCATTGCCCGGTTCTAGGCCGGGTGGTGACTTTGGACAATGGCTAGATAATGTGATACGACCACTTCCACAGTTTATCCGGAGAGACGACGGGGGCGAGAACGAACTCTGAAGGGCAAGGACCGCTTGCGGCGATGCGTGAGGCGGCACGACGCAACTCTCGGTTCTGGCAGACGGCGCGTCAACGATGTAGTGAAAGGTGTGGCGAAATCCTACTAATCCTCCCTTCATTCACGATTGTTCATCCTTTGTGGTTCCCTCTGCAGCTGGAGTAGCTGTGTTCCGTCCGTTTCGTTGGTCCGGGAATCGGAGTTATCTGATTGACCAAAGCAGTGTTCGTGTCCATGGCAGGTCATCTGACCCCGAGTCCATGGCTCGTATCTCTCCTTAAGTCCTCGACCAATAGCCGATTACGAGGATTAGCTCGCCGACTAAAGCGGCGACGTTCTGACCAAAGTCAGACCCTCGGGTCGTATATCAGTCCAGCGGGTCTCTGCGTAATCAGAGCTTTCTGCGCCTGGTGGTTGGATGAGCAGAAGTCTCGAACGTAACTTTCGGAATTATTAATACTTAGTGGGGGAACTTCTCTGGCGCTTGAGAGGGAGCTTTTCACGTCCCTCTCGGACCATAAGTGGCATCTGCGGTTTCCTAGTACCGGCGGCGCTGCACGGTTAGAGGGTTTTTCAGAGCTCAGGAACTAGGTCTTCGGGAGGCATTTGTGTATTGAGTTCGTAAGCTGGGGGGGATGACACTGAAACCTACAGCGTAATCATAGACATGCTTTCAGGGAGAAAGTTTACTTAATTATCCGGGTCTGCGAGTGATACTCTTTTTCCGTCATAGCCGACGAACATTGTGTTTCTTTTTATAGGATCTCACCGTCAAATGCGTTGGTAAAGCAAGACAGGTTCGTGGGCTTTCGGGGAAGCTCGTCATGAAGTCAAGGGCCCGAATCCCCTATGGGTGCTCGGCTCCGAAGCAGTCGGGGGACTTCGGCTCGCCCTCAAGTGTGAAGTGAAGTTATGGTGTCCCTAGAGGGTGGGCTAGACCACGAATTGCAGCGACCTGTGTCGTTAATTCTTGGAGAATGCGAGTGGTGCGCAGGTGGCGGCGCCTTTACCAACTGTAGCGCATACAGAACTCTCCTGGTCGTGTGCATTATAGGTTCTTCAGAATCTGGTACGGCAATTTACCTGCCTTGCGGTGGAGTTCAGTTTTTATCTTCTATGTAATGAAAATACTAAGGTTTTCACAATAAATGAGCAAATTGGCTACAATTTTTTTAATGTATCTTTAGATTGTACAAGGGCTAACCAAATGTCGATTTGTTGATATTTGTGTTTAAAAAACGTAAATATATGTGATTTTTATAGGTTTATTATCTATAATCTTCTATAATCTATATTATTATCTATATTATTCTAGAATTTTGTCAAAGATAAGACTTGTTCAATAAAAGGAGAAAATGTTAAGTAGCCAAAACATGCATAATTTCTGCAATTACATCTATACGAAAGCCATTTTTAAACGTGCATGGCATGAAATTGAATGTTTAAATGTTGCTTTTACAGCAAACATTACACGTAATAAAAAAGTATTGATTTTACCCCTCAAAAACTTCAATATGTCAGGTAATAAATCTGCGATTTTTAAATTTTTTTAATATAATTATTTTTACGTTAATTTTTAGATTCTGACAATGATTTTTGAGACACCAAATGTATATTATATATATATATATATATATATATATATAATCTTTCTGTGCAATTAATCCATTGAAAACATAAGATATTGACATATAAAAATTTTACTTCGCGATATTCCTTTAAATTATTCTAAATTCCGATATATTCATGATTTCCGTATTTCTTAATAATATCTATTATTTATCTCTATTTAATTTCCATTTAAGTTCAAAATGTGTATATTAATAATTATCTTATTCAAAATCTTAATCTAAAACTTTTAGTCCCTTCATACATTTTTATCAACTATCCAAACTATAATATTCTGAGAGAAGCTACTTTTTAGTTTCGAATGTTGTTGAAGCCATTTTGTTATTTTTATTTCTAATTTTAATTCCACATATCTGGATTCCTGCGTATATTCGACGCTAGGCTTTTTACTTCGAAAACACTGCGTTACTATGTATGGGATTCATTCTCCTTTAAACAACTCCCTCTCGCGTTATTCGCTTAGCCACTCAGCTCTCCGTGTGCGCCTCTCACCGATTGGTTCGTTTCCGTACTAAGTCAATATCTGTCGATTTCCGCTAGACTGACAAAAAGCAGAGGCAATGACTTCGGAACTCAGAATTTTGTCTTGTTTCAAGTGTTTAGAAAATGTTATCTGGTGTCTACAAGTCTGTAGTATTCTAATTTTGCTTTTTAAGATCATAGAGTATGATACAACTATTTATGCCCAAGCCTGAGGGTTTTACGAATAACTTCATAATGTGAGACTTGTTTTACGTTTTCATGTTGGATAAATAAATACCTTAGAACGACAACTGGCTTATTTTTATTACAGAAATCTCCGGATTGTTAAATTCATTGCCTTGCTACCTCACGCCTGATTGTCTGGATTGAAAATACGACTGCAAACAACCACCTTGTGTTCTTATTTGGAATTTCCGATATCAGCTATTACCAAAAATTTCACACAAGTTGAATGTATTTGTCGACTGCAAAGTAATACAACCGTTCACAATCCGCCAATATTCCAGGAATTTGCTGCCTCCACACCAAGCTTTCATATATATATATATATATATATATATATCGAAGGTGCGTATACCTTTTGCAATCCTCAAGAAGTTTTACGCCACTATTGAAGATCAGAAAAAAATTCTATTTAATATTTATGCCGCAGAAGTTGTAATCATTTCTTTTAATCGCAGAATTGTAATATTATTCTACTATTAAATTAGGCAAACTTCTAGTAAAAATTGTGGTAGAACGGTACGCACCCTGTGTATGTATATATATATATATATATATATACTAAAATACAATTATAAATTTGCACTAACCACACTATATAGCCAAAAACAAATAACAATATATCAACTGAACACTAAAATATAACCAATTAAAACTATAATACAATTATAACCAAACACAAAATACTAACGAAAAACCAATACCAGGAAAATTAAACCTGAAGGCAAGAGGGCATGGCTAACGACATGCATACGTACGACATGCAACATATATATATATATATATATGTTACGGTCTAATCCGGTCATTATTAATAATAACCGGTTATTATTAATAATAATGACCGGACATAATGGCCGGTTATTATTAATAATGACCGCATTACTCATACTGACCGTAACATATATAGAAATTTAAAGATTGTTTTTGAATAAATTTTATATAAAAACTCAAAAAGTCAAGCATTTAAATTAAAAATATGTGATAAAAACTAAGTGTAATAAAACAATTGAATCTGTTCTTTAAAAAGTAATTTAGGAAAAGCTTCCTTTTATAAAAATCTGCTGGATTTTTTTTTAAATTCGACATAATGATTATAAAAGATTTTTTCCTTCACAAAAATTCTTCTTTTTGAAATATATAATTAAGATTTAATTAAAACTTTGCATTACACATTTCATCCAATGAAGCCTTTTTTCATGCGGCAAAAAATGAAACGCCATTTAAAATAAGCATGGACAATATTTATAATATGTTTTTTTGCTTATCCTATCTCTTTTTTTTTTTTTTTTAAAATCAAACCAATACTTATCTATTAACTTTATCTGGTTGTGAATGAATTTAAAATCTCATGCGAAACAGAATAAAAACAACTGCAAAGAAAATGCGATGCAAAATACTTTTTTCAATGTGTCTATTTATTTATTTATTTAATTTTATTCGTTTAGGTATTTTTACAAAAAAATATTCAGGAATAAAATGAATAATTAAGATTTAATTGAAACATTTCAGTCAATTAATTCAAATATTTCTGTCATTCCAGTCTTTCACTCAATATAAAGTACTGTTATATATTTTAAATAAAATTAACCATCCTTTAAAATATGTTTTTGCATATTCTATTTGTTACCATTATACACTTTTGACTTTTTTTATGTTTAAAATTAAAACCGACAAGAAAATATAATAGAATTTGTAGCAAAAATAGAAAATCACTTTTATTCCATTTAAATGAAGTTTTTATAATAAAAAGAATTGTAAAACGCCGTTAAAAAAAAAAAAAAAAACTGGTTTCATTTTACTGAATAAAAGTGTTCATTTAAAAGGGTTTCTTCAACGTGGCAATAAAAAAAGCTGGTTTCTATATACATAACAAATCACAAAGGCAAATAGCTTGCCTTATGTTAAAAACTTTTATTTGTGTGTTGAAGGTTGAAGCTATTAAAGTGGGAATGAATTGGCATTGAAAAATCAAATTAGTGTTAATCTTCTTTCTATGTTGTAAAAAAACTCCAAGAAATTTCTTTTTAAAAAATCAGGAAATACTACTTACTTTGAATTAAAATATTTTTGAAATGATGTTGTAAAAATCAAAATACAAACATTATCAGAATATAAAAATATTAGGACAGCAATGCTGTTGGATACTTTTTTTATCCGAGAATATTGTATAAGTTTTATACTGTAAAGAAATAAAAGAATGTCTATTCTTTTTCAATGTGGTTGTTACAATAAAAATACTTTTAAAAAGTCGTTAAAGAAACTGATTTTATTTCACTGAGTGAAAGTGATTCTTTAAAGAGGTTTTTTTCAATAAAACAGTTTGTATTACAGTACATGAAAGTCACAAAAAGAAATAATCTGCCAGAATTTAAATCTTTTATATGTGTCTTTTAGCCGTTAAATTATCAATGAATGGCTGGCAAAATAATCAAACTTTGTGCGCAAAAAATTTTTATAATGAAATAAAAAATATCAAAAATATTTTTGTCTCTTTTAAAATATTCACAAAATTACATTTAGAATTAAAATATCTTTTGAATGAAGAAAACAAGAACGAATAATCATGTGTCAAGCATAGATTATGAAACACTTTCCAACACAGCCAGAAAACTGTAAAGAAACTTCAACGTTAAATAAGGTGAAAGAAGATATCTAAGTAAACAGTTTAGAAAACACATAACACATTTAAAAATGCAGCTTTCGAAATTACCTTCCAGTGTCTGAAGACTTTTGCACAAACCACCTATTAAGCTAAAAGGCAACTTAAAACTCACTTGCAGCAATTACCAACCGTAAACGACAATGTATCTTTTTTTTCGCAGCCATGTATATGAACTTATTTATATTCCACAAACTTCTATTAGTCTACTAAATATAGTTCAGCATGAAAATACGTAAACACAACTAAAAACTACCCTTAAGCAATTCACTCCCATAGTCTGTAGTACTTACGAATTTTCTTGTGTAGCCCTGTATATGGTCAACCAAATTTTTAAACACACACGTACTATGAAAAAAAAGTTAAAAATGCAAACCAAAGTTGAAAACTCACTCATCTCACATAGACTATAAATATCGCACACGTACTGTAACCAATATCTTTTGTGTGTCCATGTAAATAAACTCAATGCACACAAGAGAGCAATTTATAGTGCACCTCAGTAATGCATATAATTTCCATTATGTTTGAAATAGTGAAATATCCCTAAATTACACTGCAGACGATTTTCCCTGTATAACGATGTGTAAAAAAATTCTTTTGTTTGACCTTGTAAATGAATAATAAATGCTTTGCACCCCATATTCTACAAAAAGCATGTTTTAATGCGCTTCATAATTATATATCAATTTCATTATGTTTTAAATGACGTAACGTCATCAAAATGCGCTTGAACCGATCATTCCCCATTGACTGTAATGTAACGGAATACTTTTGACTGTCCCTGTAAAAAATTATAAGTGCTTACACACTTCTGTTGAAAAAGGTAACTTGAGAAAAGGAAAAAAAGAAAAGGAAAAAAAAAGAGAAAAGGAGAAAAAAAAAAAAAAAGGAAAAAGGAAAAAAAAAGAAAAGGAAGGGAAAAAGAAAGGAAAAGAGAAAAATAAAGAAAAAATAAAGAGGAAAAAAAAAAAAAAAAAAAAAAGAAAAAAAAAAAAAGGAAAAATAGTCATAAACACTTTTCAGTCATTATGTTCATTTCATAATGTTTATGTTTTATGTTCATTTCATAAACACTTTGTAGTCATAAACACTTTTCAACTAGGTTGGAAAGTGTTAGAAAGAACAAAAAATCCTGCATGAAGCACACATTATGAAACAATTATCAACAAATTCAGAATGCTGTAACAAAACGTCACAGACTAATAATTGAAAGGTGATATCTAATTCAACAATTTGGAAAACTCGTAACACATTTAAAAACCAAATTTCAAGAATTACCATCAATAGTCGAAAAAATATCCGAATTATTTTTGTGAAGCACTGTATATGATCCTTAGATTTGTATGTATACTACATAGTATGCTAAAATTTAATTCAGTTAGGAAACGCATACCAGAGTTAAAAATTCAACTTCAGAAATTTTCGTCAATAAACAGAAATGTACTCAAGATCTTTGCGCACCCCTGTAAATGGTCTATAGAATTTATACACAGTAAATAATATGAAACAAATTTTTTTTCCGCAATTGAACCTCTGTCCTATAACTGAAAATGCCCTTCCAGAACAGATTGTTCATGGAAAGTACTGTAGCTGGATTCTTTTGCGTGTCCCTGTAAATGGACTATGAATACTATGCACACAATATTCTATAATAAGCATCTTGTTGTGCATATATATCAATTCCAATATATTTGAAATAGTGTAATGTCATTAAAATACACAACAAATGATTTTTCGCCAAAGACCGTAATGTAACGGAATTTTTTCGAGTATCCCTGTAAACGAACTATAAATGATGCACACATAAATTTCAATACCGAAAAATCTATAAAAACCTCAATAATAGATATCAAATATATGACAACATAAGTATATTTATGCGAGTCAGAGCTCGGACAGACTCAGACAGACCGACGCAAGGGCAGAGAATCAAATTTTATTGACTCTCCGAACCGAATTCATAAACACTTTTCAAATATGTTGGAAAGTTAAAAATATACATGCAAAGCAGCCAACCTCCTGTTTCATTTAAAATAAAATAAAGACATTTTAAATCAGAAAATTTATTTAATAGTATGTGTATTGTTTCTATGAGCCAACAGTTGGATTTCCATTTGATTTTATATAGTAAATAAAATTTTTGATTCAAAATATGTGTATTTGACACAAAAACACAAAAAAAAAAACATACGTTTTCAGCTATATACTGTCCAGAGTTGAACATAACTGCAGCCGATTGCCAGTAGACGATTAAACTTTGAAATATAGCGTTTAAAAATTTTGCCGGATCGGCCTAATAATATTCCTTTCAAGATACGTTTTCAAAATAATAAGTTTCCTTTGTTATTAAATTTACATGGTAGCGATTTTAAATTACTTCTATACAATACTTTTACATTTTTCAAAAAAGAATATCCTTGACGGATAGAGCTAAAAGTCTACTTAATTGGACGTTTTCGCTAAGGCTTTGGGCTTTTTTATATTTTTACACTCTAAAAAAATTTCCGTATTTTAATAGTACAATTTCCGCATTTTTACAAATTTATTTTCTTTTGCAGTGTAATAAAAAAAAAATTCTATCCTTTAGAGAAATTGAAAATTTAGCATTATCTTTCAAAGATAATCACAAATCCATATATTTTGACACATTCGTGAAATCATTTTCGTCGGAAACAAAATCCGAAAACTGTAGAGGCAATCAACATATTTTTTTTTACAGTGATTATATTTATTTTCAGCTTTAATTCTGTTGTGAAAAAAAAAGATATCCCCCGCACTAATTCTGCCGCAAATCATCGGATAAAAATGTCACTGATACTAACCAATTGGTAAAAATGCCTACAGTAGATGCTGCTTAATTTGATCACAGTTAGTTTTATCAATCGTTTAATGTTATTGAAATCATTTGGAACCAATCCCTTACAGATGTGTCTAACCCCGAATTTAAAAGGAAATGTACTGGAAAAGTAAGAAAAAGAGGTTAAAACCAAAAATGAGTAAATTATGATTAAAAAAAAATGCTATGTAAGTCCAATGTTTCATTTTGTTGTAAATTATGTTATTTTCCATATTCAGAGCCAAATTTATTTCTTTTTAATTAATTGGGTTTTGATACCAATGTGATGTTTGAAAAATTTGAAATTTTCAACAACTTCGTCTTTTTAAGTGAAGATCACGCTATATTTCGCCCAAATCCTTGGTACATTCCTCTTCTGTAGGCATTTGAGGAGTGAGAAAGTTTGGGATTACATGTGCTCACAAGTAAAGGAAGCTGGATTTAATGTGTTTCTGTCCTTGGAAAGTCTTTGTAAAATTTATTCAAGACTACATTTTAGCCAACAAATTAAATATTTCCTTAATGACTAGGAACAACGTCATAAAGCTTCCATCATTGACACATTATCAGTTTGTATCAGTTAAGTTCATTCCTATGTTCAAGTATGGATTTGCCAAAGGGGGGATACATTGATGAAGACGAAAACTACGTCACCCCTATAGACTGCTGTTTTAAAATTCCAGAAAGAAAGCAAAGCTGTTTTGAATTCCTCGTCGAGTCAGCTGAAGAAGCCTTTGCTCGTGGCGCGCACTGTGAAAAATATTTTTGTTTTACTCACTCCTTCGGAATGAACAATGTGTCAAAAATTGACTATCATCATTGCATGTCAGTGTAAGAAACATAAATAAATTTAAATCTTACTTATTTCTTTGACGGTAACTGGTTTTCAATGAACGAAATTTTAAACTTTGACCCGGCCCCCTCTAATTATCAAAACTCAATAGCCGATATGTCAGGTAGAAAATTACGTAGCTCGATGCGACGAATCGAATGAGCTAGAAAATTTGAAATTCGCCTTCAGACCTTTGCCTGGTCTGTGTGGCGCCAGGTAAAGGTCAGATGACAAGTAAAGACACGAGGCCGCCACAGGCCTCTTACCTTTACTTGTCAGGTGCGACTTCTGAAGTTAGTTGGTGATTGAATCAAAGTCCACGTAAAAAAGAACATGATTCTGTGCACCAATCTCATTAATATAAAAACTGCTGTTCAAAAAAAAATGAGATTTTTGATTTAATACTGTATAAATTTAACAAAAATTGAAGTTGAAAAATGTGAAATTGAGAATTGTTAATTGAGAAATGTGAACCGACTCAATAAATACTGAAAACCGCTTTTTCAATATCTGCAAAAAAGCCATTTCGTCACAGTGTGCTGCTGTCTAAATTCAATAAAATATAAATTGCAATAAAATAAATCGCTTTGAGCAATCTGATTTTCATTTAATGCGTTTTTTGCAGAGCAGTATTGAAAAGCACAGCATTGAAATTTAAGTTCTGTTATAAAGCCATTTCAAAACATGAATTTGAAAATTCCTACCATAATTAAAAATTACTTTGTTAGTGCAGGCTTCATTGAAGATGAAGAAATGTTTGAAATTTCGGAAAGACGTCCATGATTATATGACGAAAGAAGGATATGAGGGCTCGATGCCGATCAACAACGACATTTTTGAAACTGCAAAGCACACAAAAACAGAAATTTATCGAAACATTTGCGAAGAATTACTAAATAATTATGATGATAAGTAATGCTGACGAGAGCAAATTTAGTGAAAAATCGCTTACATATGTAGTAATGACGAACAAGTTCAAAATTTTGAATCCAAAATTACAGTATCTTTCGAACAATTTTCAAGGGATTCATCACTGATCTTTTAATAAGGAATTATAAACGAGCAAAAATTACCGACTTATTTCAATAAATATTTTCTACCTTAAAACAAATCCTCATTTTATCATTGGTAAGTTATCATTTTCTTTGTAATACTCGATGTTATTGTTCAAAACTTTCCTAAATCGCTTATTGTTACCAATTGGATATTGTTATCAAAAACTCGTGGTGCTGAGGGGATCACACTTAGCGTTATTTATTGTACACTGATATCCAGAAATTAAGGGGCAGTGACCAATTTTATACTTTTCGTCGAATATCTACTGAAACTCGTGAGGAAATGCCCGAAATGCCCTTGACCTTTGAGTATGTAAATAACATACTTCATGTTTTTCAATTAAGATTTTGTCGCTAGGACAATTAGGGGAAGGGGGGATAATAATTTTAATAATAAAATAATATTTTCTATCACACAAGTATTCGAAAATGCTAAAAATATTCTGTCACTGTAGCATATGACTATCTATGTCAGGTTCAACATTTTTGTGCATTTGTGTAAGCATGACAGGTATATTCGTAAAGATGTTAACGTTTCCGTGAAAAATCCAAAAGGTTTTATTTTTATAGCATGCAGAGTTTTTACCCGAATTTAAAATAATTGATAAATTGAGGAGGAAATCACATAGGATTATATGGGATTTCCTCCGCAATTTATCAACTATTGCTGCAACTTTTTGAGTTTTCACGATATTTCACTGGCCTTTTTATATGAGTTGTCCTATAGTGTTGACTATCAAATCAGGACAAAATATTTTTGCTGTAGTTCGAGCATACGCAGTTAAAATTTATTTCATACAAATACCCATATCTCATCAGATATTCAATATATTAATATTCTAATTATAGTATACTATTTTTACGATTTTTCGCCAAGTTTTTGGAAAGCGATGTTAAATTCGACTGAAAACTCTGCATGCTAAAAAAAGAAAAAAAAAACTTTTGAATTTTTCACAGAAACGTTAACATCTTCAAAAATATACGTGCTATGCTTGCTACATAAATGCACACAAATGTTGAACAGGATCTACATAGCCATTTGCTACAGTGACAGACCATTTTAGCATTTTCTGTTACTTGGGTGATCGAACATATTATTTTATTTTTTAAATTATTATTGCAGCCCCCTTTTGTCCTTGCGACAAAATCTTCACTGAAAAACATGAAGTCAAACATGTGCTTTACATCCTCAAAGTTCAAGGGCATTTCAGGTTTTTCCTCACGAGTTTCAGTAGATATTCAACGAAACGTCTGAAATTGGTCACTATCCCTTAATTTCTGGACACCAGTGTATTGCTGTTCCTGAATTAGGGTTTGAGGATTACCTTTTATATTAAACAAATTGTGCCAATTGTCATTTTGCAAATAGTAACACACACTTTTGTCACCATATTTGAGTTCCTCGGATCAAAGTAATACAGAAAAAGGTATCATTTATGCGTTATTTCTGAAATCTTCAGAGAGTTATAAAATCAATATATGCATTTAATCAATATATGAATATCCCACGTGTATTCCCATTTCATAAAAAAAAGTTGCATACAAAGATCTCAGAAATAAAGTGAAGTTCTTTACTGCTCTTATCTGCCAAAAACATATGTTGTACAAAAAAATATTGAAAAGTATCAAATGAATTTACTTTGAGAAAGAAGCTACCACAAGTGTTTAGATTGAACATTTTGGGAAAAAGATGACAAAAAATCCATTTCTGTAATATCCCATAAAGGAGTAGAAATCAAAATAATTTCGTCGCCTTTGATGTTATTCACACTAAATGACACAATCTTTACATTTTAAGAGTGCATTAAGAACATAAATATCAATAAAACTGGCTTTAGCTATAAAATACAAATTTAATTTTCACTTTTAATATTACTCCAAATAATATTTTTTTCCCGATAGTGTTTACAGAAACATATAAACATATTTTATTGCTTAGTATATGTTTTAGAAATGAAATGGATTTTTGGCTGTATTCAATGTATGGATATCCCACGTGTATTCACATTTTATATTTAAAAAAAAATTATACAAATATCTGAGAAATAAAGGGAATTTCTTTATTGCTCTTATCTGCCAAAAGTATATGTTGTACACGAAATAGTGAAAAGTATCAAAGGAATTTACTTTGAGAAAGAAGCTACCGTAAGTGTTTAGATTGAACATTTTGGGAAAATGATGTCAAAAACTCAATTTCTGTAATATCCCATAAAAAAAAGAAATATAAATCAAAATAATTTCGACGTCTTTTATGTTATTCACACTAAATGACACAATCTTTACATTTTAAGACTGCATTAAGAACATAAATATCAATAAAAGTGGCTTTAGCTATAAAATAAAAATTAAATTTTCACTTTCAACATTACTCCATATAATATTTTTCTCTGGTAGTGTTTAACGAAACATCCCTTATTGCTTAGTATGTTTTAGAAATGAAATGGATTTTTGGCTGTAATCAATATATGAATATCCCACGTGTATACACATTATATATATACAGGGTGATTCATAAAAGATGGGCAGAACTTTAAGGGGTTATAGTACACTTAAAGACAAATAATATTAAATAGGAGACTAAGGGTCCCAGACGTATTCCCAAGGAGATAGGGGGCATTAAAGTTTAGGGTCCGAAATTTCAAATGATTATAAAACATGGAAAAATTGGTCGATTCGTTTGCGGTTTTTGCAAAAAATTTTCTTTATGCCAGTATTTTCTTGAAATAAAATTTTAAAGTTCAATTTCAAAAAATGCCGATAGGGGGCGCTTTAGACTTTGGAGTAACAAACAACTATTTTTTAACGTTATTTTTTGTATTTCTTTAAATGATTTCGAAAGCTTAGACTTAAACTTAAATTTTGATCTAAAAATCTGAGTCCTAACGAGTAGTTAAGTAGCGTAAACTGAAATTTGAAATTTGAAACCCTTCTCCCCCCAGAACAAAAATCAGTTATTGCCGATCTTTGTGTCGTAGATTAGGCTCTAACTACTGCCGCGTTTTGCTAAAATTATTCTTTATGTCAGTATTTTCTTGAAAATAAATTTTAAAGAAAATTTTCAAAAAATTCCGATAGAGGGCGCTTTAGACTTTGGAGTAACGAACAACTATTTTATACCGTTATTTTTTGTGTCTCATTAAATGCTTTCTAAAGCTTAGACTTAAATTTTCAGCCCAAAATCTGAATCGTTAGACGTGGTTAAGTTTCTGGGGAGAGGGGTTTGAAATTTCTACTCCTGAGCACAGTTCAGTTTACTATGTCCACACATTGTGTGCTGTGATACGAGGTAAAAAGACACAAATTAGGATTATGTTACCAAAGCATATTTATTAACATGTAATCACAATAAATGTTCAAAATTGTGACCACCAGAGGTTATGCACGCAGAACAACGGCGACGAATGGAACGGCGAACATTCGCGAAAACATCAGGCTTTTCGAGCACTTCCCCTACAGCGGCGGAAAGTCTGGCGACCAGTTCCTCGGGGGATTCAATGGGTGTCTCATACATAAGAGCCTTCAATCGTCCCCAAAAAAAGAAATCGAGGGGTGAAAGATCTGGCGAGCGAGCAGGCCAAGCAACAGGACCACCTCGACCAATCCATCTGTTCGGAAATGTGATGTCCAGATAGTTGCGGACGTCTCGTACGTAATGGGCTGGCGCTCCATCGTGCTGGAACCACATGACCCGCCGGATGCGTGGAGGAACAACGTTTAACAGGTCTGGCAGCACATGTTGCAGAAATGTGAGGTATGTTTTACCGTTGAGGCGTTCAGGAAGAAGGTACGGTCCGATTAGGTGGTCTCCGAGGATTCCTGCCCAAACATTGATGGAAAAGCGTCTCTGATGAGCATGTGGATACGTAGCATGTGGATTGACATCCGCCCATACATGTGCATTGTGTGTGTTAAATGTACCTTCACGTGTGAAGGTACATTCATCGGTGAAAAGCACAGTTCGTCCAAAATGTGGATTTAGCGCGTTCTGCTGCAGAAACCAGCGGGCGAATTCAATACGATTTGGATAATCCCCTGGAGACAGTTTCTGGACTCGTTGCACATGAAACGGGAGCAAATGTTCATCCTTCAGTACCCTCCAAGTCGTGGACTGTGAGGTATCCACCTGGCTAGCCACTGTTCGTGTACTTGTACTTGGCTGCGCCGCTACTACATCCAGAATGGCTTCTGCAACAACTACTGATTCGTCGTTTTTTGCACGACCTGCATTCGACCGGGAAGCGAGAAATGATCCCGTCTCACACAACTGTCTGTGCAAGCGCTCGAAAGTTTTGCGGTTAGGCAACCGCCTGTTAGGAAATCGCTCTCCGTACATTCGTTGTGCCTCTGCACCATTTCCATCTGCCGCTCCGTAAATTAAATGCATCTCAGCCTTTTCCTTATTCGTGAAGGGCACCATCTTCCGATTCATTACTACAGCGACTTACACTTGACTCACCGTTCAGTGGTTTTTATGCCTGAATCGTGTCGAAATTTTGCATACGTGTTCTTCTTCTTCCCCATTTGACATTTGCATACTTTCTGTTTCCTTCTTCACCCGGTGACTAGCGTCAGGAATGGAGCTTTAACGTTTGCATGAGCGACGTTTCCAACTGTGCCAGTGCCTTTATGAGTGAATTCCGACTATGCAGTCCTTGACGAAAGTTGTATTTTTGCCTCGTATCACAGCACAGAATCATTGGGCATGGTTAAGTAGTGCAAACTGAACTATGTTCAGAAGTTGAAATTTGAACCCCCTCCCCTCGCTACTGAACCACGCTCAGCGATTCAGATTTTGAGCTGAAAATTTAAGTTTAAGTCTAAGCTTTAGAAAGCATTTAATGAGACACAAAAAATAACGGTATAAAATAGTTGTTCGTTACTCCAAAGTCTAAAGCGCCCTCTATCGGAATTTTTTGAAAATTTTCTTTAAAATTTATTTTCAAGAAAATACTGACATAAAGAATAATTTTAGCAAAACGCGGCAGTAGTTAGAGCCTAATCTACGACACAAAGATCGGCAATAACTGATTTTTGTTCTGGGGGGAGAAGGGTTTCAAATTTCAAATTTCAGTTTACGCTACTTAACTACTCGTTAGGACTCAGATTTTTAGATCAAAATTTAAGTTTAAGTCTAAGCTTTCGAAATCATTTAAAGAAATACAAAAAATAACGTTAAAAAATAGTTGTTTGTTACTCCAAAGTCTAAAGCGCCCCCTATCGGCATTTTTTGAAATTGAACTTTAAAATTTTATTTCAAGAAAATACTGGCATAAAGAAAATTTTTTGCAAAAACCGCAAACGAATCGACCAATTTTTCCATGTTTTATAATCATTTGAAATTTCGGACCCTAAACTTTAATGCCCCCTATCTCCTTGGGAATACGTCTGGGACCCTTAGTCTCCTATTTAATATTATTTGTCTTTAAGTGTACTATAACCCCTTAAAGTTCTGCCCATCTTTTATGAATCACCCTGTATATATATATAATACAAAGATCTGAGAAATAAAGTGCTGTTCTTTATTGCTCTTATCTGCCAAAAACATATGTTGTACACGAAATATTGAAAAGTAGCAAATGAATTTACTTTGAGAAAGAAGGTACCGTAAGTTTTTAGATTGAACATTTCGAGAAAAAGATGTCAAAAAATCCATTTCTGCATATATCCCATAAGGAGTAGAGGTCAAAATAATTTCCACGCACTTGAAGTTCTTACTAAATGACAAAATCTTTACTTTTTAAGAGTGCATTAAGAACATAAATATCAATAACTATGGCTTTCTATATAAAAAGAAAAGAAATTTTCACTTTTAAAGTACTCCAGGTAATATTTTTTTCCGGATCTTTTGTTTAAAGAAACACGCTTTTTTGAAGTGATATAAATGCGTTGAAACAATCCAATTAGATTCTTTTTCTCGGAACTACTACTTAAGTAAAAACCAGTGGTTTAAAAAAAGGACATTAACCCAAACTGTTTTGATACGTTCTTTCCTTAATAAATCACTGAAAAGATACAGCATTTTAGGACGATGAGATAAATGTTCTTACTGTAGTTTACTTCATTGAATATATATGTTATATAAAAATTTTATTTCCTTCACATATCCTTCGCATTTATTTCGAATTATTCCTTTAAATTAATCTAACTTCTGACATAGTCATTATTTCCTTAATTCTTAATAATATATATTCCTATTTAATGTCCTTTTAAAAGTAATAGCACGTATATTAATAATTATCTTATTCCAAATCTTAATCTAAAACTTTAAGTTCATTCGTAACTTTTATCAACTACCCAATCTATAAAATTCTGAGAGACGCGTGTTGTCATTTCGAATGTTTTTCAAAAGCCATTTTTTAAAATTTTTTATTCCATGCTTTGCTTCGCGCGCTTGGTATTTTTTGCGTCAAAATCAATGCGGAGCTACGATGGGGATTCTTTCGTGTTAAATCTTCTCCCTCGCACCTCATTCGCTTAGCTTAAATTCGCCTCTCACTCATTGGATCGTGCGCTCGTTACGTCGTTGTCAGTAATCCTACGCGCGGTTAACAAAATTCGCTTGCAAGATTTTGGAGATCAGTATTTTGTCGTGTTTGGAAGTGCTGAGCAAAGAATTATCTGGTGTTCAACTAACTTAGAATTTCATAACAACTCTTTAAGATCTATTAAATGATGTAGTGAACCATCGTCAAGCCTAAGGGCTATAAGTTTATACCGGATACTGTGGGAACTGTTACTGGCATCGCTCCTGTTCATTAATAAACGATTTATCTGGAAATTGGCTGCTCCTTATTAAAGAAACTCTTGTGGTGTCTCATCATTGCCTAACCTCTTCGCCATGATTCTTGATATCGACTGCAATCATTCTACATCTTTAACAAACTGCCATTTTCTCGTGGAATATTAAATCATCTTTGTAAAAAGTTCACATATATACCGTAAAAAATAAGGACTTTTTTTAAATATCTATTTATAAATTTAGTGTACATTGATGTACAAATGTGCATTTGAGTTGAACAAAGATTTTTATGACATCAGGTATACAATTAGGGTATATACGAAGTATACCCAAAATAAATACTACTACAATAAATTCTACAATAAATATGAAGATGAAATAAGTAATATGTTTATAAGGTAGTTCATAACTTAGTAAACATCAGTTCAAAAAGTGGTTAAAATGTTCACCAATAGATGGCGCTGCCCTATATGGAAGTTTTAAAGTTAGTTTGAGTATTCGCAGAGACGTAGATAGCACAACACCATCTACTGATTGAAATTTGAACAATTAAAAAAGTATTGTACATGAAATTTATGAGATATCATTTAAACACGCTGCTTTTTTTCCCTTTTTTAAATTATAGTTAAAGAATTAGGGATTTTTAAAGTTCAGATGTTCTTTTTTGGGACACCCTGAAAATACTTGACAAATTCAGATAATGATAGTAATATAGAATAAAAATGATTGTAATATAATTATTAGAAAATATTATAAATAAAAAAAAATTAAACATAAAATGGAAATAAAATATCGTTTTTTTTTTTTTTTTTTTTTTTTTTTCTTTAATTAACCTATAAAACATCACATAAATATATCTCATTTATTTCTTGTATTTTAATTAGTTTTAAAATAATGTTTAACTATAATATATTTAAAAAAAAGGTGTACTGCATTCTTGTAACTTAAAAAATATATTAGGCTGAATAAAGGAACCATAACGGAAGTGCAGCAGGTAAGCTTGTGTTTATGAAATTCAGAGAATTTGTACCACAGCTGAAACTAGCTCTTAAGAGAATTAAAAAAAAAATACTTTCTAAAAATAAAATATAGAAAAATAAAATGCCACTCAAGTTTTTGACGGATTGTATGGTCGAATGAAATTCGTGAAGTTTCATTTAAAAAAAGTTCTACCGGCCTGTACCGGGAGGAAAAGGTAGCTTTCATAGTCCATGTTTTTAAAAATTGAACTCATTTTACTAAAACACCCGAAGCTAAAATGCTTGGAACCCGATTATAGAAGATTCAATCCCGGTCTTCGTTAATACTGAATTTGAATGTGAATTTATGCATGAGATTTACAGCATAACAAAAATCAGATTGTTTCAAAATGTCAGCCACCTTAGAATTTCAAACCGCCATATCTTAGCTATTTTTAAGATAAAGCCAAAACAAAAAATGCTCCGGAATTCTTGTATCACGATCTTTTACTTAACGGAAATAACTTTTTCAATTATAATTTTTTATACATTTTTTACAATAAAAAAATATAAAAATTTAACTTGCCGCCATTTTTAAACAAAATGGCGCATAAAGCAACCCAATGAACTCGATCGACACCTTGGTATGTTCTGTACACATGATCAGTCACATTCCTATCGATTTATAAATACGGGAGTTACAGCATAACAAATATCAGATTGTTTCAAAATCTCAGACACACTAGAATTTCAAACTGCTTTATCTCAGCCATTTTTTAAGATATAGCCAAAACAAAACATGTTCCAGAATTCTTGTATCACGTTCTAACACTTAACAAAAACATTTTTTTTCAATTTATACTTTTTTGTACACCTTTTTGAATTTTTTAAAATTTAAAAATTCCTATCTGGCCGCCATTTTGAAACAAGATGGCGGATGAAGTTGGTCAACGAACTCTGTCGAGACCTTGGTTTGTCCTATGCATATACTCAGTCACATCCAAATTGGTTTATAAATAAGAGAGTTACAGCGTGACATACGTCAGATATATATATATATATTAGTATGGATATATATATATATATATATATGGTTTGGGGATCTGAGGGTAATGATTGGTGACAATATTTTTGGAATTGCTTTCCTCCGAACGGCTGCAATAGGTAGATTTTTGAAATGAAAGCTACCTAAAAGTTACACAGAGTTATTGTAATTCCAAGCATTTTAAAATCGATGACTTTTTCTAGTTAATGGGACTACAACTGACAAAGGTCTTCCTGTGTGTCCGTAAGAGAATTTCGACCTCTTCTAACCATCCTATGATCTATTCTGTAAGGGCTTCATTTTTATAGACTAATTGTGGGCATTCTTCTTGTTTTTTAGATCCACTTTTAAACTATAGAAAATCATAGCTCGATTATGCTCTCGCGTGAACACTATTTTCTCTGTGATAGATAGATTTATTCTATGATAGATAAATTGCTGTTGTTGCCCTAAATTATCGTCTGCGGACATAAAAAAAATTCAATTATTATTATTATTATTATTTTCGCGCATATCGACTGATTCTGTCTCAAATATTTCTCGTAGTCTCCGGCCACGCTGCGCAATTCCTAATTTTCATTTCAGTTTTCGCACTTACGTTCCCAAAATATTTATAATCCCTCCTCGCTCCCTCCCCCGCCATCTAGAAATAATTTGTATGTCCTTAAAAAATCATTTTAGAATTAAAGTTTTGGTCAGAAAACATTTTTTATCTGATATATTTGAAGAAAATAACTTGTAGAAAATACGTATGTGAAAATTCAATTCAATTAGAAATTTCGCGTGGGAACTTAAAAAAAAAATTGAAATAGCCTATAGAGTTTGCAGTATAACCTTGATCTTTAATTACTCAGACGACAGATTGTCTTTCAAAAATCGGTTCGCGTGATTAGCCTTTGTCATACTAAAATCTACGTTTCTGTAAAAATGCATTGTAATTAATTGAGGCATTGCCGTAAAATCGTGTGCACTTGAATCGAAATCGCCCTTAGGATTTCCATTTAAACTTTGAATTTAATTACTCAGGCCACACGTTGAATTTCAAAAATCAGACATACTTATTACTTTGGTCTTGATAAGATCTATGTTTGTAGTGAATTACATTGTAATGGGTCAAACAATTGCCGAGAAACCGTGTGCAATTGAATCGAAAGTGCTTATAGGATTTGCATTCGAACTTTGACATTTACTTACTGAAGTCACTGATCGAATATAAAAAATCGGGCCATGTTGTTACCTCTGTCTTACTATATGTTTGTGGTAAATTATATTGTAATTGACTGAGCCATTGCGAAGAATTTTTATCTGTGTTAGTTTCAGTTTGACGTGGATATATAAGAAGATATATAAGAAGATTGTCTCTCTTTCGGCTCGCTGCGCTTCAAAAACTGTATTAATTTATTAAATCATAATTATTTGCTGTTAATAGAAATTAAAGATAATATCTAAATGAATTTCATTTATTTCTTATATGTTTTAAAGAATAGATGTGAAATAAACAATCATTTTAGATTAGAAAAACAAAGGAATAATTTTTTATTTCTTTACTTCCTTGTCAAAGAATCTGCCATAGGTGCTTCTTCTTTTCTGGAACTGATAAATATTTTAAAAAAAAACTTTCTTTCGGTGTAGTAAACTCAAACAGTCCTTTTTGTACGTAAGAGTTTAATCGAAAAACGGAAATGCAAACTTGCAGAAAATCTATTTAACTCCAGTTAATCACTAATTCAAACGCAAGAACAGACTTCAGCAAAAATCCAGTTTTAGCATTCTTCAGATCTGTTTCAGAATTCTACTTTAGTTCATTACGCTATTTGATATATGATTATACGATTTATGGGATTATTGCTTCTAAAAAGTTAATGGATCAAATAATCGAATTTCTAATTCTTATATTAATGGAAGAAAGCTCAGCTTTGAACAAGAAGTTTAATAGGGAATTTATGTTTTTGTCCTAGTTTGCTAAAACAATAGATATCGCAAACAATGAACCTAATTCATAATATAAATAATATTAATTTTGGTATTGAATTTCTTTACAACCATCTTTTGAAATGTTTTAAAATTTTCCCAAGTCCATTGAACGACAAATTGAAACCTTTTCGCTTTTTCAATATCGAAAATTCAAAATTATTATGAAGAAATGCAATGCTTCTACAATTTTTTTATGCATTTTGGGGCATAACATTTTTTTCTAGTGTTATTACAGAAATTTGGCTAAAGGATCAGAGTCCATAAGTCGTGTTTTTGGCCCATGAAATAAGACTAAAATTCGATTTTGTTATTTCACTTTTTAATATTAGAAAATTTATCCTGTACGATTTCAACAATATTTTTTGCATTTTGTTCGGATTTATATAACTTACACAAGCACAAAGTTCGTATTATTCGTAGTTTTTGATGAAAAATACGCAATTTCTTCTAATTTTACCTCAATTTTTAATATATTTTTTAATATTTTACTATGAGCGCAGCTTTGCAATACTTTTATTTTTACATATGTTGTACATTTTGATGTATTTTATAATATATGTAAAGAAGTAAGTGTTGCACAATAGCGCTCATATAAATAACTGAGGTGAAATTATGAGAAATTGCGTATTTTTCATCAAAAACTACGAATAATACGAACTTTGAGCTTGTGTAAGTCATATAAATCCGAACAAAATGCAAAAACTACTGTTGAAATCGTACAAGATAAACCTTCTAATATTAAAAAGTGAAATAATTAAGTCAGTATAACAAAATCGAGTTTTAGTCTATTTCATGGGCCAAAAACACGGCTTATGGACCCTGATCCTTTACCGACAATAATTATGTTCCATACCAGAAATAAGTTACAACAGTAAGCTGTTGACCATATAATCTTCAAAACTTTATTTTACACTCAAAGTGACACACGCGGTCGCAATTACAATTACATATACAACTGTAATTAATTCTTGATCTAAGTAAGCAAGAATTTTATTTTTGCATGGTGTTTTTGATAGTTAAAGTATGTTAATAGAAAACTGTTAAAAAAAACATCAAGCGTCTATACAGTCCATCAAGATCGACATAGTTGTCCTACATGAGCTTGGGAGATCCTATGAATCAATTAAACGCTTCAAAATGCCAAGTATGTTAATAGAAAACTGTTAAAAAAAACATCAAGCGTCTATACAGTCCATCAAGATCGACATAGTTGTCCTACATGAGCTTGGGAGATCCTATGAATCAATTAAACGCTTCAAAATGCCAAGTATGTTAATAGAAAACTGTTAAAAAAAACATCAAGCGTCTATACAGTCCATCAAGATCGACATAGTTGTCCTACATGAGCTTGGGAGATCCTATGAATCAATTAAACGCTTCAAAATGCCAAGTATGTTAATAGAAAACTGTTAAAAAAAACATCAAGCGTCTATACAGTCCATCAAGATCGACATAGTTGTCCTACATGAGCTTGGGAGATCCTATGAATCAATTAAACGCTTCAAAATGCACCGTGAACGCTGCCACAAACAAATTAGAACAATTTCTAACTGAAACGTCTAATAAGACACAAAAGTGAGCCAATGAGAAGTGAAATAAAGAAAAAGTCAGAAAGCCCCCAAATTAAATTGGAGGATATAAAACATCAATATTTTGAAATCTTGGATATGCAGATGCATCAGCTTCAAGAAATTGAGGAGGATATTGAAAAGGCAAATGAACGACTGGAGAAATTTGAGGTAAACCTAAAACTTTTATTAACCTCATTTCAAACAGAATCAAATTCTGTTATTGTTAATGAAGCTAAAATTGAAGCGAAAACAAAAGTTTGTCTGCCAGAAATTCTGAGTGACGTCTGTCATAAATTCTTTTCTTTGCAGGTGCATACTGTGATTTCGATAATTTTAAGACTTAATTTACAAACTTGATAATTAATAACTAGCAAGTTACGCCCGCTACGCTGGTCAGTTTCTCTTAACGAACCTTTAATCAAACAAAATATGGACATTTCATAATTCACTTTTATATTTTAACAGAATAATAAGGCTACTATAATTTGTGACTCGTGCTATAGCCAATATACACGTCAGGACACGTCGCCCTTATCATTATCTTTTTACGCGTGAAGGTTTCGCTATGGTACTACATTGTGAAATTTGGTAAATTTTGAAATTCAATATTTGAAAAACGGCATAATCATTAGATTTGAAATTTATATCAAGAAAAATACAATTTTTTACCTTTCAAACGCAGTTTGTCTAACAATTTTCTGACAAACACTTTTTGAGCTATCATTTTTTTCAGTAACTTCAAATGTTTCATTTTCCGAGATTAATTTGTTGCAACAATTAGCGAAAAACTCAGTCGTCAGCAACGCATAGTTTTTATTAAAGAGGCTGTTGGAGCAGGGATTGTCACCACCAATTTGCCACCATCACTTTTGAAATCGGTTCCGTGGTTCCAGAGATTCCATAGAAATTGTAATTTAGAATAATTTTAGAACGCTTTTCGCTCATCTCACACAATTTTAAATTTCGAATTTTTTTAGAATTTGTTCTTAGAGAGCATTTACATCTTATAAGTAACTACCATGCCAAATTTCATGTTTCTAGCTCCTTCAGTATACAAAAAGTCGCAATTTTAGAACGTTTTTCACTCCTGCACCATCCTGGCACCGACGTAAAATATAGACTATGTTGGAGCAGGGATTGTCACCATCAATTTACCACCATCACTTTTGAAATTGGTTCTATTGTTCCAGAGATTCCATAGAAATTGTAATTTAGAATGTTTTTAGAACGCTTTTCGCTCCTTTCACCCTTTTAAATTTCGATTTTTTTTATTTTGTTCTTAGAGAGCATTTACATCTTATAAGTAACTACCATGCCAAATTACATGTTTCTAGCTTTTTCAATATAAAAAAAAAAAATCGAAATTTTACAGCGTTTTTCGCTTCTGCACCCCCTGGGGTAGTGGCACCGACATAAAATATAGCCTATGTTGGAGCCGGGACTGTCACCATCAATTTTGAAAACGGTTCTGTAGCTCCATATATTCCATAGAAATTGTAATTTAGAATGCTTTTAGAACGCTTTTCGCTCATCTCACCCTTTTAAATTTCGAATTTTATTAGAATTTGTTCTTGGAGAGCATTTACATTTTATAATTAACTACCATGCCAAATTTCATGTTTCTAGCTCCTTCAGTATAAAAAATAATCGAAATTTTAGAAAGTTTTTCGCTCTTGCACCCCACTGGGATTAGTGGCACCGACATAAAGTAAAGCCTATGTTGGAGCAGGGATTGTCATCAAAAATTTGCCACCATCACTTTTGAAAAGAATTCGGTAATTCCAGAGATTCCATAGAAATTGTAATTTAGAATGTTTTTAGAACGCTTTTCGCTCATCTCACATCTTTTAAATTTCGAATTTTTTTAGAATTTGTTCTTAGAGAGCATTTACATCTTTTAAGTAACTACCATGCCAAATTTCATGTTTCTAGCTCCTTCAGTATAAAAAATAATCGAAATTTTAGAAAGTTTTTCGCTCTTGCACCCCTCTGGGATTAGTGGCACCGACATAAAATATAGCCTATGTTGGAGCAGGGATTGTCATCAAATATTTGCCACCATCACTTTTAAAAAGGGTTCGGTAGTTCCAGAGATTCCATAGAAATTGTAATTTAGAATGCTTTTAGAACGCTTTTCGCTCATCTCACCCTTTTAAATTTCGAATTTTTTTACAATTTGTTCTTGGAGAGCATTTACATCTTATAAGTAACTACCATGCCAAATTTCATGTTTCTAGCTCCTTCAGTATAAAAAAAACGAAATTTTAGACAGTTTTTCGCTTCTGCACCCCCACGGGGGTAGTGGCACCGACATAAAATATAGCCTATGTTGGAACAGGTATTGTTACTATCAATTTGCCACCATCACTTTTGAAATCGCTTCAGTAGTTCCAGAGATTACCCCCTACAAACAAACAAACAAACAAACAATCTTTACTACTTTTTTTAGACCAGTGATCAGGCCCCTACCTGCCAGATTTCCCCAGCTTAAACGGGTTTAGTGCCTGGAACCGGGGCGTTTAGCACCACTGAAGGGATGCCGCGTAGCGACTGGCCATTGCTGGCAGGACGGCTATGTGGAGGTCTTTGTTTAGTTTCCATTTTTGTTTTGCTGCTAATTGATGTTATTCTTTTTGTATGGACCTGGGCTTGGCATCACACCCATACGTCATGCCATTGCTACGCAAGATGGTCTCGTAATTTAGAAGCTTGATCGGGTGCCGAGACCTTCGCCTGACTAGGCACCTCCAGGGTATAATTAACAGGGAACTTGGAGGAATTTGCATCCACGACGGATTTTACGTGCGCCAGGCACCATTAGTGCACATAATGAAAAAGAGAAAAGATGTAAAAAAAAAAAAAAAAAAAAAAAAAAAAAAAAGCCTGAAAGGGAAGGGGGTTAATACAGAAAAAGACTCTTTTATTGGACGACTGGGAAGCAGTATTTAAATATTCTGCACGATAATTCTTTTTTAATATGTATATACACGCAGTTGACGTGACATTTGTAAAGTCCATTAGAGTCACCAGATGATGATTTTGACCCTCTATTTCAATCTCGGATACACAAATATGAAAATTAACGACTTGTAGTCAATTCTTATATTTTCTCAATTCTAAATTATGAAAAACTTCAGTATGATTCTCTTAAAGAGCTACCTAATTTTATTCACCGTATAAATAAAAAATTCGCGCCTTAAAAGATATTGGAATATGAACAAAATATTATAAATATAATTCTGCGAAAATTGGAATAAGGTAACTCAAAAACAAATCTAATTATTTTTAGAAACAACAAATGTTCCTAGTTTTAAATACTTAATTTTCTTTTTGGAAAAGAGATAGGTCATGCTAGAAAGTGTGTCACATGCATTCCAAACAAAAACAAAGTTTTCAAAAACCAATTATGCAATAAATTATCTACTGTATAATTGGTCGCAAATAAATAAAAAGCGTTGTTTATTAACCCTAATAAAAATAACAACATAAAACCCTACCCTCTTTGCGGGTTATTTAAATTCATAACATTTCAAAGTATGACTTTTTTCAACGGCAAAGATTTTGTAACTAAAAATAAATTATGTAACAATTGCTTACGATTACATACGGGTCGGTGTAATGGAAAGTTTAAATGCCGTTCATGTCAAAAAGGCCTACTTAGTTTGCTTCTATGTAAATAAAATAATCTTCCAGAAATGAAGTTAAATAACGAAAGTGTAACTTTGAAAGACCACCTTATTACTTCTGATTCAAAAATAAGGCAAAATTCCCAGATGGGCGTCGGCGCCAGCTTTTTAGCTAATGACGGAAAGAATTGCACGTTATTAAACACTGCTTTAATTTAAAAAAAGGATTCAAAGGGAAATAAAATTAGGTTACGTAGCGTTTTAGACACAGGATCTTCGATGGGCAAGCTGATTCAGCGAGCAAGCCGAAAATTGAATTTAAAATTTAAACCTTTTAGGGGTAGCATATCAGGAATAAACGAATCAAATCAATAAGTGAAATATATTTTAAATTAGAAGTATTTAATCAACTTGGAACATTTTCTCAAAATGTAGAATTTTCAGTTCTCCATAAATTACGAATTATATTCCTGTTACAAAACTAGATATTTCCAATTTATCAATCTATATCGAATGAGCAGATAGCCACTTCCATGTTCCTGCACAAACAGATGCACTTATGAGTAACGAACTATTTTTTGATTTTTTTACACTACACAAACCACACTATTTGTATAATTTGGATCATTTGATTCCCACCAATATTGTAAAATAGTGTAATTAGCCTTATTCTCGCATTTAATCTGTTATTAAATAAGGCCAATATTTCTACTTCAAAAAAGTGGTATCACACAAGCAATTGGATTTTTTTTAAAAAGGAGTTACTGGCAACACTGCACAAATCGATCATTTGATTGATAACAAATGAAAATATTTCGATTCGAGGCAGAAATTTCTTCAAAAAATAAATAAAATATAAATTAGTTGGAAATAAGTTAAATAATAAATTAAATAGTTTACAAAATTTTCTGGTGTGAAATATTCTTTTGAAACTTGAGTTCCCGGTAGTCTAGCAAAGGGAAAGTGTCTTTCACAGAATATGGAATTCAGATATTTGGTTGCGGGTTCGCTTCCCCAATTTAGTAAACAAGCTTATTGTTGTCTGTTGAATGAAACAAAGTTATATAAAATACTTAAGAATTTTTTTTTGAAACGGAATCCTTATCTGGGGACAATGAAGAATTTATTAGTTGTAAAGAAGAAATATTTTGTGAGAAACATTTTAAAAGAATGTATAAACGCAATGATACTGTGAGGTACCGATGGAAGAAAATGATGATTTAGTATTGGGTTCTTTTAAAGGAAATGAAATTAAGAGATTAAATAATTTAGGGGCTATGCTGGATAAAAATAAAAATATGGCTAATTTACTTAGAGGTTTCATGTAAGAATATGAATATTTGGGCATATAATAAAAAAAAATGTGTTCAAAAAAATCAATCAATCTATACTGTCCATCAAGATCAAAAATATATATTTATAAGTTATGAAAATATCAGATTCATTTCATGTGATGTTGTCAGACCTTTTTTGATTATTCTGTTTCTTTATCAAATGGTATTTAGTATCTGAAGGTGATTTGATAAAAGGGCAAAATTTATTAATTTCTTTGAAAACAGCTTGGTGAATTTTCTTTTGAGCTAGCAAGTATTTACCAAATTTAAGTAGCGTTCAAAACAGAATTGCATTGCCGATATAAAATTAAAAAACAAAGCTATTTTATTATTTAAATCTTATCTTACTAGGACTTCCCTCAAAGGGATTAGTCTGAGTGATATTGTTGAGAACATAGGGTTAACAATTACAATATAAAGAAAAAGAGCAAATTAAATGATAGAATTACAAAATATCATATATAAATTCATATACACTGTTAAAAAAATATAAAAGAAGTACCGTTCATCAGATGTGTTGTCATAATTTTTTTTAACATGTGGCAACTAATCTCATTTTCTTAAGCCCGTTTGCGCAAAAAAAAAAAAAAAAAAAAAAAAACGCCGGATCTTTTAAAACGCCGAGCTTTTTAAAGTTACGTAATTGGATTTGCAGCTAATAGATTATTCTATCAAGCGTGGCTTAACGCAAATTTAATTTCATTGTTGCACCTTTTTTTGTGTGTGAATTTAAAATTTTTCTTCCTTGATTATATATCTATTATTTGTATAACTGTTTATAGAAAATCTTACACTTCAAACCACATTCATAGCATGCTTTGCTACAAACCAGATTGCAAAACTATAGTCTAAATCACTATTAAAGTATACAAAAAATCTTTCGATGACTTCTGTAAAATAACTTTTACATTAAATCTCCATATCTGCAAAATTGAAAAATTATATATATTTCAAAGTTAAGCTTAGCAGATACTTCTTGATTATTCTCTAGGAGGCTCTGCCCCCTGTGCCTTTACTGCGCCAATCCGCAGACTTTTCTTTTGCCTGTCTGTCTGCCTCTCCACAATCTGTATATTTCCCTATCCGTTCTTCTGCCCGTCTCTCTAACCGATTGTCTATCTCTCTACACGTCTCGTTACCTGTCTCTATATTTCTCTACCGGTCTCGCTACCCGCCAATCTATTTCTTCAACCGTCTGTCTATCCCTCTAACTACTTGTATGTCTAGCCGTGTCTCTATCCACTTCGCTACCCATTTGTCTATCTGTCTCACAACTTGTCTATCTGTCTCTCTACCCGTCTGGCTATACGCCTCTCTACCCGTCTTGTTATCCATCTCCATACCCAACTACTGTCACTCTACTCGTCTGTATACCCGTCTAAATATCCGTCTGTTTTTGTACCCGACTCGCTACCAATCTCATTACCCGTCAGTCAACTCGTCTCTGTACTCATCTCTCTACTCGTCTCTTTATCTACCACGCTACGCATCTCGCAACCTTTCTCGCTACATTCCTGTCTACCGGTGTCGCTACCCGTCTCGTGACCCATCTCGCTACCCCTCTGTCAACCCTCTTTTTACCTTTCTCTCTAGCCGTCTGTCTATTCGTTTCGCTACCCGTCAGTCTGCCTATGCCGCTACTCGTCTCTCTACCCGTCTGTCTACCCGTTTGTTTACTCATCTTTCTACCTCTCGCCACCTCTTCACAATATTTAAACAATTCATTTAATATACAGAAGCCGTTTATCAGTTATTAAATGCAAACAGAAGTAATTTATCTAATGTGTAATCAGATGCAATTTTCTTTTTAAATACATACATAAACCTGAATAATAATTCATCAGTTTTGTGTTTATAGTTGTTTATATCATTTGACAGTAAATCTCAACTTCTTAAACCTGAATTGTCTCAAGCTTTTTTAAAAAACCACAAGGTCTGTATAACTGCAAAGTACCCTGAGGGCTATATTAGCTACATGTTATTAAGTTAAGTGAAAGTTTCGTTATCGCGTTTGCAGCCAATTGCTTATGTCAGGAAGCGTGGCTTAACGCCATTTTAAATTCAATACTTTAACTTTCTTTTCTTTTCTTTTCTTTTTTTTTTTTGGGGGGGGGGGGGGTTCAAATATATACATTTAAATTACAATTTTTACCTCCATGCCATTAGTGTTGTTTGTATTATTAACTAATACCTTGTAGAGCGAGCTTCATTTGAAACAAATGTAAAAGACTTCTGCAGTTTTTTTAGGAGAAACTTTCGTAATTGGGCCCAAAGCCAATCGGAGCATTTAATATCATTATTGTAACTCTTATAGAGTTAAAACAATATTGTTGCTAGCTTTACTCTTGTTTGAGACCAGCCTTGTCTGTGTATCTGAATGGGGAAAAGTTTCGTATCCTATGTCGATTGGCGAAAAAAATTTAAAATGGTGCCAGAAGGTAGTTTTAGCATCTTACAATTTTTTTCAAGAGAGCGGTAAAACATGTTTTTCAAATATTTACAAACATAGGTTTATTAAAGCATGTTTTTGTACCATCTTAAAAATTTAAGCACGATGCTAAAATAAAATTTTATCGCCATATTCGATAATTTAATAAATAATGAAAATACATAAACAAACTTATAACAAACCTAAGAGGCATTTTTGTAATAAATAATTGTTATTGTCAGGGGTGTAAATTGTAAACAATTAATAAATGGCTAGTAAGTAATAAATAGCATTTAAAATCTAAAAATGGAGAAGTGGTCCGTATAAAAATGCAAAACATAACATTATACGCTTGATAAATGTAAATCTTTTTTTTTTTTTTTTTTTTTATATTTCCGAAGGCACAGATAAAAAGGTAAAAATCTCTTTTCCAAATGCCAAATAGAAAATATACAAAATAGAATGCCAAATATACAAAATAGAAAAATATCTGCAAAAAAATATATTTACATAATACTACATCTGCAAAAAAATAAGATTTAGAAAAAGTAAGCGAAATCCTGCAGATCCCAACAATCACATCTAAAAACTTATCACCAAAAAAGAACTCGCCAAATCTTACGGCACAGGAGATGGATTTTTCCCTCTGAATGCAGAATATTAGTTTTTTTTTCTTGTACGATGGGTGATTATAATATAATTGTTTCATTTCACCTACTACATACCGTGTGATATATTGGTACTTTTATGTTATCCTGACGCAGTTGATAAATCGCCAAATATTGTTCCTATAACATTTTCATATTGAATTCATTTCATTTAAATATAAACCTTTCACTCATTTAATTTAAAATACATGCCTTTCATTAATCCCATTTAAAATGCTAAAAAGAGAGAAAAAAAAAAGAAATAATGCCATAAATCGAAACCTTTTATTTAAACACCAAAGAATTTTTTTTTTTAATTTACACACGCGAAATAAAAAAAGCTGCTATTGCTGAGCTTTGCGCCAAATCTCTAATACCAAGTCTACCAAGTTATTGCGAGGTTTTTCTTTCAAACAGAAAAAAAATCCAAATTAATTTTCGATTTCTACTAAATTGAAATATATTTTATTGTGCTGAATATTAGTGCGTGCATATATTTTTGCTCCATGTACTCCATGAACTTTTCAATTCCGATTGTCTACGAAAATCTCCCGCCGGTGAAAATGACGTACGCACAAAACTTTCGTGACGTATGTACTTTAATTGTGCTTTTTTATCTATTTTTTAATATAATTTCCAAACGGTTTGACATTTATTCTTGGTAATAAATAGACGTCGTTATCACCTTTATAGGTACCTGCTGTAAAAATTTGAACGAAATCCGTTAAATATTTTTTGAGTTATGCTTGACGAAAGGTTTTAATATCCATCGTAGCTATATATGGGGCAAAGTAATATTGCGCTGTGTATGAGTCTTCGTTGCACTCAGACAATTATGGAGAGTATTCGTACTAATAAGGCACGTGACTCGTCAAATAATAACAGTACATAACTGATTGTGTATCCTATGATTTAATTGTTTTTATTTTTAATTTATCGTTTATTTCTGTCACCTTGTGTATGTTATAAAAACAATTTTGTTGCTGTGGATTTCTTCTTGAGACATTTTGACTAATACGGAAGAATTTTTTCCAAATGAGTGAAAAGGTGTTTCGACGTGGATTCGAATCCAAGACCTCTGGCATAAATAGCCAACGTTCTGCCTATTGAGCCCGAAATCGACAACCGACCGACACAATTCACCCAGACAAACTTTTGGTATTAGCATCTGGTTTGTTATCTGAAACAGTTGAACAGAATATACCGCAGAACTTCATTAAACGATGAAACCACAGATACACATTATTATTTTTAAATCAATCATACTGACTGGTAAAGATATCATACGAATTGGTATTTTTCCAACTGAGTGAAAAAGTGTTCAGTTCGGCAGTCAAATCCACCACCTCTGGCTCTATAGTTTAATGGTATTCTATTACATGCGGCATATTCTGTTGAACTGTTTCAGATAACGGACAAGATGTTATTGCCAAAAGGTTGTCTGTGGGAATTGTGTTCCGGTTGTTATCGATCGCCAGGTATTAATCGATATATAAAATTGGATAATAAAATATTATCTATTCCGTGTTTTCCAACAGTCCAATATCAGTAAAATATCGGTTTTTCGTAGTCCAACAATCTAATATAAGTAAAATATCGGTTTCGACTGATGCAACAATACAACAAAAGGTACTTATGGATTAATTGGCAGAGCGTTGGCAACTTAATCCGGTCTTGGGTTCGACTACCGACATAAACACTCAGTTAGAAAAATACCAATTCGGTTGAAACCTTTACCGGTATGTATGATTGAGTTAAAATAATAAAGTGTAAAGTGGTAGAGTAAATATAATAGGTATTTAATTTTACAATGCTAGTTAGTAAAAATTAATAAGTAAAATTACGCAAAGTATTTCAACATATTTATTGCAAATTCTCATATAGTAAATTATGACATTCATTTATGATGAATTGATGATGTATGAATTAGTTAGATTTTCTGCATTTCTAACAATATATTTCATAATCTTTCAACCTAATATCGATAAATATCAAGAACTATATTTTAGCTCATAATACAAATTGCTTTTAACTGGCAGAGCATTTTGTGTTACTACATATTAAACCTTTGATTATGGGGTTGCGACATATGTCGTCCTACAGACTATTTCTTTATTCTACTCACACCACTTCTTTAAAACTAGTTTTCTGCGATAGACTTATACCAGGATAATTTCAAGAGATTCTACCACAAAGAAATTTATTTGCAAATTGTGGTACGAATTAATTTAAAAATAGTCGCCAGTAATCAGTTCCGTATTCAAAAGGTTACATTTAAATATGCCATATATAAATATAAAGCATTTCTTCTCAAAGTGTGCCATCCTTTGCCAGAATAAATAAAATATAATAGAAAAAAAATAGGTAAGATAAAATATGTAAACAATCTGAGAATGACGGCAGCTAACATTACTGCCATATAAATGAATGAGTGCTTTTATCTGCCTTTCGCCCTTCCCAATATTTTTTATGTAGCAGAGCAATCTTAGTGTGTCAACTCTTGAGAAGTGATATGATCTCTATGCTCGGTTGCTGTCTTATACTCCTTAATCAAACAGATTATTTTTTGTAACGCCTGTCAAGCAACGCATCTAAAAAAAAGGCGTTTAATGTTACATATAATCTCTTTTAATTTTCCGCTCACCTTTTTTTTTTTTTTTTTTTTTTTTTCTTGACAACTGATGTGGAGAAATGTGCTAAAAAGAAAGATGCGTGAACATATTAAGCTCGTTTAATAGTATAATTACATATTTAACCGAGTTATGAAAAAAGAACGAAGATAACTTGGGTTTTTAATATATATATATATATATACAGTGGCCTCTAACTTATAAATATCTTACTTAATACGACTTTTTCAATTACGCGCCGATTTTTTCAGGTCACAGCAACGCCTTCTAGTAAATAACGTAAAACTTCAAATGGCAATTTTTTTTTATCAGCTGAAGCAAAAATGAATGAAATTTCAGGGATTTGAACTGCAATATTTATTGTTCTGATTCAATTAAAATAAAATATTTCGTAACAGTTCCGTTTTATGTTCTCTAAAATATAATGGTTTTCAATCCATCGGATATAACTTTTTCTTTCGGTTCCTTTTTGGTAGTTTAATTAATTTTAGCACATATAATTTCCAACTGAACTTCTGACCTAAAAATTTAAAGATCAGAAGTAAATTATTTTGATGGCTTGTATTTCATTTTACCTTTTTAAATACTTGAAATTTTTATAAATTGAAATTTTAAAAATGAAAATATTTATTGATTCAGTTTTGGAGGAGAAAAAACAATTCGGTTGGATTCCAGAATTTAAAAAAAAAGTAGGTTGAGTTCTAGTTTTCGTTACATGTGAATTTTTTTTCCCGCTTTTGGCTCTATTTGGGTTAAAAGCTTTATAAAATTTTAAATTTGTGTTTTTTTCGCTCTTTTGTTTCAGGAAGAAAAAGGAATATGGGTCATTCTAAAAAAAAAAAGTTACTATTTAGAAATTGATTATGTCTTGAATTTTTTTTTCTATTTCATTTATTTTTTATTTTAATTACCTACATTATTATCTCGTGGTATGAAAACTGAAAGTTTTTCCATAGTTTCCTTTTTATTTATAGAAAGAATGGCTAATTCTTGTCAAACACATGAGCAAAATGTGACCCTCTATGTTACCACATTATTACATTTCTTGACATAAAAATTATTTTTAATTCTTCAAATTTACTATATATTTTTTTTGTAGAGGTAGCAAACGTTATAGAAAACAAACATTTGTTCAAATATATTACCAATTTGGATAGGAAACAAATATATGTCCACTCTGTTATCATGGTTTAAAAAATTAGACAGATTAAGATTCATTACAATAATATGAATTATTGTCCTAATATTGAAATCACGTTGTTAAACTCTTTCCGAAATATACCACAATGTAATTTGAAGTAATATATAAGTTGTAATTTAATGGAAAAACTACTCTAGTAACAAAGTAAACAAATACAAGATTTCCATTTTTTATTAATTTATTCAAGACATTATTTAGGCTTAAGTAGCCTTGTATTATTACACACATACATGATTTATGCTTACCAATCTTAACAGTTATTTATATTATCTACAGCTAGACAACGTAGTGGACAGACAAAAATGTACTTACCTAATTTTTTGTAAAAAAAAAATCCTGTAAAGAAATATTCTTCCGCTTTACGAATGCAAATTACACGTGGACTGAATCTTCATACATGTACATAGTCTTGAGACATGGGCTGCCATCAACCGTGTAATAGGATAATTAGAAAATCTTCGTAACAGAGTGGACATATTGAAAATTGCATTATTTGGGGACATTTTATTTCATGCTATATTATATTTTTATAATTAAAATGTTTTCTCAGTTTATATATTGAAAGATACGGCATCTAATTTTGTAATGATGTATAATTTAAATACATTTAAATTCTACATTTTGTATTTTCAAGGCTTTCTTTTTGAAGTTTCTCGATGGGGTCAGTCAATTTTTCAAAAAAAAAAAAAAAAAAAAAGAGCATTGTAAACTGAAAGTACTTAAATGTTTTAAGAAACTATTATTCAACAGATATTGTATTATCTTGAAAAAGTTGCATATATTTGTATAAAATAAGAATAACATCTCGTTTTTAACTGGAAATTTAATTATATTGTTAGACACTGTTTTGTAACGTTATTTGAAAATGACCCATATAATGCTTATTATAAAATATGACTAGATTTCTTTTTAGTTATTTTCTAATTTAATAACTCTTAATGTTCTGAATATTTTAATTTTATAGACCTCAATTTGTCGAATAAACATTAAACTTTATAAAATATCATGCTGCCCAAAAAATAGTTTACATTTTTAACGATAATAGAAAATAGCAGATGTTCGTTCTACTGAAACATCAACTCATTTTCCATGCAAAAACCATAAGTCATATTGAACACATGTAACATACGATAAATAATGTGTATAATTTCATTAAATTTACTTTAAAATAACGTAAAAAACCTAAATCAAACTACGGAGTGAACGTCCTGAAGTACATTTGCTTTTAATCGAAAAATATTAAATGTATATATATATATTTTTCATTTGAATTACATTTGGAAAGAAAAGGTACAATTCAGTTCCTATCATGTGAAAAAAAGTTATAAACAAAATACTAATTTCCTTCGAATTTCATTATTTAAACCACAAATAAACAAACAAACAACAACAACAGAACAGAAAATTTTTAAATATTAGAAATGGTGTTATAAATTGCATGAAATTTCCCATTTCTATTCAGCGTAATTGTTTACTTATTCTACGAATAGAGGCATTAACTATAAACGTCAGCTGGCTTAATCGACATATTTTCATTTTAGCTTCACACAGAGGTTATTAAGTCTAAAGTTTTTCAAGTCTTCTACTTTTGGCACGAATTTTCATAAGGCTAATGTTATAAAATAGAATAGAAAGCGTTGCCTTTTGAATTTTTCTTTTCAAATATTTAAGAAAATGATTACTATACATTTTACGTATTAATAATTTTTTTAGGAATAAAAAAAATATCTAAAATCCACAATGTTACTAAAAGTTCATTTCTTTAAAATAGATGTCACAATATGTAAAACGTTGTTACTACATATAAAATAAGTTTTAAAAACTTAAAACTTAATATCTTTAGCAGAGTACTTTCGATGTATAATATGATGATAATTGATTGTGTAATAATGAAGATGAAAGTACTCTGCTAAAGATCAAAATATATAAAGGTTTTAAGTTTTTAAAACTGATTCTATATGTAGTAACAACGCTTTACATATTGTGACATCTTTTTTTAAGGAAATAAACTCGCCTTTTAGTAAGATTGTTCATTTTAAATTAGTGTAATCCAAGGTGAATGTGACATTCCGGTTATATATATATATATATATATATATAACCGGATATATATATATATATATATATATATATATATATATATATATATATATATATAATTATAATATCTTTGAATTTCAAAAAACATATCAAGTTCTTGTAACATTCTAATTAAATCTCCTAAGAGATAATTAGAAATAAAGTGTAGACAGAATACCACATAAATAATAAATTAACAAGTGCAATCATAATTTTACCATAGCATTTGCTTCAATGGTAATTAGCCAAAAATACTGAAAATATGAATATTTAAAAAGAGAGAGAGAAAAAAAATTATATAATAAACCATAAAATGTTAATAAGTTGAAGTTGATATCAAGTGAATACAAATGGATTTTGAAATGAAATATGAACTAAATATAATGGAAAATTGGATAACAAGAGATTTAAATTAGAATTGGATATGAAAAAACACGTGTAGATATAATCATCAGCCTGGATGTATCCACACGTGTTTTAAAAATAATACAGTATTTCATAAATATACTGGCATTTATGCTAAGATCAGTATATTCATCCAGGTATACTGTATTATTACCAGAAAACAATTGGAAATAGTAAAATTGGAAATAAAAAACTTGTAAAGAATAGATAAAATATTTTCACAATAATTATCCAAAATTCTGCGAACATCACAAGACATTTTATAGACTTTTTATAACTGATCATTAATATAACTTAATATAAAGGTGATCGGCTAAACGCACATTCACCATACCATATAAAGTGTAAACAATGTTCAACTAGCTTAATAATACTCCTAATATATGTTTTAATTGTATTATTTGCTATATCATTTGCTATATTTTATCGCACACTAAAACAAAATAAATTATTACATAACATGTTTATATTTATATAATGTACTAAATGTTATGTAAAAGAGTTGATAATTGAATTTATCAAAAAAAAATAGGATAACCATATAGTTTTGCTTGATTTCGTATAAATCTAATATTTTTGTTTTTATTTATATCTGAGCATAGATATTTTATACGATGAAGGTAATTGATAATTATATTTTTAAAAACTGATTTATGTAAACATGAAGCAAAATTGGTAAAAATTTACTTTAAATGGAAAGTCAAATCTTTTATCAAAAATATCAAATATTAATTTATAATTATCATTAATATTAATTTTTAAGTCAAGAAAATTTATATTATTATTAATCAAATCATTTTCGCTTAATGTAAGCTGATTAGGATAAAAATTGAGTGGTGATGTGCAATTTTTATCATTGAAATAAAAAATGATAATGTCATCAATATATCGATAACATACATAATCATTGTTCGGACCAATATTTCTTTCATAATAATATAAGTAAAGGTCAGGGAGAATACTAGAAGCGGTCCCACCCTGCGGTATTCCCTGGCATTGTTTATAAATAATACTGTTCTATATGATGTAATTATTATGCAATGTAAAGTTTAATAAAGTTTTAAAAAACTTTACAGAAATATGATCTTTTAATTTTAATTGAGATTTAAATCCTTTAAATAATATACACATTGTTTTATGTAAGTCTTTTATATCAATGTTATTAAATAAATCATTAAAATCCAATGTTTTTATGAATTTTACCGGATTGATATTATGTATTTTATTAATAAGCTGAAAACTGTTTTTTAGGCAATGTTTGTTATTATGTTTTATCGTTATATTATATATCTGCTTTAAAATATTAAGAAGTAAATTGCTTGCATTATTATTATATGTGTTACACCCGATGTTAACTGTGCGAAATTTAATTGGATTTTTATGAAATTTTGGAATTATAACAAGATAAGGATAATTTAAATTTTTACATTTGATTTTTAGTAATTTGTGATAATTTAATAATTTTCTATTATTAATTTCAATATTTAATTTAGTTTTATTAAAAATATTACTTGTGTTAATTGCATTGTGAATTAACACTTTATAGTACTCTTTACAAATAATAGCATAATTATTTGGTGATTTATCTACATAAGTAATTATAAATTTGTTTTGTAGTTCTAATATATGTTTATTTATATTTTTAAAAGCTGCATGTGTAATATGTTGATAATTTTTTATAATTTCATTTTTAAATTTATCTATTACAGAAAATCTCCATTCACTAAAATACTCGATAGGTTTATTGTAATCAATAGCAATTTTATATATAAATAAATCAATATCTTGAATAAACTGCAATATTATGGATTTGATTTTACACATGTATGGAAGGCGAAATTTTGTGCTATATATATATATATATCTTCATATATATACCTTATGACAATTTATCTTGCAGGTTACCTTTTTAAAAACATTTATGGGAAAGTGTAAATAAACTAACGTTCTATGGTACAATAGAAATGGAAATTTTTGGACAAAAATGGAGAGATTTTACGAAGAAATATTTTATGCTATTGCTTTTTTTTCTATTTATTTTTAATAATAATATTTTTTTAGAAAAGAAATTCTCCACATAATGGTGAATATTTCTTTAAAACAACAAATGGGAGAATATTGTGTGTATTCTTAACATTCATTTATACATATTCTGTTGAGAAGAAATTTTCAAAACCTTATGTACAAGAATGAATTAAAATGTATTAGAGTTTAATGTAAATTAAATGTTTAATCTCAGAGTTATCCCAGTGAACAGAGTTAATTCTAATTTTTAAAACATCGATTTTGAAACTGAATTTTTTTTTGTTTTTAATCTTTACATGTGAGTACCTTTTTGCACGCTTTTATTTACTTTAACTTTGTTTTTCTTTTCTTAACTTGGTTGCTAGAATTATAATAATTATGTACACAGGTGTGTTTCCAATGACAATACAATATTTTAAATATTTTTAGAACTTAATTATAAAATAATAAATTAATTTTAGGTCATTTTTCCGTGAGCCGGGCGCAGGTGATAAATCGCCAAATAGTCTTTATGGTTACAATCGTATACGAGTTATAAAAACAATGAAGTTAATGATGTGCCAAACCACGCTTGAGAAGATAGGCCGACTGGCTGCGAAACTGATGAAAACACAACATGAAATATTTTAAATACTAAAAAGTAGAAAATATAAATAATAAGTAAAGAGTGTAATAATTCATTTAAAAAAATACTCTTTAATTATTTTGTTTCCGATTTCTTTCGCATTTCTTTTAATTAATTGAATAATCATATTTTTAACGATATATATATTTTTAAATCTCCCTTGAATAGCGTTAATTAAACAGCTAGCTGCAAATTCTTTTCCAAAATACAGTACTTCACCCAAAATGCCGTATTTCACCAAAAATACGATCTATTTGTAAAATAGCCTATGAAATATTTTTCAGGATGGTCAGCATATCAGCCTTACTCCCAAAAATAAACCCTACTTAAAAAATAAGATTGCATCTATTTGTAAAAATAGTTATATTCTAAGATATTGCTCTGAATTTTAAAAAGCACATAATCATGATCATATAATAGATATTTAATTTGTGTTGAATATATTGTATTTGTTTATATATCGTATTTAAAATTAATTATAAATGGATAAAAGAATAATTTTTAAGAAAAAAATATTACACTCTTTATTTTATACTAGCTGACCTACGCAGCGTCTCCCGGACCTGTGATAATATCCTTAAATATACCTAAATTCAATGTTGAATGATTTTATATATACACGAAATTCTTTCTAAACGATCCTAATGCTGGGGATCCTACTGCATTCAGATGTGTACAGCGTCGATTTTGTGCCATTTTGTAAAATTTTCATATGACATTTTATCCAAACAAATCTAGAGTTTGGAACCCCACTGCCTTCGGCAGCGTTCACCGAGCATACTACGAACGCTCCGATCTGTTTTGCGCAGTCCGGATCTTAAATGTACCTAAAATCAGTGTTGAATGAATTTTTAATTTTAAATGAAAATGTTTCCAAACAAACCTAATTATGGGAGGTCTTATTAGGTAGCTGGCTTAGGCAGCTAAAAAGTGCTTTCTTACTTTTTTTTTCCACACCGAGTCATAGTTATTTAAAATAAATATAAAATAGTTCTTATTGTCCAAATGCTTTAAAATTTCTATGTGTTATAAATATAATATTACCGAAGTCTGTGAATAAATTTCATGCTAAAATATTTATATTTAGGTTTTCTTCTTTTTATTTCCACACATGGAAATGCTACGAGATTTTTCTTTTTCAAACTGGTTATCTTACCTTTAAATGTTATTATATATCGAAACCAAAATTTTACTGGAACAACAGCTAAAAGTTTAGTTTAGGGTATTAAATTTTTAGAACAATAGACCCATTGGGAGTTGTTGTATCGACATAAAATATAGCCTATTTTTAAGCACAGATGGTCACAATCATTTTTCAACCTTTATTTTTTAAATTAGTTAGGTAGTTTCAAACGTTATCCCTTACAAACAAAGACACAAATGTTACTTTTTATAATATATGTAAAGATAGCAAATAAGGGGACATTGTGTTTATTATGAAAATTCATTTTCGCATTTTAAACTTGAGAAGACGTTTTCAAGATTTTCAGCTAAAATTTGTGAAAAGCAATTTTTAAGTACTTCTTATGTCATATTCAATTTATAAATATAAATAATTGTCATAGTAACTTAAAGTAGATAATAATTGTGACTTATTTTAAAATATTTTCATGCTTTTATTCTCATATTCGCGATTATTGAATAACATTAAAAATTAATAAAGAAAAAGAACACAATTTCATGCATTCATTTCTAATTTTTAAAACATTCATTATCAAATCTTTTCCCTTCGTACAAGTACAAGATGTCTGCATGAGATGAAATTTTCAGGCCTGGAACCGCCTCCGTTCTTCAATTTTTCGCCGTTCATAACCTGGTCCCTCTCGACTTATTTTTTTTTCTTGTAGAGCTTTTATTTCTTAACCAAAAATGATTGCACAAATAAAATTCGTTTAATAGAATATTACATATATATATTTATAGAAAAATACAACAGTTTTCAGCTTATATGTGCGGAAGACATGGCATATGAAATAACCACATTATTAATTGCGTAGAAAAATACATTCAAATGAACATTCGTTAGAAAAATTAAATTAGTTTCAAATAAAATAAAAATGCAGCTAAAAAAATCACCATTTTGAAGCTCTATAAAGAAAACAGAAGTAGATAAAAAAACAAATTCTGTAAATTAATAATTGGCATGCAAGTAATAGTTTTTTTCGCAAGTTAAAATGTCTTCACTTATTTTTAATTATCCTGCCAATTATTTTCCCGAGTTGCGAGCAAAATCCTTTGCATCCACACATTGCTGGTTTTCTTTCCCTCATTTAGTCAGGCACTTCGCATTTTACCCAAGCTTCTGTGTACAGCTGCATGCGGAGAATTTTTCTTCTGACATTTTAATTTTGGCATCTTGTTTCATTTTTAAATTTTCGGCAAATGTGTGGTGTGACATAATAAATGAACTGACTATATATATGATGACTTTTTGCAAGCAGTTCTATTTTATATTTTTAGGAATCCTATGGTTTTTCACTGCCTAAAGTAGCATATAGCTATTAATCAAGATTATGAATATGGCTGTTATATTGTTTTAATATTCAACGGTTTTAAGTTTCTATATCAGAGATTTGATGTGATTTTAAATAAAATTCAGAAAAGCTACGCTGTTTTGATCTGTTTAATTGTCTGGTACAATGACAAATTCCACTGCGTATTACTCTGCTCTGGTCTCAGTTTAAGTTATCTTAACCTCTACGACTGTCAATAATTTTCTAAACCTTTAAACAAATGCATAATGCCAGTATTGTTTTTACAAAAACTGACGGGCTGACATCGTGCGAAAAATAAGATTTCCAGGCCCGGTCTAAGTGTGCAGAAACAAATTAAGCCATGCCAACGGCCGGGCTTGTGCTGATGTCTAGCAAATACGTAAGAAGTTAGCATGTTGTTCACAAAATGATGTACTTGGACCGGCTTTCCATACCAGTACATTTTGTGCAGAATGACTGTGTGAGGAGTTCAGGGTTTTCTTTGTAAGCGAACGATAACGGCAACTTTCCCTTTAAAAGTCCTCCCTGAAGGCATCTCCTGTATAGCAATATGGCCAAAAGTGGCCGATGCTTATCAAAAATCCCGTGTAAATTCTTTTGTATTTAAATACCTCAAGCTAATCTATATCCCACTCATTTTTCTCTATTACCTCAACGAGCAAATGCTTAATGATATTATTTCTCTTTTTCTCTTAAATGCCATTATTTAAACTGCTAATATCAAATTCTTCCTCGAAACAGATTACTCTTACGAAGATTTGCACCCGCCCCGCTCTTCCCACATAACAAAATCGTTCCAACATAAAACTTTTTTGAAAAATTCTGTTAAAAATGTAAATAAGCACAATTTATTCTTGAATTGCAGAGAAGCGTTGGGTGCATATCACCAACTGAAATAGTTGATAAATTACCCAGTGAAGACACATGATGTTTTCCAAAGCAAACAAGAAAAAAAAAGAAAAGATGAAAAAAACTTTTCCCTTTAAATCCTATGAAAAGAAAATAAATGGGAAGAAAAATATATTGTTATTCGTAAAGATTAGAATCTACTTGTTGACTTATAATGAACATGTTGATAAGTTGAAAATGTTGGGTTTAATGTTGGATTGGTTGAATTTGTTTGTTTTAATGATGTAAATATTTAGTTGATGTCTCTGAACTCACACAAAGTGAACATTTTCGGGCTATAATTTTAAATTTGTTTGCGTTAGTAAACATTTGAATATATATATATATATATAAAGCCATTTTTTTAAAAAATATTAAATCTCAAATCTTTGACAAAAATATTTAAATATTTCTACAAAGATTATTTATAATATATTCTAATTTCAAAACTAGCTAGAAAGATTTTATAGCGAAATATTTTATGCTGTTTCCTTTTTTAGGTGCGTTCGTAATTATATAAATACGTAGCACCTGTAGTCGTCGTCTGATCCGTCCGTCTGTCCACGTATAACAGCGCAAAAACTACCCAACCAAATGGTTTGAAATTTAATATATATAATCGTTGGAGAATTTTGTCGAGTCATTTAAAATTTTATGAAAATCGAATCAAAACGTAAAAAGATATTAATAAAAGTTTTCTTTATTCTATTAAATTCAATCATACGTAATCTGTATAGTAAAAGTGCAAGTCATGTGACAGAGGTAAACAGATACGGGCTAACTACAACTTTTTCCATATGCCAAGCGGCCATTTTTATTCAAAATTATTTTTTAGAATAAAATTTCATAAAGTTACATTTTTAGAAAGATCGTTGAAAAAAAATTGTTTGCTTGACAGATGAGTCTCATTCAGAAATGTATAGATTCTGAGATAACTTCTGTAAAAATTAGGTTAACAGCCGAATATCTCAATCCATTAAAGTAAATAAAATATTCATTCATCGTGAGTCATAGAAATATTAAACCATGGAGGTAATCATTCGCAAAGCAAAATCTCCATGGTGAATGTTACAGCGCTGTCTGGCGTCGAAAACAAAATTCGCATCTGTAAACATGGTATACGTAATAAGAAAAAAAAAAAAAAAAGGAATCCTCATTTCCCTCATAGCAGACGATATAATTTATTTCACTGAAATAATAACGATGATTTTTTTTTTTTTACATTTTAAAACTAGTTATAGCTCGAAACGAACGCACCTCATTTGTCACGTTTAACGTACAATTTCCAACTTGTCTAATTACCCGAAACATTTATAGGTATAAACATGAACGCAACTTTAAAATATACCTCACCTATTAATTTGTTTTCCTTTTGGGGTCTTCCTGTGTATGTTGTTAGATGTATTTTAAATTAAAATTAAAATCATAGGGCGAAATGCAAATATTCACCTTACGTCATTTATAAAATACTAATATGAAACTCAATAGAGCTCAACATTTAAATATAGACATTTAAATATAGAAATAGATGATAAAATATGTTAAAATCCTTCAAGTACTTTCAGTTGACACCGCAACCATCTTCAGTGAGAAAAAAATTTCTTTTATTAACGTCTTGCATATCCGAACCTTCGTTTCATATTAGTATTTTATGAGATATCTTTTAATTAAAGCGATTTGTTTCAATATTTTTTTTGGTGGGGGCTTTTAGTAAAAGTTATTTTCTGGTGTTCTATATTGATTACATGTAAAAGATTTTATTGGTAAACAACCTTAAAATTACAACTCATATGATTTCTTTACCAATTTGAATAATTGTGTCAAAATTAATCCAACCTTAAAAGTACTGATTATGAAAATTGTTGAAATGGTTTTTTTTTATCTACTGGGTGCTTCACGAGTCTCGATTATGATAAAAAAATAATAACATTTCTTCTTGAAGAAAATCATTACTTTAAAAATTTTCAGGATGTACCCAGAGAATAAAAGACAGTTAAATGATGAGTTTCTTCAAATGATTGCCATTTGAAGAGACTATGACATAGGGATGGGGAATAATAGTTATTTTCTATGCATAGGTTCCATCGGTGCACCAACAACTTTATTAGGCTAAAAGAATTTATTATTTTTTTAACTTTTAATTTTTTATACGTCACATTTGTCACACTAGTTGGTGAAATTTGCACTTTTTTCTCTCTTTTAAAGTGTTTTCGAGTGAGGGGGTACATTGTTATTATTTTTTTAATACCCCAAAAGAAATTTTATCAACTTTTGAGTAATGTTTTGCTTTTTCTATCTTTTTTGAATTATTAAAATTTTAAAAGGATTCTATTCTCGAATTAAAAACAAAAGTTTAAAATTTACTAGGATGACTTTCAAGAATATAATCTTTGCTTTATTCATCGCTCCTGAAAAGTATTTTTAATGGGCAGTGGTGATAACGCAACATTGAACTGACTCTATACTGAAACGGATGAAATTTTCATATTCCAGATTTGGCAGTCACCTATTCTTCTAATCTCCACATCCCACTTCTTTGCTTGCGTATCAACAAATTAAGAAATAGATGCACAACTAACATCTGAGAAACCATCTACATGAGGAAAGATAATAAAATGTTCCCCTCGTTTATCTTTTATGCCATTCGACTCTTTACAATTCAAAATGTTATCATTGCAAGTGTTATTCCTCTGTAAAGCTAGTCTTAATTTTTTTAAGATGAAAATTCATGTACTCAAGCAAATTTACTTCTAATAGAAACTCATAAGCATAGTAGCATAGAACACTGGCTAAATGTATGATTAACCGTAACTTTTAATAAAAAAGTGCTTTAACAGAATGCTTTCAATAACATTATGCAAGAATTCAAAATTATAATTTATTAAAAATGATTTAACATTCAATAATAAAATATTTTTGACGCTTTTAGTTCAAAGGCAAATCTTATTAATTAAAATTTTCTCTGTTGAAATTCAGATGAATGAAGTAAAAAAAACTCGTTGTTTCCATTTTTAACATTTGTATTTACTGTAAAAATTACCATTGGAGTCTTTGAATACGTTTTTCAAATTAATTACAATTGTATTAAAATTAGCTGTCCGTAAAACTAATATAATGCTTTTCTTTTTCCCCTTAGTAAAATATAATCACAGTTAAAAAAAAAAAAATGTTTTCGAACTCTCATTTTCTAAAAAAAGCAGCAATGACAAAAAGTAAACAAAATAAAATAAAATGAAATGAAATAAAACAACGCAAGAATTAATGCAAAATTATTGTATTTAAAGTTTTATTATAAATGACTATTTATAGTTTTTTAAGAGAATATATTTAATTGGTTTGTTTATTAAATTGAATCTCTGAAAATTAATTTTATAAGATGATCTTGTATCGTAATAGAATTTAATGTGATAAATAATGAAAATAATAATAAAAAAACAAATAAAATATCATATCTATTGTTAAGATCTATTTTACCTTACTCTGATTTTGAAGTTTTCATGCTTTTCCATTTGAGAGAGGTGAAAAAAAGATTAAAAAAAATTCTATATAAATTTTATTTTATAAATAAATGCTTGCAGTTAAAATATGGTCTAATAAAAGTTTTAAAATATTGGCATGCATATAAGACACATGTTAATAAAAAATAAATAAATTGAAAAAATTACCCAATTTATCCGAAATTTGGATCTCAAATAACTCAAATCTGTTACCGACCAGAAATTTTATTTATTAAAATATAAGGTATTTCTACCGGGAAGTTATTTGACTTTATTTATTAAATAAAATTAACGGTTTTAAACTGACTTATTACCCGTCGTTTATACGCCGGAAATCACGATACATTTCAGTTTTTTAATATCAGTTTTAAAATACAAATCCCTTTTTAATTGTTTTTTGTACAAATAGCGTTTTACTTTGAAACCCATTTTTTTAATCATTTTTCTCCATTACTTGTACACTCATATTGTTAAGGACATTATATATATATATTTTTTTCATTTAATACCGTTACTGCCAGTTTGAGTTTTTCCCCCTCTAAATAGATTCTCCTTATGCAAATGTCCATATTTTTATCCTAGACTACGAAATTTCTCGCGGAAAGTCGCCCGAAAAGAACAAATAAATGGAGTAAAAACAAAGAGATTATTTGTACTTGAATCGCAGAGAAATCCGGTAATATTTCATCAGATTTAAATGAAAAATTGTTTGGCAAAGACGTATGATGATCTGAAAAATGCCAACGAAAATAAACTTGTTTTCATTATATCCCGAAGATAATCAATCGGAGAAAAGTGCACTATTATTCAAGAAGCTAAAAAAATAATTTCCAGTCGAATGATTATTTCCGCCTTATTTGGTAAAAATTTACATACTAAAACGTATGTCATTTTTTCTCTTTGGTTGACTACACTTTTACTTTGATCACTGTTCAAGTTATGTTCCTTTATAAAATAATCATTGTCTGAACAGTTTATGACAGAAGTAGAATTTATACTGGATGCACGCACATTTTTTTTTAGTCAAAGAAAATGTTAATCTTTTGCTTAGATTTTTACTGTTGAATTTGAATAAATATGTTAGTAAGCAGAGAATATGTATGTGGAAGAAAGTAATTTTCGGGGAGTTAATTTTAATATTATTTATCATGCGTTTTGTTTAAAAAACTATAACAATAAAATAAGATTATCTTGAGAATTAGGATAGCAATGCGAAATATTTTCTGCAGTTGCGGAGTGATAATTTATAAATTTTTTTACTACGAAATAATTAAGATATTTTAAAATATATTATTTAAAGAAATGGTCATATTTCTTATTTGTGGATTTTAGTACGCGTGTTCATAAATTGATAACTTGTTCGTGTTAGAAAATATTTAGAGGAACATTTTTCATCACTATTTTCAACAGATGTAACATAAAAAAAATAGTATTAGTACAGCCTTTAAAAACGGAGCCTCTCTACAATGAAATCCTGTTTCAAATGGAAGAAAATCATGATCTCAAAAGAATACTTTAGCTTCATATGTATTAATGAAACCTGTCTAAATAAAAATTTTCTCCAGTCAGGTGCGATTCTGTCTTAGCACGTTTTATCGTATTAGTAAATCATTTCGATAATGAAAATCGTATGATAAATATTTTATTACAAAAAGTTTTAGGTGGTATTCTTAAAGGTTTTTGTTTCATTTTTTGCGATAAATACAAAGTTTGTTCCAAAATTGACCGGACTGGTTAAGTTACCGTCCAATAGATGGCGCTGCATGTCCGCAGGTGATTAGGGATCCTACATTAGAGAGAGATTGGACATTGCGTCGCAGGCAGATTTGACAAATCCGCCATTTTAGTTACGTCGTATGTATACGCTGGTATTGCTTTCTCAAGAAAATTTGGATTTTAAAGATTCAACGTTTTAAATATTGTATCAAGACTTATTACACTATTAATAGATAATTTTCTTTTGTTGTTTATAGTTACTTTTTAATATTTAGTAATGTTTATTTATTTTGTAACATATTTTAAATTGTCAGAGTTCAATTGTTGTGTATGCGGTCAACTTTTATTTAAACAGTTTCATTAAATAATAACTATCGAAATGAGTAACACAAACAAAGCAATTTCGTTTCTGCGTCTCTTGTTTTACATTTTAAAACTGATTTTGATTTAAATCTTTTTGTAGTGAGTGAGCAAAACGTGTAAATAATTTGGAGTTTCGAAGTTTGACCCAGTTGGCGGTAACTGGCAAGCGTTGTTGGCGATGAATTTCTGTTTACATTTTGAAACATTTATTTTAAGAACGTAATACAGAATAAAATTGTATATAGTGCACTCTTTTTAAAATATGAAATTTTTTATAAATTATAAGGAATAATTGAATAAATTGTTAAACTGTTCATTTTTTAATAATTTCTTTTTTAAATATCCGCGGAATTTGAGAGCACAAGACATAAGCATTTAAATTTTCCGCATAAAAAAAAATCTATATATAAAAGCGCTGACTCTGACAATTGCAAAAATATATAAACTCACAATATATAAACCTCTATATAAATAAACATTACTAAGCATATGTGTGTACATTTTTTTATTCAGTTTCTCGGAATGTACTCTTTTTTTTTTTTTTTCATATTTAGATATACTTAGTATTATAAAGTGTATTATTCTAGAGAATTGAAGCTTTTTAATTTCATACAACCAATTAGTTTCTTTAAAACTATCTAAATTTATTAATGTAATTACATTAATAAAGGAGGTATATTAGGAATAATTTTCAAAAATTTATACTTTTCTGAATATTTCAGTATTTTTTTTTTTAAAACTTCTTATTGCTGTTAAATGATATATTTTTAACCTTATGAAATTAAAAGAGTTCCCTCTAAGAAATTTTATTTATTTACTTAAAAAAGTAACCTAACTAATCTATGTCATGAGTCATGACCATTTAAACAGAGGAAAGTAAAAAATAAATATCCACACTACAAAAAATTACATTATGTAGCATTTCTTGTGTTATACATAAATTAAAATGGTTATTTTAAGTGAAAAAACACCCCAAAATCTTGAATATTTTTTATAATCAAATTCGATTATTTTAAGCATAATGTAAAGTCCCGAAATGTTAACCCTGCAATTCAGCCGAATAAAAGAAAAAGCATTTTCTGAGAATTCTTATTCATTAAAACGGAATTGTGCTTAAGTTTATGTTCTGAATGACTCTGTGAAGGCATATGAAATGAATTTCTGGTGATTTTAATAGAATAAAAAGTGTTGGACGCGGATGAAAATGCATTGCGTTCTACGGCGTTCCATCTGCTTTGTAACTAATATGGCGGACTTTTCGTCAATGTCCAATCTCTCTCTAATGTAGGATCCCTAGCAGGTGATGTCGAAAGGACGACTCACTTCGTCTTGTAAAGCAGTACAATTTCACGATACTATCTGTTGTGTGTGCATCCGGTTTGTTGAAACAGTGTAACGTGATGTCGGAACTCGCGGAGGTCGAACAACAAACGAACATAAAATTGAATCTATTTGGAAGTGTTGAAACGTTTCATGGCCCGAGTACGCAGAGTTCATCCTCGGTACCGACAGCAAGGCAGTTGGTCGTTGCACCAGAACGCACCAACACACATTTCGATCATTGTACGTGAGTTTCTGACTTCTAAAGGGGTCGTCGTGCTCAACTATCCTCCTTACTCCCTCTATATATCGCCCCGTGACTATTTTTTGTTCCCCAAGTTGAAATTGCACCTAAAAGGGACCACCTCAAACGACTGCGACCGACTATTTGACGCGCATTTTAAAGACGGTTTTGATGACTGATACAGTCTTTGTAAAAAGTGTGTTGAGTCCAGCGGGGATTATTTCGAATAAGCATAGATCAAAATTTCAATTCAGTTCTTAATTTTTTGTTTATAGGATCAGTCCGGGAAATTTTTGGACGCACTGTGTAATTATCAGTTACTGCTGGGAAGAAAACTGACGCTTGTATACAGCTGCCTACATATAGAGTAAACTAGTTCCACATATATTCCACTAATTACTTTATTTCTGCATCTGTAATCGTAAAGATCCTCTAATCAAGGATTTAAAATTATTGAATACCATTACCAAGTCTTTCAGTTATGTTACTTTTTTTTTTCGAAGAACAACCTTAACTTAGGATAAAATAATTCACGAGAAACATTTATAAATTTTTAATTACTTTAAGAAGTAAATAGCTTACCAATAAAACAATGAAACTTAATGCAAAGAAAGCAAATCAAATTTTAAATTAACAATTAATAAATTTTATTTACAAAAAATATTTACATACAACTTTAACATAATAATGAAAAAGAACTCCATAGAAACTGTATTAATAAATCGAAATTTTGCATTTAAAAATAACTGTCAAAATAGAAAATTTATTACTCTCCCAATTTTTAATAGCACTTTCTTAAGAAAAATCAATTTTAAGGAGCTTCAAACATGGTAATCCACAAATATAGCTCATTCCATCAAGTAGTTTTTGAATTATGTTTAAAAAAGTTACCCGCATTGCAAACTGTTTTGCAATGAATACAAATGGATTGAACTTTTAAGGAGTTCCAAACTTTAAACTTTCATAATTCCTAAACTAATTGACAGAATGATTTCCCGTTCGGAATCCTAAAGTAAAACCAAAAAAGTTTAGGTTTGACTTATAAAGACAATTACGACGTCAAATGTAGGTATTCGTAATGAAAATTTAGTACAATTTCTCTATGAAGACGACTCTTAAGTATTTTTTATAACCTAAATTGAAAAAAACAACAACATAATTTGCTGTCGAATGGCTGTGGCAATTTTTCTGTGACAATTTGGATAATAAAATGTACGGGGTGTTCTCTCTCTTTTTTTTTTTTTTTCGTTTGGCCGACTGTACCAATACCTTGAAGTTGAAGTCTCTCAGCACTTATTGGCCAATGCTCAGGAATACAGCTATTGGGATGTACCGTTGGGAAATTCCTAGTCGTTGCACTATATCACTGATATAATATAGTATGTGATTAAAGTTTTATTTATTTTGAAGTATATATTTTACAGATTACGTCTTTAAATATATTATATTTCTTTCCTTCTTTAATCTCTATTTGTTGATAAAAAAAATCTTTATGTAAATTTTCTTATATATGTTTTTTTAGACTACAAAATCTTTCCGACATGAAGTTACTCCAGAAAAGTCTGCTGGAAAGAAAAAAAAACCTGTCCTTGAATTCCAGAGCAATTCCGAGCATATCCCAGGTGAATTATTTGAAAAATTGTTTGGCTAAGATGCATGATGGCTTTCAGAACACGGGAAGAGAAAAAAATCCTGTTAAATCCCGTTGAGTAGAAAATAAATGTGGAAAAAGAAAAAAAGAAAAAGAAAAAAAGAAAAAAAAGTGATCTATAATTCATGTAAATGAGATTGCTAAAAGTTTCTTATTGTTGTTGTTGTTGTAGTGTAATGAATAATACGTTAATGAAAAGAGAACATGCTCGCGGTAAAAAAATACGGTAAAATTTAAATAAATATTCGTTTCTGAAGACTGCAAGGAATGTACTCTTGAAAGTAAAACATATACAGGGGGGGGGGCACACATTAGTAGAGTTAAAAGGATAGTTTATTATGCGCACACTGTTAAGAATCTGTTGTATACTGTCTCTCTCTCTCTTTTTTTTTTTTTTTTTTTTTTTTTTTTTTTTAAACGGTTACTTGACCTTATTATGAAGCGTATCTGACCATATTATTGACCATATTATAGTCAGAATAAAGTGAAATTTCGGTTATGGAAACGTTTTCTATTAAAACGGAAAAACTCGTTTATTCCAAATGTTCGATATGTTTATCCTTCGTTACTCTTCAGATGTCCCATTTGTTTGTGAACATGCTCACGTAGATCTAACAATGTGCAGTGCTGATTCGAGATTTGAATTCAGGATTAGATTTTTAAAGCGTGTACCCTAAACCTGATCTTTAATAACACTGCTTACTCTGAGATCTACATTGTAAAATAAGACAAATTTTTCTTAATCTACAAAAAAACACAGCATAACCACGTTCGGAAAGATACAATAACCTCTTCCTAGTTAACCACGATTGCGAAAAGCGATCTCCATTTTTTGAAATCATAGAAACCAATATATTTTAGAGATTTATAAAAGCACGTATAAAAACAAAGTTTCCTTTGCTGTCACTAATTTTAGGAAACGCTTACGAGTAGTTTTTATAGTATATAAATTAGTTTACTCAAACAGGAATATAAGTTTTTAGGATAGTATTAACATTTTCAGCTGGGTAATTGAATTTCTACATGCAAGAGTAACAAAATAATATGAATTTTAATATTAATGCCAATGTTGTTAATTTATCATGCTTGTCTGTCAAACATGTTTGTTGAACATGAAAATGTTTACTTGAGAATTGATAGCATCTGAAAAACCTATATTCCAGGATGAGATTAGTACACTATAAAATGACTCGAAAACATTTCCAAAAATTAGTGGCAGCAAAATAACTTTTTTTTTATAAATGCTTCTTTAAATCTCGAAAACATTGTTTCTGACTTTTTTAAAATCTGTTATTGGCGAGCTTTTAGTAGCTCGATTGTTGTAAAAAAGAGGTTGAAAGAAATATGTTTATTCAAAATAAATATCAATTTCTTCCTTACATATTACATGCGCAACGTTAGACAAATCTTAGAAAGAAAAATGAGAAATAAATGGTGACAATAATCTGTGCTATCGGTTTCACCTTTTTTCGCCTATACATTTTCTTCCTAATATCGCATAGTAATAATAATATTATTATTATTTTATCATTGAATAGAAAAAATGTACCTTCAAAAGAAATTTGTTAGAAAACAGCTCATTTTTTTCATTTTTTAAAATGATTTTTAAGTAAATTTCAAGCATGATTTAAAAAATATATATCTGAAGCATTTGTTTACTACAATAATGAAAAACGTGTCAGTGTTACAATTGCTTGATGAGAGCAATTTTTATTTCAAGGATTTTCCATTCGCAATTTTGTTATATGATCAATTAATCTTCCGCATTTGGGCTCACTTCCACACGTTGCTAACATGGCTAAAATATCCTTTAAATCGAATGGAAGTACAATTAAAGATTTTAAAACACACTCATGCACCAAATCACATTTGCTTAAATACGCCATTTTTGTATGTGCTAAATTGGAGTACAGCATCGGTTGGTGTAGCCCGTTTCAGGGCCCGATTAACCTCTGAATCTAGGGGAATCACAGTATCATTTTGGACCCCCTTTCATTTGGCAAAAGCTTTCTTAATTCTTCATTCATGAAAACTCACTAATGATACTAATATTATTCCTGGGAGAAGCTTAGCTGAGATCACACATATTCCATCAAATAACTTTCTTATGTTCTCTGTATATGCTTCAGATATATTTAGTACATATAGCTGTATGCTCATTTTCCCCGGGTGGTTTCTAACAGGCGCATCAGGATGTTGTATGATTAATTAACTTCCTATTGATGACATTCATATTTCCCATTTAAATAAGTTTCGTTAAGTAGTGCGTGGATATCATCTTGGATTAAGCAAACTTATACATTAAAATATATATATATATTAAAAATACAATGTAAACAAATTAAAATGGAAATTGCAGAGCCATCTCCACAGTCATTTTGGGGGTATTTTTAAATTTTAAGGGGGGGGGGGGAGAGGCTTGTGCTTCACGTGCCGTTTGGATAATCAGGTCCTGGACCGATTTTACTGGAACTCTTCCAAACCCGTGACCGTGAGTTAGGTTAATGTTATTTTTATTTCGTTGCGGGTCGGGTTGACGTTAATTACTTCGGTTTCTGGTTGGGATTTGAAAAAAAAAATTCAGAATATTTTTTTAGATTAAAAACTATTATATATTTGAGCATTAATGAGTATATATATGTATGTTTATTTTTCAACTCAAAAGATAAAATTTATATTAGATATGTAATTGTAGACGATTTTTCCAGAATTTTATTAAAATATGGATTTATTTTCTTCCGTGTTGGGTTCGGGTGGATGAAATTTGTTTTGTCGGGTGCGATTTCACGTGCAGCTTAAAAGTTTTTCTTTTTTCCTTTTCTTTTTCCTTTTCTTTTTCTTTTTCTATTTTTAACCCGCGTCTGAAAATATTACATAGTCTTAAATATATATATGTTAGATTGCAGTTCAAAACGCTCCCACGGGTCCCCAAGTAAAATATAAATATTACAAAAAATTCACCATATATATATATTTTTTTTATTAATATGTTTTTCAATGATTAATATATTAAACAAAACAATTATTATTACCTAAACGTATTTTTATCGTAAGCAAATTGCCTGCTTATTAACATGTTCATTCAACAACAACCAATTCGAAACGATCTCATTTTCATGAATAATAAACTTTCCTTGTCCGCACTCCGCATTTATTTTCTTCTGAACGGGATTTAACGATAAGCCAGTTTTTTTTTTCGTTCGTGTTATTCTTGTTCTGCAAGCCATTATGCATCTTAGCCAAGCAATTTTTCAAATAATTCACTTGGGATATGCTCTGTATTGCTCTAGAATAGAAGATTTCGTAGCTTAAAAAAATATGTAAATTTCTATATAGATGATCTGCTTTGTTAAGAAATCTGAATCTAGCCATTTAAATAATGATATTAAAGCAGAAAAGAAAAATAATATCGTTAAAGATATTCTCTTTAAAATAATGGGGGAAAAGAATGACAAATATATATGCGAAACAATAAAAATAAAATGTTACAATTTTTAAAACAGGTGTGTCAAATAACACAAGTATAAAATTTCAAACTAATATATTATTTTATCTCTAGTGGTCATAGAGAATTGTAAAATAATAATAATAATAATAACTAGTAAATCTGCAGATCAGGAGCCTCAACGTCAGCTCTAAAAGTCATTGTTTTTTAATCTCACTTTTCATATTATTTAGCATCTTACAATCCACAATTTAATTTTTTTATATTACATACATATTTGTAGGCATATAAAATACTTCGGATGTTTCAAAAATTAGAAGCGTTAAATTAAACACGGTTTATGCAATGATATTCGGAAATCCTTATGAAATTCTTATCCATGTAACCTTTTAGATAAAAAAATAAACTTGTATTAAAATGAATTCTTCATTTATTTCAATAGAATACATAAATAATTTGTTTTGCTAATAAAATATTGGCAGCAAAATAGTGCGAGTTACTTGAATTTTATCATTTTGATATTGTTTGAAATATGGTTGCTGTTGCTAAGCAACTAATAAATTAAAGAGCAAAGTAAAAAGAAATGCATTTTCAAATTTGTAAAAAATATGAAAGTAAAATGTTGTATATTTCCCTATCAGATACAAAAATTTTTCCAATTTACAAATAATTTAAACAAGTAATTTGTAAATTCTAATGAATGTATCAGCAAATTTTCAAAGTTATTGGATAGATTTAAAACCTCCATAACGAAAATTTAGCATTAGTAATTTTACAGTTAAATCTATTATTCAAATATGCGATTTTCATTTCAGTTAAAATTGAAATTTGAAAATCGTGTGCATTTCCATAGGAAAGCATTATGGCCTAAAAACAAATGTTCTATATTTTTCGAACGAATGAGCCAAATGTAACTAAAAACTATGCAGCTAATTCCGGGTACTTCACTAACATACCCACCAAAAATCAACGTAATAGGACGACTTTTACGGAAGTTATCGCGGAACGGACAGACAGACAGAAACCAAAATCTTTTCGCGTCTCCACAGTGAGCCTCAACTAACGTTTCGGCAATAATAATAATAATAATAATAATAATAATAATAGTGCAAGTCATGTGACTGTCATAAATAGTTACGGTCTGACCGTTTCGCGTTTGATATAATAGGCGGTCATCATTTGTACTCAAAATTATTTTCTCGAATAACACTGGATAAAAGTTACATTTTTAGAAAGATCGTTCAAAATATTAATATTTGAGAGATGAGTTATATTCAAATATGTACATATTATGAGACAACTTCAGATGAAATTAGGTTGAAAGCACAATATATCATTCCATCAAAGCAAACAAACACAAGAGATTCGTTCCTCGTGAGTGATAAAAATATTAAACCATGAAGGTAATCTTGAAAGGCGGTAAACCAACGTTAAAAATACACACACACAAAAAAGCAGCAAACAGCTGTTTTGAATCCACAAGCTAGACTCGTGATTAGTACAACAAAGAGCAAAGCACAGCGTGCTGCTAGAAAAATCAAGACTGGTCAAAACAACTGAGAATTCTCTTGAATTTGTTAATAATCTTTATAGTTTTAAGCAACAGAACCATATGATGGTTTCTTTTGATATTATTTCATTATTTACTTATGTTCCGATTGAGGGAGCTTTAGATTGCCTCAAAAGGCTTTGTGAATTTCATTTCTCTTATTTTAAAATCGATTAGCTTACCTTTCTCACTCGTGCTTGCCTATTGCAAAATACTTTTGTTTTTAATGGGAATTTCTTTCATATGATTGACGGTTTGGCAATGGGCAATCCTCTTAGTCCAATTTTATGCGATATTTACATGCACTATTTTGAGGTCAAATTATTTGAAATATTAAAGTTTCCGTTCTATTTCCGTTTTGTTGATGAAAGTTCTGTCCCGGTTAATATGAATTCGTATATTAAACATATTCTCTTTGTTATGAATTCCGTTGATTCTTGCATTCAATTTACTTTTGAAATTGAGAACAACAATTGTCTCTGTTTCCTGGATGTCCTTGTTATTCACAGTAAACCTTTTGCTGTCAGTTTTCCACCTCAGAGATATTCTTCTCATCCTCCTAACCAGAAAGTTGTTGCTTTCAACATTTCTGTTTTTCGGGCTTAAAGTATTCATTCTATTCCTCAGTTACTTAGTTCTGAACTTAATTATCTCAAAGCTATTGCTGTTGATCGTGGTTATTCCTCTAATATTATAGATTATATTTATAAGAAATTGACGAAACTTGTCCATTCTGAAAAGAATTTTAATTCCAACTCTAATACTTCAGTTGTTTTGCCATTTTTTCATAAAATAGGTCAGCAAATTTCTAAAATTTCAAGAAGGTTCCAATTCAATGTTATTTTTTTTCCTGTTAATAAAATCTCATTTTCAAATATCAAACACCCTATTAATCGTATAGATAACTGGGGTATTTACCAAATCTGCCCATGTGGTCTGTTTTATATTGCTCAGACTAAACGTGCTCTTAGATTTCGTTTAAAAGAGCATGAAGGTTATGCTAGAAATGAAGAGCTTAAACGTTCTTCTGTTGCTCAACATTGTCAGTCTTTTCAACATAGTTCAACTTTTCCTCAGCCACCATTATCCAAAAATGTTCTTCTAACCTTGATCTTGATTTTTGCGAAGCATACCACATCATTAAAAATTCTTACTCCTTAGTCAATGACTTATCTAGTACTCCTGATTTTCGAAGTATTTGGAAAGCATTAATTTAATTTCTCCCTTTTTTTTCTTTTTTTTCTTTCGTTCTTTGATCGATGTCTCTACTTGTCCACTCAGTTGTTTCACGTTGCTTTCTTCTCATTGGTTGCTTTTTGGCGTTCTCTACCCGGTTATATAGGTCACCGCTTCTATGTTGTTTTGTCCAGTCTTGCTTTTTCTAGCACGTTGTGATTTTTTCTTTGTCGCACTGATGAATAATCTCGCTTCTGGATTCGAAACAGCTGTTTGCTGTTTTTTTTGTGTATTATTTGTGTATTTTTAACGTTGGTTTGCTGCCTTTTAATATTCTTGCACAAAAGTTTTATTTGCTATTTTTATACCTGAAAGTAATCATTTGCAAAGTAAGTTCTCCTGCGATGAATTTTGCAGCGATGTCTGGTATTTAAAAAATGGCCTGTAAGCCAATCAGAGTTTAGTATAATTTTGTTAGGTGAAGTGCTGTACAACTCAACCTTCTTTACCACTTTTTCTTGTCGAAGTTAAATGCAAAGAAACCAACTCATGTAATCAAATTTAATGAATCACACTTCAAAACGAATCGTCAGTTAATTTGGTACTTACATATTATCCGTTCTCAGAAAATAGATCACTGAAAATGATAATCGCCAAACATATTTACCATTGTTAATGGCCATTTGCATTAAAAACAGTAATTTAATATACATTTATTAAATCCATAACATCATTAATAATGGTAAACAATATAGAAGCAACCTAAAATAATACGAAACAACAATTTAGTATACATTTATTAAACACATAACATTAGATTGACGGCTTTTAGTTAATATATTTTTTCGATGGATGTTTTATCTATATCACAGAGATCTGCATCTATAAGAAAGTCAGTGAATTTTAATCAGATTGCACGCTAATGGACAAAAGTGGGCGATACTGATATCAAATATGATTTAAAGGGAATGCGATTGGTATAAGTGACTTCCAAAAGTTCTATGTTTCATCAAACCATAATACCTAAAATACGTCAATTAGTAGGCAACCCTATTATGACACATTACCCAAGAAGATTTAATGAGAATATTGATAGATTTTCTATTCTTCCTTAAACGAGTCTACAGCCAAGGTTTGCGTGAAACAAAAAATATATTAGTAACAATATGGTTTAATGTAAATGGAGATACCATTAAAGGCTTTTCACAAAAAAAACCCCACTTTATTGCACCAAATAATATTTGCTAAAAAACGCCAATTGGCTGTGGACCCAATTACAGAAGATTACTTAATAGGTTTTAAAATCTCCACATTAGGTAACATATTGCAACTGATAAGAAAACGGGCGTGAAGCATAAATGCCTAATTGAGTTCAGTGGTTTTTGTCAAGAAAGATGAAATTCATAACAACAAAAACTATACGAAATGCTGTATCGCAAATACTTCGATATTTCTCTATCGGAATCTTCTGATTCGGCAGAGGATCAAACAAGTAAATTAAATTATGAAGTAACATGTTTCAATACTTAGCAGACAACACAGAGGAGAGAAAACTGTTCGACAGTGGCGGCTAGTAGTAATAATAATAATAATAAGCTATCTTTGGAGAATATTTTGGTTTTTATTATACATACCACGTATTCGGACTTATAACGCGCACTTTTGATACAAAAAAAATCATAGAATTTTACAGGTGCTCGTCATACGCCGGTTATAAAAATTTTAAATTTAAAGTTAAAGGGATGAAAGATGGTAATAAGAACAACAATTTTTTATTTAATGAATATATATTTATTTTCAAAATGATGAATTTCGCTATCAGATTACGAGTTATTATACTTTACAATAATGTTTAATAATCGTCTCCAACAAAGTTGAAAGTGTTTACGAATTCCGTTTGTCTGTCTATCTGCCTGCCTGTCTGTCTATATGTGCTCTAACTCGCATAAATATACTAGGATTGCCGTGCAATTGCTATATGTTAATGGGCTTTTCTATGGTATGTTCGTTATTGAAAATGAAATTGTTTATAGTTCTTTTAAAGTAACACCATTACATTACGGCCTATGGAGCAAAATCGTTTGCTGTATACTTTAATGATGTTACATTATTTCAAACATATCGAAATTGACATACATCACTGACGTGTACAACAAGATGCATACTATAGAATATGGTGTGCATAGCATTCCTCGTTTATTTACAGGAACACACAAAAGAAATCTGTTACATCTGTACATGGACAATAATTGCTGGAAATGCGTATTTTGTTGTGGTGTGCATTTTTAAATTAAAATAAATTTTTGAATATTACTTAGTGTATATAAATTTTATAAATCATATACAGAGCTGCACGAAAGATCTCCAGTACATTTCCGTTTATTGACGGAAATTTCCACATGTGCTATGCGTTTCCTAACTGAACTAAAGTTTTGAAGTATCATAATGTCATTAAATGCACCGCAAACGACATCTGGCTTTCAAATGTGTTATGCGATTTTTAAAATGCTTATTAATAATGCTTATTCTAAAATGTTTATTAGGTATCTGCTTTACTTTATCAAACTGCGAAGTTTTGTTAAAGTATTTGGAATGTGTTGGAAAGTGTTTTATAATCTATGCTTGGCGCATGATTTTTCTTCCTATTTTTTATAGACGAAAACTGTCAGCGAGGAGTCTGTTTCTGACAGTCAAATACCTTATTTGACACTTAAAAAGAGAGAAAGTTACAAAAAAAAAACAAAAAACAAAAAACAAAAAAAACATACAGACCCAAAGCCTGTAAATAAGCAGTTTTTACTCTTCGCTAGGACGGTTATTATTTTCCTGCCAATCTAATAAATACTTTCGCAGTGTAAACAAGGCAAGAAATTTTAAAAAGGGAAATGGTACTTGCTTATAAACAGTATGTTATAATAAATATGAGAACATGAGAACGGTCTTTATTATAGATTAAAAAAAATCTCGGATTTTCACACATCATTTAACAAAATATATTTTAGTTTGAAAGTACTCATTATTTCTTATAAAAACATAAAACATATTGAAAATGTTATAGACAAAATTTCTTTCAATTCTTTCTTAAAATTTCAGCTTTAGTTCATGCATTAAAAATCCAACATTATTCAAATTAAACATTTGTTTGTTATTTTTTATTTTATACATATTTAAATAAGCCGAAGTAGTTTTTTCTTTGAAGCTTTTTGATACTTAAACTAACAATTTCAAAAAAAAAAAAATCATTATAAGGATTTGTTTAAAAAAGGTAGAACTAAATAAAAATGAATAAAAACTTTACATTTATTCTTTCTTTTCAGATTTTATTTTCCAATTGATGTTTTTATGAACTTTGATATTTCTTAATGTAATCATTGGCCATTAATAACTATTAAGCTGATTTAATTATAAAAATCGCCGTACTTTTTTAACTCTTCAATTGCTGGAATGCTAAGATATTTTTTCTTGTATTTTTTTATTCACAGAAAGAAAAAAAATGCACAACAATCAAACTAGTATCTGAAAGAAAGTTCAATAAAAAAATACACAATATAAAAAAGTCCTAAAAATTATAAGTAAATATACAGCAAATCCGTTTAGAATTTTATCATTGTTGTTAAAAACTAGTCGATGGGGGCCACCGTAATACTTACCTATCATGGATATACATAATGTAAAATATTAAAATAAAAAATGTGTAAACTACTTATAAAATGCATTGCAATTCAAATAAAAGCGAGGTTTGATGACGTCACAAACTTTAAAGGCTCGATTACTGAATTGCTTGAAAGAAACATCCTTATAACTCCAAAAATAATAATCCTATTAACTAGCGGTTTATTGCATCTGATTAAGCGTCAAATTTCCAATTAATATATATATCTTTGAAGTGAAATTTGGATGAAATACAGGGTCATGAAAAATCGAAAAGTGTGGAAAATAGGATTCCAAATATCTCGGCAACTAATTATCCGATCGACTTCATGCTTTATGCAAAATTTATGTTTTTTTATTGTCTTTTATATTCATTTCTTAAAATAACCAATTTCGAAAATTTTTATGTACCTTTTATCAGAACGAATATTTCGAGAGTCCGAAAAAAATAGTTTCGGTTAATCGAGGTTATTGAAATGAAATAGGCTTCTTCCCATTATTACATACTAAGTACATACCAAATTGCAAGTCTGTATCTCAATTTTTTCGGGAGATAGAGCGTTTACAGACACACAGACACACACACAGACACACAGACGGACGGCAAATTTTTTTTTCTAAAAATATGTTTTTCGGAATCTCCAGTGTCTGAAACGTGTAAATCCGTCAAAAAAAAAAAAAAATCGATTTTCAAAACGATTACAAGACTTAACTATTACGTGTGATGGGTAAGTAATAAGTGAATCTTTCATTACAGTAATATAATCTTGTAATATTTTATGTAAAACACGTAGACCTGCCCGGTGTTGGCCGAGGCCAGCCTTATCCGAGTCTGGCAAGAAAAAATAGGCTGTTCGCGTGGCATCAGTCTAATGAGAGATAATTGGCCCTAAGCAAGACTGCAGGTCACACAGATCCCGTGCATGCACTTCACTGAACGCTGCAAACAAAAATAAAACCATGATTTAATAGAAAAGCCGAAAAATATAACAAATTAATTACCAGAAGGCAGAAACGTATTTTGACGCATGAATTGCACTGCCCTAAAAATAGACTTCACCTCTGAAAGAAAACCTTTGTCATGACATTAGGTACTGGTGATGAAAGTTTGCCGTAGCAACCCAACGCGGAAAAAATCCCTTGTTGGAACTTCCTCCCCATTGTCAGAAATTTATCATTTAATTAATGTCTTTAAAAAATTGTAAAAATAAAAATAATTAATATTTAAAAAAATTTAAAACGATTCTCAAGAGTTTCTTTTTACAGGGATGGATATAAAATATAATATTCACTGGCTAAGATATTAAATAGAAATTGATTAATTAAAAAAAAAAACTTTTTCAGCGGAATGAAAGTTTTTTTAAAACCGCAAAATATTCAAAAAACTCTGTACGAATTTCAAATAAACTTTATTGAAAAGAGGACAGAATTTATTATATTGGCCTAATGAATTTGGAATTCATTTAAGAGTCCCTCAAAGTAGCCGGCAAACGTGGAAAATTAACAATTTTTTCCGTTCCATATAAAATCACAAAAAAAAAATCTAAAAAATAAAAAATAAAATAAAAATTTGACTTTCAGGTATAAAAAAGCTAATAAAAAATAAAATAAAAATCTAAGTCTGAGGTGCATTCTGACTTGTCTTTCTCTATACGAAACCAAATTTGCAGACCTCTATGTGCGATAGATTTCCCTAGCCATCGCCAACAAAAGTGCACATACACACACACATACACAGACAAGCATCTTAATTTTATTGGTATAGATTTAACCTGACCTAAAAATACATGTATTGCAAGAACTAGTAATACTATGAAAGGCAAAATGAGTTTTGAAAATGTATATGTAATGTATATCTTTTTTACATATTAAAGTAAAAATGTTTAATGTCTTATTAATATAAATAGTTACAAAGTTATTTTGAGGAGCCGTAATATCATTTTTGATTAAGTCAAATTGCAGATATTTTACTAAATGATGTTTTAAAATTGTAAAATCCTAAATTTGATAAATATATGTTATTGTTGTTTTGTAAATAATTATCTACGTTTATTTAAGTGTTTTTTTTAAAAATTATAATTACCTGGGTAAATTGCAAATGCAAATATGAGAATCTATGAATATCTTTTGGATTCGTCAGAAGAGCTTCATAAGAAAAATTCATAGTTAAGATAAGTTTTCATATTTCTTCCAATATTGTGAGCATTAAGCCTGAAAATGGCAATAATAAGCTTTTTATAACATATCGAAAAACCAATAATTGAAAGAAATTAAGATAACCAAGAAATAAATGGAGGTTCAACAAAAGAAAATAATAAACGTAAAGATATATAAAACAACTCACCAAGTAGAAAAATACCACAAATGGAATCGGAATCAGATCTAATGCATATGTGTCTTGGACAAGCCAGTTAGCATATGAGATGTTGGAGAAAGAGTGAAAAATGATATGGATAAAAAAATGTGCTGCCATCTAGAAATGTTATGAATAACTACTAAACAAACTAAACTACCTAAATGTAGGCTAAAATGAGGACAGACATTTGGTTAAAAATTGAAGAATGAAATTTCATTATTAGAGATCTATGTAGAAGAGAAAAGAGGATAAAAGAAGTATGAGGTAAAATACTACTACTATTGCTAATAATAATAATAATAACAATAATTAAAGAAAACTTCATAATGAATATTAAATAGATGCTAATTATTAAAAAAAATAATTACTTGAATAAAATATTGAAATAGATATTAATTAGTAATAAATAATTATTAAAAAATGTATATTAAACGAGATACTAATATAGACAAAAGTAATGAGGGGCCATACAAAATATAATGTATACGATAAATAAGAGTGTAAATAATTAACTCCTTTTTTAATATAAATATAAATGCTGGACGATTACACCATGAAATATTACAACATTAAAGACGTGAGTATAAAACATCACAAATTTACTGAATGGTGTATACAAATGTCAAATTTAAAATTTTATACATACATTAAAATAAAAAATATCGACGTTTCGACCACCTTCTATGGTCATATTCAGGAAAAATTTGTTATATTGCTTCTAAAGTTTCAAATCCGAAAAACATTGCATTTAATTGTATTGTTTAACATTTTATTAAAAATATACTTTTTTAATGTTTTACTTTTTATTGGCATTTTCGACCTGAACCCTCCTGCGGATGCGTATATTATGAATGTTTTTTTAGTTTTTATAACCTCTTTATATTCTGGCAAAATTTTGCTTGATAATCCATTGTAGTTTAGTTTTAGCTGTTCATTTTCTTTTATATATACCAGTTGATCCGTGCGAAGTTTTCGCAATGCAATCTTTGAGATTAATCTCTGATGCGTTTTTCAATTAATTTTAATTAACTTAAATTTTTAACCAAACAAATTGTTTTAACAAAATTTGAGTGTACTATATCAAAAGCCTGTTCAAAAACAACGATATTCATCATTCATGTTTTGTGTTTATTCGTTTTATGTTTTGTATGTGCATAGAAAAAAAAAGATTTTGACTTTCGAAATAATATATAGGGTGATATACATTACAATAAAAAATATACATTTTAATAAAATATAAAGGATAGAGTTTATCGGAAAACAGTTTTGGAAAACATCAGGCGATTACATTATCGCTTTTACAGTCCAGTAAGTGAATTTGTTTTCCTTATCGACCAAAACCTACTGCATTGTTAGTTACTAAGTAAACTCTGAAAAATGTTGAAGCTTATTTATTTTGCAATTTATACATGGGATTGCTTACGGGCTGTAACTTATGGTGTTAAGTAGTACTTAAGGATTCCAAAGTGAGCCTACAATTTATTTGTGTCCTCTTTTACCTTTTAGTAAAACATTATGATGCAACTCATGCTGTATTTAATTTGCAGTTTAGATTTGACGTAAGGGTTTATCCTTTTCTTTGCAGGGTTACAGTTAATTTTATATGACTTCAAAAATAAGAAGAACTATTCAGTGTAATCCAAAAGTTCTTAGGCTTAAGTGTTGTAGAGTACACTAAAGCAAACATGTTTTGAATAGGAAACCAGAGTTCTTATTCAAGCAAAAATACAGAGTGTGTCATTCAAATTGGAACCCAGATGTTTGTGTATAATTTTTAAAATGCTGAAATTATTTTAATGAAATTTACAACCTAATTAACCGTTTGTTTGCAAAATGTAGAAATGAATCTTTTTTTTTTTTCCTGGAGTGTGAAAAAAAAATAAAAAATAAACAAAAATATTTCAGATCATGCATGTGACGATTCGACATAAAATGTTTCAGCTCAGTAGAAAATTTGATTTTAAAATTCAGTATATATATAATGAGAAAATGTTTTTGAGCTTTATGTATATTTTCTTTCTTTCTTGTTTTTATTTACCGGAATACAATACTTTAATCATTGTTTTCACTTCGACGCCTCGGGAAAACATAATGACATTTAAAGAACATCATCTGGCATTGCTATAAACAGGAAATTGAGTCTGATTTTCTAGAGCACAAAGATAGAAAAAAAATATTTTAAAAGAAGCTAAAACATAAAATAAAACTTAAGTATTCTATTTATTTGCATTTCCTTTGAAGTTAACTTTTTTTCTATTCGTAAATCGTTTGTAAACTTTAGCCTTGGTATTTCACTCTGTGTAAATCAAGCTTTTGGAAAGTTTTCGCCTTTTTATTTGTTTTAATTTTTTTTGTCTGCTGTTTAAAATATTAAACACTAAATCTGTCGGATTTATATATGTGCTCTTTGATTAAAATATCTGGTATTTGTCAATATTTGTTACGAGCTGAAAACGAAAGAACATGCTATGGCAAATGCTTAGAGAAAACTATATTAAAGATAATTTATGAGTAATACTTACAGTAAAAATTCGAATGCACCTTTTAAGAATTATGCTATACCGTAATTTCCGGTGTATAAGCCGCGGATAAAATAAGTCTGTTTCAAACCAGAATTATTTTTAAAGAAATAAATTCAAATAAGTGCCAAGATGTAACACGTTACAATTCATTAAAAACAATTCCCGTCGGAAACAGATTTATTTGAGCCGCGGCTTATACGCCGTAAATTACGGTAATATTTAATCTATCTTTAATGATATCAATTCTATTAATTCGAGATAAAAATGGTCCTTCTTTCTCAATGAGAAACACTTTATTATTACAATTGTTACTGTGGGGATATATATATGTTACGGTCCATATGATCAATCCGGTCATTATTAATAATATATATATATATATATATATATATATATATATATATATATTACAATTTTCTTTTCATTTTCTGACTGTCCTTTTTTATTCCCATTTTGCTTCATATTTTTCTTTTATTCTGATATGTCTCCTCATTTTCTGACTGATTGGCAGACGCCTTCTGCTTTCTTAGTTTATTATATTAACATTTCCCTTTCCCATACATTTCCTTTCAGTCTTGCCCCTGCTTTCAAAGTGGTAGCCCGTGAAAAAAGGCCAAGTTATTTCAAAACGCGTTCTGCATTTCTTATTTTCATGGAGTTCTTAAGAAGATATGCCTTTAGTTGTGTACATCACCAGTTTTTTAACACCTTATTGCAAAATATGCATATTTTCGTAAAAGAGGAAAAATAACTGCACTAGAAACCGCTTTATAAGTTTCTTAATTTAATTGCCTTTTTAAAAAGTATTATTACAATACAGTTTGCTGAAAGTAAAATGATCAACCTTCAGATATAATAAATATTCTTTCTTTTTAATATTATCAAACAAGTTATTTTTTTTCTATCTGCTAAAAATATATCGGATTTAATATTTACCTACCGTATAAATTACGTTACGAAAAATATTTTCGTTCATTAATCAACATTTTACGCATAATCATTCCTCTTTATCAATATATCTTTGAATTTCTTATGTATTTATTTTCTGTTTTCTCATTTAAATGACATATTTGAAATCTTCTTGAGCTTGATAAACATATGTACTCAACAAATATTTTTAAGTATCAATGCTGCGCAAAAGATTTCAAAACATGCGGTTTATTATGTTTTTGTTAAAAACATTTTTCTGTTTGTAATAAATATATTTTAAATAAAAATATATAATTTTCTGCATTTCCAAAAGTTTCAGTAAAATAATAATTCCATGAACATGTTGGCAAATTTCTTATTTCCTTTTTAAATGCGAAAGACTATGAAATAAAATAAAATAATTATCTTAACTTAAGTTTTTTAATTCATATTAATTCCAACACATACAAGATTAGGCTGCAAATATGAGAGGGATATTTCCATATTGCTATTACAATATTGTCATTACAATTAAACCTAATGAAAACGAAACCTGCATATAGCGGAATCTTGCTTTAAATGGGAAAATTCTATGATCCGACAAAAGAATACCATAAAAATATATCTGCTAAGGCGAAAATCTGTCAAAAAAGAATTTTTTCCGGTTCCTTGTGATTATGTCATATCAAGTTTTACTGATATTTAACAACTGCATTGATAAAGATATACAATTATGATTCAGACATACATACATTAAATACAATAATCCAACATGGAGTGAAAAATTAGCCAGAGTCAGGAATCGAACCTGGGTCCACAGCCTTCTGGGCTGTTGCTCCAACCACTGAGCCACTACGGCCGACCCCTGAGTCTGCAATTTCCCACTAATAAACCATGTTGGAGAGAAAGTTATCAGCCATCTAACATACAGCCTTGGATGACCGGACAACGGTGAAAAGATTTTTACTATTCCACCGATCTACGAACATATATTAAAACACACATAAATATCGCCTGCATTCAGCATTTTAAAGATATACAATTATTATTCAGACATACATACATTAAATACAATAATCCAACATGGAGGGAAAAATTAGGCAGAGCCAGGAATCGAACCTGCGTCCACAGCGTTTTGGGCTGTTGCTCTAACCACTGAGCCACTCCGGCCGACTCCTGCGACTGCAATTTCTCTCTAATAAATCATGTTGGAGAGAAAGTCACCAGCCATCTAACAATATTGTTAATTTCAACAATGTTTTATAATAAAATTAAATGCTTGTGTATATAAATAAAAGAAAAGAACATAAAAATAATAAATAAATAAAATAAAATGTGCGTGTTAAATAAGAATGTTTAGTGCCAGCGTTTGCGACATCTATTCTAAGGATTTATATTGACATTTTGCTTTTCTGAGGAATATTTCTGCAATCGCCTTTAAAATGGTATCAAAAGTATTATTTCCTTGTTTACCATGTAGAAGGAAAGAAAATAAGGGTTACTGTAATTAATATTATTGGCACCATGCTTGACGCAGTTGTATCTGACCTGGCCCGGATAATACGTAAGTACCTTTTCGACAACCCAATAAATAAAAATATTATTATAATTTCTGAAGCAAAAAATAGTAAATTTACAGTAATTTAATTCCTTTACATTTCATTTTCTTTTTATATGCTTCAGATACAAATAAGTATTTTTTAACATTGACAGAATATTCTCAGATGTGATTTATCTTACAATAAAAAAAGTGATTTTTTATTTCAGGCTCTAGTGAACGGGTAAAAAAGGCATTTTTTTTTTTTTTAGAATGAAAGAAAATTAGTTTTTAACTGTGTTTAAGAGATTCGTTCTGTTACAAAATAGCATTAAAAAAGAGTTTTATATTCCTTTTTGTTGAATGGTTTTTATTTTTATGCGATTTTTAAAAAAAAGCTTCTGTTTTCTTCCGTCATGTATGTATTTATGTATGCATCTCTTCAATTTTCTCAACAATCCGAAAACGAATTTGAATCTAATTCTTTATGCACAACTATTAGTACACTAGGGAAGGTTTAAAGATAAAAATAATCTTCGTATCGTGTACAGATTTTTTTTCCAGGAGCACTTCAAATGTCTAAATATATGACTGTCTACTACGTTTCAGACGTGAGCGATACTGGCAATTAAAGTAAAGCGCTATCTCGGAGGTCCTGGTTAAGGCCGTTACCCGCAAGCTCAGTGATGACGAGAATCTTAAGGTTTAAACTAGTATATTTATTTAAATTATTTACATAGGGGTGTGGTAGAGTCTCTTCACAGGTTTTGCCTATCTATATTGTAAAGGACAAACGTGTCCGTGCGTAACGCTGACGTCATTTGTGAATGGCAACACTTGATGATGAAATTTCGGTTTTGCGATTTTTGCTACTGCATTTTTTTTAATTTCCAACCATTTCACATTTTAAAATTTTACACCTTCATATAGGGAAAAAAATCTCCTTTCAAATGTAATTTGTTTGAAAACTGTATCTTAATTGACTGATTTATAATGGCTTTTAAATTAAATTTCAAACATGATTTTTTTTTAAATCTATCTCTATCACTTTCAGATGATTACAAAATATTAATCCGTTTGCACGTTAAACAATATAAAAAATTCAGCATTTGTTTTCAGCTAATATTCCATAACAAAATTAAAACATTATTAAGCAATAAATAAAATAGTAAAAATAAAACACAATTTTAACAAATATGTACTCGAAATAAGCGCTTAAAACCCTTGAATTTATCAGAATTAAAAAAACTGCTCTAGATAACAAAATTTTTAGCGATTTCTTCGGCTATTAACTTCTGGCACAAGACCAGTACGAAATTACCGCTTTTAATAAATTTCAAAATTTTATTTGAATATATAATTGGCATATTTCATTTTAAAATGCTCTTTAGTGTTTTCAGGTGGAAAGCTAAAAAAAAAATTAAATGTAAAACAATCTATTAGAGTTTTCAATATAAAAAAAATATTTTCACATTTATTCTTTGTGCTGGGAAGATCAGGTTGGATGCCCTAGTACTAAATAATGATCCACAAAGTACAGTCACTAACTCGCTTATCACTAGAGAAAACTAGAAAGTGTGACTAAAACTTAAGTAAAGTTCCACTTAAGTAAAGAGCACTGCTAAGTTCATCCACCACTAACTCCAGCGGACAAGTGATGGTTTCGGTTGAAACCGAAGCACTAACAAAACTCGTTAATATACACTTAACTTTCGAAACAGTAGCATAACACGGCTGCAGAATATCATTATTTTAACTATAGCTCGAAACTATCTCACCAACGGGTGGTCAGGTCGGAGGGTTCGACTCACGTCAGCTCCATTGCACACACTTTGTGGAGCTTCCGGCTGTAATTCTCTCTGGTGTTGTAAATTTCCTTGTGGCTATCTTGTCTTTGTATATTGACAGTGACTTATAAGCGGGCACCTGATGCCAAGCACTTAAGTCAGATGTATGTTCTCAATAAAATAATCAAACAAACAAACCAACGGATGATCTTTGATTGAATGAAACCTCCGCTCCAAGATACAATAACATCACTCGCTGATAAGAGCTGGCTTAAGTTGCCACAAGAGAGAGATCCGACTCAAATCCACCGATACAAGCTTTCATTAGAACTTTTATATAATTGCCGATTGACCAAAGAAGCTAAAATTTTCATAAACACAGAAACCCACATTTCCGAAGACTACATGCATACTTCGAAAATTTAAGTAAAATAAAGTCGCTGTTGCGCATACATATTAGGTTGTGACACCACTTTCTCATTTAAAGTACTAGAATGCCTTTATAAGACAGTTACTAGTCCACTACTACTTGTCCAATCGAGTATTGTCATATAAGCATTCCAGTTGCTATTATTATAACATAAATGTTCATCATCTATTAATGACCCCATGTATTTCTGTTAAATTTTAGACATGTTTTTATTTATTTTTTATATTTATTTATTTACAAAAAAAAAAAATGAATATGTTGTGAACACAATTTATATAATATTAGTAATACAAAAAAAAATCTTAACTATATTTAAAAAAAAAAAAACATTTTTTGTAACAAAATTTTGCTTTTTGTCTAAACATTACCTCTATAAAAAATAACAATGAAAAAATCCCTAAAAAATATATATAAAAAATTAGCTTTAAAGCAAAAGGTTGACTTAAAATAAATTTAAGGTTGAAATATTTTTGAAAAATTTATTTTTTCTTCTGAATTGTCTTAAAACAAGCCTTAATGATAGTACGGTTTGGGTAATATTTGAACAGTTAGTAATTTATTGCTGTTCCTGTTTTGTTTTTTCCGCAATTAAAATTTTATAATATGTTTTGTTCCTGTGAATTGTTTATTAAAATAATTTGACTTTTTAAAATTATTAAACTTTAGATGAAGAAGCGACGTACAACGACACACATTGTAGATGAGAATTTCTACACTCCATTGAAATTGTTGCTCTTAAATCTTAAATTCGTTGCCTCCCCCCCCCCCTCCTCTAAACACATTATATGCTAAACAAGTAATGTGTGATAACGATATACTTTATTGATTTTATCGATAGTAATAACAACCGATTTTTTCTATAGTATAAAATTTTTTACAGATGTTTAATATTGTTATTCTTATCTTATATTATATCTTATATCTTATAAATATTAAATCCGATTTTATCAAGAAACTCCATAAAAAATAAGACTAGTTTCGCATTAACTGTTTCACATCACCTCTTGAAACATTGGAGATCTTGTCTAACGTTCTAAAAAGAGCCGGGGGTAGACAAAACGCTCAAAGGAAGACTCAGCCACCGAAAAGACGTCGAAAATGGGAGCTGAAGACAATATAGAAGTGAATATAGTACATTTTAGGCACCCTGGCTGTGAGAACAAAACTAAAATTGCGGTTGAAAGGGGGGGGGGAACCAAGACGAATGGTCCAAGTTGTGTGAGAATTGGACTTACAGAACCTGAGATATCCAATAAAGAATAGATGTGCATTACGCTACAGCGAGAGACTCAGAACTAAAATAGTGGTTGGGGGATAAACCAAGATAAATGGTCTAAATTGTGTAAGAATCGGGCCCATAGAACCTGAGATATTCAATAAGGAATAAATTTCTACTATACAGCAGCGCCCGCTGGCGAATATAACAGAAATAAAATAGTAGTGGTTGGGGGGAGGGGAACAAACCAAGACGAATGGTTTAAGTTGTGTGAGAATCAGGCCCATAGAATCTGAGATATCGAATAAAGATTAAATGTACACTGTACAGCAGCACTCCCTGGTGGAGAGAATAGAACTAAAATGGTGGTGGTAGAGAACAAACACATCAAGACGAATGATCTAAGATGCGTAAGAATCGGACCTATAGAACCTGAGATTCAAGTAAAGAAGAAATGTGCACTATGAACCAGCGTCACATAGTGGATGGTGCAAAATGCTCAAAAAACATTTAAAATGATCTTCACTAAAATGATATGGAAATTAAAGAAACTTAAAAGAAGCCTGGCAATGATAAAATAAGGGGGGGGGCAATAGTAAAATAAGGGTGCATTGGGGTGGATGAAAATGTAAAAAAATACCCACTTCTACTTTCAATAAATATCTGAGATCCAAGCTTAAATAGTGGACATCTGTAAGAGGTTCACGGGAGCAAAAAGCTAATTACATATTCCAGGGGCTATTGAAAGTGGTTGAAAACGCCGCAAAACTGACTAAAATGGAAGATTTATACAGAAGAGCCATTAAAAAACCTCATAACGTGCAAACTAAAGAACATAGGACCGAAAGGACCCCAGAATAAAGCTTGGCTCAATTGCTCAGAGTTAGACGATACTATGGATATCAAGTTTGTGCATATAAGTATTATAGGTACTGAGATACTCTCTAAAACGGAAATCAGCAATAAGTCAAGAAAGAGGCAACCTAGGCTAAAAACGAAAATGGGGGTGAGAAGGGGGGGGGGGGAAGGAGAGTTAACTAGGGTACCCAAAAATAGGACCGGAGTAGAGTGAAGAGGAGAAAATACCCCAATGATTCAGAAAAAGCTCCACGAGATTCCCAGTCTATCACACAGACCTCTATAGTCTATCGTTCACCTTTATTTTCTTTAAATCGTTGTGGTGATCCATAGTTCGATAGAAGAATTATCGGTCTATTCCCAGCACTGTGGCTAGTTTCCTGTCAAATTACATCTGTATATCAATATCAACAATCTATTGGCCATCTTTATTTCCTCTCTTCCATCAAATCGTAATTATGATCGATAGTTCGATAGTTTGGAATTATCAGTCTATCCCCACCAGAAATTGAATCAAGTTGGCAGATAGTGACAGCGACAGATTGATAATTCCGCTATCGAACTATTGATCGCAATGAAGATTTAAAGAAAATATAGATAAACGATAGTCAGAAGTGTAGATTTCTTCTTTATTCGATATTTCAGGTTCTGTGGATCCTATCATCATACAACTTGAGCCATTCGTCTTGGTTTTCCCCGCATATTCACCAACCGCACCATTTTATTTTTGGTTCTCTTCGACAGGGAGTGCTGTTTCATAAACATTTATTCTTTATCGGATATTTCAAGTTCTACGGGTCTAATCCTCACACAACTTGGACTATTCGTCTTGGTTTGTACCCCACCCCCCCCTCCGCCACCACCATTTCCATTTTAGTTCTGTTCTCAACGCCAGGGACGCTGCAATTTCCTGTATTGGCTTCTATATTGTCTTCAGCTCCTATTTTGAAATGTTTTCGGTGGATGAGGTTTCCCTTGAGCGTTTCGCCTACCCTCGGTTCTTCTTGGAATTTTATACAAAGTCGCCAAAGTTTCAAGAAGTGATGTAAAACAGTTAATGCGAAATTAGGCAACTTCTTGATCGCCATGTTTTGCAATGATTAACAGTTTTTAACTTATTGCTGTGACAATCGATTGTAGAATACCTCGGTAGTAGAATTTGGGAATCGATTGTGATCTTTATAGATAGTTATTTTATACGATGGCAATTTTTATTGATTGTTAAATTTTCGACAATCACCCGTCACTATACTAAACTATCACACATCATAATAAATTAATAAATATTATCCTAAACTACAAAATAGACGGACATGAATTCAAAAACCATAAGCTGCAATCATACCACGCACCGTATGCACAGTATAACGACCTACGCGGAAGAAGAGAAGATGTATAGTCCATGGAGAATTATGCATTTGAATCTCGACTTCGTCTATAAACTCACCATACGGAGTGAGAATCTGCAAGATAGTTAGTTATCATTCACCGTTTCTTTTATAAATGACAATTGATTAATCTAAAAAAAGCAAATTGCAATATTATTAGAACCTCAACTATAAATGAAAGTATCACGTTTCAACGAGAAATTAAAACTGAACATAGATATTTATTTCGAAACATTTAGTACAACATAATTTACAATAATACTTTTCCACGAGAGAACTTTAATTACATAAACAAATAAAGTATTCTCCAACAAATTCAGTTATTTAAAATTGAAATATATCTCCAAATTTCAAATAAAGAAACAAGTATTTTTCAAGGTAAATCTTTTAATGTAAAACTCAAACACTATACTATTTCAAAGGATGTCCCTTTCTGTAATTCCTATTATCTTTCACGCACTAGAGCAATTTATTTACGGATGATTTAAATGTTTAAACTTCTTTGTTCTTAAGCATTTTTCTTTTGCAAGAATATTTAATTTATTTAGCTAATGAATCAAATATTTTCCTTTTGAAATGTTTCTACTTTCTTATGTATACTTTCTATATGCTTCTGAATAATTTATTCCAAGAATACTTTGAGAAGTATGTATTTAAGACATTTTCTGTATTATTGACATTTCGGGAATATTTTTAATGAGTAATCATGCGCCAAAGTGAAAAGTATTTAACATTAACATTTACAATATAAACTATTGAAGCATTTATAACATGAAGAGATTTAGAAACTACAACAATATTACAAATTAACTCGAAAGACCTTAAAAAAATCAAAACCCGAGTTCCCGCAATGGGTAGACTCTGCTGTATACAAATCGCCCCCCTCTTTCCGAATACCTTCACGAAAGGTTTCGAAGGTGACTGAATAATTCAAAAAACCAATAATTTTAATAATAATGCGACTTAGATGTCCTATATTTTATCTTATCTTATTAGTATTGTTAAAATCATAAAATAATAGGGACTTTATTAATTTCATTTTAATATATGTTTTCTTGTATTACCCCAGTACTCATAAATGTTTTACTTTCGTATTTCAGTTTTCTATTTTAAGCAACTTTAATTACAAAAAGTTAAAAGCTACCTATTGCTGCCATTCGGCGGAAAGCAATTAAGAAAAATTCGGTATATTTTCACCAATCATGACACCAAGACCCCAAAATCACCTTCCGTTCGAATGTTGATTTCTATATATCCATATATATATCTGATCTTTGTCATTTGACTCTGCTTCTTATTTGAAGACGATTTATTATTCCATAATAAATAGGTATTAGACATTCTCGCAGTCTTTTATACATCTTGAAATAGAAAAGTAAATTCGATGTTAAATGAAAGCTCATTCGATTTGTCCTAATCTCACTACAAACAGCTATAGATTATTAGGAAACATAAGATCACAGAAATTCCTACCTCCTATACTCATGCATCACTTTTCATACTGGAGAGCGCAAAGAAAATTACGGCATTGCTGTATTACTAACCAACCAATGAGAGAGCTAGGTGATGTCTGAACTCTTTACTGAAAGAAACAGAATTTTGAGGTGAAAAAGCGCGCGAACGGGTTTTTGGAATAAAAAAAATAGGAAAAAGAAAATGGTACAAATGATAATTTTAAATAGAACGAATTTGACTTGGGAAATAAAACAGGTTTTTCAAGGAAAATAATTACGGTATGTGATTTCAGAATATTTTAAAGCGGGGAAAAATATTAAACAAGCATTTTAAATAGAAAGGGAGTTAAATAAATGAAATAAATGGAATATTGTTTAAGATAGTACATAAATTAATAGACTAGGGTTGTTGGATGAATTTAGAAGGGAAAATGTTTATGGAACAAAGTTAATAAAGTACAAAATTTTGAATTTTGCAATATATATATATATATATACATATATATATATATATATATAGTTATATAGTTATATATTATAACATTTTGTTAATTAGGAATAGTGATGATCAGATAAAAAGGTACAATGATGAATATTATAACTTATTTGAAAATACAGAAAAGTGCACGAATAGATATACCAAAAAAATACCATATCATTAGGAAGAATAGTATATATCATAGATTGACCAAATTTCCATTTGAAAGCAAAAAAAAAAAAAACTATTCCATTAGCAGAGCTTGGAAAATGCTGTCGCCTGGTCGTCACTTGCACCAAGTTTTTTTTAAATTGGCGAATTTAAAATTAGATACAATGCAAAAAAATGCTGACTTCGAAATGAAAATAGAAAACAAATTATTTTCTTGCTTCACATCAGATATGGATTTTGTAGGAGTGAACTATCCGGACATTTGCAGCATTCGGCAATTAGCATTCCCGGAAAAACCAGATAATTCAGCCTTTACAGTGTTTATTTTTTAAGATATATAATTTTGTAAACTTTCATTAAAAATTTAGTTTAAATTATCTTTCTAAATTATGTATTATTCTAAACTATGTAACTAATAATTCAAAACGGTGATTGTTATTATTTTTTCTCAATTAATTCATAAAAAACTTTTGTGCTTTTTGTAAATCAATCACGGGATGGGTTATTTTTTACTGGTGACTAGAATTTTTTGCTGGCTATCAGATTTTATAGAATTTTTAAAGCCCTGTCCATAAGAATACATTACGACATTTCTATCGATATCTGTGCTTTTGAACATTTTAAAAAATGTGACTTACACTGCTTTGACTTTAACCACATCAAACGAAAGACCTGTTTTATGGAAATCATTACTTCTTTTTTCACAAGAAGAATTTCATGTTTTATTGTGTTACAAAAATCTTAAATGCAAAATATATTCCTGTGTTTTTGAGGAAAAACACACAAAATGTATTGTTTTACCTAATATTAATCATAATAATATTCATACTATGATATTAATGCATAATCACAAGGAACTCTTTCATTTTTAAATTTAATAATTCATTAACTATACTATAGTATAAATAAATGATATGTTTATCAGGAAACTCATAATTTTTTTATGTAAAAAAAAAAAATAGTTCAACTTTCCGCCAATAGAAGTTCTGTCTCAAACTGCAAGAATGCTCAAATTAACTTCAAAAATTCCAAAATAAAAACCGTGTTTCGTATTTGCGTAGCTAAATAGAATAGGAAGTCGAAAGTGAAATTCGCTTGATTCAGTTTTACACGTTATTTTGGGGTATTATCAGTTTAAGACAGAGTAGCACCATCTATTGGCAAAATGTTGAACTATTTTTTTATTTCTGCAGACAAAAATTATGAGCTACGAACATTTTATTTATTTCTTCTTTATATTTATTCTACCGAATGAACTGACGAGTTATGAAATTAAAAAGTCTTTTTGTGAAACACCCTATCTAATTTAACTGAGAAAAGTCGATGAATTATTTACATACCAAAATGAAATAATAAACACAAACTAAACAAATGCAATTTTATAAAATAAATCATATATTTAACACTAATTAAACTAACAACAGGTCATTCGATCGGTACTAAATGAAAAAATATCAATTTGAACCACAGATGTTTTCATAAAAAAAAGCTATAAATCCCACAGAAATAAGTTAATTTGAAAAGTTAAATAATTCTAAATAAAAATTCTGGTGTCGAATACTTTTTATAAAACTTTAGTAAAATTCTTTGTATGTTTAGTGTTAAGAAAAATAACTAAATAAGAAAAATACATCTTTCATTTATACCTTATCAAACACAGATTTTATACGGATATTTGTATTAGTGTCGCTATATGAAACTGCAAATCATATTTTCATATCTGTATCCTTAGTCCACTAACAACTTCATTGGCAAAATAACATAAAAAGAAAATCAGAAAGATTATGTTTACTTGGTGATAGAGGATAAATATGTTTTGTACTAGCCAGGTCTCGCCCGTCTAGACGGTCGATTTCGAGGCCCAGAGAAAAAAGAAAAACGCACGTGGTTTCGTTTGTATTGTTGCCGGCATTTAGAGAGTAATTCAAACTCGGCGTTTAATCGTATCATTATAAAAAACTAAAAGCCTTTTCTTATTACGTCATTTGATGAGAAACTAAGTTAATTTGAAGATGCACAAACAATAGATTTTTATAACACGCATATATTCAAGCTATATATATATATACATATATTCAAGCTACAAAGTGAACAATTACCTCCATGGTTTAATATTTTAAACGTGCACGATGAATGAATATTTTGTGATTAGAAAATCTTCAAAAATGTTAATATTGTTTATACCGATGGTGTTACAATATTTGTCTGTAAGATGCAACAATACAAAGTTAACAACTGAGCAATGGTACAAAAGAGAACAAACCCCTGGCACATGAAAAAGTAAAGGGGGTATCCCAGAATTGTTGATGGCAGTCAAATGCTTTGCGCTTTTATTATATAGATTTGCTCTTTCATAAAAAGTTTTATTAGAACGAAAGTGTCGGTACCTTCCTTCAATTATAGGGGATCATATTTTATTAAGTTAGAGGAGTGTTGAGCAGTTTCAAAAGACCGTGTTATATAACTTTTGCTATAATCATGTGTCTCGTTTTACTATTTATTTCTAAATCATATAAATAACAAGTAAAAAGTATGTTATGTGTTTTTTTCTAGATATAATATTTAACACTAGAACTACCGGTAATTTTACTCAAGTTTTTAAAATTATTTCAAACCAGAAATTTTATTTAAAATTACTTAACTTATTCATTTAACGTATTTCTGTGAGTTTTATATTTGATTTATTTTAAAAAGAAATTTCTGGTTCGAATCGGAATATATTCATTTGGTAACCGCCAAAATGACGGCTCATGGCAATTCTAGTGTTAATAGTAAATACGAGGGGCAGTCGGAAATTAAGTTTCCCCTGGCGACTGTGGACAGAGGTGTGTATGAAAGACAAAAAATGTAATGAGACATTAAAGATAAAACATAACTTTATTTTTCCACATAAGTACCAAGTACATTGAGACAGTTGTCATATCGCTTTATAAACTTCAAGAAGCCCGCCAGGAAAAAATCAGGGCTTTGCATACGGACGAAGCGTTGAACGGCTATGGGCGAAAGATGACACAACAGGTGAACACAAACGTGAAAGACACCGATACCATTGGGTAGATGTCGACCACGATCAAGCAGATGGCGCTGTTGCGGTGACAGCGCAGTTGCAGTCAACAGCGCCATCTGCGCAGGCACTGCAACAGAGCCACCTGCTTGATCGCGGTCGACCTCTACCCAATGGTATCGGTGTCCTGCACGTTCGTGTTCACCTGCTGTGTCGTCTTTCGCCCATAGCCGTTCAACGCTTCGTCCGTATGCAAAGCCCTGATTTTTTCCTGGCGGTCTTCTCGAAGCTTATAAAGCGGTATGACAAATGTCTCAATGTACTTGGTACTTATGTGGAAAAATAAAGTTATGTTTTATCTTTAATGTCTCATTACATTTTTTGTCTTTCATACACACCTCTGTCCACAGTCGCCAGGGGAAACTTATTTTCCGACTGACCCTCGTAGTTAATGGTATAATGTATCTAAAAATATCATTGACGCTTACGAAAAACTTTCCACAAGGATTGGAATGAAAATTATGCTAACGTTGCCGCCATTTTGTAATTCTTGCACGAGAGAATTTCTTATCTTGCTTATCGGAAATGTTTATTGTGAATAGTAACGGATGACAAAACTATTCCTTTTATCAAACATAGTCCGCATTTTAGCGGCTACTGATGTAAAAGCTGGTTGAACACTTTTTGTGTATAGTTTTTTTCAAATATATTTATATCCATGTTTCAAATTATCCAGCAGCTATTGCTTTTCAGTTATTTTTTCAGACCTTTTCACTCAAGGTTGACCGGTCCCAAATGAAAATATTTCTTGATAAAATAAATGAAATAAGAAAATTCACAGAAATAAGTTAAATACAACAGTTAAATAGTTTTAAATAAATATTCTGATATGAAATATTTTTTTTTATAAAACTGGAGTAAAATTTTCGAGTTTTTCCGTGTTAAGTTAACGAAATAAATAAGGAAAATACATCTTTTATTTATACTTTATCAAAACACAGATTTTGTAGGAACATTTTTATTAATGTCTCTATTTGAAACTGCAAATCGTATTTTCATATCTGTATTCTTATTCAACGAAAAACTTCATTGGCAAAAAATCTAATAAGAAAATCAGAAGGATTATGTTTACTTGGTGATAGAGGATAAATATATTCGTATTTGTTCTTTCATAAAAAGTTTTGTTAGAACGAAAGAGTTGGTTCCTTCCTTCACTCATAGGGGATGATATTTTATTATGCCAGAGGAGTGTTAAGCCGTCGCAAAAAAAAAAAAAAAAAAAAAAAAAAAAAGTTATATAACTTTTATTATAACCATGTGTCTCGTTGTACTATTTATTTTTAAATGATATAAATAACAAGAAAAATGATTTAATGGTTTTTTAATAGATATGTGGGATTGATTTTTCCTTGTCTGTAAACAAGTGAGAAAGCGCAAGCAATCAGATGCTATCAGACGGAGAGTCCTGATTTACGTCACGTACGTATGAGGCGTGGCTAGCTTCGCGTATTAGGTATGCACGCTACAGATGACTTTGCAAGCCCCAAGGCAGTATAACTGTTTTTCAGCTGAGATCGAAATTTGCGCGGCTGTCTAGCAAGAGTGAGTGGAGTTTGTCCGCATAGTAACACATGAAGGGTGATAGTGCTGTTCGAATGTATAAATATTCTATGAAGAATCGGACTTATAATCCGATATGATGTTAATTATTTAAGACGACAACTCATTATTGTATATAAGTATTCTGTAAAAAGTTCCTATCTTCAATATAATCCTTTTTTTAATGTTTAAAGCTGTTTCGTCTATTTAATTACGTGAGTCAATGAGTTTAATTCTCATAGATATAATGTTTAATAGTAAATAGTTGATGACAAAATGTACCAAAAATATCACTGACGCTTTCGAAAAACTTTCTACAAGGGTTGGAATGAAAATTATGTTAACGTTATCGCCGTATTGCAACTCTCGAATGACTTGAACTGCTTATCGGTAATGCTTATTGCCCATAGTGAGAACTGAGGGATGAAAAAACTATTCCTTTGGTCAGACATAGTCCAAATTTTTGTTGTTACTGATGTAAAAGCTCTTTGAACACTTTCTGTATATAGTTTTTTCAAATATTTGAATATCCACGTTTCGAATTATCCAACAGGTATTGCTTTTCAGTTACTTTTTTCAGAGCTTTTCACTCAATGTTTGAAAGAATTTTTTTATTTGCTGATGCTGAGGCAATTTATTTTGGGCTTACCACTTTTCATGCAAAATATATCGTTTGGGAATTGAGATATTCTCAAGTCTGTTTGGCATAATGAGACGAATTTTATCAGTCGAAAAAACGTAAGTTTTGTCGATTACATATTTTTTTAACAATTTGCAGGCGGTAGAGTCTGATCATAGTCTTGATTAGAAGAAACGTTGAAAGTGGGAGACAGTAGTCTCATCTGCGTGATGGACAACGATGAAATACTACATTCTGCGACTTTACAGAAAATTGTAGTTTATTTTATTGTATTTTTTATAATATTACTCATTTTGAAAATTTCTGAATGGAAAATGTGCCATATTTGAAAACACTCATCGTTGCCAGATTGGTGATTTTGTTCCTATTTTGGGGAATTTTGAACCTTCAGGGGAATTTTTTAGGGAAAAGTTGAATGTATGAATGTATGAAATGTAGAAATTTTGTGGGAAATATCCACATTTTTGGAGAAAATCTTGGGTAATATTTTCATTATTACACGTTTGTAAGTTTACTTTTAGTCATCTGGCAACACGATTTCTATTCGTCGATTCGGAAATAGAAATTTATCGATTACCAATCGTTATCCTCTTGCTCGTCTTTTACAGTTTACATTTGTTGTACGATGTAATTTGTTATTTATGTAATTCTAATATCTATTTATAGTTTCCGTATTTCGTGTTATTTTCTTCAAGAAAGTAATCGATTACAATAAAATTTTGGTTCGCAAGTTCGTTATTATCATTATTTGTAAATGGGGAATTTTTTCAAAAAAGACTTGGATTGGCAAAAATATTTGAGCCTAAATTAGTTAAAAAAAAATATAGTGGTAAATTTAAAATTTACTTTTTTTGAGTAGAAACTAAGTTGGGGACTTTTCAGGGGGAAAAAAACCCCCACTGATTTGGGGAAAATTTTAGAACTTTTGGGCCAGTCGACTTTTGACTATCTGACTACACTGGCAACACTGCTGATAAGTTATCAACATCGATCTATGAGAATCTATATGGAATTAGTTAAATTTATATTTTCAAAATTAGGTTCCTTTACATCAATAACATTCGTAAATCATTAAGTTGATTCACATGGCAATAACTGGATTGCCTGCTACACGTTGAACAATATTGAAACTGCCGGCCGCCTACAAACTGTTATCAAAGGAGCTAAAATATTTTCAATGCATTGATTCTGGTAGGTTTCTTATTTAATTCAAACAAGTTCGGAAATTACTTTGTCTCGGACAGTTAAATAAAGCATCACTTTGCTTTAATATTTATTCTTAAAATTATGCTTTATATTGAGCAGACGGGATTTTTGCTAGATTGAATGGTAATAGCCAATACCAAATATTTTTCAAGTATTTGGGATTTACAAGGGGTAAAATAACTTTTTATCATCTACGTCGAATTTCACTTTCCTAATCTTCGTATTATTAAACGCAATTTGATTTTATGAACTTTACTGAAGTTTCTGTGTACAATGTCGTTTTTGCTTTTTTGCAGTGTTCATTGTCAATGGTTTTTAATGTTTTTGATATATGCTATTGTGAAAAATTAAACTTATTCGCAACTGAAGATATTTAACCCTTTTCCGATAAAGTATCTTTAGCTTTAATTTATTATTTTTCGTCACAGTCCTTGCTGTGTACTCCCTACATGGTTTCTATTCGATTGCTTCATGTTTAATTATTGCATAAACAATTCGTTTTCATACACCTTCAACAAGAAAATACTTCATAAAATGCGATTTTTTTTTCATTCTTTTAATATAATTCTACAATATGACTACGCAACATCTTTTCTTTTGACACCAATTTTATTTATTTACTTCAGTGTATTCGTACGCTTTTTGTTTTATAAATTTGAGCTCATGATACTCAGAAGATGTTGCGATGTCTTTAAGGAAACATATACCAAATAAAGTTATTTCCATCATGACAAATAAGAAAATTATATGAGATTTGTTAAAATAATACAGGTTTTCTTGTTTGTTTTTCTATCAAAGAAGTAAAGATAAATTGCTTTTGTGTGTGACTAACATTATAATATTAACTGATACTTTTTTGTAGTTTTTAGAAAACATTTGAAAAGGCAACCATAAGCAGAGGGGATAGAGTCATACAGAGTATAGCCCAGAGATATAACGTTCGAACATTTTGCATTATATTTATTCACATTTCACTTATATATCTAAATTTTTGTGTTTAAAAAACTGAATAATACTTCTTGTGCGATGGGGAGTACCTGCAAGTAGCACCGATGGACCTTTTTTCTCCAGTCACAAATATCTAAAACAAATTGGGTCGCGAACTTATGAAAATGCATTAAATTTTCTTGAGCTTATACCAACATTTAGTTTAAAAAGTTGATTTTTGAGAAAATAGCGATCATTTGAGCAAAAACGGATTTTTTTGCCTCTTTTTTTTAAACTTTTGCGAGCTCGAAAAAATAATTAATCAATGTAATTTTTTTTTTTTGGTGGTATAAGCTCCAGCACAAACAATTATCTTTCTTTTAAATAAAAAATGAAGGGAATAGGTTGAATAGTTCTTGAAGGAAATTTTCTCCCAGTTTGAAAAACATTGTTTTGAGAAAAACAATTTTAAAATTTTACAATAGCGTTGCGTTCAACGAGCGGCGTTACATTCAATGAGCAAAAAATATTGTAGGAACTGGAATATCACGAAACTGTTTTAGGGCAACATTCTACACGCTTGAGGGGTACAAAAAATGTAAAATTGAAATAATCGGAAATTTTGACCCAAAGAAATAAAACCTCCCTTTAAAAATAATGTTGCATAAATGAATTTTGTTTAACATAATAACCATCCAAGTGGGCAAATTTCGGAGGGCATCTTCTATTCTAGAAGATGACCACCACAGAGGAAAGGCATCCACATCGAAAAAATTGGCAACGTTCTGAAAACCTTTGCAAGATCGTTGTCTATTATATTAAAGAGCCAAATTTGACTCTAGACTTCATTTGGAATGCGCCCCTTACTCATTTTGCACTTCAGGCTACCCAAATGTAGACTTTTATGATCAATCCTCCACTAAGTGGTGCAGAAGACCACTTTTTACATTACTGCTAAGCGATTTATAAAATACAATAATCAAAATACCGTTACGCCACGAGGCTCCACCTTAAACAAAATGCGAATGTCGCGAAGCTATCAACAATTTTCAAAGAACTGTACTTAGATAACACCGGACTTAGAACCTAAGACATTAACAGTCTAATAGCAAAACTCAACAAGTTGGAAATTGTACGTCGAACGTAACAAATGAGGTGCGTTCGTACTGTAGCTAGTTATATAAATATTCAGATCTTGATGATTTTTAATTCCGTGAAATGAAATTATATCGTCTGCAGATTAATTTCTGTAATAAAATAAGTATCTCGGTCGCTTGACGATTAAACCTCGGAAGCTCCTATAACAGAAAAGCACCATATTTAAAAAAAAATCAATTTTGTTAATAAATGTTTTTATTAATATTTTCTAAAGTTTTGATTCAATTTTCATAAAATTTGAAATGTCTCGACAAAATTCTGCAAAGATAATATATTTTAAATTTCAAACCATTCGGTTGGGTAGTTTTTGCGTTGCTATATGCGGACGGACGGACAGACGACAGACAGACCAGACGGACGGACCAGACGACGACAATAGGTGCTACGTATTTATATAATTACGAACGCACCTAAAAAGGGTTTAAAGCAGAATGTCTTCTAGTTAATATAGATAAAATAATTATTAATTTACTAAAAATTTGCAGAAAATTTATTTCATTACATATAAGTAGGTTTTAAATAACTTATGTAAAAAATATGCTATATACATAATCCAATATTAAATTTTAGCTACAGTTTAGTTCCTTTGAAAATAATCACGTTCGTGATAAAAATATCTTATTGTTAATATTTGAATATGTATGTAACTTTTTTTTACACAGTTTTTTAAAATATACTTATATCTAATGGAATGGTTTAAAATAAATTGTATGCTTTTTTTAGTAAATTAATAATTATTTTATCGACATTAACGGTTAATCTTTGTAGTATGTTTCAAACTACTCTCTATGTACCACTAAAAGATTAATTACCTGAATTAAAAATTGCATTAGTAAATATCATTAAATAATCCGGAAATATTTAGAATCTATAATTACACAAACAATCTTTATTTTTTTATGGGAAAATTTTAATGTTCTTTACCAAAGCGAAACTTGTTTAATCTAATTGACAAGAAAAAGTTATGTCATTTCTGAAATAAAAGATGCTTTAAATGATATTTATATGCACTGCAACTTCAAGAGATGATTTAATGACTTTTAAATTAGAATAATCAAAATCAACTTTTTATAGTTAGCTGCAAGTTAGATATCAGGGTGCCAAAAATATTTATTTACAGAGTAGGGTTCTGTCCCGTTTGAATGCATTCAGAATTAATTAAGTTTAATAAACGACTAAAATGTCATTCTCCCTCTTTAGTTATCTGAAAGACCATGTTGATCTAATCTCGTCAAGTTATAGTAATTACACTTTTGGTATGCATTGCTTTGAAAAACTGCTTTTGAAAATTAAATTACATTAGTATTTTTCACAACTGGAAATCTCTTTAGCATGAACTATTTAGTATAGAGTTTTTAATGAATTAAATCTGAGATGAAAGCTTTTGCAGATAAAACGGAAATCACAAGCAATAACTAAATGCATTTTTACATGAAGTAAGACTTATTTTAGGAAAGATTTAAATATCTCAATATTATAAAACTTGAAATTAAAATAAAGCGTAGTAATTCTACCCTGGATTTTTCCCCCTTAGAATTTAAGTTGAAAATTATATTTTTCCGATATATTTTTTTAATTTTCTTTATACATTCTATATATAGAGTGAAACCCCCAGTTATTGACACGTAACCAGTAACTGACTCTGCAGCAGAAATCTAACTCAAATAAGCATTTTCTTGTAAAATTCTGCAAATTAATGTCATCTAGTGGTAACTGATTTGTCTTAATTGTTATAACTTATTTTTCAGCTATTGGTTTTACAAAAGAGGGATGGTGTCAGTTACTGGAGATATTGACAATATTTATGAAAAAAAATTAATTTTTAGTAATAGAAAGTATAATTTTTCAAAATTTTGTCAGCAATAATTTTTTAATGTATCATTACTATACTTTCATAAACAAAGACATGTGTAAAATATATTTAAAACTTTGTAATAATGATTTGAACAAGAAAAAATCATTAAAGTGTCAGTTACTGGGTGTTTTACCCTATATTCCCTTTATTTTCTTTCTGCAGTGAAGAAATTGTGAATGTATTAAATTAAAACATAATACGTGAATTTTTCATTTTGTATATACTAATCATCATATTTTAAAGGATTACGGCAGAAAGTTTCATTTGAATCACATTTTATGCGTATACTATATTATTATTACAATCTTTTATTTAACTCAACTTGGTTTTTTTATCTGAAGATGAAGTATGTTATTTATTTTTAACTCAATTCCTGATACGCAAGTAATATTAAAAAAATTGTACAAAGGTGAGTTTACGATGACAATACAGCATTTTAAAGTTTTTAGAACCTAATTATAAACCAATAATTTAAATTTTAAGGCACTTTTCCGTTAGACCACTACACGTGATAAATCGCCAGATATTTTTTATTGTTTTCGATTGATTCCTTTCTTCGCATCAATGCTGGGTGCACGAAGGAATATATATAGAGAGGAAAGTAGCGTTAAAATTTTACAATGCAGATTTTCCCCCTATAAACGGCGCTACGGTACAGCTTTGGCTAGATATTTCTGCTTCTGCAATGCTTTTCAATGGGAAAAGCATTCATTTTTTAATTTTTTTTAATGGAAAATTTGAACTTTAGAAAAGTCAAACAAGTAGAAATTTTATTAAATACAGTTTTCTTTACACCATGCATATATTTTAACATATTTGGCGTTTCGATTGCTTCTTAAAACTTTTTAAAATAAGAGTTCATTCTGACCAAAAACAACAGGAAAGTCATTTAAAAACAAATATCACGGATATTGTAACTCTAAGAAATATAGAATGGATGTATAATTTTTAGAGATTAAGAGTATTATTCAAATTTTCTGGAATAAATTTTAATATCGCGTATAAGTTTATAACCCTTGATTAATTTAATAACTCATAACTTTTTATATCTATGCAATTAATTACACTATATGGCCAATCATAACCGGTCACTTGCGATTTTAGACGTTTTGTTAAATATCTGGAAAGATACATGAGGAATTACCCTGAAACTTCAGGAGTGTAAACAACATGATAGACGTCATATATTTCCGCGAAGATTTTTTCCTGAAACACCATAAGTGGCCGTAAACAAATTGAAGAAAAAGAATATATATTGGATAACCCTGTAAAAACTAATATCGAAAAAAGCATTGAAACGGTAGCACTTGCTTAGGAGGCTTCTTTTAATAAACTATGTTCATTTTTATGAGGATAGAACGTATACTCGTGGAGAAATTAAGGTTTTTAAAAAACAATCCCAAATTTCCCCAAGTGTTTTGCTTATAATTTTCAGAGTTCTTAATATAAAAGAATGTTCTTTTCAGGAAATATGAAACACAACATCATATACAATATTCTGCAATCAGAATTAAAAAATAATAAATATTGGATGAAAAATTAGCAGGTTCACTAAATATTGTTTCACTGCGCATGCGCGAATTCAATCAAAATATACTGTGCATAATATATTAGCTAAATGTGTAGACGAACTTTTGAAAAAGTCTAAAAAAATAGCTTGAAAATTCTGATAGTAATCGTCGATGGAATAAGCTCGAAATTCACTGTTCCCAAAAGGAAGCAAAAAGATGAGGGGTTGCATCCAAATATACTAGCTTATAAAAGTTGACATAATATGAATGAAGTGTCTCTGATTGTATATTTGGATACTGCTCCTCATCTTTTTGCTTCCTTTTGGGAACAGCAAATTTCAAGCTTATTCTATCGACTATCACTATCAGAATTTTCAAGCTTTTACAAAAGCTGAAAACTTTTTCAAAAAAGCTTTTACAAAAGCTTTTCAAACTTTTATAAAAGTTGCTCTATACATTTAGCTAATATATTATGCACAGTATAATTTGATTGCATTCGCGCCTGCGCAGTGAAACAATATTTGGAGAGCCTGCTTATTTTTCATCTAATATTTATTATTTTTTAATTCTGATTGCAGGGTTATTGTTGTAACTGTAATGTTAATGTAATGTTGTTTGTCATCATTCCTGAAAAGAACATTCTTTTATATTAAGAACTCTGAAAATTATAAGCAAAACACTTGGTGAAATTTCGGATTGTTTTTATAAAAACCTTAATTTCTCCACGAGTATACTTGCTATCCTGACAAAAATGAGCATAGTTTATTAAAAGAAGCTCTCCTAAGCATGTGCTACCATTTCAACGCTTTTGCGATATTAGTTTTTACAGGGTTATCCAAAATATATTAGTTTTTCTTCAACTTATTGACAGCCCCCTATGGGGTTTCGGGAAAAAACCTTCATCGAAACATATGACGTCGACTATACATTTTTAATTTATTTTATTAGGTTGAGAAAGAAGTTCTGATAAATTTGTGAAAGTTGCGTTGTTATGCGCAAATTAACAACAAAAGCAACAAGGACTATTCTTCAAAGTAAAGACCATCATAGTCCAGGACTTTGTGCAATCGTTCTGGAAGTACCATGGCGGCTCCTTGGAATCGAAAAACTCCTGACATGCTTGTTCAACTTCATTAAAGGATTCAAATCGAAGGCCCTTGAAAATGTGTTGCATTGATCGAAAGAGGCCATAATCGGATGGAGCCACGTCTGGATTGTAGGTGGGTTGGGAAGAATTTCGACGCCGTCCAACTGTGTAAACTTGTCCTTGATCCTGTAGGCCACTTGCGGTTTGACATTGTCCTGCTGAAAAAAACGCGCTTTTGGCCGACCAATCTTGAATACTTCTGCACCAATATGTCATAGACGCGATCCAACTGCTGGCAATAGAGTTCGGCATTGATGGCGCGACCATTTAGAACCAACTCAAAACGCAAAACGCCTTCAAAGTTCCACCACACGCAGATCATGATTTTCTTGGCGAATCGATTGTGCTTTGGAACTGCTGACGTATCCTGGCCTTGCTGAACCAAATGCTTCCTTCGATCGTCATTGATCAAGAAAACCAACTTCTCAGCCGATGTCACATTTCTCTGCCAGAATCGGTCATTCAATGAATTGTTGAGCAATTGTTTACAAATCTCGACTCTTTTGGCGGCTTGTTCTTCGTTGAGCTCATGCGGATCCTGGCGAGACTTCTTGTGGACAAAGTCAAATTGATGCAACTTGTTGACAACAGTCCGCTGCGAAATAACAAGCTCTGCAGCCAAATCACGAGTGCTCGATGAAGGCTGAGTATCCACAGTGGCTACCAGTCACTTTCATCCAAAGCAGATGGCCGGCCAGAACGAGGCATGTCTTTGAGATTAAAATTGCTTTCTTCGAATCGTATAAACCATCTGCCTACAGTTAATTTTGTTGCCGTACAAGCACCTTCACCCTCATTAATCTCATCGACGTCTTTCAGAATCGTTAGGCCTTTTCTCCAATAATGCCGGATCAACACACGCAAATCATACTGTTCAATAGTCATTTTGGAGCCGAAATTCCTGAACTATTATAGATATACCACTAGTACTCCTATATACGATACAAATTCTGGTAACTATTAGATAAAAAATTTCTCAGAACTTTTTGCTCAACCTAGTACTCTCTTTTCATAAATTAATAGCAGAAATTAATCGATTTTCTGTAGTGTTCCAAGTGGAATGACCCATTTGAATTCCAACAATTGAAAATTTCTTGCTATTTTATTTCTAGATTTAAACTTTGTATAGTAGTTACTTTAACTAGGGCGCAATTTTTTCTGATTGACAGACAGATCCACATATTGACAGGACTCTCACCTACTGACTGGGCGTATAGTTGATGTCAGTTTGGTAGATCCTTAAAGCTGCCTACACTGTTTCAGCATTGTTCAGCCTAGTAATAATAGTTAATTTTTCTTCATATAATAGTGATAATGAAAACAAATAACATTATACTAAAAAGATCGGGCTACAAACTGCATCGAATAAACGCATTTAGAAAAGTGTTTACATTGACATATAAAATATAACACATATATCATTATTTTCTCTTCCATTTTGAAGATCAATTTACGACAAATTGATGTTTAATAAAGAGTTTTATTTACTTATTCATGAAAGGTTAGATAGTTTTATTTATTTATGAATGACATAAAATTCACTTAAAAAGTAAAAACACTTCTCATGCTAAAAACATGAAAAAAAAATTGCTCTTTGATGTTACTCTTGCAAAGAATTCGGTAAATGTTATGAATGGAAATAATTTTATTTCACGAACTAATTGTCTTCATTTTGCATGTTTCACTTGAACTTAATGCAAAACAATTAACAATAGAAAATAACTATCGATGCAGAAATCTTTAAACTTAAGAGCCCTCGAGCTAAAACGTAGATAAAAACGCAAGGATAAAGAATTTAATGAGTATAAATTATCGTTTCTCGAGTTGAAGAAAGTATTGATAATTATTTTCTTAAATGTTTATCTTAAAAATTTTATTGAGAAAAAATGTAACTATTTCATTTCGGTGATTTAAATTATATATATAATTATAGAAATATATAATAATAATAATATTTATTTCTAATACGTTTTATTATACATCTTTAGCAACTAAGTATATTGTTTTTAAAAAAACTATTAAACAGTTATGAAAAATAAGTCAATATATTTTATAACCGTTTTTTGATTTTCGCCAGTTTAAAATTACGGAGAGACACTTGTCGCAGCCGTGGATGTAAGAAGGATGAATATGAGTAATACTCGCTGCCTATAGTATTGGACTGTCAGAGTCGGGTCATGGTTGAGGGATATAAAAGGAAAAACTCTGACGGCAACAACTTTTCTTCTTTGATGATATTAGATTCGTCTTACTGAAAAAGATTTTGCAAACTTAAGAAGCGTGGATAACGCAAGTCACTCCGGCTGCTCGCAGCATTTCTGAACCATGCTTTTTGATGGTCTTTCTCGCTTGCAATGTTAATATCTTTCCAGTTCTTATCTTCTTGTTTGCAAACCCATTATGAAAATGACCCTGTACAAACATACATAAATGTGATTACAAACATACATACATATAAATACTTACATACATGCATATTAACACACACATAGTACATACATACATATGATGAATACATACATGACGTATTTTTCTCGATTTCTTTGGTAATTATCCATTGGCTTGTGGCGAATACGGAAGAACCCAAATTCGTATTCTCCGTTGGCTTGCGGTGAATACAGATGTACCCAAATTCATATATTCGATTTCTTTTCCTCTTTTAAAATAAAAAATTCAAACCAAATTACATCGATTTGCAAGTTAAAAAGATTGCAAGGTTGGTTACCTACCTTACATTACTACCTTACATTAAGAAGTTCACAAACCAAACTGGTTTGGTTACCTACCAGTTCGCACTTAATTAAAAAAAGTCCTTCCGTCCTGTACCGGGAGGAAAAGGTAGCTTTCATTGTGCATGTTTTTAAAAATTTAACTCATTTATTCAAGCACCTGAAGCTAAATTGCTTGGAACTGGATTATAGAAGATTCAATCCCAGTTTTCGTTAATACTGAATTTGAATGCGAATTTAAGCATGAGCGTTACAGCATAACAAAAATTAGATTGTTTCAAAATGTCAGCTACCCTAGAATTTCAAACTGCCATATCTCTACCATTTTTTAAGATAAAGTAAAAACAAAAAATGTTTCGGAATCCTTGCGCTAACTCTTAACGAAAACAACTTTTTCAATTTATAATTTTTATATTTTTTTCTTCAATTTTTAAGAAAATTTAAAAGAATTAACTTGTCGCCATTTTGAAACAACATGGCGCATGAAGATGGCCAACGAACTCGGTCGAGACCTTGGTATGTGCTGTACACATGATCAGTCACATTTATATCGGTTAATAAATACGAGAGGTACAGCATAACAAATATCAGATTGTTTCAAAATCTCAGCCACCCTAGAATTTCAATGAACTCGGTCGAGACCGTGGTATGTCGTATACACATACTCAGTTACATCCAAATCGTTTCATAAATAAGCGAGTTACCGCATCACATATGTCATATATATATATATATATATATATATATATATATATATATATAAATCAACATTTGAACGGAGGGTGTTTTTGGTCTGAGGGTCATGATCTGTGAAAATATACCAAAATTTTTTGGAATTGCTTTCCTCCGAACAGCTGCAATAGGTAGCTTTTTGCAATGAAATCTACCTAAAACACGTGGTCGCGTACGTAAGAAATAAAACTTCTGAAAGTCAATCTATACGATAAATTACAAATGTATGCGTCTGTAACATTGATGTCATAACGATGCGGACAACAATGAGATTAAAATGCATAAGTTACGACAATGGTTTTAATTAATAATTCAAACAAACTCAATGTTATCTCTATGCGAAAATCCAAAATTTTTGGGCGGATGTTTCGGGGCGTTAGGGTGGACGAATATTTTTGATTTTCAATCCCCAGCGAGATTTTGCTTATTACCTTCTGCCAGTCCAACTTTGATGTCAATGCGATTAACATTTTGGGCATTATCGTGTTCACAAAAGTGTAATTTTTCACAGGAAGCCGGAGCTGTGCCTACAACTATTGCTTTGACGGGCAATTCAGCGCACAATTTTGTTGGAGTAAATCTTGTTATGGAGAGTCACCCACTTAGAGCCGGTTTTGTTTCAAATAATCTGATGTCCGTCTCTAATTTGCCTTATTATTTATTGGGTGAAACTTCATTATCTTTTCGACTGCATTTCCTGTACTCAGACATGCCATTTAAACGACTTTCACGAATACCTATTATGAATTATTTAAAGCTTTTAGCGGCAAGTGGAAAATCTTATCTTCTGTGTTTACTTCATGATTATTCCGTTCTTAAGATCAGATTCACATGGCTCATAGAACTTAATATATCTTTGTGGTAATGTTTAGTTACTACGGCATATAAATTGGAGTATATTTCTGCAATTAGTGATATAAAAAGGAAGTCTGATAGGATATATCATAACAATATGATATATATAATACAGATGTATCTGAAAAAAATTGTGCATAAAGTGAATTTTTTAATATATATCAAATATTTTAATTCAACTTAAAATTTTGTTGGAGTAAACCTTGTTATGGAGAGTTACCCACTGAGAGTAGGTTTTGTTTCGAATAAGCTCATGTTCGTCTCTAACTTGCCTTGTTATTTATGGGGTGAAACTTCATTGTCTTTTCAACTACATTTCCTGTATTCAGACAGGACATTTAAACGACTTCCAAAGACCTATTATGAAGGATTTAAAGTTTTTAGTGGCGGGCAGGTGGAAAATTCTATCTTCTGTGTTTACTTCAGGATTATTATGTTCTTAAGATTAGATTCATATGGCTCATAGAACTTAATATACAGGGTGTTTTTTTTTAAACTGACACTATACAGAGCCGTCTGTAGCTCGTTCTAATAACTGGATTGATACAAAATTTTGTGAATGGACTAAGAAAACCATGGGAAAAAAAGATTCCAACAAAAAAAAAAATTAATTGCAATCACCGCCGATAGGGGGAAATGTGGCGCTATACATTGAGAAAAACCCATCAGAAACAGACAAAATTAATAATTTGGATAAAATGCAACGTGTTATTCATCATTTACACTTTCCCTTTCGTTGATCGCAGTTGAAACATCCATTATCACTTTTTCTGCCACCGGTTTACGTGCTCTGCCTGACCGAACTGCTAGCGAGCCTGTTTCTTCGAATTTCAGAATCATTGCTTTCAATACATTAACGTATAAAGGTCCTTTGCGCAGTTTATGGCGTGTTCTAAGTAAACGAAGAGCGGCTGGTGCATTGTACTGGTTACAATATAAGAACTTCACAAGTAACGCGCGCTGCGGTAACGTGAGATTCATTTTCAACCTGAGCTGAAATTGTTTCTCGGTGTTTTTCGCATGCATTTATAACTTAAACTATTGGCGCTACTGGCGCTTGCGTAAGTAAAAATTTGCATTTTCATTTTTTGCCGTATTTTATGCTAATTCCCAGTTGCATAAATGACCACAGCGCCACATTCCCCCCTATCGGTGGTGATTGGAACTAATTTTTTTTTGTTGGAATCTTTTTTCCCATGGTTTTCTTAGTCCATTCACAAAATTTTGTGTCAATCCAGTTATTAGAACGAGCTACAGACGGCTCTGAACAGTGTCAGTTTTAAAAAAAACCCTGTATTTTTGTGGTAATGTTTCGTTACTATAACATATAAATTTGAGTATATTTCTACAATTAGTGACACAATAAAGACGTCTGAAAAGACATAATAATAATATGATACATATATACATATGTATATGAAAAAATTGTGCATAAAGTGAATTTTTTAATATATATCAAATATTTTAATTCAACTTAAAATTTTGTTGGAGTAAACCTTGTTATGGAGAGTTACCCACTGAGAGTAAGTTTCGTTTCGAATAAGCTCATGTTCGTCTCTAACTTGCCTTGTTATTTATGGGGTGAAACTTCATTGTCTTTTCAACTACATTTCCTGTACTCAGACAGGACATTTAAACGACTTCCAAAGACCTATTATGAAGGATTTAAAGTTTTTAGTGGCGGGCAGGTGGAAAATTCTATCTTCTGTGTTTACTTCAGGATTATTATGTTCTTAAGATTAGATTCATATGGCTCATAGAACTTAATATACAGGGTGTTTTTTTTAAACTGACACTATTCAGAGCCGTCTGTAGCTCGTTCTAATAACTGGATTGATACAAAATTTTGTGAATGGACTAAGAAAACCATGTGAAAAAAAGATTCCAAAAAAAAAAAAAAAATTATTGCAATCACCGCCGATAGGGGGAAATGTGGCGCTATACATTGAAAAAAACCCATCAGAAACAGACAAAATTAATAATTTGGATAAAATGCAACGTGTTATTCATCATTTACACTTTCCCTTTCGTTGATCGCAGTTGAAACATCCATTATCACTTTTTCTGCCACCGGTTTACGTGCTCTGCCTGACCGAACTGCTAGCGAGCCTGTTTCTTCGAATTTCAGAATCATTGCTTTCAATACATTAACGGATAAAGGTCCTTTGCGCAGTTTATGGCGTGTTCTAAGTAAACGAAGAGCGGCTGGTGCATTGTACTGGTTACAATATAAGAACTTCACAAGTAACGCGCGCTGCGGTAACGTGAGATTCATTTTCAACCTGAGCTGAAATTGTTTCTCGGTGTTTTTCGCATGCATTTATAACTTAAACTATTGGCGCTACTGGCGCTTGCGTAAGTAAAAATTTGCATTTTCATTTTTTGCCGTATTTTATGCTAATTCCCAGTTGCATAAATGACCACAGCGCCACATTTCCCCCTATCGGTGGTGATTGGAACTAATTTTTTTTTGTTGGAATCTTTTTTCCCATGGTTTTCTTAGTCCATTCACAAAATTTTGTGTCAATCCAGTTATTAGAACGAGCTACAGACGGCTCTGAACAGTGTCAGTTTAAAAAAAAACCCTGTATTTTTGTGGTAATGTTTCGTTACTATAACATATAAATTTGAGTATATTTCTACAATTAGTGACACAATAAAGACGTCTGAAAAGACATAATAATAATATGATACATATATACATATGTATATAAAAAAATAGGCGCATAAAGTGAATTAGTTAATATATATGAAATTAATTACACCTAAATATTTAAAAATACTTAATACTTAATACGTTGTACATAATATCTTTTAAGTATTAAATACGCTATGCGAAAATATATTTTGCTTTATTGAAAATGCTGTCATAAGCCATAGATGGCATCTGAGAAGTTTCTGATAATCATCTCACAATAGCAAGCTGAAATAAATAATTTCGTGTAAATTGAATAAACATTTCCTAACTTAACTTCTCATAATAATTTTTTAGTGTGTGTTTGTTAGATGTTAAAATTAGAATGAAGAGAAAGAATCCTTTTTTAATGAAAAATGTAAAGGTATACAATAAAAAATTAGTATGTTGAGGCCATTGCAAAACTGTCTTCTATATAAATCAAATCGTTTGTCACCAATATTAAATGACAATTTATTCGTTCTTGAGATGTAACTATTTGCGAAATCATGACAAACAGAGCATAGAAACAACAACGTTTGGACGATTTACACCTAAACCCAATCAGCATCTATTTATGTAAAAGTCTAACAGAAGCTTAATGAAGTTAACTTAATGAAGTTTGATGAAATTCCCTGATTTATTTCTTGAGATAAAGCTATCGTGGAAACCGTTAAACATGCAGCGTAGCAGTGCCTTCTGGAGGCTATTTACACCAAAATGTTATAAGCCCCATTTAGGTAAAGGTCTCACTGAATCTAAAGTGTTATCAAATTCCGTGAATTAGTTCTTGAAATAGAGACCCACAACATTTTTGTCATGTACAGACACACACACAGTGTTGAATTCAGACACTTTTCTCTGGCCACTGAATTCAACACTGGACACACAGACAGGCAGAGTAGACTCACAGATAGACATTTTCTAAAAGCAGTCAAATCCTGTTCTGGACATTCTAAAACGTATAAATTCTTCAAAAACCGGAATTCGAAATTTTTCACGAATCTTCTTCTAAAGATAAAAGAAAGTAATAATAATGTTGAATATAAACATGGTAGTGTAAATAAAATTTTAAAAAATGTTAAGAAATGCTAAAAATGTTTATTTTGAAATTAATTGCACAACTAATTGAAAGTCTTTAATCGAATTAATCTCAGATCATACTCTTCCTAAATTTAACAACTTACAAAGCATGTTGCCAGAAGGCCGTCTGATATCTCCATTCATGAATCCAATACTTTTTTCTGTGCGTAGAAAAACATAAAAATGAAACCGCTTTACATCTAACATATCTACTAAACACATATATTTCTTACATGATTGGAAGCTGCTACACTGCGAAGAAAGTAAACAACGGCGCCAATAAATAGGTAAAGAGGTAACAAATAAAAACACTCCAAAATCGCTAAAAAAATGAAAAAATGAAAAATCACGCGTCAAGCATAGCTTATGTAAAACATTCCGATATTTTCATAATAATTTTACAAATCTTTACCGTTTAATAAGGTGAAAGATTTTATTTAAGTAACAAGGTCAATGTGAAACAGGGCGGGGAGGCCTACCTTTTGGCTTAAGCTCAACTAGCTCTACCCAGCAGGTTTGTTTACTATGCGGCTAGGCCCCGCCCAGGGAGCGATGCCCGGAAGAAACACCCGGGAAGACGACCCCTCACTATTGAAAATTAACTGTAAAATATTACAATATCAATCACAAAGCTATCTAATTATACTGGACGAGCCAAGTCAGATACAATAATGGGCTGGATCAACAATTAGGATTGTAAATAAATGTAAGGGGATGTAAAGCTTTTACAAGATAATAATTAAAGTTGAGAGAATATTATAAATACAAAACAATACCAATACCTCACTTATTGAACGATAAACATTTAATAAATATGATATTGACAAAGAAAGTAATCACAGTCTGAATAGTAGCATCGACTATATAAAAAGACTTACATGGGGAAAAACTTGAATAAATATATAGAGGTATTTACAGTAAAAAGTTAACACAATTTAAGTACAACAATAATGTCAAAAAACAAATCTGAGAATATAAATACTGTGTAATAGTACTAAGAATAATAGTGAAAAACATAAGTGATTACATAGGAATATGTGAATGTAGGGAAAACAATCAACACAAATCAAATACCTCTATGAGATTAGAAAAGTAGTATTGAAACACAAATTCCAAAAATTCGAATTTTGATAATAAAAATTTTGAGAAAACAATTTACTAATTATACTGAGCAATACTAAATAATAATTTGTGATATTGAGCAATAATTATACTATGTAATGCTGAAATACAAGTTCTGAAAGTACAAAATTCGAAAATACAATTTACCAATCATACTGAGCAGTACTTTGGAAAAGCATGAACCATTTAAAAACCCAATTTCAGAAATTATCAACACTATTAGGAAAAACTTCCGAACTCTTTTGTGCAGCCCTGTATATAATTTGTATATATACTACATAAAATGCCAAATTTTAGGTCGGTTAGGAAACGCGTATCACAGTTTAAAATTGCCCTTCTGAAATTTCCGTCAAGAAAAAGAATGTGTTCGAGAAATTTTGTGCTGCCCTGTATATGATCTATAGAATGTATACACACTAAGTCAAAGAAAAACATTTAATTAAATTTAAAAACTCGTTCAGCAACTGAAACAGCACTTCCAGCAATTATTATTAACAGTCAGTTCCGAATTATTTTGTGTGTCGCTGTCAATGAACGACGAATGCTATACAAACAATATTTTATAGTAAATCTCTTGTAATGCACCTTAGTGATATATATCGATTTTAATATGTTTGAAATACTGAAACATTATTAAAATAAACCGCAAATGATTTTTCTCCATAGATCGTAATGTAACGGCATTCTTTTGAGTGTCCCTGTAAAGGAACTATAAGTGCTATGAACATAATATTCTATAGTAAGCCTCTTGTGGTGCATCTCAGTGATATAGATCAATTTCAAAATGTTTGAAATTGTGTAACATCATTAAAATAAACCGCAAATGATTTTCTCCCACAGACCGTAATGTAACGGAATTCTTTTGAGTGTCCCTGTACAAAAGCTATAAGCGCTACACTCTTCATTTTCAATACCGAACGTACCACAATAAACCTCAATAGCATGACAATCGGAATATGTTTAAGTGAGTTAGAGCAAGGACAGAGAGACGGCAGATAGGCAGAGAGACAAACTGAATTCATAAACACTTTTCAAATATGTTGGAAAGGGTTAAAAAATAAATGAAGGCTTACTTTCAAGAAAATATAGTTCATACATGGATAATTTATGTAATGGTTTTAAACGTACAGAATATCATACACTGCATAAATACCACACTAAACAGACTAAAATTAAAAACTGCTCCCTTTAATATTTAAGCTAAAATTATTGAATTAAATTTAATGAAAATTGGAGTTACATGATTAAGTACTTCTAATTAAACACGCCAACTTATTACACTTCTGATTACAATTTGAAAGGAACATTTAAATTCAATACTTAAATATAAAATATATTTCTTAACTTTTGAGCTCAATCCAGATTTCTATTTTTGCTCTTTCTTCTATACTCACACATAATTAATATCAATATAATTATTTCACAATTATATTTGTTTGAACACTAAATGGTATTAATTGTTGAAATAAATACATAATACACAGGGTAATACTATATAATACTACATAATACTCAGGTATAGTATATAAAGTATATTATACAGAGTGTCTCATTTATTTTGCAACCCCTCAAAAAAGAACAGTGTACAAACATTAATTTTTATTTTACAGAAGTGCTTAAACACGACTACAAAAGGTGTTGGAAGTGACCGCCGTTTTCATCTTTACATATCTGGGCCCGTTTGAGGAGGTTTCGAGTAGATTTCAAGAGGTTTCGAACACATTCTGTAATGTGTTTGGTGTGATAGCGTTTATCTCTTCCATAATGCGCGTTTTCAGCTCAGTAATTGAGGCTACCGGTTCACGGAACACGCGATTGATTTTTCAAATAGCTCCACAAGAAGAAATCGGGCGGTGACAGGTCTGGACTGCGTGGAGGCCATAGTCCTTTTGTAATTAGCCTATCACCAAAAAATTCTTGGAGAAATGACAGAGTGTCGTTGATCGTATGTGCAGGAGCGCCATCCTGTTGAAACCAAACGAAACGTTCATTTGCTTCCAATATGTTTCGTTCATCTGCTTCGTCTCGATTTCCTTCATTTTGTGGTCAGTTAGGACAAACGACAGACGGTTCTTTCTTTTCGGTTCCACAGTCCATTCTGTTTGAAAATGGTCCACGATTCGCTTAATTGTGCTTTTGTTCGGCACCACCTAGTCTGGAAACTTGTTTTTATATCGTTCCTTGACTGTTTTGTACGAAGACGTTCGAAAATATTGTTCAATATCAAACGCGCGTTTTTCTGCACATACCACCATGACGCAAAACTACCTTTCACTTCGTTCTTCTTAGCACTTAAGTGTCTCGTGCGGTTTTCTAGCGTATTGGTAGTGTTGCCGGCGCGTCCTTCCACACCGCTACCGGCACTAACGGTGTGCGCGTGTCCTCGTGTTGTTGATTTGCTTCGCGTTTACGCAGGTTGCAAAATAAATGAGACACTCTGTATAAAGTATATTATATAATATTATATACTACCGAATTATATAATAATCAAGTATACAATACAAGAAGTATGTATGCCCAAATAATAAATATAATAATACCCAGGGTACAAACTGAGTATGTACCCTTAAAAATAAATTAGCAGTTACTTTTACATCACTGGGATTTTTGTGTAGTTTCTGTTGGGACTATTTGTTCTTTCATCATTTGTTTTCCGATTTTTAAATGTATCACATGACGAATTTGTTTGTTATGAATGCTGTTTTTTACTTTCTTCTATCGTTACAAGAAAGTATTGTATACATGAGAAATTTGGACTTCCGGTTTTTGACGGATTTATACGTTTTAGAAGGTGCTGAACACGATTTGACTGTTTTTACAAAATGTCTGTTTGTTAGTGTGTCTGTGTGTGACAAAAATTTTGTGGGTGTTCTGTCTCCAGAACTAATGGACGGAATTTAATCAAATTTCAGATCCAGTTAGACCTTGATATAAATTGGTGCTGATTAGGTTTGGGTGTAAATGGACCAAAAGGTGCTGATGCTGTGCTGTATTTTCACTATTTCTGCAATAGCTCTATCTTAAGAACTAATGCACGTATTTTCATCAAACTTCATATTCAGTTAGACGTTGACATAAGTTGTTGCGGATTAGGTTTTGGTGTAAGTCGCCCAACAGATGGCGCTACTATGTTGCATTTTTAACGATTTTTGCGATAGTTAAATCTCAAGAATTAATGCACAGAACTTCATCAAACTTCATATTATGTTAGACCTTGACAAAAAATAGATTTTTATTAGGTTTATATTAGGTTTATATTAGGTTTATATTAGGTTTATATGGCCACAATATACTAGTGTTTCTCAATTATGTTCTTATCTGGAATGCTTTAATTTTACGTGCAATACGCGGACATACACACAACAGAAAAAAAATCTGAACGATAGTTATAACAACAATTTTAAAAGTTGTAGAATAAAACAGTTTGCACCACAAATCCTCTTGTTTAAGCTTTTCCATACTCTGTTATGGGGAAATCTTCTTTTAGGGGGGGGGGGAGGTATATATATTTAATTCTAAATGAACTTTTAATATCTCAATGGAAATCATAATATTTTTTTTTTTCATTCTTTTCTATTTGTCAGTTCTCATTTACTACAAACAGAAATTTGCAGTATTCTTTCTTGAAAACTGAGCTAATTACGATTTAAAATGTGTTCGGAGACCGCGTCATTGTTAAGAAACACATTTTGAATATAAAATGATGTTGCATGCAAAGCTGTTAAAACAATGATTTATCAATATTTTATGAACAACGCATCAGGAAATCTATAAATATATATATTGTTGACTTACTGTATTTAACATCCATCAAAAAGGAAAAATAATCTTTATAACTTACTTAACTGACTTAAAAATACATGTATTGCAAGAACTAGTAATAGTACGAAAGACAATAGGAGTTTTGAAAATTCATATGTAATGTATACCTTTTTACTTTCTTCTATCTTTACAAGAAAACAGTAATGGATTCGTGAAAATTTTCGACTTCCAGTTTTCAGCGGATTTATATGTTTTAGAAGGTCCAGAACATGATTTGAATATTTTTAGAAATTGTCTGTCCGTGAGTCTGTCTGTGTGTCTGTCTTTGTGTGACACAAATCTGGTGTGCTCTCTGTCTCAAGAACTAATGTCCAAAATTTCATCAAAATTCAGATTCAGTTAGACCTTAATACAGATTGGTGCTGATTAGATTTTGATATGAATCGCCTAACAATTGGCGTTGCTATGTGGCATTTTTTCACGACTTTCGCGATAACTATATCTCAAGAACTAATGCACACAACTTCATCAAATTTCAGATTCTGTTAGACCTTGATATAAATAGACGGCGATTATGTTTTGGTGTAAATAGCTCAACAGGTGGCTCTGCTATACCACTATTTTGATGATTTTTACGATAGCTATATCTCAAGAACCAATGCACGTAATTTCATCAAATTTCATATCCTGTTAGACTATGACATAACTAGACGGCGATTAGATTTTAGTGTAAAATAGTGCTGCTGCTATGCTGAATTTGTCATGAATTCCGCGATAACTATATCTCAAGAATTAATGCGCGCAATTCTACCAAACTTCATATTCTATTAGATCTTGACATACTAAATAGATCCTTTTTAAATTTGATTGTATATCGCCCAACAGGTATCCTTCTATGCTCTGTTTTTCACAATTTTCTCGATAGTTTATATCTCGAGAACGAATAAATTGTGTTTTATTTAGTTTGCAGACGATACGATTTATATAGAAGAAGGTTTTGAGATAACCACAACATACTTGTTAACTTTAATAAAAAATATGATCCCTTAAAGCTGCAGATATTACATATTTGCTGATAACTTGATAACTAATAGTCAGAAGTAAACGTCAGAAATCAGTAGTAAGTGATGAAAACCCGTATGTTGTGACCGTCACAAAACTTTCTTCCATGTAAATCAAATCAAATGAATGATTTAATCATTATACGAAATTCCAAGAAATTGCCTCGTTCATAATTAAAATACCCTCTAGATGACTGAAAATCATGTTTATTCTTGAAAAATTGTTTTTTCTACAGTTTCTCCTTACATCGTTTGATTCTGGACAAGAGTAGGAATTTTTACCTAATTACAGGATACTAGCGTCCCTTGTTGATTGATCAAAATCAAAATTGATACAACATCTATTTTGCTGTATCAAGCTCTAACAGAATACGAAGTTTGATAAAATTCTGTGTATTAGTTTTCGGGATATAGACATTTCAGAAATCATGAAAAACACAACATAGCAGTGCCACCTGGTGGGTGAGATGTGCACCCAAACCTCATCAGCATCTATTTATGTCATGGTCTAACATAATATGAAGTTTTATGAAATTCCGTGCATTAGATCTTGATATATCACTTTTTTGGAAGTCGTGTAAAATGCAGCATATCGGCGCTATCTTTTGGGCAATATACCCCAAAACCTAATCAAGCCTTGACATTATCAAATAATGTCAAGGTCTAAATAACTTTGAAGTTTTATTAAATTCCGTGCAGTAGTTCATGAGTTAGACTGTCCACGAAATTTGTGCCACATATAGGCAGACAGACAGGCATAATCAGACAAAGACAGATTCACGGACAGACATATTCTAAAAACAGGCAAATCTTGTTTAGTTCAGGACCTTCTAAAACGTACAAATGCGTCAAAAACCGGAAGTCGAAATTTTTCACGAATAAAATGATTTCTTCTTGTATATAGAAGAAAGTAAAAATATGTATGTTTACTATTTATGAATATTTAAAATTTGTTTTATTAAGAATGATTAGTATTTCCAAAACATATTTATCCAAAATATCCGTTATGCTTTGGATTTTACAATGTATCATGTAAAACAAGATAATACAACAGATAATTCATTGTTCGTGTCTAAACAAATAACATTGCTTTTTAACATTGCTTAGTTCAATTTTGATTAATTTATGTCTCACTAATCATTCAAAATTTAACTAAATTTATATTTCCACATTATAGTGTTGCTCCTGAGGTTTTAAAAGTTTGATTAAATTTTAATTTGTAGCTGCCCCGTTATGACATAATAAACCACATACAATCAGGAATAACTTTATACAAATTAAAACAATATTTTTCTTGCTTTTTGTTATCTAGAAAAGTTATAGGCATCTTTCGGACTGTTTTCCTCACGTACATATACACACATAAATACCTTGCTTACACACATAATTTTATACAAAAGGTAAATGAACGGAAATTCGTGATATTATGTTGTTAATTTCTTGTATCTTAAAAAGAAGAAAGTATTGTTTCCATGTAAAATTCCATCTTCCTGTTTTCTTCGGATTTATACGTTTTAGAAAGTCCTGAACACGATTTGGTTGTTTTTAGAAAATGTCTGTCCACGTATCTCTGTGACTGTCTGTCGGAATGTGACACAAATTTTGTGGACGCTCTATCTCAAGAACTAATGCATGGAATTTCACCAGACTTCATATTCTGTTAGATCTTAACATAAATAAATCCATATTTGGTTTGTGTTATCGCCCACTAGGTGGCGCCACTATGCTCTGTTTATCGCGATATCCGCGATAGGTGTATCTCAAAAACTAATTCACCGAATTTCGTATTCTGTTAGATATTGACATAAATAGATCCTTATTAGGTTTGGGTGTATACTGTCCAACAGGTGTCGCGGCTATGCTGCATTTTTCACGACTTCCGCCATTGCATCTTAAGAAGTTCTGCATGGAATTTCACCAAACTTCATATTCTGTTAGATATTGACGTAAACAGATGCATATTGGGTGTGGGTGTATATTACCCAACAGATGTCGGTGCTGTGCTAGGTTTTTCCCGATTTACATACTACAGGATTACAATAACTACATCTCAAATTCAAATAGATTGTCATTTAATTTTAATTGCAAACGATTTGAATTATAGAGAAGAAAGTTTTGTGGTGGTCACTACAAACTAGTTTGTGTATTGTGTTAAGCATTAATTAATTATTATTATTATTTTAAATTATTAAAGGATGATGCTTTTTAATTGAAATAAACAAATGATGTATAGTAACTTCTTTCAAATCAAGTCTTAGTTCCTTTTTTTATTCATTAACGTTAAAATCTGAAATTTTGAAAAATATAACTGAATATAAGTTGCAGTACAGAACTTTTTAGCGCACATTTATTTTTATATTAGATGTCTTTAAGTTAAGAGCAAATTTCTCGCAAGAATATCACTTAATAAATTACTGCACAAAACATTTTATTGGATTTTTTATTTATTACGTTTACTTCTGAACAAGGAAAATAATTTCCGATTTTATATTAGGGCAGTACAATCTCAAACAGCATTTTATCGTGAAAAAAAAATACTTGGTAACATGTTTTTTTAAAAGATGGCCGATTATCACAACATGTTTCTGTTACGGAAAATCATAAATCAAAAAAAGATTGTGATTGAAGAAAGCCCAGCTGCGTCCCAACTGAATCTTGTTCTTAAATAAGTAAAAGATGGATGTATACATTCAATGTGTGTTTCCAATAGGAAATTGTATATACGTGTTTTCCTGTAAACGTGATTAGGAAAATATTTGGATATTTCTAAGTTATTATTTGACTAGCATACCCGCCCGGCGCACAGTGGAGTAGTTGAGGCAAAATCCTGACCAAAATTATTTTTCATATGTGTTTTAAATTTAAAACCAATAATGCTGCTGACTTATTAGTAGTAAATATATATAGTTAATGTTATATACACATAAATGTATGCATTAATTTAAAGAAATAAATATACAACACAAAGTTTACTTAACTGTTTACTGTTTATAAGAGAAAAATAATTGTTGATAGGCTTGTGTTTAGTATATTTTCCTAATCACGTTTACAGGAAAACACGTATATGCAATTTCCTAAATAAATATACAACACAAAGTTTACTTAACTGTCTACTGTTTATAAGAGAAAAATAATTTTTGATAGGCTTGTTTTATTTATAAGTATTTTTTAATTAAATATGGTTATTTTTATCATATATATATATATATATATATATATATATACCACGGAGAAAGAACCTGGAGGGGAAACTAGAATAGGCGAGGATATCGAAAATGCAAGTCATATTTTTTTAACGAAAGAGGGCGCTGTAAAATTTGGCGGCTGCCTTTAAACAGAATGTCATTAGATTACATGTTAAATTCCGAAAGTATTTTACTCGATTATTTTTAATTATAGCAATTATATGTCATAAATATAAGATGGGATATAAATGTTTTATTCCGGGATGTAGATTGGGCTATGATGATGAGATAAACAAAAGAAAAATCGAAGAATTTTTTTTTTTAATTATGTTTAGAGCTCCAAAGATGAGTTCTTTTTATTATACTTTAATTTAAAGTTATATGCATGTAATCATTTTTAAACTAAGAAATTTTTATTCTAGTATATCGATCTTAGTGTATATGTTTTTAAAATGTTATACTTAATGAATGCTAATGTCTGTGGCTAATTGACATGGCCATTTAAATTGTCTTATAGAGTGCTATTTGTTTGGCTGTAATCTGAAGCTGTTTTTATTTGAATAATACTTTTAATCTCTAAAAATTATACGTCCATTCCGTATTTCTTCGCAGTACAATAGCCGTGATATTTATTTTTAAATGACTACTATTCAGATGCTTCTGTCAGGATGAACTCTTATTTAAAGAGTTATAAAAAGCAATCGAAACGCCAAATATCTATTAAAATATATGCATGGTGTGAAGAAAACTTTATTTAATGAAATTTCTACTTGTTTGACTTTTTTAAATTTCAAATTTTCAATTAAAAACATTTAAAAAATGAATGCTTTTCGCATTGAAAAGCATTGCAGAAGCAGGTTAGGATAGCCTTCAGTTTACCGTGGCGCCATCTATAAGGAGAAAAACTGTATTGTAAAATTTCAACGTTACTTTCCCCTCCATCTATCTTCCTCCGTGATATATACATATATATAAGTTTAATTATACAAACAATTGTCTATAATATATATATATTATTTGCGTTTAGTATTTACCAAAGTTGAGTTTCTTTAGTATAGATATGTTTGTTTTTGAGTGTATTTAATACACTGCTAAAAATTTGCAGCAAACTATCCAGTCATTTGACCGTTTTTATAGAAAACGGTTACATAACTGTAAACTCTATTCAGTGCCGTAGCGAAAGAAAATTTTTGGGGGGGCAAAAGGCAAGATTGGCCGACTCAAAAATGTTTCAAATCCGAGTAATGTAAAATAGTCAATCTGTCGCATTATTTCTTAATTAATAGTTTTTGCAATTAATTTTAACTGATTAATTATAATTGATAATTAAAAATAAAATGTATGATTTTGTATTCCTAAAATGTTTCTTATAGATATAACTCAGTAATTATTTAAAAGATTTACCAAGAACTTTACTGGAGAAAAAGAAAGAAAATATGTATTGATTAGAGAAAATCGTACAGTTATATTTGTGAAAAACACATGTGTTTAGAATGATAGAGAGAAGTGAACCTGTATGTTATGCTGTCGCGAGGATAGTAACACACTCTTAGTCTTTTTTAGTTTGTATCGGTAAACATCTAACCAAAGGAGCCGAGTTAAAAAAAAATTCAGCAGAGGCACAGACGTTTCGGCGCCGACAGGACAAATCCGTCTCCTCCCTTTCTTAGTCCAGTAGAAATAGCGCAAAAAAGGGTATTGCCTTGCAAAAATTTGGGTAACTCTGATTTTTGGATTTGTTGCATTGTTTAACCCTCTAATAAAAAAAACAAGTTTTCGACCTTCTAGACCTTGTGCGTTTTTTACAATATCGAAAAAAGCAATATTTTTCGGCACTTTTTTCGATTTTTATTAAACAACTCGATTTCAGTGTGTTGTACAGAAAAAGCACTTTCACCATTTTGTAGAAGATAAAATTCTCTACAACATTCACTATTCATGTTTGTAAATTGTCCAAATAGGGGGTGAAATACGGAGCCAGGAAAATAGGGTAAAATTTGCAAAAAGTGCAAAAATCCACAAATGACGTTAGTTTTTGCTTAATAACCAACTTTTAATGCGTTTTAGAGACAAAAGTGTCATAATAAAGTTTGTAAAGCATGAAGTAGTCTATAAGTTTCATTTATTAGATCATTAAATATCTATAATACTCTAAAAATCAGAACACACGATTTATGGTTAAAACAGGAAAATACCGCCTGACAAGTCACTAATTTAAAAACGAGCTTTTATTTTTGATATTGATTAAACGATGCAATTAATTAATTATAGCATGTACAATAAAAGGTAACTGTTGAATAGTTGAGGGGGGGGGGGAGCGAAGTTAACCAAAAAACCTAGTCGGTAGATATAAGCGCCGCAAAGAGATTGGGCGAAGAATTCAAAGTCGAAAGTAAAATTAATAGCTGGGAATAATGTAAAAGAATACTTGAAAGATAAATAAGACATAATTTAGAAATTTTAAAAGGGAAAAGGAGTATCTAAGGCAAAAACTAAGGGAGGTGGGAGCAAAAGGAGCAAGTAGCCCGGGTGCTAGAATTGAAAGAGAAGAGTGCACACAATGAAGATTTGGCTTGTTGTGTTTATATTAATTTGACCCACATATTTTTGTTAGTTCGTCAATGGTGAATGTATCTCAGGTTGCAAATGTTAGTCCAAATAGAAAGAATACCAAAAATTATACTTGATAAGACAGAAACCTGTATAAAGAGGAATTGTTTTCTGGGGTTTTGAATTCAATTTTAAATTTTAAAATAAAGAAAATATCAGAAACTTATCCTGAACATAATCAAAAAAGTATAAATGTGAAGAAAGAGCTCGTCGCTTGAAGATTCATACTTCTGCTGAGGTGTTAAGTTCAATGAGACCATGTTTCCACAGATGCCACAAGAAAAATTGTTAAGGAATTAAAAAAACAAAAACTTTTCATTTCTATGCTTCGAAATGAATTTGAAAAAGCACAAATGATCACTAAGCAGGCCACTGAAGATGCAGATGTGCTAACAGAGAACACAGCTATATCCTTAGCCCGTGATTACGATGCTGTCATTGTCAATGGTGTAGACATTGACCTTCTTGTTCTTGTTGCTTCTCTAGTTCCAGACAATGTTTATTTCCGAAGGACCGGGAGAGGGAAACTGCCTGATGTTATCTACTCCAACAAGTGTTTCAAGTTTAAGGAAGTTGCACAAAATATTCTTTTAATTCATGCAGTAAGTGGTTGCGAGACCACTTCTGCGCTCTACACCCATGGGAAAATGAAATATTGCAGAATTCTTCAGAACCCATCCCTGAACCAAAAAGTTCAAATCTTTAAAGATTCAAATGGAGTGAGGCACAAACTTGTTGAAGCCACAGAAGCTGTACTTCTTGCCCTGTATGGAGGTGATCCTGGCCAAAACTTGAATGTATTGCGGTATGTCAGCTTCGCTAGAGCAGCTAACAATTTTAAATTAAATTTAGCGAGACTACCACCTACTCGAAATGCTACTGAATATCATGCATTCCAGCATACCTACAAGTTCAGACACGGCTGGGAAACGAAAAGGATCCTCTCGAATGGGGCAGGAAGAGGGGTGGTCATGGGCTCATTTCAGTAACTATGATGAACGAACCCGCCCCTCAAACTCTACTGGATTTCATATCTTGCCAATGCAAAAAAGATTGCAGTACGAAGTGAAGTTGTAGAAAATCCGGCTTGAAGTGCTCAGTTATCTGTGTGAAATGCCACAACCAACTATGTGGTAACAGTCCTGATATTATACTGGACCTTGAGGACTTTGATGACCTAGAACAACCAATCGAGTCAAGTACAGAGACGGATGATGAAGTATCTGAGACAATGGCATCATTACCAGGGACAAGCAGCAGAAAAAGGAAACATATATGACAAAGCGACTATATAATACTTACTATGTATTTGTTGATTAATTTATTGTGCATTCTATAATTAATTAACCACATCGTGTTTTCAATATCAAAAATAAAAGCTCGTTTTTTAAATTAATAACTTGTCAGGCGGTATTATTCTGTTTTCACCCAAAATCTTTTTGCTGTGATTTTTAAGGTCTATTACCAATATTTAATTATCTAATAAATGAAACTGTAGACTATCTCATGCTCTAAAAAGTTTATTATGACAGTTTTGTTTTTAAATGCACTATAAGTGGGTTATTGAGCAAAAACTAACGTCATTTGCGGATTTTTGCATTTTTTCCAAATTTAACCCTATTTTCCGGCTCCGCATTCCGTATCTCTCCTTCTATTTGGACAATTTACAAACATGAATAATGCATGTTGTAGATAATTTTATCCTCTACAAAATGGTGTACATGCCTTTTCTGTAAAATGCACTGAAACCGAATTATTTCAGAAAAATCGAAAAAAAGTGCCGAAAATTTTTGGTTTTCTGATATTGTGAAAAACGCACAAGGTCTAGAAGGACGAAAATTTGGTTTTTTTTATTAGAGGGTCAACCTTTACAACATACCCAAAAATCAGAGTTACCCGAATTTTTGCAAGGTAAAATGCTATTCTACTGGACTATTCTATAAATTTCAGAAATATATTATTGTGAAGGTCGGAAGTTGTAGAATTCCGACAATGTATAGTTCAGAAAATTAGTGCAAAACTGGATTTGCAGAATTATCTGGAGATCATAACAAAAGACTTTTATCTACACCAGACCTGACGCCTTTTCTGTATCTATTCCTAGTGGTCTGGGCCTGGAAAGAATTTTGCTTTACATGTCAAAGAAAATACGTGTGAAGATTTGGCTTATAAAGAAGATATTTTCTGTTGCTGATTAAATATTTTAAAAAAAAAGTAAGAAGTTTTTTAGGTATTAAATGTTAAATGCACGAATATTTTTTAAATTTATAATTTATTCATTTTCTTTTTTTAAATAGTTTTAAAAATTCTTCGTTTTTATTTTCCAAACGTTCCTAAAACAGTTCGAAAGGGCGTAAACATCATATCGTTGCTAGAACCTACTATGTATCAAGTATAAAATTTCTTGAATTTTCTTAAGCGACTTTCGCATTCGGTCGACCTAGTTTATATATTGATAGTTTTTATCTATATAAGTTGCGAGTGTTGCTGTAGGACAAATTTATGATATTTTCAAATCAATAGATCATATTCATTTTTTCCCCTATTGGCCTCTGTATCTACGGCCGACTTAACTTTTCCATGTGTGGGTAAGGTATAGTATATGTCCAACATTTCCGGCTCTGCAGACAAGATTTATACATGATAATTTTTTTCAGTGGGTAGGCCGACTAGCTATTTATGTGATTCAAAAATGTGAAAACGTGACTTTCATACCGGCTGAACAGATAGATCTATTGAAACCAATACTTTTTTTTATTCATAACCTATCTATTGATAGACCGACTACCTTTTGCCATATGATTGTAAGGTTGCAGTGAAATGCATTCTGAAGACTTAAAGTCCTACCAACCAGAATTTTTCCGAATTGTTTTTTTTAATCGGCCTACTGACATACTACAGAGACACTAATTAAATCTGCTGATAAGCCGACTGAATCCTTTTACCAAACATTGGGGGGGCAGCTGCCCCCCCTGCCCCCCCGCTCGCTACGCCCCTGACTCTATTCTGACTGTAATATGGGCAATAATATGGTCAGAATAGAGTTAAATTACTGTCATGTAATCGTTTTCTATAAAAACGGTCAAATGACTGGACAGTTTGCTGCAAAATTTTAACAGTGTAAATTACTAGCCGCCCCCCCCCCCATTTAATAAAAATAAAATTCTAAATAAAAATGACAACCATATGCGAATGATGTTTTTAATTGCCCTTCAAAACTATGACCAATAAAATTATAATTAAAAAATGGTCCGACAAACCCTGATACCTTTAAAAAGTTTTCAATATATCTAAATCAGAGCCAAAAAGGCTTAAAAATAACCATTTTTAATTGTAATTACTTTTTATTATATTAAAAATATAACTGTTTAATTGCACATATATATATTTAAACATAATAACAAAGCTGAAACGAAACAAAAAAGCACGTCACCTCACAAAGAAAACTTTCTCTTCAACTGAGGCTAGGAGCCGTTGGATATGACTCATGCTCTTGAAATATACAGAGGTCGATGCACCAGATAGTTAGGTATTATAAAATATGCTTTTTACAATTGTGAGCAAATTTTAATTTTAGCACTTTTGGCCAGGCTTTTGATTCAAATACTCCTCTGTGCGGTGTTGTGCTAATCTGGGGTGGGGTAGGGGGGTAATCTTTTAGCTAAAATAAACAAAAATGGGATAATCTAACAAATATGGCGATCACCGTATCTCGGCTATTTGCGTTTTGCGTCCAAAAAGTGTTAATATGGTGATCAAAATAACGGGTGCGCTTCGTAGCCATAAATTGTTAATACGGCGATGGGGTCCTGGGAACTTTTCGTACATAAACCGTTTAAACGACAGTCATTTAAACAGAATCCTGCGTGTTTCAAGCCTATAAACCATTAATATGGCAATCACTATAACGAGAACCTGGTCGCCTGGAGCACCTCTAAATCGTTAATATACATATCACTATTTAAATCGTAAATCTCCACATCCCAAAAATGTTTTTTGAGAAGAGTATACTATATGTTATGTACAAATTTTTGTATAACGATTGAAATCCGAAAAAAGCGAAAAGCGTAAAAACAATTTATAAAAAATGAAATTAAAAAAGACCTGAAAGGTGTTGCACAAATAATCAAAAAACAGAAACAGTCGTCTTATTCGTTTAATCTTCCATAATTGGATCCATAGCCAAATTTGGCGACAAACATGAGCGATGCTGGCAACAATATAGTTTCAAGATTGTGAGAGCGACTACAAAGATTACAACAATAAAATTAATTTTGCGCCAAACCACGCTTGCTAAAATACACAAATTAGTTATAGATTCGATTATGGAAGAATCGCTTGTTTTTATCTTTAACACTAACTGTCACCCCCTTAGGGATTTAAATTCGTTGAAGTACGTGTTTAAACATTTTCTAGTAGATTTTTTTATGCTGCATATCACGCCCTACCGTAAATTGCTTCTGAAATATGGCGAAATGACCTAAAACTTCCGACATTCCCTTTAACCCATAAATTAAATTTCGAAAAACCCTCTCTTAGTGATCCCTATTATGTGTTTTAATTATAAGTAAAAGTTAAAGTTTCTAGCATCAATTGTTTAGCCTGTGCTTTGATGAATCAGTCAAGAAAAAGCCTCTTGTAGGCACAAATTTTAATAGTACCGGAAAAAATATTTTCGTAATAAAAAAAATAAATCTGTAAATAAGTTATATGAAAGAAAAATAAATGTAATTCAAAAGTATTTAACGTTATTTTCATATTTAAAACATCATAGATTAAAACACATTGATTACATAACCATAGCTTCCAAATTTTCCAATTTTTTAGTGCAACTATATCGAAAAAGAAAATTTTCTTTATATAACAAGCGACATCCTGAATTAAACAGAGGGTATATTACTATTTGGAAGCTACATATATATACATCAATCAAAAATATTTTCAATACAATGAGAAATTTATGTTTTAAAACATTAAAATCACCACACCTCTGTAATAGCAATTTACTGTCAATTGTAGCAGGTAACTATTTGTTACATAACGGTTTCCCAATTAGTGAATATTGTTTCAAAATAAATGTAAATACTGGCGAATAGTCGAAGTATGCATATTCTTTTTTCAGATACTAGCATTTAATGAAAGAAAATTATTTGGCACTTTCTAAACGAAAAAAAAGGGATTTTTCCGCAATATTTTCCTTTAAGTATAACATGTTTTCCAAGCTTTTTTTTCAGTAATGGAGAAAGAATTATGCGTAACTACATTTAAATTATACTTCAACCTTAATACATGATGGTTGTTACCACCTAGCATTTAAGATGTGTTTTGTAGTTAGTTTCTAAGCGAAATACTACTTTTCTTTTATTAGTTAAAAACACAGACCAGTGTCATTTTTCATGAAAGTGAAAGAGATAGATATGCATTCCATATAGTTATTTGCTTCGAAGACAGAGATTGGTGACGGCAGATGCATAAAAATGTGACTGTAAATTGACAGAACTGTGACTCAACGTAGCGAAATGAAATGAAAAATCGCTCCGATTCCTGTCAACTGTCATCACTGAAACCATTACACAGAAAGGTATTGAGAGCATGTTTGACAAAGTGATACATTTTGTTCTCAGTTTGGATTGAAAAATGGTTGTTTTACAAAATGGTTGATGAAATACAGGTTGAAAGTTTATATGCTTAACATGTTTTTATCTGAAAATGTGTCATAAGAAGTTTGATTGTCTGAAAGAACAGCATTATTAATAAATGTTAATATAAAATGTATTATTTTCATGTATCATTCATCTTTCCAAAATTTACTATTGTTAAGTAGGAATTACACAAATAATAATTAAATAATCTTTTATTTATTGAAATATATACTTTTTCCCATTATCTTTAAAATATTTAAGCGGTTATCACGTAAAAAAACAAATTACATTGTCTATAGACAAATATATTTTAATTAGAATCATGTTTTAAGAACTAGCTAAAATGAAGATAAGTAAGAGGTACTTTAGCACCAACTAGTGAAAAAAATTTAAATAAACATGAGTTTCATAAGCACATAAAATGCAGAAAATCCTTCAGATGCTCAGATGGTTAAAGCTAGTATATGTGAATGGGGAAGTTTGATTCTCACATTTTCATAAGCAAAGTACGATTAGTAACTGTATTTCTCGATTGCTTTATCTGTGTCAATTCAAATAGTATTACTTTCATTGTCATTTCTGAGCACAAGCAATGATGTCTTTAAACTATGTGCCAACGTAATTTCTTCACATAAACAATTTCTTGGGTGTAATCTGATGTGTATGATTATAAAGCTTTAGGATCCAGAATTATTCTTCCCTATAAGTGCTTTGAATAAAACGAACAGACCTTACGATCCACTAAATCGTCAGTTTAATCTCACTAGAGCCTTTTTTCGTGACACATCAGACGGGACTGGCATAGACAAGCTTCATGCCGCCATGACGGTAACTACCAGCCAAGGAAAAGCACCGAGGTGCGTTATTTTTCCTGCATTCGAAACCTCAAAAGGACGCCTGGTCGTCGCAACAGTTAGTTCAAAATATAGAGGAACGAACCGTATGGTTCGAGAATCTTGCCAACTATCTCCGAGAGCCCCGAGTAACTGGACACATATAGGGGCGCCGGGCTCGATAGCCCTAAGTTCGCCGACATGATGTTGCTTTAACAGAGCTTTCGGACATCAAAACCTATGAGAGGTAGTGACTCGCCCGGTGGCAGTGGATGGAGAAAAGGAAGGATTCACTCGCGAGGCCTGGAAGACATGGAAACACCTCCCTGAACGCAAAGACACATTATCGCTTAGGCTGCAGGTAACGTGGACACTCGTGAGCCCCGACGTGACTGCCCACGCCTATTCGAAGTCGCCGGACCGTGCCTCTGACCTCAGAACTTTGCCTTACCTCCCGAACGTGTGGTATCTGAACACCAAGGTGTTCTTGACCGTTCAATGTGGCTGGTACTAATTAGGATAGTAGGCACCGCTCACGGTCCCAGATGACCGCGGAAAGCTCCCTCTCAATCGCCATAGGGGCGCACCCGCGCATGAAGTCTTACGACGCACGAGGTGACTTCGACACCTGTAAGATACCTTATTCTAATTTCCAACTAAACGATGAACTTTCGTTCCTCGTTCAGTTAATTAATTTCAGTTCGTTGCCTAATGTCATAAAAAGGCGTTCCGTTAAATTTTTTTGGACTTTCTAACTAGCTAAAGCACTGTTAGGTAGCTTCATTCCAGTCATGCCAAACAGCAACTGCAACAAATACATATATATTTTTTAATTTTCATTTAATTTTTCTGCAAAATTTTTCAGAGGCGTATTTTTACTATCTTCATTAACACCAAAAAGAAAAATTCATATGATTTTGATTTATTTATATATTTTTTTCAATTTCTCTAGTGCAGAAATTATTTTAGTGTTCCTAATAGATACCTTTAGCTCTCGCACTGAACGGCTATGTATTTTGCACACATCTTGGAATGTGTATGTCAACTTCGTGCAATATTTTTATTCTTATTATTTGTCTGTGTTTGTGACATAAAAAAAAAAAAAAAAAGATTAAGTGTTAAAAGACAGTTTTACACTTTTTTGTTTACAATATTAATAGCCATATTCTTTAAACTTAATTGTAAAATACACATTTTTCATTTATGCTATACATGAAAAGAGTATGCTTAATTAAAAAAAAGTGAGGATTTTTAAGTAAACTTTTAAAGTAAATCTTGCAAAAAGTCCGATAAAGTTTACACGCCACACAAATAAAAAACTAACGATGAAAAACTTGGTATAACAATTAATTAATATTTATAATTAACTAAATTTTGCATTAAATAAATAAGCCAATATCCAAGCGCAATATCGTAAATTATTGACAATTTGAAAGATTTAAATATTTTACTCCTTCATTTTTTCACATTCAAATCGTTATTGATGTTTTGAAATAATATGTTACCTCACAAGAAATCTTTGATATCACTGAGACGCCTTCAATAGAATGATACTTTTCTCGTAACTTTGGAGACTAAATTTGAAGAAAAAACCCTATCTTATGTGATATTATTTATATATCACAGTTGTTAAGATTCACAAATTTTTGTCCTTTATAAAGTTCCTTTATACTGAATACTCCATGCTTAATACAATCTTTCCACACTGGCATGGTATCCTTTTCTTACATACATTTTTTACATACATACCTAAAATTTTTTTAATCATTGTACAGCTATCGTATATACTTTATTTACATCTTACAACGCACATACACGCTTTAAATATGATATGATACATATAATAACTTTATGATAAATATAATAACATATAATAACCTGTTTTTCAGAAATTGAAAATAATATTGATTAACAAGGCAGAAAATTCCTGCTTAAAGCATAAATTATGATACACTTTCTAATTCTTTCAGAATAATTTAACAAAATTTCGCTGTTTAATGAGTTAAGTAAGATAGTAAATATTTTTAAAAACGCATAATGCATTTGAAAACCATATTTTATCAATTTTCGTTCATAGCCGAAAAATTACTTAAATTCTTTTTTAACGTCCTGTAAATCATCTATAGGAATACATTTGTCTATTTAGTACATAGTATGCTAAATTGGCAAAATCGTAGAACAAGCAAGACACCCGATTTAGCGATTTTTTTTTTTTTTTTACGCGCGCCTACCGAAAACTCGTCAACCCCCAAATTCTACCCAAGCAGAATGCGTGCTTTTCGGCAGATGAGGTGCTACTTACACACTTCCTACGGCAAACTCTTTCAGAAAATAAACATTCATTTTATTTCGTTTTTGCGATTATTTACAAAGTTTTATCAATATTTTCCTTTAGCAAAATTTTCCTCCGGATTTTTCCATTTTACCAATTTTTAACTATTCCTTCCTTCTGATTTTTCCATTTTTCCAAATTTTTAGCAATATTTTCCTCCAGATTTTTCTATTTTTCCCAATTTTTAGGTATTTTTTCCTCCAGATTTTTCCATTTTTATAAATTTTTAACTATTTTTTCCTCCGGATTTTTCCATATTTTTAGTTATTTTTTTCTCCAGATTTTCCATTTTTATAAATTTCTAGCTATATTTTCCTCAGGATTTTTCCATATTTACAAATTTTTAGCTATTTTTTTCTCCAAGTTTTTCCATCTTTACAAATTTTTAGAAATTTTAACTTTTTTTTTTTTTTTTTTTTTTTTTTTTTACAATTAACAAATTTCTAGGAAAAATTGCTTAAACTTTGTAAACTTTCTCAAAACGAAATAAAATCAATGTTTACTTCGTGAAAGAAATTTTCACAGGAACTGTCTAAGTAGTGAGTTCTCTGCCCCAAAGCACACAGGTTATGATTGGGGAGAATTTCGAATTTCCTGATTTTTCGAATGCAAAAAATTCATTCAAACAGAGGTCAGTAACTTATATATATGCGTTTCGCGCACATTAACAGAAAAAAAAGAAAAAAAACACTGGTTGCATGAAACTTGATGTGCAGCAATCTCTAGAATGCATGAAATTCATTCAAGCAGCGGTCAGTAATTTATCTATGTGTGCTTCTCGCACATTAAACGAAAAACAAATCACTGGACAAACAAAAATGAGTTTACAGTAATCTCTAAAATGCCTAAAATAATCTTATCAAATAAAATCTAGAAAAATTTACTTATCTTTATTTCTCAATTTTTTGTTGTTGTTTTGAGTGTTTCGGTTTATCAATATCATTTTCATCACTGTTCCCAACCAACAATGATGCATACACATTACATGTATCTTTTACTCTCTCTCTGCACCCCCTACCCAAAGTATGTGCTAAATTTTAACAATCACCTGCAATAACAAATAACTCACTTCACCAGTGCCATTTCTGTGGCGCTTCATCAATCCAACTAGGTGGGCGAAATTTAAGTTTACTCTTAACATCCTTATATTTACAAAGTTCTCATAATCCAATTTCAAAAATGACATCCATTTACTAAAACAAAACTCAAACATTTCTTCAAATATTTCAAACTTCAAATATTTCACTCAAATCGACACGATTTATCAACCACAACATGTCAAACCATTAAACTTCACTTCACTTCACAAAACACACAAATTATATAAAAAAAAAAAAAAAAAAAAAACTCAACACAAATCCCACACATAATAAACCAACCAGTCCAATCTAATTCCCTCATAAATAATCCAATTTCCAGAACAAACCACAGTAGGCGGGGAAGAAATGTAAGAAACAAACTGGTAGCAAGAAAAACTCATTTATCACCTCGCCAAATTCAACGCCGCCAAGCGTGTCGCTTGTTCTAGGATTTTTTATAATTAATAATAACTTTGTATTTTCATGAAAATACAAAGAAAATACAAGTTAAAAAAAAAAAAAAAAAGACAACCTTGATGTAAAAAAGGTTACAAAAAAAAAAAAAAAAAAAAAAAAAAAAAAAAAGTTGGTTGAATTAAAAATGATAACAATATCAAAAGACATTCTTCCCCTAGAGATATCATATGCCAGATCCTCCCTTTCCCTAAAGTGATAACGTTATATATCCACAGCTACTTTTGACCTCCACTGACCGTCTACTGCTTTCAGCGCCATCTATAGGTGCTATTTGAAACTAAAAGCGTGAAAAGCAGTAAAAAAACTCTTCACATTATACATTACTCTCATTCAAGAATTTTTTTAATATATTTCACCGTTTGCAAGTTAATGAATTTTAAAATCCGTCAGTCCATTTTCGGACACACGGGGTATTTCTTGCATATTTACTTTACAAAAGTGCGATGGAAAATGTAAATGATTTAACAACATATAAAAATTCACGCTTTTAGACTGTGGATTCACTGTAGATTCTAAAGATTTCTAAATTAAAATCTGGTTCAGTGTTCCAACAATTGCTTAAAACACTGATTTTCATACTTAAAATTTCATTTTTCATTTATTCTAAAAAAAAAAATAGTTTTTTTTATTTTGATATTTCAATATTTGGTATTTCCGACTCGTTTTTCTCCTTTACTAAAATAAACTTTTAATGATGCACTTCTTCGCTTCGCTTTAATGCAATTATTTGAAACTGTTGCTGCAGATTTCGTCATGAAATCTTTATGAAAATTTCGGTTTGCCTTGCAAACTATGAAATCATTAAAACATGAAATCTCTCAGAAAAAATATAAAAGGGAGAAAAACAAATGGAAATTTTTTTTTTCATACACACATCGAAATTGTTAAACAAATATCGCAATTACCGCTTTGCTTTCAGCATTGGAACACATTACATAAGAAAACTTAATGACAGTGTATAGTAATTTTATTTTCGTAAAGATAAAATTTTTGTCACAAAGATACAATTACACTCAAAATGTTTTGAAAATAGAAATCCGAAACACGCAATTTCTAAGCAAACGTGTTATTAGGCTTGTCTGAGAGCAGAAAAAAGACTCGTCCGTCACTACACTGTAAAAAAAAAAAAAAGGAGAAATGTTTTCCAGTCTATGAAAACATAATAAAACCAAGAACGAAAATATACAATAATATCTTTAAAAATATCCATGATTCCGAAAAGCGTTCTTTATCATTAGAAACGTCCGAAAGCAATACATATTCCGAGTAGTTTAACAAAAATAGTCATTTAGATTTATATAATAGTTATTATAGTCATTTTGTATAATAGTCATTGAGGTCTTAGCGTTGGTTAAGATATACTCGGAAAGAAGTTAAGTATCTGCAAATATATTTCGGAAATGTTTACATTTGTTTGTATTGCGTACTTCAATTAATAACTTGAGAAAGACAATATTATTTATAAAATTTCCGCCAAATGGAATTTATTTTTAGTTTGTTCATTAACAAACCAATATTAATCAACTTAAATATTTACGTATTTACTCTTTTTTACTTTATTACATATATACATGAAATAAACTGCAACAGATGTTTCTTTGACACAACACAGACAGACGGACGGACCAGCCGACGACAATAGGTGCTACGTATTTATATAATTACGAACGCACCTAAAAAGGGTTTAAAGCAGAATGTCTTCGAGTTAATATAGATAAAATAATTATTAATTTACTAAAAATTTGCAGAAAATTTATTTCATTACATATAAGTAGGTTTTAAATAACTTAAGTAAAAAATATGCTATATATATAATCCAATATTAAATTTTTGCTACAGTTTAGTTCCTTTGAAAATGATCACGTTCGTGATAAAAATATCTTATTGTTAATATTCGAATATGTATGTAACTTTTTTTTACATAGTTTTTTGAAATATACTTATATCTAATGGAATGGTTTAAAATAAATTGTATGCTTTTTTTTAGTAAATTAATAATTATTTTATCGACATTAACGGTTAATCTTTGTAGTATGTTTCAAACTACTTTCTATGTACCACTAAAAGATTAATTACTTGAATTAAAAATTGCATTAGTAAATATCATTAAATAATCCGGAAATATTTAGAATCTATAATTACACAAGCAATCTTTATTTTTTTATGTGAAAATTTTAATGATCTTTACCAAAGCGAAACTTGTTTAAATCTAATTGACAAAAAAAAGTTATGTCATTTCTGAAATAAAAGATGCTTTAAATGATATTTATATGCACTGCAACTTCAAGAGATGATTTAATGACTTTTAAATTAGAATAATCAAAATCAACTTTTTATAGTTAACTGCAAGTTAGTTATCAGGGTGCCAAAAATATTTATTTACAGAGGAGGGTTCTGTCCCGTTTGAATGCATTCAGAATTAATTAAGTTTAATAAACGACTAAAATGTCATTCTCCCTCTTTAGTTATCTGAAAGACCATGTTGATATAATCTCGTCAAGTTACAGTAATTACACTTTTGGTATGCATTGCTTTGAAAAACTGCTTGTGAAAATTAAATTACATTAGTATTTTTCACAACTGTAAATCTCTTTAGCATGAACTATTTAGTATAGAGTTTTTAATGAATTAAATCTGAGATGAAAGCTTTTGCAGATAAAACGGAAATCACAAGCAATAAACTAAATGCATTTTTACATGAAATAAGACTTATTTTAGGAAAGATTTAAATATCTCAATATTATAAAACTTGAAATTAAAATAAAGCGCAGTAATTCTCCCCTGGATTTTCTCCCCTTAGAATTTAAGTTGAAAATTAAATTTTTCCGATATATTTTTTTAATTTTCTTTATACATTTTATATATAGAGTGAAACCCCCAGTTATTGACACGTAACCAGTAACTGACTCTGCAGCAGAAATCTAACTCAAATAAGCATTTTCTTGTAAAATTCTGCAAATTAATGCCATCTAGTGGTAACTGATTTGTCTTAATTGTTATAACTTATTTTTCAGCTATTGGTTTTTCAAAAGAGGGATGGTGTCAGGTACTGGAGATATTGACAATATTTATGAAAAAAAATTTATTTTTAGTAATAGAAAGTATAATTTTTCAAAATTTTGTCAGGAATAATTTTTTAATGTATCATTACTATACTTTCATAAACAAAGATATGTGTAAAATATATTTAAAACTTTGTAATAATGATTTGAACAAGAAAAAATCATTAAAGTGTCAGTTACTGGGTGTTTGACCCTATATTCTCTTTATTTTCTTTCTGCAGTGAAGAAATTGTGAATGTATTAAATTAAAATATAATACGTGAATTTTTCATTTTGTATATACTAAACATCATATTTTAAAGGATTACGGCAGAAAGTTTTATTTGAATCACATTTTATGCGTATACTATATTATTATTACAATCTTTTATTTAACTCAACTTGGTTTTTTTATGTAAAGATGAAGTATGCTATTTATTTTTAACTCAATTCCTGATACGCAAGTAATATTAAAAAAATTGTACAAATGTGAGTTTACGCTGACAATACAGCATTTTAAAGTTTTTAGAACCTAATTATAAACCAATAATTTAAATTTTAAGGCACTTTTCCGTTAGACCACTACACGTGATAAATCGCCAGAAATTTTTTATTGTTTTCGATTGATTCCTTTCTTCGCATCAATGCTGGGTGCACGAAGGAATATATATAGAGAGGAAAGTAGCGTTAAAATTTTACAATGCAGATTTTTCCCCTATAAACGGCTACGATAGAGCTTTGGCTAGATATTTCTGCTTCTGCAATGCTTTTCAATGGGAAAAGCATTAATTTTTTAATTTTTTTTAATAGAAAATTTGAACTTTAAAAAAGTCAAACAAGTAGAAATTTTATTAAATACAGTTTTCTTTACACCATGCATATGTTTTAACGTATCTGGCGTTTCGGTTGCTTCTTAAAACTTTTTAAAATAAGAGTTCATTCTGACCAAAAACAACAGGAAAGTCATTTAAAAACAAATATCACGGATATTGTAACTCTAAGAAATATAGAATGGACGTATAATTTTTAGAGATTAAGAGTATTATTCAAATTTTCTGGAATAAATTTTAATATCGCGTATAAGTTTATAACCCTGATTAATTTAATAACTCATAACTTTTTATATCTATGCAATTAATACACTATATGGCCAATCATAACCGGTCACTTGTGATTTTAGACGTTTTGTTAAATATCTGGAAAGATACATGAGGATACATGACCCTGAAACTTCACGAGTGTAAACAACATGATAGACGTCATATATTTCCGCGAAGATTTTTTCCTAAAACACCATAAGGGGCGGTAAACAAATTGAAAAAAAATATATTTTGGATAACCCTGTAAAAACTAATATCGAAAAAAGCGTTGAAACGGTAGCACATGCTTAGGAGGCTTCTTTTAATAAACTATGTTCATTTTTATGAGGATAGAACGTATACTCGTGAAGAAATTAAGGTTTTTAAAAAAACAATCCCAAATTTCCCCAAGTGTTTTGCTTATAATTTTCAGAGTTCTTAATATAAAAGAATGCTCTTTTCAGGAAATATGAAACACAACATCATATACAATATTATGCAATCAGAATTAAAAAATAATAAATATTGGATGAAAAATTAGCAGGTTCACTAAATATTGTTTCACTGCGCATGCGCGAATTCAATCAAAATATACTGTGCATAATATATTAGCTAAATGTGTAGACGAACTTTTGAAAAAGTCTAAAAAAATAGCTTGAAAATTCTGATAGTAATCGTCGATGGAATAAGCTCGAAATTCACTGTTCCCAAAAGGAAGCAAAAGATGAGGGGTTGCATCCAAATATACTAGCTTATAAATTTTGACATAATATGAATGAAGTGTCTCTGATTGTATATTTGGATACTGCTCTTCATCTTTTTGCTTCCTTTTGGGAACAGCAAATTTCAAGCTTATTTTATCGACTATCACTATCTGAATTTTCAAGCTTTTATAAAAGCTGAAAACTTTTTCAAAAAAGCTTTTACAAAAGCTTTTGAAACTTTTATAAAAGTTGCTCTATACATTTAGCTAATATATTATGCACAGTATATTTTGATTGCATTCGCGCCTGCGCAGTGAAACAATATTTGGAGAGCCTGCTTATTTTTCATCTAATATTTATTATTTTTTAATTCTGATTGCAGGGTTATTGTTGTAACTGTAATGTTAATGTAATGTTGTTTGTCATCATTCCTGAAAAGAACATTCTTTTATATTAAGAACTCTGAAAATTATAAGCAAAACACTTGGTGAAATTTCGTTTTGTTTTTATAAAAACCTTAATTTCTCCACGAGTATACTTGCTATCCTGACAAAAATGAGCATAGTTTATTAAAAGAAGCTCTCCTAAGCATGTGCTACCGTTTCAACGCTTTTGCGATATTCGTTTTTACAGGGTTATCCAAAATATATTAGTTTTTCTTCAACTTATTGACGGCCCCCTATGGTGTTTCGGGAAAAAATCTTCATCGAAACATATGACGTCGACTATACATTTTTAATTTATTTTATTAGGTTGAGCAAGAAGTTCTGATAAATTTGTGAAAGTTGCGTTGTTATGCGCAAATTAACAACAAAAGCAACAAGGACTATTCTTCAAAGTAAAGACCATCATAGTCCACGACTTTGTGCAATCGTTCTGGAAGTACCATGGCGGCTCCTTGGAATCGAAAAACTCTTGACATCCTTGTTCAACTTCATTAAAGGATTCAAATCGAAGGCCCTTGAAAAAGTGTTGCATTGATCGAAAGAGGCCATAATCGGATGGAGCCACGTCTGGACTGTAGGTGGGTTGGGAAGAATTTCGACGCCGTCCAACTGTGTAAACTTGTCCTTGATCCTCTGGGCCACGTGCGGTTTGGCATTGTCCTGATGAAACAAAACGCGCTTTTGACAGACCAATCTTGAATACTTCTGCACCAATATGTCATAGACGCGATCCAAATGCTGGCAATAGAGTTCGGCATTGATGGCACGACCATTTAGAACCAACTCAAAACGCAAAACGCCTTCAAAGTTCCACCACACGCAGATCAGGACTTTCTTGGAGAATCGATTGTGCTTTGGAACTGCTGACGTATCCTGGCCTTGCTGAACCAAATGCTTCCTTCGATCGTCATTGACCAAGAAAACCAACTTCTCAGCCGATGTCACATTTCTCTGCTAGAATCGGTCATTCAATGGACTGTTGAGCAATTGTCTACAAATCTCGACTCTTTTGGCGGCTTGTTCTTCGTTGAGCTCATGCGGATCCTGGCGAGACTTCTTGTGGACAAAGTCAAATTGATGCAACTTGTTGAGAACAGTCCGCTGCGAAATACTAAGCTCTGCAGCCAAATCACGAGTGCTCGATGAAGGCTGAGTATCCACAGTGGCTACCAGTCACTTTCATCCAAAGCAGATGGCCGGCCAGAACGAGGCATATCTTTGAGATTAAAATTGCTTTCTTCGAATCGTATAAACCATCTGCCTACAGTTAATTTTGTTGCCGTACAAGTACAATCACCCTCATTAATCTCATCGACGTCTTTCAGAATCGTTAGGCCTTTTCTTCAATAATGCCGGATCAACAAACGCAAATCATACTGTTCAATAGTCATTTTGGAGCCGAAATTCCTGAACTATTATAGATATACCACTAGTACTCCTATATACGATACAAATTCTAGTAACTATTAGATAAAAAATTTCTCAGAACTTTTTACTCAATCTAGTACTCTCTTTTCATAAATTAAGAGCAGAAATTAATCGATTTTCTGTAGTGTTCCAAGTGGGAGGAACCTATTGAATTCGAACAATTGAAAATTTCTTGCTATTTTATTTCTAGATTTAAACTTTGTATAGTAGTTACTTTAATTAGGGCGCAACTTTTTCTCATTGACAGACAGATCCACATATTGACAGGACTCTCACCTACTGACTGGGCGTATAGTTGATGTCAGTTTGGTAGATCCTTAAAGCTGCCTACACTGTTTCAGCATTGTTCAGCCTAGTAATAATAGTTAATTTTTCTTCATTTAATAGTGATAATGAAAACAAATAACATTATACTAAAAAGATCGGGCTACAAACTGCACCGAATAAAGGCATTTATAAAAGTGTTTACATTGACATATAAAATATAACACATATATCATTACTTTCTCTTCAATTTTGAAGATCAATTTACGTCAAATTGATGTTTAATAAAGAGTTTTATTTACTTATTCATGAAAGGTTAGATAGTTTTATTTATTTATGAATGACATAAAATTCACTTAAAAAGTAAAAACACTTCTCATGCTAAAAACATGAAAAAAAAATTGCTCTTTGATGTTAGTCTTGCAAAGAATTCGGTAAATGTTATGAATGGAAATAATTTTATTTTACGAACTAATTGTCTTCAGTTTGCATGTTTCACTTGAACTTAATGCAAAACAATTAACAATAGAAAATAACTATCGATGCAGAAATCTGTAAACTTAAGGGCCCTCGAGCTAAAACGTAGATAAAAACGCAAGGATAAAGAATTTAATGAGTATAAATTATCGTTTCTCGAGTTGAAGAAAGAATTGATAATTATTTTCTTAAATGTTTATCTTAAGAATTTTATTGAGAAAAATTGTAACTATTTCATTTCGGTGATTTAAATTATATATATAATTATAGAAATATATAATAATAATAATATTTATTTCTAATACGTTTTATTATACATCTTTAGCAACTAAGTGTATTGTTTTCTAAAAAAAACTATTAAACAGATATGAAAGATAAGTCAATATATTTTATAACTGTTTTTTGATTTTCGTCAGTTTAAAATTACGGAGAGACACTTGTCGCAGCCGTGGATGTAAGAAGGATGAATATGAGTAATACTCGCTGCCTATAGTATTGGACTGTCAGAGTCGGGTCATGGTTGAGGGATATAAAAGGAAAAACTCTGACGACAACAACTTTTCTTCTTTGATGATATTAGATTCGTCTTACTGAAAAAGATTTTGCAAACTTAAGAAGCGTGGTTAACGCAAGTCACTCCGGCTGCTCGCAGCATTTCTGAACCATGCTTTTTGATGGTCTTTCTCGCTTGCAATGTTAATATATTTCCAGTTCTTATCTTCTTGTCTGCAAACCCATTATGAAAATGACCCTGTACAAACATACATAAATGTGTTTACAAACATACATACATATGAATACTTACATACATGCATATTAACACACACATAGTACATACATACATATGATGAATACATACATGACGTATTTTTCTCGATTTATTTGGTAATTATCCATTGGCTTGTGGCGAATACGGAAGAACCCAAATTCGTATTCTCCGTTGGCTTGCGGTGAATACAGATGTACCCAAATTCATATATTCGATTTCTTTTCTTCTTTTAAATTAAAAAACTCAAACCAAATTACATCGATTTGCAAGTTAAAAAGATTGCAAAGCTGGTTACCTACCTTACATTACTACCTTACATTAAGAAGTTCACAAACCAAACTGGTTTGGTTACCTACCAGTTCGCACTTAATTAAAAAAAGTCCTTCCGTCCTGTACCGGGAGGAAAAGGTAGCTTTCATTGTCCATGTTTTTAAAAATTTAAATCAATTTACTCAAGCACCTGAAGCTAAATTGCTTGGAACTCGATTATAGAAGATTCAATCCCAGTTTTCGTTAATACGGAATTTGAATGCGAATTTAAGCATGAGCGTTACAGCATAACAAAAATTAGATTGTTTCAAAATGTCAGCTACCCTAGAATTTCAAACTGCCATATCTCTACCATTTTTTAAGATAAAGTAAAAACAAAAAATGTTTCGGAATCCTTACGCTAACACTTAACGGAAACAACTTTTTCAATTTATAATTTTTATATTTTTTTCTTCAATTTTTAAGAAAATTTAAAAGAATTAACTTGTCGCCATTTTGAAACAACATGGCGCATGAAGATGGCCAACGAACTCGGTCGAGACCTTGGTATGTGCTGTACACATGATCAGTCACATTTATATCGGTTAATAAATACGAGAGGTACAGCATAACAAATATCAGATTGTTTCAAAATCTCAGCCACCCTAGAATTTCAATGAACTCGGTCGAGACCGTGGTATGTCGTATACACATACTCAGTTACATCCAAATCGTTTCATAAATAAGCGAGTTACCGCATCACATATGTCATATATATATATATATATATATATATATATATATATATATATAAATCAACATTTGAACGGAGGGTGTTTTTGGTCTGAGGGTCATGATCTGTGAAAATATACCAAAATTTTTTGGAATTGCTTTCCTCCGAACAGCTGCAATAGGTAGCTTTTTGCAATGAAATCTACCTAAAACACGTGGTCGCGTACGTAAGAAATAAAACTTCTGAAAGTCAATCTATACGATAAATTACAAATGTATGCGTCTGTAACATTGATGTCATAACGATGCGGACAACAATGAGATTAAAATGCATAAGTTACGACAATGGTTTTAATTAATAATTCAAACAAACTCAATGTTATCTCTATGCGAAAATCCAAAATTTTTGGGCGGATGTTTCGGGGCGTTAGGGTGGACGAATATTTTTGATTTTCAATCCCCAGCGAGATTTTGCTTATTACCTTCTGCCAGTCCAACTTTGATGTCAATGCGATTAATATTTTGGGCATTATCGTGTTCACAAAAGTGTAATTTTTCACAGGAAGCCGGAGCTGTGCCTACAACTATTGCTTTGACGGGCAATTCAGCGCACAATTTTGTTGGAGTAAATCTTGTTATGGAGAGTCACCCACTTAGAGCCGGTTTTGTTTCAAATAATCTGATGTCCGTCTCTAATTTGCCTTATTATTTATTGGGTGAAACTTCATTATCTTTTCGACTGCATTTCCTGTACTCAGACATGCCATTTAAACCACTTTCACGAATACCTATTATGAATTATTTAAAGCTTTTAGCGGCAAGTGGAAAATCTTATCTTCTGTGTTTACTTCATGATTATTCCGTTCTTAAGATCAGATTCACATGGCTCATAGAACTTAATATATCTTTGTGGTAATGTTTAGTTACTACGGCATATAAATTGGAGTATATTTCTGCAATTAGTGATATAAAAAGGAAGTCTGATAGGATATATCATAACAATATGATATATATAATACAGATGTATCTGAAAAAAATTGTGCATAAAGTGAATTTTTTAATATATATCAAATATTTTAATTCAACTTAAAATTTTGTTGGAGTAAACCTTGTTATGGAGAGTTACCCACTGAGAGTAGGTTTTGTTTCGAATAAGCTCATGTTCGTCTCTAACTTGCCTTGTTATTTATGGGGTGAAACTTCATTGTCTTTTCAACTACATTTCCTGTACTCAGACAGGACATTTAAACGACTTCCAAAGACCTATTATGAAGGATTTAAAGTTTTTAGTGGCGGGCAGGTGGAAAATTCTATCTTCTGTGTTTACTTCAGGATTATTATGTTCTTAAGATTAGATTCATATGGCTCATAGAACTTAATATACAGGGTGTTTTTTTTTAAACTGACACTATTCAGAGCCGTCTGTAGCTCGTTCTAATAACTGGATTGATACAAAATTTTGTGAATGGACTAAGAAAACCATGGGAAAAAAAGATTCCAACAAAAAAAAAAAAAATTAATTGCAATCACCGCCGATAGGGGGAAATGTGGCGCTATACATTGAAAAAAACCCATCAGAAACAGACAAAATTAATAATTTGGATAAAATGCAACGTGTTATTCATCATTTACACTTTCCCTTTCGTTGATCGCAGTTGAAACATCCATTATCACTTTTTCTGCCACCGGTTTACGTGCTGTGCCTGACCGAACTGCTAGCGAGCCTGTTTCTTCGAATTTCAGAATCATTGCTTTCAATACATTAACGGATAAAGGTCCTTTGCGCAGTTTATGGCGTGTTCTAAGTAAACGAAGAGCGGCTGGTGCATTGTACTGGTTACAATATAAGAACTTCACAAGTAACGCGCGCTGCGGTAACGTGAGATTCATTTTCAACCTGAGCTGAAATTGTTTCTCGGTGTTTTTCGCATGCATTTATAACTTAAACTATTGGCGCTACTGGCGCTTGCGTAAGTAAAAATTTGCATTTTCATTTTTTGCCGTATTTTATGCTAATTCCCAGTTGCATAAATGACCACAGCGCCACATTCCCCCCTATCGGTGGTGATTGGAACTAATTTTTTTTGTTGGAATCTTTTTTCCCATGGTTTTCTTAGTCCATTCACAAAATTTTGTGTCAATCCAGTTATTAGAACGAGCTACAGACGGCTCTGAACAGTGTCAGTTTTAAAAAAAACCCTGTATTTTTGTGGTAATGTTTCGTTACTATAACATATAAATTTGAGTATATTTCTACAATTAGTGACACAATAAAGACGTCTGAAAAGACATAATAATAATATGATACATATATACATATGTATATGAAAAAATAGGCGCATAAAGTGAATTAGTTAATATATATGAAATTAATTACACCTAAATATTTAAAAATACTTAATACTTAATGCGTTGTACATAATATCTTTTAAGTATTAAATACGCTATGCGAAAATATATTTTGCTTTATTGAAAACGCTGTCATAAGCCATAGATGGCATCTGAGAAGTTTCTGATAATCATCTCACAATAGCAAGCTGAAATAAATAATTTCGTGTAAATTGAATAAACATTTCCTAACTTAACTTCTCATAATAATTTTTTAGTGTGTGTTTGTTAGATGTTAAAATTAGGATGAAGAGAAAGAATCCTTTTTTAATGAAAAATGTAAAGGTATACAATAAAAAATTAGTATGTTGAGGACATTGCAAAACTGTCTTCTATATAAATCAAATCGTTTGTCACCAATATTAAATGACAATTTATTCGTTCTTGAGATGTAACTATTTGCGAAATCATGACAAACAGAGCATAGAAACAACAACGTTTGGACGATTTACACCTAAACCCAATCAGCATCTATTTATGTAAAAGTCTAACAGAAGCTTAATGAAGTTAACTTAATGAAGTTTGATGAAATTCCCTGATTTATTTCTTGAGATAAAGCTATCGTGGAAACCGTTAAACATGCAGCGTAGCAGTGCCTTCTGGAGGCGATTTACACCAAAATCTTATAAGCCCCATTTAGGTAAAGGTCTCACTGAATCTAAAGTGTTATCAAATTCCGTGAATTAGTTCTTGAAATAGAGACCCACAACATTTTTGTCATGTACAGACACACACACAGTGTTGAATTCAGACACTTTTCTCTGGCCACTGAATTCAACACTGGACACACAGACAGGCAGAGCAGACTCACAGATAGACATTTTCTAAAAGCAGTCAAATCCTGTTCTGGACATTCTAAAACGTATAAATTCTTCAAAAACCGGAATTCGAAATTTTTCACAAATCTTCTTCTAAAGATAAAAGAAAGTAATAATAATGTTGAATATAAACATGGTAGTGTAAATAAAATTTTAAAAAATGTTAAGAAATGCTAAAAATGTTTATTTTGAAATTAATTGCACAACTAATTGAAAGTCTTTAATCGAATTAATCTCAGATCATACTCTTCCTAAATTTAACAACTTACAAAGCATGTTGCCAGAAGGCCGTCTGATATCTCCATTCATGAATCCAATACTTTTTTCTGTGCGTAGAAAAACATAAAAATGAAACCGCTTTACATCTAACATATCTACTAAACACATATATTTCTTACATGATTGGAAGCTGCTACACTGCGAAGAAAGTAAACAACGGCGCCAATAAATAGGTAAAGAGGTAACAAATAAAAACACTCCAAAATCGCTAAAAAAATGAAAAAATGAAAAATCACGCGTCAAGCATAGCTTATGTAAAACATTCCGATATTTTCATAATAATTTTACAAATCTTTACCGTTTAATAAGGTGAAAGATTTTATTTAAGTAACAAGGTCAATGTGAAACAGGGCGGGGAGGCCTACCTTTTGGCTTAAGCTCAACTAGCTCTACCCAGCAGGTTTGTTTACTATGCGGCTAGGCCCCGCCCAGGGAGCGATGCCCGGAAGAAACACCCGGGAAGACGACCCCTCACTATTGAAAATTAACTGTAAAATATTACAATATCAATCACAAAGCTATCTAATTATACTGGACGAGCCAAGTCAGATACAATAATGGGCTGGATCAACAATTAGGATTGTAAATAAATGTAAGGGGATGTAAAGCTTTTACAAGATAATAATTAAAGTTGAGAGAAAATTATAAATACAAAACAATACCAATACCTCACTTATTGAACGATAAACATTTAATAAATATGATATTGACAAAGAAAGTAATCACAGTCTGAATAGTAAGCATCGACTATATAAAAAGACTTACATGGGGAAAAACTTGAATAAATATATAGAGGTATTTACAGTAAAAAGTTAACACAATTTAAGTACAACAATAATGTCAAAAAACAAATCTGAGAATATAAATACTGTGTACTAGTACTAAGAATAATAGTGAATAACATAAGTGATTACATAGGAATATGTGAATGTAGTGAAAACAATCAACACAAATCAAATACCTCTATGAGATTAGAGAAGTAGTATTGAAACACAAATTCCAAAAATTCAAATTTTGATAATAAAAATTTTGAGAAAACAATTTACTAATTATACTGAGCAATACTAAATAATAATTTGTGATATTGAGCAATAATTATACTATGTAATGCTGAAATACAAGTTCTGAAAGTACAAAATTCGAAAATACAATTTACCAATCATACTGAGCAGTACTTTGGAAAAGCATGAACCATTTAAAAACCCAATTTCAGAAATTATCAACACTATTAGGAAAAACTTCCGAACTCTTTTGTGCAGCCCTGTATATAATTTGTATATATACTACATAAAATGCCAAATTTTAGGTCGGTTAGGAAACGCGTATCACAGTTTAAAATTGCCCTTCTGAAATTTCCGTCAAGAAAAAGAATGTGTTCGAGAAATTTTGTGCTGCCCTGTATATGATCTATAGAATGTATACACACTAAGTCAAAGAAAAACATTTAATTAAATTTAAAAACTCGTTCAGCAACTGAAACAGCACTTCCAGCAATTATTATTAACAGTCAGTTCCGAATTATTTTGTGTGTCGCTGTCAATGAACGACGAATGCTATACAAACAATATTTTATAGTAAATCTCTTGTAATGCACCTTAGTGATATATATCGATTTTAATATGTTTGAAATACTGAAACATTATTAAAATAAACCGCAAATGATTTTTCTCCATAGATCGTAATGTAACGGCATTCTTTTGAGTGTCCCTGTAAAGGAACTATAAGTGCTATGAACATAATATTCTATAGTAAGCCTCTTGTGGTGCATCTCAGTGATATAGATCAATTTCAAAATGTTTGAAATTGTGTAACATCATTAAAATAAACCGCAAATGATTTTCTCCCACAGACCGTAATGTAACGGAATTCTTTTGAGTGTCCCTGTACAAAAGCTATAAGCGCTACACTCTTTATTTTCAATACCGAACATACCACAATAAACCTCAATAGCATGACAATCGGAATATGTTTAAGTGAGTTAGAGCAAGGACAGAGAGACGGCAGATAGACAGAGAGACAAACTGAATTCATAAACACTTTTCAAATATGTTGGAAAGGGTTAAAAAATAAATGAAGGCTTACTTTCAAGAAAATATAGTTTATACATGGATAATTTATGTAATGGTTTTAAACGTACAGAATATCATACACTGCATAAATACCACACTAAACAGACTAAAATTAAAAACTGCTCCCTTTAATATTTAAGCTAAAATTATTGAATTAAATTTAATGAAAATTGGAGTTACATGATTAAGTACTTCTAATTAAACACGCCAACTTATTACACTTCTGATTACAATTTGAAAGGAACATTTAAATTCAATACTTAAATATAAAATATATTTCTTAACTTTTGAGCTCAATCCAGATTTCTATTTTTGCTCTTTCTTCTATACTCACACATAATTAATATCAATATAATTATTTCACAATTATATTTGTTTGAACACTAAATGGTATTAATTGTTGAAATAAATACATAATACACAGGGTAATACTATATAATACTACATAATACTCAGGTATAGTATATAAAGTATATTATACAGAGTGTCTCATTTATTTTGCAACCCCTCAAAAAAGAACAGTGTACAAACATTAATTTTTATTTTACAGAAGTGCTTAAACACGACTACAAAAGGTGTTGGAAGTGACCGCCGTTTTCATCTTTACATATCTGGGCCCCTTTGAGGAGGTTTCGAGTAGATTTCAAGAGGTTTCGAACACATTCTGTAATGTGTTTGGTGTGATAGCGTTTATATCTTCCGTAATGCGCGTTTTCAGCTCAGTAATTGAGGCTACCGGTTCACGGAACACGCGATTGATTTTTCAAATAGCTCCACAAGAAGAAATCGGGCGGTGACAGGTCTGGACTGCGTGGAGGCCATAGTCCTTTTGCAATTAGCCTATCACCAAAAAATTCTTGGAGAAATGACAGAGTGTCGTTGATCGTATGTGCAGGAGCGCCATCCTGTTGAAACCAAACGAAACGTTCATTTGCTTCCAATATGTTTCCTTCATCTGCTTCGTCTCGATTTCCTTCATTTTGTGGTCAGTTAGGACAAACGACAGACGGTTCTTTCTTTTCGGTTCCACAGTCCATTCTGTTTGAAAATGGTCCACGATTCGCTTAATTGTGCTTTTGTTCGGCACCACCTAGTCTGGAAACTTGTTTTTATATCGTTCCTTGACTGTTTTGTACGAAGACGTTCGAAAATATTGTTCAATATCAAACGCGCGTTTTTCTGCACATAGCACCATGACGCAAAACTACCTTTCACTTCGTTCTTCTTAGCACTTAAGTGTCTCGTGCGGTTTTCTAGCGTATTGGTAGTGTTGCCGGCGCGTCCTTCCACACCGCTACCGGCACTAACGGTGTGCGCGTGTCCTCGTGTTGTTGATTTGCTTCGCGTTTACGCAGGTTGCAAAATAAATGAGACACTCTGTATAAAGTATATTATATAATATTATATACTACCGAATTATATAATAATCAAGTATACAATACAAGAAGTATGTATGCCCAAATAATAAATATAATAATACCCAGGGTACAAACTGAGTATGTACCCTTAAAAATAAATTAGCAGTTACTTTTACATCACTGGGCGCAGCACCGGAATTTTTGTGTAGTTTCTGTTGGGACTATTTGTTCTTTCATCATTTGTTTTCCGATTTTTAAATGTATCACATGACGAATTTGTTTGTTATGAATGCTGTTTTTTACTTTCTTCTATCGTTACAAGAAAGTATTGTATACATGAGAAATTTGGACTTCCGGTTTTTGACGGATTTATACGTTTTAGAAGGTGCTGAACACGATTTGACTGTTTTTACAAAATGTCTGTTTGTTAGTGTGTCTGTGTGTGACAAAAATTTTGTGGGTGTTCTGTCTGCAGAACTAATGGACGGAATTTAATCAAATTTCAGATCCAGTTAGACCTTGATATAAATTGGTGCTGATTAGGTTTGGATGTAAATGGACCAAAAGGTGCTGATGCTGTGCTGTATTTTCACTATTTCTGCAATAGCTCTATCTCAAGAACTAATGCATGTATTTTCATCAAACTTCACATTCAGTTAGACGTTGACATAAGTTGTTGCTGATTAGGTTTTGGTGTAAGTCGCCCAACAGATGGTGCTACTATGTTGCATTTTTAACGATTTTTGCGATAGTTAAATCTCAAGAATTAATGCACAGAACTTCATCAAACTTCATATTATGTTAGACCTTGACAAAAAATAGATTTTTATTAGGTTTATATTAGGTTTATATTAGGTTTATATTAGGTTTATATGGCCACAATATACTAGTGTTTCTCAATTATGTTCTCATCTGGAATGCTTTAATTTTACGTGCAAAATGCGGTCATACACACAATAGAAAAAAATCTGAACGATAGTTATAACAACAATTTTAAAAGTTGTAGAATAAAACAGTTTGCACCACAAATCCTCTTGTTTAAGCTTTTCCATACTCTGTTATGGGGAAATCTTCTTTTAGGGGGGGGGGGGAGGTATATATATTTAATTCTAAATGAACTTTTAATATCTCAATGGAAATCATAATATTTTTTTTTTCATTCTTTTCTATTTGTCAGTTCTCATTTACTACAAACAGAAATTTGCAGTATTCTTTCTTGAAAACTGAGCTAATTACGATTTAAAATGTGTTCGGAGACCGCGTCATTGTTAAGAAACACATTTTGAATATAAAATGATGTTGCATGCAAAGCTGTTAAAACAATGATTTATCAATATTTTATGAACAACGCATCAGGAAATCTATAAATATATATATTGTTGACTTACTGTATTTAACATCCATCAAAAAGGAAAAATAATCTTTATAACTTACTTAACTGACTTAAAAATACATGTATTGCAAGAACTAGTAATAGTACGAAAGACAATAGGAGTTTTGAAAATTCATATGTAATGTATACCTTTTTACTTTCTTCTATCTTTACAAGAAAACAGTAATGGATTCGTGAAAATTTTCGACTTCCAGTTTTCAGCGGATTTATATGTTTTAGAAGGTCCAGAACATGATTTGAATATTTTTAGAAATTGTCTGTCCGTGAGTCTGTCTGTGTGTCTGTCTTTGTGTGACACAAATCTGGTGTGCTCTCTGTCTCAAGAACTAATGTCCAAAATTTCATCAAAATTCAGATTCAGTTAGACCTTAATACAGATTGGTGCTGATTAGATTTTGATATGAATCGCCTAACAATTGGCGTTGCTATGTGGCATTTTTTCACGACTTTCGCGATAACTATATCTCAAGAACTAATGCACACAACTTCATCAAATTTCAGATTCTGTTAGACCTTGATATAAATAGACGGCGATTATGTTTTGGTGTAAATAGCTCAACAGGTGGCTCTGCTATACCACTATTTTGATGATTTTTACGATAGCTATATCTCAAGAACCAATGCACGTAATTTCATCAAATTTCATATCCTGTTAGACTATGACATAACTAGACGGCGATTAGATTTTAGTGTAAAATAGTGCTGCTGCTATGCTGAATTTGTCATGAATTCCGCGATAACTATATCTCAAGAATTAATGCGCGCAATTCTACCAAACTTCATATTCTATTAGATCTTGACATACTAAATAGATTCTTTTTAAATTTGATTGTATATCCCCCAACAGGTATCCTTCTATGCTCTGTTTTTCACAATTTTCTCGATAGTTTATATCTCGAGAACGAATAAATTGTGTTTTATTTAGTTTGCAGACGATACGATTTATATAGAAGAAGGTTTTGAGATAACCACAACATACTTGTTAACTTTAATAAAAAATATGATCCCTTAAAGCTGCAGATATTACATATTTGCTGATAACTTGATAACTAATAGTCAGAAGTAAACGTCAGAAATCAGTAGTAAGTGATGAAAACCCGTATGTTGTGACCGTCACAAAACTTTCTTCCATGTAAATCAAATCAAATGAATGATTTAAACATTATACGAAATTCCAATAAATTGCCTCGTTCATAATTAAAATACCCTCTAGACGACTGAAAATCATGTTTATTCTTGAAAAATTGTTTTTTCTACAGTTTCTCCTTACATCGTTTGATTCTGGAAAAGAGTAGGAATTTTTACCTAATTACAGGATACTAGCGTCCCTTGTTGATTGATCAAAATCAAAATTGATACAACATCTATTTTGCTGTATCAAGCTCTAACAGAATACGAAGTTTGATAAAATTCTGTGTATTAGTTTTCGGGATATAGACATTTCAGAAATCATGAAAAACACGACATAGCAGTGCCACCTGGTGGGTGATGTGCACCCAAACCTCATCAGCATCTATTTATGTCATGGTCTAACATAATATGAAGTTTTATGAAATTCCGTGCATTAGATCTTGATATATCACTTTTTTGGAAATCGTGTAAAATGCAGCATATCGGCGCTATCTTTTGGGCAATATACCCCAAAACCTAATCAAGCCTTGACATTATCAAATAATGTCAATGTCTAAATAAATTTGAAGTTTTATTAAATTCCGTGCAGTAGTTCATGAGTTAGACCGTCCACGAAATTTGTGCCACATATAGGCAGACAGACAGGCATAATCAGACAAAGACAGATTCACGGACAGACATATTCTAAAAACAGGCAAATCTTGTTTAGTTCAGGACCTTCTAAAACGTACAAATGCGTCAAAAACCGGAAGTCGAAATTTTTCACGAATAAAATGATTTCTTCTTGTATATAGAAGAAAGTAAAAATATGTATGTTTACTATTTATGAATATTTAAAATTTGTTTTATTAAGAATGATTAGTATTTCCAAATCATATTTATCCAAAATATCCGTTATGCTTTGGATTTTACAATGTATCATGTAAAACAAGATAATACAACAGATAATTCATTGTTCGTGTCTAAACAAATAACATTGCTTTTTAACATTGCTTAGTTCAATTTTGATTAATTTATGTCTCACTAATCATTCAAAATTTAAGTAAATTTATATTTCCACATTATAGTGTTGCTCCTGAGGTTTTAAAAGTTTGATTAAATTTTAATTTGTAGCTGCCCCGTTATGACATAATAAACCACATACAATCAGGAATAACTTTATACGAATTAAAACAATATTTTTCTTGCTTTTTGTTATCTAGACAAGTTATAGGCATCTTTCGGACTGTTTTCCTCACGTACATATACACACATAAATACCTTGCTTACACACATAATTTTATACAAAAGGTAAATGAACGGAAATTCGTGAAATTATGTTGTTAATTTCTTGTATCTTAAAAAGAAGAAAGTATTGTTTCCATGTAAAATTCCATCTTCCTGTTTTCTTCGGATTTATACGTTTTAGAAAGTCCTGAACACGATTTGGTTGTTTTTAGAAAATGTCTGTCCACGTATCTCTGTGACTGTCTGTCTGAATGTGACACAGATTTTGTGGACGCTCTATCTCAAGAACTAATGCATGGAATTTCACCAGACTTCATATTCTGTTAGATCTTAACATAAATAAATCCATATTGGGTTTGTGTTATCGCCCACTAGTAGGCGCCACTATGCTCTGTTTATCGCGATATCCGCGATAGGTGAATCTCAAAAACTAATTCACCGAATTTCGTATTCTGTTAGACATTGACATAAATAGATCCTTATTAGGTTTGGGTGTATACTGTCCAACAGGTGTCGCGGCTATGCTGCATTTTTCACGACTTCCGCCATTGCATCTTAAGAAGTTCTGCATAGAATTTCACCAAACTTCATATTCTGTTAGATATTGACGTAAACAGATGCATATTGGGTGTGGGTGTATATTACCCAACAGATGTCACTGCTGTGCTAGGTTTTTCCCGATTTACATACTACAGGATTACAATAACTACATCTCAAATTCGAATAGATTGTCATTTAATTTTAATTGCAAACGATTTGAATTATAGAGAAGAAAGTTTTGTGGTGGTCACTACAAACTAGTTTGTGTATTGTGTTAAGCATTGATTAATTATTATTATTATTTTAAATTATAAAAGGATGATGCTTTTTAATTGAAATAAACAAATGATGTATAGTAACTTCTTTCAAATCAAGTCTTAGTTCCTTTTTTTATTCATTAACGTTAAAATCTGAAATTTTGAAAAATATAACTGAATATAAGTTGCAGTACAGAACTTTTTACCGCACATTTATTTTTATATTAGATGTCTTTAAGTTAAGAGCAAATTTCTCGCAAGAATCTCACTTAATAAATTACTGCACAAAACATTTTATTGGATTTTTTATTTATTACGTTTACTTCTGAACAAGGAAAATAATTTCCGATTTTATATTAGGGCAGTACAATCTCAAACAGCATTTTATCGTGAAAAAAAAAATACTTGGTAACATGTTTTTTTAAAAGATGGCCGATTATCACAACATGTTTCTGTTACGGAAAATCATAAATCAAAAAAAGATTGTGATTGAAGAAAGCCCAGCTGCGTCCCAACTGAATCTTGTTCTTAAATAAGTAAAAGATGGATGTATACATTCAATGTGTGTTTCCAATAGGAAATTGTATATACGTGTTTTCCTGTAAACGTGATTAGGAAAATATTTGGATATTTCTAAGTTATTATTTGACTAGCATACCCGCCCGGCGCACAGTGGAGTAGTTGAGGCAAAATCCTGACCAAAATTATTTTTCATATGTGTTTTAAATTTAAAACCAATAATGCTGCTGACTTATTAGTAGTAAATATATATAGTTAATGTTATATACACATAAATGTATGCATTAATTTAAAGAAATAAATATACAACACAAAGTTTACTTAACTGTTTACTGTTTATAAGAGAAAAATAATTGTTGATAGGCTTGTGTTTAGTATATTTTCCTAATCACGTTTACAGGAAAACACGTATATGCAATTTCCTAAATAAATATACAACACAAAGTTTACTTAACTGTCTACTGTTTATAAGAGAAAAATAATTTTTGATAGGCTTGTTTTATTTATAAGTATTTTTTAATTAAATATGGTTATTTTTATCATATATATATATATATATATATACATATATATAAGTTTAATTATACAAACAATTGTCTATAATATATATATATTATTTGCGTTTAGTATTTACCAAAGTTGAGTTTCTTTAGTATAGATATGTTTGTTTTTGAGTGTATTTAATACACTGCTAAAAATTTGTAGCAAACTGTCCAGTCATTTGACCGTTTTTATAGAAAACGGTTACATAACTGTAAACTCTATTCTGACTGTAATATGGGCAATAATATGGTCAGAATAGAGTTAAATTACTGTCATGTAATCGTTTTCTATAAAAACGGTCAAATGACTGGACAGTTTGCTGCAAAATTTTAACAGTGTAAATTACTAGCCCCCCCCCCTTTAATAAAAATAAAATTCTAAATAAAAATGACAACCATATGCGAATGATGTTTTTAATTGCCCTTCAAAACTATGACCAATAAAATTATAATTAAAAAATGGTCCGACAAACCCTGATACCTTTAAAAAGTTTTCAATATATCTAAATCAGAGCTAAAAAGGCTTAAAAATAACCATTTTTAATTGTAATTACTTTTTATTATATTAAATATATAACTGTTTAATTGCACATATATATATTTAAACATAATAACAAAGCTGAAACGAAACAAAAAAGCACGTCACCTCACAAAGAAACCTTTCTCTTCAACTGAGGCTAGGAGCCGTTGGATATGACTCATGCTCTTGAAATAGACAGAGGTCGATGCACCAGATAGTTAGGTATTATAAAATATGCTTTTTACAATTGTGAGCAAATTTTAATTTTAGCACTTTTGGCCAGGCTTTTGATTCAAATACTCCTCTGTGCGGTGTTGTGCTAATCTGGGGTGGGGTAGGGAGGTAATCTTTTAGCTAAAATAAACAAAAATGGGATAATCTAACAAATATGGCGATCACCGTATCTCGGCTATTTGCGTTTTGCGTCCAAAAAGTGTTAATATGGTGATCAAAATAACGGGTGCGCTTCGTAGCCATAAATTGTTAATACGGCGATGGGGTCCTGGGAACTTTTCGTACATAAACCGTTTAAACGACAGTCATTTAAACAGAATCCTGCGTGTTTCAAGCCTATAAACCATTAATATGGCAATCAATATAACGAGAACCTGGTCGCCTGGAGCACCTCTAAATCGTTAATATACATATCACTATTTAAATCGTAAATCTCCACATCCCAAAAATGTTTTTTGAGAAGAGTATACTATATGTTATGTACAATATTTTGTATAACGATTGAAATCCGAAAAAAGCGAAAAGCGTAAAAACAATTTATAAAAAATGAAATTAAAAAAGACCTGAAAGGTGTTGCACAAATAATCAAAAAACAGAAACAGTCGTCTTATTCGTTTAATCTTCCATAATTGGATCCATAGCCAAATTTGGCGACAAACATGAGCGATGCTGGCAACAATATAGTTTCAAGATTGTGAGAGCGACTACAAAGATTACAACAATAAAATTAATTTTGCGCCAAACCACGCTTGCTAAAATACACAAATTAGTTATAGATTCGATTATGGAAGAATCGCTTGTTTTTATCTTTAACACTAACTGTCACCCCCTTAGGGATTTAAATTCGTTGAAGTACGTGTTTAAACATTTTCTAGTAGATTTTTTTATGCTGCATATCACGCCCTACCGTAAATTGCTTCTGAAATATGGCGAAATGACCTAAAACTTCCGACATTCCCTTTAACCCATGAATTAAATTTCGAAAAACCCTCTCTTAGTGATCCCTATTATGTGTTTTAATTATAAGTAAAAGTTAAAGTTTCTAGCATCAATTGTTTAGCCTGTGCTTTGATGAATCAGTCAAGAAAAAGCCTCTTGTAGGCACGAATTTTAATAGTACCGGAAAAAATATTTTCGTAATAAAAAAAAATAAATCTGTAAATAAGTTATATGAAAGAAAAATAAATGTAATTCAAAAGTATTTAACGTTATTTTCATATTTAAAACATCATAGATTAAAACACATTGATTACATAACCATAGCTTCCAAATTTTCCAATTTTCTAGTGCAACTATATCGAAAAAGAAAATTTTCTTTATATAACAAGCGACATCCTGAATTAAACAGAGGGTATATTACTATTTGGAAGCTTCATATATATACATCAATCAAAAATATTTTCAATACAATGAGAAATTTATGTTTTAAAACATTAAAATCACCACACCTCTGTAATAGCAATTTACTGTCAATTGTAGCAGGTAACTATTTGTTACATAACGGTTTCCCAATTAGTGAATATTGTTTCAAAATAAATGTAAATACTGGCGAATAGTCGAACTATGCATATTCTTTTTTCAGATACTAGCATTTAATGAAAGAAAATTATTTGGCACTTTCTAAACGAAAAAAAAGGGATTTTTCCGCAATATTTTCCTTTAAGTATAACATGTTTTCCAAGCTTTTTTTTCAGTAATTGTAATGGAGAAAGAATTATGCGTAACTGCATTTAAATTATACTTCAACCTTAATACATGATGGTTGTTACCACCTAGCATTTAAGATGTGTTTTGTAGTTAGTTTCTAAGCGAAATACTACTTTTCTTTTATTAGTTAAAAACACAGACCAGTGTCATTTTTCATGAAAGTGAAAGAGATAGATATGCATTCCATATAGTTATTTGCTTCGAAGACAGAGATTGGTGACGGCAGATGCATAAAAATGTGACTGTAAATTGACAGAACTGAGACTCAACGTAGCGAAATGAAATGAAAAATCGCTCCGATTCCTGTCAACTGTCATCACTGAAACCATTACACAGAAAGGTATTGAGAGCATGTTTGACAAAGTGATACATTTTGTTCTCAGTTTGGATTGAAAAATGGTTGTTTTACAAAATGGTTGATGAAATACAGGTTGAAAGTTTATATGCTTAACATGTTTTTATCTGAAAATGTGTCATAAGAAGTTTGATTGTCTGAAAGAACAGCATTATTAATAAATGTTAATATAAAATGTATTATTTTCATGTATCATTCATCTTTCCAAAATTTACTATTGTTAAGTAGGAATTACACAAATAATAATTAAATAATCTTTTATTTATTGAAATATATACTTTTTCCCATTATCTTTAAAATATTTAAGCGGTTACCACGTAAAATTCTATTTGCACTAAAAAAACAAATTACATTGTCTATAGACAAATATATTTTAATTAGAATCATGTTTTAAGAACTAGCTAAAATGAAGATAAGTAAGAGGTACTTTAGCACCAACTAGTGAAAAAAATTTAAATAAACATGAGTTTCATAAGCACATAAAATGCAGAAAATCCTTCAGATGCTCAGATGGTTAAAGCTAGTATATGTGAATGGGGAAGTTTGATTCTCACATTTTCATAAGCAAAGTACGATTAGTAACTGTATTTCTCGATTGCTTTATCTGTGTCAATTCAAATAGTATTACTTTCATTGTCATTTCTGAGCACAAGCAATGATGTCTTTAAACTATGTGCCAACGTAATTTCTTTAGATAAACAATTTCTTGGGTGTAATCTGATGTGTATGATTATAAAGCTTTAGGATCCAGAATTATTCTTCCCTATAAGTGCTTTGAATAAAACGAACAGACCTTACGATCCACTAAATCGTCAGTTTACTAGAGCCTTTATTCGTGACACATCAGACGGGACTGGCATAGACAAGCTTCATGCCGCCATGACGGTAACTACCAGCCAAGGAAAAGCACCGAGATGCGTTATTTTTTCCTGCATTCGAAACCTCAAAAGGACGCCTGGTCGTCGCAACAGTTAGTTCCAAAATATAGAGGAACGAACCGTATGGTTCGAGAATCTTGCCAACTATCTCCGAGAGCCCCGAGTAACTGGACACATATAGGGGCGCCGGGCTCGATAGCCCTAAGTTCGCCGACATGATGTTGCTTTACCAGAGCTTTCGGACATCAAAACCTATGAGAGGTAGTGACTCGCCCGGTGGCAGTGGATGGAGAAAAGGAAGGATTCACTCGCGAGGCCTGGAAGACATGGAAACACCTCCCTGAACGCAAAGACACATTATCGCTTAGGCTGCAGGTAACGTGGACACTCGTGAGCCCCGACGTGACTGCCCACGCCTATTCGAAGTCGCCGGACCGTGCCTCTGACCTCAGAACTTTGCCTTACCTCCCGAACGTGTGGTATCTGAACACCAAGGTGTTCTTGACCGTTCAATGTGGCTGGTACTAATTAGGATAGTAGGCACCGCTCACGGTCCCAGATGACCGCGGAAAGCTCCCTCTCAATCGCCATAGGGGCGCACCCGCGCATGAAATCTTACGACGCCCGAGGTGACTTCGACACCTGTAAGATACCTTATTCTAATTTCCAACTAAACGATGAACTTTCGTTCCTCGTTCAGTTAATTAATTTCAGTTTGTTGCCTAATGTCATAAAAAAGGCTTTCCGTTAAATTTTTTTGGACTTTCTAACTAGCTAAAGCACTGTTAGGTAGCTTGATTCCGGTCATGCCAAACACCAACTGCAACAAATACATATATATTTTTTAATTTTCATTTAATTTTTCTGCAAAATTTTTCAGAGGCGTATTTTTACTATCTTCATGAACACCAAAAAGAAAAATTCATATGATTTTGATTTATTTATATATTTTTTTCAATTTCTCTAGTGCAGAAATTATTTTAGTGTTCCTAATAGATACCTTTAGCTCTCGCACTGAACGGCTATGTATTTTGCACACATCTTGGAATGTGTATGTCAACTTCGTGCAATATTTTTATTCTTATTATTTGTCTGTGTTTGTGACATAAAAAAAAAGATTAAGTGTTAAAAGACAGTTTTACACTTTTTTCTTTACAATATTAATAGCCATATTCTTTAAACGTAATTGTAAAATACACATTTTTCATTTATGCTATACATGAAAAGAGTATGCTTAATTAAAAAAAGTGAGGATTTTTAAGTAAACTTTTAAAGTAAATCTTGCAAAAAGTCCGATAAAGTTTACACGCCACACAAATAAAAAACTAACGATGAAAAACTTGGTATAACAATTAATTAATATCTATAATTAACTAAATTTTGCATTAAATACATAAGCCAATATTCAAGCGCAATATCGCAAATTATTGACAATTTGAAAGATTTAAATATTTTACTCCTTCATTTTTCTACATTGAAATCGTTATTGATATTTTGAAATAATATGTTACCTCAGAAGAAATCTTTGATATCACTGAGACGCCTTGAATAGAATGATACTTTTCTCGTAACTTTGGAGACTAAATTTGAAGAAAAAACCCTATCTTATGTGATATTATTTATATATCACAGTTGTTAAGATTCACAAATTTTTGTCCTTTATAAAGTTCCTTTATACTGAATACTCCATGCTTAATACAATCTTTCCACACTGGCATGGTATCCTTTTCTTACATACATTTTTTACATACATACCTAACATTTTTTTAAAATCATTGTACAGCTATCGTATATACTTTATTTACATCTTACAACGCACATACACGCTTTAAATATGATATGATACATGTAATAACCTTTATGATAAATATAATAACATATAATAACCTGTTTTTCAGCAACTGAAAATAATATTGATTAACAAGGCAGAAAATTCCTGCTTAAAGCATAAATTATGATACACTTTCTAATCCTTTCAGAATAATTTAACAAAATTTCGCTGTTTAATGAGTTAAGTAAGATAGTAAATATTTTTAAAAACGCATAATGCATTTGAAAACCATATTTTATCAATTTTCGTTCATAGCCGAAAAATTACTTAAATTCTTTTTTAATGTCCTGTAAATCATCTATAGAAATACATTTGTCTATTTAGTACATAGTATGCTAAATTGGCAAAATCCTAGAACAAGCAACACACCCGACTTAGCAATTTTTTTTTTACGCGCGCCTACCGAAATCTCGTCAACCCCCAAATTCTACCCAAGCAGAATGCGTGCTTTTCGGCAGATGAGGTGCTGCTTACACACTTCCTACGGCAAACTCTTAAGTAAACATTCATTTTATTTCGTTTTTGCGATTATTTACAAAGTTTTAGCAATATTTTCCTTTAGCAAAATTTTTCTCCGGATTTTTCCATTTTACCAATTTTTAACTATTCCTTCCTTCTGATTTTTTCATTTTTCCAAATTTTTAGCAATATTTTCCTCCAGATTTTTCCATTTTTATAAATTTTTAACTATTTTTTCCTCTGGATTTTTCCATTTTTACAAATTTTTAACTATTTTTTCCATTTTTACAAATTTTTAGTTTTTTTTTCCTCCAGATTTTCCATTTTTATAAATTTCTAGCTATATTTTCCTCAGGATTTTTCCATATTTACAAATTTTTAGCTATTTTTTTCTCCAAGTTTTTCCATTTTTACAAATTTTTAGAAATTTTAACAATTTTTTTTTTTTTTTTTTTTTTTCAATTAACAAATTTCTAGGAAAAAATGCTTAAACTTTGTAAACTTTCTCAAAACGAAATAAAATCAATGTTTACTTCGTGAAAGAAATTTTCACAGGAACTGTCTAAGTAGTGTGTTCTCTGCCACAAAGCACACAGGTTATGATTGGGGAGAATTTCGAATTTCCTGATTTTTCGAATGCACGAAATTCATTCAAACAGCGATCAGTAACTTATATATATGCGTTTCGCGCACATTAACAGAAAAAAAGAAAAAAAACACTGGTTGCATGAAACTTGATGTGCAGCAATCTCTAGAATGCATGAAATTCATTCAAGCAGCGGTCAGTAATTTATCTATGTGTGCTTCTCGCACATTAAACGAAAAACAAATCACTGGACAAACAAAAATGGGTTTACAGCAATCTCTAAAATGCATAAAATAATCTTATCAAATAAAATCTAGAAAAATTTACTTATCTTTATCTCTCAAATTTTTTTGTTGTTTTGAGTGTTTCGGTTTATCAATATCATTTTCATCACTGTTCTCAACCAACAATGACGCATACACATTACATGTATCTTTTACTCTCTCTCCGCACCCCCTACCCAAAGTATGTGCTAAATTTTAACAATCACCTGCAATAACAAATAACTCACTTCACCAGCGCCATTTCTGTGGCGCTTCATCAATTCAACTAGGTGGGCGAAATTTAAGTTTACTCTTAACATCCTTATATTTACAAAGTTCTCATAATCCAATTTCAAAAATGACATCCATTTACTAAAACAAAACTCAAACATTTCTTCAAATATTTCAAACTTCAAATATTTCACTCAAATCGACACGATTTATCAACGACAACATGTCAAACCATTAAACTTCACTTCACTTCACAAAACACACAAATTATAAAAAAAAAAAAAAAAAAAAAAACTCAACACAAATCCCACACATAATAAACCAACCAGTCCAATTAAATCTAATTCCCTCATAAACAATCCAATTTCCAGAACAAACCACTGTAGGCGGGGAAGAAATGTAAGAAACAAACTGGTAGCAAGAAAAACTCATTTATCGCCTCGCCAAATTCAACGCCGCCAAGTGTGTCGCTTGTTCTAGGATTTTTTATAATTAATAATAACTTTGTATTTTCATGAAAATACAAGTAAAAAAAAAAAAAAAAAAAAAAAAAAAAAGACAATCTTGATGTAAAAAAGGTTACAAAAAAAAAAAAAAAAAAAAAAAAAAAAAGAGAGAGAAAAAAAGTTGGTTGAATTAAAAATGATAACGATATCAAAAGACATTCTTCCCCTAGAGATATCATGTGCCAGATTCTCCCTTTCCCTAAAGTGATAACGTTATATATCCATAGCTCCTTTTGACCTCCACTGACCGTCTATTGCTTTCAGCGCCATCTATAGGTGCTATTTGAAACTAAAAGCGTGAAAAGCAGTAAAAAAACTCTTCACATTATACATTACTCTCATTCAAGAATTTTTTAAATATATTTCACCGTTTGCAAGTTAATGAATTTTAAAATCCGTCATTCCATTTTCGGACACTCGGTATTTCTTGCATATTTACTTTACAAACGTGCGATGGAAAATGAAAATGACTTAACAACATATAAAAATTCACGCTTTTAGACTGTGGATTCACTGTAGATTCTAAAGATTTCTAAATTAAAATCTGGTTCAGTGTTTCAACAATTGCTTAAAACACTGATTTTCATAATTAAAATTTCATTTTTCATTTATTCTAAAAAAAAATAGTTTTTTTTATTTTGATATTTCAATATTTGGTATTTCCGACTCGTTTTTCTCCTTTACTAAAATAAACTTTTAATGATGCACTTCTTCGCTTCGCTTTAAAGCAATTATTTGAAACTGTTGCTGCAGATTTCGTCATGAAATCTTTATGAAAATTTCGGTTTGCCTTTCAAACTATGAAATCATTAAAACATGAAATCTCTCAGAAAAAATATAAAAGGGAGAAAAACAAATGGAAAATTTTCTTTTCATACACACATCGAAATTGTTAAACAAATATCGCAATTACCGCTTTGCTTTCAGCATTGGAACACATTACATAAGCAAACTTAATGACAGTGTATAGTAATTTTATTTTCGTAAAGATAAAATTTTTGTCACAAAGATACAATTACACTCAAAATGTTTTGAAAATAGAAATCCGAAACACGCAATTTCTAAGCAAACGTGTTATTAGGCTTGTCTGAGAGCAGAAAAAAGACTTGTCCGTCACTACACTGTAAAAAAAAAAAGAAAAGAGAAATGTTTTCCAGTCTATAAAAACATAATAAAACCAAGAACGAAAATATACAATAATATCTTAAAAAATATCCATGATTCCGAAAAGCGTTCTTTATCATTAGAAACATCCGAAAGCAATACATATTCCGAGTAGTTTAACAAAAATAGTCATTTAGATTTATATAATAGTTATTATAGTCATTTTGTGTAATAGTCATTGAGGTCTTAGCGTTGGTTAAGATATACTCTAAAAGAAGTTAAGTATCTGCAAATATATTTCGGAAATGTTTACATTTGTTTGTATTGCGTACTTCAATTAATATCTTGAGAAAGACAATATTATTTATAAAATTTCCGCCAAATGGAATTTATTTTTAGTTTGTTCATTAACAAACTAATATTAATCAACTTAAATATTTACGTATTTACTCTTTTTTACTTTATTACATATATACATGAAATAAACTGCAACAGATGTTTCTTTGACACAATTTCATACTTAAGATTTTCTTTAAACTATATTCTCAAAGCAAAAATTTGCTTAAAAAATCAAAAGTAAATACACATGGAAAAAGAGTCGTATAGTTCTTCTTTTTATTCCAGTATTTTTTTCGAAATCTTTTCAAATGATGTTTTTATGAACTTTGATATTTCCAAATGGCAGCATTGGCTATCAATAACTTTTAAGAAGTTTCAAGGAAAAAACATATTAGCCATACTTTTTATGTTATTATTTTCATTGTTTGATTTTTCTCTTTACAGAAATAAAATTTATTTCAATCAAACTTTTCATTAGAGACTTACGCAACCCAGATATACTTTTATTTCTTTTATAATTTCATTCTTAAATCGCATTTAGTTTCATTATATACCTTGTTATTTCAATTTCAGAGAAGATATATAAAACGATGTGCAAAAGTTTTACTTCTTTGTAGTTATCAGTGTTAGAAATATTAGAATCTATAGCATATATTTCGCACGAACGAAAAATCATGCGAAAAGCATAGATTATGAAACACTTTCTACCACTTCTAGAATACTTTAACAAAAATTTACCGATTAATAAGGTAAATTTGATGTTTAAGTAAACAATTTGGAAAACGCATAACAAATTTAAAAACGCGATTTCAGCAATTACCATCATTAGTCGAAAAAACATACGAATTATTTCGTATGTAGCCCTGTATATGATTTATAGATTTGTATGTATATTACATAGTATGCTAAAATTTAGCTTAGTTAGAAAACGCACAGCACAGTTAAAAATTTCTATTCAGCAATTTCCGTCAATAAACCGAAATGTATTCAATATCTTTTGTGCTGCCCTGTATATGATCTATAGCATTTATAAACAGCAAGTACAATGTAAAAAAATAGTTAAATTTAAAAATGCGTACCACAATTGAAAATGCACTTTCCGCAACCATTCTTCATAGACAGTACAGTATCCGAATTCTTTTGTAGCCCTGTTCATGAACGATCCCACCATATTCTATTGTAACCTTCTTATAGTGCACCTCAGTGATCTATAACAATTTCAATGTCTTTGCATTAGTTTAACTCCATTAAAATACAACATAATTGATTTTTCACCATAAACCGTAATCTAGCGGAATTCTTTTGAGTCTCTCTGTAAATGAACTATAAATGCTACATTCTTATTTTCAATACCAAATATGCAATAGTAAACCGGAATATCATATATCAGCTGCAGGGCAATCCGGGTATATTTTCACGAGCAAGAGTATGGACAGATAGACGGCAGACAGACAGACAAAGCGAATTCATAAACACTTTTCAACTATATTGGAAAGTGTTAAAAAGGATGCAAACTGACTTATTTCTTTTATTTTTCTGAAGAATGTAAATAACTATTTACCAGGCACAGGCGTCTTCTAATTCTTTTTTTAAAAAGTCATCCATGTAACAGGAGAATAAAAAAGTTATAAAATATGTAAGCTTTGAATTCCGAGCAAGAATAGGATTATCTTCTTTTCAGCTTATTTAAAAGAATTTAAAAATTCGTTTTTCGTAGATTTGTGTTTGCAGAGTTAACAGAATGTAGATTTAATGTCATGCTTGCTATTATTTAGATGAAAATATACTTGTATCAGGTTTGTGTGTCACAGTCCCTAGATACATTTCATCGGATTCACTACAGCAATATTAAATTTAAACTTTATTTTTTTATGCTTTTAAGGCCAGAATATCAAATTTCTTTTGTATGACATCAATAGGAAATTCCCAATCATTCATCTTACATTAGGACTTTAAAGATATTTTTTTTTATCATCACCAGGAAAAAAGAAGCTTTTGTATGTAATAAAATGAATGTACTGATGCATGTATAAAGGTGGGCGATTCTTTTTAACACTTTCTAACATAGTTGAAAAGTGTTATGAATTCGGCATATCTCTCTGTCTGTCTGTCTGACCGAATTCTAACTCTCGTAAATATACTCGGATTGCGATATAATTTTTATGTGTTATTGAGGTTTTCTATAGCTTATACGGTTTTGAAAATGAAGCATATAGCATTTATAGTTCGTTTTCAAGCATTCACAAAAGTATTCCGTTACATCATGATCTATGGGGAAAAATGTTCACGGTGCAATTTAATGATGGTATGATACTTCAACCATAATGAAATTAACAAGTTGGAAATTGTACGTCAAACGTGACACGTGAGGTGCGTTCGTACTACAACTAATTTTATAAATATATATAGATCTATGTGGAATAGCTGTTTCATTCTTATGCAAAATAGCATGAATACAAAATTTATAGTATGTGTAGATTTTCATATTATAGATATTAATTTTATTTTATGAATTAAGTTTCAATACACTTTTACAAGCAATTGATTACAATTCTGTTACATTATGCGCAAATATCCAATACAAGACAATGTAAAAAAATAATCGTTACTATTTCAGTGAAAAAATGAATTACATCGTCTATTATTATGATGTGATTAATTTCCGTGATAAAACAAGTACATTTTAAGTTGGCAACATTTTATCTTTGGCTGACATTTACTGAAAATTCCAGCTTTGAAAATTTCAAAACTTGAAATCCATATTTAGACTCTTTTTCCATTTAATATCTACACTGTAAAAATGACCAACGTTTCTTATTCTATGCAAATATACTATAACCACGAACGAAAATATATTATAATCATCTGAGTTATCCGAAATTCCAAATAGCGTGTTCCATTGTCTTTTGAATCCCCAGAAACCAATACATTTCCAAAATTTAAAGAATTATTTATAAAAACAAAGTATTTTTCGCTGCCTGTATTTTTCAGAAACATTTCTGAAGGGTTTTTATAGTGTATTAATTAGTGTCCTCAGCCTAGAATACCTGTTTTTCTAATCTTATCAACTGTCAAGTAAGCATTTTCGTGCTCAAAAAATATGTTTAACAGACAGACATGCAAAATTAACAGCGTTAACAATAACATTAAAATTAAGATTATTTCTTTACTCTGTCATGTATAAATTAACTTATGCGGCTGAAAACGTTTACTTGAGAATTGATGACATTAGTAAAACAGGTATTCCAGGCTGAGAACACTAATTAATACACTATAAAAACCCTTCGGAAACGTTTCTGAAAAATTCGGGCAGCGAAAAATACTTTGTTTTTATAAATAATTCTTTAAATTTTGGAAAAGTATTGGTATCTGGGGATTCAAAAGACAATGGAACACGCTATTCGGAATTTCAGATAACTCAGAAGATTATATTATATTTTCGTTCGTGGTTATAGTATATTTTCATAAAATAAGAAACATTGGTCATTTTTTACAGTGTATTTCACCGGAAACATCTATCCAAAAAACTGTCGGTAGAGTATATCATTGCTATAATTAAACAATTTTAGCATACAAATTCGGTTTTTAAATTCAGTAATCCGGAAATAATATGACTCCCTCTTAAATATGACGTAATTACCATGGCAACCTAGAATCATTACCTATCATGGGATAGCACTGAGTTAATTTCGTATGATAGGACTTAATAGAATGAGGAAAACTTTTATTAATATCTTTTTAAGTTTTGGTTCAATTTTCCTAAAATTTGAAAAGACTTGACAAAATTCTACAACTATTATATATATCAAATTTCAAACCATTCAGTTGAGTAATGTTTGCGCTGTTATATGTGGACAGGCGGACGGACCAGACGACAACTATAGGTGCTACGTATTTATATAATTACAAACGCACCTAAAAAGGATCACCAAGGCGCATTAGAACATGTTTTCTATTGATTATGGAGTGTATAGTATTCGTACTTATCCTGCATTTACAAAAATGCACAGGTTCGGTTACAGGACATAGTACGATCGAGAATTGCTGTAAGTTGGTTTTGCGCTGTGGTATACATTTTAAACATTTCTAATTGTGGGTGTATTATGTGGTGTGTATAAATTCAATAGATCATATACTGGCTGAGGCTGCACGAAAGAATTTGCACACTTTAGGCACACTTGGGTATAGGTAGCAATTGCTGAAAATCGATTTTTACTGAGTTATGTGATTCTTAAATTGCTCATTTAGATATCTCATTTATTGTATAAAAAAATAAAATTTCTTAATAATGTTATATTAGTGTTGGAAAGTGTTTTATAATCTAAGCCTTAAGAGTGATTGTTTGTTCTTATTTTAATCCCAAATCCGATATTTAAAAAACATACATTTTCATTGGGTCAAGGAAGACTATTAGCAAGATTTCTTTTGCCTTAAAAACAAATCAAATGTCATAATAATTTAGACATAGCTTAAAAATTGACTATGTTTGATGAGCAAAATAATTTTACTTGTCTGCGAGACAACTTATCTACTTTTATTAGATTTTGGTTGTTTTATATAACACTGAGAAAACAAAATAAAACTAAACATAATAGATTTAAGAATATCATGTATTGATGTATTTTTTAGTAAAACAAATGAATTTTTCTTTCTTTTTTGTTTAATGGTTTTTGTTGAGTGACTGGTCCTTTTTAATTGAAATCAATAATGAAATCATTGTTAAGTACCAATAAAAGTAAAATAAATCATTGAAGCCAACCGATATTTCGAAACTTTAACTTACTCTTACTTCATGTAAAACAATTAAAAGTATTTCGTTCAATTTAAAATATGTAATAAAATATTTATAGTCATTTATATCTACCAAAAAAAAGACACATCGATAGTTTAAAAGTTTTGAATTCAGCTTCTTGCTAAGCATCAAAGCTTTTACAGAACGTCATTTGCAATTGATGGAAAGGATTTTTACAGTAAATATGTAGCATAAATTCCATATTTTGTGCTGAGTTTGGATTATATTTGATAGATTTGACACTTAACTATAGCTCTGGCTCAATCTTTCATTGATAGTAAAGTTTTTCTTAGTACAGTCATGTCCATTTTCTCGCACGTCTTTTCAAAGTTTTTTTTTAATGTTTGTTGGCGGCGTTTGCCTAACATTTGCTTTAACTAATAGGTAATAAATGGAAATTTGTGGTATCACCCGATGAAACATGGTTTTATTTAAGTGACTGTAACAAAATAAAGCATTTTTTTTTTAATCAATCCGAGAAAAAGCAAAAACAAAATAAGTTCATGAATGTAAAGAAAATTTCCAAAATGACTCATGATTGTTGTTATAAAGGTAAATTAATACTCAAAAGTGTATCAAGCAAAGCTAAAGTAAATCATTCACTCTATTATTAGAAAAAAATATTTTAGTTTGTATTTTTGAAGAAGAAATTCTAGCTTTATATGGAAAAGATAGCAATAAATTCCAGATTAATATAAACAGGGCTTCCAGTTACATTTCCAACCAACTGCCTCGTATTTAGTAAATTGAAAATAACAAATGGAAATAATGCAGAAATCATACGCAGTCTCATATTCAGAAATACCAGTAAAATCACCTGATGTTACCTGATGTAAATTTGTGCATGTGACTTGTTAAAACGAGCGTTAGGAAGTCGCTATCCATGAACACTGAATGGATTTAATTCACAGCTGCACATGGAGGGTACGAAAAAAATTGTATATAAAGAATTGTCTAAGAAGAATTCTATTATCATAGAATTATTGAGCGAGAGCTATAGCGAAGTGTCAAGGCTATCCAATAAAGTGAAAACTTTGCAAGAAATGCGTAGAAATTAAACGTGAAAATCGTTTTTTTAATGTGCGAACAACCTTTTGTATCAGTCAAGTATTATAATATTTGACTTATAAGAGACTTGATAAATTTTCGTTTAAAGGCACGAATTTGGAATGACTATATGTCTAATAACTGAAAAAAAAATAACAACTAATAATATGAAATTTATTGTAGAAAAATCAACCTGTTTTATAATTTATTAGCTATCAATGTTTTTATTTTTTCCTGAAGAATATCTAACATAATAAATAATAGAAATACGCTCATTAAAAGTGAAATTGCAAACACCGTGAAATATTACATGTAGCCATATACCAATCGCTGGACTAGTAGTGGTGAGAAATTTGCAAATGATTAAGTTTGCGTGCGCATTGGGTCACATGGTACCCAGTTTATGACTATAAAACCAGGAGCTCGCTCATCCCATGCTATCAGCGACAGAATGCAGCTGCAGAACGATTGAAAAAGCGTAGGAAATGCCTTAAAGATGTCAGAGAGATGAATAACAGCAGTTAATGGATGTAAAACAAGACCAAATACTTGAAATGCGCGGCCTCGGTTTGTGATGCGACGAGACGTGAGTACACTCAGCGATGCGTGGCTGGATGTACGTAGGATCATATGCAAACAAAGCAGAAAAGAAATGGATCACACAGGTGCACAAACGAGCACCTTTCCTGCCAGATTTGCCAAATGGCTCGTCCAAACCCATTCTCTGCGTCACGTGACATCTGAAACCACCTTCCACCATCCACAAGTGCATCTAAATTCACCCAAACCATCCACAACAGGTTGCATGAGGTACGGCTACGAGCATGGCAACCAGCCACTGTGGTTTCGTTAAGCACTGCACATATAAGGTTTCACTCCTGGATTGGTGTCGTCGCTATCGCAACTGGACTAATGGATGGCATCGGCTATTGCTCACAGACGCATGCCGCTTTTGTTTATGGGTGAATGGCAGCCGCGGATGGATGTTGCGGCTTTCACGGTGACACAATGTAGCAGCCTGTAACATCGAGTGTCATACCACTCTTCACCAGCCATAATGGCTTGGAGAGGCATCATGTTCATACAGCAGACAACCCTTGTGTACATTGTCCGTAATTTGATAGTTGACTGGAACGTTAACCAAGTTGTTTTGTGTGTTGTTTTGGCCAATGGTACAAGCCGCCCTTGCCACTTTGTTCTAGCAGAACAATGCTCGGCCACATATTGCAAGGCGAACTCTCAACAGCGTGGACGTAATCGACATGTTTCCGTGGCTGGTAGTCTCCTCCAACCTCTCTGCCTTGGAACACGTGCGGGGGTGGTCATCGAACGTGAGTTGTACCAAACAGCGCTGTAGAACCACCGGCACCTGACATAGAGGAGTTATGTGCTGCAGTGGATGTGACTGGTCCAGAAGTAGATCAGGTGACCATTAATAACCTCAACGTATACTTTACATTTAGTGGCCTATAGAGTTGCCGGTAGAGGCCATATTATTTAATGAATAAACAGTTCACATTTGTACATATTTATTGGTATTTTTAATCATTTGTCATTTGTCTTTCATCTCTATTGGACAAGTGATTTTCACATGGCTACGGGCATTCAATCAGGGTGTTTCGATTTCACTTTTGATGAATGTATATAAATTTTCCTCTAAAACATTTAAGTTTTATAAGTTAAAAGGCTCATCTAAACGTAGTAATCGAATAATGTATATAAATTAATTTTTTTACTGAAACAAAAAAGGATTTTTGATCAAAAAGAGGAATTAAATACAAATATTTTCTCATTTATATACAATATATTGTAACCACCAATTATGTTTTTATTTATGATTGTAGAGAATAAAGAAATTTATCCGAAACAAGTTTTATAATACATCAAATGATTGCATTATCGCTGTTATTGTAGAATAATTAAATTTACTTTTGTTATGGAACAAACTTCTATTTTGTTAGCTACTAAGTTAACTTCAAGAAACGTTGATGTTCATTTGTTTCTAATTTGTATTTTGGATTCTTTGTTTTCTATAAGTTACGGTGTTATAGGCTTAATGTCTTATAAGTTTGCTTAAAACTTATTTTTTCTCTCTGCTTTACACTTTATTAAAAATTATAATGCAAGTCTGGTTTTCAATGTAAATCGCTCTCTAGATTTACATAAGTGATATATAAATTAACTGCATTGTTTTATAATTATTTTTATATCGATACCCTGATGATATATATATCAATAGCCTGATGATAGCTTGATGATCAATAGCCTAAGAATAAAAATATTTCCGTTTAAAAAAAAGTTTTTTCTTTTTTTAAACGTAGAAATATAAGATTATGGAAATCAATGTCTATGTCTAAACCTAAACCATTCATGTGTGCAAAAATATTTATTTTAGACTTTTTACTTTTTTAAAATTTTTGAACTCAACTATATCAATAATATTGATTATTTCTCTGTGATTCACTATTGCAAAAACTTCAGAAGCATAATCTTCATTCATATTATTTTGTTAGAATTTCTGGTATAAAATTTTCAAGTTTGTAATTCTATTATCTACATTATTTTATTATAGTATCCCTTTTCTGTAACTGCTGTTTTCTGCATTTAATCATATTTATTTTTAGCGATTTATATTTAGCGATTTTCTGTAATATTTATTTTATTTAACAAAACACCACCTGAATTATATTTTAAGAATTACTTTCATAATTTTATTTCATGTTAAATCTAAAAATGTAACAATTCTTTGAAACATATGTTGAGATCCAACAGAAAATTATCTTATAACTATTAAAGCTCGTGTTTCTTGTGCGACACAAAATCAGATTTCAAATTACGTTATGTTTAAAAAAATAATTTTTTTAAAGTCTTCTTTAATTTTTGTTTTTCAGGAAACAATACTTTAATCAACTTTTCCAATCAACAACCGGGGTAAACATAATAAAGTTTAAGAAAGAACATATCACATTTCTGTAAACAGGGGTTGTTTTTTAGAACACATGATGGATTAACGAAATAATTATATTTTATTTTGTTAAAAGTTAGAAAAGAAAAATATATAAAGTAATTTAAGCCTTTTTTTCCGGCATTTCCTTCAAAAATTTTATTTTTTCAATGTATGCAGAAATAATTTTAATTTGACCTTCAAATGATGTTAAGATAATCAGCTCAAACATTATAAGCTACATTTTCTTAACTCTCAAAATTCATTATCTGAATGACTCCAAACTTATTAACATATCTCATTTTATTAGAATGTTTGTATAGGAAATTTCTATATTTTACGAGTTTAAATTAATATATTAAGGCTGTTCTCAAATCTAAAAGAGCTACTTTCTGACACATTTCTGAATTCATTTTTGTTGAAAAACACATGAAATTGACAGGTGTTCTTATTCAGAAACTATGTAATCGAAAGACGTTTTCTGTTTTTTGGTAAAGGCAGAAAATCTTTCAGAATATACTGTCAAAATGGACATTTTGAACCGAATTCCCGACGCGGCAGCGAGAGAAAGGGAAAAACTTGTGGTTACGTGACAAGAATCGCTTATAACTCGATAAATAATTTATTCATCAAAAAATAGAAAACGCTATTCGATTCCAAATCGCTTCAGTTGTCAGGCCTGCCAAGTTATTCCTTTACATTCAAAAATGAGTCTGAAAATGTGTCAGAAAGTTTCGCGTTGTTTTGCAGGGAATTTCGGAACCACCCCTTAATATAAGTCAGAGTTTAGTTCATAATTTGATGGATACATTTGGATTTTCAAAATTTTGATAAAAAACTTAAGCCAACATTGGAAGATGTATTATCTATCTTATCGTATGGTAACTTCTGAGAATTAATCCGTTTCATATCAGAAAAAAGGCACTTGAAGAGTACTTTGAAGCTAAAAATCAACAACTACCTTAAATTCATTTTAATGGCAAAACGAAAGTTATGGCAGTTGTGTAAAATGATTCAAAGGTCACTCATATATACATAGACTAATGTGGTATGTTCATAATTGATAGCCACCTAGAAAGGAAGACATTGAAATGTTATTTTAGGATGGTTTCCAATGTATGTATCGAAAAAAGGAAGTTTTTGTGATTATAAATTTTATAAAATATTCCAGATACATATCTCTTATAATATGTATCATAGTGTGATATTGTTCTCTTGTCAATTCCATTTAATTTTCTTCAGTTAAATTACAATTTTTGTTACAAATTATCATCTATGATGTTAAAAGATTTCAGATTTACATATTTGACCAGTAATTTTATTTCAGATATCTATCTGAATATATATTTTAGATATGTAATCACTGAAATGAAACAGACGAGAATTAGCAACAAAAAATAGTTCCAAGAAATTTCTGACAAAGATGTAAACAGTTTCTTTGTAAACAATGAAAAATACAAACTTGAAACCTTCGCCATTAAATGCTTATCGTTTCCGATCGATTTCACAACATAACTGGCGTATCGTTAAGTCCTGTATTCTAGCGACAATATTAAGAAACGTAAGGTATGTCATTTTATTTAAGTATGTCACTTTCAAACAGTTTTCCCTATTATTCCTCATCATATCATGAGTACTCTCTTTAATAAAAGTTTCACTGAAATCTGGGTGTACCTATTGGGTAGGGTCCTTTGTAAGAAGCTTTTCAAATTTTCGAAATCATCAAACAGCATTCGATAGATGTAAACTTAGACATCAATGGAAGTTTAATATCCTGAGGATTAGAAAATCCAATTTTATTTACCACAAGATGTATTCGAAAAAGAAGAAAAAACTGAGCAATTAGCAATTGATGAGTTTTTTGCTTTAATAACTTAAATGCATGTAGAATTAACCTTTTACACTTCACTGACACCTATACGGTGACATACTAAGTTTACTCCCAAATGTCACAATGACACCGAAATTTTAAAACAAAATTATCGGTTTATTATGTACACGAACAAAAGAATTGACTTATTTTCAAATAAATTTGATAAAAAATTCCGATGCCATTGTGACTTTTGGGATTAAACTTAATATGTCAGGGTACATGTGTCAGTGGAGTGCAAAAAGTTAAAGTAATCATATTGTATTACAATAACTTTTTTTGACTGTTAAAATTTAAAATCAAGCTCTAATTTGTACTTTATAATATTATTAATATAGTACCAATTATCATTTTAGACATTGGTATGTATTGGGCTTGATTTAGGGATATGGACTGTTTTGTTCTAGTATTTATCACTTGCCCTTTTATTTTTATCTATGTCGCCGTCTCTTCTTACACGGTAAGATATTTTAATATTATTGGGGTGAGGGTCTGGGGGGGGAGTTTCTATGTTGGTAACTTTTCTTCTGTTTGATGTGATAGTTTCGTTATCTATACAAAGATTTAATTACTTTTAAATTTATTATCGTTTTCCGTAGTATTGGGATTAAAAGCGAAACCCTCAATGTTTGCTACCTTACTAGTTTTGTCACCAAATCTCACTGATGAGCCTTGGTGACATAATTTATTTCAATTTTCTTAACACATTTTAAAGTTTTTCATATTTGTATTTTTAATAATTATATAACGGTTGGGGTTTCCATCTATATCCAAAATATTTTTATTAGTATGGTCAATAACTATTCATTTTGCTTCGCAAACTTTTTGATTTATTTTATTATGAAAGCTCACTTAATAATCATTTAATATTTTTAAACTGCTTTTGCTGTAATGATGGTATTCTTGTTTTTAATAATGATTTTTATTTAATTAAAAATACATTTTACCCTGTATTTCTAACATTAAATAAAATAAATCAAAATGACAATTATGCTAATTTTTTAGACCTAAGTATTTATATCAATAACTATATACTATAATTGACTTATATGACAATATATATATATTTTATTTTAATACGCAAAGTTTCTCTCACTGGTACACAAATGTAAATACAAATGTTTTTTCCAAATATTATTATTAGACATCTCCAAATATTATTATTAGACTATACATGATCTACAGCAATAAAAAACGCATTGATAATTATTTTCTATTTGCTTCTAAATTAATTTACAAGAACAATTACCCCTGGATTTAAATAATCATTACATCAATATTTTCAATAATAGTTTTTATAGTTCATCATTTTTAAGCAGCAACATGCTCCCATTGGCCTTTCATTTACCTATGAAGACTGATTCTAGAGCTATAATGCTGATGGGCTAAATCTGATATTGACAGAATGCCTTGTGCGTATGTTTTACCACCAATTATCATTTTAGACATGGGTATGTACTGGGCTTGATTTAGGGATATGGACTGTTTTGTTCTAGTATTGCATTTTTATTTTTATCTATGTCGCCGGCTCTTCTTACACAGATATATATTTTAATATCTTTTGGGAGAGGGTCTGGGGGGGGGGATGACTACGATGGTAACTTTTCTTCTGTTTGGTGTGATAGTTTCGTTACCTATACAAATCTTTAATTATTTTAAAATTTATTATCGTTTTCTTTAGTATTGGGATTAAACACGAAACCCTCAACGTTTGCTATCTTACTAATTTTATCACCAAATCTCACTGACGAGCCTTGGTGACATATTTTAATTCAATTTTCTTAATACATTTTTATTGTTTGTTACTGTTAACTTTTAATGTTGTTGTGATGCGATTGGTATAGTTTATCATTATCATTATTTCTTCACACCATATTTACCATACTTACTATTTTGATGTTTATTGCATGATATATATATATATAATGCAATAAACATCAAAATAGTAAGCATGGTAAATATGGTGTGAAGAAATAATGGTAATGATATATATAATGATATATATAATGATAATGATAATGATAATGATATATATAATGATATATATAATGATAATGATAATGATAATGATATATATAATGATAATGATAATGATATTGTCAATAGTAAAGAGACATCGACGGATATTGCTTAAAAAAAATAAAGGTAAGACGTAAGAATGGTAAGATCGTAAGGCTTAACTCCTGGCGAAGTTTAGCTACAGTAAAGAGAAGCATATGTGCACTTTTCTATGCGTTGAATACTTGTTTTTTGAACTGACAAAAGGCCATCATTTTTCTTTAGTAATCACCTGATTATGTGTTGAACTCCTATTTGTATATTTCATGCATGCCTCATTAAACGTTTGTGTTCGTCTTCTCATTCAAATGTAATCCTTGTTGTGGTAAACGTCTTGACTTATCAATCTTCAACCCCCCCCCCCCCCCCACATATATACATTTAAATGTTGACTAGTTGGGTAGAAATCATTTTTTGAAGAATTTGACCCCTCATTACTGCATTATTTTATCTGCATAACATTAAAGCATACGACAAGATTGGATAGTATCGGACGCTTAAGCTATTTCGAATACTTAAAGAAAATTTATAGTTAAAGAAAAAAAAAACAATTTTGGTTTAATTTGAATATTTTCTACTCTAATGAAAACGTTAACATGTTATTTCAAGACTTTAAAAAGCTCAATTCCATTAGAAGAATCTTCATTGGGTTTTCTTTAACTTTTTAAAAACCTTATATTTTGACCTTTCTGATCCGTGGAGAGTTATATCGGACATGATGTTGAGCTTGGAAAAACGTCATTTTTGGAATTTAGAAACAACGTACTATTACTACATGCATACATTCTTATACAAAAACATATAAAAAAATACATAGACATTACTTATTAGATGCAGAAAAAAGAAAAGGCCTTTTAGTATTTAAATTATGACACTTATGATTTTTTTTTATATAAAAACAATTATGACACTCGTAAGAAAAGCCTGTTAAGCTCAAGATCCACACAGTTTTCTTTGCAAATATTGCAGTGGATTCAGTATTTTTGACAAATGTCATTGCAAATAATATAATGAGACAATTCATCCATTTCCCGCAATTCTGCGCCAAAGTTTGAAGAGTTTCTAGATTTTGCTTAGAAAAGTTTTTTCTTTGTTGTAGAAAATTAAGCCTAACACTCTTCTTCTGTTGTTTATTTGCTATGGGCTTAACTTTGTCCTTTTCACTTTAACTTATTTGAATCTATCACCTAAGGTGCTTTTAGGTACACAATATATTTCACCAGTTACCCTGATTGTCATTTCACGAAGTCGGAGTTTTCTATAGATTTCTTCATGTGATTTCCATCCCTTAATGACGTATTTTCTCCATACTATAATACAACAAAGAAAACCGAAAGAATTTAACTTTTTAAACCTGTAAACTTTTGCCCGATACAACCTTCCAACCGGTTATCCTATACAATCCGAACGCTTTTGCTACCTATCATGCGTATTGCCTGGTCTAGACATATTTACAGTTTAACAGTATAAAGCATTGTAACCCAAACATCTAACAAAATACTAAAACCATTATTGTATTTACTTTCACACTAGCTACGTAGCTCTAAAATTACCTTCGTGCACTAGAAATCTCGCAAAAAATAAAAATTTACTATCACTTGCAAACGCACAGACCACTTGGTCCAAAATGGCGAGAGTGTCTTCCTGCTGACTTAATATTATAAATTCTGACTTAATACAATAAATTTAATAAACACAATTGTAGCGTGACAGATTCTGCTACCATTGGCTAAAGCTTGAAACACTACTTGTTCGATACAACCCGCTGCCCGATACTACCTGACCCTTCCCTACTAGCCCACAGACCGGTATAATGATGGTACTTAAATCTAATTTAATTATATAAGTTATATCACTTATATGGAAATGAAAATGGGATGAGAATCGAAGCTGAATATATTTCCGTATGTATAAGAAAATTCAGAGAACAACAAATAAAAAGTTACCAAAATTACAAACAGGTCTCGGTAACATCAAGCTTGGAACTGATGACAGTTCAGCGACTGTTTCTTTTTTGTATTCGGACCACCTTCTGAAAAATAATCTTTGCCATGCACTTATACTAGGATATTTTAAAGTAAAATCACCCACACACAAAAATATCAGTGAAATGTGCTAACGTTGAATTAGTAGGTCAATGTTATCGAAACCGTTCTGTAATTGGTGAATTATTTGGTGCTCTAAATGTTGTTATATAAAAAACTTTATATCAATAGCTTGGTCTACAGAGCTGACTGTCAAACTCTGCGTTATAAGATTATTACGTTTATTTTGCATTGTAAGATGACATTTCATTTTTATGTAATTCAAAACGCTATTAACACAAAATAGCTTATATTTTTTCGCTATAGCCTCGAACCTAAAAATCAGAGACATGGGGAAATCATAATCTCAGCTGCTATTATTATAACTGGGGGATCCAACCCGGTCCTCCCGGGTTACATTACATAGGGCCTGGTGTACAGAACACAGGTAAAACCATTTTTAATTGAAAACTCTAATAATGTGTTTTACGTTTAACTTTTCCCTTTAGATGTCTCACTAATAACACCAAAAAGCAAATTTATGTAAAACTTATCAATTATATATTTAAACAAACTTTTAAAATTTATTAAAAGCCACACTTTCGTATTATCCACATGCCAGGAGTTAATAGCCTAAGAAATAGTCAAATATTTCGTTACTTACAACAGCATCCTTGAATCTTATTATTTAAGTATTTAAACACGTAATTCGATTACATATCAGTTTAATTTGGGTTTTATTTATATAATTTTAATCATTTATTTATTTAGTGAAGAATTTTTATTTCGTTATAGAAAATTAACCGAAAACAAATGCCGAACTATTTATATTGTTTTAAGTGCAAACTTAACCGTGCCTAACATTTCGTAATCGGGATTTACGCGTTCGAGATAGATTAAATAAAAAGTCATGCTTGGAAATTATTTTAAAATCATAGGGAAATAGTCGTTGGGGGCCACCGTAATACTTACCCATCATGGATATGCATAATGTAAAATATTAAAATAAAAATGTGTAAACTACTTATAAAATGCATTGCAATTCAAATAAAATCGTGGCTTGATGACGTCATAAACTTTAAAGGCTCGATTACTGAATTGCTTGAAAGATGCTTTTCCTTATAACTCCAAAAATAATAATCCTATTAACTAGCAGTTTATTGCATCTGATTAAGCGTCAAATTTTCAATTAAAATATATCTTTAAAGTAAAATTTGGATGAAATACAGGGTCATGAAAAATCGAAGAGTGTGGAAAATAGGATTACAAATATCTCGGTAACTAATTATCCGATCGACTTCATGCTTTATGTAAAATTTATGTGTTTTTATTGTCTTTTATATTCATTTCTTAAAATAAACAATTTCGAAAATTTTTATATACCTTTTATCAGAACGAATATTTCGAGAGTCCGAAAAAAATAGTTCCGGTTAATCGAGGTTATTGAAATAAAATAGGCTTCTTCCCATTATTACATACTAAGTACAAAACAAATTGCAAGTCTCTATCTCAATTTTTTCGGGAGATAGAGCGTTTACAGACACACAGACACACACACAGACACACAGACGGACAGCAAATTTTTTTTCTAAAAATATGTTTTTCGGAATCTTCAGTGTCTGAAACGTGTAAATCCGTCAAAATTTTTTTTTCGATTTTCAAAACGATTACAAGACTTACCCTATACTACGTATGATGGGTAAGTAAAAAAATCATGAGATACAGTTTTTAAAGCAATTGCATTTGAAAGAACATTATTTTTGTTCTTATTTAAGGTGCAAAAATTGAGAATTTGTTATGTTTCGAATTTAAAAGAATGGTAGTAAAAGCAAAATTTCGCCAATATGACGTCAGCGTTTCTAATGGTCATGTTATTACATTATATTATAGATTGGATGTGCAGAACCTTAAGTTGAAAAAGTGGAAGTACTTAATGTCATCAATGGTATTGCTCTTCTATTCATCGTCAGTGATATTTCTATTATAAAGATTTTCGTGTATAAAAATCTAGTTTGTGGTATTTAATATTATCTCATCATGAATTAACATGATTTTGACTGATTGAACCTATATGTTGACGATACATTGAAGAAAAAGACCAAATGGCATTTCAGTCGAACCCGGTTAAGATGCGTAAAAGTGGGATTGCGTATTAAACGTGATTCCCATAATGTGACAGTAATTGAGCTTATTTACATATTTAGTAATCGTCTAAATGAACTTTAGAGCTTTCATTTATATGTTTACGGTTGAAAATTGTTTTTTTAGGCATATTTGGAAAAAATGAATCTCTATTCAAGATTAATTTATGGATTGTTTTTATAAGACCAACTGAAATACAGTATACTCTCGATTATCTGTATTGCGATTATCCGTGCTCATTCGAGACTCCCCCCCAAAAAATAATAATAATAAAAATAATAAAGAGAAACATGTTTACGCGTATTATGCATGTAAAATCGGTGTTGATGTGAATTATAATATTTTCTGGTTTAGCTGATAGTATTGTAAAGCGCGTAGAAGTCAAATCGAATTTCTGGAACCTGTTCGATGGGGGTAGGGTTGAAAGGGACGGGAGGGATCGGAATGTTGTTAGCGTTTCAGCTGTCCTCTTTCACTTTCGCACGTGTTCCTTTAGTTTCTGCGTCTTGTTTTTCGCCAGTTAGTAGCAACGAGAAATAAAATTTCTCATTTTGCTGCTCTGCAATCTGTAGAAACTTTTTTAGATTATATGGAACAAAGAGGATTTGATTATGATGACATTACTGCGGTTCGTAAAATATGTCTCAATATACGACAAGATATGAACAAACAGCAGAAGCAAAGATGCATTAAAGATTTTTTTAAGCAATAAATGTTAAAAGGAAAATTCCTAGTTTGATGTTATACAGCATGCAAATATAAGTAGGGGAGAGGGGGGGGGGGTACGTTTGAACATTTTTTTAGAAAATCAACATATTTCTTACTTGAATTATATTTATTGCATTTTAAATATTACATATGGAAAACAATGTATTTCTTCATCATATGAGCCAAAAATTTAAAGTTTACCAAATAAATTAAATACGTTGTGACGCTTTAAAAAGCTGAGAGATTTCTGTTCAAACCTGCCCCATGTAGGGGTACCTTTGAACAAGCTAGGGGCACCTTTGAACACGCTAGGGACACCTTTGAACAAATAAACAAAATATGAAAATATTAAGAGTTTTTATGAAAAACTGCATAGCTTTAAAATAAATAAAATATTCAGAATAAAATTATCTACATTTTATTGAAATTACTAATTTTTTATTATTTAACTGATTTTATATCCATGAAAGTTGATATCAAAGCTCAGTGTTGAAACAGCACGCAATGTCCCTCCAGTTATGTTTGGTTGTAGCAACTTTTTTACAATATCCTTTAAATCCACCAAACCGATATTTGATGCCACTGGAAACTAAAATTTATCATCCTCTTTTTTACGAAGAAATCTGAGATTAAACTCTGTTTTATCCTCCAACTGCAATTTAATCCGACCAATATAATGAAGGATGTTAACAATGAATGTTAACAATGAATGCCCTGCACAATATAATATACATTTTAAATCATACTAAAGTTTATATATGTTTAAAAATGAAAAAGAATCTAAATATATGACAAGACAAGATGTCACATGTTAAGAAACCACTTGACAAAAAAAAAAGTGTTGTTTCTACACCTAATATGTAGTAGTTGGTAGTAGTAACTTTCATATTAACTCTTAATTAATCTCTTAATTTTCACATTTTCTAAAAAAAAATCCAAAAATAATAATATTTAGATACATCCATAACTCTTTACTTCAGAGTTTTAATTGTTCAATGGTGTCCCAACGTTTTTGTTCAGTGGGGCTCCATCACATGGTGTTTAACATTATAACTACAGGGTTATTCTAAATGATGGACCCATTTTCAAGAAATTGTATTTATTAAAGTACAAATCCAAAATGATCGATCTTTATACCAATGAAAATAGGAAGTTTCAAAGTTTTTTTAAAACATTATAAACGTTCAATGTGTACACCGTTTGCTCACGTCTTGCGACCTCAAGAACCCAGAAAACCTTGAGCCATATCACTCACAACTGACAGTGAAACGAAATCGTGGCCTATTGCCGTGCGACCTCTACCGGCCGCCTCTGGAACCATCACCGCTTTGAAAGCCGTGCACTCAGTAACAGCAGATACCCTTTCTCGTGTGAGGGACGAGTTTGGCTATCGCGTAGATGTTTGCCGTGTAGCAAACGGTGGACACATTGAACATTTATAATGTCTTAAAAAAACTTTGAAACTTCCTCTTTTCATTGGTATAAAGATTGTTCATTTTGGATTTGTACTTTAATAAATACAATATTTGAAAATGGGTCCATCATTTAGAATAACCCAGTATTTACTCAATAAGGCTTAAGAATTTGAATAAAACAAAGCTTATAGGATAAAGCTAACATCTTTATCTAAATATTGAACAGTCAAATTAAAATTTTAGGAATACAAGATTGTCAACAAAAAGCTTACAACTTTATTTTGTTAAGTTTAGATTGAAGAAAGAGAAAAAACATACCTTGCGTAGACAGTAGTGTGCATGCAACATGGTTAATCTTTGTATCCTTGTTGCATTGAAGCGTCAGTAATGTGCTGCCATCTATATTTTAAAAATATAATTTATTTCAATGAAAATATTTACAATGTTCAAAGGTGCCCCAGTTCAAACTTGCCCCCCACTCCTCTAATTTTTTTTATTTTGGTACTGTTGCTGATTTTTTTTCAATAAAAAGGAATTTTCGGATTATCCGTGTTCTTCTATTGTCCGTGCGACCCCTCCCGGCGATTAACCTGGATAACAGGGAGTGCGCTGCAATAACTGAAAACAAAAATATGGATTCAAATATGAATTTATTGTCAATTTATACGATACAACCAAAAATAAAACAACAGAAATAATTTTCCTGCTAGCCTAATCTTTGCATAACAGAGCAGTTATTAAAATCATATGTAGTACTTCTGATAAAATAAGTAACTTTACAATCAGTCTCATCTTATAATTATCTTAATTTTGTCGATTTGGCTGGATTTTTTATCAGGATACATAACATTTATTTCGAAATATTTATTGATTTTGCGAATGTTTTTTTTTTAATTTACCATGCACGTCAGAGTCAATACTTTTTGTATTTTGTCAAATTTATCTGACACAGATAGTGCCTTCCTATTGATTCTATAACTTTAATCTATATTAAACTTTTTTTGTTCAAATATCTACCACTATTTCTGATTAGTATAATATTCACCTGTCTCTAAATAAACCAATATTACTATTTAGAAATTTCGGTAGATGTCTGAATAAAAAAAATTCCACTAAATTGGCAACACTGGAGAAGAGAATTCGCACATTGGTCTACGAATTCGTTAATTTGAGATTTTATGCCTCAAGGGACCGGAACTTTATCGCATATTAAGCGGATTGCGTCATAACCGTACGCATATTAAACGTGATGTTTTTGCATTAGCCTCATGAGTCCAGAAAAAAAATCCGCGTATTAGGCGGGATCGCGTATTAACCGTGGGCGTCTTAACCGGGCCCGACTTCCATCTTTTATTTTCAGTTTGAAAGCAACAGTCAATTTTCAAAACTTTTTATGACTTTTAAAAACAGGTGCTAAGATAATGCGGGGGTGGAAACTTTTATATTTTCTTACATTTAAGTAACTGTCTTCTTAAGGCTGTTCTCAAATCCAAAGGGGCTACTTTCAGACACATTTTAAAATTCATTTTTGTTCAGAAACGCATGAAATGGGCAGGTATTGTTATTCAGAAACTTTGTAATCAAAAAACGTTCTCCATTTTTTGGTAAAGGCAAAATATATTTAACCCATTCCCTGCTAATGGTGCGTTTTCGCATCATTCAAAATAAAAGTGTAAGAAGAAAAACCTGCCAAGCTACCGCTATTTTAATGTTAAAATATACTTTATTTAATGACAAAAACTTTGCTATTAAAGAGACCGAATATTATCTTTCAGAATATTTGGTGGCAAACGAATTTCAGTAAAAACATTGAAGACTCCGCCCATATAGTTTCGGCAGTTAATGGGTTAAGAGAACATTGTCAAAGTCGTCGTTTTAAACCAAATTCCCTATGTTTCTTCGCCAAAAAAGAGAAAAAACGTGATGTCACGTGACACGAATCGCTTATAACTCGATAAGTAATTTATTTATCAAAAAATGGAAAACTCATTTCGATTCTAAATCATTTCAGTAGTCAGATCTGCCAATTTTATGCTTTTACTTTTAAAAATGAATCAGAAATTGTGTAAGAAAGTTTTCCGTTGTTCAGCAGTTCATATGAGAACCGCCTTAAAGAAGTTGAATTAAAAGTAGAATTTAAAGAGAATGAATACCAGAAGAATTTTGGAACTGGAATCCCTTGAAGTCTCTATCCTTCACTTTGTCCCACGTATATTTTTAATGTGTGAAAAGGAACATGAAAAATATTTAATATGTTCCAAAAAGGTTTAAGTTTACTTATTCAGAAAATATTCAGTTTATTGTATGATGAATCTTATTTGAATTTTCTATAAAAGTAATTTTTATTTTCAAATCTTGAAGGTTTTTTCACCGATTCAAATTTTAATATTCTAATAAACATTGTGTTTGCAGAAAAAGTATTCTGCATCACAACGACAAAAAATATTTGACGAAAGAAATAGTTTTTAACGGCCGTTTCCTTGGGGAATAGGGGTTCTATCTTTATGAGCTTGGAATAATATTTATGTATTTTCTCTTTGTACTAAAAGCTTGAGATTTTAAAAGTCTTTCATAGTAAAAAAGAATATTTTAATGCCATGTTTGTTTACTTTAAACGTTTTCTCCTGTTAATATATATATATTTTTTTCAAAGCTGAAGGAGTAAACACAATATATCAAAATTATGTTTAAAGTAATTTTTTTTTTTACATTTAGTTAAGAAAATATTTTGCCGGATCATGCTTACTATAAAACAGACAGAGTTTTTCTGTGTGTTTTTATAAATGTAGTTTTATATAATATACATATATAACGTCATAAATAAAATAGAAAAGATAAATTAGTGCATGGAATCCTTTCTCAAAAATATGTTGAGACAAATTAAACAAAGTTCAATGATGAGGCTTTTAAACAAGCAGAAAAAAAAAACTATTGAAAAACAATACATACACATATCGATGCAAATAATCAAAATAAATGTTTAAACAGGTTATAAAAAATTAAAAAGTAGAGCTCTTTTCGAAAGAATAAATCTTTTCTCCTCTAGCTTAAAGAATCGTGTGACTAGTTTGAGAGCACTGGTAATGCTAAAAAGACTTGCAAAAGGAGGATAAGGTCGTTTTTAACACTTTCCAACACAGTTGAAAACCCAATTATCGGGGATTTTGTCTCCAAATGTGTCTTATACCAAACTTTCAAATATCTTTTAACAACAAATAATAGGAAGTCTTGAATCCCTTTCAATTCATGTGCTGTTAATTTAAACTGATCACGAAACAGAAAGATGTCTATGATATATATCAATTTGGCCAACCATCGAGCTCTATGAAAAGCACCTGGCTGCTGAAACGTCACTTTCTTTTGACTATTATTAACATTTCCAAGAACAATAATCCATTACTCCAGCAACTCCTTGTAATCATCACGGGGTTGTTTAGAATTAAGACAAATTTGTGCAATTTCACAATTTTTTTTTACTCCAGTTTCATAGAGATGAACACTTTTATCATCATCATTTAATAACGTTCGAAATTGCGACTGATTAATAAAGTACTAATGTTGTTGAAATCGTTTAAATAAAATACTTTCAGATCCAGTTGAAACAGATCAGTTTCAGACATGAATTTTATTTAAATCTATCTCTATCGCGTGAGGACCGATTATGGAAGGAAAAGTCTTTTGCAGTTAAAAGAGAATAAATAATAAAATAAAGGATACTAACGTTAAAAATGCACAAAAATACACTAAAAAGCAGCAAACAGCTGTTTCGAATCCACAAGCAAGACTCTTCTTCAATGCGATAAAGAGCACAGCGTGTTAGAAAAAGCAAGACTGGGCAAAACGACTGGGCAAAGCTGGGCAAAATGAGAGGGGTGGTGGCTTATATACCCTATGCCGGTAGAGAACGCGCCAAAAACAAGCAATGAGAAGAAAGCAGCATGAAATAACTAAGTTAACAAGTAGAGACACCTACAGGAGAACAAAAGAAAAAAAAAACCTAATAAGGGAAATTAAATTAATGCTTTCCAAATACTTGGAAAACCAGGATTACTGGATAAGTCATTGACTAAGGTGTGATAATTTTTAATGATGTGGTAAGCTTTTCAACAATCAAGATCAAGATTAGAAGAATATTTTTAGATAATGGTGGCTCAGGAAAAGTTAAACCTATGTTTAAAAGACCTACAATGTTGAGCAATAGAAAAACGTTTAAGCTCCTGATTTTTAACATAACTTACATGCTCTTTGAAACGAAACCTAAGAGCACGTTTAGTCTAATCAATATAGGAGAGAACTCACTGGCAAGCGATTTGGTAAATACCCCAGTTATCTATTTCATTAATGGGTGTTTAAGATTTGAAAAAAAGATTTTATTAACAGGAGAAAAAATTACATTTAATTCAAATCTTTTTTAAAATTTTAGCAATTTGCTGACTGATTTTAGGGGGGAAATGGCAAAATAACTGAAATATTAGAGTTAGAATTAAAATTATTATCAGAATGGTTTCGTCAATTTCTTATAAATCTAATCTATAATATTAGAGGAATAACCACGGTCAACAGTAATAGCTTTGAGATAATTAAGTTCAGTACTAAATAACTGAGGAGTGGAACCAATATTGGAACCCCGAAAAACAAAAGTTTTAAAAGCAGCAAATTTTTGGTAAGGAGGAGGAGAAGAATACCTATAAAATGAAAGACTGACAGCAAAAGGTTTACGAAAGACGGTAAGTCTGAAAGCCATCTTTACTGCGAATAACAAGGACATCCAGGTATTAAAGACAGTTGTTGGTCTCAATTTCAAAAGTAAATTGAATGTAAGAATCAATGGAATTCACAACAGAGGGAATATGATTATTATCCGAATTCATTTCAACCAGGGCATAACTATCATCAACAAAATGGATATAAAATGAAAACTTTAATATTTCAAACATTTTGACCTCAAAATAGTGCATGTAAATGTCTCATAAAATTGGAGTAAGAGGATTGCCCATATACAAACCGCCAGTCATACGAAATAAATTCCCATTAAAAACAAAAGTATTTTGCGACAAGCAGGCACGAGTGAGAAGGATAAGCTCCTCAATTTCAAAATAAGAGAAATGAAATTCACAAACATTTTCTTGGGGCAATCTAAAGCCCCCTTAACTAGAACATTAGTAAATAATTAAGTAACATCAAAAGAAACCATCATGTGGCCATGTAGCTTAAAACCATGAAGTTTCTTAACAAATTCATGAGAATTTTTTACAGTGAAACAATTATTGCTCAAAAGTGGAGAAAAAAACAGAAAATAAATATTTGGCAAGCTTGTAAGAAGCTGTACCGACACTTGAGACAATAGGTCTAAAAGGAATGTAAGGTTCATGGACCTTAGGTAAGGCATAAAACCTGGCTCAATGCGCAATAGAAGGATTAAGAAATCTCTTAAAAATAGCAGAAATAATGGAAGGAGACTTGATGATGGACTTAATAGAGTTAATTTTACTAATGAAAGGATGTTTGTGGATATCCACATAGGGATCATCATTAATTAATTTTTTGGATTTTAAAATTTTTTCAAGATTTATCAAGAAGAACAATCTGACCACCTTTGTCAGCCTGGGTAATGGTTAAGTTTAGATCAGAATGCAAACTTCTCAGACAATGTTAAAAAAAATTCTTAATATTGGGCTTATAAACATTAGAATTGAAATCAACAGTATTGGCTGTGAGATGCCTAATGTACTCTTTTTGAGAAGAAGATAGAGCTCAATGCTTAATTGCTCTTTCAATAGGAGCAATTAGATTGGGCAACAAAGGAATAGCGAAGACAGAAAAATTGTTCTTTAATTTGAGAGCACTGAGCTGTCTGTTACTTAAAGATATACTAGAAAGATTGACAACAACATTTTGATTAACATGAGGTAAATTGCTACAGTTATTAATGGCAGAATTTTTACAAAGCGTACTAAATTTCTTCTTCAAAACCGATCAATGAACAGAAGAAGCTTTGATAATTCTAATCCATGACCTTCTGTCTATAGACTCAAAATTAGGAGTAGAATTAGCAAGACTTATATGTAAATAATACAACTCACGCTCTATATGAGCAATTTTAGGGCAAGTCTCTTGAATCAAAGCTCTTAAAAGTGCTAATTTAGAACGAAATAAAACCTTGTCAATTCTACGTAAATAAAATAAATTAGAACGTATGGAAATGAAATTAGGAATAACATTCTTACGCCTACAGTCACGTAGAAAATGTAAGTGTTCCAAAAACCTGTACTTTTTTAATCATAAATTACAAAACTTTTTAATTTGAAAAATAGCAAAGAGAAGAGAAACACAAAAAATCACAGAGGTATAAAGGTCTGTTAACGCCAAATACATAAAAATAGCAAATGAAACCTTTGTGCAAGAATATTAAAAGGAAGAATAGTAACGTTAAAAATGTACAAATAATACACAAAAAAGCAGCAAACAGCTGTTTCGAATTCACAAGTGAGATTATTCTTCAGTGCGACAAAGAGCAAAGCACAGGTGCTAGAAAAAGCAAGATTGGGCAAAACGACAGAGGGGCGGTGGCTTATATACCCGATGCGAGTAGAAACGCGCCAAAAACAACCAATGAGAAGAAAGCACCATGAAACAACTGAGTGGACAAGTAGAGACATCTACAGGAGAACAAAAGAAAGAAAAGAAAACCAAAGAAGGAAAATTAAATTAATGCTTTCCAAGTACTTGGAAAATCAGAAGTACTAGATAAGTCATTGACTAAGGAGTGAGAATTTTTAATGATGTGGTAAGTTTCCTAAAAATCAAGATCAAGGTTAGAATAACATTTTTGGATAATGGTGGCTGAGGAAAAGTTGAAACTATGTTGAAAAATCCACCAATGTTGAGCAATAGAAGAACGTTTAAGCTCCGGATTTTTCACATAACCTATAAGTAAATATCAGTATAAATAGTTCAGCATTTGTTTCCAGTTAATATATTATACCGGAATTCAAACTTCACCAATAAACAAATAAATGTACAATATAATATAAAGAAAGATGCAATCGAACTAAGCGATGAAATGCTAAAATAGTCAGAATAAAAAAGATTTCTATAAATAGTGATATATTTGACGATTTCTTTGGCTATTAACTGCTGGCATGTGGCTAATACGAAAGTACCTTTTAAAATAAATTTCGAAATATTATTTTTAATACATAAGTGATATTTCCCAGGTAAAAATGATTTTTGCAACGTTAAAAATGCACAAATAATACGCAAAAAGCAGCAAACAGCTATTTCGAATCCACAAGCGAGATTCTTCCTCAGTGCGACAAAGAGCAAAGCACAGGTACTAGAAAAAGCAAGACTGGGCAAAACGACAGAGGGGTGGTGGCTTATATACCCGATGCGGTAGATAACGCACCAAAAACAACCAATGAGAATTTTGTTTCCTAAACATTTAATACCAGATTAACCATCGTTCCTACTCATTAATTAAATCTCTAAAAAATCATTTAATCAAATCTTATGTTATTATCTATGAGTTATCTATCCCACATTTCTAATAAATCAGTAAAAACAAAGGTTATAGTTAAAATTACTAGAAAATATATTTATAATATATATAAAAAAACATGTTTTATAAATATTATAAATATTTATGCTAAACTGCTAAACTGACTATATTATATCTAATATAGTATAATCTAATTCTAGCAACAAAACTGTCCAAATCTCCAATTTTTTAAAGATAAGCAAGTGTAAAGTATATACAGTATACTATATAAAGTTAATTAAAAACTAACCAATTAAAACATCAAATTGCCGAAGCCCCAATTATATATATACATGCACATATATATTTTTACATTTAATAGAAATTATGTACATTATATCCAATAATGTTCCTTTTTTCCCTGCATTTCTTATAAAATCCTACGATAAAAGCTTTTTCAAATTTATTGACATCTTATGATTTTATGACGTTATAAGAAGAAAAGTCCGTTAAATTTATTTTTCCCTTTTTTCTCCAATGTCAATTATCTTTACTTGGAAGAGAACTTCAGAAATCTTGACGCCTTACATCGTTATATATGAAAATCTTGAACCGTCCAAAAAAGCTAATCCCTGCAAAAAGAAAAAAAAGTGTTACGCTGACATCTCCAATTACATATTTAAGAAAAGATTTTAATTCAAAGACATAATTATAACTTTTAGATAAAAATTAATTTTTAAAGTAAGATCATTAGTTTCTAAAAAAATAATGTGTATTAGTTTTTATAGACTGTTAAGTTTAAGATTTATTAGAATATATGAAACGACAGAGATAAACTTTTTATGAAAATAAATGATTATTTTTGTTGTAATTAAATGCAGAATTTTGTAACGGTTAATTTTTCGACTTGTTTTGAAGATTTTTTTCAATAAATTTTTTGAAAGATATTTTCTTTACTTTTAGAACAATCGTTCGTTCCAAAGTAATACACAGAATATTAAATAAAATATTTTTATTTAGATAGTGTCTGTTTGAATGTTTTTGAACTCTTCTGTAGGGGAATTTCACGTATTATGGAATAGTCTGGAATATAGTATAGCACTGTGTCCGTTTGGGGAAGTTCTGCCACCAAGCGGTAATATCTTAAACTACTTAAGAACATTTCCAGAATGCCCCCCCCCCCAAAAAAAAAACGCGTAGTTCGTTGGTCGGCGTCAGAGCGCGTTGTGGGAATAAATATTTGTTTTTCTTGTTTGGAAAGTTTCAGGAGATAATTTTTCAGTATTTTTTATTCATTATTAGAAGTAGTTATTTTTACATTGAAATTCAGCATAATGTACACCGAAATCTTAACAGTTATGATGTAATACTCATTTTTTAGCTCGCGATTTACACCAATAAACATAGAGTGTTTTTTTTTTTCAAAAAAATCGGCGGTGTCGGGTTATATCGAATGCAAATACCTCACAATACTCCATGATTAAGTTGGCGCAAAGTCAGATCGTTGTATTTGTGAATTGTGGAAATCGGAAGTATGAATTGGAGTATATTGGCTGACTAACTAGACACTTTATTTTGGTCATGTTCTCTTGATACCATTAAATCTGTTTTTTCTAAATTTTGTTCGCTTTATCTGCTTTTCGTTTTCTCTTTTTAACACGCTATTCCATATTCCCCTACTATCTGACAATACCCTCAAAATAAAACTATTATTATTATTATTAGTTGCTTGCCAGTGATGAAATTTCATAAAATATTTTTTGTCTATAACAACTATTCGCAGAGAGCTGAGGTTTGTAATTGTATTCGGTTTTCGGTTTTTAAACAATATCGGGATGTTGTATTGCACCAGTCGTAAATAGTATTCCATGATACCCGAAGTTCCTTTACTTAGGCTGTTGTCTCGAATGATCCATATTTTTATTCACAGAAATACATACAGTACTTTGAAAAATTACATAAATCTTTTTCTTGAGGACGGGATAGACACAAGGAAGTAGAAAGCACTGAAGACACAAATACAATAACATCCATACCTTACCAGGATTCGAACACGGGTCCTCACCGTGGCAGTCGCCTCCGCTACCGCCAGTTGATCGTGTTTGACGCATAATTAAATCCATTTTGTTTTAACTCGTATGCAATTGCCACCATAAAGAATATTGAGCGATTTACCACCTATGGCAGAACAATAGCTTTAAATTATTAATTTATATTGTAGTTCTAAAAATATTAAAATGTTATATATTATCATCGAAAACAAACCTTTTTAAATAATTTTTATAATTCTAGTCTATCAGAGAATGAGTTAAAAATCAATTACAAAATTCCATTTTTACATACAAAACTCAAATTAAGTTAAATATATAAGAGTGTAATTAGCGATATTTTATACACTCATTAGTCAATTATTAGTTCATGTAACTTTGGAAATAAATCAAAATAAATAAATTTTGGTTTGAAAATTATCCCCCTTTTCTCCAAATGTTCCCAATTTCAAATAATGCATGAATTGTAAATGTGTAGAGAGGTATATTTTTATGAAACATTTATCGAAAGTCGAACAGTCAAGTTGTGTTCGTGTTTGTTTACTTATAAGAAAATATAATTATTTCTGCCAGCTACAATATTTGCTTTTGTTGGTAAGAAACAGAGCTAATTATATTGATATTTAGGACATTTTTTACTCTACTTTTATTATTAGCTCACAGGCTATCAAAGCCTAAGAGCTAATGTGCCCGCAGGTTCTGTATATACGTACGTATGTATGTACGTATTGCGATAACTCTTGATAGAAATATCCGATTAACTTCAAATTTTGTATATGGGATCATTGTGATAAAGCACTTTCTTGATTTATTTTGGGGGTTCATTGGTTAAATATAAAGGGGGGGAATTTGGGCTACCCCCCCCTTAATTTAGATAAATGTGTTTTTCATGCAGAATTATCCGATTTGCTTCATATTTTGTATATAGGTTCATTGTTGCCCTGATTAGTTTTGGGGGTTCATTGGTGAAGTATAGAGGAGGGGAACGGTGGTTAATATCCCCCTTAATTTAAATAAATGAGTTTTTCATGCAGAATTATCCGATTTGCTTCATATTTTGTATATAGGTTCATTGTTGCCCTGATTAGTTTTGGGGGTTCGTTGGTGAAGTATAGAGGAGGGGAACGGTGGTTAATATCCCCCTTAATTTAAATAAATGAGTTTTCAATGCAGAATTATCCGATTTGCTTCAAATTCTGTATATAGGTTTATTGGGATAAGGCGCTTACTTGATTTGTTTTGAAGGTTCATTGGTTAAGTATAAAAGGGGGCATGAGGGCTAATTCCCCCTTAATTTATTGTCGATTTCTTTATATTTCTTTATTTCTGCATTATTCTTTGAAATAAGAATACAATGCACAATTAATGCGAATAGACTGTGAGCTCAATGCCATCAGCTTAACTGGGCATTTTTTTTTTTTCAAATCGAATGTTACTTGGGAGAAGGACATTTAGCATTTTAACTTATCTGAAAACAAGAATAAAATAACTCTGAATGAAGAAAAGTCTTTCGTAAATACACATATTGAATAGAGTTTCAGAAAATAATTTGAGTTTATTGACGTAATTTGGTTATTTTATTTATTGCCTTATTTACAAACAAGGTGAATTTCAGTTCTATAAACTGAATGAGGTAGCAGATGTCCCAAAACATGGAATAGACCACCAACTTTTACGATTCTTGAAGATACCTATTCTGAATAGAAATTTTTGCCTTTGCGATTAAATAAGGCGAATATTTCTAACTAGCTTACCCGCCCGGCGTTGCCTGTGCCAACAACCTTAAATGTACCTGAAATCAGTGTTGAACATTTTTTTATTTTTAAACAAATCTAATACTGGGGCTCCACTACCTTAGACAGCAAACACTAGGCGTGCCATACACACTCCCATATATTACCGTAAGTCGAGTCGAAAGAGCCATACCCTTCATGATCCAGCCCATAGAACCAGAGATAGAAAAGCGCCCCTGGGGGTGAAAATCGATAAGCTCTATCTATGTAGAGGCGAATGAGCAATACCCCGTCGTGATCCAGCCCATAGCACCAGATATAGGAAAGCACCCCTGGTGGTGAAAATTGGAACTAAAATCAGTCAGCTCTATCGATGTCAAGTGGAAAGAGCCATACCCCATTGTGATCTAGCCCATAGAAACAGAGATAGGAAAGCACCCCTTGGTGGTGAAATTCAGAACTAAAATAGGTAAGTTGTATTGATGTTGTGTCGAATGAGCCAAATCGTGTCGTGATGTGACCCATAGAACCCGAGTTAGCTGAAAAATCCTTTAGTTACACCTTCCACCGCCAGGGGGCACAATATGTTCTATACGAACATAACTGAAATCATTAAGGTTATCGATGTCGAGTCGAATGAGGCATACTCCGTCATGATCCAGCCCATAGAACCAGAGACACGAAAGCGCCCCTGTGGTGAAAATCCGAACTAAAATCAGTAAGCTCTATTGATGTCGAGTGGAAAGAGGCATACCCCGTCGTAATCCAGCCCATAGAAACAGAGATAGCAAAGCACCCTCTGGTGGTGAGAGGAAGTTGATGTAGAATAAATGCGATATTTAATAAAAAGTCGTCCCCCCCACCCCCTTTATCTCACCATTTTCGCTAATTATTACAAATATACAAATGTTTCTTAATTACATCTAATGTCCCGATCCGATAATGGGGTTTCCCTATCTACCTATCCTAATCCGTTTTTCCCTATCATAATAGAAAAAAGCATATTTTATCAAAGAATCGCTGGCAAATGCGAATTTCGTCAAAGGTTCGCAAGAAAAACACGAATTTTATCAAATAATCGCTGAAAAAACATGAATTTTGTAAAAGGATCGCTAAAAAACATGAATCTCGTCAAAAGGCAGCAGAGAAAACACGAATATTGTCAAACGAGCATTAAAAAAGCAAATTTCATCACAGGATCACGGAAAAATGCGAATTTCATCAAAGGATCGCGGGGAAAACGAAAATTTTGCCAAAGGATCACAGGAAAAATGTGAATTTCGTCAAAGGATCGCTGAAAAAAAAACACGAACTATGTCGTAGGATCACTGAAAAAACATGAATCTCGACAAAAGTATGTGGAAAAACACGAATTTCGTTAAAGGATCACAAAAAAAGCAAATTTCGTCAAATGATTGCAGGAAAAACTTGAATTTCATCGGGGGATCGCAGCAAAAATACGAAATTCGTCAAAGGATTGTGGAAAAAATGCAGATTTTGTGAAAGGTTCACAGAAAAAACTTTCGTGAAAGGGTCGCGGAAAAAATGCAACTGTCTTTATTGAAAACAGCACACACACAAACCTCTACACAAACAAACCTATTCTGTCTTCCTGCTTGAGGAAAGCACCGTAATTATAACACCTAGGCCTGATTTTTAAATTTCAATTTAGATTTTTTTTTATTATTAAAACATGCATACGGAATTCTGGATTCGAGGCTATTCCATGCTCTCCGCCAATCCACAGCAACAAAGCAGACAGCCAATGATAGCAAGTGTGAATATGGGATGATCCAGGATCCAGCGACGGCAGTTCATGTTCACAGCTGAAAGCGGCTAACCACAGATTTCATTGTTTTGTTTATGTTTGAGTTTTATTTTAAAGAAAAGGTATATATTTTTGGCTAATTGAGGTTCACATAAGTTAGTTTCAATTGTATTCATTCTTTGTATGCGTAGTTGTCCCCATGTATTATGTGTTTGGTAAGAATATATTTTGCACTTTACTGAATGTTTTCGTAGCGTTAGACATATCAGCTCATGTTCTTAAATGAAACAAACTATTTCCAATAACAAATCTTAATGAATCAAATTAATCTTACACTTTACTATAAAATGTACCGTTCTACAATTTATCGTATATTACAACATTCTTGGGAACTAAAAATGTAGTCCAATAACAGTAACAGAAAGAAAAATTGTAAATAACAATAAATAAATAATCATAAATTTCACATCATTGAATTAACAAACACATATATAAGATACAACTTTAAACTGATATGCCTCATCAACTGTTGTCGAAATCAATATAATGTAAATAATTCTTAAACATTATGAGATTGCTAAGAAATTAAAACATTCAGTGCAGTGTAGGATGTATTTTTTCCTCAAAACAATTTAATTTGTAAATATGAAGTTAAAAAAAAAATCCCCGTTTTCTCACATATTATGAGTTTTATCAGCAAGTTAAAACATTAAGTAAATATGAATGATTTGCGGAGCTGTTTCTATCAAAAATTCAATCACATCGCCCAAAAACCCTCAACAAAAATAATTATAAAGAGTGCGATGACAACATAAATTTGCATGTCTGCATTGCATGTCCGTTCTTGGGCGATTCTTATAAAACACAAAATTTGTCACAAAATGGTGATTTTTTTTACAACATGCTTACAAATTAAAATGGTTTATAATTATTTAAAAAAAAACTCGGCCAGAAATAACATTGATTTTACATTTTTAAAGACTTATTCTTTATAATTATTTTGAAACAGCTCCGCAAATCATTCATATTTATTTATTGTTTTACTTTCTGATGAAACTCATAATGTGAGAAAACGGCGATTTTTTTTTTACCTCATACTTACAAATCAAATTGTTTTGATGAAAAAATTCATCCTACACTTCACTGAATGTTTCAAATTCTTAAACAAAATCATAATATTTAAGAAATATTTACATTACATTGATTTCGACAACAGTTGATGAGGCATATCAGTTTAAAGTTATATCTTATATATATGAGTTTGTTAATTTACAATATTTCTGTTACAGCTTTTGACTACATTTTTAGTTCCCGAAAACGTTGTAACATGCGATAAATTGTAGAACTGTACATTTTAAGGTAAAGTATAAGATTAATTTGATTCATTAAGATTTGTTATTGAAAACAGTTTGTTTCATTTCAGAACATGAGCAGATATGTGAACGTTTTGAAACCATTCAGTAAAATGCAAGTTATATTCTTACCTAAAACATAATATATGGGGGTAATATAAACATACAAAGAATGAATACAATCAAAACTAACCTACTTTAATCTCAGTCAGTCAAAAATATATTCTTTTTCTTTAAAATAAATCTAAAAAATAAACACTGTGCTACAACCATAAACTGTCGTCGCTGGTCGCTAGATCCTGGATCATGCACCTGCTCTCATTGGCTGGCTGCTTCGTTGCCACGGATGGCGTTGCCGAGGCTATTTCATGGGAGGAGCTTGAAATAGCCTTGATCCCAAAATTCCATATACACGTTTTAATTTAAAAAAATCTAAATTAAAATTTAAAAATCCGGCGGTGAGGTACACTTTCCGGTGATAGTATCTACACATGACAAAAATTTCACAATCCTAGGTGTTATAATTACAGAGAAATCCTCGGGCAGACAGACACCTACTGTTTTATAGAGATAGAGATTAGGAAAAAATGGTAACAAAATAAAAAAGAGCGTAAAAGTTATCAGCTATGAGTTAAGGGCACTCATAAATCAGGCCCAATAGTCCAATACCAAATTCAAGCGCGGTACCACAGAAATGTTACAGTGGGCATCTGGATTTTCAGAGGTTTAAGTTCTATATGCATGCATTTGTTATTAAGCGTAAGTTAATTAATTATTATTATTACTTAATATTTGTCGTAAATACTTTTGAAATATTTCATGAGAAGTTTACTTGCGGAAACAACGAAAATAATCACTGTTATTTAAAGTCGATTATTTCTTTCAATATGAACTACAATTTACTAAACTCCAGTTACCTTGAGGTATTTTTAGAGTAGTATGTGGTAAAGACAAAGATTCATTTACTTAAAATATGCATTTATATGTTCATACATATATTATGAGAAGGGAGGATCTAAGGAGATCATGAATCATTAAAAAGAGAAAATGCCTATAGAACAAAGCATTTTTTTTAAAATGTAAATACGCATGAGTGCATAAATATTGCATTACTAATAAATATTTTCCTCTTTCCTAAAAATAAACACTCACAAACCGCTTCTAAAACAAACATTGTATCTGTCTGTGATTAGATCATCCCCTTAAAAATATCTCTATTAAGAACGTTAAAAATTAAATTTGAACTGTTTTCAAGTAATGTCCTTAAAAAAACCAATACTTCCCCCTGCCTATTTGAATTGTAAATATCTTTTGAACCAATACATGATAGCTTACGGATGGTGCATAAATTGCTATAAAGCAATGGGGTTCAAGGCTAAAATTGTTTTTGTTGAATTTAAATAAAAAACGATTGCGAAATTTTCGGTCACACACGGGTGTAAAAAACTGCATTATGCATAACGAAACATTCTTTTGTTTAATGATACACATTATATTTATAGATAATGCTTTGCAGAATATAATAGTAAATGTTACCGAAAAAGTATATTTTGTTCAATTTAAAAGTACCAAGATAATAAATAAGCATGAAATTAAAAAATAATAAAAAAATACATTATTTTATAATCATTCAATGCTTATTTTGAAAATAACGCCTAATTTAATGACTTCAATTCTTTATTTTTAAAAAACATTTTCATTATTCTACGTCAGTTTGGCATGTGCACCGAACTAGATTATGGAACATAGACCGCTTTTTTATGCTTCATAGAAAGAGCGAGCTAGTGAGTTTATTAAAATAATTATAATTTTTGCTCTAATTCTTTTTTAAGATATGGCAACAGGAAAAAAATACATTATTTAAAACAATATTTTTAGTATTTCGTAATTGATTTTCTCTCATATAATAATTTAATTAATATGAAGCTAATTTAAAATATTTGCAGCTTCACAACTAGTCGGATGGTTTTGGCAAGCGTGCTTGGCACCTCATTAAATACATTGTTGTTGTAACTCGTATACAATTGTAACCATAAAGAATATTTGGTCATTTATCACCTGTGGTGGGCTAACGGAAAAAATGTTTTTCGTCACTGTATAGGAGAGAAAAGATCCCCGATTGTGCAAAAAGGATATTCATCCTGATTGTGGAAACGAACCGAAAAAACCATACAAATAAATTACACTTGAAAACATTAAAAATCCGCCTCATCTACAGATTGTATATTATTATTGTAAAAAAAATCTCAATCTTTACATAAAAATTTATTAGGTTAAAAAAATGGATGCGTTTTAGAAGATATGGATTTGAAACGAAGAATGGTTAAACAGGCATTTTAAGATTTTTCATTTAACGTCGAATTTCGACGATGCCTTTGGGCAGATGCAATGCACGTGCACATAGGACCTCACTGGGTTGCATTATAACAGGGTGTGGGAGATGTGTGCTTTATTTACTATGTTATTTTATTTACTGATTATCATATATAGACGTAGGAATGTAATATTTGTATGATACTTCATAGGTTCGTGAAATTTTCTTTCTTGCAGTTGTAAATATGCAGTGGTCAAGCTGATTTACATTACACAGTTGTTTACGGATTGTTTATTTGGAGTTTACATCAAAAATAATACTGTATTTCACTGGGCTAAAAAACTTTTTAAATAAAATGTTTGGAACACTGTTTCATACTATCTCCCTCGTAAATAATAAAGAATCTTATTTTACGGATATTGTAGTAGTAAATTTTTTCGTCAAGTTTTGACGGCTTCCATATAGTTTTTAATGAAATTCTAAAAATATTTAAATGTTGTATGTCATCAGAAAATCTTTTGTACATAATTTTTATATTTCTAGTGCATGAGGAAGTGAGTTAAAAATCGATTAAAAGATTCTAACTTTAGATACAAAACCAAGTTGAGTTTAATAAACTCATAGTATCATTATAATAAAAGTACTAATAATAATAACACATGAAACATAATTTAAACAGCCCATACAGAACTTTTAGCGCTTTTAAATATTTCTACCTTTGCAATTTCAAAACAAAATCTTCGTGTTAGATTCCTTGAAAGTCTGCAGTAGAAATCTACCACAAAGTTTATCGTTTTAAGACACTGGTAGCTGATTTATAAAATTTTAGGAACTGTGAGAACACTGCCTTATTTATATGATAGCTGAAATTAAATTACATAGTAATCACTAAACACACAATGGAGATGAAGGAGCTTTAATCGGGAATGCTGGTGTAATGCTTGTTAAATTAATATAATTTTTGTAGGTTTTTAAGAAAAAAAATATTTGTCGTATGGAACTCACCATTAGACAAAGACAAACTTTAAACATGATATTCCCTAAAAACAAAATTAATTTAATCCTCAAGAAGCACTGATCAAGAAAATGATTGGGAACCTCCCTTCTGATGGTAAGCATTGCTGCTTGGCAAGAGTGATTCTAACTGAAAACAAGAACGAAAAATCATGCGTAGAACATAGATTATGAAACACATTCCAACATTTCCAAAATACTTTTAGAAATCTTTACCGTCTAATAGGTGAAAGATGATATCTTAGTAAACAATTTGGAAAACGCATAACACATTTAAATACCAATTCAGGAATTACCAGCACTATTTGGAAAAATATCCGAATTATTTTGTGCAGTCCCGTATTTGATCTATAGACTTGTATATATACCGCATAGAATACGCATTTTTAGTTCAGTTAGAAAACCCATAGCACAGTTTAAAGTTCCCCTTTTGGAATTTCCGTCGGTAAACGGAAATGTACTCGAGATATTTGTGCTGCCCTGTATATGATATATAGAATTTATAGACTCCAAGTTGTAGACAAAAAATGAGTTAAATTGAAAAATGCGTTCCGCAACTGAAAACGCACTTCCAGCAATTATTGTTAACAGGTACTTTAATCGAATTCTTTTGCGTGTCCCTGTAAATGAACGATAAATTCTATACACACAATATTCTATAGTAAGCCTCTTGTGATTCCCCTCAGTGATACACATCAATTTCAATATGTCTGAAATAGTGATACATTATTAAAATAAATCTCAAACGATTTTTCCTCATAGATCGTTTCCCTCATAGAGCGGGATTATTTGAGTGTCCCTGTTAATGAACGATAAATACTATGCACAACATATTCAATAGTAAGTCTCTTGCAGTTGAGTTTGATACATATAAATTACAATCTGTTTGATTTAGTTTAATACCAGTAAAATATTCTGAAAATGTTTTTTTCTCTGTAGACCGTAATGTAACGGAATTCTTTCGAGTATCCCTGTAAAGGAACTATAAGTGCTACATATTTCATTTTCAGTACCGAACATACTATACTTAGTTTTAATAATATATATCAATTGCATGACAATCCGAGTATATTTACGTGAATTAAAGCATGGACAGACAGACAAACAGATAAACCGAATTGATAAACACTTTTCATTATGTTGGAAAGTGTTGAAAACAAGAGTTTAGAAATATTCAATTGAAAGTAAAAATCTGACAAGTCATTCATCTTCACAAAAAAGAGAAAAAAACCCAATAATATTATTATTTTATAAATTTTAAATTGAAAGAGAAAAACAAACAAACTAGGATTTTTTTAAAGCTACATTTGTAAAACAATTATAAAGACAAAATTCATGGTTCACTAGATAAGTAAATGTCTTTTGTAGCTTAATTCGATCTGTGAAATCGATAGCTTGATTATCAACATTATCACGATGCCCACCAGTTTAAAAAATACCATTTTGAGAAAAACACATTTAAAAGTCTTGGAACAGGTATTGATGTTTTGGAAGACGATGCAAAAGCCTGTAGAACCATTTTTGTTTTTGTTTTAAGTTGAGCACTGAAAAAGGCGGCGCGGCATGGCTAATGGAAAAAGACACAGATTTATTTAATCTAAAAAATTGACTTTTTGATCAATGTTTTACATCGACGTCCCCCTATAATATCTTGAAAATTAATTAAAATAAGTAGTAACAAATATTCGAGAAATGTGGACGAGTGAAGGCCATTTTACATCTTTAATCGTGAACACATTTTTTTTACATAAACACAGACAGAGACTATTTACAGCAAAGATAAACAAAAGAAAATATATGGCGTTACCGTACAGACAGCTTTGCAAATATTAGTGCTGCCATATAGAGACAATTAACCGAAATACAAACACCATAACCCTCTTAACGTAAGTAATAGAAATTACATCATCTTCTTCAACAAATTACCATATATGTACATGTATACCGCGCGGTTGTTTTCTCTCAAAAATTTCTTTTTAAAATTGAGGTAATTGTGATACATGACTTTCTGGGACTTTTAGAGAAAAGTGACTCTGGTTGCAGCGAAAAATTGCTGGCGTCCATTTTGCATTTTAATTTATGAAAGCAGAAAGTAATAACTTCTGAAAACTAAGTTTAATGGCAACTGTTATAGACAAAATTTGTTTGAAATGATTTTTCGTACATTTATTTTTCTAAAATTTTTTCACCATATGAGATAATGTTAAAATCCAGGGTAGTCGCGTTAAACGAGGGCGCGGTATACACGAAAAAATACGGTACTTACGTTAGAAAGAGAGAACTAACTGAGATAAAGTTGTCTTTTATTTATATCATAGCATTTATCACACACTTTATTTATTATAACGAGTGATTCATTAGAGTCCCTATGGAATACTGCAAATTGTATTTTCGTATCTGTATTATTAATCAACTAAAATATTTCCTAGTAAAAGAACATAATTTTTGCTTTTTCTTCCTAATATAAAAGATCTTTTAGAAGAATAGATTTAGTCGCTTCTGTCACACTGAATCTGTCCTATTTTATTCTATCGGAAAAATGGTAAGTAGGACATAAAGAAAATGTTATGTGACATTCGATAAAATTATATGTCTCGGAGTGATATTTGTTTTCTAAATCATTTAACTATACCAATAAGATAAATGAATTTATGTCGCTTTTATAGTATAAGGTTAAATAGCAAACAGTTACAAATATTAATTTTCTAAAAATATTCTGGTAGTGATTTGAAACATTCTAAAAACTGAACCATTCCAAAATTTAGCAGAGTCATTCAAGAAATTTTAAACTTTCAATGAATAGAAAATGTATATTGATAGATATTGAAAAATAATCAAAAATACTGTAGAAAAAATATAAGCACATATACTAAATATAATCTTTTCTTTAATACCAAAAACATTTAATACAGTTGGATGAATCAAAATTTATTCGGTTCTGATTTAGTAAAAGCATATTTATTTTTCAGATTAAAGAAATGTATAATGTATGTGTATAATTATTCGAATACGTTTAAATTGGAAAAAATGGGAAATTAACTTTTTAGAGTTAAGTTTAATGCAGAAGTTAGAAAGGCAAATGTGTATGTTTAGAGGGGTTTTATTATCTTTGACAGATCTCTAATTAATAACATAAAACTGGGGTGAATTTCTGCCATTTAACTTCATCTGAAAGGACAGAAACGCAATATACAGGGTGCCCATAATTAATCTGGTAGTATTCAGCGTATTTTATAGCGTGATCTAATTGCGAAAAATACAAACGAATTGTGTGGGATGATTAACAATCCTACTACCATGTGGTCACCTGTGACCCCAGAGCAACTTTACCGTACAACTGTAAAAAATGTACGTGCATTAAAATTCTGAAAAAAAGTGAATATGTTCATTTTATGCTTAACATTTGACTCATATAGAGGAAATTTAAAAAAATGGGTGAATTTTATTTTCTATTTACAATTTATCTACCGTGTACCACTGGAGTCACCTGTGACAATTTATATATTAGACCCAATACAAATCTAGATATCAGATCACAAAAAGGCTTATATAAGACTACCACTTTTATCACTTAAGCATTTAAATCTGTATTTTAATGATAATTAGTGATTGTATTATATGATTATGTAGCATTTTATCGATGCTGGATTGAAATAATACATATATACATGATATAATGCATTTGACGTGTCGCGTTTGTACGTTTGAAACATGTCGATCAAAATTAAAAGGTTAATTTTATGAAAATTTTATGAAATTTTAAAGGATGTATTAAAGTGTTTTTATAAGCCTTTTTGTGTTTTACTTTTATCACTTGAGCATTTAATTCTGTATTTTAAAACGAATAAATTTAAGGTTTGTAATCATTTTGTTATAATAATACATGTAACAAAATAAAAATCTTAGTGGGGTCATATATGACCCCACTATATGACCCTAGTGGTGCTCAATGAAAGAAAAAAAAATGTTAGTATTTTATATTATTATGCTATTTTATGATTTTTATATTATTTTACATTAAAACACGTTTTTTGTAACAAAACGAATAAATTTAATCTTTATAATCATTTAGTTATAATATTACATGTAACAAAATAAAAATGTTAGTGGGTTCACATATGACCCCAGTGGTACTCAATGAAAGAAAAAAAGTTTGTACACTGGCCTCCAAAAGTTAAGGTACAACCGGTTTGTTGCGTCTAATTTGCAAATGAATGAATATAGAAACAACAAATTTGGAGGAAATGTTCGCTAAACTGTTATTTACTAAATGCGACATAGAAATTTACTTAAGTTAAACGTATAAATGAAATTACAACAAAAAAGCATTCATGGAAAATTTCATTATTGGAGAAATCAGTACATCGCAGTATTAGGCAGTAAAATGTGACAGAAACATTAAAAAAACTGGTTAATACGGAATATGTCCACCCTGGACTTGAATGCATTGGCGGCATCGACTTTTCATGCTCTCAATTAAATTGTCAGACACCGAAATAGATAACGCTGACCAGACTTGGAGTAAGCCTTGTTCCAGCTCATTTAATGACCTTGGATGAGGACTTAAAGCCACAACCTGTCTTCCAAGATAGTCCCAAAGATGTTCTATCGGATTCAAGTCTGGAGACTGAGCTGGCCATTCCATTCTCTCCAAACCGTGATCCTCAAGATAATCCTCAACAACCACAGCTCGGTGTGGTCTCGCATTATCATTCATTAGAATAAAACAATTACCAATAGCACCGGCATATGGTCGCACATTTGAATCAAGGATATCATCCCGATATCTCGCACCAGTCACAGTTCCTCCATAGAACACATGCAGGTCAGTGTGGCCTCCGAGTGAGATCCCTGCCCAAACCATGATTCCATCGTTTCTGTACCTGTGTGTTTCGACAGTGTTTGATTGATGGTATCGAGTGCATTGTTCTCTCCAGATCAGAAGACGTCCTGAATCGCTCTCCAATGTGAATCTGGACTCGTCTGTGAAGAGTACAGAAGCCCACTGTTGTCTGGTCCAGGAAACATGTTCTCTTGCCCAACATAAAGGGCCCTTCTCTGTCGTCTGTTGAGGGGGACACATACAATTGGTCGCCTTGCGTAGAGACCTGCATTGTGAAGACGTCTTCGCACCGTAGTAGCGGAGTATCTTCTCCCTGATGCTGCAAAGTGGTCTGCAATTAGTTGCGGTACGGTAGTGAGTCTTCTCCTTCGGGCCAAAAGAGCTAGAAACCGGTCTTCTGCAGGTGTTGTAACACGTGGGCGGCCTGGAACATGTCTTCTGGACACAGAATCTTCGGATTCATACTGATCCCAGAGTCGTTGGATTACATTGCGAGACACATTGAGCGGTCTAGCAGTATAGGCCTGTGACAACCCCATTTCCATCCATCCTACCGCCCGCCACCTTAATGAATCGGGCAAACGACTTCTTCTAAACATTTTCTAGACTCTACTGGCTGTTGTGAACAAAACTGTCAACAATAGTTCGAATACAACAAAACTTACACGCGAAATTACGAAAGCTTCGTAATTGCATATTTTTCTGTCATTCACAAATACCTATTCTTTTCTATAAAATAAAAGTGGTAGCTGTAATTTTGGCGTAAGTTTTTTTAAAGCTTATTATTGTCATTCATATAAACTATGAATTTTAATCAGACTGCCATTTTTTGTCTGGTGAGCTTTGAAAAACATGTTGTACTTTAACTTTTGGAGGCCAGTGTAGTAGGAGGGTTAAACAAGATGGGGAGACGAAGTATTCTGCGGAAAAAACAGCGCGCTTATTTCCTAGCGGTGATTTTTGGAACTTCTATTTTTCACGGAATATTTCGACGCTGTCTTGTTTAACCATCCTACAAAACTTTGCTCCATTCTCTCAATCAGGCAGTACTCAGCGCTACAAAACACGCTCCGTAATGCCAGTTTAATTATAGCCATCTTGTGCTCGTATTAGGAGGCTAACGAAAGAAACCGGCTTCCGCATTACGTCTTGCGATCGTCTTCCTTCGGACCACACAGTCACAACTACAGTCCCCTGATGCTCTTTTCGTGACAATGCGAAATTGAAGGAAAAGCACGAATGAAGGTGCAGGAAAAGAGCATCACGAGACTCCGAAGGAGACGAACACGAAACGTCGTGCGGCAGCCTGTCTTTTTCATTAGCCTCGTATACATTATTTTTTGAACTGATCATTTCTTATTGTTTAAAATAGAGTAGTCAAGATGCGGGTGGCGGAATTTTTTAATTTACAAGATAGAATGTCAGAAATGTTTGTTTGGAGGGAAATTTTGTATTTTTTTCTTGGTGCACCCAAAGTAATTTATACTAAAAATGAACTGAGGTGTATTTCTGTCACAGTACTTCTTCTGAACTGGGCTGAAACTACTGCAATACCAAAATTTGGTTCAACTTAGTACACAAGGTCAAAAATCAAACCGGGCGGGAAGACCTACCTTTCGGCTTAAGCTCAACTACCCCACCCAGTCAACTTAGTACACAATTTTTAACAGTGAATAAGCTGCCAAATGTTTTAGATTTTTCAAATACAGAATTAGAACTTAGAAAGGAATAATAATTATCAACTTGCCGGATATTATTAACTTCTCTGAATATGGCGATAGTCCTTATAACAGTCTCCCCTTCATTTTTTTTTTTTGCTGCCTCTGCATCATTATTTTTCTTTTCAATAAGTATGTTGGTGACTGTTATAAAAATATTTTAATCTATTTCTCAGATGAATGTTTCTTTATATTCAAATTTATTTATTTTTCTATACTTTATTTATGTCATCAAAGAAGGAATTTTGAAACTATGCAATTGTATATATTATTTTTAGTTTAAATTCAAATATTGTCAAATATGTTGTTTTACAATAATTGTTATAGAGTAAGGTATACATTTTGTCTTTTGTGATGTTTAAAGATGTTTATATTATTTTCTTTAATATGTTTTATTTTCACAAGTCAAAATTAATTTTGACTTCATGTTGATGATTCCTTTATTTCAGTAAAAATAATCTATTCTTATTCTAAAATATTTTAGTTAGACGATTACAAACTGCTGCATTTACTACATTGAAGGCAAAACATCACGACAAAAAACTTTTATTATTTGCCTAGTATTTACCTGCACTGGAGTTAGTTTAATAATAATTTTACATTTTCCAACAGTGACAAATATGAGAAAAAGTATCAGTTGGTGCTACGATGAAATAGCTGTGTTTTGTTAATAATACAGGGATTTCTGAAACATTATTGCAAGAATTTCGTTTATTGCCGTTCCAAAATTATTCCATGGTTGCGTTTCTCTCTGTCAATATGTAAAAAAAAAAGTCTTTACTCAATAAGACATCTTTTCCGCCTTCGTTCTCTACAATATTAAATACAACGGTGGTTCAAAAATTAAATTAATAAGCCCTCTGACGGGGGCACAAATTTCTCGCGGAAATTAAATTTCCTGTCTATACAACTGACAAGGAATGTCTCCTTAAAGCGCATACTCAGAATATTTTGATAAAAATGATAATGGAACTACTAATAGACGTAATAAAGGGTCAGTCAAATTTAGCTGCGGAATCCCAGTTAAAAATCTGTAAAAAAATAAAATACTTTCGAGTATTTGGTGAAAAAAGACGGGATTTGGCGAGCAAAACTTTTTAGTTGCCAAATGCAAGCGATTTTAATATATTTGAAAATTCTTGGTAAAATGAGTGTTTAAATGCGTAGTACTTTATGAATTTAAATTTTAACGATTAAATAGTTTATTATTTTTTCTATAAGCTTATATAATATATATACAAGTTAAGTATTGCTGAAGTTATTTAATTTTATACTGTTTCACAGGCTGGATAAATTTTAAGTGTATTTTAACAGTAAATGTCTGATTAAGAATCCTCTCGTTATACATTTCGATTTTGAATAAGTCATTGTTTCCATGGCAGCAAGACTTTTCTCTTGTTGTCTCCGGCACTAACAATTTCGAAGTCAAATTGACACAGTTCAGAATCGGATAATTAATTTTCAGTTTGAAGCATTTTTAATCAATTTAATTTTTGTTCTAAACCATAGAATATGATCGTTAATTTTCTTTAAATGTACATATAAATGTAGATTACAAAACCGTAGTTATAAAAGTGTATTTATTTAAGTTAAGCTTACTTAAACTAAGTTCAGTATAAAGAGTAGAAAACGTTTTTCCTAAAAGAGTATTTATCGTAAATGCGCATATTTTTTTTATTTTCATGTGTCGCCTACAGAGCGATAAATCGCCAAAACACGAAATTTTCATATTTTGTTTTACGGACGTTATATTGAGGTTCCACAGCAATTTTTTTTATAAACGTATATATCCTCACGAGAAGATTATTCTGTATTTTTTCCAAATTTTTCCGAGTATGCGCTTATGGAGCCCTTCCTTGTGAGATGATTACAGTATTCAAACGATGCCGGTACATGGAGCTAGTTGTACAGCTAGTGCCGAAATCTCAGTTAGAAGATGGAGGCGTTCACGGAAACGTGGTCGGCCATTGAAGTAGGAAGTCTGATAAGGTTTTGTGTTTAAAGAAAACGACCTCAGCTGAAATTCATCGGCAACTGGTGGAAATGTATTGAGTGAGTGTAATATGTCACGAAAACAGGTGTGTTTTTGGTGCACAGAATTTGATAAAGGCAGAACATATGTGCGAGACGAGCAAACACGAAGCAATTTGCAGAAAATGACCTGATATTGTTAATAATATATCTAATAATATACATACATCGTATGCTTTCGAAAAGTGTTCAGTTGTTGCACGACAACACCCAGCCGCATACGCCGCAGAAACGCCTGATTTGGTATAGCGTTTCATATGGGAGGTATTGGAACATCCACCGTACAGCCCGGATGTCGCACCAAGTGATATACAGCTCTTCGGACTGTTGAAGAAGCACCTGGAGGGTCGGCATTTCAGAACTACTGACGAAGTTCAGCAAGCCGTCTTGATGTGGCTCCACAAACTTGACACTGATTTCTTCTATAATGTTTTCGATATGTTGGTGTACCAATGGAGCAAATACTTTGAAAACCATGATGACTATGTGGAGAAGTAATATCGTGCCTTACTATGTTGTGTATCTTTTTCAATTCGTGAATAAAGTTTTTCTTCCAGAGGGCTTGTTACATTACTTTTTGAACCACCCTCGTATGTGTAGTTCGTCTTCTTTCTTAAGTTGCGACAAACATTTCAGTAAAAGATATGTTGAAACCCGACCTCGAAAACCAAGCATTTGACAGTTTGTTATTTAATTCAAATTATTCCACTTTTTGCGTTTATGCCAAAAATAAAATCACCTGTAAGACCAAACTGAATTACCAAAGCAGACCTACCAAACTTCTGTTTTTTTAAGTCATATAAACATTCTTTGGACCAGAAATTTAAATTAATAAATGTTATATTTTTGTAGGAAAAGGTCAAAGACAGAGTGAAAAGTATTTAGGCCAGGATTCGAACCTGGGGCCATAGCTATTCGCTTCAAGACTCTACCACTGAGCTACACAGATGATATCCAGCCTGATACAGTTCACACACATTGTGGTTTCATCAGATCTGCAACCAGACAGTGTTTCTGAGGAAAATACGTTACGCAAGAAACTCTATATCTCCATGGATAATAATTATATATCCATCACATATATATTTATATATCCATCACATATATATTTATATATCTCATATATATACCGATGTAATTAATAAATTATATCAAATAAGTAAAACATAAAAACCAAAAACTCATTGAAGAATTTTATTTAAAAAAAAAAAAAAATTGGTCTATATATACTTTTCATTTGAAAAAAAAAAAAAGGAAGGTTTGCAGCAATGGAAAATAAAGAAATAATATTTTAATTAATATATCTTTCAGTATACCAAAAGAATGTGTATTCACAAACTTAGGCTGTAAAAAGCAAGTTTTGATAACCCTGCCGTTTTTTCCTCAGTTTTCCATATTATTTTATGGTCCCGAAAATGTCAATGTACATTGTTACATTTAAAAAAAAGGCGTATTATTACGCCGCGTGTTGTGAGATTAAAAAAAAATTAAATGCAAGGAAATTATTTGTAAAATTCATTAAAAACGGACGATATAAGTTACAGTTTTCAATTTGTTGTATACGATGGAGTAAAAATTGTAATTATGCGATATTTAGAAGCGAAGACATTTATACAAAGAAAGTGAAATCAATAGTGCATGTGGCGATAGTTAGTTTTGTACATAGCGTTAAAGACCGAGACCTTTGTGCTTTATTTTAATTATATGGAAATGAACGAATTAAAAATAAGTTTAGGATCCTACAAATACCGAAAAAATAAATTGAATAACTCTATTGGAATAACTTCTTTTGAATACAATAAATGTTAATGAAAACGTACCTGACTTTTACTTCTTTATATAAAGTATACAGACTTAGATCATGCCTCTTACGAATTTCTAATAAACAATTACATAAAATATTTCATAATGTTGAAGTTTTACTTAAGACTTTTTTTTAAACAAGGGAAATATTATCCAATTTCATTACTGACATTATACAATGTAAAGCAACATTTTAGCATGGAAAAAATACTTGGCAACATGGCAATATATTTTTAGTAAGAATGCAGATTATGAGAGCATGTTTTCTGTTTGTGTTATTGAAAATCATAAATCGAAAAGATTGTTAATAATGAAAACCCAGCTGTGTCCTAACTGTAACTCGTGCTTGAATTGCAAATGCGTCCATGTAAATTCAATAAGCATATCTGCTAAGAAATTGTATACATGTTGGTATGTATTATATATATATATATATATATATATATATATATATATATTCTGTTTGTGAAAATGGCAAATAAATTATTCGAAATTTTTACAGAATGTATGCCGCTATACATATAAAAACAATAACACGTTTTTGTTTAAAATTAAAACAAAAATAATGAATTGACAATCTGTATGCGAGTGCTTTATATAAATTATGATTTACGATACAGACATCGTATTGACTGATGCTATTTATAGCAGTATTTATGATGTAAAAGTAATTTAATGAAATATACGCTAACAAGTTGTTAAAATTATAATAACGCGCAATTTAAAAACTGTCATTTCAATTGTTGGCGTTTAAATTTCAAACAATTTACCACGGAAGAGAAATTGCTATCCTACCCATTTTCACTTTAAAAAAAGTGTCGTATCTCCATTACTAATAACAAGTTAAACATAATGTTCTCGTACTTTTACTAAAAAAAAATCATGTATTTATAAATATCAGTTTGTGAATGCTGATATAATGACAGAAATAGTAGTGTCTTTTGCTTTAAATCGATAGTGCACTATAGCTTTGACATTAAATATTTGGTTGTTTCGCCTATAGTTTTTTATCCAATGTTTCATTCCGGAATTTATCATTAGGAAACGCTGCTAGCACATCGTGTAGCACATATTCGATTTACTATACATACCTAGACAGATTCAAGGCTGTAGCTAACTCAGTTCACCAGTTATTTGATGATGTAACGGGAAGACACTCGCAAGCTAATGTAAAACTAATGGAAGCGTTCTTTTTAAATTTCTCATTTGTACTTTAATATTTTTAAATAATGATTTGTAGGATATCTGAGGTTGATATTTAACCGCACTTTAACAGTACTTTTTCAATTTTAGTTGGAAATGTTTTTTTTTTTTTTTCGAGGACACATTCAATTTTGAAACGGGTTCCGACAATGAAAGTGTACACAGAATAACTTATAAGTAAAAAAAAAAAAAAAGTCTCAATGACAAGCTTTTATTTTAATTCACCGAAAAGATAAAAGTTTTGAATGACAATTGATTGAAATAAATACCCTTTTTGAAATAAATAAATTAAATTGCGAGTGTTTTTTTTCAATTTGTTTAAAATAAAATAAAATGGATATATAATTTTAAATCCAGCTTCCTGGCAAGAAAAAATCAACCAACGTCCGCTTGAGAATCGAACTCCCTTCACCCATCTCTACTCGGAGCTGAAAGATGGCGCATTTACCAAACATGCCACTGATCAATCGAAGAACATCAGCTTATTTCTGAAGCAATCAACGATCTTTACGTAATCACATGCGTCATGACATTTAGGTACAGTTTTTGTCCTTTAAGGGGTGGCAGAGGGAAATTTCAAATGTAATTTTTACAAAATATTGTATTGCAAACATAAATACACAACACTACCAAAAATTAGGTCAACTGTAGCACAGGAAGTGCGTTAAAATTAAATTCCAAGATTTGAGCCAAACGGACGCACAAGGCAAGTTAAATAAAAGTTTTAAAACAGAAAAAGTAATGAAAAGTACGATAGTAAACGGTTACATATCGAACTCAGATATAGTATGTAAAAAAATCGTTTAAACAGCTAATAACGCAAACGGGAAATTTGAACCGAACGATCCGAATGGTTTAACATTAGCTTGCAAGTGTCTCCGCGTTACGAGCGTAGGCTTGTAAAGTATCATACTGCATATGGGAAACCTGATTTCACCAGATTTATAAAAGAAGCGTTGCCATGGCACAAAAATTAAAGCTGGGCTTACTTATGTAGTATGATAATATTTCCCATTATATATAGCCTATATCATAGCCAAGTACGCTTCATTTATCGCAACGTATATTTGTCAGTAAATTTGGAAATATTTCTTCATGTACTGTCAAGTTGGCGAGAATTTGGCGCTGGCTATCCGAATAATCCCATTGGTTTAACATTAGCTTGCGAGTGTTTCCGCGTTACGAGCGTAGGCTTCTAAAGTATCATACTGTATATGGGAAACCTGATTTCACCAGATTTATAAAAGAAACGTTGCCATGACACAAAATTTTAAGCAGGTCTTACTTATGTAGTATGATATTTCTCATAATATATAGCCTATATGATAGCCAAATTGGTTTCATTTATCGCGAAGTATATTTGTCGGTAAATTAGGAAATATTTCTCCATGTACTGTCAAGTTGGCGAGAATTTGGCGCTGGCTATCCGAATAATCCCATGGGTTTAACATTAGATGGCGAGTGTCTCCGCGTTACGAGCGCAGGCTTCCAAAGTACATTATACTGTATATGGGAAACCTGATTTCACCAGATTTATAAAAGAAGCGTTGCCATGACACAAAATTTGAAGCAGGCTTTACTTATGTAGTATGATAATATTTCTCATAATGTATAGCGTATATGATAGCCAAGTAGGCTTCATTTATCGCGACGTATATTTGTCGGTAAATTTGAAATATTTCTCCATGTACTGTCAAGTTGGCGAGAATTTGGCGCTGGCGATCTGAATAATCAATCCCATTGGTTTAACATTAGTTTGCGAGTGTCTCCCCGTTACGAGCGTAGGTTTCTAAAGTATCATACTGTATAGGGGAAACCTGATTTCACCAGATTTTTAAAAGAAGCGCATTGCCAGGATACAAAATTTGTAGCAGGCCTTACTTTCACAAAGAGAATTAAAAAATATTTAAATAAAGTAGCGACGAAAATTTAAAAACCGCTTACAATATTGCAAGCTATATATATTATACATAAATACCTTCCGGCCTCTAGCGGAAGGAAAAAAGTAGCTTCCCTTTTCCTTGTTTTTAAGATTTCGCCTAATTTTCTCAAACACATGAAGCTAAAAAGCGTGAAACCTGATTATAAAAGATTCCCAGTTTTCGTAAATATTGAATTTGAATGGGAATTTCAAATAATTAATCAGCTATCGCCAAGTTGGCTTTTTTTATGGTGACTTATTTTTATCACCAAATTTGGCAATATTTTTCCATATACTGCAATGAAAGAAAACTTGTGTGAAACCACATTCAATAATATTGATTAATTAAACCCATTTATGGAGGAATCACTTATTTTTAATCTATTTTTTTGTTTCAAATTGACAGCCACCTCAGCATTTCAAACTGCTATATCTCAGTCTTTTTTTTAAGACAGAGGCGAAAAATAAAATGCTGCGGAATTCTTGTTTCAACGCCTAACATTTAGGGAAAAAAACATTTTGGATTTCTAATTTGTTTGAACAAACTTGCTCATTCCTGTACATATATATGCTCAGCCACATGCAAATCGGTTTGCTGTCGCATGAAAAAATCAGATTTACATATATAATAAAAATTTTGCTCATAAACCACCAAATCACATAAAGAATCACCAATATAAGAACCGATAATTATAATAAAATACAAAGAAATATATCCAAAAATGAGAGATTCTTAAAATGAAATCCTTCTATATTAAAAAAAGTAATCTGGAACTGAGCCAAAAACGATTTAGAAATGGACCAATCAAATTCTGCGTAGATATTCCCGGTTATTCTCATCGCTTTTTTACTACGGACTTTTTTGAGGAGCTATTACTTTTTTTCTAGCCATCCTACGGATTCGAAAATCACACCACCAGACGCGAAATATAACAAGCTTTCAGAAATTAAAAAAATTTTCACGGTCGGACAATAAAAACTCAAAAAATCCTTAAAAATCGAGTAAAAAATCTTTTATTGAAAATGTCATTTTTTTATATTGTTGCCAATTTCTAAATAAGCGCAAATGATTATGTTTTATCTCAAATAAAAAATGTATTTGGCGAGACTATTAAAAACAATAATGAAAGTTTAAAATAATAATAAAATGATCACGTGTTGAAAGCAGGAAATAAAAGAAAATTACGTCATAAAAATTGTGTTTACACATGAATATTAAAAATAAAAAAGATGAATTAAATGAAAAAGCATTATAACCAGTTAAATGAAAAAGCATTATAACCTGCTTACCGAAGATAGTCGCCGTTCGTGATATCATCATCATCATCATCTTTTTAAAACAGGATACATTACCAGGTTTTAAGAGGCTGTGACATCAGAACAGGTGTTGGAGAGCATAGCGAGCAGGGGGCAGAGCCCCCTAGTAAATAGAAAATATAAAGTTATTAAATGAAGAAAAAATTCAATGTGCATACGGTGAAAATATGACAAGAAGCAAATTGAAACTTATATCGTGGAACACTTTATCAGGTATTCAATCAAATTGCCCGATCAATTACAATCCAACAATTAAAGAAAATTTAATAAAAATGAACAGATATTAAATATCTAAAGATAATAGGTGTAAAAACAATTATAATGGAACATTATGAATATACAAGAAGAGATTTATTGAAAAATGATGAAACAAAATGAAATATAAAGAATCAAAACGTATTCTTTCAATAACAATTTTCAATGTGTTAGCAAAACGTTTTAAATAGAACATGTATCTACTGTATCATTTGAAAGTTAGAGTGAAAAGAATTATATAGATCAACGATTTTAACAAATTGAAAATTAAAATTATTGCATTTAATAACTAAAGATAATGGTAATAATATTAATAAATTTATTTAAAAACTAAAGATAATTAAAATAGTAAATCGTGAGATTAAAATGATTACAAAGATATATTATTTCATTAAATGATAATTTAAAATGAAAACACATGTCGAAAACAAAGGATGAGATATTATAAAAATCAATGGAAAGGATACTGAAGGAATTGAACAGAATAATTCATAGTAAATATATGTTATTTCATCAAGTATTGTAAGCATTATGCATGAAATCAAATCGATAATATTAAGCTCCTAATAACATATATACGACTCAAAATAAAAAATAGAAAAAACCTCAAGAGAACAAATAACACCCCCCCCCCCAAAAAAAAAAAAAAAAAAAAAAAAAAAAAAACCTAAATAAAGCATTATTTAACATTAATATAAATTAGATCATGAAGCAATAGACAAAACTAAAAAAAAAAAACTAACATTAAGAATGATTAAACAGGATGAGAAGTGTTTTGTAAAAAATGCTACACTTCATTTCACCAATTAACACAAAATGGCTAAAGACGCTTTGTCATTGCTTTAATATATATGATAAAAGAAAAAAAAATAGTCCTGCCATCTACTATTAATAAATAAAACGAAAAGCTAAAACTGGAGACTGTAGTGAAATGATAAATTTGGTGCTGCCCTCTATAAGGAAAAAACGAAATCTGGAATTACAAACAGCTTTGGCATAAAGTAATTTTTAAACAAAGTAGTAATTAATGTAAATAAAATTTAGAAAGTGATGAAGACTAAAGGATATAAATAAAATTTAGATAGTTATAAAGATGAAATGGGAAGATAGTAGTACAATAATTAGCGATGTATGAGGTTACACTGTGTAAGTAAAATGAAGAAAGTATTATTTATGGAGTGTAAATGATTTTGTTGAATGCACGAAACCCGCTTTTTTTTTATAAATCAACATTTTAAAGGGGAAAGGGCAGTTTTGAGATCTGGAGGTCATGCTCGTTGAAAATATACCTAAATTTTTCTTAATTGTTTTCCTGCGGTCGGTCATGATAGCTTCTTATTTTTTTTAATGGAAGCTACCTAAAAGTATGTGAAATATTTTCAAAATCTTGACATTGTTCCATCCACTCTATAACACTGTTTACTTTCTTTCGGTGATATTAAAGTAAATATGTCAATAATAACTGCTGTAAAAATATTTGTTTAATTTCTATGACTCTTACTTAAACACATGCCTTAGGTTCTTTCGCTCTGAGAAAATGAACCTTTTATATCCAAAAATATTTATTTATGGTTTTTTTAAGTTTAAAAGCTTAAAAATTAAAAAGTATGTTTAACTCTTCAGCAAACAGTGACAAAAAATCCTTAAATATTTGGTTTTATACTTTTAATAAATATTTTGAGAAAGCACATAGTGATAGTAATGATTAAACAAGTTGGAAATTGTACGTCAAACGTTACAAACGAGGTGCGTTCGTACGCACGTTTTAGAATTAAATTCATGATATCCCGTGCGTAGAACGGGTTAAACAGCTAGTTAAGTATATATTTTATGACACTGTTCATACAAATATCTTAACTAGTTATATATATATTCAGATATATATGTATCAGCTAGTTATATAAATATTCAGATCTTGATGATTTTTAATTCTGTGAAATGAATTATATCGTCTGCAGATTAATTTCTGTCATAAAATAAGTATCTCGGTCGCTTGACGATTAAACTTCGGAAGCTCCTATAACAAAAAAGCACCGATTTAAAAAAAAAAATTCAAATTTCTTAATAAATATTTTTATTAATATCTCCTAAAGTTTTGATTCGATTTTAATAAAATTTGAAATGTCTCGACAAAATTCTGCAAAGATAATATATTTTAAATTGCAAACCATTTGGTTGGGTAGTTTTTGCGTTGTTATATGCGGACAGACAGACAGACAGACGGACGGACAGACGGACGGACCAAACGACGACTATAGGTGCTACGTATTTATATAATTACGAACGCACCTAAAAAGTGGTATTTCAGAAATGAAGTATGAGTGGATTTTCTTTCTTTCACTTTTGCAATAATTTTCACCAAAATAATTTATAACAGCACAATGTATAGGGTGTTTCAAAAATGACTTCTTACATTTAAAAATTCAATTATTCATTAGCTATAATAAATAATCTAAAGATGAAATGAATGAAATGTTTGTCAGGTAGCCTATATATTATACTTTGAGTCGGAATAATTTATAATCTACTTGACCGAGTGTCTTCACGCTTGGTATCCGAAAGCAACATTTACTGAAGAATTCAAATCCGATGTTGGGATTAGGTATTAATATTGAAAATTTTAAAAGTTTGATACAATTTCAATATGTAATGACCCCTGAATAAAGTGCCTCTATAACAAGATGGTATAAAATAATAAACAAGGAGCTTTGGTGCCAACAGATTTATTCTGTGAGTTCTAAAACTTGAGTAATGACCATAGTTGAATTAATAACCATCATTTATTTATTTATTTATTTATTTATTTATTTATTTTTTGTGGAGTATAGAAGTTATTGCACTCTTTTTTTAACAAGCGATTTTCAAGGTGATTCATTTTGAGGCAGTTTCCGGCAAAAAAAATTAATTTCAATCTTATCTAGTGTTGTTGTCTATCTTAGAAAGACACTCGAAAATACTCCCTTAAAGCATGCATCCTAATATGTAGCGTTGTTAACAGGGTTCACTACATGAAAAACAAGAACGAAAAATCATGCTTCAAACATAGATTGTAAAACACTTTCCAACACATTCAGGATACTACTATAACAAAACTTCACCGTTTGATAAAGTGAAATATGATGTTTAAGTAAACAAGGTCAAGTTCAAACCGGGCGGGGTAACCTACCTTTCGGCTTAAGCTCAACTAGATCAGCCCAGCAGGTTTGTTTACCTAATTATTTTGAGTATTACTAAATTACACTTTGTAATATTGAGCAATAATTATACTATGTAATTCTGCTTAAACAATTTGGAAAGTGCATGCCAAATTTGAAAACCAAATTTCATCAATTACCACCAACAGTTGGGAAAATATCTGGATGCTTTTGTGTAGCCCTGTTTATAATCTACAGATTTATATAGATATATATTACATAATATGCTAAACTTTAGTTTAGTTGGGAAACTCATAGGACAGTTGAAATTCCCCTTCACCAATTTTCGTCAATAAACGGAAATGTACTCGAGATCTTTTGTGCAGCTCTGTGTATGATTTATAAAATTTATACACACCAAGTAATATGCAAAACATTAATTAAATTTAAAAACGCGCACCACAACAAAAAATGCACTTCCAGCAATTATTGTTCATGTACAGTTCTGTAGCCGAATTTTGTGTGTGTCCCTGTAAATGAACGATGATTGCTATACACACCATATTGAATAGTATTGTATAGTAAGCATCTTGTAGTGCATCTCAGTAGTATAATCAATTTAAATATGTTTGAAATAGTGTAATATCAATAAAATACATTGGAAACGAGTTTTCCTCCTAGACCGTAATGTAACGGCATATTTTTGTATTCTGTATAAACGAACTGTAAACTGTACACACTTCATTTTCAATACTGAACATGCCATAGTAAATCTCAATAACAGATATCAATTGCATGACAATCCGAGTATATTTACGCGAGTTAGAGTACGGGCAGGCAGGTATACGGCAGACAGACAGAGAGACGAACCGAATTCATATATAAACACTTTTCAACTATGTTGGAGAGTGTTAAAAATTGAAATGATGGCTATAATTTCAGATAAAGCAAGTTTCAAGGAGCTGGCGAACATCAATGAGCAGTGGCTGCATATTATTGAGGCACATAACATAAAAAAATATTCATTCTAGAAGTTTCACTTTAAAAAAATAATATTTAAAAACTGCATATCTCATTTAAATTGTACTTAATATGTGTTTCGTGGGTAGTTTCCAAGAATATTTCGTTACACTGGTTTTGAATTTTACAGTGTCATTTTCTCAAACAAGTAGAAGAAATAGTCTTTTATTTTAAATACTTATTTACTTTAGAAACTGAGAATTTTGACGACAGATGAGAAAAAGTTCGACTGCAGAGTTGACAGGATTTAGACTCAACGTAACGGAACTGAATGAGAAATCGCACTAATGTCTGACAACTGTCAGCACTGAAATGTTTACAGATAGAGGAACCGAAAACTGACAAAGTGACGTATTCCTGGTTAGTTTTGACGGATGTTTTATTTCAACAAGTGAATAATTTTACATATAGCTTGAAAAATTATAGCTTTGTCGTTATTGTGATATTAAACATAAATGATAGTACATTTTAGCTATGTCCCAAATCACATTTTTAACAGAATTAAAATATAGGATGTTATAATACATTTCAACAATTTATATTTTTTAATACATGCTCACGCATGAAAATAATTCGATCTTGTAGCTTTAAAAGCTTAAAATTCGGCGTAAAGGTTGTGTTTAGGATTCAGAAAAGAGAAAAATTAAAAACACAATAAAATTCGAAAATAAAATAAAAAAAATTAAAAAGTCGAAAAAAATCAAAAATTTGAAAGTAATTCGATTTTGTAGCGCTAGAAATCTGAAATTTGGAATAAAGGTAGTATTTAGGATAAAAAAAAAGGCAAAATTAAAAAATCTGGAAAATTCGAAAATTTAAAAAAAAAAATCGAAAAAAATCGAAAAATTGAATTTAATTCAATCTGGTCTCAGAAACTTAAAATTTGTGGTAAAGGTAGAGTTTATGATTCAATAAAAGGAAAAATTAAAAAATTTGAAAATTCGAAAATAAAATCGAAAAATCGAAATATTTGTAAAAAATTGATTCGATTTTGTAGTCCTAGAAACTTGAAATTTGGCTTAAAAGTAGTGTTTAGAACACAAAAAATTAAAAAATTTAAAAAATCCGAACAATTCGAAAAAAATTGGAAAACTGAAACTAATTCGATCTCTTAGTCTTAGAAACTTAAAATTTGTTATAAATATAGTGTTTAAGTTTCAGAAAAAGAAAAAAAATTGAAAGCACAGTAAAATTTGAAAATAAATAAAAAAATCGAAAGTTAGAAAATAATTTAATTTTGTAGCGTTAGAAACTTGAATTTGGAATAAAGGTAGTATTTATGATACAAAAGACGAAAAAATTTAAAAATCGGGAAAATTAAAAAAAAAATCGAAAATTGGAAAAATTCGTAAAAAATCGAAAAATTTAAAATAATTCGATCTCGTAGTCTTAGAAACTTAAAATTTGGTGTAAAGGTAGTGTTCAAGATTTAGTAACGTAAACAATCAAAAAATTCGAAAATAAAATAAAAAAATCGAAATATTTGTAAAAATTTTCCCTTTTAATTACGTAAAGAAAAACTTATTTATCCCCCCCCCCAAAAAAAAAAGATCTTGTAAATTCTGGTTTTATTCAATCATTCTATCATTTTTCAAAAATAAGTACTTTTTGCCTGAAAGGGTTCAGACAAAGATCGAGCTCAACAAGTCCTTCTCATAAATTCCGGACAAATTAAAACCCTCTGGATTCGAACACTGGACCTCACTTTTTGAAGCTGGAGACTTTACATCGGCGTCACTAATGCTTTATTCCTCCGCCTCAATATTTGTTCCTTATACTCTGTCACATTTCTTTAGGGATTTTTGCTATAGAATCAGTCGCAAAATGATTTGAAAATTGTTTGAAAATGAATTAAATCATTCGATTTTAACGAAATTATTTACTATTTTTACGACAATAGTCTATATTTTATACGCCATAAGCATTCTTTTTCCCTTAAGATATTAACGTATATTATATTTTTAAAAAAGCAGGATTTGATTAAAGCAAATTTTTAAATTTCACATATTGGACGAAGTTTGCATATTCCATCTTTAAAAAATTATCCAGCATTATTTAAATTTTGCATTATATGGTTTTCAGTATGATAGATATTATTTCTTATGTCGACATCCCTTTTTCTATGCACATACAAAATGCGCAACATAGAATGAGACATCACACGAAAAATTTTTGAAGAGGCTTCTGACATAGTACGCTCACATTTCGTTAAAACATTTTGTTTGATTAAAGATTACCAGTTAGCACATAATATCAAAGGTTGCAGTGTGAAAGCGTCACACGTGTCCACTGGTAAATTACATTTAAACAGGAATTCATTATATTTTTAGAAATATAGTTAAAATAAAAATATTTTAGAATTATATGAGAAAGTCACTTATTACCATTAAAATAAAAATATATATGCTAAAAATGATTACAGTAAACATAAAAGATAAAAATCCTTTTAATAAACAGACCTACTAGTTTCGTACACAAAATAGGTGACATTCTCAGGATCAGTAATGATAAAATAAACTATATTCCCAAAAAATGTTGAAATAAATAAATTAAAAATGATTTTTTTTTCAAATATTTTTGCGAATATAGTATATTTAATCATTACTGATCTTGAATGTCACCGATTGTGTGTACGAAACTAGTAGGTTAAAAAGTTTTTAACCCTTTATGTTTACTACTATCAATTTTAGCACATATATTTTTTAATTTATTAAAAATATTTGTAATTACGTGCTCTGAAATATTATTTATATGTCTGATTCTTTTCATTTAATAGTAAATATTTTGAATAAATTACAATACATGCATTATGTAAAATATTATATTGTAACACCTAGCAAAAAGCTGAATAAAAAATAACACTGGAAAATACTGTATACAATTTAATTTTTTACCTACTACCTTACGTTATTTTCAGATTAAACTTTTTCCCTTATCATGTTTATACAAAGTAAAAGAAAATTCTTTTAAAAGTTAATTATAATAAGGCAATACATTTATAGTAAAATTAATCTGCAGATATTTTTCCAGATTTATCTTCTTAAAGCTAAAATATGACACGCGATAAATAAAAATGTCTACTAGAAAGGATTAAAATGGATATTTTATTGTGAAAGAGCACACGTTATTTTTAGAGTCCTTTAATTTAATAGGCAATAACAATAAATCTTTAATGTAATCTCTTTCATAGTAGTATTAAATCATGTGACAAGATATATATATATATAATATAATGTTCGTTATATTTTCCTGTATCAGTTAGCGCTACCAAAAATATATTTTCCTTTTAATCTTAACTAAGAGTTAAAAGAATTCCTATTTCTTAATAGCACACAATTGCGTATCTAGCACACACACAAAAAAAAACTTCTTCAGAAAAAACAGAAAGGATTTTAAGGATTGAAGTTAATGTGTCATTTTGGAAAACTCTTTTCTTTTTCTCTGTACGAAAAAAACATTTGAGTGTAATTTTCTTTTCATGTTTCTTTAAGAGTAAAAAATAGAAGCAAAGTTAAAATAATTTTATATGTAAATTTCGCCTTTAATACCATTAAAGGTATCATACATTCTATTCATAATCTAAAGATAGGCATGGATGTTTTTTTAAATGCAGAATGAAAGCAAATCCTGTAACTGCATATTTTAAGTCAAGAACATAAAAAGTTAACAACCTAATTTATGTAAGTAATTTCTAGTGTCCTTCTACAATAGTACATCATCTACATGGTGAATAAAGATTGTTTTCGCTGAATGAAAAATATAAAAATTTATTAGACTTAATTCAGAACACAAATGATATCAAATAACAATTGTTTAAATCTTTGAAGAAAATAGAAGCTTACTCATGTTTAAATATGTATTGTATGTTGAACCTTTTCTTCACGCCATATTAAACATAAAACTAAAAAAAAAATCTTGTTTGGAAAACATGCTTTTCTTAAAAAATAAATAAATAAATAAAATAAAATGTTAATTTTTAAATGTAACCAGAATATTTTAAAAAAAATTTTAGCTTAAATTTAAATGTGTTACAAGTTTGAGTTGAATGAACATTTTTATATGAACAACTAATTATTTTCTATTGCGTGTAACACTTATAGTTTTACTTTCACTTTTTAAACAAAGAAACTTCTTAATTTATAATTTTAATAACCCTGAATGGCTTTATAACTATAAATTTCTAGCATAGCATCTTATAAAATATTCACTTTATCCGTAAAACAAAATATTTTTACCTTTATCATATTGTTTGAGTTTTAAAAGTTACCAATATGGCCGTTTTTATTATCATTTCAGCAGACTGAAAGGTACTGCCATTACGGAATGTTCGTGTACTGCTGATTAGAGGGAAAAGGATATGTCAGCAACACTGACAGACCAAAGCATTATCCCACGTTCACAGATCGTATGTCACTCACAAATGGTAACGCCATATTCCCGGTTGTCACATCTTTTCCACATCCCCAGACACCGATCATCGTTTCTGATACAACTGCAAGATTCATCGCTAAAGACTACATACAATATCCCATTCAAATCTCTACGCAATGCTGCTGCGACACCATTGCAAACGTTCGCGACAATAGATATCTCTTAAAGGCATCCTTTGGAGAGAACAGCTGGACATATAATCTACATCAACCAATCGTCGCAAAACTGACCGCATCAATTTTAGCGCAGTTAAGAGTTAGTCACATGACGAAATTCGAAGAGTAATATTAAACCTATGAAGGACTTCTTTACAAGATTCATGTTTGTATTTGAACATTTTTAAATAATTATTTTTTTATCATCTGATGTCGATGCCTAATATTAGAGTTTTGTACTTTTCAATTTTGTTTGCAGTATTTTTCTGCAAACACTTTCCATTTAGAACCAACTAACAAAGTTGGTTCCGAAATTTAAAGTATCGTCAGGAGTACACTGCAATCACAATTTAAAAAAAGTACAAAACTTCAACGGTAGATACTTTTCTGAAATATTTTATAAAAAAAGAATAATTTAAAAATAATAAAATTCAAACGAGAAATTTGTATATAACATCTCCGTTGGTTTAACAAGCTTTCGAATGTTATCGAATGACTAGAGTTGGCTTTTATATCATTTAGTAAAGCTTAAAGATTTTCTCGTTTGTTATCTCCGGGACATGTCATATGTGATGTTACTGTATGCTGACGTCCATCTCTTTGCTCCAGATTCCGTACGGAATTACTCGCTTAATTCCTGGTTCCGTTGTCGTCTTGCAAACAATTGCAAGTTCAACGCTGTTTTCTACGTAAAAATCTGGCATTTTCTTTTCTATGAAAACTAAATAATACCAAAAGAACTATTTAAATAAATTTTATGGGGACTTTTTGTCGTGCACACTTAGGAAGCAATACATGGATGAAGAAAGGAACCTTTTTACATGCTTTCTTTTAACGTACATTTCTGTATGTATATGACAGTCAAATCTTGTTACTCATTTTCCATCCACTTCCTGTTAACATAGATCTTTGAAATTTGGAATATATATGTATTCCTGAGGGTAATACATGAATTGAACATTGATTTTTTAAAGTTCGGCCTCTAAGGGGGATGGAGGCAGCGACGGCACAAAACTTGCATTTTTCAATAAAGTTATGACTGTTTAATATTAATTGAAAAAAATTGTTCCATTGTTGCAACATTCATCTATTTTAACCAAATTGTTGCCCGCATCATTATGACGTCAGGATTAAGCAACGCACACATTTGTGCGTTATAATTATAGATTGACTTTTTTATAAATTTTAAAGAAAGCATTTTTTTAAAAATTACATTTAACTGTTTATTGTATTATATACTTACTCAAAAGTAAAATCAGCCCTGCCATGCATCTGTTATTTTTAAAATGAACAAGATTATTTGAGAATCTACTTGGAATGAAAATATAACAATATAACAATAAAAATATAACAATTGTATTATAAAATATAATACAAAATCTACAGATCATTTTTTGGGAGGAAGATGATTAATACAATACTAGCAAGGAATTAAGGGTGTTTAAATTCCTATCAGTACAGACAGGGCTGGCTTTATGATCATGATATCAAATCAAAAATCGTTCTGCAGGAAAAAAAAAACGATGAACTGTCGTGTACTACAGGACATAATGTGGACATTCATTGATTCAATACAAGATTTCTAGAATGATCTACCCGAAATGAGGCTGCAACATTTTATTGATGCCCTGTATATCTAAGTGTTTTATCTTTCTGCGTCTTTGAAAATTAAATTATTAAGCTCTTAATTATCTACCAATGTACAAAGTTTGGTCTGTTAGGAAGCATTTTGCCATGGTGTGTATATTTTCTGTCATAGAGTGTGTAAGCATGGAGTGAAAAGATCAAAATTTTATTTGTTAAAAAAATACTTTATAAAATTCCATAGTTATTTAATCACAAAAATCAAACTACTTCATAACTTCCCGGTATAAATCTACTAAAATGTGATTATTCTTGATTTATAAAACCAATTTGTCTAACAGAATTAGAAAAAAGAGTAAAACCTAAAAGAAAAAATAAATAAACATAATTTAACATTTAAAAATTAGTCTAAGATTGAAAATATTATTTAAAATGTCTCAAACATATTTTTATTGTTTTACTTACTAGAGTAAATTTTATCAAATAAAATAAGATTTTTTTTTCTCCAACATATCATTTTCCTCTTTAAAAAGGAGATTCTTGTTTACTGAAATAGGAGAAGCTTTTGGTCACAGTTTATTACGCTTGTTTGTTTTCGCAGAAGGAGAAGTTAATTAAAGTTTTATATTGTATTCTTTTTTATAAGGAAAAGAAAATGTCACTAAATTGTTTTTTAAATCAAATAATAAAATAAACAAAATAATTAAAAATAATTATTTAATAATTTTCTTATTAACTTATCATTGTTAAAATTTATGAAATTGTAAAGTAATAAAAAAAAAAGAAAAAAAAAATTCGAGTTTCAGTTTAAAAATTTGGATTTATGTTTGTATCAAATAAAAATGTGTGATAAATTTCAAGTAAGATATTAAAGATTTGAGGTGCGATAAAAATATTTTAGCACTTAATATTATTTTTAATAAATTGCAAATGGCTGTTGAAGCTGTTTTAGAGCCTACATATATTCGAAATTATTGAGTCTTTTACGCTGTCGAAAAAAAAATTCGTCAACAAGAGGGAAAAATTCTTCCTTACGGCAGAATATAGATTGGCCACCCACGTCTTTTATCGTTGAGATTTTTTCAGCCAAATCTATCTCGTCAAATAATAATAATAATAAAAAAAAATAATAAAATAAAATGGAACTAGCCAGCTACGCCCGGTACGCTGGTCAATTTCTCTTAACGCACCTTTAACCAAACGAAATATTTACCTTGAATTTGACTTCGTGTTTTAAAACCATATGGATCTTTACTTGGAATGTCCTTCTGCATTTCTGTAAACGATACGAACGCCATTGCGTTAATACATTTTTAAAGTGTCAGACAAAATTTGGGCTGTTAAGGACAAACTGTTTTAGTTGATGATTTACAGTAGGATTTGGTAAAGAACGATAAATCCATATGCTATATACTATAACCATCCTTGAAAACTCATGCTGCAACAGTGATGGGTATAATGAATGTATCAATGAATCACTCGGGCATTCGCAAAAGCATAACAGCCAATCTTCGTATACTTTTTGATCACATAAATTCAGAAATTAAAAAAAAATAGCACCGAACTTTCGCATACTTTTTAATCAATTAAATAAAAAAAAAGAAAAGAAAAGAAAAATAAAGATGCTGAACAGTTGCTGTCGATTAAGGGGCTTCGTAGTTGCAATCAACTTCACGCCCAGTGTATTGCAAGTAGAGTGTCTTGTATTAAACTGAGCCGTTGGGAAAAGTTAAGATGTAGTATTAACTACATGATGAAGGAACAATTACAATATAAAGGATAGATGTAGGGTTCCAATTAGATGGGTATTATTGCATTTATCAAAACAACAACCGAAAACGAATTTTTTTTTGAGTTCTTTGACATTCTTGCAAATCAACCCCTCCGGGTTTTTAATTTAAAACATCGGAAAAGATATAAATCCTTACGTAAAAAAAAGAATACACTTCAAAAATACTAATAAATACTAATAAAATTTAAAATCAAACATTAACCTAATAACACTAAGATCGGTCCCATTAATATACTTTATACAGAAAAAAATCTTAAATTTTCTGTCAGAAAAATATGAACGAAAGTGAATGAGAAAGACAAACATATGTTTTATTATTTTGCTTTCTAAAGGAAATTTTGTCAAACAAAATAAGTTTTCTTTTTAATATATCATTTAATTCTGGAAAAAGATATGTCCCGTTTACTGAAATGAGAGAAACTTTGTTCACATCTTATTACGTCTGTCTGTGTTGACAAACGAAAAGTTAATTAAAGTTCTATTTTTTTTATTTTTTTTATACAACTAAAGGAAAAAAATCATTCAGAGTACTACAACAGTTGCGATATTACATGTAAAACAGCAGGCATTGATGTGCCTTTCTACGTTTCTTTTTTGATAGTTTTGACAGTGGCTGAACTCTATAAATGAGGCGTTTGACAAGGAAAAATATAATATGTGATTTTGAACAAAAAAAATTTCTTTTTTTAAATTAGCATAGTTATTGAATTTTTTTTTTGTTCTTTCCGAATGATCAATTTATAGTTTAACAACTGTCAAACTAATGAAAAAAGGTTTTGAAATCACTTCATTATTTCTACAGAAAATAATACATCAATATCAACTGTTTTAAATGTGATTTTGTTTCCTTGCGAAATCAAATATCTATTGTATTGTAATTTGTGTTCTTTGCCGAACGATCAATTCATAGTTTAGTTACTATAAAACTATTTTTTTTTAAATTGAAATACTTGAGTATTTCTCCAGAATAATCAATATCAACTGTTTTAAATGTGATTTTGTTTGCTTCCGAAATGAAATATCTATTGTATTTAATTTTTGTTCTTTGCCGAACGATCAATTCATAGTTTAGTTACTGTAAGACAATTTAAAAAAAATAAATTCTTCAGTATTTCTTCAGAATAAAGTACATCAATATCAACTGCTTTAAATGTGATTTTGTTTGCTTGCAAAATCAAGTATCTATTGTATTGTAATTTGTATTCTTTGCCGAACGATCCATTCATAGTTTAGTTGCTGTAAAACTATTTTTAAAAATTTTGAAATACTTCATTATTTCTCCAGAATAAAGCACATCAATATCAACTGTTTTAAATGTGATTTTGTTTGCTTGAGAAATCAAGTATCTATTGTATTGTAATTTGTATTCTTTGCCGAACGATCCATTCATAGTTCAGTTGCTGTAAAACTATTTTTAAAAATTTTGAAATACTTCAGTATCTATCCTGAATAAAGTACATCAATATAAACTGTTTTAAATGTGATTTTGTGCTTGAGAAATCAAATATCTATTGTATTGTAATTTTTATTCTTTGCCGAACGATCTATTCATAGTTTAGTTGCTGTAAAACTATTTTTAAAAATTTTGAAATACATCAGTATTTCTCCAGAATAAAGCACATCAATATCAACTGTTTTTAATGTGATTTTGTTTACTTGCGAAATCAAGTATCTATTGTATTGTAATTTTTGTTCTTTGCAGAACAATCAATTCATAGTTTAGTTGCTGTAAAACTATTTAAAAACAATTTGAAATCACTTCAGTATTTCTCCAGAATAAAGTAAATCAATATTAATTGTTGTAAATGTGATTTTGTTTGCTTGCGAAATGAAGTATCTACTGCATTGTAATTTTTGTTCTTTGCCAAACGATCACTTCATAGTTTAGTTACTTTAAGACTATTTTTAAAAAATTTAATCACTTCATTATTTCTCCAGAATAAAGTACATCAATATCAACTGTTTTATATGCGATTGTGTTTGCTTATGAAATCACATAACTATTGTATTTTAATATTTGTTTCTTGCCAAACGATCAATTCATAGTTTAGTTACTGTAAGCCTCTTTAAAAAATTTTTGAATTAACAGTAATAAATAATTTCAGTATTTCTCCAGAATAAGGTAAATGAATATCAGCTGTTTTAAATGCCTTTTTATCTTTGATTGCGAAATCACGTAACTACTATATTTTAATTTTTGTTTCTTGCAGGAGGATCAATTTATAATTTAGTTTCTGTAAAACATTAAAAAGCAAGAAAGAAAAATCATGCGTCAAGCATAGATTATGTAACACACTCCAATACATTCAGAACCTTGCAACAAAACTTCATAATTTAATAAGGTTAAAGATGATGTTTAACCCTTTCAAGGGCAAAGGACATCTTCTACTAAAATGTTGAAATATTTGAATGACACCAGAATTAACAATCAAATCTATTTGAAAATAACTATAGGATTTTCTTTGCGTATATTATAACAGCAAAATTTTATTAAAAATTTATGGGTGTCACTTGGCAGTTTGGAATTAAAATTAAGCGTTCGCGCCTTGCAAACACCGCCCTTGAAAGGGTTAAGTAAACAATTTTGAAAACGGATAACACATTTGAAAACCCGATTTCAGCAATTGCCATCTATAGTCGAAAAATATCCGAATTCTTCTGAACAACTGAGTATAGGATCTGTAGATTTGCATATTCACTACTTAGTATGCAGAAATTTAGTTCAGTTAGGAAACGCATAACAGTTGAAAATACTCCAGCAATATCCTTCAATAAGCGGAAAAGTACTCGAATTATTTAGTGCAGCTCCGTATATGACCGATAGAATTTATACGCCTCGAGTAATTTTCAAAGATCAGTTAAATTTATGTTATATATACAGTGGTGGCCAAAAGTTTGGACATTTTTTGAAAGTTTCATGTTTTTCAACTTTGTGTGCTTGTAGAATATATTAATTTTCACTTAAATACAAACGTTTATATATCAAATTGAAGGTAACTGAATGTAGAATTTAATAATAAAAACAGTTTTACAATACCTGTATTACAAAAAAACGTTATGTTCAGTTTAGTAGAACAAACCAACACAAATCGTTTTGAATAAGGACGTTATTTGTAATAAAAGCTTACTAGCCAATCACAAACACTGTTCTGAGAACCAATAAAATGTCTGTAACTATATTTTAGGTTATTTGGATGGTAAAAGAGTTATTGTTGTGGAAATATTTTGCGAAATGATGCATACTAGTACAATTAAATAGAGTATTGCTGTTTTTGAATATTTAAAGTCCTTATTTTAATTAAACTAATTTTAAAGAATGTCATCAACAAGAAGAACTAATTGGACATCTACAAAAAGAAGCCGAATTGTCATATTGAGAGAAAATGGCCTCTCTCATGCTGAAATTGCAAGACAAGTTGGTGGTTCAGTAACTTGTTCTGGTGTACGAAAGTTCTGTTTGCGTTATGAAAAAACGAAATCAGTGGGAAATAAGGCCAAATCAGGCCGAAAAAAATGCACAAGTGCTACTGCCGATAGGAAAATTAAACGGCTATGTCTTCAAGATAGAAAAATTTCATCAGATGCCATTAGATGTGAAATGAATGCAGCGGGTATTGCAGTAAGTTCAAGAACAATAAGAAGAAGGATATCAGTATTTGGACTACAAGCTAGAATTCCAAGGAAAAAAACCTATTTAAATCAAAAGCAACGCGAAAAACGTGTTAAGTGGGCAAAAGAACACATTAAATGGTCAGAAAATCAATGGAAGCAAGTAATCTGGAGCGATGAGAGTAAAATATCGCTCTTTGGTAGTGATGGTAGAAAATACGTGAGACGTAGAGTAGGAGAAGCACTTCATCCTGATTACATTGAAGCAACTACAAAAAATCCAACAAATGTCATGATTTGGGCATGTATGTCTGCAGATAGTGTGGGTCGAATTCAAGTGATTGATGGCATCCTGAATACCAAAAAATACATCGAAACTGTCCTGGAACCAAAATTTATACCTTCCAACAGGGATCTCTTCCCCAACAATGCACCATTTATTTTTCAGCAGGATTCAGCTATATGCCACACAGCAAAATATGCAAAGCATGGTTTCAAAATAAACGCACATATATATTATCATGGCCAGGAAACAGCCCTGTACTCAATCCAATTGAAAATTTGTGGCGACGTTTGAAAATTCTTGTACGAAAAAAATCCGTCCAATAAAAGACAACTTATTGAAGCTATAATTGATTCTTGGCACCATGTGATTACGAAAGATGAACTCCAAACACTCGTTCACTCGATGAAAAGACGCTGTGAAGCTGTCTTAAAAAATAAGGGTTATCCTACTAAGTATTGATTGTGTAAGTATCACTTTAAAAAAATGCAAATCTAAGATAGATCTTACTATTAGTTGCATAACTTTTTTGTAATACAGATATTATACTGTTTTTATTATTAAATTCTACATTAAATTACCTTCAATTTGATATATAAACGTTTGTATTTAAGTGAAAATTAATATATTCTACAAGCACACAAAATTGAAAAACATGAAACTTTCAAAAAATGTCCACACTTTTGGCCACCTCTGTATATATCTGTGTGTGTGTGTGTGTGTGTTACGGTCAATATGATTAATCCGATCATTAATAATAATAACAGGTTATTATTATTATTAATAGCCGCGGTCATTATTAATAAAAACCGGTTATTATTAATAATGACCGGGTTAATGATATTGACCGTAACATTTATATATCATCATCATCATCATCATTATCATCATCATCAACCGTTTTCAATCCACTGCTGGATGTAGGTCTCCCCCTGATTTTTATTGTTTCGTTCGTCTCACAAAACCTTATTACTCCCGCTCCGTTGTCTGTCCGTCACAGAGCCATTCTAAAAAACTGTATAACTTACAGATTTGACTTTGTGTATATATCTGAATATCAGCTATAAAGAGATCAAAATATTAAAATTTGAAAAATTCGTATTATTTTAATAGATAGAGATAAAAAACCAAAATTCTAACAGCCTTTTCCTATTAAATTTAAACATTTTTCGTTATATCAGATAGCAAAAATTAAAATTCCACGATGAAATTCTTTCCACAATAATTAATTTTCTATCAGACGATTTCTACGTGAAAAATGAAAATGAAATAAAAAGTTTCACCAATGGACTTTATTGGCGTGACGTCATAAACCACCATCATGTGACCTCCCTGCGGTATTTTTATTTGTTTGTCTATGTATCGCATGCATACATTCCGATGGTAAAATACCACCAACAAGTGATTTCTTACAATCTCGAACCCCGATTCCCAATAAAGCCCATTGGAAAAAAAGATAAATATGAAATAAAATTGATTGGCGTCATAGTGGTAATAAAACGGAAAATGTCTAAGATTTCTCGATAAAACAAGGGGTATGAGTATGTGTATGTGCACAAAGCAGATTAATATCACGTCATTAGAGAATTAAAAAGAAAATCTGATGTCATATTGGAAGTTTAACGAATTTTTCAGATGTTTGAGAATAATACAAAGCGAGTATTAATATGAGTAATAGAGAATAGTAAATATATGAGTTTGAGAAACATATTGAATCGTGATAAAAATCCGATTATTGAAATATTCGCATATTTTAACATTTTGAAGGTGTAGAATTTGTTTAATTTTGAAATTATTTTTTAAATATCGCATTTAGTCCGCATGACGGATATTTTTATGACAGAATATAATAGCGGTCTGGTTTAGATATTCGAAAAAAAAAACGAAAGAATAGACCGGTAAACTTTTACTTTATAAAAAACATGACTTTTTTTTTTTTTTTTTTTGCTAAAAGAAATTTATTTGAATTTATTAAAGAAAGGATAAAGCGTTTTGGAAGGAATATTAAACGAAACCCTTTGAGCGATCTTCGATCACACTTACACACTTGTTCCATTGTTTCCTGTCTAGTGCTTTAGTCATTCAATTAACACCGGTCACTTTTCGGATTTCGTCAATCCATCTTACTTGAGGGCGTCTTCTTGGTGGTTTTACATCTCTGGGATACCAATGTAGGGTGTTTGTGCTCCATCTATTGATTGGTCTGCTTGCAATGTGCCCAGCCCATTTCAATTTGAACCGTTTAATTATCTCAATGATGTCAAAAAATTTTGTCTGACTGCTTATCGAGGATCTTCTTTTTCTGTCTCTTCTAGTTATGCCTAGCATACATCTTTCCATACTTTTTTTTGTTGTTTGTAACCTTTATACCATCCGGTTTGTTAGCGTCCATGTTTCTGCTCCATAAGTTAGTGTAGGCAAAACGCATTGGTTAAACACCTTTCTTTTCAAACAAAGAGGCATGTTACTCTTCAGAATGATATTGTCCTTCCCAAAAGCACTCCATCCATTTCTTATTCTTCTATTGATTTCATTCATGAGACTGTTGTCCGATGATATTTCTTGTCCAAGGTACACAAAACTTTGCACTTCTTTAATCTCAGTGTTGTTGTATGCGATTTTCTTTTTTGATGCAAATGAATTGAACATCACCTTGGTTTTTTTCAAAATTTATTTTTATTCGTACATTAATGCTATCTTCTACCAAATCTTTTAGCATATTTTCCAATTCTTCAGGGTTATTACTGAAAATTAAAATGTCATCAACAAACCAGAGATGGCTGAAATATTGTCCATTTGTTCTAATCTCTTTGTTTTCACAATCCAGGTCCTTTAAAACATTTTCTAAGACTATTTTCAGTCTAATTATTTTTCTAAGGCTATTTTCAGTAAAAAGCTTAGGCGAAATGGTGTAATATATATATATATATATATATATATATATATATATATGAAACAAGAAAAAATTCAGAGCATTTTAAATCAAACCGTACAAAAAATTACTATAATTACGCTTGTTATGGCTTAAGATGTGTCAGGTGTTCCCAACGTAACAAATGATTGAGAGCATACTTTAATGTGGTGTCATCTCAGAATTTAAATAAAAAGACATTTATTTATTTTTTTAAGTTGCACTTTAAAATACTAGACTGTATGTATTCTCTTTAACTATATAATATTTTTACATGTAAACATCACGAATTTATGGGTTACATCTAAATTTTATGACTGAATCTAAATTTTTATATATTGTAGTCAAATTTTTACTTTTAAACTAAAGTTGAATTTATCGCATATTCTTTTCGGAATTTATCTATGAATATTTTTTGTGGTTAGGTTATATAATAAACAAATTTATGACTAGTCTTCAGCTATAGATGTAATCTCTAAATTCGGGAAGATTGCATGGAAAAACTTTAAGTAGTTGGAGATATATATTATGTGATATCTATGAAAAAGTTTTTCACATTTGAAATAAAATACTTTAGACTATCCTTTCTTTCAATCATTACTTACTTTACTTTGGGAACAACTAACCTATTTTTTGTAGCTAAACTTACTAGGGTGATTATAGGATTTTTTTTTTTGTAGCTAAACTTACTAGCGTGATTATAGGATTTTTTTTTAGCTAAACATACTAGCGTGATTATAGGATTTTTTTTGTGCGGTTTGTTTTAAAATGCTTAGAAAATGTTTCTTTTTGCTTAAACTTTCTCAATTTTGAAAAATCGAATTTTATAAAGAGTTAACATTCTCCTTAAATTTACTGTCAGGAAACTAGAAATTGATAGAGAATGAGAAAAAAACCCATATATATATATATATATATTACTTTCTAAAGAGTCTTTATAAAAGAAAACAAGATTTCCTCCTTAAATACATGATACTATTTCACTCTGAAGAAAAAGATATCTTGTTTACTGAAATAGAAGAAGCTTTCCGACAACAGTTTATTACGCCTGTTTTCGTTGACAGAAGGAAAACTTAATTACTGTTTTATTCTTTTTAACACTTTCCAATATAGTTGAATAGGGTTTATGAATTCCGTTTGTCTGTCTATCTGTCCATGCTCTAACTCGCGTAAATATATACGGATTGTCATGCAATTGATATATGTTATTGAGGTTTACTAGGGCATGTTCGGTATTGAAAATGAAGTGTGTAGCACTTATAGTTTTTTACAGAGACACTCAAAATAATTTATTTATATTACGGTCTACTGGGGAGGTTCATTTGTGGCTTATTGTAATTATATTACACAGTATTAAACATATTGAAATTGATATATATCACTAAGGTGCAATGTAAGAGGCTTACTGCAGAATATGGTGGGCATAGCACTTACAGTTCCTTTTCAGAGTCATTCAAAACAATTCTGTTACATTATGGTCTACGGATAAAAATCATTTGCGGTTTATTTTAATCATGTTTTACTATTTGAAACATATTAAAATTGATGTATATGTATATCACTAAGGTTCATTACAAGAGGCTTACTATAGAATATTTTGTATAGCATTCATCGTTCATTTACAGGGGCACAAACAAGAATTTGGTACTGTCTGTTAACAATAATTGCTGGAAGTGTGTTTTCAGTTGCTGAACGTGTTCAAATTTAACTCATTTTTTTTATTACTTGGTGTGGAAGTACGTTTGCAGTTGTGGTATATACCTATAAGCTTAGCTTTTTTTCAATATATTATACAGTGTGTATAATTTCTATGGAGCATATACAGGGCTGCCCAAAACAATTTGAAAATATTACCGTTTATGTGCACGAATTGCTTAAGGTGTGTTTTTAACTGTTTTTAGTATACTAAGAAACGTTTGTAGAATCTAAATAAGTTTATATACACGTATGCACAAAATAAATTTTGTTCACCAATAATTCATTGCCATCTATTTATGGTGATTGTCAAAAGTGCGCTTTTACTTATGGTTTGCGTTTTACAGCTGAATTAAATTTTAGCATGCTGTGTCATGTGTTTCAAAATCTAGAGATTATATACAGAACTGCACAAAAGAATTCATAGAGATTATAGACAGAACAGCACAAAATAATTCGAATACGTTACAGTCGTCTATGATTGAATGGAATTGCTGAAAATGAATTTTCAATTATGTTAACTACTTCCTAGCTAAGTTAAATTATAGCATACTTTGTGGTGTGTGTAAAAAATATAGATCAGGGCTTCAATTTGAATCCATTACTGGCTAGACGGTATTTTATGAAAAATGAGTTTTCAAATAAAATATACGTTTTTTCTTGCAGCGTATAAAAACGTGAAGTTGCGTTAAAATATTCCTTAATTGTTGGAAACCCTTTTATAATCTATGCATCACGCATGATTTTCTCTTTCTTGTTTTTATTCACCACAAGTTTTTGGACTCTTTGAAAAGCCTTATGGTGAAACGCGTAACAAGAAAAGAATTTTTTTTTAAATTTTTACGTTCTTTTTAAATTTGAACGTATTTGGAATGAAACACCCGAGACTTAAAAAAAAAAACTTCCAGGGTCATTTGTTTTAATAATTTAATTTCTGATTCGATGCAAATGAAAATGTCAATGCTCCAAATACTACATATGTTTAACTACATGGCAAGAATCTTACTACCTCAGACATACGAATATTTTTAAAAGGAATTCTTTCTATATAAAAAGAATGTGTGTCATTTCTGTTATTAAAAACTGTAAAGTTGAATTTTAGAAAACTCTTTTAGCATTTAAAATCTAAAGTAAATATTAATGTAGAGTGTAAAAAAAACGTGCGTGATTTAAATTTAGCTTTTTTTTCACGGCAGAACAATAGAGTATATAAAAATTCAGTCACGTTCGTTTTTGCTCAAAATTTTTATGTGTCAAAAATCATCAGTTGGAAATTTTTGCTGAGAGGATAAGAAGACGAAGATAATCTTATTCCTGGATAAAGTAAAAATCAAATATTTGCTAAGTACTGCTTTGAAGTAGATTTTTTTACAGTCTAACAACTTTTGTTGCTTTAGTCGAATGTCGTGTGGGCAAACTTTAACAACTTATTTTTATTTTTAAGTATTAGATGGAATGTATAGAGTTATTTTTCAAATACTAATATTTTCACATTATCCAGAACTAACCCTTTGTATGACCGTGTTGCATATCTGCAACATACACTACAAATAAGGGCGTCTTAAATTCAGACACTTAAGTGAAGTGACTGAATCTGAAATTTCCGACATCATAGATGTCTGAATTTAAGACACATAAGTGTCGTACTACAATTATGGCGTAAACGAACTTATAAAGTGTCTGAATACTGATGATGTGTCTGAAATTAAGACATATAGTAATTCAGACATATTAGTGTCTGAATGTGATCATCTGTATTATGCAACATAATGTGTTATGTGTTATGCTATGATACAATCTTTTCCCTATATATTGCAATGCCATAAAAAACTGTTTTTGAATAGATGGAAGATGTTTAAAATACTTTCCAACCCAGTAAATTCGGCATTACTTTAAAAATAAATAATTTGATTAGATCATAGAACGTGTGCCAAAAAAGCTCGAATCCGCTTATCAAGTCTTGGAACTAAGTTATTTTCGGTCCATTAAGTAATTAAATAATTGCTTTTCTCAGAAAAAGTGTTTTAAAAGCTTCTTACACTTGTACGTATATATATCGGAAAGGTGCAGGGAATCCCCCCCCCCCAGCTAAATCTTAAGTGTAAAATATTAAGAGATATAGCTTGAAATACTCAGAAACATGAGTGTTAACGGAAAGAAATGTATCGTGCTTCACGTGCTTTTTGGATAATCAGATACTGCATAGTCTATGGAATGCACCTCCTTATTATGTATGTATATATTGTATTATGTTGTATTATATACATTATATAGGTATTATAGATTGTATTACGCTTGAGTCAAATTAGATTTCAGTAAATGAAAAAAAATGAGTACATACTCCATAAAGAAGACTGTATTAAAAAAATATTGTAAAAAAAAAACATCACAATAGTTTTAAATTCCTTTTTTAACTCGAAATCTGTAAAAAAATTGTCACTTCATTATAAAGTTTTTTAACTTATGTCTCTGGAAAATTTAAAAAAAAAATGTTTTCATTAAATATGCCATCACACAGACAAAAAGAATAAATTCATAATTGTCCTTTAAAACTCAACAAAACTGGGATATTATAATTTTAGGAATAAGACAGTATTTTTGCGCATTCTTTTGCAAAATAAAGTTTTTATAAAAGTTTTTTTTTCCTACAAAATTCTATGTACGTTTGGCATAGCAATTTCGCCACTTAATTATGAGCATATGCAGAATAAGTCTAAGGGATTTAAAGGGGGACACATGCTCGACTTCCTGAGCTAATTTACATTTTTCGATTTCTATTTTATGTTGAGGTATTATATTTTAATGTTATCGTAGTCTGGAAATAAATGAAAATTTTATGAAGGACAATTGTTTTTCAGCGTATTGTACTATACGAATTAAAATAAATACATTATAGAGAAAAAAATTATATCAAAAACGAAATTTTTATTTTAAATAATGGGAAATATGAAGCAATAAACGATAAGGCTTATTATGAGGATGCGTAAAAGTGTTAAAAATAAATAAATAAATAAAAATTGAACTTTAAGAATTTAACAATTCACGAGTAACACATAGTTGCCAACCTTCTGGGATTTTTTTTCTCAAGTCAAATATACATTTTTAAAACCTCAAAATTAAGGCAATGTTTTTATGTGGTTGATCATTAACAGACAGTGGATTATAAGGATATAAAAACTGTCAAAATAAGTATGCAAATATGCCTTAAAAGTCTCCAAATATTCTGCTAAAATCCAAAATATGCACTTATAACTCTTAATAAAAATCGCCATATTTGTAAATGCTGGAACTTTTTTTTCAATTTATTATATCTAAGCACGATTGATATTTAAATCAATATTTGTTACCCGAAAACAAGTATATTATTTGTAATAATTCTATTTAACACATAGACTGCCATAGCAAAAAAATATGTGTGCCAAAAATATTTCCTGGGTGCCATACCACATGAATGGTTATGCCATCAATGTTTTCATTGAAGACAATTTATTGCTGTGAAACGGGACTATTGATAATTTATTAACATGTATTAAAAAAAAGAACGTCGTGTTCCTCCAGGCATGTTTTGTTATTTCAATTTTGCGTTACACGTGTAAAAAAACTAAAATCTTTTAATTAAAAATGTATAAAATTGACACTTTGTATAAAATTAACAAACATCGCCGCGATTGGGAATTGTGAACCGACCGATAACCACTGAAGACCGCAACGTGTTACAGACACATGTAGATGGGAGTCTTATGCACATTGCCATGAATTTTCCGCTCATAGCAAGTATTTTTTTATTGCAATACACAAGAACATATTTTTCAACCTTTAGAGATTGTCTTTTATCATATAAAACTGGGGTTCGTAACTTTTTTGGTGCGTTCGTAATTTCATAAATACGTAGCACTGACAGTCGTTGTCTGGTACGTCCATCTGATCGTCTGTCTACATATAACAGCGCAAAAACTGTCCAACCGAATGTTTTTAAAGTTAATATATATTACCGTTGCAGGATTTTGTCGAGTCATTAAAAATTTGGTGAAAATCGAATCAAAATTTAAAGAGATTTTTCTTAAAAGTGTTCTTCATTCTATTGAATACTATCATACATAATTAATTCAATGATATCCCATGATAGGTAATGATTCTAGGTTGCCAAGGTGATTACATCATATTTAAGATGGAGTCGTGTATTTCCGTATTACTGAATTTAAAAACCGAATTTGTATATTAAAATTTCTTAATTATAGCAATCGTATAAACTACCGACATTTTTTTGGATAAATGCTTCCGAAGAATTGGATATAAAATGGAAAATGAGTCTAATATGGATTTCAAGTTCTGAAATTTTCAAATCTAGGTTTAAATTTCCCATTAAATTTTTCAGTAAATGTCAACAAAAGGTAAAATTTTGCTAACTTAAAATGTACTTATTTTATTACGGAAATTTCTGTGGATGCTTCGCCGCTTCTCTAACTCTTTACTTTTATAGGTGAAGTAAGTTTTAGGTAACATTAAAAATTAATTTACAGAAAAGAGGAGGGGCCAATTCGGGGTTTTAGGCTTTCGTCAATACGCTGGTTTAATAGTTGACACCCCTTGGTGGGTTGTAACATGGAGATAAGTATGACTAGCAATTTTCATCAAAAGTCGAAAAGATTAGACGTATAACTTGTTTTAGATCGATGATTTACTAGAAGATAGTAACACAGAAAATATTTGCATAAAAATTGCATCCCATCCCATATGAAACTTGAATGTACAAAAAGAATGACTAAAAACATTACTGTTTATGAGGGCTTCAGTGATAACACATTTATATGACAACTAGAGTTTTATTTCTTGATGAGACATGATGAAATATTACATATAATAAAAAAAAATGTAGGCTGACTATTTGTCAGCAATATGTAAAACCAAAATGAAACATGTATAATAGTGTAACTGATCACAATTCAATTCAAACCAATCAGAGACGATAAAGATATGAAATTACAATACCTTTTCTTCTGATTATAATGAGTGTCGAAGTAAATTCTAGATATCACAAAACCAAGAGCCATGGTTGAAGATGTTTTAACTCCAATACTTCTTCATTAATTACTTCTAGTGAAGGTGCAATTACTTAAAACGGAGAAAAGCATATTGCGATAAGAAAGCTTGACTTGGTTAATTCTCATTACTACATCTCATAATGTTGAAGAGATATGTTTAATTTCCGATGACAACAAAGCACAAACACACCACATTTGAAAAAAATGCCTGTATTTAAACTTGCCAGCTGACGAACAAACGTTGCCAAAAACTGCAGCGAAATTTTAAGATTGCAGGAGCAGGTCTCTGATTGGTTCATGGTTGAAGATGATGGAGGACTTCACAATTTGTGAAGTCCTCCCATCTGATACTTAGTTAATGAAAATTTTCTCCGAGCAGGGAGATGGAGCTACGATCTATGTCAATTGCAGTGACGATCGTTTAGGCGATTTCTATGCGGCAACCAACCAATCATTCGATTGGCGGAAGGTGATAAAAAACGTAAACAAAGAGGGATGTAACTTTAAGAATTTAAGAAAAAGCTAAACGTAAGTGGATAGAAATTAGATTACTTATGTTACTTTAATAATTATATGATAAATTAAATAGACTTACGTTTTTAAAGGGGGGGGGGAATTTAAAAATGAAGAAAACATGCCAACTTTAGGCAGAAGGTGGGGGAAATTACGTTAAATTTTACTTACAAATATGGATTTCAACTTCTGAAATTTTCAAATCTAGGGTTAAGTTTTCCATTATATTTTTCAGTAAATGTCAACAAAAGGTAAAATGTTGCTAACTTAAAATATACTTATTTTATTACGGAAATTAATCATATCATAATAACAGGCGATATAATTCATTTCACTGAAAATAGTTATAGTACGAACGCGTCTCATTTGTAACGTTTGACGTACAATTTCCAAGATGTTTTGTTTTACAGACATCTTATATGCAATATATAAATGCAAAATGTTTTTACTTACTCCTCTTAAATGCAGACATTGTAGATGAAGAATCTGGAACCAGAAAAAGAGTGTGAACTGTCAAAGTATTAACAACATCTCTTATCATAACTTATCTTAAAGAGTCTAAATTCTGTGCATAAAATATTGTTACATTTAGTCACCTACTCCTGTTGTTAATACTGGCGGTACTTTTCAGAAGAAAAAGTTGGAAATCATGTTAACCAAATCATGTTTTTGGATCTATATCAGTTTGTTTAGTCGTACATGGAAAGGAAAAATCTCGAATAAAATGTACTAAATTTTCTCGATATATTTTGGACACAGTGCTGTAAAGAATTATGAAATTTATAGCAAACTGTACATGCTAGAGCTACAAAATTAAAAATGTACATTGAAATGAAATTTTATGGCATTTTATGCATTTATATGCTTTAATCATGAAAAGCCTTAAAATATGCAATAGATTATGACGCATATCATACAATTGAATATAATCCGCTGTCTATTAACTACGCTTTTTTATTTAATGCAAATTCTGGACTTATCTGATATAAGAGAAAGAAAACGGAATGTTCGGAGCTACGGTAACAAAAGAGTGTTGGAGAGAAATATGAAGAAAAATGTTTGCGTATATCGAGGATTGCAGTAAAATCAAATATGCAAATATGCTACAGGTTTTTATTGTCTGTAATTTGTATTGAAAGTCTCTATGACAACTGTCATGTGACAATGGTGAGTGAAATCGTTCTGGTGAGTCGTAAATAGCCAGTTTTACACATATAACAAATTTTCCTACAACAGAAGAATTTTCTAAATTACGAAGATTCAAAATCTACAGTTTTCTTTCAAATTTTCTGCAAATTAACAGCAATACGCACTATAATAATCCATGTGTACCACACGTAATGCATTAATTATTGCTATTTTATTGAGTAAGAATAATAATAATAAACAACGTAAATAAATGCTTCTTGATTTTGGTTTTCTGCAAAAGCGATTAAGATAACTAAATACTTTTTAAATATATTAATTACCTTTATTTTAAATGTCGTTCAAAATCCCCCACAAAAATTGAAAAGCACTTTAATCATTTGCCTGTTTGCAAAAGGTAGGCAATTCAAGCAATTCAAACACCGCAATTACTCAAAATAAGGTACGAAAGAAAATTATTTTACTGAAGTAATGGCATTAATTTTAAAAAAATTACATATTGAAATCTTTATATGACCCTTCTGAACAAAATTTGTCAATTAGAAAACTTTTCTTTCCAAAGCAACAAAATCGTTGTAAAAAAACTGTATGCATGCTTAACCGACAATTGACCGTTGTGAAGGGGGACCATAAATCAAGTTAGAATTATAATTTTGGTTGCTAAAGAGTAAAAGCCTGCTTAAAAAATTATTGTACAAAATTGCCTTAAAAATTATTTTAATTTATACTGAAATAAGAGTTCACTTTCAAGTATACTTTCAAGATTGCAGCCTTTAGATCGTTTGTGCATCGGGCATTTTTGGTTTGTTCAGGAGAATTCTTAGAAGAAGAACTTAATTATATTATTAATGTAGGTATGAAACATGGATTTAAACCGCACATTATTCATAAATTAATTGATAAATACAGAGTTACAGTGGTTTCTTCTCTTAAAGTTAGTCCTATTTATAGAAAAATTCCATATATCCCCATTTTCTTTGAAATATTCAGGGTTTTCAGGAAATATAATATACAACTTGTGGCATCCAATTCCAAGACTTTATTTAAATTGTTGAATAGAAGCATTGACCCTTTATCAACTACTTGTTTCTCTGGAGTATATGAAATTCCATTTGAATTGACCGATGGTACAAATTCGGCCTATATTGGTATGACAAAACGTCGCATCGTATAAAGACTTAAAGAGCACAAGAGTGATTTAAAATATAATAAACTTTCCACTGCCTTAATAAGGACTTTTGCTAATGGACAGATTAAGTTTATCGATTTTGAAAACGTTAAAGTTATTTCCAGACAAGACAATCCATTTAAAGCCTATATCTGTGAATCTCTAGAAATTTCATTAAGAAAGCATGAAATTTGTAACGATAACACATCATTTTATATTCCGGCTATCTGGAAATGTATATTGAAATGAGCTTTGATTTCGTTAAACATGATTTCCAGTTAAGTATCTGGTTCATAGAGGGTGCCACTAGGCTTATTTTTGAATATGTTTTGTAAAATCCGTTAATTTAAGCGTCTTGTCAGTTGGAACATTTTTCTCAATTATGTAACACATATTTAATTTTTTGCTGTTTGTATTTATGGAAATTTTCTCCTGAAGATGGTTATGAAGAATAACCGAAACGTCGAGAATTGTTTATCTATGTAGTTTTTAAAGTAACTCATGTTTAAATTAAACGAAATATACGCTGAAAGCAAGTGTTTGATGTTTGTAAGTTATAAACTATTTTAAACTCAAATCAGAACCGATTTCCCTACTTCTAAAGTGTAAGAAGGGTATCTAAAATACATTAATTATTTCTAAAATTCGTTTGTGTTATTTCATTAGCAATAAGTGTAATATAAATTCTTAGAAACTCTAACTCTATGAAAATGTATTTATATATAGAGGGACAATTTATTTCCTTTATGATAAAAATCTTCAAATAAACTTGAAAGCGATTTAAACATTTTTGCTTCAATATTTACTTAATGTACAAAGTTTCGTCGTTTATTTTTTTTGAAAAATCATCACAAAAGTAAGACATATGAAAAAATCAAATATTTTTCTCTGATTTCTGAAAATCGAAAAATGACTATTTTGATAAAGGCAGCTTTCTTTTACAGCTAATGTTTCATTTCCTGTAGAAAGCATGTAATTATGCTAAAGAGAGAGGGAATACTTTATGCAAATTCAATGTTCTAATATCTAAAATTATTTTATGTTCGAATATTAAAAGCAAAACTCTGAGTTAATAATTTTTCTCATTGCCCAACATGCTTTATTCAGAAATACTTTAATTTTCCCTTTAAATCTAAAAGTCTGATTTCAAAACGAATTTCATTCTTATTTAAAGTTATTTTAAATATTATTAAAGTATCTAATGGTTAATCCCAAAAGCAATAGTTTCATTTTCAAGAAATCATTTAAATTTTACTTTTTCATATTTCCTACTTTATAAAAGTAAATGTTTGAATGAAATTAAATAAGAAAATTACATGCCCAGTATGTTTTAATCTATGGCTGCACTGAAAATTTATATACTTTTTCAAATAATTTCTCAAAACATAAGTGAAAGTTAAAGTATTTCTTATGCTAAAGTATTAAATAAAAAATTCTACTGAAAACCTTCAAGTTTACTACGTTTAACACGTTTTCATCCAATTATTTTTTGTTTTATATATAAATAAAGCAAAAATGATTATTTTAATACTAAGTGTTTAAAACAATTTGTGTATAATTTTTTTTTCGTTTCCTTAATAAATTATTTGATAAATTTTCTTTTTAATTTTTACGATTAAAAATAATGCAATATATGAAACTTACCAAAAATGTCTTCTAGGTACAAATAATGAGAGCGAACTAATTTTATTTCAATGAAAATACGCTTTAAGCTACTAAGAATTATAAATTTAATTTAATTCTTGCAGTAACCTTTCCAATCATTCTTATAATAACTCATCCTTTGTTTTTCACGTGTGTTTTCATTATATATATATATATATATATATATATATATATATATATTAAAGTCAAACGCGACAAATGAGGTGCGTTCGTACTGTTATTATTTCAGTGAAATGATTTATATCACCTGTTATTATGATATGATTAATTTCCGTAATAAAATAAGTACATTTTATCTTTTGTTCACACTTACTGAAAATTTCAATGCCTAGCTTTGAAAATTTCAGAACTTGAAATCCATATTTAGATCTTTTATCATTTAATATCTATTTCTCCGGAAACATCTGTCCAAAAAACTGTCAGTAGATTATGGAATTGCTATAATTAAACAATTTTAGTATTCAAATTCGGTTTTTAAATCGAGTAATACGGAAATAACGTAATGGTATAACGACGACATCACCATGAGAACCTAGAATCATTATCTATCATGGGATATCATTGAATTAAGTATGTATGATACGAGTTAATTGAATGAAGAATGTGACTATAACTTGGTCATAGAGGTTATAAAATCTCATATACATCATATATGACTATAACGTTATACATGTCAGAAAACTTGGCGATGCATCTTGCTCGCTTGACGATTAATCCTGGGAAGCTGTTATAACAAGAAAGTATCGATTTTTAAAATATTCAAATTACTTAATAAATTTTTTTATTAATATCTTTTTAAGTTTTGATTCGATTTTCATAAAATTTGAAATGACTCGACAAAAATGTGCAACGATTATATATATAAAATTTCAAACTAAATTGGTTGGGTAGTTTTTGAGCTCTAATATGCGGACGGAAGAATGGATCAGACGGCCATTATAAGTTCTACGTATTTATATAATTATGAACGGAACTAAAAATAAATGTAACATTTTGGATGTAGAGTATACGCTGTTACACGCTATATACCTTCTGAAATTTTTAAGAAATTCTACACACTCTCCGTATCTAATAGCATATACTCTCTTGTAATATATCTTCGGCCTATAGCCTATACTATCTGTTTTTTTTTTACAATTACACTTTTCAGAACTTTTCTCCCATAGCTCCAAAGTTAAACAATGTAGAAAAACAATCCCTGAAATATTATCTAATTATCTGTGCAACTCCCATCAAAATCCGTTCAGCAGAACTTTAAAAAAGGTAATCTTTCATAATCGAATTCGCATAATTTTATAATTTTCTCCCATAGCTCTATAACTAAGCAACGCAAAACTATGTGCTTTGTTTTTAAACCTTTCCAAAACAAATTACTCAACTAACAGTGTCAATCTTATAAAAATCTGTTTGGTACAACGTGAGTTATAACCGATCGGAATTGAATACAAATTTGCTTGTTATAAATATGGTAGATGATGATGATATGATTTTCTGTATTCGGATTCGTTGTGAAAAACTATGCAAAAGTAAACTTTTCTACAGAGAAGTATTAACCATCCCCAAAACATTTCCTACTAACCCTGTAAGTCCCATCAAAATCAGTTCAGCAGAACTCAAATTATAAACGGCCGGAATGAAGTGCGAATTTGCATTTTATATTTATTGCAGATATATCTTTCTTGCATTCATCTATCCCAATCACTTTCCCTATAGTTCTATCTACAAAAAACAACTTTTTAAAAGTAAAAAAAAAAAGCCAAGTTTGAAAAAAAAGATAGTTTTGGCTAAAAAATTTCCAAGCTTTTATTATGGTACTTGATTTGTTGTCAAGTTTTCGCTTCAAAGAAAACAATTCATAAGAAAATTTCACTACAGAGAAATACAAACAATCACCCAAAACATTACCTTCTAACACTGTAAGTCCCGTCAAATTCAGTTCAGCAGAATTCATATTATAAGCGGCCGGACTGAAATACGAATTTGCCTTTTTTATTTATAGTAGATATATCCTTCTTGCGTTCACCTATACTAATAACTTTTCCAATAACGATATAACTAAGCAACGTAGAATGAAATGTTATATACTGAAACCATCCCTTAAAAATTATCTAACAGTCCCACTTCCATCAACCCTCGTTCAGCAGAATTTTTTAAAAATGGTAATCTTTAATAATCGGGTTCACCTGGTTTTATAACTTTCCTCTGCAGCTCTAAGTAAGATTGAATAACTACACAACCTGTTATACACTAAAACCTTCCGAAAAACATTATCTAACAGTGTAAATCCTACCGCAGTATTATAAACAATCGGATTGAAATGCGAATATGCGTTTTATATATATATAGTAGATGATGATATGATTTTCTGTAATAAGATTCATCATGAAAGTTTAACTTCAAACATAAACGATGCTTTCAACATTGTAGCTAATACGGCAGTTGACGAGGTATCCGATTACGGAGGATTAGCCCGCAATTGTATGAATAACTACTCAAAGAAAAGATAAAATATGGCTGAAATCTGAAAACAAATAAAGAAGTAATATATAATAAACAGACCATCGAAACTATTTATGCTAGCACGTTTTATTTCAAAAGTGTGGCATTTATGGAAATAATACACAATTGCATAAATATTTTCTGTGAGAATAATATTCAATTCCCAATTCCTGAAGCAATTATTGTTTCTATCTGTAAAATTGACACCATATTTAAAATAAAACTTTAAAGATTTTGTAAAAAAAAAAAAAAAAAAACATGAACCCGAAAACTGACGTCATTGAGATTTTATCTAATCAAAATTTCAGGTATATTTTCTTTTACCCAGGCGCAAATGATAATTCGCCAAGTATTATTTAATGTTGACAATGATGGATGTATTTCTAGAAATTATCATTTCTATTGTTAGAAATTTTGAGGTTTTGTTGCCAAATTCAAAACTGTGCAATATCTGACGAACTATTGGACTTAGAAGAATTTATACAGTATCATTCGATTCAGCATACAAAAATACATTAACTTATGTTATTATTCGCCACATAACTACAATACCTGATTTCAGAGGAATTTTTTAAATGTTTGTTCCCTTTTTACCCCTTTAAAGTGTGGAATTTTAGAAAATCTTTTCTTAGTGCGCCTCTACATCCTAATTAGTACACTCTCCCAAATTTTCATGTTTCTAGGTTCAGTAGTTTGCTTGTGCGTTGATGATCTCCCCAGTCTGGACTTTATTTTATATATATACATTTAGAATAAGAAGTAATATTAAAAAACGTTTATTAGATATAATATTTGAACGATCTCAAAAACTTTCGTAATAACAAAAAGGTTTTATGCCCAGAAAGTGAAGAATTTTTGTATAAATTCCTTAAAAAATATATATGAATCGTCAGGAACTAGAAAGTTAAAATAAAATTAATACTCGAAGGTCAAGACTGTAATACATTTACACTACCTTAATGCAATTTATAAATATTTAACATAAATTCAAATAAAAAGTAATTCCATTTACATATTTTCATTTTCTCGATTCAACGGTATTATCTCTACGTAAATTCAAAATGAAATTCTATCTAAATAAAGTTTGATAGAAAATGAGATAAACTTTTAACTCTGAATTTGTCGATATCGCTTGAATATGAAATAACTTTAAATACTATAACTGATATTAAATTTGCAGAAAATACACCATTCCTGTCCAGGGTAATTGTTTGCTCTCTGCGAGGAAATGGGACATTAGCTGCAAGTATCAGCTGCGTTTATGGAAACGGTCTTTTTTCGATTTTCCAATGCGATAAGAAAGTATTAGATCTAGAGTTTTTATATGCTATGCTTTTGAGATGTTTTTCCAATAAAGTAAATGAAAAAAGTTTTTATATTAAATTAAGTTTGAAGCGGAAATGTTTAAAACTTGTTCAATTTTAATAGTAATTTTCTGTTCTATTCGTAAGGAAGAAAAAATTATATTTCAATATTTAAGATGATAGTTCAAATTCAGAATTTTCTCTTTTCATTTAAGAGACGAACACATAAGATGTGACTTGGTGGACGAAAAAAAAGCTTGTTTAAAGTACTTAAGGCAAAATATATTAATATTTAAAAATGCTCCACGTTATGTCTAAATAATTAAAACAAAGGAGTAATTTAATTTAAGTTCCAGCTTCTAAAAATGCTTATACTTCTGTATTTATTTTAATATACATCAGTTATTATTTAATTATGGAACTATCTTCTGTAAATAGGGCGAAGGTTTTTTTAAATATTTTTATTAAATTTAGTAACTATAAGTTTGGTAATTATTGCTTATTTTTATCAGATACTCATTTATTTGAAAATTAAAACTATTAAAATTTAACTTCTGTGACAAAATTGTCCAATATATACTGTGAGCGGTCTCTGAGACCGCTTGATAGAACGATGAATGAAAGGCTCGATTAATTCTGTCGTCTAGTTGCAAAACTGGCCAACTCCTCAAATTTTGAAAATATGTTTTTTCAGCTTTTCAAGTTCTAAGTAAACGTTTCTACCTTACGGAAACAATAAACAAGCTTAAACCGGTCAAATCCCTGTGTTATATGCGTTTGAAAATCGCGATGTGCTGCAAAACTGACCAAATCCATTAACCGGTGAGGTTCAAAAGCGGCCATCTCCATATCCGCTAGATAGCGCTTCTGCTTCTCCCCACAATAACCTCTCACTTGTTGATTAGATTAACGTTATAGTGTTTTCTCTCACCTGTGACTGTTACTCCTTGGCGCATACAAAGTTTCTAATAATTTAGTTTCGTGTTTTCTCCGACTATGGAAAAGTTTGTGGAAGAAGTATCTCCTAATCAATGAAGGAAGAGGTAAATTGACCCTATGACGTGGAAAGGAACAAAGCCAAAGTTCAAATGTAATGTACACCTTGTGATAACCAGGGGCTTTTATACTCTAGGCCAAAATACTTTTCTGCGACCCCCCACCCTTCTCTTTCACAAAACTATAAGCGAAGTTTCTCTGATAAATTTAAGAATTTTTTAATCTATTTAATTTTTTAATAAAATATTCTTCCATTTAATTTTTTTTATAAATTTTAGTATTTTGAAGCTTGTAGATGGGGCATGAACGGGCTTTTGTTACAGTTAAAATCTGAGAGAATACATTTGTGATTACATTTGCATTTTTTTTTCGGGTCTTGCCCTACTGGTAATCCAAGAAATCTAAGATGTGGGCACTCTACAAAAGCTTACCAATGTACCCCAATGCCTTCTAAAACATTTTTGTGTATTTGCTACCCCTAAAATCCCAATGTCAAATTAAATTTAGCAAAAATTAATTTCTGGTTTGTTGCAAAACCGGCCAACTCCAAAGTAAGTTGCAAAGGTGGCCAAAATCCAAAACAAAGACTTAAATAACACCCTCATTTCATGTGCCCCTGACACCTTATTTCCTGTTTCAAATATACTGTTCTAATGACTATAAAACTGAACAGTTTTGGTTCTAATCTTATTTAGGTTAAGTGTGGCAAAAAATCAGCTTTTCTCCAAAATTTTATTTTTTGGAGATGGCCGGTTTTGCAACTAGACGACACAATTCATAGGTTACTGTTTCTGTATTAAACTTTATGTACAAGACTATTATAATTAAAATTCACCTACTCAGAAGTTTCTAGCGATTGTATATAGGGGAGAGTAGGGTAAAACCGGGTTCCCTGTTTTATCGCTCATAAGTACTGCAATGTGGACATCACCCATCTTAAACACATCCTTTAACGTTCCCTAGTAATGCCATCGACTTTTGAAGTTAGTTAATCTCTGTGTCCACTCAGTGCTATTGCAAAGAAATTCACCTCAAAAGTTTTAATTTTTCAGCGTGTTTTTCTTCTATCTTTACAAGAAGAAAGTATTGGATTCATGAAAATTTTCGACTTCCGCTTTTTGACGGATTTATACGTTTTAGAAGGTCCTGAACACGATTTGACTATTTTTAGAAAATGTCTGTCTGTGAGTCTGTGATTCTGTCTGTCTGACTGTATTCACATACAGACATTGTGGGCGCTCTATCTCAAGAACTAATGTACGAAATTTAATAAAACTTTATCTTCAGTTAGTCCCTGATATAAATTGGCGTATTAGTTTTTGGTGAAAATCGCCCCACAGAGGGCGCTGCTATACTGATTTTTTGCGATTTCCGCAACAGCTCTATCTCAAGAACTAATGCATTTATTTTTATCAAACTTTAGATTCAATTAGTCCTTGACATAAATAGACGCTGATTGCGTTTTAGTGTAGATATCCCAACAGGTGGCACTGCTAAATCACCTTTTTCATTATTTTTACCATAGCTATATCTCAAGAACTAATGCACGGAATTACATCAAACTTCATATTCTGTTAGACCTTGACATAAATAGATGTCGCTTACGTTTTGGTGTCAATAGCCCAACAGGTGGCGCTGCTATGCTACCTTTTAAATTATTATCACGATAACTATATCTCAAGAACTAATGCACGGATTTTTATCAAACTTCATAATCTGTTAGACCTTAACATACGTTGTTGCTGATTAGGTTTTTGTCTAAATCTCCCAACAGGTGGCGCTTCTGTGCTGCATTTTGCAGGCTTTACACGATTTTAGCAATAGTCATATCTCAAGAACTATTGGACGAAATTTAATAAAACTTTATATTCAGTTAGACCTTGATATAAATTGCTGCTGATTCGTTTTTAGTGTTTACGAAACCTATATGAGATAGAAGAAAGTTTTGGGATTGACACATCCGAATAGTTTGGTCTTCAAATAAATCCATCTTGGCGAATATATTTAGGGAAGTAAACCACTGTTTCCTATAGCTTTCGCACAATATTTTGTTGCTAAGTAGAAGTGTGTACGTCCATCCATAAAGGAGAACGATCTAATCCAAATCTAATATGGATAACCAGTCTAAAATTCACAATAGAAATTTAAGAACCATCAGAAATGGTTGCAGATAATACCACAATCAGAAGGGGTTTAAATGTTTGCTCCTTTATTCAACAAATCAAAATATTTCTAAATATTTTAACAAAAATATCTGTAATATTCCCAATGTGATTATTGCTAAACTGCCGGACTACAATGTCTTTAACCACGTTATGTCAAAGACCACGTTATTCAACATGGGAGATAACACTTGATTTCCTTTCTGATTTTTTTTGTTATTGTTGTTTGTTTTTTTACATATTTTTAATTTAAACTCCTTACACACACACACACACACACACACACACACACACACACACACATATATATTTATATATGTGTGTGTGTGTGTGTAAGAAGTGTAAATTAAAAATATGTAAGAGATAAAGTTCTCGTCAACTAGGAATCCCAATAATATATATATATATATTTATTTAAATGTATAATATCTATTTTGTGTTTATTTATTGATTTATTATTATTTTTAAATAAATATATAATACAGGGTGTTTCTAAATGAATATCGAGGTTTTAGCACTTGGTAGTATTTATTACATAAAACTTAAAATTATAGTTAATACATAAAATGAAAGAACAACTCAAACAGTTTTACATACAAGCTTACAAGTGTTCAATGTGAACACCTTTCGTCACGCAGCACACATCACACATGAAGTCGATAGCTCAGTTCTTCCCAAACGTTAATTAGTGTTTGTGGGTAATTGTTGCAGCAGCTGCCTCAATCCTGTTTCTTAGGTTGAGTAGGACAGCTGGTAGTGGAGGCACATACACTCGTTCCTTTATGAACCCCAACAGGTAGAACATGGCGTCAGATCCGGTGAACGTAGAGTTGCGTTTGGGAAGAACTGAGATATCGACTTGATGTGTGCCGTGTGACGAAAGGTGTTCACATTGAACACTTGTAAGCTTGTAGATAAAACTGTTTGAGTTGCTCTTTCATTTTATGTATTAAGTATAATATTAAGTTTTTTATAATAGATACTAAAAAGCGTTAAAACCCGATATTCATTTAGAAACACCCTGTATTATTCTGCAATGACATAGTATATATATATATTTTTAATTTTTCTTTTTGTTATATTTTATTATCCATTTAATTATTTTATGTATTTTCCTTCCTCTTAACTTTTCATTCATTATATACAATATCTTAAATTAGGCACATAATTTGAGTTGTAAGATATGTTCACCTGCTTTAAATCGATCAATTTTTCCATTTTTGTACTGATAATAGATGGCAGCATTATTCCATTCCCCTTTTTTTATCAATATATTTATGCTCCTAGCTCCTATGATGAATTCGTTTGTTTCAAGGAACTTGAATGTCTGTGATTCGTTCATTTCCTATTTAATTCATCTACTCAATTTGTAAATGTATCATTTTAGCTAATCATTACAGCTTATGGATCAAATCATACATTTTTTGTGGTATCTGTAGCGCTTTGGGCCCGTAGATTCTATTACAGTATCACAAATATTTCATTAATTCACTTTATTTCCCCCCCCCCAATATGTTTTATCTTATCTTGTTCATATATTTTATTTTTCCTCCACATTTTTCTGGATATTATTCAAACAGGTATGTATTCATTTTACAATTATACTTTTATTCCCCCATTTGTTGTATGATGTTTCTGTGTTGTATTTTACCCCTATATATACGGTATACGCCAGTACTTGGTGTGTTCTGCAGCGCGATCTAATTGTGAGAATGCAGCAAATTTTATAAGACGATTAAACAAGCTGAGCGGTGTAGGATTGAACGAAAACAACAGCACCACTTATCCCTCTAGCGGTGACTTTTGGAAATATTTTGGCGGAATCTTTCGTGTCTCGTCTTGTTTAGTCATACTATAAAAATTGGCTCCATTCTCGCAATTATATTGGGCTAAAGAAAATGCTGAGTACAAGTTAAATTATGTATAAATCTTAATCATATACATGCTTTAAGAGTGTATTACGTTTAAGGGAGAGTACATTACTATAAGTGAAAAACATTAGTACAAGCTCCATAAAGAACACTACGTAATTTGTTTTAAGAAAAAAATGTTATAAAAAACAACCACGGTAGTTTTTATATTAACTTTTTAACACGAAATCTTAAAAAAAATTGTCACTTCATTATAAAGTTTTTAAGTTACATATGTCTCTGGAAAATTAAATTAAAAACTACTTTTCTGGAAAATGTCATCGTACAGATTTGAATTATTATAATAATAATAAATACACAATTTCCCTTTAAATATTATAATTTTAGGAATAAAAAAGTATTTTCGTGCATACTTTTGCATAATACAGTTTTTTTAAAAGTATTTTATTTTTACTTATTATATAGCGGGGCAATTTTACCACTTAATTACTGCATGCGCAAAATAAATTTGAAGGATTTAAAGGTGAAAATATTCTCGCCTTTCTGAGCTTATTTACATTTTTCGATTTCTATTTTATGTTAAGGTATTATGTTTTAGTGGCATCGTAGTCTAGAAATAAATGCTAATTTTATGAAGGACATTTGTTTTGCAGCAATATGAGTTAAAATAATGATATTATAAAGAAATAATAATACCCTAAACGAAATTTTCATTTTAAATAATGGAAAATGTGAAGAAATAAATGATAAGGCTTATCGAGTGGAAGCATAAAACTGTTAAAAATAAATAAATGAATAAATATAAAGTATAAGAATTTAACAATTCATGAGTAACACCTAATTAGTTGCAACACTTTCGTGTTTTTTTCAAGACAACTACACATATTTTGAACAAAAAAATTAGCTAAGGAAACACGTTTCTATGTGGTTATTAATTAACAGGGCGCTGATTACATGCACTTAAAATGTCAAAATATGCGCTAAAAAGTTTCCAAATATGCCGCTAAAATCAAAAATATGCATTTATAACTTTTAAAGAAAAACTACATACTAGTAAATGCAGATCCTGTATTCTGCAAATTTTATTAAATCTAAGCATAATTGTTAGTCAAATTAATATTTAATTTGTGAAAACAAGTGTGTTATTTGCAATAATTTTATTAAAAGGCATATGCACATTACCAAAGTTTTTCATCTCATTGCAAGTAATTTTTGTTGCAGTACACATTTACATATTTTACAACAGTTAGGTTTTGGATACTTTTCCACTATAGAGGTCTTGACGATAATAAAAAAAAATCTTGTCGCAATTCAGGCTTCAGAAAGCGAGATTTGTTGCTAAATGATATAAACTATTAGGAAATAAACCCTAATGAACTTTTATACTTGTTTATATATGAATTTATATATATATATATACATAAACATTTCATTTATATATACATGGTGCCTCAAAACATTACCCTCGGCTTTTATTCTTTAAATATTGAACATAGACATATTATAAGCTACAAGGTCATGTAAAAAAAAGTACAGAATTTTATGAAATCGATTAAAATTTTCAATGGATAAAATTTGAAGAAATACAAAATTTAAATTTTTATACGTCTCCCGTACAAAAAAATTCTCAATGAGTAAATTGTGCCCTACACTAATGCGGTGATGTACAAAATTTTCGCACTTTATTATAAAAAGTCACACAGATATTTTTAAACAGTTTGTCAGGGGTTAATCATAAATTAAAGCAGTTAATAATCATCAGCAATCATAAGCAGTTTTTATTAGCAATTTTTAACTTAAATTAAGCTTTTCAAGATCTCCACACCCAAGTTAGTGCTAGTTATAAACATTATATAATTAATTATATTTAGTTAGTATATAACCATTTGTTCCCCCCTTTCCATCTTTAGATTTATCTAAGTTATATAAATTATAAATAGTAAATTATATATAGATAATATATAGCCGATGGCCCAATCCCTCTTTTAATTTAGTAAATTATGCATATAATGTCCCCCCTGTAGGAATAAACAACTCTGTAGAATATTTAGTTTCAGTTAAAAGGATCATAGGGTAGAGCTATAAGTAAATTATGACAAACAACCAAGTAAAGTAATAGTACTTAAAGTCTGAAAGTACCACTTAGTTTCTAGTATTAAAAGTGTTATAAAATGTCTAACTCCATTTCTTTTCAGACGCGTCGATCATGTACGCTAATGGCGCACGGTGCATGTAAAATCCGTCGTGGGAGTAAAGTCCTCCAAGTTTCCTGTGAATTACATCTCTGGGGGTGCTTAGTCAGATGAAGGTCTCGTCACCAGATCAAGGTTCTAAATTACGAGACCAACTCGAGTAGCGATGGCATGACGTATGGATGAGCTATGCAGCAAGGAATTAGTAAATATACCAACTTTTCACATCGTCCGGCATGACTTCGCTACACTGCGCAGTGCTGAACCGTCTCATCCAAAATCAATTAGCAACCGGCCAACTAAGAAAAGGCAATTAAAGTAACAAGACGCACTGAAGCCACGTCGGCCTATAGATTTATCAAACACATCTTCGCCAAGCGGAGAGCAGGCGAATCCGTTGCCAGATATCAGCCCGTTAAGCCGGGCAAAAGCCTGGGAGGTAGGGGCCGGCTCAGCGGTCTAAATATATATATATATATATATATATATATATATATATATATATATATATATATATATATATATATATATATATATATATAAATTAAAATGTAAATGTGTACAGCTAAAGTGCAGATGACGTGACGCAGAAATGTATCATAAGCAAATAATATATCGCTCTTGTCTTTAGTTTTATTTACACATTTACAAAACTATGTTTCCTGAAAAATACCTTAAAATTTTACATGATGAATTACAGAATAAAACTTGGAAATGGCACTGTCAATGAACATCCAAACAGCTTAGAAATGTTTGCATATGCAAATATCTGCTTCTGTTTGCTTTGTAATCTTTGTGTAAAGTTATTATTTGAAGATTGTACTTTTGCACCAACAAATAGCACAATTATTATTTATTCATTGTTTTATCTCGTCTTTTGTGTACGACCCCTGAAACTCACTCATCCGAGATGATTTTTTTCATTTGCGAACTTATATCCAGCCATCCTAAAGTGGTTTAAGTCAGCATTTATGTATTTCCATATCTCTGCGATTTTTTAGGATAAAATGCTGAAATTTTGTACATGATTTTATTAGTGTATGGAGCATATTTTACTCATTGGGAAATTTTTGTACGGGGAAGTATAAACATTTAAATGTATTTCTTCAAATTTAATCCCCTGAAATTTTTAATTTGATTTCATAACATTCTTTACCCTTTTTTACGTAACTTTGATCAATATTTAAGGAATAAAAGCCGAGATCAATGCTTTTGGGACATACTGTATATATATATATATATATATATATATATATATATATATATATATATATATATATATATATATATTATTATTATTATTATTATTTATATACAATTTACTTCTGTTTGTATATAAAAATAGATAAATTGCTCCTTTATATCTATACTAGGGAATCGCACCCGGGCTTTTCGGGTTACAGAACATAGGCGAAAACCATTCTTTTCTAATTCTAATAGCTTTTTCATACTTTATATACATATTTTAAACGGATTCATTAACAACGTAAAAAAGAATTTTTATAGGAAAAATATCAATACTATATTCAAATAAAATTTCCAAATTGAATAAAGCGATACTTTAGTATTAGCCGCATGCCAGGAGTTAACGGCCACAGGAATCGTCCAAGATTTCGCTGCTTACTGCAGGTGTTTTATTTTGAAAATTTCAACTGATTAAGTGCGCAGTTCGAGAACATGCTGTTAAATTTGCATTTTATTTATATTGTATTATTATTTATTTTTATATTTTGATGAAGTTTTAATTTCGTTCTGTAATATTAGCCGGGAATAAATGCGGAAATATTTATATTGTTTTAAATGCAAACAGATTAATCTTTCACAATCGGACTGCATGTGATAGAAATAGTTTTATAATTAATTCATGCTTGGAAATTATTCTAAAAATCCTAAATCAGTAAATTCAAATTCAGTTTTCAAGGAAATTGCATCTTTTTTTTTCTATTCGACGGTGTAGAAATTGAAATTGTGCGATGTTTAGAAGTTTAAAAAGATGCAGTGAAAGCCAAATTTATTAGTCAGTTCGTTGCTACCATAAAAATGACTTCAGTAATATTCAGACATGTATTGGTTTATAATATAGATTATTATTATCATAAAACCCTATTCTTGACAACATTATTTATGTGTAACTATCCCTTGACATGGATCCGATTACGTAAGATTGGCATCAAAATTTAATAAAAGAATTTTATTCTACATGTTTGAATCAAGGAAAAATGTGTCTATAGTCGCCAGCAAATACAAGTACTATTCCAACAAATAGCGAATCATTGTTTTTTTATGTCTTTAAGCGTACGGTCTATACATTCAAATACTAATTTAGTCATCAAGGGTGCTTCATCCCAGACTATTAATTTTGTTTCTCTTATTAATTCAGTAAGGTCAGTTTGCTTACTAATGGCAAAACGTAGATTTTTTGTTCTAATTCAGCGGTATTTTGAATTTTGAATGTTCTATTATACCTTGATCTAATACCATGGCTGCGATCCCAGAAGATGCAACAGCTAACGCAACCATATTATACGATCTCATCATTTTTAAAACTGCATTAAGCAAAAATATTTTGTCGATTTCTGGCACATCAATACGATAAAACTTAAAATTTTCATTTAAAACAGTAGGCGAAGCTTCATCATAAATTAATTTTTGAACTTGATAATCTTGGCGCAAACGATAAATAGCCAAATATTGTTTTGAGTCACAAATTTTACATTGAAAAATATTTTTATGCATCACAAACATTTCTTTTATTTTTACATTAAATTATTTTGATTTATAAAATTATCACTTATCAAAATGTTTATTATTATTATTATTATTATTATTATTATTATTTTGTATTTTATATCAAATTAGTAAAAGATTTTCCTTTTACTTTTCAAGGTGTATGTATTAATTTCTAACTAATAATAGTTATTTTAATTCTTTAATCAACGATAATATGCGGTCGCCAAGAGGGAAAAAATTACCAATGGAACCACGAAAAAAAGTGAAAAATACCATTTTTTTAAAGCCATTATAAATCAGCCAATTAAGATATAGTTTTCAAACAAATTGCATTTCAAAGTAGATTTTTCTCCTATGTAAAGGAGTAAAAATTAAAAATGTGAGATGTTTAGAAATTAAAAAAATCGCAATAGTAAAAATCGCAAAACCGAAATTCCATCGTCAACTGTTGCCATTCGCAAAATGACGTCAGCGTTACGCACGGACACGTTTGTCCTTTATAATATAGATATATATATATAAGTCATTCTTGTTTTGTATGTTCCGTAAACAAATCTTCAGTTTTTGACCGACGCGAGCACAAAGCTTGATATACATACATTTTAGAACATGAGAAAAATCACTGTCAACATTAAAAAAATTATCAGATCGCTCTTTTTATCCTATTTTCCACCCACCTGCCATAGTTGATCGTTACACAAATCTCTCTCTCTCTCTTTTTTTTTTCCCCCTAATGCGAAGTTTTCTTTCCTTTTGCAAAACCCTAAAAAATCGGCGCAATTTCTTAAAAGGATAAAACGTGTCTTTTCTTTTTATAAGCCAATACAAAATCAGAGTCACTTGCTATATTTTTGCATTTCCTCAAGTGACGTCATCAACGACGTGAAGCAGAAAATGTGCATTTTTCATAAAAAAATAAAAACTGTAATTATAAGTGCGTTAAAATGACGTAAAACTTTCATTTAAATGTATTTGAAGTTAACTACTATAATACAGGCATTTCAATTTCAAGAAAAGAACGTAGGAGAGAAAAAAGTATAATGTACTAAATATGACGTCACATTCAATAAGTATGACGTCAAACGGACTCTAAAAACGGTTGTTACGTCATAGTTCATTTGTATACTACAGCTATATCGTTATTTTATAGTTATAATATGTATCTAAATTAAATGCAGTGGTGAGATTTTCTATGATTTGTATTAAATAAAAAATGAAACCTAGTAATCGTTTCGTCAGTTTTATTCTCTTTTCAAACAAAGCTACATGACTGACGTCACGACTGTTTTCATGTAATGGTTGCAGATTTAGTTTTTATGAATGAAAATATAAGTTTTCAATTGAAAATGATCTGGCAATCCATCCCAGGTTACCCCATTTAAAGATCATGCCCGATATACGGATCGTTAACAGAATATAGATAAAAATCGTTTTTAATTTAAAACACTATATATATTTTACATTTATTTTATTTTTTTAGATTGCCCAAAAACTACATAAAAAATAATTGTTGGTACTTTCGTATTAACCAACGGATAATCGTGAAACATTTGCTATTTTTTACTATTTATAGCAAGTTTTGTTATTCTCATTATTACAGTGTTTAAGCTTTTACATATCTGTTAGCTTTGTGTTTCGTTTATTTATTTTTTGTGAAGTTTTAATTTCATGTGGCAATTAATTTATGGAATATTACACAGAAACTAAAAAATGGTGAATTATTTATAATATTTTAGGAGCAAACGGGTTCATCTTTAGTAATAAGGTTCCACGTGGATTTAAAATATCCCTGATTGAAAATTACTTTAAAATGTATAAAAAATCAGTAATAGGATGCCAGAAAATATATTGCCAGTTTTTTTTTCTCTCGCCAATGCCATTTTCTCTATCTCGCAGAGGCCCCTATACCGGAAAAGTACCTTATTTTGCTTTTTACCATCTAAAACTGGGATTACAGACACCTTACATGAACAGAAATACATAAATGCAGAAGGTTTAATTTTTTTTTCACTTTAGTTAAATGGAGAAAAAGTCCTTTCGATTTGAACAGATGGTGCCGGATGGAATTTTGTTGCAGTCTTCGCCATTTTATCTCAAAAACGGAATAACCTTTTGTCACGTTTTTAAAATGTATTTATTTCAAATCTCTATATATATTTAACTTTCGTGGCGCGAAAATAAGGCTGAATTTGTAGCTTGCCGTTTGGCAACAACTTTAGTTTCCGCAGCGATGATTCTCAAGGGCTCATTTTGCGGTCACGGGACCCATTCAGCAAATTCAGAGCAGGATATCTTTTTTAACACAGCACGATCTTTCGGCCAATGTATGAACAGTAATGGTCATCGGTTCGTTTTTCGGTCACGTGAGAAATTCAGAAAATCAGCTTTTTGATTAAGAGCCTACATCAGTCATGCGAAAAAACGCGTAAGCTAATGTTAAGTCTATGGGAAGGTTCTTGTGCGATTTCTCGCTCGCATTTTAATATTTTTAAATGATTTTTTTTTCCTTAGGGTAGCTGAAATCGATCTCTAACGTTGTTAGTTTCTACTTTTTCGATTTTAGTTCCAGTTTTTTTATATAAAGGTACTTTCACTTTCAGAACCGGTTCCAACTGGTTTCGAAATTGGAAATGTCCGCTTATAATAAAACTGTAACTAAAATCAAAACAGTAAAAATTAACAACGTTAGGGATCGGCCTCAGCTATCCTATGCAAAAAAAAAAAAAAAAAAAAAAAAAAAAAAAAATCAATTAAAAATATTAAAATGTGAGCGAGAAATCGCGCAAGAACCTTCCCGTAGACTTAACGTTAGCTTGAACGTTTCTTTCGATGGCTAGTGTAGGCTCTTAAGAGTTTCTTTTAGACACAGCAGAAAACGTGTTGTTTACGTTTTGTTAGCATGCCAAGGGTCTGAGAGATGTTATATTTTTCATGTTGAACGAGCTTTAATATAAAATTATATATGTTGATGATTGTTGATTTATATTGAACTATCTTGCTATCACGTAGTGTTTTTTCAAGAGTTTTTTTTTGTTTTTAAATGAATTTAAGCCATGCTGTACAATGTTATATAGGCGCAATGAATGCCGCGTTATCAGAGCCAGTATTCACTCGTAACTAAATGTTCGATTTTCAAAAGTGATGTCTCTTGATTCTATTACACTGGTGGCACCAGCTAAAATATTTTTTATCGTGTTTACAAATAATTTTTTAATTTTGTTTCCAAAGTTCACAAATTTGTAAATTTTATAATGTTAAAATGATTTTTTCCCATTGGTAGCATCAACTAAATGCATTTTTAATTGTATTTTAAACAAAGTTTTCAATAACCTTTTTTTTACAGACTTTTAAACCTTTACTTAAAAATGTTTTTAATTTCATATGTTTAAATGATCTATGATAGTACTCAATCTGGCTAGAGTTCCCGCAAAAAGTGAGTAACCAGCGAAACGAGTTGGGACGGCGCGGCGCAGCGCAGCGGTCCCGATGGGAATTGCGTTACAATTCAGAAGGGATGGCTAGCGTTAGCGAGCAGGGAGCGGGGCCCCCTAATTAATTGCGGGTAAAATTTTTAAAAAATTGTGAATATGAATATGAAATGTACTTATGTAAATTTTGCGACTGTTGAAATGACGTTATGCTTAAATTTCGTTGAAAAAAATATATGATTGTGTCAAAGTAGTGCCATTTTACTGATTTTTCACTCCGTAGTACCAAATATCAAAGCTTCAATTAATAACTCATAATTACTGATCTTAATTACATGTCACTGATTATTTATAGGAATAAAGTTCAATTTTTTAATAATTTGAAAAGCTGAAGTTAATGCAAACAGCAATTTGATAACGTTAGTTAAATAATAATAACAATAATAATAATGAAATTAAGAGTTAGGCCAGCAAATGTAAGATTGATTGTTATTGTAATTATTTTTGTATTTATTAAAATATATTTATTTTAAAAATATCCTCCAAGATCCCTCCAAAATTAAAACACATTTTATTCTTTGTAAAAAGTAGGAAATACTAGATACGAAATTACTCAAAATAAGGTACGAAATAAAATTATGTTACTGAAATAGTGCAATTAATTGTTAAAAAGTTACGCTTTAAATGTTTACAAGACCCATCGGAACAAAATTTTTTATTTAGAAAACTTTTCCTTTTACTCTAGCAGACACCGTCGTTCAGCCATATTGTGACAGCATAAACAATCCTCCTGTCAATGTCAGTGAAATAGATTAAAATACCGCCTGGGAAAACTTCCGCCAGTTAAAACGAATAGAAATGTTTGCTTTATTTATGACAGAAATTTTGTATGAATAAGGCGTGTAAATAAGGAGAAAATTACTTTTCAAATTTACTGGGCCCCACTAGCGGCTGAGAGGCTCTGCTCTCAAAGCTGGTTGATGGTAGGTGCTGGGTTCGAACCCCATTGCCCCCATCGGCCTAACCGTTCTGAGTTTTCTGTGGTTTCTTTTGAATTTTGAGTAACCTCGCGTAAATACGCGTTAGGTTCCCTTATAAAGACCTCCATGGAGGGCATACTTCCTCTCGGTCTATATCTCTCCGGTAAAATCGTCTGTAAAAATCAACACCAACACACCGAATTTACTGGTGGAAATTTCTCCAGACGGCAATTAGGCGTTATTGATCCAATGTAAATAAACAACTACCGCCATCTTGTGACTACATTCTTAGTTATTTCAATAGTAACTGGTAGACATTATACTGTCTATCTCCTCCTCTTTATTTACAGCTCCATTTAAAAAACTGCATACCTGCATAACTGAAAATTGATGTGAATGGGGATCATATATCAAGTTAGAAATGTAAATTTGGTTACTAAAGAGTTAAAAGGTTTTGTAAAAATTTGGCCTAAAATAATTAGTTAAATTTATTACTGAAATTAAATACTAGACAATTTTACATTGTTAAGATTTAGATTTTACATATTATTTAGTTATAAACTATTTTAAACACAAAACAAACACGATTTTCCAACTCCTAAATTGTAAGTAGGTGTATTTAATATACAAAGCTTAGCTGTTTTTAAAAATCCATTTTTATTATTTCATTAGCGATACCTTTAATATAAATTCTCATAAATTCTAGCTCTAAGAAAATTTATTTAAATATAAGAGGGACAATTTATTTCTTTTCTGATCCAGAAATCTCCAAATTAAACTTGAAAGCGATTTAAACATTTTTGCTTCGATATTTATTTAATGTCAAAAGTTTCGTCGTTTATTTTATTGAAAGATCATCACAAAGGTAAAAGATATGAAAATTCTATATATAATTTTTTTTTTCTCTGGATTCAGGGAATTAAGAAACGGTTCTTTCCATAAAGGCAGCTGTCGTTTATAGCAAATGCTTTATTTCCGGGAAAAGAGCGAGTAATTATATGGACTAGAGATGGAATATTTAATGCAAGTAAAATGTTCTAATATTTAAAGTTATTTTATGTTTAAATATTAAAAGCAAAAGTTCTTTTAAATATTATTAAAGATCATAATATTAACTGTGCACAAATGCATTAGTTCGTTTTTCGAGAAGTCATTCTAGTTTTACTTTTTTATTTTTTTTTTACTTTATAAATGTAAACATTTGAGAGAAATTAATTATAAACTATTCACGCCTAGTATATGTTTCATACTATTGTTACATTTAGAATTTCTAACATTCATTCAAATAATTTATGTAAATAAAAAAGGGAATGTATGTTGTTAAATCATCAAATTAACATTTAAAAAAATATATTTATACCTATCTTAGATGATTTGTTAAAAGAGCTTGGTTTTCTTAATTAAATATGTAAGTATCAATAATAAGTATAAAAACGAATCTCTAAAGAATAGATCATAAAATATTTTTAGTAAAATAAATTTATCAAATTGACATTTTTAAAGAAAATCTTTATACTTGTCGCAGACGAGTGGGTTTAAATATCATGCTTTCCCTAATTAAATACGTAAGTATCAAAACTAAGTATAAAAAATTATACCTAAATATCAGATCATAAAATATTTTTAGTAAAATAAATTTAGCATTTTTAAATACGTTGATTTTTTTATCCATTTTAATGCGAATTTGAAAGAAAAACTCAAAATTTGAAATTTAACAGTAAATTATATTTTACACGCTTTGTATGCTTTATAAGTAACTAGATGAAGTACCCTGTCTTGTCCGTGATTTTAAGAATGCTTGTTTAATAAAATCAAGTTCAAAATTAAACATGCAGCATAAAAACTAATTAAAGAATCATGCGGAACATTATGCACATAAATTAAATTTTCAATTTTGATTTGCGCAATTTTCACTCATTTTTCCTTTAATACAGACGACAGATTACCTGTATAAATAGTAAATAATCTATGGTCCGGATTGAGACCAAGTTTAAAACCCTTTACTGAAAAGTCTTTTCCGAGTATTTTGTTAAATATTTATTTCAGTTCTTCACTAAGAATGAGCTGCGGGGGCCTGAACATTTGTGGAAATTCTAATACACATGCATACACACACGTATATATGTGGAATATATTTAGAAATAGTGAAAATGAATTCAGAGAACCTCAAAATGTTAAAATATGCCACTATTACCATAATCGGGTTTTCACAATGATTCCATACGTTCCTCAAACTCTTATGACGTGAACTCTTATATTCAGCTGCTTTCTGTACTTTCTCATATTTATGCTTCTTGTATTATGATTTTGAAAGTCACTGTTTTATTTCCAACATGACGTCATATTCATCTACTTTTTCATTCTTGAAACTTTTTATTTCATTTTCATTTTTCACGAATAAATTTTCAAATAGAAAATAATTGTTGTGGAAAGAATTTTACTGTCGATTTTTAATTGTTGGTAACTGCTATAACGAAAAATGTTTAAATTGATAGGAAACGGCTGTTAGATTGTTGGTTTTTTATTAATTAAAAATGATCTCTAATTTATTTCGATTACTTTAGTTGCCTGGGCTGTGTTTTAATACGCTTGTGCGTATAATTTCACGACTCTCGCTTCTAAACTGTGGATTTGTATAGAAATACAGACAGATAAAGGGACAGACAGACAGACAGACAAATTTTAATTTTCATGTATGAGATCTCTTTTAATTATGAATTGTTTAAAGTGAAATGATAAAGAAAGAATTTTTTTATAGAATGCTCGTTGATAATGAAGCTCATTTTTTGTAATTTTATTTTGTAAATAATTCTTTCTCACAAAATAAATCACATACAATAATGAATGGTGTGTTTACGAATTAAAGAGACACTTCGTTAAAGAGACACACTGAACTTGATGAATTATTTAAGTAATTTAAATATTTTCACTTCAATAATTTTTAATGTAAAAGTTTTGTCATTTATTTTATTTAAAAATCACCATAAAAGTAAAACAAATTAAAACTCTGGTTCAAATAATCTTTCTGCGTAGTAAATAAGTGCAAAAATAATTGCTTCAATAAAGCCAACTAAATTTTACAATTTATCGGCATGTGTTTTAATGCCCGAAGAAAGCAAGCAATTATACTAAAAAGGGGTGGAATTGTTTATGCAAATCTAGTCTTAAATTTTGAGCTTTAATCTAAAATTTTGATTTCACAAAAGGAAATTGTAAATGGAGTTTTATTTTTTATAAAGTTTTTTTTATTATTATTTTCATAAATGATAATTGTTTAGTGCAATGCGATGTAGTTACACAGAATTAATTTTAGTTTGTTTTTCATGCTGTACCTAACTATTGCAAAAGAGGATGTTTGAAGAAAAAAAAATACACTTCTATAATATAGTCCATTGTTGAATTGAGAATCTTTAAAAGTTTTTCGGATAGTTTATCTGTAAAAAAATTAAATTATTTTTGCTTTAACCCTTTATCTACTGACGGTACTTATAAGTACCAATCACTTTAAAACTTTATAGAACAACAACCATTACTTATATTCTGATGGTACGTTTTAGAAACAGTCTTTAAAGTCTACCTTTTCATGATAGATAGCAGTAGTTGTTCTAGGCTGATGAATTTTGCGAGAAAGAAAGCTATTTTCTAACGGACATTGTGTTCTTTTGCTGCCATTTTGTACTTATTGCCACTCTTACCTTTTCTTTGCTGTAAATATATAATATCAAACCAAAGGTAAGTGTTGTATTTTTTTATTCATTCTGTATTGTCTTAGAATATTATTTGTCCAATCATTATAAGATAACAGATTATGTAATGTGATTAACGGTCGAATTATTCGATGGTACTTATAAGTACCGCCAGTACACGTAGTGTTGGAGAAAAGCTTGTTTTCATTTTGTCCATGTAATTTTCTACAGTATTTCTGTTTGTTATAATGTAATTACGAAAGTGTAGTGTAGCAATATGTTTTAGTATTTTTTATACATTTCAATTATAGATGTATTTTTTAATTAATTATTTTTTTTTACTTTATTATTTTTATTTTTATTATTTTTTTATTTTTTACTTTATATATATAATATTTTTTTTTTGTGCGTAAATGAAAAAAAAAAATTGTTTTTATGATTATCATCAAATGTGAATTTCTACCTTTATTATGTAAAGAATAAAATTATGTCAATTTGATAATTTCTTTGTTTTCTTATGAGTGTTTTTTGATTATTTAGCATTTTTAAGAGGTTAAATTTCATTAGAAATGTCATCCGTAATTTTTTTCTATTATGAGGAAATTTATACATAGTGTACTGACGGTACTTTTAAGTACCACTTTAATTAATTAGTTCTAACAAATTAAATTTCGCACCGGGGAGATTTTTTTCTTGTATATTCTTTAATTATCAGTATGGCAGCTAAAAAAAATATATTTATGAAGACATTTTCAGTAGTTCATAATGCGGTAGATAAATGGTTAAATAACCTTAATAAAAATAGTTTCGACAAAATAGTTTCGTTTTAAGGGTTACCTACCGTTACCTACTGTTACCTACCTGCAAAGTAAAAAAAGAAAAAAAAACTGTATTTTTGGGGATTTGTTTCAGGAAAATGAAACAAGATATTTGAAAAACTCTTTCTGTGTTTTGTTTATTATACTTTAAAGAAAATAAATTGATTTTTGTAATGATGATATATAGTTCAGAGTTTTAAGCAGACCTGCTCGCGGGAGATTGTGTCGTTTTCGTAGCCGTCCAATGTGATCACCGTAACTCTGTCAAATGATATATGAAATTACAAGAATCATGTCTTTACTCTGAAAACTTAAAACTAGAGAGAAATCGTTCGGGTTTTGGAAAAATGGATTTTGAACAAAATGGCGGTGGTTCAAAGTTAAGGTACTGATTTTCACAAAAAAAACTATCACTTTGGTTGTTTATAGAAATAAAAAAGATATCAGATCGCCAAAAGGAATAACTATTCTGTAGATAACATTGTTATTAAAAATTGGTCAAAATTTTAAGAAGATTGGATGCGATTTGTTCGAGTTATCATGATCACTCGACATTATAAACATAGTTTTCAGATAATCACGTTTAAAAATTCAAGTTATGATTTATGTATAATAGAACGAAGTAAATTAAAGCGGCGTAACTCTCCTAATTTTTATCATATTGAATATTCTTTATTAATGGTACTTTCAGAAGATGCAATAATAAAATGCGTTTTTTGAAAAATTGCAGCTAAGTATAACTCCTTAAATTAGTAATAGAACATCAAGTAACCTTTCTCAAGAGAACCTTGAAACATACAGCAAAATAAAATTTTCATTAAAATGGCTGAATAGTTCAAGTACATCGCATTCTTTCTAAAGTTATTTATTCAATGTAATTTCACCAAGAGAAAGAAAAAGTAGTGAATGAATACAAAAGATTTGTGACAAAATATGTTTTTAAAAATTTTAAATCCATATAATCTGCTTAAATTTAGATAATGATTTCTTTTCTTTTAGCAGTAATGCCATGTATTTTTAGGTTAACTATAGGAAGCAACGTTTATGAAAATCTTTTTATGATTCAGTCCATTGAGAACAATGAGTTTCTTTTTGAGACTTTTATCCAATGCTTTTTCCCGGATGTTCATCCGTTGAAAAAGGTTACTTGATAAGGAGGAAAGCTCGGAATTTCTAATCTCAACTTATTGAAAAATATTACAAACGCCTACATGATACAGAGAATGAAATAATAACTATTATTTAACAAAGCTGTATAATTTAGGAATTTTTATGTTCTCCAACGTCTGAAATTTTAAAGTTAAGTATATTAATTTTTCAGATATCGAGATACAAAATATCTTTCATTTATTCTCATATTTAAACAATTCGATATATTAAGGAATGCGTATGATAATGCATATATATATATATATTTTTTAAACAGAATGATATTCAAATATAATCAGACTTTTTTTTAGCTTGAAGAAATTTCATAAATTTATTGTTGTATTTCGAGATACAAAATATCTTTCATTTATTCTCATATTTAAACAATTCGATATATTAAGGAATGCGTATGATAATGCATATATATATATTTTTTTAAAAACAGAATGATATTCAAATATAATCAGACTTTTTTTTAGCTTGAAGAAATTTCATAAATTTATTGCAATTGCACAAAAACATTTTAATCTGCTTGAAGAAAATGTATTGAAATCCATTTACTATTATGCAAACTAGCATAAATATATATTTAAATGTGTTATTTAAAAACATATATATATTACATAAATTAAAATAGAATACACAATTTTATTAAAATATATTGCACAAATTAATTAAAATTAAAATTTCATTCTTTTAAATTTCATGACAAACCTAGCTTGTTAATGAAAGTTAGACAGTGATTCGGCTCACAAATGCCAAGAAACACATGTCATAAGTAGTTTTTATAAATACGGAAACCAAAAGTTTTTTCTCTACATATTTCGTTACCACTAGTTAGGCTTTTGTACTGTTTTTGGAATATTTCACATTTTTGGTTAAAACTACTTTTAAAAGTAAGTTTAAAAGTAAAAAAATAGTTTTAAAAGTAAAAAAAAAAAATAAGTTAATTCTATATCAAGAAACCTCTGGACTTGTGGTCAAATCATTTAGTTAAAACTCGGAAGTTTCAATTCGCTTTAATTTAAGAGGAAATTCCTGTTTTCAATTTCACTTTTTAACTTGGACTCATTTGAATTAACAACTTGTGAGGTCATATCACAAAATAATATTTTGAACTTTAGTAAAACCAACTATTTCAACAACAAACAAAACTTAATTCATTTTAAAAGGTTAAAATTTTATGTGTACAGTCTTATTGTCTTACGACGTAAATACACATTTTTATCACAATTCCTACTATCTAAAACAAAAAAACATAAAGGGTTACCGAAATCAGAATACTTTAGCAATGTGGAGTATTGCGCCAAGGTGCAAAAACTGAATTTCAGAAATTTTCTATAAATTATATAAGATATCATCTTTTCACATAAAAAAGAACATGGCATTTTAAAATTTAGATTTATAAACAAGACACGTTTTAAATGATAAAATCTGTGATAATCACTAATATATTTTTTCGTTTATCCTTAAAGCTGAGATCATTACGAAGTTTTTAATTGTTGAGACGTCGTCATTTCACACATATGTTGTATATTAAAATAAATTTTAACTATTTTAAAGTTAATTAGTTTCACAGTGCTGCCATTATTTCATCAGAATGATTGATAAATATAAATGACATATTATATATTTTTTAAAAATATGATAAATATAACATAATGTTTGATAAATATAAGGATTTTCAAGACTCATCTTCATTCCGTCTTTGCCGCGAGCGCAAACGCTAGCTTACTGACATGATCTAAACATTTACATTTTAATTTTAGCACTGTTGATAGAACTTTACAGGCTCCGAACAGTTGTATGCCATTTTCATATGTATTTTATTTGTGCTACTTTTTACGTTGCTGATTTACTTTTTGGCACAAGGATCATTTCTCCGTTTCTAAATATAATGTATAGTTTTTACTATTTACAAAAAAAAAAAAAAAAAAAAAAAAAATAAAATGTTTATTTTCGGTTTTTGTTTCTCTGATTTATGGTTTTTACAATACCGATTCTTGAAATACGAAGCATTGTAAGCCAATTATTTTTAAATAAATATTTTTAAAGAGAATAATTTGTTAATTCCATAGAATGTTTAAATAAACTAAAATTTTAATTAAACAAGTTTTGAACAAAATGCAATCATTATTCTTAGTTTCAAACATAACATGATAAATTACATGTCTCAACTTTTGAAATTAATATTCATTTAGAAAGTCGTTCTCATCCTCTAGATTCTTTTGACATGCACTTTACTTTAATGACTCAATGAGAAAACACTTTACATGGTTTAATTATCATGATAAAGTATTTCAGCATCATTGAATTTTATCTGAAGACTTTATTCGTTATATCTTTAAACTATACACACACACACATATATATAGGTCGCTCAAATGAAAGTGACACTACAGTCGGTTTGAGAAATGGTTTAATGGTATTAATATAAATTAGTATACAAAAGAAAGAAGTAATACAGACGTCACAGATAGGCTAGACAAAGTCACCTTGTAGGTTGAAACAAGTGTCCCAGCGGTCAACGAGACGATGGATACCCCGGTTAAAGAAGCTCCGTGGTTGGTTGCGGAACCAATTTTCAACGGCAGCTTGGACATCATTATCGTCGGCCAACTGCCGTTCCTTCAGAGCTTTCTTGAGTGGACCGAATATGTGGTAGTCACACGGCGAGACGTCTGGGCTGTAAGGCGGTTGTTCAAGAAACTTCCAGCGGAATTTCCCCCTTTACGAAAATGTCTAAACCATCGGAATACCGATCTGCATGACATACACTCCGTGCCATAAACATTTTGCATTCGACAATAGATTTCACTAGCACACACATTTTCCGCTATTAAAAATTGCACGACCGCACGTTGACACCGTTTGGAGTCATCGATGGTGCGAACGATGATATATCATGGTGGCATGGGGGTTCGGAGGCATCATGGTGCGAACCATGTTACTGATAATGTGTGGGAATGCTGTTATTAGCATTAGTTACGTTCATTTTAGCACGTTTAAACACGTTGCTGCATCCTACAGTCTCTTACTGACGTGAGGGAATGCAGTTGCTTAACTCTCTAATTTTAATATTTTATTATGAGCGCACGTTTGCAACACTTTTATTTTTACATACATTGTACATTTTCATGTATTTTGCGTATTTTTCATCAAAAACTACGAATAATACGAACTTTGAGCTTGTGTAAGACATATAAATCCGACCAAAATGTAAAAATTACTGTTGAAATCGTACAGAATAAATCTTCTAATATTAAAACATGAAATAATTAAGTCAGTATAACAAAATTGAATTTTAGTCTTTTTTCATATGCCGAAAACACGGCTTATGGACCCTGATAATTTAACAATAATTATAAATTACGTTCCAGAGTTTTTCATAAGATGTTTTCTTTTGGATTCTTCAATAGATAAATTTTAGCATGCATAGAATAATCAATAAATTTATTGCATTTATAATATAGTAAATATAAAAATAATTTGGTTGCAAAATTAAAAAAAAAAATCTTAAATAGCTTTGCTGATTAAAATCACACGTAGACAAAAATAAAATTAAAATAAAAAAAAATTAAATTAAAAATAAAAGACATTACTCCCATTTTATGATTTTCTATCCTCCCGCAATAGATATTTTTTAAAGGACAGCATTCATATTTATTTTTACCAATCATCCCTACAGTTATTTTTCTTTCTTTTTCATATCCAATTTACTTTAAATTCTAATTTTGAATGCTACATATTACAAACACGTAGTATAAGTTAAACTGTTTTTTATACTGATAAACCCATTTTGAATTTTGCGTGTTATTGTGAATAAAACTATTAAAACTAGTCGATGTGCGTGTGCCAATCCCAAAACTTTCTTCTATCTCACACAGGTTTCGCATACACTAAAAAGAATCAGCACCAATTTATATCAAGCTCTAACTGAATCTAAAGTTTTATTAAATTCCGTGCATTAGTTCTTCAGATAGGATTATTGCTAAAATTATGTAAATCCTGCAAAATGCAGAATAGCAGTGCCACCTGTTGGAAGAATTAGACAAAAACCTAATTAACAACAACTTATGTCAAGGTCTAACAGAATCTGAAGTTGGATGAAATTCCGTGCATTAGCTCTTGAGATATTGCTATCGTAAAAATCACGAAAAAAGTGGTATAGCAGCACCACCTGTTAGGATATCTACGGCGAAATATAATCGGTGTCTATTTATATCAAGGTGTAACTGAATCTGAAGTTTGATGAAAATAAGTGCATTAGTTCTTGAGATAGAGCTATTGCGGAAATAGCGAAAATGGCAGCATTGCAGCGCCACCTATTGGGCGATTTTGACAAAAAAAAATCAGCACCAACTTATATCAGGTACTAACTGAATATAAAGTTTTAATAAATTTCGTGCATTAGTTCTTGAGATAGACCGCCCAACATTTTTTGTCATATACAGACAGAGAAAGTCACAGACTCGCAAGCAGACATTTTCTAAAAACAGTCAAATCGTGTTCAGGACCTTCTAAAACGTATCAATCCATCGAAAAACGGAAGTCGAAAATTTTCATGATTCCAATACTTTTTATTCTTTTGAAGATAGGAGAAATTAATAATGGTATCAGAATTATTTGTTAAAGAGACTAACGATGCTTAATGTAAATCCATGATGATATCACTAACTTGATAGCATTTAGCGTATAGGAAATAGGAATGCATGGTTTTGACATTCAAATGAAACATTTTGACATGCTGACAGGCATATCTGTCAACCTTGGTATTATTTTTATCAATTAAATCCAGAAAATTTGTAAAGGAAAAGAAATAAAATAAGAGCGAGTAGCTCTTAATATAACATCTTTTTTCCGACAAAATTTCTGCTTTAAGAGGCTACTTCACTCAGGTGAAAACACCGGCTCGCTAATATTAATCCTACGGGGGAAATAATTTACGATATCTCGTTCGCATTTCAATATTTTTAAATGATTCTTTTTGTATTGGATAGCTACGGTCAATCTCTATGCACGCTCCTTTGTACTTTTTCGATTTTGATTGCAAGTTTTTTTTTTTTTATTAAGATACTTTCACTTTCGGAATCAGTTTCGAAAGTGAAAGTATCCTCAATAAAAAGCTGCAACCAATTAGAATGAATACGAAGGTCGGCAGTTGTGCTTTTGCGCATGCCCGAATGATTCATCGAATATAAAAATCATTCATTATGTCCATCACCACCCTTAAGACTGAAATTCACCTATAACAAATAATATCAAATAATATTAAAACACACATAAACAACGCCTACATTCAGCAATTAAAGATACACAAATATTATAATACAGACATACATATAATAAATACAATAATCCAACATGGAGTGAAAAAATAGCCAGAGCCAGGAATCGAACCTGGGTTCGATTCCTGGCTCTGGCTAATTTTTGTGTATCTTTTTTGTGTATCTTCTTTTTTGTGTATAATATTTGTGTATCTTTAATATCAAATAAACTCAAAAGATTCACCTCAATAAATATTTTCACCGCTGAAGGAATGAAAAATTTTTTGACACATTTATGGACGTAAAACTATGAAATGTGTAGAAATAACTATTGAAGTGATTTGAAATCGAATAGCATTCTTTAATTCTGAATGATTATGTTATAAAGTTATAAGCGATTGTTGCCGCGTACAGAAATTTGGTTCCAAATATCAGCTTTGGTAGCATTTTTTAAAAGATCCTTTCTTCTGATCCAAAAATTAATACTTGCATTAGATTTCATAGTTTATGAAGAACTTCATCTGCTAATTTCATGCAACGAAGATTAAAAATGTCTTCGGGAATGGAATGTGTCTGAAAATAGTCGGTTTGGATTTCCGTACAACCTCAGTACTAGTTCTGGTACGTGAACCTTCTGATATGCGAAGTTTATATAAAAAATTATTAAAGAAATAATAACTGCGTAAATTTAGATTTAGTGTCTGCCCGTTCAGCTAGTATGTCATTCATTCATCTTTGATATCAATAAATGCCAATAATAATGAGTACTATGGATTCTAAAAAATTTTTTGTTAAAATATCAAAAAAGAAAAAAAAATGCACACCTTTTTTGTATTTCAATTTTTATTTGAACTTCCTCATTATTTATTAAGTAAATCTTCAGCTGTGTTACATTTTAAATGAATATCACTAAAAGATAATTAACACTGTATTAACTTAGTAATATAATAATGCCATTTTAAATGTTAACATTGTCATTAGTGTCGATGGTACAGAAAAATTATGAACTTTGATTTAGTAGTACACCAGTCTAAACATTTTGGAATCCCTGATTTAAAATATAATCCTTTAAAGTTGACAATTTGACATATATACTTATACCACATTAATTTTAACTCAATTATTCAAATTGGTAAACAAAATATATGAGCTGTAATCTTCCAGCTGGACGAAAATCGACCGGAATGAGACTCAGTTGAAAGAACACTGGCAGTTTCAGCCAAGAGATCCAAGATTCGAATTCTGGCCCGGACATTTTTCGTACAGTTGGAAAATTACAACTAAATCTAGTGTAATTACATATCCAGCGTTTACTGGAGTTCCAAATTACCTGTGATTTATTCTGTTGAGCTTATTTAGATATCAAACCAGATACTATGATCAATAAAGTTAACTGGATGAATTAGGTCCTCCAGATTCGATCGGGATGGCTCAGTTAGAGGATCACTGGCAGCTTCAACCAAGAGATCTCAGGTTCGAATCCTGGTCCGGACATTTTTCGTCCAGTTGGAAAATTATAACTCATATACACTTATACTTTCACAATTAATTGCAGAAGTGCACGGGCATTTATTTTAGGTTGTTCTCTACCAAGGCCAATACACTTAAGTCTATTGACCTTGGGTTTCCACCATGCGGATACTAAATTTAACTAAAAAGAACACATTTTCTTTTTACTAATTTTTAATGATCGAATTATCAAGTATTAGTAATTATTTCAAAGGGAATCAAAATTGTCGATGTTTGATATGTTATGGTTTTTAAACACAATCCTATAAAACGTAAAAGATATCAGATACACTATAAAAAAGACAAATGTTTCTTAATCTAGGAAAATATGTTAAAACCACGAATGAAAATATAAAATAACCAGTTCCGAGTTACTCATAATTGTGAAAAATGTTCTCTATCTTTAGAAACCACAGAAACCAATATAATTTCAAGATTTAAAGACAAACAAATTTAATACAAATGAAGTTTCCTTTGCTGCCACTGATTTTCCCAGTAGTATTTATAATGTACAAATCAGTTTTCTTAACCCAGAATATAAGGTTTTCGGATGCTGTCCATTCTCAAGAAAACATTTTGATATTCAATAAACATATTTTGCAAACAAACATGATAAATTAACAACATTAACATTATAATCAATATTATTTTGTTACTCTTGCATATATAAATTTTATTACGCATCTTAAAATGTTATATTGAGAATGGATGGCATCTTAAAAACCGGTATTCTGATTTGAGAAAACTCATTACACTATAAAAAAATTCTCGGAAACATTTTTGAACATCTGTGGCAGCAAAAGAAACTTTGTTTTTATAAATGCGTCTTTAAATCTCGAAAATATATTGGTTTCTGTGGTTTCTAAAGAAACATACATCTTTCTGAATCATGGGTAACTCGGAAGAGATTATTATACGTTTTTGTTCGTTGTGGTATTATATTTTCGTAGATTAAGGAACATTTGTTTTTTTTCTATTGCTTGAGCTTTGTCTAAATAACATACGTTCTTTTTCAACGTTGATTGGTTCATTCTTCAATAATTTATGTCTCACTAACTCATAATTCAATAGTAATGAAAATGGGAAAACAAAACAATAAGTTGCTAACCAACATACACTTTATTACGAGATTTTTAATAGAGATGTAAAATTAAAATCACACAAATAAAAAATATTCTAGACGTTTCGGTTTATCTTTAAAACCAGGAGTTAATTTTCTTCAAAATGAAAAAAAATGTACATGTTGTTTTTATTCTTGTGATTTTAATTTTTACATCCTGTTTAAAAATCGTAAAAAAATGTACGTTAGTTTGAAACTTATTGTTTTGTTTTCATTTTTGAGAATACAACGTGAAATCCTTATTTATTATAATGAAAATGTGTTCTTAAACTTTTCTGACATATGCTGAACTTAAATATATAATAAAGTTATGTTTTTTCTGTGGAACCTTTTAAAGTTTCATTCACATTTAATATGTAGATCATGCCTTATCACAAGCCATCAAAGATAGCTATCAATGAAGAGACAAATTTTTAATTTATATTAAAATTAAAATTAATATTAAGTTAAGTTAAATGGGTTAAATCATACGCTGCATTAGAATATACTAGGTATTGTATTTTATATATTTCTAAAATCTGTTCAAAAATAAGAACAGAATAAAAAATCAGAAATGTTTGTCTTCGATTTCTTTCAATGCACCATTTAGAATTCAAATTACAGCCAGTGCTTCGACATTTTTTAATTTGATGTGAGTTAGATATCTTTAAAAATACCACGAATAAACGTTACAATGTTTATATTAATTTACACGGAAAAATAAATTAAAAATTCATTCAATCGCACGAGTATGTCGTCGTAGAACGTTTCGAGATACACTAAATTGTATGAACTCTAACATTTAAAAGAATAAGAGAAAACTGAATGTCATAAATTATTTGTAATGCTTGTTAACAAAATGAATAGTCGTGCATTTTAGAAACATAAACTGTAGATATTGAAATAAATGCCAACGAAATTTAAAATAATATTCGGAAGTTATTTTTAAATAAATAGTCGTAAAAACGCAATTCGCGAATCCATCTGCATATTTTAACACAAACGATTCAGTTGTGATATAATTAAAGTGAAATTTAAGCTGAATTTTAAATTTTATTCTTAGCATAAAATTAGATATGTTAAATTACAATTCGTAGGATTACTAATTTATATCCACTTATAAAATTGTTTTCATTCAACATCTTAGCTTTTTATGACGTCTACTTTTTACTTTTTACATGTCTTCCAATGACGATCCACCTTAAAAAACTAAATATCTGTATTTTTATTTCTTTTTATCTTTCATTAGGTATATTGCAAACATTACGTTTATTTTAAAATTTCCTTCCGTGTCATTTTAATACTTTCATGAGGACCGCCAAGCATGATGCGCACCGATTTTGATGATTTCAAAGTATGCTGTAGGGGTCATAGACCTAACTACTCAGGTTAAATATTTCCTTCAAATGGGTCTAATCACCCGGCCGGAGCGGAAAACCGTTAGGTTTATGGCAAATATACTCCCGCTGGAAAATCCCCAACAGCCATTCAGCGCCCCTGTCCCACAGCCAACCAAACAAGCCCTATACAACGGACGATTATTAACAAAAATCGTATATACAAAATCTTTTTCAACGAAAAGGCACAAACTTGATACAATCGCAGTCTCCTACAAAATAAAATATAAACTACTAAGATCAAATTAACTAACTCATAAATAAGATACAAAACAAAACAAAGAAACTCTAACAGGTCTTACAGACAGTTAATGTTACATTGTCGATTTAAGAACTAAACTTACGTCAAGAATAACTTAAATATATAAACTAAAAGGATGTATAACAGCATTTAAAGACTTATTTGGTTATATCGTCGAGACTAATGACTAGTAAAACTAAGGTTCATAAACATTAGAACACAATGCACATATTTCAAAGACATATTTTTTTACATTATCGATTACAAACACTCAGCAAATCCAGTTGGTAATATCCACTAAGTCACATTTATATCTAAACTATGCTAGTTTTAATAATAGTCCACGACATGAAATAAAGTTCAAAATACCGTCAAATAAATGACTTCAAAAGGTTTATAGACAAAAATGCAAAGAAATTAAGCTTCATCACCAGACTAACGACATCAAATGAGCCTTAGTTTTTGAAAATATTGGTGTCAAATTTCAACATGAGTTTACTCATTCAACATGTATTCAACATGAGTATTTCAAATACTCATTAGTTTGAAGTTTGAAACAAGGTTTCCGTGACGCAGAGCTAGCCTTCGCGTTTCTAGTCCGGGAGACGAGAGTTCTGATCTATCCTGTGGCTTTTTGATTTTTTAAATTATTTTTATATTTTTGCGCGTTACAAATTTTACGCAGAATTATGAATTTTGCATCTTTGAACTTTTTAATATTTTCATAATAAATTACATAACCATTTTCGAATTTTTTATGAAAATATATTTTGTGCACAATTTTTTAAATTAATATTTCTGTCGACGAAAATCCAAACTAATTTATGTCTTGATATCCTGTATTTTTAAAACTTACTATTATTGCGCTTATATATATATATATATAGAGAGAGAGAGAGAGAGAGAGATTATTAATTGATATCGTAATTGATCGGGCAATTTGAGTTAATAAATTTGGCTCAAGCCTATTTACTCAAACAGAAATCAATTACATTTTATTTATATTAGTGAAATATTGTCCTTGCTAAAGTGTTTCACTATTTTAGTTTCCAATTTCTTCTTGTAATAATTTTCACCTTCTGCACATTTGATTTTTTTTCCACATACCTTTAAGTAAGTTTTACCACTTATTTTAATTTTGAGAATGTTAAATTTTTGTATACATATATGTATACATATTATAATTATCGGTTTATCTATAGTCTATTATTTATGTGATTTAATGGTTATTATTAACAAAAGTTTTATTATATATATGATGCATCTAACATGATGAAATTGATACACACACATTTATATATATACAGTATGCCCACTAAAGTCCCTTGCAACCCTTTTAACTTCGGAATGGCTGCTGCTATATTCATAAAAGTGGTGTCTAGGTATAGTAAAGTAACTATGCGCTACTGAATGAAACCGACTACGGCGCCACCTGGTGGAAAACTGCGAAGTTAGCATTCCTATCTCGAAAACGGAAAAAGATAGGGGGGGAAAAGTGATCTACAAAGTTGTAGAACATCATCGATTTAGTACGAAAAGACACTTTGGGGACATTAATGCGAAGAATAGAACGGTTAAAACGCGCATTTGATTTTTTGCGATTTCCTACACTGTGACATCACGAAACTTGAACGGAAGGAGAAATGATCATCTTTCGGACAAAACACGACACTGCTATGTGGTACAGTGGTATCGCTTGTGATTCCCAATCAAAACGACGCATTACGGGCGCTTGTGCCAATGTGTCACCTTCTATGCTCCAACGTGCGCAACGTGAAATTCAAACAAGGATCCAAATGTGCTTTGCAGCTGACGGTGAGAAGTTTGAACATCTCAAATAAAGGTATATTGTTTCAACTAGTTGTTTTTTCTTTCTAAGATCGTTTTGCCACGTCACAGTGTAGGAAATCACGAAAAAACAAATGCGCGTTTTATCCGTTCTATTCTTCGCATTAATGTCCACAAGGTGTCTTTTCATACTAAATCGATGATGCTCTACAACTTTGTAAATCACTTTTTTCCTATCTCTTTCCGTTTTCGAGATAGGAATGCTAACTGTGCAGTTTGTCAAGAGGTGGCGCCGTAGGCGATTTCATACAGTAGCGCATGCCTACTTTACTATACCTAGACATCACTTTTATGAATATAGCAGCAGCCGTTCAGAAGTTATTATTATTATTAAACCGCAGACCAGGCCCCTACCTGCCGGGCATTATGCCCAGCTTAACGAGTTTGTATACCTGGCCGCGGGGCGAAATTCGCCTAATCTCCTCATAACGGAGATCCACCTGATTAGCTTCTTGGGTGTCCTTGGCTGCAACGGTATTTCGTGAGAGTTACTTTGATACTGTGTTGGCCGGTTCTAGTTTGTTATTAATTATGGGTATCTGGGTATGTTGTCGAATAAGGAAAAGGGCTTGCTTTCGGGCCATATTCACACTGACTATGGTTGCTAATATAGACAGGTTTATATAATTCAGTTTAAATATTTGTGTTTCCGCTATGTATTACATCTTGTCTGTAGTGTTCTCTAGTGGTTTGCTCCAGTTTCTCTACTTGACAGCTCACGGCATCCAGCCAACCTCGCTGAAATGGCAGGTTTAAAATAGAAATTTAAATTTTTAAAAAAAGAAAAGAGAAAGGAATTGGTCTCGTAATTTAGAACCTTGCTCAGGTGACGAGACCTTCACCTGAATAGGCACCTCCAGAGGTATAATTCAAAGGGAACTTGGAGGACTTTGCACCCACGACGGATTTTACATGCACCAGGCGCCATTAGCGTACATGGCTTCGTTGATTTTTTTTTTTTTTTTTTTTTTTGGTGCACATTGTGCTTTTAGTATATATTTTTTTATATTTTTGTTGGTGCAGTAAAAGTAAAGTTCTTTTAATGCCTTTTTGTGCAAAAATAGAGGATTCTATTAATTGCTTTTTATTATTTCGCTATGCACTACGCTAGATTACTGTTGCTGCTGAGGAATTAATCTTGTGTGGATGGTGGGAAGGGCTTGTTCAGTTTTGCTTCACGTTAGTGTGAAATTAAGTCTATGTTATCAATTAACCATCTGATCACTGTTTTGGCTTTTGCTTGTACATGTTTGTTTTGAGCTAGCTGTTTGTGCCAAAGTTGCTCGTTGTTTGGTGTTATGCCTACCAGATGGAGTGCTTGTGTGAGTGGACAGGCTATGAGGTAGTGTTTGGAAGTTCCCATCAATCCACACTCACAATCTGGCGTTTCCACCAGTGCGAATCTGTGCAGATATGCTGGAAACGCGCCATGGCCTGTGTAGACTTGAGAAAGTAGTTTGCAGCTTATCAATCTGTGTGTATCCACTTTAGGGAAGTACCTGTGTGTCAGCCTGCCTGTGTCCCCGTAGTCCCACTCGAACTGCCATTGCTTAATTGTTAGTTCTTTCAGGGTTCTCTTTAGTTTTGTTATTGGTTTCTCCATGTGGTAAGGGATTGCATTGTATGGGTTTTGTGCTGCTTGTTTGGCCAATTCGTCAGCATCCTCGTTTCCTTGGATGCCCACGTGAGCCTTGACACAGCTGATTTTAAATTTATTATTTGATTTTTTTACTGTTTGTTGTATTATATCTATTATTTCAGTTACGTTAAAGGGTTTGCTTAATGCTTGTATTGCTGACATGCAGTCCGAGCGTATGCTGAAGAGGGTGGCAAGGAACTTTAGTGGGCATAATGTATATGTATGTATCATATTTATGAAATAATTCATATATTTATTTTTACTTACATTTTCTATTTTTTTTACTTAAAGTATATAGGTTAGGAAAAAATTGACAAAATAATATATCCTTTTAATATTTGATTTGTTCTAAATATTTTGCAATATGTTAACTGATGAAATACACAATATTTCTCATCACCAACATCTACATTTTTGGTTTATTAAATATGGAATGAATTGTGTGATACGTATCGTAAAAATATTCAAAGCGAAATATCGCATTAAAAATCACCATTAAAACAATTTATTTGCATAAATTGTGTTAAAAATATTGGAAGAAAGGATAAATTAACATAATATATATTCTTTAAATACTTGAATTGGGATAAATATATTATAAAGTGCATTAAAAGTTGAAAAAAAATTACTTAAAATAAATGTACGTAAGAATGAACTAATTTTTAGGAAACACAAGAGAACTACAAATTTCGAATAATAATGAAAATATGTATATGATCTTTATCATAATTATAAAGTAACAAAATTTAAAGTACTCAATGTATTAAAAATATCTAGTTTTCCTTTATTTAAGAGAATCCGAATCTTTCATATATATATATATATATATTTATATATATATATAACATGATTCAAATTATTTTCTACATTTTATTAGAAATATCTTCATTTTTAAACTTAATCTTATGTGCGGTATTTTCTTAAGTTGTATTCTTAAGATATATTTACACACCATTCTTACCATTCTCATTAAGTGGCTGAAACGTTCTGAGCTGGGTCTGTCCAAACACTCCCGTCGGCCAAACCGTTCGAAGTTTCCTCAAGTTTTCTTCGAGCCTGCGTAAAAATGGAGTGAATACGAGTTAGGTTCCCCCATTACCCCCCCCCATCCCTCTACGGTGAGAGAGGACCATCCTCACCTTCTCGGCATATATCCATTGTGCAGATATAATCGGCTAAAACAGACACCACCATCCGATCAAAACGTAAATTACGTGTCGCAACTTTTTAAATTTTACATCCATTTGTAATTTTGTTTTCAACAGACAAGAAAATTCTTCTGAACACATATTTTGAAAGAATATTCTAATGCAAAAACAACTTACAGTCTCTTTAGATAATTTTAATTATTAAGTACATGGAAAGCATTCAGTTTCATTTTAAGATTTTATTCTAAGACTCTTCAAATTTGAAAATTTATACTTGATGATAAGTGATACTTTTGTGGATAATACTTCATCGAAACTTTTAAGAGTAAGTAACATCATTAAGGTGACTCAGTACCCTTTGAGACATTGTTTTATTATTCCAAAATTTTATAATACTTTTTTGTCGTATTATTAAATAGTTTTTTGAAGAATTATAATTTTATCAAGAAAAAATGCAACTCTTGTTAAAACTTAAACTTATTATTTTTGAAACTCACATCTCCTACAATTTTCTCACATTTCGTAAAATTTTCCAAGTGACTGAAAAAAATGTCCAGGCCGTGAATCGAACCCATGACCTTTCGCTTAGATCGCCAACTCTCTTGATTATTGAATAACCTGGACCGACAACTGGCCGACACATCTTCACACAGAAAACATTGTTGGCAAGAACATATGGTCGGTCATGGTGTCAAATTAAAGAACTTCTTCTTTAGAATATTGTACATTTCGTTTTATTTTTGAATTATGATATTTTATGCTTGTTTAGTATAAATTCGATTAGAATTTCGAATTATTATAAAAGAGTTTTCTCCTGTAAGTAAGTAGTAAGCGGTTTGATGTTTTTTCTTGGCGTTCGTTTGATTGCCGGGCTTAGTGCTTTTTTTTTTTTTAAGCTTGTCTTTGTAGAATGACCATGCTGCCTGTTAAAAATCGGTGGAAATATTCTTATTTTAAAACACGTGTGTGCAGCAAGAACGACTTTACGCAGTGCCAGATTGTGCTTTGTAGATACAAACAAAAACGATGAATGGTTATGACAGTCAATCAAATGTGCAGGTTGATGAACATTCTTTTATTAAAATTGAATCAGAGAAAACAAAATGGCGCTTGTTTGAAAATAGACCGACAAATTTCGCGTTTTTTTTCCTTTTTCATTTTTAACAAAAGTGTCTAAAGTATTAGAAAAATGATTTAACGGTTAATTTTTTTTACATTAAATAGGCTCATATGTAACTAGAAAAATTATTATTTTTTTTAAACGGATTATTATTATTATTATTTCGATAATCGGTTGATGAATTCGAACGCTATGGTGCACCGTGAATTTTATTGAAAACATGGTTTTTAAGAAAACATTTGAAGAAAAACAAACCTGCCTGCTTTTCAAAAGACGCATGGTACAGTTCAGAAGGCCGTAATTTCATAAATAAGTTGTACAATCCAAAAACGTTTCAAGTACATATCTACGCACTTCATGGATACAAAAATGTAAAAAAGAAATCTATTATCTGGAACAACAAAGTGGAATCTCCACTTAACCATATGACATAGTAATTTATTATTGCCGGTAGTTTTAACTTTAAGAAGAATCCAAGTATCTTTAAATTTACAGCTTAAAAATTCGAAATGTTGAATTTCTCATAAACAATAATTGATCAAAAATAATCTCATCTAATGATAGTATTTTCTAACAAATCACCTACTGAAATTTTCGTTAATTATATTTATTGCTTTCTATCGAACTTTGATTTACACGTGTTAACAATGATGAAAGTAAAATTTACAAATGCCCTTAAATAATATTTTTATATAGTCTATATTGTACTTGAGCATGTTGCAATCGTAATTGTTCAAGACCTATTACTGAGCTCATGCTATTTCAGGAGCAAAATCCAAAAATTAAATGTTTCGTTTTAAAATTAAATCATTAAGTATATCGTAATGCTTCACTTTAAAGCGTCTGTAGCAAAATCTCTGAATTCTAAAATTATTCTAAAGAATTAAAAAGCTTCCGTTATATTTCTCGTCTAAAAGTATGTTTATAGCGGCACTTTATTTCGTTGCATTATAGAACAGCAGATAATTTCCTCAGATTGTCAAAGGATAACTTCTGAACTTATTAGAAAACATTTAGAAGATATTTAGATTCTTATCTACTATAATCTTCTTATTTCCGTGCATAAATTGGATTAACTCATATTTTCCAAGTAAATGTTGCATATATTTGCATGTAAGCAGTATTGTTTTACAATATTAATTTATCAATGTTGTTTAAAAATATTTCTACGTGTTTTAAGATTCAGGGCGATGTAGCTTTCCTCATGCTTTTCATATAGAAGAGTTATTTGAACGGGTGTCTGGAAGAGATGTTACAAATTTAAAATTTTACAGAAATGAGGAAATACTACTGATGTCATAGATTAGCGATGTCATGAGCACGTAGTGCAACATAGGCCCTTCTTCGATCTCAATACCCTCCAATTTTGTATTCATGCTGGGCATTGACAATTAATAAGTTGGAAATTGTACGTTATACGTGACAAATGAGGTGCGTTCGTTTCGTGCTATAACAAGTTTTACAATGTAAAAAAAAATCATCGTTATTATTTCAGAAAATAAATTATATCGTCTGCTATGAGCAAAATCAGGATTCCTTTTTTCTCCTATTACGTATGCCATGTTTTCAGATGCGATTTTTTTTTACAACAGACAGCGCCTTAAAATTCACCATGGAGATCTTGCTTTGCGATTGATTACCTCCATGGTTTAATATTTTTGACTCACGATGAATGAATCTTTTGTTTATTTACTTTAATGGATCGAGATATTTGCTGTTAAACTAATTTTCACTGAAGTTATCTCAGAATCTATACATTTTTTAATGTAACTCATCTCTCAAGCAAACAATTTTTTGAACGATCTTTCTAAAAATGTAACTTTTATGCAATTTTATTCGAAAAAATAATTTTGAATAAAAATGGCCGCTTGACATATGGAAAAATATGTGGTTAACCCGTATTTGTCTTCCTCAGTCACATGACTTGCGATTTTACAATATAGATTACGTATGATAGGATTTATTTAATAGAACAAAGAAACCTTTTATTGATATCTTCTTAACACTTTCCAACCTGGTTGAAAAGTGTTTATGACTTCGGTTTGTCGGTCTGTCTGCCGTATGGCCGTCTGCCGTCTGTCCGTGCTCTAACTCCCGTAAATATGCTCGGATTGCTCGGCAATGTTTATATGTTATTGTTGTTATCTATAGAATGTGCCCAATTTCAACTGTAATGTGTAGCACTTATAGTTTTTTTTTTTTTTTTTACAGGGACACTCAAAAGAATTGACGGTCTATGGGGAAAAATGATTTGCGGTTTATTGTAATGATGTTACACAATTTCAAATACATTGTAATTGATATATATCACTAAGGTGCATTACAAGAAGCTTAATATGGAATATGCTGTGTATAGCACTTATAGTTACTTTACAGGGATAGTCAAAAGAAATCCGTTATATTACGTCTATGGAGAAAAATCGTTTGCGGTTTAATTAAATAATGTTTCACTATTTTAAACGCATTGAAATTTATATTTATATTACTAAGGTGCATTACAAGAGGCTTAGTACAGAATATTGTGTGTATAGCAATCATCGTTCATTTACAGGGACACACAAAATAATTCTCTACTGTCTGTTAACAATAATTCCTGGAAGTGCGTTTTAAGTTGCTGAACGCGATTTTAAATTTAACTCACTTTTTGTCTATTACTTGGTGTGTATAAATTCTGTAGATCATATACAGGGCAGCACAAAATTTCGCGAACACATTTCCGTTTATTGACAGAAACTCCAGAAGGAGAATTTTAAACTGTGCTACGCGTTTCCTAATTAAACTAAAATTTAGCATCCTATGTAGTATATATACAAATCTATAGATCATATACAGGGCTGAATAAAAGTATTCGGATATTTTTTCGAACAATGTATATGTTGGAAATATATGTTGGAAATTCCTGAAATTAAGTTTTTAAATATGTTATGCGTTTTCCAAATTGTTTACTTAGATGTTATCTTTCAGCTTATTAAACGGTAATGATATGTAAAATTATTTTGGAAGGGTTGGAAAGTGTTAAATAATATATGCTTGACGCATGATTTTTCGTTCTTGTTAAGTTTTGATTCGATTTTCATAAAATTTGAAATGACTGGACAAATGTCCGAAACGGTTATATATATTAAATTTCAACCATTCGGTTGGGTAGTTTTTGCACTGTTATATGCGGATGGACGGACAGACGGAGGCACCGGACAACGACTATAGGTGCTACGTATTTATATAATTACGAACGCACCTAAAAACTAGTAAGGTGGGTAAGGAAAGTAATAATATTATTTTTAGTTTACTGTTTTAATTTTTATTGAAAGTAAACAAACTTGTATATTATGAAATTGCAATTTTTAGTACTGGGTAATCATCAATCATTCCACACAGGTCCCTTTTCAACAAAAAAACCCACTTTCCAAAATTTGAAACATAAGCTCTTCTTCCAGACACCCATGTATTTATAGCTTTTTAGTTCAAATTAGAAAGATCTGCAGAGAAAATGAAACTTAATACTATGAAAATGCAAGAGAAAATACTTGATCAATGGCGCATAATCTTTTAGTTTGTAACAGACTCCTTTCAGTATCCCCTCTGTCTAATTGGATTCCCACATTGGAAACAGGGAACATTGGAACCTTGGAACCAAGTTTTAAGCCTGAAATTACGGATATTCTTTAAAGTATCGAATGTAGACTAATAGTGATATATAAATTCCTTGCATTTTTAAATACCGTTCTTGGTTTTACTTTTTATTTACTCAAATGTCCCAAATTATAGATAAGTGAAAACTGTTACAATTGATGCGAAGTGTTTGCTAACCCCTGGATTCCGTGGACTACAGTTGAAAAGCCGCTGTTCTAGACTATGTACAAAACTTATTTGTATATTTGAAAGCATTGAAAAATATAATTGATTCCATTACTCGTAAAAATTAACTAATAAAATCGCAATATGGTCGTATTTTTTCTTTAAAAGCTAATAAACGAGTGTCTAACAAATATAACACGACATATTAAATTATATTTATTGCCAAAATTGTATTTTATGAATCAGTATCAGTATGACTGTATATTATAAATTAATATTATATGTATTAGTATTAGACTGCAGAACAGGCACAAAATAAACATATCTCTATGCTTAAAAAAAACTACATGGATTACTAGAACAAACATAATGATTGAACGCAGGATTAGGATGTTTCTTCAGAAACATTTCACCATTTCTTTCTAAGCACAAGCGTCTAAACAAGAAAATAATGTTTTTATGTTTTTTACATAAGATGGAGTGGAATTTTCTTAGAAATGTAAGAAAAATAAAGTTAGTCATTTCTTTCGCATTAATGGCATCAATATTTCGATAATTTTTTCAAACACTGAAACAAACATCCGCATTTACATATAAAAATAAAGTACCTGGTAGACCGAGTGGTCGCACGGAACTATTGTAAGAAAATGAATTACAGAGCATATAAGTTCTTTTTTTCATGTCTGTATTTTTAATGATGTATTTTATAACAAATTATCTACTGAAATTTACGTTAATTATATTTATTGCTTTCTATCGAACATTAATTTACACGTGTTAACAATGATGAAAGATCATGAAAATAAAATAAAAAATTCCCTTAAATATTTTTTCTATTATATTATAGACACTATAGTATTTGAGCTATGTTGCAATAGTAATTATTCAAAACATTTTAATGTGAATAAACTTTTAGGCAATTCAATCTTAACGTAAGAGCTCTCCATACTATATTGCAAGATGACATGTATTCATCGCTGCCAAGCATACACTGTAAAAAAAAATCACAGTATTTTTACAGCAAAAAATGCTGGCAATATGGGTGCCAGCATATTTTGCTGTGAATTTACAGCAGTTTTGTTTTTCATGGATAAACAGCACTTTTGTAAATTCACAGCATTTTTTGCGGTTAATTTTACAGCAGTTTTTTTTTTTTTTTTTTTTTTTTTTTTTGTTACAGCAGATTTGTTAGTTTTACAGCAGCTTTTGCTGCGAATTTTAACAGCATAACTGTAAAACTTTTAGTATTTGTTATTGATATTTTTACCCCTCCCCCCCCTCCTCCCCGTGTATTTTTTTTAGGTAGATTTCGTAAGAAATACTACATATTACATTCTGACCTAAGTTGGAAATTTTGAAAAATTTTTGCAGATCTACGCCGATCATGACTCCCAGAACCCAAAACCACCCCCAGTTCAAAAGTTTATCTATCTATCTATCTATCTATCTATCTATCTATCTATGTCACTTTTTTCTGACCACGATAACTGGAAAAATTCTGCATAAATCTCTTCCGAACTGATACATAAAATCAAGGGTCATAAAATCTCGGTCAAGTTCGTTAATGAGCAAAATCGAACCAAGGGGGGGGAAATGGGGGGGTCTTTTTGTGAAAACAGAAAAACCCTCATAATTTCTTTATTATTATACGTATCGAATCCGTTTAAAGTTATTATTACTTCAAGGAAAAGGGCCGAAAATTTATGTATGACAGATTTTTGATATAATTAAAAATGGCCCCAAGGGGTGGAAAAAAGGGGGGTTTTAGAAGAAAAAAAAATCATAGCTTCGTCAATTCACAAGATATCAAATCCGCGTAAATATATTATTAATCCTCTTAGTATTATCTAAAACTTTTATATTGACAAGTTTTTTATGGGACCAACCGTTATAGCAAAAAAAAAATTAAAAACAAAAAAAATCCCTGCCGGCTCCGCCTGCAAACAAGTTATTTTCCGAAGTAGGCGGTTCCAACTCCCGCATCTTTTCGAAACTGATACATAAAATCAAGGGGCATAAAATCTCGGTCAAGTTCGTTAATGGGCAAAATCGAACCAAGGGGGGGGGGGGGGCTTTTTGTGAAAACAGAAAAAAACCCATAATTTCTTAATTATGATACGTATCGAATCCGTTTAAAGTTATTATTACGTCTAGGAACAGGGCCAAAAACTTAAGTATGACAGATTTTTGATATAATTAAAAATTGCCTTAAGGGGGGGGGAGGGGGGTTTTAGAAGAAAAAAATTCATAACTTCGTCAATTCCTAAGATTTCAAATTCGCTTAAATTTATTATAAATCCTCTTAATATTATCTAAAACTTTTATATTGACATGTTTTTTATAGGGCCAACTCTTATAGCAAAAAAAAAAAAAAAAAAAAAAAAAAAATCGTTGCTGGCTCCGCCTGCAAACAAGTTTGGTTTCGAAGTAGGCGGTTCCAATTGCAATATCATCGCAAAAAGGTCATTTCTTCTGCAATTCCCGACAAACAGGCGCCCCACGGTCAGCATCTTCGAAATCTACCTGTGCCTGTAGGCCGAGCCGTCAGGGATTTTTTTCTTATTTTAACCTGAGACATATTTCAAAGACTTTGGGCACTAACAAGGGGACCGCCAAACATGATGCGCACAGATTTTGATGATTTTAAAGTATGTTGTAGGGATCATACCCCTAACTATTCAGGTCAAAGTTTCCTTCAAATGGGCTTTACTTTTCGAGAAATTTCGGCTGAAAGTTCAGCATACGTTTCAAATAGCCATTAGTTCGCGATCTTGAACAGCGTCTCTGTGGTGTAGAGCTAGAGCTCGCGATTTGAGAGGCAGAGATGAGTGTTCTGTCCTCTCAGGTGTCTTTTACCCTTTTTAATTAATTTTATATGTTTGTCGCTTTTTATGCAGAATTATGAATTCTGCTTCTTTGAAATTTTTGATATCTTCCTAATAAATTCCATTTACATTTTCGAATTTTTCGTAAAAATTTAATTTTTTTTGTGCAGTTTTGAAATTAATATTTTTATTGACGAAATTCCAAACTAATTTATGTCTAGATTTTGTTTATTTTTTTTATTATTATTTACCCTTTATATTTTAATAACCGTTCTAAAATAATAATTTTTTTAACTTTATAAAATTTTAAATGATTATTTATATTTTCTTATAATTTATACAATTTTTTTAAATCTCAAATCTTCTAAAGGTATGTATGATTAGGTAATTCCAACAATATATCTTGAAAGAGTAATAAAATATTAAATCAATAACGCTTATATCCAAGTTTTAGCCAGTTATATATAATTTCTTTATGTTATTTAAATACATTAACTGTTAAGTTCAAACTCAACATCATTTTTGATTTGCACTATTTTGCACAAATAAAAAATAATATATTACAATTATTTTTTTTTCATTCTAAAAAGTCGATGCCATACAGAAAATTCAACTTAAAATGAAAAATCGTTTGTAAATTACAATACATATAAAAATATCTGAAAATAAATCGTCTGCAATGACTTTTGCGATAATATCAGAATATATATATATATATATATATATATATATATATATAAGCAGTAACCATAACATCATAAATATAACGCAGCTTGTTTCTGTTTCTGTTTATTTTTACATATATTTTCTACTGTGTTTTCTTGTGTTGTCTTGTTTTTGGTGAGGGGGGTGGTGCTAGTTCAGGCCAAAATCATGTTTTTGCTGGATTATATATATATATATATATATATATATATATATATATATATCCATTTCGTTTAACTTCTTTTGCAGACAAATTTAATGCATTTTTAATATATTTATCACAATTTAAGTATTTAAAGAATATATAATCTGCTAATTTATACATTCTTCCAATTTGTTAAAACAATTTACGTAAAGAATATATTTAAAGGCGATTTTTAATGCGTAATTTGTTTTGAATATTTTTGCGATATGTATCACACAATTAGTTCCATATTTAATAAACTAAAAATGTCGATGTCGGTGATGATAAATATTTTAGTATTTCAGCAGTTAACATATTTCAATATATTTGGAACAAATCAAATATTAAAAGAATATATTATTTTGTTAATTTTTTTTAAATTCGGAAAATGAAAATGTAATTTATTAGGAAAATATCAAAAAGTTCAAAGATGCAGCATTCATAATTCTGCATAAAACTTATAACGCGACAAATATATAAAATTTATTAAAAAAAGGTAAAAGTCAACTGAGAGGACAGAACCCTCAACTTCGGATCTCAAACCGAGAGCGCTAGCTCTGCACCACGGAGACCTTGTTCAAAAGCACTAACTAATGGGTATTTGAAATGCATGCTGAACTTTAACCAGAAATTTCTCGAAAACTAAAGCCCATTTGAAGGAAACCTTTGACTTGAATAGTTAGAGGTATGACCTCTACAGCAAGCTTTAAAATCCTCCAAATCTGTGCGCATCATGTTTGGCGATCCCCTTGTAAGTATTACCTTTTTGTTTACTTATATCATTGTTTTAATATCATTATTATATAATAGATTCTGTTATACATATATAAGATACAAATTTCGGTTTTTGGTCAAGTATATCACCTGCAAAAATTTTAGTCATTTGCGTATAGAGATAAAATGTTTTTTCAATAAATCATAACAAAGGAAGATTTTATTTAGCTTTTAATTAATTATTCAGTATTTCTTTACAGGACTTTGTTTATCCGTTTGTTTGTATTTGAAAATACCTACTAATTTAAATCATATATATATATATTTTTTTTTTCTCCAACAAATTTAGGGTTATTTTTTGTATCTATTTAAATATTTTTGTTTATTCAATATAGCCATTATTTCCCCCCACCCTTCCACACGGATATACAAAACTTTCTGATATTTAAACTATCATACATATATAATTAATAACAAGACCTTATTGTACGCAACTTTCTGATATGGAAACTTTATATTGATAAAAAAAAATATGCTAAGATAATTTTATAAGTCTACATTTAATTCGATAAATATCAGTCCGATTGAAAAATGAACACGGGGAGAAAAAAAACCCCTTATGAGTTTAAGAAACGTAGAATAAAAAAATAATAAAAAAATCTGTTCACATAAAACTTTAAAAATAAGCGTAAAAATAAATAGATAATGGACAAAACATTAAACGAGTTGCTGCAATATAATTCTGCGACAGCAGACAAACAAGGAATATTTGTAACAAACTTGTATAAGTAATTTGTATAAGTAAACAAACAAGGAATATTTGAGGAATTGATAAAATAGTGCATCCAGATTACTCATAATAAATGATTTGAAAATTGAAAATAAATCACTGACCGAAAAATCGGCTAATTATATTAAATAAATAAAAATATTTAAATTACCGTCGGAAGTGAACCGAAAACTGTTAGCTCGTAAAATATATATAGGATTTAGAAAGTATATTCGAATGCCAACGTATGAACTGGAGTTTTGAAAAATATATAATAGCGTAATAAGGCATAGCTAAAAACAGGGATCATCTTTTTAAAAAAATCTGCTTGCATAAAAATTGCCTGTGATACTTAAACGCAAATTATACGTAATAATAACAAAGTCCTGGGAGAAAATACGGAAGAAAAATAAAAAACCACATAACCAAGCAAAATCATCTATTTTTACGATTTAAAACAAAATATTTATTCTAGACAAATGACTTGAAAGCCAACTGTCGTGATATACACGTGGTTTAAACACAAAATTCGTATCTGATAATTATATAACAGAAATTATATGATAGTAAAACAATAATATAAGAAAACAAAGATAAAACTTATTTTTATTCTTTAAAATGTGTTTGAAATAATCCAATAACTGGTGTAATTAATAATTATTACACCTTTATACGCTCGCATGTAATGGCGGTCATTTCTCTCATAGCGTTAGCGTCAAAGCGTCACTACTGCAAGTGCACCTGCCCCACTGTCCTTCCCTGCCTGTGTTTTTCTTTTTCTTTTAATGTATTTAGGCTCTTTACTCTAGACATTTTGACATACAACATGCCACATCGTTCTCTAGTTGATGATTCAAAATTCATGTGGAGAAGTGAATCCAAATGCAACGGGTATGTTTAACACTAATTGGGAGGTGGGGGAGGAACTATTGATTTGACTACCTTAAAACCTAAAGGAGTAACATTTTTAGTACTTGGCAGTAAACTAAATAATCGACGAAGTACCATCGTTGCAGGGAAGAACTGAGTACTTACGAGAAATCAGCTGCATAACATTTTCTAATTCCCAAACATCTACCTAAGCGCTTAATACTGCTTAATTTAGATTGTATGATTATTTGATCCGAGATTTACTGTTAAACTTATTTTTTTTTTAAATAATACAGAATTACATAGCGTTGTGAATATTTTTCGAGGAAGCCATAACTTATGAGAAAAAATTTATTAAAATAAGTACAACTACCAAAAGGTACATGATTTAACATATTAACTGCAGTAAATTAGCCTGTAAGAAAACGTCCTGTCTCCTCACGTGAAAAAAAAAACTGCTCGCTAATGTAAATCCTAAGGGACAGCTATTTTACAATATCTCATTTGCATTTTAATATTTTTAAACGATTTATTTTGCATTAGATAGCTGAGATCAACGTCTACAGCGCCATCTTTTTTTTTTTACGAAGATACTTGTACTTTAAAAATCGGTTTCGAAAGTGAAAGTATACTCATAAAAAAACCTGAAAACAAAATCGAAAAAGAAAATAGGAAGCACTGTAAGAAAGCGATCTTAGCTATCCAATGCAAAGAACAATCTTTTAAAAATATTGAAATGCAAAATAGATATTGTAAAATAACTGCCTCATAGGATTGACAATAGCGAGCGCGTGTTTTCGTGTGAGGGAGAGGATCTTTAAAATTAAATACATGATACAAAAATGAAAGACAAAATTTTAAGTTAAGAAATAATATACTTTATTTACAGTAAGTAAATAGGAAAATAATCATTAGTGAACATGATAACTCGTTGGTGTTGCGATCCATAATTGATCGTAAATTAAATTGCATTTTTAAATTCCTGATTACAATATACTGCATTTATCCCATATGACTTATAACGTTAACAATACATTGATTAATTAGATTAAATTTAATTATGAATTACGTAAACAAAACGTTACTAAAGTTCACTACCACAACTCAGGAATTGCTCATACCTAGCAAAGCAATACATAACGATTTCCACAAACTTGAACATAATAATTTGAGGAATACCTCTCATTTTGTAGAACAATCACAGACATCAATGCAGTTGTGGTTCGTCCGTCGTTTGGTCGGTGATAACACATTGAAGAAGCACTGCTACGCACAACTTTTTTATTAAAACCTTTCGTATTATTTATTTAATTTGGCTTGTACGCTCCGTACGTATAGAACACAGTCAGAGTATAGAGCAGCCAACATCTAACTCCGGCCGGGCCCTGTTGCCTTACATGGCCCTTTACTGAAAATATAATATGGAAAGCTATGAAAACACCCTCCTCTCATTTTCTAGCTGCAAGTAGAAGAATCTCTCTTTATCGTAATCTCTGCAATGTTACAAATTACATCAATTATTATTTTTTTAAACTCGCGGAAAAATTCCCATTGATGAATGTGATTGCGCCTCCAAGCCCTCTAAATCCTGGATGCCGGTCAGTCCTCCAATATATCTTCAATAGTTCGGACTCTTTCCCCTGTTCTCAGGACACTTTGTCATGGTTGTAAATTTAGGACAAAAATGTCCTCACGTATTGTGTTTTCTAAACTATGTCCAGACACTTTCGTGTTGAGGGAATATGTATATATCTATACTAATAAAGCAAAAAGCTTGTTTGTTTCTATGTTTGTCTGTGTGTCTGCGATGACTAGGAAAATCTACAGCCGGTAGAAATCTGAAAATTTAGGTGAGGATATTACAAGGGAGGTCTTGATGCACCTGAGGCACAGATTTTTTTTTTTTTTTTTTTTTTTTTTTTTGTTATTCAAGCGAGATATTGATTAAAAATCATAAGGAATATTGCAAAATTCCACGAAAACACCCAGCGCGGCAGACGGGGCGTCATTCAGGAGAATCCGAACGAGTGAAAAGATCCGAAAGTGCGAAAGCGGTACCCTCTCCACGCCCCCGTCTTTCTAAAAGCGCATCGGATGAACCATTGGAAATACGGACAAACTATAAACAAATTCTCAAACTTCCTATTTATTTTTACTTTCGAACGCCGCAATCCTCATAAAAATATACGAATTTAAACATTTTCAAGAAAATTTTGGAAAAAAGTTCGATTATGTGGGGGCGTGGAGGTTTCCCACTGTTTAGAAGCTCGTGTGAAACCCAATTTTAGTGATACAGAAAAATTAAAAACACCCACTTAATTCGGTTTCTTTCTTCTTTACGACGAAGCAATTCGTTTTAAAAAATACGAATATTAACAAGTTGAAAAACTTTCACGACAGGAAATTACTTCGCGCCTCCCGGAGAAACTTTTTTTTTTTCGCAAAAAGTAACTAAATGTCGAAAAAAAGCCGCACACTTTAAAATTCTGAATTCTTTGACGATTCTTTCACTATTTTTTGACGAAATACGGAAAAACATTTAAAACCCACTTAAAGAGTTATTTTACCACTTTTGTTATTCACTTTTGTGTTATTCACTTCTGATACCACTTTTGTTATTCAAGCGAGTTATTAATTAAAAATTTTAATGAATATTGCAAAATTCCACGAAAACACCCAGCGCGGCAGACGGGGCGTCATTCCGGAGAATCCGAACCAGTGAAAAGATCCGAAAGTGCGAAAGCGGTACCCTCTTTCTAAAAGCGCATCGGATGAACCATTGAAAATACGGACAAACTATAAACAAATTCTCAAACTTCCCATTTATTTTTACTTTCGAACGCCGCAATCCTCATAAAAATATACGAATTTAAACATTTTCAAGAAAATTTTTGGAAAAAGTTCGATTATGTGGGGGCATGGAGGTTGCTTTAAAAATTTTGCTTGTTTGGAGATTTTGCTTTAAAACAACGCAGTTAAAAAAATATATATAAATATTGCAGGGTCTCCCGATTGTCATAAAAAATATTCCAGCCATTTTCGAGAATACACACACACATACACACACACATACACACACACACAAAACAATACTGCTTTAGCAATATTGTTTACTAATGTTTCTGTATGTTTTACGATTTAGGGTAATGTTTCCTTTCTCATGCTTTTAAATAGAAAAACATTATTTATAGCTTTGATTCATATTATAAAGTTTTGTTCGTAAAAGGAAACTTTTTAATATTACCTTGTCATTATAAGAGAAGATATTATACTGTGTGCAAAAAGTCCTTTTTCATATCAAAGCATTGAAAAATATAATCGATTTCATTAGCCTTGGAAAATAACTAGTGAAATCATCACATGGTTATTATTTTTTTCCTAAATGTAATTAAAAGAGTGTCCATTAAATACCAAATATAATTTTAATACGACTTATGAAGGTCAAAACTGTCCCTAATGAATAAGCATCAATTAAATCGCAGGCACAAAAGAAAACATCTCTGTCCTCAAATAACCTACATTGATTACTAGAATAAAACGAAATGATTGAAGGTAAATTAAGTTGTTTCTTTGTGAACATTTCATCACGTCTTTTCGAGCATGAGGGTCTAATAAGGAAAATAATTGTTTTATTTCTTTACATGAGATGGATTCTTTGTTATTTTCATATACCAGATTAGAAAATAAAAGGTTGGTCATTTCTTTCGCTGTAATGGCATCAATATATCGATAAATCTTTCAAACACCAAAACAAAAATAATAAAGCCGAATTCGCGTTTGAAAATAAGTAATAAAATGAATACGTTATTCTTTTCGTTCGAGGATATATATAGATATAATTTTGTTTTCCGATTCAGTTTTATATATTTACTACCAAAGTCCTTGGTTTTGCGCGCGTTGTAATAAAACACACTTATTGACATCATTGTTAAAATGTACGAAGTAGTATTTGTGTGCCCATAATCATGAAGTAAAAAAAAATACCGCTATTGGAGGGTAATAAAAATATTATTAATTAAAAGAGAAAGTCTTCACTGCAAAACATCAACAAACATCCTATTTCGAAAATTGGATAAAATGTAATCTGCTTGTGAACACCACCTACCGTTTATCCTACAGTGAAAATGTTTTTGAAATCGGTTAGTTATTTTCAGTGTATTTGTAATTTTAGAACATTTTCTGCCAATCTCACTCTTTTAAATGAAAACTTTTTAAAAACCGTTCTTGGTGAGTCTTTCCGTCTTAAAAGTATCCATCATATTGAATTCCAAGTTACTAGCCTTAACAACTAAAAAAAGTTCGTAATTTTAGAATGTTCTTGCTGCAACTTGAGGATAGGTGTGCAAAAATGAAAAATAACCTAAGTTAAAGCAGACAATGTCACCTTTCTTATATCCCTTTAAGGCCCTACACAATTGTGTAGGTGATCCTAAGGAAAAAGAAAAACAATTTCCTCTTTCCCTGCGGTTTAAAGCCGAGCCTGCACCAGACAATTGTGTGGATCCTCCTTGACGTAACCTGACTACGTAATTTTTTTTTCAATCAAATATTATTCTATTAATTAGGTTTAAAAACCAAGATTTTAATTTCTACAAAACTCCTCAGGTCTTAAAGGGATACCGAAAGAACTTTATAAATAGGTTCAGTATATCCTGAGATTACCTCTTACAAAGAAACAAACACTAAACATTTTAGAATATTAGTATAGATGTATTGATATTCTATTTAATAATATGTACAGTTGTTTCTGGTTCTGCTATAGATGAGTGGAGCTCACCCTCCTGGGGCAGTTCTTGTCATGGCTTCAATTTCACGTTGGTTCTCCAGTGTTAAAGGGTCAGGGTTAAAAATCACAATATATTTCTGAATTTAAAGACCTATATTACTTATTTTCGTGAAAAGGTAACAATTAGCGGAGTTAATTGATTTATAATTTTGAACTCGTAATGTATTTTTTTACTATTTCATAGCTAATTATTTATTGTGCATTAAACGTAACTGCAAAATATAATATATATATATAATTATAGGATCTTTACTCAACTTTCGAGAAAATTTAGAAAAAATCAAATTTAAATTGGAATAATAGCTATTAAATAGATAAGTTTCACGATAGAAAAAATATATAGATATTTTCAAATAGCATTATTGATTATTGAACGACAGTAAACGACATGTACCAAGCCAGCTGTTTTCATAAAGCTAAAATTTTCAAATGTATATGTATATATTAGTACAACTTAATTTTAAATGTTCATTTTAAGCAAAGAACAATGATAAATACTTTAATGACATGCTTGAAAATACAAACTAATTTATCCAAAGTGTGGTATTTTTGGTTCTTATGTTGATGCTATTTAAAGTAAAATCTCACAAAAAATGTGGGATAGTATATTAAACAATATCCAAACTTTGATTAATACTTGAGGAGAGTCGTTATGTTAATGTACAATGAAAAAGAATAATTGTCATTTTTAAACAATCGCATATTTTTTCTATATAACGGTATATTAAAGTATATGTTTTTATCGCTAAAATTTAAATCACTTTTATTATATTTTCCGTTAACAAATGTTGTAAAAAGTGTGTGCAACCAAGTAAGTTTACTTTGGAAAAATATGAACTGAACAAGAAAGTTTCCAACAACCAATTTTTCTAATGTCTTGTAAAATAAATAAAAGTAGGAATATTTATATAATTCTGCAATTTTAGTAAAAATAAATATGTAAAAAGTTTTGTTAATATCTGCGGGGCTTCGCCTACGTTGCTGGTCGTTGTGTTCAAACGAATATCTTTTCAAACAAACCTGTGGTTAGGGACTCCATTTCTTTTGGCTGCGTACAGACAGGCGGGCTATCCTCGATCCTGTCTCCAATCAAACGAACTTCGACATATTATGATCTTTTAATTTTAGATAAATATCTTTCCAAACGAAGAAAGGTTTGGGGCTCCACTGCCTTCGGCAGCATACAATAGCTGGGTGTACACTCTTGACCCATTCTTTATTTCTCTTTAAATAAATTAATAAAAACCTCTTTCAAATCGATTAATTAGTTCTTGAGTTATTAAATTTTGACATTTTGAACACGCTAATTTAAAATAATAACTAAATTTCGTCTTTAAAAAACTTATAGCGAGTTTTATATATTTATCTCATTCGTCTCATGTTTTTAAATTACAAAAAAAAAAAAAAAAAGAAAAAGAAAAAAAAAAGAAAAAACGTAATAGTAATCAATTCTGTGAAAATTATTTATTGAGAAATTTAATTTTGAAAACCGGCGAAATGCAAATCATTACTGTCTCATCTAAACTTGTCAAGCTTTTTGAACCACGAAAATAAAGAGTCAGTCTGCAATTTAGTTTTTGTCCATTTTCGCCATAAAGGTCATATCGCCACTCGTTTATAATTAGTATTCTACTCTGACTAGCGGGTCTGCAAATTGATGAAAAAATCAATTCCTTCTTTACCTTTTGAAGCTCTGAACGCCGGACAGTCGGGATTCGGCTGTATACTATATGTATGTAATCAGTAGCAGTAAATATACTGAAGAGCATTCTTTTAATTTTGCGTATTCAAATTATCAATCGTGAACTTTTGAATTCGCAAAATAGCTATGAGTAGGATGGATAATTTTACAGATAAACACCATAAATGTTACTAGTTGTATTCCAGAAACAGAAGAGCGTCACATATTTTCTTATCAAGTAGCTATAAAAATTAATGAATAAAAAAAATTACTGACAAAATAAATCACTTCATTTAAATATTAATAATATAAACCACTCATCCAATCTCACCACTACATGCAATTTGATCGATATCTTATTTTTTTACTTTGTTCTATGTACAAGAAGAAAGCATTGGATTCGGGAAAAATCTCGACTTTTGATTTTCGACGGATTTATGCGTTTTAGAAGGTCCTGAACACGATTTGACTGTTTTTAGAAAATGTCTGTCCGTGAGTCTGTGTGTCTGCAGTATGTGATACAAACTTTATTGGCGCTCTAACTCATGAACTACAGGACGAAATTTAATAACACATCAGGTTAATTTAGAATTTGACATAAATTGATGCTGATTGGATTTAGGTGTATATCGGCCAACAGGTTGTGCTGCTATGCTACATTTGTCACCATTTCCGAAATAGCTATATCTCAAGAACTAATGCACGGAATTTCATCATACTTCATATTATGTTAGCCCATGATATAAATATATGCTGATAAGTTTTGGGTGTAAATGACTCAACAAGTGGCGCTGTTATGCTGTTTTTTTCACAGCATAGCAGTTTTTACAATTTTTTCACTGCAAGGGCTGTATCAAGAAAAACATCTACACGGAATTTCAACAAACTCCATATTCTATTAGACCTTGAGATAAATAGATTCTAATTAAATTTTGGCTTTAATCAATCAACAGGGGGTGCTTGTATCATGTACTTCGGGAAAGATTCTTAATCTTGTATACTATCAATTGATGCAATTTAGCGAGCGCAATTTTGTGAGTGCTATTTAAATTAATGTGTTAGAATGATATACAAGAAAGTTTTGTGATGGCCACAATATACTTGTTTAATAACGTCAAACAAAAGACAGCAAAAAACTTATTGAAAAATTTAGAAAAATTCGGCTAGTAATTTTACATTTGTATCACACATTAAATTTATGAATTTATTTTTTAAAATTAAAATATTTTCAGCATGATAAAGTAATTAGTATGTTGTTAAATTTGATATAATTCACACGCTTTTATAATAATAAATAAACACGAAGAAAAAAAACAACTGCTGACATAATTCATATTAAATGACTGAATATGTTTTTATAACTAAATTAATTTTAATGTAAAAACGTTATTAATACATAGTTACTGTAATTGAACTTTACATATTTTATGCGTTCTATTATATAAAGAAAATAAATATAATAACAAATGTATCAATTGTTTTGTCAATAAACATGATTTATTTTATATGACAAATTATTTAAGCATGAAACAAGATATATCGTTAATTATTTTTGCTTATGAAAAAAATGTTACTCATGCAGATATTTCCTTTACGTATTTATTAATATTCCTCTTAGAAAAATTGTAATCTCGTAATCAAAATTTTTATTCACTGCTGTAGTACGCATTTAATAGCTGAAGAAAAGCTTATATTTATACAAGTACGCTTGTTTTTTAAGTGTTTTTTCTTTTTTCTTTTTAATATTCATTGACTCATACATATACACAGTCGGAAAAAACATTGACAACTATGGGTCATTCCATATGAGGCATTCCAAGTTCAACAAATTATATATATCTCACACTTTATATGTCTAAACTTATACAGTTAAGAAGTTAAAATTAATTTACAAAAAAAAAAAAAAATCTATCCTGAAAATCTCTTTTAATTAGAAAGGGTCAAAAACTGAGATGTTCATTGTTTTAACAAATTCAATGGTTTACAAAATCGTGACTATTTCTTGAACTAAATTATATGTATAAAAAATTAAAAAAGAACTAAAAACTATACATACTTTTTCCTATTACAACATGCAGTTGTCGTGGAATTATTTGTACATTAAAAAGTTTGAGTACTGTAACACCATATTGTCCTATTCCACTTTATAACAAACACATTTCCTATAATTTAATTTTAAAATATTCTTTACAGATGGATGTTCTGCATTTTGAAGATATGTCAGTCATGGCAAAATAAATATCTTTTTCAAGTTCCACTTTCTTTGCTACAAAAATCATTCAAGTTATATGAAATTTTATTCTTCTTACTTTAAGCTTATCCGTCAGTATATATAATGATCTTAAACAAGAAAACAAATATTGAAATGAATAACAAAATTACTTTATTAAATATATAGAAAAATTCTTCTAATATTGGCACTTAAATTCACCTTTGTGTACCAACTAAAAAATATGAAAACATTAAAAATGAATCACAATTTATGTATTACTAAAATAGGTGTAAAATAAAATAGAGGTTTTAAAACATTAAAACCATTCTACGATGTTAAAACATTCGTCGGAGTCCCGAGCGCTTTCGACCAGAACCTGGCCAACATCAAAGGGCGAGATTGAGAAAAAATTCTGTAACCGTCGGAATATAAGCTGGTTAAATAACAGAAGGCGAAACCAAATATGGAGAGGAGGGAAGGGGGTGGACGAGTCTATTGAGCGAGGTGGGTTATTCCAACTCAAATGTACCATTAGCACCAAGTAGATTAAACCATACTTTTGGTATATTGCATTATAACATATCATTACAGGATTAAACCAGATTTTCGGTACATTGCATGATAACATACACTGCAAATAAAGGCGTCTTAAATAAGGACACATATGTGTCTGAAAAAGAAATTCAGACACTTAAGTGTCTGAATCTGAAATTTCAGATATCATAGATGTGTGAATCTGAAATTTCAGACATCATAGATGTCTGAATTTAAGACACATAAGTGTCTTACTATGATCGTGGTATAAAATAATTGAAATAAATGTCTGAAATGAGGACATTTAGAAATCAGACACTTAAGTGTCTGAATATTATACAATTGTATCATATACATGTTGCCTACGATTCAATCATGCCATTATATATGCCAGCACCATAAGAGCATGTTTTCAATAGATGATAGGTATTTAAAATACTTTTCCATCCACTAAACTTTGATTAGACCATAACTGATAAAACCATAGAACGAGTGTCAAAATTGCAGATCAAATCACGGAACTAATTAATTTTGGTGTAGTAATGTCAGAAAACAATTGTTTAAAAAAAATTAGTTCTCCAAAAATTATTTGCACTCATAGGCGTAAGTAGGGAAATGCAGGGTCGACAATTCCCCCCCCCCCATCCCCCTAAAATTTTGGAAATTGTAACATATATAGCATGAATTACTAAGAGTCAAGAAAGAAATGTAGGTACAGGCAAGGTTTTGTAATATATGTGCCAATAATCTACATGTACAGCATAGTTCGCTTTCTAAAAATGCATATTATATACATGAAATAAGATATGATTTTTGTGTCAGGGCTCCTTATGCAAACAATTTTTAACATATAAGAGATGCAAAATCTAACAATTAAGAAATACTGACTGTTAAAAAAATAATAAGTTGTACGGTGTTGGATTCAGACACTTTTCTCCAAGAGGGATTTCTGTGGACATTATAGAGTTCCGGGGGTGAAATTACAAGCTTTAACGATTAAAAGCATAAAATCTCAAATCTTCCGGGGAGAAATTTCAATGCTCCGAAGGGAATGTCCCACCCCGGGCCACCCCCTGTATTAAAAACTGTGAACCACATTTCTCAAAATAAAGAACTTGATATATCTCTGTTATGAATAAATATAACTATTTATGTTTAATTATAAAAATTACATAAGATGAAATATTAGATACGCTAGATGCATGTTCCAGCATAGCATGGCTTCCTGCATTAGACTGTCGGATCCCAAGCTGAAGTATTTATTTCGGAGTTTTACACAGCATGTGCTGCCATCTAGTGTACATAACATACTAAAATCCATTACATGCCCTCTTTTAAATAAAATTAAACAAGATAATAAAGAAGGCAATGAATATTGAAAAAGTATTAAAACTGGAATACTATTTCTGTCGGGAATCTCTGTACTCCTGAATAATCTGTTTAAGCTAAAATAAAAATACATAACATTAAAAAGAAAGCATAATTTAAATTATTTTTTAGAGGTGTTCAGGGAAATGCCTGACAAAAAATGCGTAGTTCTTTCTTTTTGTACTGTTTAAACATTCTACAGCCACTTAGAAAATTAAATTTTATTAAATTTCAGAATTCGGGAGGGAGGGGGGGGGAGGTGTCATCGCCGATCTACAGCCACCTTAATACAAAATTGCCTTAGACCACTCGTTTGAAATACATTTTTACAGATGAACATAAAAAAATAATAAATAAAACAGAACTAAAAAAAAATAACTTCCATGGGTGAAAAAAAATCCCCCCCCCAACCCCACAACATAAAATTCGTAGCTGTGCTTTTTCTTAGGGTTCAGTTATTTTAAGTTACTCGAAAATAATAAGTTTACGTGTTTATTCAAAATCGATTAAAAATAAAATTTAGTCAATCAAAATTTCAAAATCTAGGGAGCGCTTTTCATTTAAGAAATATATTGATAACAATCGAATTGAAAGCATGTATATTTCACATCACCTCCCCTTATATAAATAATAAAGTTTTCAAATCCTAACCACCACTTCAAATTAAGTAAATCTCCCTCAAATCCTTTTCACAATTTCCAATTTTCTCGGCAACAAATGTATCAAATCATATTCTAACCATTTTTAAGCAAAGAAAATTTGTCTAATCATATTAATGAAACAATATTCTAAATATTCATTAACCATAGAAAAACTCTATTAATAATTAACCCCAGTAATTAAAAGTAGTAAGTATTATGAAAACGCCGATAAATTACAATTTGCCCTATAAGAATATCAACACGCAGCCCAATCATTACTTGCATTAAAACCTTCCCCTTGTACAGCTGGCTCGATGGATAACGTTTAAATTTGTAACCCTCAGGTCTCGGGTTCAATTCGTCTTTAGCGGAAAAATTAATTCTCCCGCATCGTAAATAAAATCCACTCTTTTTAGAATTTTAGTCTAGCTCTTTGCCCGGGTAAAAAAAATGGCGCTTTTTCAGACACTTCATATGTCTTAAAATAAGACACATATATGTGTTTAAAAAAAACTAGACACTTCAAAGTGTCTGTTTTTTTAACCATCCGTTACAGACACATAAGTGTCTGATTTTCAGACATTTCAGTTTACAGTTTATCATTACAGGAAATCCTGTAATGATATGTTATCATGCAATATACCAAAAATCTGGTTTAATATACTTGGTGTCAATGGTACATTTGGGTTGGAATAACCCACCTCGCTCAATAAACTCATTCACCCCCTTTCCCGTTCTCCATATCTGGTTTCGCCTTCTGTTATTTAACAAACGTACATTTCGGTTATAGATTTTTTTCTCATTTTCACCCTTGGATGTTGGCTAGGTTCTGGTCGAAAGCGCTCGGGACTCCGATGAATGTTTTAACATCTTAGAATGGTTTTAATGTTTTAAAACCTTTATTTTATTTTACACCTATTTTAGTAATGCATAAATTGTGATTCATTTTTATTATTTTCATCTTTTTTAAAATTACTTTAGTAGTGGAAAGAAAGTTTCTCTTAAAGCATTTCAAAAACTAAACTATCATACTTTCGAGCATAATATTCTGGTGCGTTTCAAATTGTGGGCTTAAAGTGGTCATGAATTCTTGCCTACTTCTCAAAATTCGGCTCCTAATGCGATAAAACGTTCAAAATAATGTAAATGCTATTTCATTTGTAAGATTACATCTATGACATTTATTATGTATAATTATTCCTCAAAGGACACGATTTGTATAAGATATATTTTATGCGAACCATGCCGAACATAGCAGCTTTTACTGTGCTAAATTTGCTGACTGTTGGCCGAACAGGAGTAGCACCACAAAAAACCGATTGTTGTGGATGCATTAAAGCCTCGCTTGTTCAGCTCAGTATTCATTAATTTTAAATTTCTACATTTATGGAAATAGATTACACTGTAAAAAATAAATGTATAAATTTTTCTGCTTTTATATAAGTTTATGCATAAATTGTAAAACTATATACACTCTTGTCATTACAATGTACATGTATTTATGTGCATTTATCTGCTTAATGAACGAATGTAATTTTTTATCCCTTCAAAAACTCAAACAAATTTGAAAAAGTATAAAAAATGTATGGATTTATCAGAATTGGGGTGTTATTGTATGTTTACACATTTTGTATATTACACAAAAATCTGTGTATTTCGCATATAACGTAGAAATATTTTTAAAAACAGAACATTACTCAGAAATATGTGTAAGAATAATACACAGATATACGTATGTGTAAGAACAGAATATTAGAAAGAAATATGTGGAAGAATATTATACAGAAATATGTGTAGTCATGCGCACTCAATAAATAACGATACTGGAAAATGTAACTTGTGTAATGGTAGATAAATGGTCAAGGTGGTGCCATGAAAAGTCATAGTTCCTTAGTTCGTATCCCGTTCCGGACAAGTATTGCTTGTTTAATGTAGATTGAATTAAATAGGGAATTTCTCCTCTGCATGTAAACGTATATTTGAAAATTGATGACTGAAATTTATGGAACAATAAAATACGGAAATTGTGCTGTCGTCACGAGTGCCAATATAACTTCTGTATCGTAAGAAAAAACTTTTACAGTGTATTTTTTCAGATTATACATACATGTTCTGAGCATAAATTGTGATTATATGAGTTTAGAACTCCAAAACAACTCTAACATAGAAAGATGACATGCAATAAATATAATTTCAGACTATCCTGTTTCTTGTAAATTGTGGGTACACTATTATGTGGTCTTAAAACAAGTCTGCTAGAAAGAGAACAAACACACCAAGCATATAAAGTTTTTTCCATGCAATTTTGTTTTCGATCATAAAAACATTTAGTTCACAATTTACATCCGAAATTATAAGGTTAGCTAAGTACACAAAAACCTGTCGTTTTTGTGAATTACACATTTCTGTGTGTACTCATGTGCAATTTACACATTAAACTATGATTTGAGAATTAACTGATACGTTTTGAGACATTTCAGAATCTTAAAGTGTTATCATCAAAATATGCAGAACAATGTGTATTTTGAAATTGACACACCAGGCATGTATTTGGCAATTTACACAGAATTGGTTTGAGTATATAATATTAAAACACAAAGGTTTTAATCCTAATTATAAAATAAAATTGCAACTTTTTGTTAGAAAAATATTTAGAATGTACTTATATGTATGCATATATCTTATTTCAATATATTTCACCGACATAAAGAGGAAAAATAATGTTAAGAGAAATACTAATGTAAACTCAATAAACACTATATAATTTTTCCAGTTAATAAAAAATAAAAGAAATCCCATAAACGTATAAACTAAGTATTTAGAAAAAATATTAAAAAGTGTTATTTCATTACATTTCGCTTATACTTGTACATAATAAAAATAAAATAAAATAAAATAAAATAAACCAACTTTTTTTTTCTTGAAAAATATTATTATACAAAGTTAAATTATAATTTAAATGAAATATTCAAGCAGATTACCCGGAAAAGTAATTTTAATAAAAATGTGATTAGTTTACGTATAAAAGTGCATTTTTAAGGCATATTCTACCTAATGAGATTTCAAACAGGGTTTGTTTTAGAAAATTATTATGAATCATTTTAAAACCTTTTTTACACAAAATTGGGTTTATATGCAAAACAAACATGAGGGATTTAAAGGGGGAAAAAAGTAATCTTAACTTATCATGTTTATTTGATTATTTTGCCAAGTGTTTGTTTTTTAATAAATTTGTAGTATGAAATGGTTAATTTCTCAAAGATGAGTTTTTAGAGGAATCTGCAACCACTTATATTAATCATCACATTTGAAAGGAATGCAGGAGTAATGTAATTGGAATTTTATTTTCTAATGGCGTATAAGGGGAACTAAATGGCTGAGATTATGGTACCGTTGATAGAAGAATATTTAAAAAAATATAAAGAATGAAATACAGGACAAATAGATCTGTATTAAAGGTGATTTAGAACTACTTACGCAAAAGAAATGGTTGTGAGAAGCACGGCAGAAATCAATAATTAGATAAGAACATCTAGTCACAAATATAACCCAGAAGTCATACACAGCCATAAAGAATAAGCCAAAGAGAGGAAATTGCCTCCCCCCCCCGTATTTTCCAGGGACTGTGTTTTCATCATTCTGTCCACGCCAGTATCTTGACTGTGTGTGTTGACATTTGGAAATTTATATAATCTAATACACAAACGTTCGAACATCGATGATTCGAAATGCGTCTTTCAGAAAACATTTCTTTATAAAAATGATTGGGCAGGTGATATACTGCATTTTATAGTTCCTGTAGTGATGTGTGTGCCTCTGCGCACTGAAGATAAAACTAATTTCGTCTGCCAATTTCATCTATTAACACACAGCGCTCTCTAGCACCTAGGCATGGCTATTAAAATTACATTTGTTCCTAATGTGAATATTACCTGCTGTTCATGACATACCTGCAAAACTTGTACCCTGCAAGTGTCGTATCATTCTGTATAGTTTTAGCTCCTGAAAAACGCTTAACCCATTCGGGACCATGGGTGCATATATGCACCCTCAAAAAGAACATGCAGAATTTGTTTTAGGCACCAGTAAAAAATAAAAGTAATATTTGCTTTCTCTAATTAGAGCATTTTTGTGATAGTTCAAGTACAGGTAGCTTTTTTTAAAAAAGTGGTGCCAATCGAATAAAATTTGTGTAAAAGCCACCGGTCCCGAAGGGGTTAATAAAATTTTGAACTCCATAAATTCACCTAAGCTATGCATGTTCAGTTTTGTAAGAAGCAGCTCATTCTATTTGCAAATTCCCATGAACCCCACATATTTCTTCATAACTTCTCTCAGTAGTAGAATGATGCAGTTTAAAAATATTGGTTTGTCCAATGTTTCATAGTTTGCTATGCGTGGTAGCCTGGATTTTCATGATACTTAAAAAGGGAAAATATAGTTAATAAAACATTTATAGTAATATATATTGTCTTCCGCATAGTTTCCAAAAACGAAGGGTTTAGTCATACGGCGCCTTCGTCAGTTTTTATGTATTTAGATCAGCGACACCTATCTGTAAACTAGGGGTTTTTAAGCCGTGTCCTTCCGTGTCATTTTAAATATTAAGAAACAAAAAATTCTGCGGGATCTAAAAAGATTTTCGAAGTACCTTATTTGCGAAAATCTGACTTTTTGATAAAAAAATGGCCAAGATAACCAGAAAAAAATTGCTGAACGTTGTGGCATACTTAAAGGGTTTTCTATTTGTCATCAACTTCACTTACAATCTACAGATCTGTGTAGTAACTGCTGAAAAGTGTTTAGGTATAGTGAAGAAACGCAAGGAATTTCCAATTGGTCACAGCAAAAGCTTCTCCCACTCGCATTTCCATAGGCTAGCCAAAACAAATTTAAGTAAAGCAAATAACGTTGGGAAGAATGTGTAAAACAAATTAAAATTTAGACAAAAAAGTTTAAAAGAATTTGCAGTCCACATAATTTTTTCTAAATGAAATAACTGGTCAGAATTTCTGGTCACATAAACTGTTCTTATAAATCAAAAAATAAATCAGAAATCTGCTATTGCACAGTGCCTATACAAAATCCACTTGTAGATTACGTGCATATTCTTCCCTTTGTTATATGTCTGATTTATGTTTGGCCAGCGGGACTAAACATTTATTGATGTAGCTCTCAATTGTGAAGAATTGAATACCCCTATGTAGACTTTATGTGGTTTATGATACTCTGTATATGTGGAAAATGATAAACAACTACAAAAAACAGTAAAAGAGGAAGGCGAAATTTCTCATTAAATTTCAAATGAATGCAACGTTTTAGTGAAAATATTTCAAAATTTAATTCCATTATAATTTATTTTAAAAGTAAGTATTTATATAATATCAATTGAATATTAAAACACTTATTCAGTATAAGTACTTCGTTTATATTTGTTTTACAGAAATAACAATGCTACGAAAATCCGCTGATGGGGAAGGTAGACTTTGAAAGTAAGCAAAGATGAAATAAGAACTAGTCGGATGTGCCAATCCCAAAACTTTCTTCTATCTCAGTCATGTTAATACTTCAAAATTCGCTATCACATCGCCAATAAAATCAATATATTTCGTCATTCTGTTTCGTCATGTTGTACGTCAGCTGCTTACGAATCGTCGGGTTACAGTGGTGCGAACAACCAAAGTATACTGAACTACGAAAAGTCCTTCTGGCCTGTACCGACAGGAACAGATAGCCTCCCTATTCTTTGGTTTTACGATTTTAGCTAATTTTACTGGAAAACACGAAGGTAAAATGCGTAGAAACTAAATAAAGAAGATTCAATCCCAATTCTCGTCAACATTGAATTTGAATGAGAATATCGCCAAATTAGTCCTCTACAGCCAAGTTGGCTTCATTTGTGGCAACTTATTTTGGTCGCCAAATTTGGCAATATTCCGCCAACTGTCACTTAGTTTGGCGAGAATTTGACGTTGGCGAATATAAATATATAGTGTTAAGCATATAAGAATAGGAACAATGGTTGAAACAATGAAAGAAAATTTGCCGAAACCATGTTAACTAAAACTCATAAATTAAACCCGTTTATGGATGAATTCTGCTGTCTTGTTTGAAAATGTCAGCCACCCTAAAATTTCAAACCGCTATATCTCAGCCATTTTTTAAGATAGAGGCAAAAAAAAATTGCTCCGGAATCTCCCGATCAAGGCCGAACATTTAACGAAAAATAGTTTTAGGATTTCTAATTTTTTTTAATTTGCACATCTTTTTGAATTTGAAATCTTTAAATGGCTATCGCAGCGCCCCCTTTCGTCGAAATATCCCCAAATTCTGATAGCACCAGCTTGCCATAGCCAAAAACTTAGAAAAAAAATTTGGTTCAATTTGAAGCATAACTTCATACACTTTTAGATGGTACAATAGTGAAAATGGAACAAAAATATCGATCACAGCGACTCCTTTCGTCGAAATATCCCCAAATTCTGATAGAACCTGCTTGCCATAGCCAAAAACTTAGAAAAAAAATTTGGTTCAATTTGAAACATAACTTCATACACTTTTAGATGGTACAATGAAGACGGACAGACGGACAGACGGACATTTTGTAAAAACATATTTTTCGGAATCTCTGACTCCTAAAACGTGTAAATCCGTCGAAAACTGGAAGTTGAAAAAAATTTCGATTACAATACTTTCTTCTATCTATAATAGAAGAAAGTATTGTAATCGAAATTTTTTTGATGATGGGTAAAAAAGGGGTGGTTCATTTGTATTGTTCAATGATAAACTATCTTAATTCCCTTTAAATAAGTTGGAGCGTGATATAAATCTAGTTAACTTTTTAACTAGTTCTACGAATTTAAAAATCTTACCTTCAACCAATGATTTAAGTGCACAATGTGAATTATTTTTCCTCCAATGCTTTTCGAATTTTTCAAGTATGTTAATGATTTTATTTTTCAAATAAATGGGTGTCCGATAAAAAACAAAGAATAATTACCAAACTTATAATTATTAAATTTAATACAAAGAGATATAAATTGGTCCAGTGCGTGTTTTAATCAGACACAAAGGGTTTGTACAATATTTATTAAATACTAACTGCAATAGTACAAAAAATCGTTGCTAAAAGAATAATAAAACTTGTACTATACAACGTAGGATTGGATATAGCTATATATACTAGCAAGGTATAGATGGATATACCATGAACATTTAGATAGATATGAAGCCTAAGTAGTAATAAATATCGCTATTCTGTACGTTTTTTTTAACCTTATCTAAATATGTTTATGATGCCTAAAGAATTATGAATAACGCCACATTGCACGGAGATGTTGGTGAATACATTGTCACTAATCTAGTTTTCCCTAGTAGTAGATTCTTGAATGAATGGACTTAGAACAAAAGTTAAAAAATATTCAGACAGTTCATTTCTAGTTTTGTTTCTGAAATTGAGATTGAAATAACCTCTGATAATTAAATTTTCTCATACCTTGATGCATCTTACTAATGTCTAAGAAATAAGAATATGGTACAACGCAAGACATTTAAAAAAAAAACCCATAATAAACAAAATTTCTGAAATTTTCAAAGGTCATATACTCGCATACGAAAACACACGTCATAATTGAATTCTATTGGAGTGAAAAACGATGAATATTTCTCACTGTAAAACAAAGTTTAAGCTTGGCAGAGTGCCAACCACACTTTGAAACAAGTGTGTAAGTTTGATCGAAGATCGCTCAAAGGGTTTCGTTTAATATTCCTTTCAAAATACTTTATCCTTTCTTTAATAAATTCAAACAAATTTAATTTAGCAACAACAACAAAAAAAAGTCATGTTTTTTATAAAGTAAAAATTTACCGGTCTATTTTTTCCTTTTTTCGAATATCTAAACCAGCCGGATAGCGGAGCAAGCCCGCTATTATATTCTGTCATAATAATATCCGTCATACGGACTAAATGCAATATTTAAAAAAATAATTTCAAAATTAAACAAATTATACACCTTCAAAATGTTAAAATGTGCGAATATTTTTATAATCGGATTTTTATCCCGATTCAATATGTTTCTCAAACTCATATATTTACTATTCTCTATTATTTATATTGATACTCGCTTTGTATTATTCTCAAACATTTGAAAAATTAGTTCAACTTCCTATATGACGTCAGATTTTCTTTTTAATTCTCTAATGACGTGATATTAATCTGCTTTGTCCACTTACACATACTCATACTCCTTGTATTATTGAGAAATCTTAGACATTTTCCGATTTATTACGACTATGACGTCAATCAATTTTATTTCATATTTATCTTTTTTTCAATTGGTGAAACATTTTATTTCATTTTCATTTTTCACGTGAAAATCGTCTGATAGAAAATGAATTATTGTAGAAAGAATTTCATTGTGGATTTTAAATCTTTGGCATCTGCTACAACGAAAAATTTTTCAATTTAATAGGAAAAGGCTGTTATAATTTTGGTTTATTATCTCTATTTATTAAAATAATACGAATTTTTCAAATTTTAATATTTTGAGCTCTTCACAGCCGCTATTCAGATTTATACACTAAGTTTCAACTCGGTAAGTTACATACTTTTTGAGAATGGCTCTGTGACGGACAGACAACGGAGCGGGGGTAATAGGGTTTCGTGAGGTGAACGAAACCCTAAAAAGGTCGCAAAATTGCACACGAGAAATCACATGTGAATTATTTTTGACGTAACAGTAAACAATTTTAAGACGATTAAAAAAAAAGAAAAGAAAAAAGAAAAAGAAAACGCTCAACAACGCGAAACTTTCCGAGTCATTTTTAAACATAAAAATATTATACTTGCAGGCATGATTATTGAAGTGATTTGTAATGGAAAGTTTTTTTCCTTACAAATGAGGTACATATAGAGTTATAAGCGATTGTTGGCTCAAAACGTCTGATTTTTAATATTTTAGAATTATTCTATGAATTATTTTTTAATAATTGCCTTCAATAATTGAATTCAATTGGAATGAAAAATGTCGACTATTTATCACTATGATTCACTTTACCTAAACCAATGTGAAAAAAGTAAGTCTAGTGTAAACCAATGTCTTTGACAAAGTTTAAAATTAGAATTGTGCCAAGCGCGCTTCGGAAAGAGGATGCAAAGTTGCAACGTCGGCTTGGTTTTTAATTTATATCTCGGCTGATTATTAACATTTTTTTCTTGGATGAATCCAGGTCTATACGCGCATCGAGCTGAATTCTATAATTAAATAATAACTGAATAATATTAAAAAAATATATAGAAGTATGTATATACTATTAGAAACTGAGCTTGCATTTAATTAGTCATTTGCTTTAATAATTTAGAAAGCACATGGAGTATTTTTCAATATGAATTTCTTATGCCATATGTACTTTTAAAAAACATTTTTCGTCCACAAAGTCATAGCTTATATGTCTGGTAAATGAAAAGAAAAAAATCTTTATTTGAACTGTCATTTTAAATATCGAAATACACTTTTTTCTTATTACGCATAGAACAGGCAACGATAATTAAAATTGAACAAGTTTTACACATTTACGTTTCAATCTTTATTTAATATAAAAAGTTTTGTCACTTACCTTATTGAAAAATCATCTGCAAAGCAGAACATATGAAAACTCTGATCTAATACTTTCTTCACGCATTGCAGAAATCGAAAAAAGACCGTTTTCATAAACGCAGCTGACACTTGCAGCTAATGCCCCATTTCCTCGAAGAGAGCAAACAATTGCCTTGGACAGAAATGGAGTATTTTCTGCACATTTAATATCAGTCGTAGTATTTAAAATTATTTCAATTTCAAATGATAACGGCAAATTCAGAGTTAAAAGTTTATCTCATTTTCTAACAATCTCTATTTAGATAGGATTTAATTTTGAATTCAGAGTTAATATCTTTGATTTCAAGAAAAGAAAATCTGCAGAGGGAATTACTTTTTATTTGAATTTACACTAAATATTTGTAAAGTGTGATAACTTAGCGTAAATGTATTATAGTCCTGCTCTTCGAGTATTAATTTTTATTAGCTCTCTTTTTTCTTCGATTCCTAAATATTTTTAAAGTAATTTAAATGAAAATTCTTTATTTTCTGCGCATTAAACCTTTTTGTTATTACTAAAGTCTCTGATATCATTCAAATATTTTATCTAATAAACGATTTTAAATTAATTTCATTCTAAACCCAATTGCGGAAGACCTTTGCATGTAAAACAATGTAATTAATTCAGCAATTTGTTGGTTTACGTGTAATATTCCATAACCAATTTGTAAAGCGAAATTTAAACTTTACAAGTTTATAAATAAATAAATAAAACATGAATCTATCAGATATGTAATCGGACTACGCACTGAAACACTGAAATAGTTGGAATTTTAAAGTTGGCGACAAATAGTCCCATGTTTCGCGATTGGCCGCCGTCATGCACCTAATACGAAAGTACCAAAAATGTTTTTTGTTGTAATTGTTATGCAATCTTTGAAAATATATTATATGTACATTATATATGTTAGAATTTACTATAAAAATTATGGTTAGGTTTATATAAAATTGATCCCTTACAAATTATGTGATTTTCTGAGTATAAACATATTATCGGTTTAAACATCTCAGAATTTCCTGAAATTTTACAGTTTTTTTTGTAATTTAATACACAGAAAATATATGAAAATTTATCAAAGGAAGAATTTGATTAATTATATACAGGGTGTCCCTGAATTCATGGGCCAAACTGTAAGGAGTGATAGAACACGTCTGGAAAAGTTCTAAACTTTATACAATGCAGGGTTGTAACTCAAGCAGTAAAGTTCTATACAAGATGCTTTCTGATTGTGGAGAGAGCAATATTTTCTACATAATATCTTACAAGTGATTTCTGATTTTATTTATCCGGAATAGTTGTTACTAACTAGGATACTAATATGTATGAAAATTAGAAGAATAAATAAATAAATTGAAAAGTAAATAGCTCAATAGAGTGAGAGGAGGGGGAAGGGGATGTATCTTAATTGCAACCAAATTTTGTTTAGAGACGTGCAGACTGAATCATAACGCATGAGCAAAATTTTAAAGGGTGATAGGACATATCTAAACAAGCTATTTTCATCATACAATGCACGGGCGTATCGCAACCGGTGAATCGCGAGATGGCGCTGTCATAAAGTACGCAAAGCGCTGATTGTTTGCACATATCATCATTTCTACACTGAATTGCAAAAAGGATGGCTGGTTTTAATAATCAGGAAAAGATGGACTTGCATTTCATGCTTTGTGCTGCAATTGTCAGTACTTTGGAAGCACAAATAGCGTAGTAAACAGGGTTCTCTCCACAATCAGAAAGCACCCTGTAGCGCTTCACTGCTTAAGTTCGGACCATGCATTGAATGGAATTTTGAGGTTGTATAGGCGTCTTCTCCCTTACAGTTTGGCCCATGAGATCAGGATACCCTGTATATGTAAATTACGGATGAAAAATTTTTAGTAGCTTAAAGCACATTTTAATTCAAAGAAAATTAGTCAGCGATAATTATTTTTGCCATGTTTGGTAAGCATCATATATGGGGTTATTTTTTCTAGAAATTTCATAAAAACAATTTATTTAACAACAAAAATGTTTTTCTTTCTAGACACTATATTTTTTGAAACAATCACTATTATAATAATTATTTTCACTTTATTATTATTTTTTAAATATGGGATAAAAATGTGTGAAACCTAGTTAACTAACTTAAACGTTTTCTTTAGAAATATTAATTTAATCCTTCATGATAAAAACAGTTTAAACTTCACTTTTATTTTGACAAATTATTTCAAAATTTGTTTGAAATTGTCTGTACAAATTATGGGTTGATTTAATTTAAATTAATTTCTTTCCAACATTTACTTTTATAAAGTAGGAAGTATGATAAAGTAAAATTAAAATGATTACTCGAAAATGAAACTATTGTGTTTTGGATTAGTCATTAGAATCTTTAATAATGTTTAAAACAAATTTAAATAAAAATGATTTTCGTTTACAATTTCCCTTTAGGGAAATCAGAATTTTAGATTTAATAGGAAAATTAAAGCATTTTTAAATAAAGAAAATGTTGGGCAATAAGAAAATTATTAACTCAGAGTTTTGCTTTTAATATTCGAACATAAAATAACTTTAGATATTAGTGCATTGAATTTTTATAAAGTATTCCAACCTTTCTTCAATATAATTACCAGCTTTCTTACAGGGAATGAAACATTAGATATAAATGAAAGCTGCCTTTATCGAAGCAGTCGTTTTTTTTTAATTTTCTGAATGCAGAGAGAAAATATTAAATGTAGAATTTTCATGTTTTGTTGCGATTTTTCAATAAAATAAGGGACAAAACTTTTTATATTAAATAAATATTGAAGAGAAAATGCTTTAAATCGCTTTCAAATTTAATCTGAAAATTTCTTGATTAGAAGAGAAATAAATTGCATCTCTGTATCTAAATAAATGTTATCAGAGTTAAAAGAGAAATAAATTGTACCTCTGTAGCTAAATAAATGTTATCAGAGTTAAAGTTTACCAGCGGGGAAGACGCAGAGCTACGCTTGGTCAAAGCCAGCTTTGTGTTCAATCAACGCCCCCTAGATAAGAAAGCCGTGACACGCGTCACAAAAACGTCATACCAAGCAGGCAAAACAAAGAAAAAAAATCGGACAACTTGCATGTTTCGATTTCGATGGCTCGTGGAATTATTAACTATTAGTCGTAAACAATAATTATTATTTCTATGAGCCAATGAAATCGAAACACCCAAGTTGTTCAAATTTTTTTCTTTGTTTTGCCTGTTTGTATGACGTTTTCATGACGCGTGTCACGGCTTTCTTATCTAGGGGGCGTTGGTTCAACTCGATATAACAATAAATTCTCGCTGTATTATTGCTGTAAAGCATTTTGTTTTATAACAGTTTTATTTACAGAAACAATGAATCTTAAGGGGTCTCAGGAGTCTTACTTTTCCCCCGAAGAAGCAAGTTTTCATCATGTCACATTTTATTTTATTTTTGATTTCATATAACACACAATAAAATAACATTTTTACCACTAATAGGTCAATATATGGTTAATTTAACATAATTATTTCAATGTTGTACAGTTCATATTTAATTATTTAAATAAAAGCTTACATTTTAAAAATAAGTAAAAAAACTTTTTCGCCTAGTATCCACTGCGCGCAAGGTTGTAGAAAAAATATTGTTTCAAAAATAACAAACAAAACTGATAATGATGCAAAATTGATGTATCTTGAACTTATAAATTTCAATTTCAAGCAATTAAAATTTTATTTTTTTTAATTGACATTTTTTCAGCAGAAAAATGATTTTTTAAACATTTTACAATTTAAATTTAAATTAAAAAGAAATTAAAATTTTAATTGCTTGAAATTGAAGTATAAGTTCAAGATACATTCATTTTACATCATTATCAGTTTTTTTTTTTTTTTTTTGAAGCAATATTTTTTCTATAACCTTGCACGCAGTGGATATCAGGAGAAAAAGTTTTTGTAGTTTTTTTTAAAAATATCTAGACTTTCTTTAAATAATTAAATATGAATTGTACAACATTGAAATAATTATGTTAAATCAAGCATATATTGACCTATTAGTGGTAAAAATTTTATTTTATTGTGTGTTATCTGAAATCAGAAATAAAATAAAATGTGACATGATGCGGACTCGCATCTTCGGAGGAAAAGTAAGACTCCTGAGACCCCTTAAAACTATGTACATATTTCTAAATTTTACATTGCTTACAAATTTACAACGAAAGGGCATCCTTCCAAGGTACATTTTTAGTCCATTGCACACTTTTTTTTGGTAGAAGGACTTTTAGACCTGTACGTTTTTTTATACGTCAGAAAGAAAAGTACAATATTCCCTCCACAAAGGACTATGGACTCAGTTTGGTTGAATCATACATGTTGGTTGAATCATATATGCATACATAATATTTAATTTTATGAATAAGCTTAACCCACTCACTCACCTGAGCCTAATATGAGGCTGGTAACTTAAGTCATAAAAGTCAGTGCTTTAAAACGGGTTTTCGAAAAAATTATGTATTGATTTACAATTATTAATGATTATTATTAATATTATTATTCCCCCGAATTATTAATATATATATATATATATATATATATATGTATATATTAATAATTCGTTGAGCAAGAGGATTAAATAATTGTGTTTTTCTCGTATTTCATGAATATCTTTTTTCGCCCATCAGTAGTTGCCCTGATCAATTTATCAACCACATTCGGACGGATGAAAAAAATTTCTATCTGCATGAGCCTAAAAGTACGTTAATAATGGTATGAATTCTGGAGAAATAGTAACGTTGCATGAAGATGTCAAAATAAAACAGGATCAGCCATCGTTTAGCGCGCCTTGACAACTCAAGATAATATACTATTAGTAAATTTACAGATCAGAGGTCTCAACGTCAGCTCTACAAATAATTGTTCATTAATCTCACTATTTTTTTATATAATCTGCATAATATTTGATATCCTAAAATTCATTTTTTAAAGTTATTTATATTTTTATAAGCATATAAGATTTATCGAAACTTCCGGAAATTTTAGAAGTATCACATTAAACACATTTTATGACATGATAATAAACTATGTATTATTGTATTTTTTCAGAATAAGAATACATTCATTCAGGGGGGTGATCCGCCCCTCTAACCCTCCCCCCCTCGCCCGTTGTCTCTTTAATTTTATGTTCTCAATTTTCAGTAATTCTGCTATTTCGTTATTCGAGTATATGTCTGCATGCATTTACTATTTTAACATCATTAGATTACGATCTCCTTGTACAGGAGATTTTATCCTATCCTTAAATGAATGCTTATTTTCCAACCACTAAACATCATCATATGTCGCTGAAATTGAATAAAATTTCGTGTATTAAATATACTTATACAAATGTAAATTGCTCTTATGATACTTATATTCAGTTTACATATTCAACGTTTTTATAATTTTCGTTTGGAAAACAAATTTGGTAACCTTTCTTTAGCAGTTAAAATAAATCCTCATCTATTTTATTAGAAAAAACTTATTAAAAACTAAAATTACCCGAAAATCAGCTGTTTTGTTCATAAAAATTTACGTCAAAGTAATGCAATTTACTCGATTTTGTTTTATATATATTCTTTGAAATACAGTAGTTAGGCAACCATGAAAGAGGCGAAAAAGAGAAGATGCATTGGAGATTTTTGTAAAAAATGAAAAATTAAAATGTTTTAAATATCTCCAATTGATGCGTAAATTTTCCTATTAATTTATGCAATCAATTTCGATATTCTAAGAAATTATTGCCAAATTTTAAAGCGATCGTATTAATTTAAGATCTCCATTTCGGAAATTTAGCATCCATAATTTAACATATCAATTATCCCAATGCATCATTTTCCTTTCGACAAAGATTACAATTTAAAAATCGTCTGATTTCCCATTGAAAAGCATTATGACCTAAAAAGAAATGTTCTATATTTTTCGAACGAATGTACCAAATGTAATGAAAAACTATAGAGCTAATTCCGGGTACCTCACCAACATACCCACCAAAAAGCAGCCTAATCGGATGATTTTTACAGCATTTATCGCGGAACAGACAAACAAACGGGAATTAAAATCTTATCGGGTCTCAAAAGTGAACCTCCAGTGACGCTTTTGCAAAACTGGCATAAATTGAAAATTGTACACACGTATTTTAGAAACACAAATTTTGGAGTATGTTGTTTTTTGGGAGCAGAAAAATTATTTTCCCAAAATATAACACATCCTGCCATACCTCAAAAAATACGAAAAAGTGGTTCAATAATAAAAATAAATCCATATTTAATTTGCCAGCTTGCTCGCTCGCACGATATGAACATTTAAAAAAAGTTAATGAAGTGCAAAAGGGAACTTTAATGTTAATGTCAAGGAATTTTCATGCATTATAGACCTGGATGTAGTTATCGAAAATTTCTCGCTGGCTTTACCTACATCGTAATTATCAAAATGTGTTCTATGCATGTCGAATCGTATGGCTGAGTATCTCCAAAATAAAAGTAGTTAAATTTCTTATTAAAATTGTATTTATTCGAACTTATAAGGAATGTCTTTATAGTTATGATCATTGTAAATTTTAATAATATTTCTTATTTCATTTTTTAAATATTTTTTAAGGGGGCACAGGTCTTTTGCGTTTGTCGAAACGATCAAAAACATCATCAATTTCGAAGTACCAAAACTGAAATAATTATGCAATTTAGAATCCTTTCTACCTAATGTATGCATTCTTAAGTATATTACATAGAAAAATAAATGTTGTATATCCAAACATAATATATTAAAAAGGTTAAATAAATAAAAAAAATAATATCACTAATACGTGCATGAAAATTATTAAGTGCTGCGCGCATAATAAAACTTGAAGTTTTACATATAGAAAACAATTTTTGACCAAAATAGAATAATAATATACTTACCTCTAACTTAAAAGCAAAATATGCAAAAAACAAATATTGATTAAAATATAATTTTAACTAAAAATTTAAAAACTTTCAAAATTTTCAAAAATAAATTCATATTTTTCAAGTGCAAAAAATTAAGAAAACAAAAAATGTATTTTTATTTGTTTGTTTTAGCATGTAGAAACACGCACGTTGTTAACATTTTAAAAACTGTAGCTTATATAGTAGTTTCAAAGTAACAGTGAGCGAAAACTCAAAATTAACTAATCTAAAAAACGCATCATAAAAATTCAATAGTATTTACTTACCTTCAATTATGTACATTCTATAAATGATGTTAACTCAAGAAATTATGCAGATTTTTTAATGCAGTTTTTTTGCATATTGTTCAGAAATGTTTAAGGATGCAGAATAAAAGGAAAACCAAAAAAAAATTTTAAGTTAACAAACAAAGTTAAAAACCTCCTTAACAAAAATGAGTGATACTTTGTATTATTAATAGATATTTTATAATGTATACTTTGAATTGTATGAAATTTATTATTTTTTACATTTTTAGTGTCTACAGTTTTGGTCCGGGCTGCACTGCAAAAACAAATTGTTGATTTTACAGTATAATACTAGCACCCCAGCTCCCAGTATTAAACCGTAAAATTAACAGTGATAAACAGTAAAATAAGCAGTAATACGCTACCACGCCATCTCAGCTGCCAGTATTATGCCGTAAAATTAACAGTAGTATACAGTGAAATAAGCAGTAATACGTTGCCGCGCATGCGCGGTAGCGTATTACTGCTTATTTTACTGTTTATTACTCTTAATTTTACCGTATAATATTGCCAGCTGGGATGCCAGTATTATACTGTAAAATCAACAATTTTGTTTGCGGTGTGTAATATATATTAAACATTGATACATAACACTTAAACATTGAAGATAAACATAGTATTTTATTATTTACAATGTAGTTTGATAAAATCATATATTAAACTTGTGCAATATATACACATATTGTGAATGAATTAGAAACCCTAAGTGTTCATTAAAATTTTTAGGCGTGGTTATCATCTAGATGAAATGTAATCAAAATGTCGATATAAATATACAGTTTCGTTTTGTGAATGCTTTTGTAGGTTTAAACTCAAATACTTTCTAAATAAACTTTGTTAAACAAACAGATATTATATTAATTCTTAGTCCATCTTTCAGTATTGAAAGATAAAATAGCTTTAAGTAATACTACTAACATTAGATTTGCATAAAATATTCCATCTTCTCGAAGCATAATTCTTTTTAGCTTGATTTCTTTAGGAGATCAAATATTAGATGTAAGTGATACTTGCCTTTATCGAAATAGCCATTTATAGATTTTCTGAACGAAGATGAAAACTGTTAAATCTGTGTGGAATTTTCACATGTTTTACTTTTGTAATGTTTTTTCCAATAAAATAAATGACGAAACATTTCACATTAAATAAATATTGAACCGAAAATATTTAAACCTCTTTTAAATAAAATTTTAATATTTCTTGATCAGTAAAGAAATAAATTTTGCTACTGGATTTAAATACATTTTATTAAGGAATCACAGTTAAACTTATTGCTAATGAAGTAATAAAATATGATTTTTGAAATGGGAAATGCATGTTGGATACGTCTCTTTAAAGTTTAGAAGTAGGGAAATGAAGTAAGTTTTGAGTTTGAATTTTTTTTTAATTGTTTAACATGTAATTTAATATCGTTAAAATCTAAATCTAAACAACTTCAAACATTTCTAATATTTAATTTTAGTTATAAACTTAGATAAAGGATATTATCCAAAAATTTTGCAGTACAACCCAACTTTCATTAAATTTACCAGATTGATTGATATACACCAAATTTACATTTCTAATTTATGGCACCTAATCTCACCAGTCAATTTTTAATGAAGCATAACTCAATCAGTCTTAAAGATAAATGCATGCAGTTTTTAATGATAATGTTGTAGAAAATACAAAACATTTCTTATTGACCAATTTTGTATATAAAAGTTTAAAATGTATACTATTTGAAAATTAATGACATCGCTATTTAATGAACATAAACTTATTTCCTATCTTATTTTGAGCACTTTCGGAAGGTACATTTCCTACCTATCTCAAAAAGATAAAACATTACACCGTGTTTCACCGTTTTGGGAATTTTAAAGAATATTTAAAATGAAGATAATTTAAATATTAAAAATTATTTATCTGTCTTAATCACTTTGTCACAGAAAAGCAATCTGGATTTGAGACACATTTATTTACTTATTTATTTCATATATTATTGTAATTAATCAACTTGTACTTACCAATAATTAACGCATGTGATGCGTTATATTACAAACTCGGAAATTGTCCATGGCTTATTATAAATGGTACTGCTATTTTTCAGAACTCTTGAATAAGGACTGCCTGTCTATATGTATATATATGACAAAAAATTTGTGAGCGCATGGAAATACACGAGGTTTCAAAAAAAGCATGGATTTTTTTTTCAAAAATCATATACCTTTACATAAACCGTGAATATGTTGAACATTTTTGTAAAATTACAGATCACTGTACCTCTGAGATAAATTGAAAGAATACAGAATAATTCGGAATTGTTAGTATGTAATAGCGTTTTGTGATGGACAAAGCATGCTAATTTCTTTATAATGTCATTTTTAAAAAACTTTGTATTGCACATATCTTTACAAAACAAATAACTTTTATGAAATTAGCGTTTATTTACAGACTTTGATACAATTACAATATAAACAAGTGGGTAAGTGTGATCGAAGATCGCTCAAAGGGTTTCGTTTAATATTCCTTTCAAAACATTGTATCCTTTCTTTAATAAATTCAAACAAATTTCATTTAGCCCCCCCCCCCCAAAAAAAAGGTCATGTTTTTTATAAAGTAAAAATTTACCGGTCTATTTGTTCGTTTTTTCGAATATCTAAACCAGCCGGATAGCGGGCCAAACCCGCTATTATATTCTGTCATACTAATATCCGTCATACGGACTAAATGTAATATTTTAAAAAATAATTTCAAAAATAAATAGATTGTACACCTTCAAAATGTTAAAATATGCGAATATTTCCATAATCGGATTTTTATCACTATTCAATATGTTTCTCAAACCTCAAACTCATATATTTACTATTCTCTATTATTTATATTGATACTCGCTTTGTATTATTCTCAAACATTTGAAAAATTAGTTAAACTTACCATATGACGTCAGATTTTCGTTATCATTCTCTAATGACGTGATATTAATCTGCTTTGTGTACTTACACATACTCCTTGTATTATTGAGAAATCTTAGACATTTTCCGTTTTATTACGACTATGACGTCAATCAATTTTATTTCATATTAATCTTTTTTTTTTCATTTGGTGAAACTTTTTATTTCATTTTCACGTGGAAATCGTCTGATAGAAATTAATTATTGTAGAAAGAATTTCTTCGTGGATTTTTAATTTTTGGCATCGGCTATAATGAAAAATGTTTAAACTTAATAGGAAAAGGCTGTTAGAATTTTGGTTTTTTATCTCTATTTATTAAAATAATACGAATTTTTCAAATTTTAATATTTTCAGCTCTTTACAGCTGATATTCTGATTTATACACAAAGTTTCAACTCTGTAAGTTACATAGTTTTCGAGAATGGCTCTGTGACAGAGAGACAACGGAGCTGGAGCAATAGGGTTTCGTGAGATGAACGAAACCCTAAAAATTGAGATAAAATAGTAGTAAAAAAAGTAAATAAGCCCAGTAAGTCAAGAATATTTTCCCTTTTAAATCCCCCAGATTTATTTTGCATATCCACCTAATTAAGTTGAAAAATTGTCACCGCCATATATACCCAGAACTTCGTAAAACAAATACGTTTTTTAAACTTCATTAAGCAAACATCTTTTTTTATTTCTAAAACTATAATATGCCAGTTTTTTTTTAGTTTTAAAAGTAACTTGTGTATTTATTCTCATTACTAGCAAGCTACGCCCGCTACGCTGGTCAATTTCTCTTAACGAACTTTTAATAAACAAAATATTGACATTTCATAATTCACTGTTATATTTTAACAGAATAATAACGCTACTATAATTTGTGACTCGTGCCAATATACACGTCAGGACATGTCGTCGCCCTTATCATTATCTTTTTACGCATGAAGGTTTTCGCTTCTTATTGTGAAATTTGGTAATTTTTGAAATTCAATATTTGAAAAACGGCATAATCATTAGATTTGAAATTTATAACAAAGAAAAGACTTAATTTTACCTTTCAAACGCAGTTTGTCTAACAATTTCTGACAAATACTTTTCGAGCTATTATTTTTTTCAGTAACTTCAAAGGTTTCATTTTCCGAGATTAATCTGTGGCAACAATTAGCGAAAAATCCAGTCGTCAGCATCGCATAGCTTTTTATTAAAGAGGCTGTTGGAGCAGGGATTGTCACCATCAATTTGTCACCATCAATTTTGAAATCGGTTCGGTAGTTCCAGAGATTCCATACACCCAGAAAAAGGAATTGATTAAAACAACAAAACCTGTTTTGTTGAGTACATTTTGGTTGTTTTAGTCAAATTTTTAGTTCAAGTAAAAAAATTGGTTTTGTTGCTTGGACAAAAAAATATTGTTAACACTCGTACAAAATTTTAACAAAATTTCACCAATTTTACTTGAACTAACAAAATTTGTTTCTTTTAATTTTACAATATTTTTGTAATTCCAGCAAAATTTTGTTATTTTTGAAAAATTTAAATTCTTGTGTAGTAGTCATATCTTTCTTACGTAACTTGATTTATTTGACTTATATAGCTATATAATTACATGATTAACATAATTTTGGGGTAATTAAAACTTTTTTTCACTGGGACGGACAAAGGTAGTTTTAAAAATCCCCCTGTCCCATTTATTACCGTCTTCTATCTTTGCAAGAAGAAAGAATTGGATTCATGAAAATTTTCGATTTCCGGTTGTCCTGAACACGATTTTGCTGTTTTTATCTCAAGAACTAATGCACGGAATTTAATAAAACCTTTTATTCAGTTACTTTCTGATATAAATTGTTGCTGATTACTTTTTACTTTAAATCGCGCAACAGGTGGCGCTGCTATGTTGCATTTTTCGTGATTTCTGCAATAGCTCTATCTCATTTTCAGCAGTCAAATACTCCTGTAATCTTTGAATAATAACAAGGAAATTTTTATCCTGCTTTTTACAGGCGTAATTCACTGCTGAAAATGAATAAAAAATTAACTATGTGTTGCCGTATGCTGTGCTTTGTACTGTCGTCTCATGTTTGCCGCAGAAATTTGCGTGCTCCTTATGACATTCCATCTTGTGCTGCGATTGCAGCCGTTCCGACATATATAAGAGTGAGAAATGCCGAACCCAGATACCGTTCCTGGTAGCGCAGTGGTAAAGCGGCAGGCTGCTGTTCTGAGGACCCGGGATCGACTCCCGGCATGGGCAATTTTCATTCTCTCGGTTTGTGTTTGAAAAAAAGTCGGATAAAATTCACTTGTTATTGTTCAAGGTTTATAAGCGTAATTCACTGTTAAAAATTAGTTAAAATTGCTTATGTAGATTGGTTCATTTAACAAATGTTTTTGTAGTATAAACAAAACAAGTTCGTAACATAACATATTTTATTGATTAAACAAACAAAATATAGTTAGTTGAAAAAAGAAAATAGATTGTTAAAATAACACATAGCATATATCTATGTAACAAAAATAATTTTGTTAATTCAAGTAACATTGAACCATTTTACTTGAATTAACAAAACATTTTTTTGCTGACGATACAATTTTTTTTTTGGAATTGCAAAAAAAATCAACAATATTTGTTTTGTTGATTCAAACGAAATTTCCATTGACCCATATTTAAACAAAAAGTTTCGTTGGGGCAAACAAATTTTTGTTGATTCAACAAAACATTTTTCTGTGTGTAGAAATTGTAATTTAGACTGTTTTTAGAACGTTTTTCGCTCATTTCACGCTTTTAAATTTCAAATTTTTTTTAAATGTGTTCCTAGAGTGCATTTACATCTTATAAGTAGCTACAATGCCAATTTTCAAATTTCTAGCTCCTTCCGTATACAAAAAATCGCAATTTTAGAACGTTTTTCGCTCCTGAACCCCCCTGGGCTAGTGGCACCGACATAAAATATAGCCTATGTTGGAACAGGGGTTGTCACCATCAATGTGCCACCATCACTTTTGAAATCGGTTCGGTAGTTCCAGAGATTACCCCCTACAAACACACAAACAATCTTTACTCCTTTATAATATTAGTATAGATAATAAAATTTATGTTTCATGACACATTTTCCGAAAAAAAATAGCTTTTTATATGATTTTAATTTTACAAAGGAGATATAAGTTTTAAAGAAATGGCGATTTTTTTTTTTATGAGTTAAAGTTTAAAATGTTGTTTTAAATACTTACAGCTATATTCTTTTTTTTTTCTATTTTTACATAAGACAAATTACGAAATGTTCTTTATGAAGTGTGTGTGTGTGATCTATTTTTTTTTATATTTAATATATTCACATTTCATTGAAATGTAATAACATATTATAGCATATACATATACAAAATTTTAATTTTTTAGTAAAATAATGTATTTAAAAACTATAAAATAGATAATATGTTTTCAGAATTAATAAATTTCTAATTTACAGGTATCACAAGTAGTCTGTTTTTTATTATTAGTTTTTCAGAAGAAACATTTTCTTGGGAGGTTTCTACAATATTTACAAAAGAAATAACCTTTGGGTTAGGTTTGTACAAAGTTAAGAAAAACAAAACAGAAGATTTTAATTTAAGAAACGTGGTATTCAATAAAAGGATCATTTGGGAGGCCTTATTTTATTGTTGCAATTCTTATACAGCGTGCTAAATTTCTACAGTCTTATACAGCGTAAAAGTTTTATAATTTTTATTTATGTGGTTTATGTGTGTTACATAAAAATCCTCTTTCATTTAAAGTACAATTTTTTTAATTGTCTGGCTTTTGATTGACTAGAGTTCATTGTATTATTTCCGGTTATTGTAATAGCTATATATTTTAAAATAAAGAGTTTCTCTCGCTGTGAAACCGTCTGTTAACAATCTGAGAGACTTCCGAGCATGACACTACTTGACAAACAAATTTTGGATCAACTTTTTTTTAATTTATTGTTTTCAGTTAAAACGCAAGTTAGTGACAATTTGTTAATACAAAAGAATAAATTGCAGATACAAAAAAAATTATGGAAAGGAATTGCTGTACTTGCATAATTTAACTTTAATTAAAGTAATGTATATATTTTCTTCTTTGTGGTTCTTGAACAAGTGATATTTTTACCACATCATTTTTCAATTTTGCGACAAACTCTAAAATTGCGTCGGCCGACATTTTGATGGGATTACCATATCGGCAAGTAACTGTCCATTGCATTATTTCCGGTTAATATAACAATTTTCTTAATTGTTTGGTAAAAACAATTTTCATAAATGATTATTAATTTATTTCTAACGAAAAGTTTGTAGACAAAAATAGCATACAATCCCAAACATTTGTTTATGGAATTACACACTTTAATATGATTAATGGCCATTTTAGATGGGAAAAAATAAACAACAAACATTTTACAAAACATGTTCGCGCAACTTGTTGCATGTTGATTAAACAGGTTCAAGCTCTTTGTATTGTTATCTATCGTGTGGTGTACAACAACGGACAGGATTATCTAATAAGTTCTCATATCTGCATGTCTTTCGGGTATTTTCATGTTTCGAAAATCCTGCATGCATATCTTTGGGATGTTTTCTTGTTTCGGAAATGCTATCTTCATAGCCTCGTTACTATTGGTTCATTTGATTGACCGCTGAATGAAAATCCAACATTTCAATTCGGAAAAGTTGGGCAAAGAAAAATATGCAACAAATTTCACTCTTTTAGCAAGGTCAAGCGACTATTGCTGAATATAATGTTGTGTTGGGTGAAATATTGCAAAATTGAATTCCATGTGCTACAACTGTAACTTTTTTGAGATTTTTTGGATTTCATATACTACGATAAAAAAATGGCAGTTTCCCTTGTTTTAAAATTATGAAAAAGGCATTCATATATAACAAGAAAGAAAAATCATGCGTCAAGCATATATTATGAAACACTTTCCAACACATCCAGAAAACTGTAACGAAATTTCACCTATTAATAATCTGAAAGATGATATGTAAGTATATAGCATAGGAAACATATAACACATTTAAAAGTCTAGTTTTAGCAATTACTTTACATAGTCAAAAATGCAGTTGTAATATTTTGTGCAGCACTGTACATGATCTATATATTTGGATATATACTACATAGTATGATAAAATTTAATTCATTTAGAAAAATCACATTTAGCAATTTTTGCCAATAGATGGAAATGCACTCGAAATCTTTTGTACAATCCTTTATATTATTAAAAGACTTTCGTACACACCCCATATTAAGGTAATATTTGTTTCAGATAAAAAACGCTTAAGGCAGCTTAAGACAAATTTTCTGCAATTACCAACCATGCATGGCAATGTACCTTGTTCTTTACGTACCTCTTTATATGAATTTATTTATTTTTCACAAACTTCTATAAGTCTCCTAAAAATAGTTCAGCAGGAAATGCGTAACACAGTTAAAAACTATCGTAAGCAATTCACTGTCATAGTAGGTAATACTTATGAATTCCCTTGTGTAGCCCTGTATATGATCAACCGAATGTATACACACCCCTAACAATGCAAAAATTTTGTTAAACTTAAAAATGCAAACCAATGTTGAAAAGCACTTATCACAATAGATTTCACGTATGTTGTAAACGATATATTATGTGTGTCCCTGTAAATGAACAATAAACGCAATGCACACCATACCTTTAAGCAATTTATAGAGCGCCTCAGTAATCCATATAAATTTCATTATCTTTGAAATAGTGAAACATTATCAAATTTTTCCACTTAGCAATTTTTCCGCAAACAACTTTTCCTTCGAGAACAATGTGAACATTTTTTTTGTTTGACCCTGTAAACGAATAATAAATGATTTGCACCCCATATTTTACAAAAACATTTTTTAGTGCGCTTTATAATTGTACATCAATTTCATCATTTTTACAATGGCGTAGTATCATCAAAATCCACTTGAAACAATTTTTTCCTGTTGACCGTAATGTAACGGAATACTTTTGACTGCCCCTGTAAAAAAAATATAAGTGCTACACACTTCATTTTCAATAGAGATCATGCTATAGTATAAGACAATAACATACAAAAATTTCAGGGCAAACTGATAATATTTATGGGAGTCAAAGCACGGACAGGCGGCAGACGGACAGACAAACTAAAGTCATAAACATTTTTCAACTGTGTTGGAAAGTGTTAAAAAAGGGCAGAGGAATAGTCTAATAATAATATGTCATTATAGATAAAATAACAGAAATAGTCTGTATGTCAGTTTGTCTATAAGTACTGAGAGTTTTAAAGGGAAGAAACATTGCTATAAAATATGATCATTCTGTTAGTTCAGCTTTAAACCTTGGTGTTTCAGAAATAGACTAAAAATATATAAAATAGATTTTAATGTGAAATCGATTTAAGTGGTTTTATTTGATCATTAGTCCAATTTTTGCACGATTTTCAAGCGCACCACAAAGAATGAGTGTGCAGAATACGTTCGTAGTGGGTTGAGTTGAGTTGATTATTGACGGCCAATTATCTACACGTGAGATATATGCCCGGGGGGTGTGCCCTTCGTGGGGGTCTTTCTAAGGGAACCTTTCTAACCTAACCCGTATTTACGCATGGATAAATCCATGGCTCGAAGAAAACCACGAAAACTCCGAACGATTGTATAGGCCGACGGGCGCGATTGGGATCGAACCCAGCACCTCCCGTCTACCAGCTTCGAGAGCAGAACCTCTCAGCCACTGGTGGGGCTACGTTCGTAGTGGAAAAAATATAGCTTTTTTTGTACGTAAAATGTCCTTTGGATACTTTTGCAATATAACATAATCTTTTGACAGTAAACGTAACGAAGTAAATCTTTGTTAATCAAAATAATTAAATAATATCTGGCTGACTTTGTTTCAGTCATGTTTAAAAAAAACAGACAAAGTTTACTTTGTATATTCTTTAAATTAATTTATTGATTCTTTAGATAGTAATGTTACGCACTTGGTTTTTGAATGCGTACAGCGTATATTTGTTTTGGAGCATTGTTTTGCGTAACTCTCGTATCGAAACGTGCAAAATAAGTTTTCAGATGCATTTTCAGGTGTACAAGTACCGAATAAGAGCAATATTAACGAACTAACGATCGTTTTCGTGCGCATGGCGACGAACGAAACCCGCCAAGATAGCGAAATAAACAGAAATTAAACCCGGAAAATAGTGACTCATCTTCGTGCTTGTGGACATTTTCAATATCATATATGACTGTTCGAATTAAAATAAATAAAATTTTATCATAAACTAGCAGGCTATGTCCGCTGCGCTGGTCCATTTTCCTAATGGACCTTGAATCAAACGAAATGGTGAATTGTCTTCGGACGACCCTGTCTTTTAAAGTAATATGAACCTTCACCTGGAAAGTGTTTCCGCATTTCTGAATACAAAGTGAAAGATATATCGCTATTATCTTATCTTATGCATTAGAGAAAATTCGGGCTATTAAGAAGCAACAATTTTATTTGATCATTTATAGTAGAGTTTGATAAAGAAATGTAGCCGTTATAACCAACAGAAATTAAATTGTTCTCTAGTCACCACACTACCAAAAAAGAGAGTATTACAGTCATTGCAGAGATTGGCCATTGAACTAAAATATTGTTTTGGTTATATTTTCGTTTGTTAGTTCTTGAAATCCGGGGCTCTCAGCTTGTACTATGTGTGGTTCTGGTAACTTAAATACAATCTCATTCTATATAACGTTATATTTCGTAATATACGTCATTTTCTGGCAAGTCTGCTACAGTTTTCCATATTTCGATGCAAGCAGAAAAAAATACAGTGAAAATGTAATGAATTATTTGCACACAAAGAACAGTGTTTAACTTACACATTTAAAAGAAATGTGAATTTTAAAAAAGTGGGTTTTTAAAGCTGAGGTGTTTGAATAAAATTAAAATATCGTCATTTTTACTGCCTTTACATTTTAAATACCAGCAGCAATCCTGTAACCATTAACCTTAAAAAAACCTCTATAACTGATTTGTTAGTGAAAGTGAAAAGACTGCCTTAAGAACATTCATTCATTTCAAATTTGTTTGATTGTACGGTGTAAAGTATTGAATCAATCCGGTAGATGTCGCCACCACACTGAACCTCACTTGAACACTTTGTACCCGAAAGAAGAATGTGCTTACTTAGACAATTTTCCGTTCTTCTGCAAATATTGAAAAACTCTTATACATATACATTTCTTGCTTTCGTACTGTTGATTGCATTTAAGCAGAAGTAATTTTCTTCGGAATCTTTTAAAACGCTCCGATAATTTAAAATGTAAATATTTAAATATGTTAAATATCTAATCATCTTTTTTCATTTGTAGAAGTATAATAAACAGATTAAAATCTGTTTTATTTAAGAATTCAAGATCCATGTCTGAAGATTAATTATATCGTCACATTATTCAACAACACAAATAAAAATACACCATCTATACACATGAATGTTTTCCTAAGATGATTGCGAACGAATTTTCAGGTAAGAAGAATTATTCTACCTATAAATTTTCAAGTTGAATATATAATATTTTTGTGAAATATATTATAAAATTACTGGGCTTAAAATTAGAACTCAGCAGCCTTCAATATATTTTATAATATGATTCTGTTAGAAAAATTATCCTGTAGTTTGCATCCAATAAAATCTTCTTAATCTTCGGTAATCGGGTCCACAGTCAAGTTTAAAGTCAAACATTAGAAATTTATGCAACGATATGGTTACAAATGTACAACATTTAGCTACAAAACGAAGTTATTTACGCGCCAAACCACGTTCTATTAAATAATGTGAAATTGTTGTTGAATAAATTATAGATCTTTCACCAATCCACCTCCTTGAGAATGATAAATGAAGTTAGTTATAATTTTTAGTAATAATTTTTTTAGTGAATACCTGAACAGAAGATTTTTTTGCATTTCTCTAATGAGTATAATAACACGGAGAAATAAGTAGGCTTGCTATTTATTTTATTTTCAAGATTACATTAATCTTCAGTCTGTTGTCAAAATACCTCATCTCATCAAAAACAACTCGTTGTAAATGATCATCTGTAAAAACTCCGGCGGGATTTATAAAATTCGAACTGGTAGGTGTGGCTAACCGGAGTAATTACTATAGCAGATTTTTTAAAAGAAATATTTCTTTTATTTGTAACATCAACTTACAAAACATCCCACCGATAGATTTCGGTATTAACATAAATTAAGGAGTGCGTGAGATGCGGTGATTATAAACCATGCGATAGTCTTTAAGTCTCTCCTTTCGATCTCTTCGCTCGAAATACTCTTGTTATAGATTTTGATTTAGACCTCCAAATGAGGCAATACGATTTAACTGGACAGGGTGTCCTTGGGGATGCCTGGATGGCTTCTCGGAAATATCTCTCACAGATCGGGGCGTCTGTTTCCTCCGGCTTCCCTGCGCTGCTCGTTTCTCCGCAATGCTCGGCTTCTTAGGGTCACGTCCTACCCTTTTGCCTCCAAAAAACCATCTCCCTCTTGTCTTCTCTTCTTCCTCCAGCCTCTGAAAACAGGGGGGCGGGGAAGGTTCATCCCGGCCTCTTAAACTTACGGCAGCCTATCGTTGTGGATATCTGGTTCTCATTCGCAGATTTTAAAGGACTTCCCTTGGCGTCCGATAGTCTCTGGGAAAACCTCTCCATCTGCGACCTCACAAGTAGGATAAATAATTAGTTAACGTCGGATAGTCGCCATGCCGTCTCGAGTATTGTTCATAAAATGTCCACACCATTCAGCATAGGAGATTGATCGTTCCTTTTGATCTGACCCGACAACTCCGGGGGTCGATCGGTCACAAGTTACCTACGCTGGGATATTGGGAAAATGTCACAGCATTACCCCCTCAAGCAGATGAGATTTTTCAAGCATTTGGAAAATCTTACATCATTACTGGTGCGCTAGCCTTCCATACATACCCAACACACATGTTAATTCTCAATAGAGGCTTACCTTACACATCATTATTCACAAGTTTATCATACCATTTACAAACTCACATCGTTAAATTAAATTTCAATATTCATTGCATGATTCAAATACACAATTATTTCAATTACAAAATGAAAAACTATATACAAAATTACTGAGTGGAATATTATTTATTCCATTCTACTTAAACAGTCTACATGTGGAATTTGGTATACCTGGCCGATAACCTAACGATCTGCGAATATCCTGCCTTTTTCCACAGTCTCTAATTAGTCGGAAATCATTTCCGGCGTCGTTTTTCGACTGTTTAACTTCGCTGCCTTTTATTTCGTTATGCGGCGATATGTATCCTGGGGTTTCTAAACAATCAGAACTGAAAACCGTTTTTCGCTTCCTTCCTAACGCACAATAACTGTTTACCCCTTTTGTTGTGTTCTGTCCCGAAGATTTAAACCTAAAATCTTCCTTTCGTTTTAAGACTGTGTCTTTATTTTTTTCCCCATGCTTACTTTCCCGGATTTCATTCCTTAAATAAAACACCCTCGCTCTTTCTTTATAACCCTCTTCCTTCATCCTTGATTTGGGTGTCGCGCGGATCGGGGTCGTCGCGAATTTCGTTTTAATGGAAGATTCACAATGAGCTACTCCTGCACGTTGGCTAAGGGGAAAGGGAACAAAGCCTTTCTTTTCCTTCCTGTCCGGTTTTCTCACTTCATTCTTTTGATAAGCCGAAACTAAGCGGTTCGTGGGGTTGGGGGGAATTGGGCGGTCACTCCTGTGCCTTTTTTTCGGTGCTGCACTCCCAAAGCTAACAGGCGGTTTCGGTTTCATTCTGTCTAGCAAATTTTGTGTTTTGCTTCCCAATAAATAATAATCCATTTCTATGTCTGCATCGACAATACCTGCGTAAGTCCTAACTCTTTTTCCTAAATCACACAGATTAAGCTCTATTTCTGCGAGGGGTAGACATTTTAAATCATTTTGTAACGGTTGCTTTACCCACACGACTCTCCCTGTGTATTGTTCTCGGGTCACCTGGTTGGCACTAATTAAATCTAGCGACGTAGCCGTGTCTCTAAAAATTTTCATTTCTTTCCCATTTATAATCCCTTGTGTTAAATAGGGCTGGAACATTTCGTTTAACTCATCGAGGTCAGCCAACCGATTAAACACTTCAGGTATTTCACTACTCCATTTTAGTTCGGGGCAAAATTTGCGGATATGAGAAAAACTACCACAATGGAAACAAGACCTGTCTTTTCGCTTATCAAAAATTACATCTCTATCTTTTTTATCTTCCCTCTCCCTCCAATTTCTTTTCATTCCCGCGTTTTGGGGTTCTGTCTCTGGTCTATCAACCAATCTGTTTCCCTCAACCTGTTTGCCGTTATTTGGATATCTAGGCGGGGACTGTTTCATCTCTGTTCTTCTAACCGCCTCATAATGATCTAGTTTTTGGGTTAATTCCCCGGGCGTAATTAAATAACTCCAGGAATCTATGAAATGTTGTCTCATTTCACTAGGGACTTTTCGCTTGATCTGGTCGGATATTATCAGATCTCTCAGTTGACTAAATTCGGTCACCTGAATCCCTTCTAACCACTGGTCAAAATAATTAGTTATTTCGTAAGCGAAATCTTTCCAGCTTTTTTCTGAAGCCCTATTCGTCGTCACGAATTTAATTCTAAAATCTTCCGCGCTGATTCGGAATTTTTCTAACAATTTCCTCTTTACGAATTCGAAATTATCTGCCTGCTCTGAAGGTTCTCTCAAGATTACTTCTGATAACTCAAAAGGTAACATCCCCATCAAATTTGTAACCCATTGACTTTTCTCAATTTGGGCCCTGGAAGCTTGTCGCTCAAACAAGTCCAAATATAAAGAAATTTCCGTTTTTCCTAATTCAAATTTCGGTAAAACATTTTTTAAGATAATTTTTGGTTCTTTCTCTATCTGGCTAGAAGATAATGTAATTGTATCACTTTCACGTTCTGCTCTGATTTTAGCCAATTCAAACTCTTTATCGGCCTTGTCTTTATCAAGACGAGCCTTCTCAAGCCGATCCTCCTCAAAAATTTTCAATTGGCTTAGGGCCATTTGTTCTTCATAGTCGGGTGCCTCCGTTATTTTTTTTACTAATTTCGGAATCGTATCTTTAGGCAAAACTTCTATTTCTAATTCCGCAGCTAAAGACTGCAAATCACATCTCCTGAACGTTGCTAAATTCGCCATATTTACGATTTTGAAATCCTGGCACAATAATTTACCCTACTCTATTTCATACATAAATGCACTGTAAAAATTCAGAATTTTGACCCCACCACACAATATAAACAATAATTACAAACAAATAAAATACACCAAAAAACATAAATTCATGATATTTTGACCGCAGGTCACAGATTTTTAAAATTTTGAATTACAAGCAAACCAATTCCACATATAGACTACAATTTGCCAAAAAAAACCATATATATCCTTAATTTGAAGGAATTACTGACAGACCTCAACTTAATCTAACAACTTATTTAAATTCAAAATTTAATTCCTAAGCAATCTTCAACATAAGAGAACAAACACATTAAAAATTATGGCCGAAAAATACAATTATCATAATTTGCTTTTCACTAAAAAAAATTTTTAATTAAAAAAATATTAAAAGAATTTTTCAATTACTAGAAACAAGATGAATTTAAAGTTTGTTACACTTTTCATTTACCTTCAACACACAAAAAACATCTGTTGGTAATTAATATTTAAGATTTTTACTTATATTACCGAACACAAATAATTAAAGAAAAATTGCTTCCTGTCCAAAATTAAAAATCTCATCAAAAACAACTCGTTGTAAATGATCCCGCCAAGCCACAAACCTAAAACGTCAGTCATAAAAAGAAGTGATATCCCATAAAAAGAAGCTATATAGAAGTGCATACTCCGAGTCCCGTGTAAAAATCTATCACCACTCATAATGTTTCCAAAGGACTCGGAGTGAGGGACAGTATGTGAAAACTGCTTGGCGACCTGCAGGCTTTTATAATGTTTGCGTTTCCTGAAATTACATATCACTATGTTATTATTTTTATTTTATTTTATTTTATTTTATTTTATTTATTTATTTATTTATTTTGCTCCCATAAAATTGTAAAAAGTTGAAGTTTCTGTGTTTGCATGTCCTTTCTTATTTATGAGATTGAAAAATCAATTTGTTGATTTTATTTACCATTATTTAAACTAGAAACACCACTCTTACGAAGAGGATTTTTAAGTAAACATGTAAAGATTTTGAGTTTGTAATATATATATATATATATATACACATAATGGTCATACGCATATTAATAACAATGCACCTTCAATATCCTTTAAACTGAATTGAGATATATTGCAGTAATTCTAGGGTAAGCGGAATCGCATAGATCTGGTGAAAAATCCGTTCTGTTTAAGCCATTCTAGTCTGTTTTAATAGTATTATATGCAATAATATTCTTTGTATTGGAAACGCATAATTTTTTTTTTGTTTAAGAAATAATTCCGGAATAAGAAATAATTTCGCCCATTTTACCAGTTCCCTTAGAAACGGTGATTTAACAATATTTGTAATTAAATTTTATGGTAAGAAATATTGGAAAGTATAATTGTAATGATTATCACACTTACATACTTTTTCCTGCTTGTTTCTCAACTATATCTGTTTTTACATTTTTTTAGCATGCAAATATATTTATAAAAGTGATATAACAAAAATTAAAAATTTATTTTTTCAATTTTCAAAATTGATATACTGCATATATTATAAAAGCCTGCAGGTCGCCAAGCAGTTTTCACATACTCTCCCTCACTCCGAGTCCTTTGGAAACATTATGAGTGGTGATAGATTTTTACACGGGACTCGGAGTATGCACTTCTATATAGCTTCTTTTTATGTGATATCACTTCTTTTTATGACTGACGTTTTAGGTTTGTGGCTTGGCGGGATCATTTACAACGAGTTGTTTTTGATGAGATATCACTCCTTTTTGTAAGGAGGTATTTAATTTCAATTATACGGATTCCATTTTTATTCAGAAAAGAAAAGATGAAAGGGGCAAAAAAAATAATAGTGATGCTCTAAACAGAATTATACATCAGAATTATACAATTTATCGAGTGACTTATTCCAATGTACATGTCGCTACCATAACAACCGGGAAACTTTTATATTAATTTCCTTTCATTGTACTCATCAGATTATTTATGACATATTTATTTTCCTTTTTCTTTTGTTTATATCACTGTTCCGTTTATATACATTCAAAAACAAAAAATTAGACAATTTTACAGTAGTTTACAAACTTATTAAAATACTACAGTTTCAAGAAAAATGTGGAAAAATAAGAAGCAATTTTTTTCGGTCAACTACAACGATAAGTTTATGGAGCATACTTTATCGAGAATAATCAACATTTTTTTTTTCTACGAACCTATTTCTATTAGTATAAAAATTTACAGGGATTTTTATACTAACATATTAAATATATTATTTTTAAAAATTACTGAGCACCTAAGAAGTTTTTTATTTGTTTAAGTTTTTTAACTCAATGTTTCGAGAATTTGAAATATATAAAATTCGCAACGTTTGCAAAAGTATAAAGACTATTAAAGTGATTTCTGTTCATATAGTCTGTTCATTCCAATTCGGTGATCCTAAAATATAGGTCTCCAATCTCCGGCAGTCCATGAATTAATTAGGACATATGTATGCAACTGTTAAAATGTTCTCAAAGTTGACAATAGAGGCAATAAGTATAGCTCGGCAAATATGAAACACGGCATTGCTTCATCATGGCTTTGTTTCGTGAGGTGTTCGTTCTCCGAACATAAAAATCTCTCGGAAATGTTCGTTATCCGAACATAAAAATCTCACGCGAAAGTGTTCGTTAACGGATTTGTTCGTAAACCGAACAGTTCGTTACCGATCACCTATTGTATACGAAATTTAGCATTTTTAATTTTTATGTGGACTTTAAGAAGTTATTTCCTTTTCATTGTGCTCTAGGCCCGTTTTTAGAGCATTTTAAGTTCGTCATAGCCGGAGATTCTATGAACGTCAAATATTTAAACTCAAAACTTCTAATCTTCGGGTTGCAACATTTTTACATTCTATTATTCAGCGCATGAATGTAAAGTTGGAATTTTGTAATCGCTGTTTCTTTCAATTTCTAATGCGCTAGAATTATATATTTATAGATAAACACAGTTTTTTTTAATCGATGAAAATACTATATTTTAATAGATTTAGAGCTTAAGATCGACGAGTTTTCAGGCGGACAAAATGAACTCGTATTAAATTTTAAAGCAAGATAATAAATCCTTACAGATATTGGAACAGTATAAAATCATTAAAATACATCTCACTGAGTAAATATACATTGGTTGTAAAGTAATCAAGATCTTCTAAGAGAGCCTGTAAATGAAACGTATATGGTTCAATGCCACTTTACAATAGAGAGTTTAAATGAATCGGATGTAGTAACATATTTGAATATCTTGTGAATATAGCCACTTTGACAAAAGTTATGCTATTTACTATTGTTTTTCCTCTGTGTTAAGTACAGGAATCAAGTACTTCAACGTAAAAATTCGCTAATTACACAACCATTTAGTCTTATTAAAAAATCTTTTGAGTTGTCCTATAAACGAACAGTAAATTCTACAATTCTGTTTTACAATAGGAAGCAAAGGTCATTCGTAGTAATATATTTTAGCATGATGCGCATAAGTTCTTTTTGAAAAGTGTTAGATCATTTAATATTTCTTTGCTTCATCTTAAGTATAGGAATAAATCACTTTAAAGTGGTATGCATAAAAAAACTAATTCATATTTTTAAATAAAATATTAAACATTTGAACTACTCATAAAAAAAAATCAAATGCTGCAAACCGCGTAAAAATGGGATAATTACACAACTCTTTAGCCCTATATCAAAAGATCTTTTGTGAGACCCTGTAAACGAACCTTAAATGTTACGATTTTTTTATAAAAGGAAGCTTACTTGGGTCGAGTGTAATAACATATCTTAATATCATGTGTATACGACCATTCCTAAAAGAGGTGGGTCATTTATTATTTTTTTGCTCTATGTTAAGTATAGGAATCAATAACTTTAATCTGATTTAAATCAAAAACTAATTAATATTTTTACATGAAACTTACAAAGGTTTGAACTACTCATAAAAACAATTCAAATAACGTAAACTGCGTAAAAATCCGATAATTACACATTGCTGTAGTCCTGTCAACAGTTTTTTGTTCTATGTTAAGTATAGGAATCAATAACTTTAAACTGATATAAATCAAAAACTAATTAATATTTTTACATGAAACTTACAAAGGTTTGAACTACTGATAAAAACGAGTCAAATAACGTAAACTGCGTAAAAAGCCGATAATTACACATTGCTGTAGTCCTGTCAACAGTTTTTTGTTCTATGTTAAGTATAGGAATCAATAACTTTAAACTGATATAAATCAAAAACTAATTAATATTTTTACATGAAACTTACAAAGGTTTGAACTACTATTAAAAACGATTCAAATAACGTAAACTGCGTAAGAATCCGATAATTACACATTGCTGTAGCCCTGTCAACAGTTTTTTGCTCTATGTTAAGTATAGGAATCAATAACTTTAAACTGATATAAATCAAAAACTAATTAATATTTTTACATGAAACTTACAAAGGTTTGAACTACTGATAAAAACGATTCAAATAACGTAAACTGCATAAAAATCCGATAATTACACATTGCTGTAGCCCTGTCAACAGTTTTTAGCCGGAACAAGATTTAAAAAGGGCAAAAAACAGCACTTTTAAAAGCGCATTTACTGAAAACCTATTCGTCGGATTTTGCTTTACTTTTGAATTCTGAGTCACTGGGCACGCCCCATTCCATAGAATCAAGAATTTTGTTTCTATCATAAATAGAATGCGAGATATAGATGTGTCAAAAACCCGTTTTGTCCCGTCCGCAAAATATAAACTAGACAGAGTTAAAAAAAAAAAAATTGTAAAATCGTTTGGCATCCATTGGCGGAAATTCCTTTCATTTACGGTTCAATGCATTGCTGTTTCTTATGCTTGGCGAGAAACTCTGTTGAGTTTCTATGATATACACACTAAGCCTCCACTGAGAATAAAACAAGTGCTCACCTGGGTATAGCTCTATCTGCGATTCTCGGCGGTGATTCTGCTTTATTTTCTCTCCACACTTTCAGCAAAGTTCGGATGCTTCTGGTTCCTGGTTCAGCGGATGCAGTTTCAGATCAGCTCGGGTCTCTGCCTTGGTTTTGGCGGGTCACTTTGGGGTCGGTGGATCTTCCTCGATTCAGCGGAATCTGTCTCTCTATCACAGGATTCTGTACGAATTCGGCGAGTTGTCCTGCTCTGCCCCGATTCGGTATGTAGATTCAGGTTCCCAACGGCTGGTGTAGATTCTGAAGAAATTCGGCGAGTTGTCCTACTCTGCCCCGAATTTATAAAACTTTGTCACGCACGTTTCTTTCACCACTTTAAATCCCTTGAAGCTGCCACCATCTGTAAAAACTCCGGCGGGATTTATAAAATTCGAACTGGTAGCTGTGGCTAACCGGAGTAATTACTATAGCTGATTTTTAAAAGAAATATTTCTTTTATTTGTAACATCAACTTACAAAACATTCCTCCGATAGATTTCGGTATTAACATAAATTAAGGAGTGCGTGAGATGCTGTGATTATAAACCATGCGATAGTCTTTAAGTCTTTCCTTTCGATCTCTTCGCTCGAAATACTCTTGTTATAGACTTTGATTTAGACCTCCAAATGAGGCAATACGATTTAACTGGACAGGGTGTCCTTGGGGATGCCTGGATGGCTTCTCGGAAATCTCTCTCACAGATCGGGGCGTCTGTTTCCTCCGGCTTCCCCTGCGCTGCTCGTTTCTCCGCAATGCTCGGCTTCTTAGGGTCACGTCCTACAATTTTGCCTCCAAAAAACCATCTCCCTCTCGTCTTCTCTCCTTCCTCCAGCCTCCGAAAAAAGGGGGGCGGGGGAAGGTTCATCCCGGCCTCTTAAACTTACGGCAGCCTATCGTTGTGGATATCTGGTTCTCATTCGCAGATTTTAAAGGACTTCCCTTGGCGTCCGATAGTCTCTGGGAAAACCTCTCCATCTGCGACCTCACAAGTAGAATAAATAATTAGTTAACGTCGGATAGTCGCCATGCCGTCTCGAGTATTGTTCATAAAATGTCCACACCATTCAGCATAGGAGATTGATCGTTCCTTTTGATCTGACCCGACAACTCCGGGGGTCGATCGGTCACAAGTTACCTACGCTGGGATATTGGGAAAATGTCACACCGCCAAGCCACAAACCTAAAACGTCAGTCACAAAAAGAAGTGATATCACATAAAAAGAAGCGATATAGAAGTGCATACTCCGAGTCCCGTGTAAAAATCTATCACCACTCATGTTTCCAAAGGACTCGGATTGAGGTACAGTATGTGAAAACTGCTTGGCCTGCAGGCTTTTATAATATATGCAGTATATCAATTTTGAAAATCGAAAAAAATAAATTTTTAATTTTTGTTACATCATTTTTTAAATATTTTTGTATGCGAAAGAACTGACAGAACGGATTTTTCCCCAGATCTATGCGATACCGCTTACGCTAGAATTACTGCTATATATCTCAATTTAGTTAACGTTTATTATAAGGTACAATGTTATTAATATGCGTATGATCATCATATATATATACAGGGTGTATCTGAAATGCTTCAACAAACTTAGAGGGATGATAGTACTCATGAAGACGAACAAAAAATGCAATGTAACATGGGGTCGCAAATGACATTTAACCCTTTCAAGGGCAGTGGTAGGTTTATGAAACCACTTAATTTTAATTCCAAAACGCCACAGTGGTACCAGAATTTTGCTAAAATCTTTTCCATTTAATATGTATGCGAAATACAGCCCTTTTTCTTATTTACAAACACATTTTTTTGTAAATTCTGGTGCCAGCCATTTATTTCAACATTTTAGCACTAAAATTACAAATATTTTACAACAACTTTTCAAAGTGTCGACCGCGGACATTATTACATAGAGTACATATACGGAGCAACGACTGGTGGACACGCTATGTGTAACAATGTCCGCGGTCGACACTTTGAACAGTTGTTGTAAAATATTTGTTTTCTCTGGACATCACGAGCTGTGTTGTACCTATTTTGTGCAATAAATAATTTTCTGGAGTATTTCTTTCTTGTCTCAGTTTATCCATTTCCAGACGCATTTTCTCGATTTTTATCCTTTAAGCCTTTCAGAGGCAAAGTACTTTTAGTACTAAAATGTTGAAATAAATGACTGACACCGGAATTTACACAAAAAATTTATTTATAAATATGAAAAAGGCTATATTTCACATACATATTATGGAAAATATTTTAGCAAAATTCTGGTGCCATTGTGGCGTTTTGGAATTAAAGTTAAGTGGTTTCATAAACATACCACTGCCCCTGAAAGGGTTAAACGTCTTTTGCGACCCCATGTTCCATTGCATTTTTTGTTGGTCTTCATGAGTACTATCATCCCTCTAAGTTTGTTGAAGCATTTCAGATACACCATATATATATATATATATATATTAGGGCGTATCGAAAAAACCTAAATTTCTTAAATCTTTTTGCGGTAGTGCGGAAAAGTTGTGAACTCCCTTTATTAAAACGTGTGCGGAATCTTAAAACTGTGGGTTGATATCTTCTGTCGCCTCAGTGGGCCGAAAGTTCGAAAAATTGGGCTAAAAATGATTAAAATACAAAAATTAATAAATAATCACAGATTTCACTCATCAGTTTAGGGTAGTGCTTACAAGTTACTATTTTGTAACAACAACAGCCACAGAAAATTCTAGAATTATAGGTTAATATCTTCTGTCGCCTCATCGGCATCGAATTTTGGAAATTTTCTCGCAGTTTGTTAGTTTTCTGCATAACTGTTTACTGCTTGCACAATACACAATCGGGACAGACTGGGTTTGGCGGTCTGCCCATATAGTGGAACACCCCTATTTTTACTCCGAGAAACAAATGGGAGCGACCAGTAAATCACGTGATCACTCTTTTTCGTCTGGCTAAGTGCAGTAGGCATGCGCCACAAGCATCTGAGAGTCGTAACCGGTTTTAACTCGTTTAAAATAGTATCTTTATACTTAGTGTGCGGTCTTTACACTTGATTGATCTGTAGTCGTTTTTTAAGGAATTTATCTTGTCCTTTTGTGCATTTCATCATCATTTTCTATTAAGAGGTATTGGTAAATATTAGAAATGCCAAGATCATCACAGTCAAAGTTTTCAAGTCGACAGACGGTGCAATGTCCTATTTTTGGAACACCGAAGGATTTTTTACGATTGCTGCCAACGCATGAAGACATCATAAGATGTTGTGCTCACGAGAGATGGCGTATTGGTTGCGAAACTGGTAGAAACAAAGAACCATGCTTTTCAGTTATTGCAGAAACTGTTGCATTGAAGACTAAAAAGTTCCTTAGTTTCATATAAACGTGTTTGTGATATGATACACGCATACCATGGAAAATATCGATCAATCATGAAAAATATAAAACGTGTGGGAAGAAGCAAGACTACTCTGGAAAATGTTGAGAACTTAAATGAAAGCAAAAAATCTTTTTTGACGTATCTGCCTGTAAATGCACGATTTTTAAGGATTGTATTTATCCTAAAGAAAGCAAAGTTCCTGCAAAAAAGCAGGCGTTCCTCATTGATCAAAAAACGGAAAGAAAAATGTTCATTGGGAGTGTTGATGTTCCAGAAATAAAACGGCTACAGAAACGTCAAATGCGAAAGGAACAAGATACTATTCGATCTGCACAACAGCTGTTTCCTGCTTCTGCTTCAAGCTATTCAGTGGCGAATGAAAGGGAAATGAAATAGAAGATGTGATGGAGGTGGAGTCTGAGGAAGACAAGGTGGGCACCAAACACGCGTCTTACACAGCGTCTATTCAACAGCCCACAAGGAGTGTGTTCATATGCGTTTAATACTGGATAACACAGTTCTTGTCAATGAAAGGTATGGTGTTTCCAACAGAGCAACGGCTGCTATTGTATCGAGTGTTATGCTAGATTTGGGTTTAATATCTGAATCAGATACCAGACTTGTCACAGACAAAAATAAAATATGGAAGGAAAAGTCAATAATTTACAAAAAATTGGTCTCAAAATCAAATGAAAATCGTTCCACTCTATCTGGCCTTTATTTTGATGGACGACATGAGAAAATCTTAACATCAGAAACAATCAAGGACAAGAAGTTCCGAAAAACAATTGTAGAAGTGCATGACTGTATTGTATCGGAGGATTATCAAAGCAAGCGATATTAGCCCAGACGGAAATTGTGTTCGCAAATTCTTTATTCCTGTTGTTAACTTTGAAGCTACAGACTATGTAGATATCATTGACTGGCAAGCTTGTTATGTGATATCGCCTCCTGTTCTCAGAGAGATCAGTTCTCAAGAATTTCTGAAGATGATACAGGACAATATGCTAATGTATTGCTGGGGCTTTATTAAATTTCCTTCACACACACAAGCGGTTGAGCGGATTGTGAAATTAGTCACTGCAGCCTCCAGAAAAACAGTTGGGGGTCAGAACAGGGATAGATTTATTAGAGCGACACTCGAATCCAGAAAACACATGTCAAATTTTGAGACTAAAAATTATTACAAGCAGTAATGCTTCTATCATTTGTATGTTCGAAAGTTAAAATAAAGTTTTTGTTCGCACTAAAATGAGGTAAGTGTGACTTTTTTAATTTAATTTTTTGCCTTCATTTTCCAAAATTTGTTGTCGATGAAGCGGCAGAAGATATTAACATATAATTCTAAAATTTTTTATGGCTGTTGTTGTGGTTTCTCGGCGTGAAAATAGGGATGTTCCACTATTTTGGCTCATCGGCAAACCTAGTCTGCCTCCATTGTGTAAGCAGTAAACAGTTATATAGAAAACTACCAAAATGCATCAAAATTTCCAAAACTCGATGCCGATGAGGCGACAGAAGATATCAATCCACAGTTTTAAATTTCCGTACACTTTTTAATAAAGGGAGGTCACAACTTTTCCGCACTACCGCAAAAAGATCTAAGAAATTTGGATTTTTTCGATACGCCCTAATATATATATATATATTACAAACTCAAAATCTTTACATGTTTACTTAAAAAATCCTCTTCATAAGAGTGGTGTTTCTAGTTTAAATAATGGTAAATAAAATCAACAAATTGATTTTTCAAGCTCATAAATAAGAAAGGACATGCAAACACAAAAGTTTCAACTTTTTACAATTTTATGGGAGCAAAATAAATAAATAAAATAAAATAAAATAAAATAAAAATAATATAGTCATATGTAATTGCAGGAAACGCAAACATTATAAAAGCCTGCAGGTCGTCAAGCATTTTCACATACTGTCACTCCGAGTCCTTTGGAAACATTATGAGTGGTGATAGATTTTTACACGGGACTCGGAGTATGCACTTCTATATCGCTTCTTTTTATGTGATATCACTTCTTTTTGTGACTGACGTTTTAGGTTTGTGGCTTGGCGGGATCATTTACAACGAGTTGTTTTTGATGAGATATCACTCTTTTTTGTAAGGTATTTAATTTCAATTATACGGATTCCATTTTTATTCAGAAAAGAAAAGATAAAAGGGGCAAAAAAAAATAATAGTGATGCTATAAACAGATTTATACATCAGAATTATACAATTTATTGAGTGACTTATTTCAATGTACATGTCGCTACCATAACAACTGGGAAACTTTTATATTAATTTCCTTACATTGTATTCATCGGATTATTTATGACATATTTAGTTTCCTTTTTTTTGTTTATATCACTCTTCCGTTTATATACATTCAAAAACAAAAAATTACACAATTTTACAGTAGTTTACAAACTAATTAAAATACTACAGTTTCAGAAAAATGTGGAAAAATAAGAAGCACTTTTTTTCGGTCAACTACAACGATAAGTTTATGGAGCATACTTTACCGAGAATAATCAACATTTTTTTTCCTACGAACCTATTTCTATTAGTATAAAAATTTACAGGGATTTTTATACTAACATATTAAATATATTATTTTTGAAAATTACTGAGCACCTTAGAAGTTTTTTATTTGTTTAAGTTTTTTAACTCAACGTTTCGAGAATTTGAAAAATATAAAATTCGCAACGTTTGCAAAAGTATAAAAACTATTAAAGTGATTTCTGTTCATATAGTCTGTTCATTCCAATTCGGTGATCCTAAGATATAGGTCCCCAATCTCTGGCAGTCCATGAATTAATTAGGACATATGTATGCAACTGTTAAAATGTTCTCAAAGTTGACAATAGAGGCAATAAGTATAGCTCGGCAAATATGAAACACGGCACGACGCTCTAACCAACTGAGCTAATGGCTACTAATCGCAAACGTTTTTCTTTTAGAGCTGGAACGTCAGGGCATAATCGCATTTGCTTTTGCTGATGACTTCAGCCTGGTTCTCTCGGGTCGCACGCGTCTGGACCCGGAAACTACGGCGGCTCGAGCACTCGCAGCATTCTGCCAACTACTAAATACACACCACTTACACCTATCACCTGGAAAATCAGAGGTCCTTACATTCGCCAAGCCACGCAAGCTGAAGCGTGAACCAACAATGCGGATTAACGGAACTAGCTTGCACCACGTAGCACATATGAAAATCTTAGGCGTCACTATAGATAAACATGAATCCTGGACAGCACACCTCAACCAACTTAAACTCAAATTAGTCAAACACCACCACAATGCATCAAGACTTAGGGGGAAATCTTAGGGGATCAATAATAACATGCTAAAAATATGGTACAATACAATTATAGAAAAGATTATTCTGTATGGGGCTGGAATTTGGGGAGGTAAACCAACAAAAACAAATAAACAAAAATTAACATCAATTCAAAGACCATTCCTACTACAACTGTCGTGTGGTTATAAAACCATCTCAACCGATGCACTAAATGTAATTACAGGTATACCACCCATCACCTTAACATTAGAATATGAATACAAAAAGAGCAGAATCCTACACCTTTCACACAGTCAAACAGTAGAACAGCATTTTCCATCCAAAAGCATCGAACGAATAGTCCATGGTTGGCAATTACATCCAGGAGAAGAAACATCACACCTCCAAGTAAATACAGATCGTAACACGTACACACCAGGTTGCGTTGATCATCCACCAGTGGGCCTGCAGATTGGACGACAACAACACTGTATATCAAGCCGAACTATATGCCATCCTCCAAGCACTCGAATGGATCCACGCACAAACAGACACAACTCTGTACTGGATATATAGCGACAGTCTGTCTAGTCTGCAAGCAGTTAATTCCCACAGGACCAAACACCCACTAGTTCTTGGTATAAAGAAAAGGCTATTAACTATCATAATCGCACGAATTGGTCATGTGTCCGCACACAAGGGCATATTTGGCAACGAGTTGGCTGACACTTTAGCAAAAGAAGCCACAAAAAAAACCAACATTGATCACCACCTTCCACTCCCACATAGCTACATCAAACGTACATTAAAAAAATATTTCAAAAGACTGGCAAGTACATTGGACCACCTTAACCAAAGGCCGACATACTCATACGCTAATCCCCAAAGTCTCCTACACACCATTTTACCTCACCCCGCACACTACAGCTTTTCTTACTGGTCATGGACCCTTCCGCCAGTACCTACACAGATTCAAATGTGCATCTTCAGACCAATGCGAGTGCGGTGAACAGGGTACAGCGTCTCAACCATATTTTCACTGCACACTGACAAGCCAATGGCATCTCAGGTGCACTCAAAACCCTCCAAAAAATTGGCTCGCTAATATCCTAACTCGCCCACTTCTAAAGAGGAAACTAAAAAGCATTTTTGACCACTTAACTTACCTCTCAAATTTAACTTAGGGAGCCCGTCTGTTGGATCTCAATTCATCAATTCTTCGCCCCCTGTAGTTTCCACCACCTACTGATGCCCCTCACTGCCCAGTGTCGCGTGGGAAAATCTGTTTTCCGGCAGTGATGGATCACTCCTGTAAAAGCCTTATTCAGTACCTGTCACTTGCTCGTATTGGAGCACTCCTGGCAGGATCGCCTGTATTATATTTCTTTCTTATGTTTATGTTTTGCCGCTCATTGTCGCGTTTTCCGGCGGCATCAGCTGGGGCTGAACACTGTAACCTTTTTTTTTTTTTTTTTTTTTTTTTTAAGATCTTAATAAAGGGACCGGGAGGGATACTATGCTCTACAGACTTTGTTTCCTTGTTTGAGCAGTCCCTCTTAGGCAATCAAATCAAATCAAATATGAAACACGGCATTGCTTCATCATGGCTTTGTTTCGTGAGGAGTTCGTTCTCCGAAAATAAAAATCTCACGCGAAAGTGTTCGTTAACCGATTTGTTTGTAAACCGAACAGTTCGTTACCGATCACCTATTGTATACGAAATTTAGCATTTTAAGTTCGTCATAGCCAGAGATTCGATGAACGGCAAATATTTAAACGCAAAACTTGTAATCTTGGGTTATCAACATTTTTACATTCTATTACTCAGCGCATGAACGTAAAGTTGGAATTTTGTAATCCCTATTTCAATCAATTCCTAATACGCTAGAATTATATATTTATAAATAAACAGTTTTTTTTAATCGATGAAAATACTATATATTAATAGATTTAGAGCTTAACATCGACGAGATTTCAGACGGACAAAATGATCTTATATTAAATTTTAAAGCAAGATAATGAACCTTACAGAGATTGAAACAGTGTAAAATCATTAAAATACATCTCACTCAGTAAATATACATCGGTTGTAGTGTAAAGAAGATCTTCTAAGAGACTCTGTAAACGAAACGTATATGCTTCAATGCCGCTTTACAATAGAGAGGATGTAGTAACATATTTGAATATCTTGTGTATATAGCGAATTTGACAAAAGTTATGCAATTTACTATTGTTTTTCCTCTGTGTTAAGTACAGGAATCATGTACTTCAACGTAAAAATTTGCTAATTACACAACTTTTTAGTCTTGTTAAAAAATCTTTTGAGTTACCCTGCAAACGAACAGTAAATTCTACAATTCTGTTTTACAATAGGAAACTAACTTAGGTAGTTCGTATTAACATATTTTAACATCATGCGCATACGTTCTTTTTGAAAAGAGTTAGACCATTTAATATTTTATTTGCTTCATCTTAAGTATAGGAATAAATCACTTTAAAGTGGTATACATAAAAAACTAATTAATATTTTTACACGAAATACTAAACATTTGAACTACTTATAAAAACAATTCAAATGCTGCAAACCGCGTAAAAATCGGATAATTACACAACTCTCTAGCCCTATATCAAAAGATCTTTTGTGAGACCCTGTAAACGAACCTTAAATGTTAAGATTTTTTATAATAGGAAGCTTACTTGGGTCGAGTGTAATAACATATCTTAATATCATGTGTATACGACCATTCCTAAAAGAGTTGGGTCATTTATTATTTTTTTGCTCTACGTTAACTATAGGAAATTAAGTTATTACTTTAAACTGATATAAATCAAAAACTAATTAATATTTTTACATGAAACTTACAAAGGTCCGAACTACTCATAAAAACGATTCAAATAACGTAAACCGCGTAAAAATCCGATAATTACACATTGCTGTAGGCCTGTCAACAGTTTTTGGTCTGAACAAGATTTAAAAATTGTAAAAAATAGCACTTTTAAAATCGCATTTAATGAAAAACTATTCGTCGGATTTTGCTTTACTTTTGAATTCTTAGTCCTGTGGCACGCCCCATTCCATAGAATCAAGAATTTTGTTTCTATCATAAATAGAACGCAAGATATAAATGTGTCAAAAACCTGTTTTGTCCCGTCCGCAAAATATAAACTAGACAGAGTTAAAAAAAAAAAAAAAATTGTAAAATCATTTGGCATCCATTGGCGGAAATTCCTTTCATTTACGGTTCAATGCATTGCTGTTTCTTATGCTTGGCGAGAAACTCTGTCGAGTTTCTATGATAATGAACATAATCTGTCAGTAAGTTTAGCGTCATCCGAAATTGCTTTATGATGATCGAAAATTTATCTAATCTGAATTCCAGGTACTTTTTTTTTCTTATCTAATCTGAAATGATCAATCAGCAAATATTGTTTCTTGGCCACCATTGGCATTTCTAATTTTTTTTTAGCACATTGCAAGTGTTGTTTTTTTAGTGATAATAAAATAACTGCAGATGAAAAATATGTAATAGTAAATCTTCTTTTATCAGTTTGCTTCATAATGAAAAACCATAAATTTACGAATCGTTGAGTACAAATTTCGTGTAATCTTCTGCAATTCCGATTCACCGTCCAGACTCCCATTCAAATATAAAAAAAATTTCCAACAATATAGTAAATACCCAATTGGCGTGTGACCCGATAACAAAAGATTAGTCCAATACCTTTACAAAACCTTCAAAAAGAAGAAAAGTCATGCAAAGAAAACTAAAATGAAATGAATGGTGAAAAATTATTTAAATGTGTTTTAATGTGTGTCTAGCAAATATACTAAAATTTAAATATTTGACTCCATTTTTGTAATAATAATTGTTATTTAGATAATTTACATGTGGATATAAAAGAATAGTCCAAAAATGCTGTCCTACACTTGAAATAACAGCATTAATATGAACATCGGTCAGACCGATGTCACGCTTATGCTTTTTTGGTTTAAAATCAAATTTTTCGGCGACAAAAGTAAAAACAAAATCGTAAATAAACAAATAACACGTAACTCATAAGTACAGTCATTTTTATAATTACATCTGCCATTTCTTCTGTAAGTCACTGAGGGAAGAGTTCGATAAAAATAAAAATTTAATTTAAATAAAGGAACAAATCAAAAACAAAATTGTTACTTAGATTTTATCTAATCAAATTTTCAGATGCATTTTTCTTGACCTGACGCAAACAATAAATCGCCAAATATTGTTTCCATTGTAATATTTCACATTGAATAACATTTTAAGCATTGCGAACATTCCCTTTCACGTTTAAATTAAATATTTTCGTTTTATAACATTATCTCTCATCAAAACTGTTTTCTTATATTTCTTTTTCCTTTAAAGAAAAAAAAATTAGTAACAGTATTTTCTTTTATTTTTCGAGGTGTTTGTGTTATTTACTGAATGCTATAGCCGTTTCATTTCTTTCACGAACGATAATGGTCGCCAAAAAATGACCAATGGCAACCTTTTCTTCCAAAATAAAGGAGCTTTCAATCATAATTCTATACCTAATCTATGAAGAACGATATGTCATATACTAAAGCCTTCCCTGAAATATTATCTATCTAACAGTGTAAGTTCCATCAAAATCCATTCAATAAAACTTGAGTTATAAGGAGTTGGAACAAAATTTCCGTTTGTATTTTATATATATAGTAGATTAATTGTTCTCTTTGTTCTTGGTTGCATTTAAAAAAAAAAAACTCACCTTGTATTTTTCTTAAGTTCCTTTGTATACTTTGTCAAGCATATTTTCCTCCAAAAGTTCAAACTTTTAATGATTACTATGTCTATTTATCCTCTTTTGTGTTATATTTAGAAGTCCTTTAAAGGATATTATTAATGGTAGATTCGTGAGTAGCTTTTTTTTCCAGCAATGTTACATTCGTATCTTGTCGGAATGCTTCGCTGCAGCCTTCTGAATGATGCATGTATTGACGGAAAATCCCAAGATGATATAAAAAGTTAGCAGAATAAAAAAAAAAAAAAAAAAAAATTTCCATTCGTTCCGAACAATATTTTAAATAGTAGAATACATGTAAATCGATGAAACGACACCCTAACGAAAATATCAGCAGTTTTAAAAAATATCAAAATGATGAAAATTGAACATGATGTGTAAAATTTCATTCTTAATCATTTGAAAAACTCTATATATCATCCAAATGGTATTTTAACATCAATAAAAGAAGAAATTAAAACGTTTGCTCCAACGAATTCATAATGAAGAAAAATATATTCTTAGTGTAAGCTTGTTTCTTTTTTCTCACCACCTCAGCAATAAGTTTTCACTTATGAATTTTGATACATGAACGTTCCGAGCATAAACAAACGTGACAATATTTTTATATACTGTACTGTTGCGAAAGTAAAACTAAAGTTGAATCACGTTGCTTTTCTGCTCGACAGTAATGTAGTTACTTCAGATTTGAGATGTGCAAAGAATTTCGTAAATTTCAAATTCACTTTTTTAGTATCAGAACTGACGCACAAAGCATTTATACATTTATGTCCTACATAATTATTTCTGTTCCTGGGTAGTAAAAATTTTATCATTTATTTTTAAAGAAAAGGATGAAATTCATATTCAAACTTTTAGACTAGATGTGATATTTCAACTATAATAAATTTTCTAATTACGTAGCCTTATAGAGGTCTGCACGGGCCGGAATTTCCAGGCCCGAGCCCGGCCCGAACGAAAGCTATCTTGGCCCGGCCCGGCCCGGTGTAAAAATTAAAATTTCGGCCCGAGCCCGGCCCGGCCCGTAGAAAAATCAGTGAAAACAGGCCCGGCCCGGCCTGGCCCGACTCAATTTCTACAAAAATTCCGTTTTTACTCGACATACATATTTATGGGAACATTTTACAGTATATTTTAGATTACTAAGTGTTCGCAAAACAGAAAACACACAACAGTAACATTATTTATTACTTACAGTCTTCTAGTCATCGTCTCTACAGACATTTCAAAATTCAAATAAAGATTCATTAAAAAATTAATGTAGTTTAGAATAAAGGGTTAAAAACATGATAATTTTTGAAGCTGTATAATAAAAAGTAGATTTGTGAAACTATTTTTCTGATTTTTAAGTCTTTTCTCAAATCCAAAGGAACTACATTCTGACACATTTATGAATTCATTCCTTTTCGGAAACGCGTAAGATTAGCAGGTATCCTTATTCAGAAACTATGTAAATACCGTTTTTTAACACTTTCCAACCTAGTTGAAAAGTGTTTATGACTTCGGTTTGTCTGCCGTATGGCCGTCTGCCATCTGGCCGTCTGCCGTCTGTCCGTGCTCTAACTCCCGTAAATAGGCTCGGATTGCCCTGCAATTTTTATATGTTATTATCGTTATCTATAGCATGTTCCCTATTTCAATTGAAGTGTGTAGCAATTATAGTTTTTTTACAGGGACACTCAAAATAATTCCGTTACATTACGGTCTATGGGGAAAAATCATTTGCGGTTTATTTTAATGATGTTACACAATTTCAAACACATTGTAATTGATATATATCACTAAGGTGCATTACAAGAAACGTAATAAGGAATATGCTGTGTCTAACACTTATAGCTACTTTACAGGGACAGTCAAAAGAAATCCGTTACATTACGTCTATGGAGAAAAATCGTTTGCGGTTTAATTAAATAATGTTTCACTTTTTTAAACGCATTGAAATTTATATATTTCACTAAGGTGCATTATAAGAGGCTTACTACAGAATATTGTGTGTATAGCAGTCATTGTTCCTTTACAGGGACGCACAAAGGAATTCTCTACTGTCTGTTAACAATAATTCCTGGAAGGGCGTTTTAAATAGCTGAACGCGATTTTAAATTTAACTCACTTTTTGTCTATTACTTGGTGTGTATAAATCTGTAGATCCTATACAGGGCAGCACAAAAGTTCGCGAACACATTTCCGTTTATGGACAGAAACTCCAGAAGGAGAATTTTAAACTGTGCTACGCGTTTCCTAAATAAACTAAAATTTAGCATCCTATGTATTATATATACAAATCTATAGATCATATACAGGGCTGAATAAAAGTATTCGGATATTTTTCTGAATATTGTATATGTTGGAAATATATGTTGTAAAATTATTTTGGAAGCGTTGCAAAGTGTTACAAAATCTATGCTTGACGCATGATTTTTCGTTCTTGTTTCTTAGATAAAAGCAATATATCTTTCAGAAAATACTGCCAAGGTTAGAGTTTTCAATTGAATTTCCGGAAGCGATAGCACGTGAGAGGAAAAAACCTACAGTCACGTGACAACAATCTCTGTTATCTCTGTAAGTAATTTATCTAAAATGGAAAAAGCTATTCGATTCCAAATGCCTTCAATAGTCAGGCCTGTCAATTTTATGCCTTTACAGTTAAAAATGAGTCAGAAAATGTGCCTGAAAGTTTCGCTTTGTTGAGCTGTGAATATGAGAACCACCTCAAGGTATATTTCCAAAGATATTGTTAACAAAAGTTCATTATCGCTATTAATAATTTTACAAAACATAATGCCTGCCCTAGTACACATCCTGAGAACGATTAAGACAAGTTCCGTCCCAGCACGACTGTAGGGGAAAAAATGCAAGCCTGAAATCGGCCCGGCACGTGTCTGCTGAAACAATTAAATCCGGGATCAGACACTATGTAACTGTCCGATGCCGATCTTTACGATGGGCATGTTACATTTCTGTATTGAAGTTGTTAAACTCGCATCGGCTCGTGACGTACATTTATGCTTCTTGAGAAAGTCATTTATTGAAAATGGCTTGTATTTTATCTGCTTCGCTTAAGTTTTATATCGGGCCGATAGGACCGCTTAATTTTTTTTTATCGGCCCGTTCAATTTTTTTGCCGGCCCGTTAAAAAAATTATCGTAATCCTGCCGGGCCGGTTACGGGCCTCGGGCCAAGCCCGGGCCCATGCAGACCTCTAAGCCTTTAATAAAAACTAACATTTTAATGATAAATACATTTTTTAACACATACCCGAGATACATTACACTGTTGAAATTTGATGCTGTGTTGAACCAGTTTTTCGTGTTGCGGTAGCTGCAACATGTTGAAACTTGTTCCAACGATGGTCGAAACCTGTTTCAGCATTCAGTGCTGTGGTAAAACTATAAACTGCTTGAAACATGAAAAGGTAAAACGTTAAACAATAAATACGTAAAATGCTAAATAAAGAATAATCAGAGTAGCATTTCTGTTCAAAGTTTAATATGACATAATATAAATATCCAAACGTTAATTGGAATTCAGGCCTGCACCGTTTGACTTGTAGCCAGCATTCTAACTATAATAAAAGAAGTCGGATAATGTCATCTTTTAAAACAGTTTATTAAAAAAAATTTATTAAAAAAACTATTTGTTCTGATTGGCTGTTGAATTTTTTTTTTATGAAACCTAAAATGATTTTCAAGGTTGAAGCTTGAAGAAGATGTTTTGGAAGTTAAGCAGAGCGATATTTTGTTTTTTCAAATTACTTTGCCGAATAGAATTATTCAAATGTGAACTAGAATTTATAAATGTGTAAATTTCAAACGCAGAGTAGAATACAAAACAATTTAACTAAGAATACAGTACAGAACAATATTTCCTCCTCTATCTGTTCGCATCACGTCAAAATTAATCATTTCATGCTATAGTCTACTATAAAGGAATGCAAACAATATATGAAATAAATGACATTTGTTAAAAATACGAGGGGCAGTCGGAAAATAAGTTTTCCCTGCCGACTGTGGACAGAGGTGTGTATGAAAGACAAAAAATGTAATGAGACATTAAAGATAAAACATAACTGTATTTCTTCACATAAGTACCAAGTACATTGAGGCATTTGTCATACCGCTTTATAAGCTTCAAAAAGCCCTCCAGGAAAAAATCAGGGCTTTGCATACGGACGAACCGTTGAACGGCTATGGGCGAAAGACGACACAGCAGGTGAACGCGAACGTGCAAGACACCGATACCATTGGGTAGAGATCGACCGCGATCAAGCAGATGGCGCTGTTGACTGCAACTGCGCTGTCACTACAAAGAATAAAAAATAAAAGAATAAAATCAAAATATTTTCATTAGGTTTTAACGTTTTTTCTAAAATATTTTAAGCCACTTGCACGACAGTTTATTGCACATTTCACCAGATATGGGAAATATGAAATTGATATTATTTAAAAAAAAATCATATATGTGGTGCCCGAAATTATCATCTTAGACCAGATGCGAATAGAATAGGAAAACCGCATCCGAAGGACCCGGTCGAAGTGTAAATCCCTGCAAGCTAAACGCTATATTATTTAACAAGCTACAGGCTAGCCCGGATATCTCGGACGATGGCAGATGTTTCGGTCACAGTGAGAGCGTCTCTGTGGGTCTCTAATTTTCTATTGTTTATATTGGGGGTTGTCCCTTAATAATTTTACTGGTAGCGACTAAACTAAAATTAATTGTTTATCTAATGAATGTTGAAGTATATAATTTGTAAATAGTCATATTATCATGTTTAACCAAGATAAAATTACATACTTGAAATAATCTCAGAGCTGGACATTTGTTTTAATCTGACTCGCCTGCTTCATGTAACCTTTCGTTACTACATTTATTCCATATGGCACTTAAAACTAAAAACTAAAAAATCAGTTTAAATCATTTGCCCACACGAAATTCGACTAAAACAACAAATGCTCTCAAATTAAAAAAATCAACTTCAAGGCGGTACTTATCAAACATTAGATTTTTACCCACTTCAAAAATAGGATTATCTTCTCTTTTATTATCCTATCAACAAAATTTTTTAACTGATGATTTTTGACACATTAACGTTCGAAGCATAAACGAACGTGACTGAATTTTTATATACTCTATCTTTTGAACGTGAAAATAAAACTGAATTTTTATCACGTACACCTTTTCTCGCTCTACATTAATATTTACTTTATGTTTAAAATGTTACAAGAGTTTTCTAAGTTTCAACTTTACAATTTTTTAAATATTAGAACTGACACACAATTAATTCCTTTTAAAAATTATTCGTATGTCTCAGGTAGAAAAATTCTTCACATTTATTTGAAAATATGTAGTATTTCAAACACTTGCATTTCCATTTCGATTGGATTAATAATGAAACTTAAATAAATGAGGCAGGCGGTTTCTATTCTTAAATCCCGGGTGTCTCATAAGTCCGTTAACATTTCAAAAGTTCATAAAAAAATAACAAATTGTCGTATTGATATGCGGTTTCTTCTATAAACCTTGTGAAAATGATGAATTGAGTATGGTAAAGAAACAAAAAGTTCAAAGAGACCTATCCATTAGTAAGTTCAGATATAAAAGTTAATTTACGATTTAACGTTATACAATAAAATTTAATTTACGATTTAACGCTATACAATAATACGATTTAATAGTCGTATTGGAGTGTAATTTGCATAATAAACCTCTTTTCAACAAGCTCATTTTCGCATTATCATAATAAAATCTGGAAAACTTTCAAGAAATTTCCAATTTTTTTTGTTATATTCTGTTAATCTAACAGAATTTCAATAAATTATTTTTCTTAACTTGAAATAGAAGATTTTGATTTTTAATCTAAATAAAATAATTCACGTGTTTATTCATGAAATGAAAATATAGTATTTATATATTTTTATACAGACTTGCCAAGTCTCCGGCTTTTTGAACACCAGTATTATCTTAGAGAAAATGTTGTTATTTTAAATCGCCGAATGTTCCGATTAAATAAAACAACATTTTCTGTACTAAAATACTGGTGTCCAAAAAGCCGGAGACTTGGCAACTCTGTTTTATATATGTATATATTTTATATGGGATAGTGGGGCACTTAAAAAGAGATAAACAAAATTTACTTACAATAATAAATACATAAATTAATAATAATAAATATAGTATAGTGATATTTTCAGCAGATTTACGCTGCTTTTGCATGAAGTATTTCCCAAAAATGCCCAACGACCTCATCCAAGAAATATTGACATAGCCACTTTGTAATTTCGAATATAACTCACAGTTCCTATAGTATCACTGACCTAATTACAGCGTATTTCATGTAATATAATCATATTTCTCACAATGTAACGTCATTCTGTTGAATATGTCCATAAACTGCCTTCATCGTTTTAAAGTTATGAATGAAAATTCGAACTCGGCTTGATATGAGGCATGTGATTCGTGATTCTGTTTTACGACAAACACAAAAAAAGTTTGTTGCAGTGTTCTTTAGCACCTTTTAAAATTTGTACGCGAAATTTTGCAACACTCTATATATTCTTACATTTATAAGATTAATTCCTTATTAAATTTTACTTTTGATAACGAAAGAAATGAGATCATACGCATATTTCGGCTTTCTGCAATTCATAGCCATTGTTAAAAGTCTTTTCATTCTACAATAGCCCTGCACTTATGGACGTGCCATAACAATAATTCCTGTGTAACAAAACCTTTACAGAACATTGAATCAATTTTCATGACGAAGTATTTCGAGAACGTCACATTTTGTCTTAGTATTCTTATACAGCATTATTTAACCGAGAAAAATGTGTACTCAGCAAAACTGTAAAATTAATATTGAAGTATGCATTAAAAGTTTTCAAAAGCAAGAAATACTTTTAGTTATTAACACTTTGCTGTCGAAAAATTTAACTCTTAGAATAACAACTTTTACTTTATTCGATCATTGCAATGAGAAAGTATTGGATTTGTGAAAATTTTGCACATAATGCACAAATTTTGCACAAATTTTCAACATATGTATACGTTTTAGAACGTCTTGAACGCGATTTGACTCATTTTAGAAAATGTCCGTCTGTCTGTATGTGAAAAAAAAATTGTGGGCGATTTATCTCAAGAACTATTGCACGAAATTTAATAAAACTTTAAATTCATTTAGACCTTAATATAGATTGTTGCTTATTAGTTTTTGTGTAAATCGCTCAACAGGTGGCGCTGCTATGCTGCATTTTTCATGATTTCTGCAATAGCTCTATCTCAAAAACAAGTTCTTGGATTTTCATCAAACTTCAGCTTCATTTAGACGTTTACATATGTTATTGCTAATTAGGTTTTAGTGTCAATCGCCTAACAAGTGCTGCTCCTATGCTGCATTTTTCAGGATTTTCACATTAACTCTTCACATCATCTCAAAAACTAATGTACGGATTTTCATCAATCTTCATATTCAGTCAGACGTTGACTTAAGTTGTTTCTCAATAGGTTTTGGTGTAAACCCTCCAACATTTGGTGCTATTATGCTGCATGTTTTAGGTTTTACAAGATTTTAGCGATAGTGAGTATATCTCAAGGTATAGTGCACGGAATTTGATCAAACTTCATATTCTGTTAGACTTTAACATAAGATGGTACACTGTAAGAAAATTCTGTAACCTCACTAATTATTTCCAGGAACGTTCCGTATTTTCATAAGTTTCTATCAGATTCCTGAGAAAAACCAGTTTCTTTTTCATATAGTTTCCTGAATTCAGGGATTAAGCTTTTTTTTACGTGGCAACGTCTCTGCTATTAGCTTCGCGCTCCGCCATCTTGGCTTCCTTGTACCAAAGCTTACAGCAGCCTTGAGTTAAAAAATATATTATTGAAAGGGATATCTTAGGAAATGAAAACTTTCCTGAAAATGTTTTGCGGAAGTGAGGCGGTAATCTAATCATCTGCGGAAGACGAACAATGAATAAAACAGCTGCCATACTGGACACCTGGTCAAAAACCTGCCATTTTATTCAATCAACTACAAGCCGGTAGACGTACGTTCTTTTGGCTAGCGAAAATATTTTAAAATATAATTTAAACCTAATTTCATGCAATAATTAGTCAAATGGTAACTGAGTTGGCTTTGCGAGGTGTTTTATATATTTCTCCATTGTCACTCGTCGCTTTTTAGCTTTATTTCATTAATTGTTCTTCGTTCTTGGATCATAAGCTTCTTACGATTCCCCAGAAAAAGAGTTAGATAAAAAAAAGGTACGTACGTAATTTAATATAATTAAAATATTTTTAATCAGTAATTAATGGAAAAAAATTCACAATTCTGTGGATTTTTCCCCCTTTAATCTACAAGCTTTTAATTTCTACAATCTAAAATTAGTAAACATTACAAACTGTTTAAAAGTATTATTTTTTTTCATGCTTCTGACTTTTAAAGTTGTTTATGTAACTTTTTGTACCAAATAAAATCCTTAAATGGGAGTGTAAAATAATAATAATAATAATAATAATAATAATAATAATAATAATAATTATTATTATTATTATTATTATTATTATTACTTTTATAATTTGATGCATACATTGAGAGCAAAAGAATGTAAGTATATAAAATACATTTTCTGTCCTATTTAAAATCACCCCGACAATCTGAAAAAAAAGAGAGTTAAACATATATTGCAAGGATTATAATATATTTTAAAATGTACATTTACTCATGTATGAAAAATATTACTATGTTTGTATATTTGAAGAATGCCTGCTTTTTAAAAGAAATTAAATTTTAATCTTCAAAAGATTAATTTTTTCGAAAAAAAAAACCCACGAAAGAACAACATTGTTCGAGCATTTTAAGATAACCTGTATTAAAAATTCTGTATTTAAACGAGTTATATATCAGAAAATAAATATGTTGTTCTCACTGTAAGCAGTGATTAAAAAGCTACTTTACAGTGGTCTATCTCAAAAAGTTAAAAACGTACTTTGTTTAAATTGGGCAGAATAGTTTTATAAAATGAGTTAATGTTTCTATCTGCAATCTTAGTGAATTTATTATACTAAGACTGAACCTAAATTTGTGTATATTTTAGCAAAATTTCTGTTTAAAAATAAAGTTAAACAGGTTGCATATTTTTTTTCGGATTTTATCTATGTTTGTTTTCTGTGTTTGGAATTCTAAAAAAAAATTTTGGCCCAATTTAAGACATACATATAATCTCTGAATCCATAAACTAAATTTTAATGCATTTCATGAATTTTCAAAATATTTCACTTAAAAAAGAAAACATTATACAATTTTTAGATGAAACAACATATATTTATCTTAAAAACAAGTTTATTTTTAACATCAAACTATATATTTTGTAAGAAAAAATTTAAATACAATGACATTAAAAAAAATTACAGATTTTGATGTTATAATTAAACAAATATGTTTATAAGATAAATATTAAAATTTTAAAAATACTTTTTATGTGAAATATATTAAAATATTCTTAAAACCCACAAAAATTACTTTGCAAAACTTTTAAGCTAATTAAATTGTGAGCTACATATGAACAAAAATCACATTGCTGTATCAGAAACATCCCTGAAATATACAGGCTGTTTCCTTATATTTTCAAGTACTATTACTGGCTTTCTGCGGGACTTTTCTAAATTCTTAAAGAATGTTCCTGGTTTTTATCAGGAAAATGACAGGAAGTGAACATAACTAAATTTTTTTTGGAATATTGCTAATTTATTCCAGGAAGGTTACTGGATTTTACTGGGAAGATTTTAGTATGTTCATGGTTTTTTCCAGGATGGTTACCGACTTAAACCTGGAACCTTTCTGAAGAATTGAGAAACCTTACCACTATAGTTCCAGGAAAGTTACTGACTTTTAATATTAACTTTTCTGAATTCTTATAAAAGTTTTCTATTTTTTGCCAGAAATGTTACTGGTATAAATTAGGCACATTAGCTGCCCATTATTTTCCAGGAACGTTCCTGAATTCTTTTTACAGTGTACTGATTCAGTTTTCGTGTAAATCAGATGACAGGTGGCGCTGCTATGCTGCATTTTCTAAAAATTTACTTAGGACCAGTTAGTTAATTTACCAGTAGAAATTTACTACGGATATTCTTGTTTGGAAATAGTGGTAGGAAAAGTAATAAACAAAATAGTACACATGTTTACCGTTGATCGTTGATGGATTAATATGAAATCTGAGAATTGCAAATACAGAAACCCCACCTTCTGAATGTGTTGGAAACTCATAATGTATATGCTTGACGCATGAAAGTTCTTTCTCGTTTTAAATTTATATTTGAGATGCTCTCGGCAGTGTTTCCAACTTGGGGGTTATCTTCCTTGATTTTGGGGGTGAAATTTTCCGTTAGGAAGAATTTTGGAGCTAAAATCTTTAGGGGATTTTATTAGAGGAAAATTGAAATATCACAGGATTCCACGGAATCCAGTTAAAATTTTGCTTTTATTAAATTTTTTCTTTAAAAAAAATTCTTTTTAATTTCTCATTACCTGGTACAACGAGCATCGCTTGGTAGTTTTTCAACATTCATACTGCATTTGAGTAAATTTTATTATTTATTTCTACATAATTCAAACTGTATTTAAGTAAAAACAATTTTTTATTACTCATTTCTACATGAAAATATAATTCATAGTTTCTGAAAGTTATAATAACAAATGCTGTTTATTCATTTTTTTGCGTTTTTTTGTATATATAATCTTCGTTATCCAATTTGTCCAAGTTATCGAGATAACAGTTGCGATTTTTCCCTATATATTTCCTCAGTTCTGAAATACGAAATTGGTTTATTGTCAAAATGTATTCAACACTTTTTCGCACACAACATTGCCGATTTGTGAAATACTGATAAACGTGTAGAAAATTTCACATACCAACTGTTTAACCCAAAGTGTTCAGTAGGACACCAAAAAAGGAAAAGCACCCCATATATTTTAATCAACATTTTTTTTCGGAAAAAATGGATATAGCTATTTCACGGGAAACTATGTCAACTTTCAATTTATGTTTAAACTAGTCGTTGGGGGCCACCGTAATACTTACCCATCATAGATATGCATAATGTAAAATATGAAAATAAAACATGTGTAAACTATTTAAAAAATGCATTGCAATTCGAATAAAATCGTGGCTTGATGACGTCATAAACTTTAAATGCTCTATAACTCCAAAATTAATAATCATATTAACTAACGGTTTACTGCGTCGGATTAAGCGTCTCATTTCCAATTAAAATATATCTTTGAATTGAAATTTGAATAAAATACAGGGTCATGAAAATCGAAGAATGTGGAAAATGTAATTACAAATATCTCGGCAACTCTTCATTCTTGATTCAAAATATGTCTTTTTATTGTCTTTTATATTCATTTCTTAAAATAAACAATTTCGAAAATTTTTATATACCTTTTATCAGAACGAACATTTCGAGAGTCCGAAAAAAATAGTTCCGGATCATCGAGGTTACTGAAATTCAATAAGCTTTTTCCCATTATTACATACTAAGTACATACCAAATTTCAAGTCTCTATCTCAATTTGTTCGGGAGTTAGAGCGTTTACAGACACACACACATAGACAGACAGACGGACGGATATTTTTTTTTCTAAAAATATGTTTTTCGGAATCTCCAGTGTCTGAAACGTGTAAATCCATCAAAAAAAATTAATTTTCAAAACGATTACAAGACTTACCTTATACTACGTATGATGGTTAAGTAAAAATTAGATTAGGGGTTTGGCAGAAATTTCTTCTTGATTTAATAGCTGCAATAATTTTGCGCGAAGCAATACATGCTGTATTACACCAACCAGTATTCGAGGTCCCCCATTTACGAAGGAGTAACAATCCATTTTTAAAAAAATTTCATAAAAAGCGGGATTGTTACATTTAACAATTTTCTGCATTTAATGGACAATTTATTGCTGGCATTGTTAAAGAACTATGTTCAGATTCATGTTTATTGATAGTTTTTTTAACTATAAACAGAAAAGAATTCTACGACATTTCTTTGTCATCTACAGAGACTTTATCTGCAACATATAAGCTCTACACTTTTTAACTCGTTTGGGAAAGACAGTGCGTCAGCAGCATGCAGTTTTAAATTTTTTTAACCAATCAAAATGAACTTTCGAAAAACATTGCTGTCTATTGAAAATTTAAAGTCGGTCTGCCTGAATTCACTCCGACCTAAGACTGTGGCAGTACTGACCCGAATTTCGACTTGCATTAAAACTCTCATAAAAAAGAAACCTTCCGTAATCATGGGGTTGATCAGTGACAAATAGTATTGGTACATCGAACCATTGGTAAATAGTACCACCACAGGCGATAAATCACCAAATATTTTCTGTAACACGTATAATCGTATGGGAGTTGAAAAAACAATGTATTTAATTATGCGCCAACAAATGATCGCCAAAATAGGACAAAAGGCTGCTATAAGCAGCAACCATGAAATATTGTAACGGCTACAAAATGGAAAATAAAGTATAAGAAGGAAATTAAGAATGTGATATTTAAAAAAATACGCTTTTATCAATTAATAGTTTAATATTAATAAATTTACCCTTACATGTTGAGGAGTCAATTTAGAAATAATGCCTACGCCAAATTAATTAACACGAAATTCGGACATTTTGCGGAATAAACGTGAAATGCATTTACAAAGTTAGGCGTTGATTTTCAATATAAGCATTGAATGATTATAAAAGTGTGATTATCTATATATATATATATTACACTACCGTACGTGGCACAGAAATCGCGATTATTTCTTTTTTGCCGGTGGCAACAAGTGTTTTGTTTTCACTAATTTGCAAATATTAAGAAAAGTACTTGAGGTATCGATTTAAAACTCATCACACATATGCAGAAAAATTTACTGCATCGAAAATGTGATTTTTGTAAAAATGGGGCTGTATTTTTTCTTATTTTTTGCAAAAAACTAGCTATTTTCTAAAAAGAAAAGAAAAGAAAGTGCGAAGTCAAACCAAAAAACGCGCCATTTTGTTACCATTTGAAACATTACCTTCATTATTTACCTTATGCAATTTAACCTCATTGTTGTCCGCATCTTTATGATGTCAATGTTACTGATGCACATATTTGTTATTTATAATATAGAATCGATAATAATAAATGAATAAAATAATCTTATAGAGTGGAGATTTCCGTCATGTCCTACCTCTCAGTTTTAGAGATTCAAGATCGCTAACAGTTTAGCGTTGCATAAAGATGCATAGACTTTGTTCTAAATTTTAAATTTTGAAACTTACAGAAAATATACGTACCCTTAAAACGGAGAGAGAGTTAGCAAGGGGGCTGTTACAGTTTGGCGAATGTCAAAGAGGGTGGAGAAACTATTAAGTTGCCCCCAATTTGCTATCCAGTTATACATGATCCAGTGCATCAACTTTTCAGTGACATCGGTTTTAGGACAGTGACACCTCAAAAGCTTAAAGGAAGAGCCATACTAACAGCGACAAGCAATTTGTCACTTGAAATTAAAAATCGTGTTTTACAATGTATGCTAGGAACGGAAAGGGTTTATGAAAGCATTGACATGATCATAAATTATGATCCATAAAATCAACTTGCATATACTGGAGAATTTTTAAACAGTTTAACACTAATTGGAATGCCACCTCATAAACTGAAATAAAGGCCAGGGGCCATCATAATGTTATCAAGAAATTTAGTACTTCTAAAGGTCTGTGCAAGACTTATAGTTAGTAACTTACCGAATAATGATATTGAAGCAAAATAAATTGATTTCAATATTAATGAAACTTTTCTTACCCCTCGAATACCACTTATTCCATCAGAGAATAATATGCCTTTTACATTTAAGCGTATACAATTTAGTATCCGATTAGCTTTTTCAATTATTATAAATAATTCCCAGGGTCAAACTTTTGAAAGAAATTGCTTAGATTTGTCAAATCCAGTTTTTAGCTAATGGTCAGTTGTATGTTGGTCTTTCAAGAGTTAGATCTTTTGATTCAGTTACTGTAGTATATGTGAGCTTTGAAATTTACAATTGTGTGCATAAAGAAGTTTTTGATGCTGAAAAAAAAAGGATAGAAATATTTTGATAATTGTGAATGGTGTAGATTATTTCAATATAATATGTATACACTTTTTAATTTTAAAGAGTATCCAGTAACTATTGTGTGCATGCAAAGGTTTTTATATGCATGATGCTGAAAAAGTACCTCTGTTTTCATATTTCTAAATAGCGTCTTATCTTATGATGTGTATATATATTTTAATTTCAAAGTACCCAGTCCTAAGTGAAGAAGTTTTTATGCGTAGTATTTATACATATAATGCTGAAATTCGTATTCTAATATGCTTATATTTAAAAGAGTAGACACTAGAGCGCAGATGCTCTGAGCGGGATCGACTAGTTTATTTAATTTTTTTTTTACTTTTATACTTATTTCAACATTTTATTTGAGTAAAAACAAATTATTATTATTTTTTCTACATAATTAATATTTTAATTGTGAAAAGACAAATATTTATTATTCATTTCTACATAAAAATAACATTTCTAACTTCTAAAAGGGATGTAGAACTTAGATTTTGAATGATGAAAATATTTGGTACTTTTATGTTAGCGAAGCATAAATCTCTCCAACAGCAATTTTTGTCTCGTCAAAAGTAGTTTTTTTTTTCACGTTTGTAAATTAGAAGCAATGCGTTCATGTTGAAATAAAATGTTTTGGTTTGTGGTATTATTTCTTTTTATATATTTTTTAATTTTTGTATTTTAAAAGAATTAAGAGATGTATTTTAAATGTATGTAACATATGTATTCTAAATGGTTGTATTTTAAATGAAATGAGTGAAAGGTTTGCTTTTTAAATGAAATGAATGCAATACGAATGATGGCGATATAAATAACAATATTTGGCGATGTACCAACATAAAAGTAACAAATATTTCACCTCACCAAATCAACATTTGGTAAAATCAATTTGATTTAGCCTTATTTATTTTAGCCAGTTAAAACGAATTTTACCGTTTCTGGATAAAGACAGGTGGTTATCTCGCGCTCGATTTAGCATAGAAAGCAAACCGTTAATGCCACCTACGAGATCATCATCTTTTTGGGGTTAATGATCAATGACCAACTGTATTGGTGAAAATTCTGATTAAGGAAGATTGAATGTAAAAAAAAATGCCTTAAAACTATCAAAAAAATTTTTCCCTGAAGTTGAGACTTAGTTGGATGGTTTCCTCGTATTCGAATAAGCTTATTTCATAAAAATTATAGGAATTGCTTCCAACTAATATCATTATTTTGAGTAATGAGTTTGTTTAAAACATTCCAAACGAATTATCTTGAATTAGAGGCCTAGCTAGACATCTCTCTCGTATCTGAATTAGTATAGGAGTCAAGTTTTGTGAAGCGTTTCGTGAGAATCGTTTGAGCATATTTTGATTTATAGCAAGCACCATTTTCAGCGCTGAGTTCTCTTTAACCTGCCAAAATGAATTTTCTTGAAATCGGGACATAGCTAAATCATTTTCTCGTGCTCGATTTGGTATCGTAGGAAAGTTTCCTGAAAAACTATCCAGCCGTTTACGATTTCATCCGTAATCGGGAAAATTGCTTGCTCGTTTAATCTATATATATAAAAGAAAGTCCTTTCTGGCTAGATGATCAACGCACAGCCAAAACTACTGAACCTACAAAGACGAAACTTGCAGGAAAAATACTTCTTAGTATGTAGAGGCGCACTAAGACGGGATTTTCAAAAACTCCACCCCTAAGGGGGGTAAAAAAGGGAACAAACTTAAAAAAAATTCCTTAAAAATCGGGTATTATAGTTACGTGACAAATGATAACATATTTTAGAGTATTTTTGTATGCTGAATCGAATGGTATCAATTAAATACTCATAAGTCAAATAGTTCGTGAGATATTGCACATTTTTCTAATTTGGCGAAGTCTTTGACGTCGAAATCTAACAATTATAACAATACAAGTGATAATTTCTAAAAATACGTCTGTTACTATAGCAATGAAAGAAATTCAAATTAAATCTTTTTGTTTATTTTTGCAGATAGAAACATTAACTGCTCAATTGGGAATTGAATATTATTCTTACGGATATTTATGTAATTGTGTATTATTATTATTTCTACAAACGCCACGATTTAATATAAAATGTGATTGCAAAAATAAAGGGTACATCTCAATTATACCGTCGACCACTTTTCATAAAAAAAAATAATAAAATAAAAAAATAATAAAAAAAATCATCGCCAAACATGAACTTCAAATAAACAAATGGAAGAATGTTGCCATTAAAACATCAAAATAAATAAATAAAATAAATTAAATTTGGAAAAGCCCCACTCACCAAAGTCTCCAGTAAGTTTTAACACAAAAAAATTACAATATATTAATGAAAATAGAAAAAAAAATCTTGGATATTTATTTATTTACATTATTTTTTTAATTATCCTTCTCGGCTGGTGAATAAATGTTTGTGACGTCAGTTGAAATTGATCTATTGCGCTTGCTTAACTATGAAACGCAACATTTTTACAATGCATTTTCTCTTTTAATGTCATGGCACAGCTACAGCGCCTAGAATACTATATATTTATTTTAGGCGCTGTAGCACAGCCGTTTAAAGATGCAATTTTTATTTTAATTTAAGAAATAACTAAAATATCAGAAAAACAAAATGAAAAATACAGGTAAATGTCGAATTAAAAACCGCTTCATGACATAACAAACACGTTTAATACTTCTGACGTCAAGTGAATGGGACTGCATTTTTGGTGTTAAATCTTATAGTTTGGCGATAGTTTTTTTTATGAAAAGTGGTCGACGGGATAATGGAGAAGTACCAAATAAAGTGTCGAAGGTCTAATTAGTATTATGCATTCCTTCTTTATTTGTTTTCAGTCTTCAGCCATGTTTCTCTTTTTCTTTGAGTAGTTATTCATACGATTTCGGGCTAACTTTCCGCAATCGGATACCTCGCCAATTGGCGTATTAGCCACAATGTTGAAAGCATCGTTTATGTTTAAGCGAAATTTTTATGATGAATCATGTTACAGAAAATCATATCATCATCTACTATGAGTATAAACCGCATATTCGCATATTCACATTTTAATCAGGTAGTGTTTTTTGAAAGGTTTTAGCGTATAGCTAACTATTCTACGTTGCTTTGTTATAGAGCTAAATAGGAAAGCTCTAAAATTATGTGAACCCGATTATTAAAGATTACTTTAAAAAAATTCTACTGAACAAATTTTAATGGAAGTGATTGTTCAGGTATGGTTAATGGCCCTATAACATACCATTCTATGTTGCTTAGTGATAGAGCTAATGGGAAAGTGATTGGGAAAGGTGAATGCAATTATGAAAGATATATCTACTATGTACTTAAAATGCAAATTCGTATTTCATTCCGACCGTTTATAATTTGAGTTCTGCTGCACCGACTTTGGTGGGATTTACACTGTTAGTTAGGCAATTTTGTGGGGATGGTTGGTACTTCTCTGGAGCAAAGTTTTCATCTGCGTTGTGTTTTCTGAAGTGAAAGCTTGACAACGAATCCGATTGCAAAAATCATATCATAATCATCTATAATATTTATAAAACGCAAATTCTTATTCCATTCCGATCGGTTAAAACTCAGGTTCTACCGAACAGATTTTTTTTTTTTTTCACTGTTAGTTAAGTAATTTGTTTTAGAAATGTTTTAAAATAAAGAACATTGTTCTACATTGCTTATTTATAGAGCTACGGGAGGAAGTTATAGATAAAATTAGATAAACCCGATTAGGAAAGATTACCTTTTTTAAAGTTCTACTGAACGGGTTTTGATGGGAGTTTCGCAGTGTGATAATATTTCAGGAATTGATTTTCTACATTGTTTAGTTATGGAGCTATGGGAGAAAGTTGTCAGTGGTGTAGTCGTAAAAAAACAGTGCATATACTCTATAGACAGAGGATGTATACTTGAGAGTATATATTATAGCTAAGAACGGTGTGCAGAATTTCGTCTTAAAAATTCCAGAAGGTTGACGGCGTATACCAGCATATACTTTCTACAAAATCCATGAGAGTTCTATCAACAGGGGAAGCTGATTATGAAAGATACATTTATCTGTCTACTGTATATGTATAATGCAAAGGGAATTTCGATCCTACCACTTATACCTTGAATTCTGCTGAATGAATTTTGCTGGAACTTGCACTGTTAGTTAGCTAAATTTTGAGGGGAAGTTTTAGTGCATAACATATCGTTCTATGTTGCTTAGTTAAAGAATTAGGGGGGTGGGGGGCATTTCTATAATCAGTTAAACCCAATTATGAAACATTAGACTTTTTTTTTAAAGATTCTGCTGAATGGATTTCTATGGAACTTGCATTGTTAATTTTCCAGGGATAGTTTTAGCATATTGCATATCGTTATATCGTTCTTTAGAAAATAATACTGTAAATGATTAAATAAACGAGGTGGTCTTTAACAGCCTAAATTTCGTGTAACACATTCGAAAATATAACAGCGTAATGGCTTTCGTATCGTTTTACACCAATGCGGAAGGACATGAAGGTAAAAGTTCATGTTTCTTTAAAACACACAATCAAATTCACCGATATATTTCGTTTGATTCAAGTTTTTTTTTGGAGAAACCGAGCAGCGTAGCGAGCAAAGCCTGCTAGGTAATAATAATGGTTAATTTTATCTGTATATAAAATTCTATATTATGTAAAAGAAAGTCCTGACTTGGGAGATCATCAATGAACAGTCCAAACTACTGAAGCTACAAGCACGAAAATTGCAGGGAAAATACTTTTTAGGATGTAGAGGCGCAATAAGAAAGTTTTCCTAAAATTCCATCCCTAAAGGGGTTTAAATAGGAACAAACAATAACAAAATTTCTTAAAAATCGGGTTTTATATTTATTTGTCAAATGATAACATATGTCAATGTATTTTTGCATGCTGAATCGAATGGTACCAAATGAAAATATTCTAACTCCAACAATTCGTGAGATATTGCACATTTTCGAATTTGACGTTGCCTTTGGCGACAAAACCTTAAAATTTATTGCATTGATCGCCAAGTGATATTTTCTAAAATACATTCGTCATTGTTAAAAATCAAACAATACTGGGTGATTTATAAGATACTGGATAAGGAAAAAAAATCACCTGTTATTTTGATTAGATGAAATCTCAATAATGCCAGTTTTCGGACTCTTTGTTTTAACTTTTTTGTTTGCTTCGGGAATTTGGAATTGAATATTATTCGGTATTTTTATGCTAGCTGGGTGCCAGTGATCGCCAAAATTTTTTAAATCTCACCAATCCTTTTTTTTTTTTTTTGCTAATCTTTTAACGTTAGCTGATAACAACTGGCCATTATTTTAACATTGCGATATAATATCTTAAAAAACTTATTTAAAATAACTAAAATATAATCATAATAAAATACATAAACACAAACATATCAATACAAATAAAATGTCACGCAAAATGTTCCAATTCAAATGATGCCAATTGAAACAAGATTTGGTGAGTTTTTACTGGCGCCCAGCAATATAAAAGTACCTTTCATTCTTACGGATATTTATGTAATTGAGATTTTTAAATCAAATATGCTTGCTGAAGTAAAGTTTCGAGGGTCTGTACGCTTTCGAAATTGCACATTTTCTATAATTTGGTGATGCCTTTAGCGCCAACTCATCAATATTTCTAACATTACAAGTTATAATTTCTAAAAATGCATCCATTACTATATCTTCGTTACTACCGCCACTGAAACATATCCAGGGAGTCTCATCCTGCCACTTCAAGGCACGGCACGAGGTACAGGGTAACTGAGATCCGAGATCAACAGCCTTATTCCTGAAATAATCAATATGAGGATCATAATTAAAGCCAGACAAATACTTAGTAGTCCAAGGCAATAATTTGATATGCGATCTCTTTTCATATTTTCCTGTAGCTGTCTGACCAAAAGCGTACATTGTTGGATGAATGTAATTCACCGGTATATTTAGTGTGATTCAAAATTCATTTGGAGAAACCGACCAGCGTAGCGGGAGAAGCTTGCTAGTATATATGATATACGCAAACTATGGGTTTAAGGAACGGAAATTAATTTTGTTACTTTGTACAATATACTCAATTCCTCTGATTCTATATTTACTATGAACCGCCAGAATAAGGCATTACAATTTATAAATAAAGTTGCACAATGTGAAAAAGAGCGCTAAATAGTTGAGAAATCTGAAACCCAAATTTATGAACTGTATTCCTAATTTCAAATCAAATCATATAAAGCTGTTATGAAATTCCAACGAGCTACTTTCTGACATATTTCTGAATTCATTTTTTTGTGCGCAAAACAATAAAATTGAGAAGTGCTCTTATTCAGAAACTATGTAATCGAACAGTATGATCCATTTTTTTAAAAAAGAAGATCTTTCAGAAAATACTGCAAAATTTGGCGTTTTGAACCGAATTTGCGGACGCGATACAGCGGGAAAGGAGAAGAATTGTCATCACCTGACAAATCGTTTGTAAATCGAGATGTAATTTATTTATCAAAATATGGAAAGAACCATTCGATTCCAAATCACTTCAATAGTCAAGATCTGCAAGTCAAGCCTGCAAGTGTCATGATTTTGCATTGAAACATGAGTCCGTAAATGTTTCAGAAAATTTTGCGTAAATATACTGAAAAATATTTCCTTTGAAAATTGCCGTAAAATAAGGGGTGATAAACTAAAAAAGGGTATTATTGTACTCGATTTAGTGGAAAATATGTCTAACTAATTAAAAATAGACTGATCATGCAAAGACTAATCTATTGATATGGGAAGAGGGGGGATTAAGCTTTCAAGATTTTATTTTCAACTCAGTAAGTGAATAAAAAGCTGTATTTGATATGAGATATTTTGTTATACCCTCTTCTCTCAAATCGAAAACATTTCAAATGATTTCATCAGCTCTCAAAAGATGAAAAATTTAAGTTTTCCGGAAAAAAAGTCACATTCATCACCTTGACCCACACAGGCTGTAAGATGATGAATAGAGAAGGATATATAGGTAATACAATTTATCATCTATAAAACTTTATTCAGCGTATATTATAACATCTTTCACACATTTATAATTTATTCAAAACAAGCTTTAAATTGAAAATTGAAAAGTAAAGATCATATTACCAATGTCTATGTCTGGCTTGATCTACATCCCAATCAGAAAAAGAGGTACTCTTCCATTTTAGGGTTCTTGGCGGTTTTGTAAAAAGCTTGGAGCAGTTCGGACTTCAAAAAGTGAGATTTGTTGCCAAATGATATAAACATATATGAAAACAAAACTGATAAACTTTTATGCTTTTTTATGTATATATATATATATATATATATATATATATATATATATATATATATATATATGTGTGTGTGTGTGTGTTTCATTCTGCTATAGTTTTAGCTCCAATACAACAATCGAAGAATAGAGATGACAAACATCTCCAAATTTATACTGTCGTAGTTTGCACTTATGCAGTAGTTGGCCAAGCAATATGTAGAATGAAGGAAAGAAGAACACGATGTCACTCGAATTTATTTATTTAAACTCACTCATCTTTAATTTCCAGGAAATTGCAAGAGAATTGCAGAGAATTGCTCTTAGAAATTATCTATGTTAAAACATACTAGAACGCCAGCAATATTTTATTTTAACAATCATTTTGACGACAAAGTCCGTTCCTCTCACTCTCTGTCAGTTCGTTTTAAGTGAAGCGGCGCAAGAAAAATTTCGCATCACGTGACCAATGTTACCCAACTGCATGTTCAACTTTCGCTCGCACTCATTTTTATCGGAGAATTAATATAGAAGAAATACGTCTCTCCTACGCTTTTGTCAGGAAAAGAATTTGCTAGAACATTATCGAAATTAAAAAACGCGGAAAATTCAAAGGATAAGTTTCGATTTTTGCGTATTGAAAACAGTTTAAAGAATGATTTCTTGAGACTATTAGGACAGGAAAAATGGTGAATTTACATAGATTAAAAGAAATACAAGAGATTTAAACGGGGCAATAAATAGGAAATATTTAATATAATAAAGAATTTCAGAAAATAGGCTATTAAGAAACAATATCCTTATGAAATGTGAATTTTACATCTTATTTGACGAGAAATAAATTTTGAAATTAAGTAAATTAGGATAAAAAATGTTTTAATAGTGTATTCACTTAATTATTGTAGATAATCATATATATTATTTCTCCTGTCAACATCCCTTTTCCTCAGAAAATACGAAACGCAGAACGAAGAATGAGATACCATATGAAAGGATTTTGAGCAGGCTTCTGACATAGCACACTTAACATTTCGTTAAAACATGTTTTTGATTAAAAATTGCTGTTAATTAAAAATTAAATCGGCACTGTTTTCATAAATGAAACGAAAGGTTTTCCTGAAATTTGTGTTGCCACAAATATAAAATACCGCATTATATCATGTTCAACAATAATTATAAAAAGAAATAAACAGTACAAAAAAGATAAAGTATGATTTTTCCGCCCGGTTAATTTAATATTTATTTTTAAAAAGCAAAATTGAAAGAAAATAAAATACAGTAGAGTCCCGCTATTCCGAACTCCGCTATTCCGAAAATCCGCCTATTCCGAACAGAGTTCAGAAAAAATACCTATTTTTTTTAAACTTAAAAACAAGAAAAATTAAAAAGACGTTCGTGAAAAAATGTACATTTATTGTTATACAAAGAAGTTAAATAGAGCCTAAGCTTGATGAAAACATCTGAATCCAAATTGGAATGAAAGCTGGTTACTTACAGTACATGTCGGCTCTATTTATACAATTCTGTAGAATCATTTTTAATCACTGCTAAACACAAAAAATTACTAATTTACACACACGTAAGAAGTGAAGTAAGTGATTTTTTTCTGACGAAGAGCACTGAATCGACTTGAGGATGGAATGTTCCGCCATCGCCGCATGAACATAACATCATATGGTAGTTAATGAAGCGTGTTGTTTGACGTAGCGTAAGGCGTGGTCAAGAGCATTTGCCGCGTCTGTGTGTGATATAAGTTCAGTTTGAGCGTGCACCTCCTCCTCGTTTTCCTCCATATCGATCTCACCTGATGAGCCCTGCACCATTGCTACGATGTCTTTTTCTCCGTACTCCTGGTGGCCATCGTCGTCAACAGCAGTCCACTCCTCAACACAGCTTTCTTCTGCGTCTTCACAGACAGGGATTTTCTTGACTAGTGGAAGAAGGTGACAGTCTTTCACTGGTGTAAAAGTTGTTTCAACAAATTCCAATGTAGGCCAGAGATTTTTCCATGATTTTTGCATTGCGCCTTTAGTGGTGTTATCCCATGCTTCAGCCATCCAGTAAATCACATCTTTTATTGTAATTTTCTTATGTTTTTGCAGGATTGTGAGTTCATTTTCATCCTCTTCAAGTAAGGTGCGAAGCAGCATTTTTCTGTATTTTTATTTAATGGCTTGCAACACACCCGGTCCATAGACTGAAGAACTGAGGTAAAATTCGGTTGCAGAAAAACAGCTTTGATGTCTCTACAAAAAAATTCTGTTTCTTCTGGGTGGGACGAAGCATTGTCTATAATGAGCAGAGCACGATTTTACAATCCCTTTTCTCTACTGCACGCAGTCACTTTAGGAGCAAATTAGTGCTCGAACCATCCCTTCAACAAGTCGCGTTCCATCCAAGCTTTTTTTTATTCTTATAATACACATGAAATGAGTTGATATTAATGATTTTGAACGCTCGTAGTTTCGCCGATTAGCCTATTAGTTTGTTTGCCTAGAAGTTTGTTTGTTGCCGAGGCTTTGCTACAAGCTAAGACAGTTAGACGTTGTTTATCCATTTTAAACCCTGGGGCATATTTCTCTTCTTGCGAAGCAAGACTTTTGGTAGGCAAAGCCTAAAAATTCAGTCCGGTTTCATTCGCGTTGTAAACTTGCTGCGGTGAGAAGTTTTGGGAAGAAACAAGTTCTTCTATGTCTTTCTTTTATGTAATTCGCAGCTGCTTCGTTGTCAGCTTATAGCTTCTCCCCAGCAATCGTGAGTGGTCTAATTCCCAGTCTTTTCTTCCAACGATCCAAAAACCACAGCTAGCTGAAAATGATGGGTCACCATCCATAAGCTTGTTCAGTTGAAGCGCCTTTTCTTTTACCAAAGAATCAGAAATGGGGATTATTTTCTTTCTTTCTTGAGTGAACCACAAGAATAAGGCCTGATCAAGTTTTTCATATGAAGACACAGTCGTTTTTTGCCTTTTTTCAAGAGTTTTTTCACTTGAAGCAGAACAAAACTGCTCAATTTTAAGGCGATTTTTTCAGTCACTAATCGTTGCTTTTCCGACACCATATTCTAGTGATAATTTAGAAGCACTTTCTCCCTTGTCCAGTCTTTTTAACACTTGAAGTTTTTCTTTTAAAGTACACGAAGAACGACTCCGTTTACTTGCCAGGTTTAATGTTTAACAGTTGATGTCAAGGACTAAGAACATAAATAAAAAAGTCCTTCCGGCCTGTACCGGGAGGAAAAGGTAGCTTTCCTATATCTTCGTTTTAAAATTTTAGCTAATGTTACACGAAAACAGCAAGCTAAAATGCAAAGAAACGTTTACAAAAGATTCGTTAATACTGAATTTGAATAAGAAATTCGCCAAATTATTGAGCAATAGCCAAATTGGCTTCATTTATGAAGACTTATTTTGATCGCCAAATTTGGCGATATTTCGCCAAATGTCGCCAATTTTGCCAATTTTGTCGCCAATGTCACCAATTTTGGCGTTAACGGATATGAATATATAGTTTAATGCGTATGATTGGGAAAATTATTACAACAATGAAAGAAAATAATTTGCGAGTAATCGCGTTAATGTGCTGGTTTGTTTCAAAATGGCAGCCACCCTAGAATTTCAAACTGCTCTATCTCAGCCATTTTTTAAAACAGAGGTAAACCAAAAAAAGCTCTGGAATCCTTTGATCAAGGCCTAACACGTAATTAAAAAATACATTTGAATTTTTAAATTTTTTGTATATTTATTTTAGATTTTAAGTTATTTTACATCTTTAAATGGCCGCCATCTTGAAACAAGATGATCGTCATGATCGGTGTCATGATCGATGTCATGATCGGTGAAAATATATCGAAATTTTCCGGAACTGCTGTCCTCCGAACGGCTGCAATAGGTAGCTTTATACTTTTTGTATTGAAAGCTACCTAAAAGGCACAGTGACTCGGTAAAGTAGTAACCCAATACTTACGAAGCCACAATTTTTCACAATAAATTTGCTATAAGCGCACACAGTTCAACAAACTCCGCTAGAGTAAACACTGACCAGGAGGCGAGTTTCAAAGTCATTTGTCAGCTTTGGCGAAAACACGGAATCTATACGCCAATATTCTGTGACAGCGGAAATGCAGTAACCCTGGTAGTAATTCTTGGAACGCGGGAGGGAGAGGGATAGATAGGGTGGGGTACTGAGTCGTCGAAGGTCACTGCCCTTCCCTTCCCACTTTCACTGAACCTGTTCACCACGAGCCAATGAACGCTGTATAGAGCGGACACTAGCAGATGTCTCCTCACTTAATTTACATCTTAACAAGTCAATACGTTCATTATTATTAATGAAAACCGCCTATTCCGAATTCCCGCTAAACCGAACAGTGTCCGGTCCCAATTAGTTCGGAATAGCGGGACTCATCTGTATATGGTTTATTATATTAGAAATGCATTCAATTTATTTCGTGTTTTTCAAGAATAAGCGGATGACGTCATCTTCTAATGCAGTTAAAATACGATTGTTAATTTTTTTCTCGCGCGTGCTTTTTGAAAATTATATCGAGCCTTTAATCGGGTTTTATAATTTTTATACGTGCGTCATCTATTGTTATATTTATCATCATTTCTATAATAAAACTGTAAGTCATGTGACTGTCCTCAACAGTTCCGGGATGCCGCATCGCTTTTTCATATGCCAAGCGGCCATTTTTATTCAAAATTATTTTTTCGAATAAACTGCATAAAAGTTACATTTTAAGAAAGATCGTTCAAAATAAATTAATATTTGAGAGATGACTTGCGTTCAATTATGTATATATTCTGCAATAACTTCAGTCGAAAGATTCGCAGTTCAAATTCTCTATTCATAAAAGTAAACAAAAAAAAGATTGATTCGTTGTGAACATTTAAAATATTAAATCATGGAGGTAATCATTCGCAAAGCAAGTTCTCCGCGAATGAATTTTTGGACCGCTGCCTCGCGTCAAAAAAATAATTCGCACCAGTGAGGCAATCAAAGTTTACCATAATTATGTGCTATACAACTCAACTTTCGGACCTTTTCTTGACGTAAATTGAACTCATGTAATAATATTTAATGAATCAGATTTTTAGCATTTTTAAAATCGCTAATACAGCTTTTATTTATCGCGTGTACAAATTAGAAATGATACTTTGATTTTGAAATCAAATGTTTTGATTTATGATATTATTTCTTATTTATTTATTTATTTTCTCTTTTAAATGAAAAGTGTGAAGTATTTTAAATTTATGTAATATAAGCATTTTAGATTAAAGTTAAGTATTTTAAATGAAATGAGTGACAGGTTTATAATTTAAAATTAAATTAATTGTAGTATGAATGACGGTGATGGGAACGATATTTGGCGAATTATCATCTGCTCCCGGCTAACAAAAATACTCATAATTAAAAAAAAGAATAAAAATAAATAAATGATAGTTTGTTGTAAATAAATATTGATATACATATCAAAAATAATTTATAGAATTAAAATAAAAATAAAAGTAAATAAACAACAATTTCCATAACAAAGTTTTCGCCAAATTGGCGGGGGAGGGGGGGGGGGAATCGCGCCAACGTGCGTATGTGACATTTGTGCCCAAAAAATATGCGAAATGCTACCATGATCGCAAAAGTTCATGATTTGTCTATTAGAATCTTCCGATTTGGCGAAGGATTAAGGGAAAATTAAATTATGAATAAATGTAACGTGTTGCAATGTTTAACATACATTTAAGGGAGACCAAACTGGTCGCCAGTGGCTGCTAGTGTTTATGTATATGCGTACTGTAACGGAGTAATAGTACATTATCTTATTTAATGACTATCTTGGCAAAGTAAAGAAAATGACATTGGCGAGAGAAGAAAATTTGCCAACATGTTTTTTGGTAACCTATTCACAAAAATTATTTTATCATAAAACACACACAATGATCAATATATTATAAAATATACAATGTTTAATTTATTTAATTTATTATAAAACACACGCAATCTGCTTTACCGGGTTGCCATACGAAGCAAAATCACGCGAAAATCGTCGGGTTGCCAAGTCATAAAATCGTCCTTTTGGCGCCAAAAAGATACCCCAGTGCATCTGCGACATCTGTACCTTATTGAAATGTACAAGCAGAAGTAAATTGTATATAAATAATATTGGTGCAGATCCCGCAGACGCACCGGGATATATTTTTGGCGCTAAAAATACGATTTTATGCCTAGGCAACACGACGGTTTTGGCGAGATTTTGCTTCATATGGCAACCCGGTAGAGAAGATTGCGTGTGTTTTATATTAAATTAAATATTGTATGTTTTATAATAAATTGATCATTGTGTGTGTTTTATGATAAAATAATCATTCAGTGTGTTTTATGATAATAAAAAAATGGATACTTACGTATTATACGGGAAGCTCAAATGCAATTGCACCAACTACGGCGCCAATTAACTAATTATAGTACCCCCTATTTTTCGATAAGTATGTAGTTTATTTATGGTACTTTTCGGTTAGCCGGGTGCCAGTGAAATATATATATATATATATATATATATAGCTTTTTATGCTTTTAAAATATCACACTGGTTTGTTCAATATTTTATTATATTTTATTTATTTATTTATTTTATATTATTTACCATTTTTAACAATGTTATGGGTTTAACCAGTGGGCCTGTGCGAGGATTTCGCACTGCAGTCTAATAATTTTTATAAATATCCAATATTTTTTAAATGCAGGTTTAAACTTCTAAAGAAAAATTAAGGATAAAAATATCTTCAAACAACATTAGTCAAGCGAGAAATCATCTCATTTATTCCTAACAATAAAATCCCATCGAAGATAGAAAAAGGCATGCGCGAGGGAAAAAAAATTAACAATTGTATTTTAACTGCATTAGAGGATGACGGCATCTTCCTCGGAAAAAATTCGGGTCGAAGAAAAATAAATTGAAATATACTTAAATTACAATTTAATCCAATATAACAAATCATACTTTTTATGCTACACGTATAAAATACCACTGCTTCGATCAATAAATAATATTTAATTTCTTCTAAATGTTTCAATTTAAATTTTGATTTTTAATCATAAATATAAAATAAACCCGTGAGAAAATGTCACATTTTACCTGTTTAGTACTATTTATTATTTTTTATAATCACTGTTGAGCATCATATAATCGTATTTTATTTTTGTGGCAACATTGATTTGAAAAAAGCTTTCATTTCATTTATGAAAAAACAATCCAGATCACATATCTTAGTTCTGATGTCAACATCCCTCTTTTTATGCACATATAAAACATACAACGATGAAAGAGGTGTCATTTGAAAAGTTTTTGAACAGGCTTCTGACATAGTACACTCACATTTCGTTAAAATGTGTGTTATAATTCAAAAAAATAGTTAATTAAAAATTCATGCTAAAACGTACCAGGAAATAATCTCAAAGATTGCAGTGCGAAAGCTTCCCACAGGTCCTTCTGGTAATGTTTTAATAGTGTATTCACTTAATAATGTATATAATAATGTTTTAATAGTGTATTCACTTAATAATGTATATAATAATGTTTTAATGGTGTATTCACTTAATAATGTATATAATAATGTTTTAATAGTGTATTCACTTAATAATGTATATAATAATGTTTTAATAGTGTATATAGAGTATAATAGGACAGTAATGGAATATTTTAATAAATTGGGGTTGTAAATGGAATATTAATAAAATAAATTTTTTATACAATAAATTGAATAGGGTATGGAATTTTAAATTTTGAAACATATATATATATATATGTGTGTGTGTGTGTGTGTGTGTGTGTGTGTGTGTGTTATATAAAAATTTTATTTCGCATTATTCTTTAAATTAATCTAAATTCTGACATAGTCATTATTTCCTTAATCCTTAATAATATTTATTCCTATTTAATCTCCTTTTAAAAGTAATAACACGTATACAGTGGACGCTCGTTAATTCGAATTCGGTTAATTCGAACTTTCGGTTAATTCGAACTAATCCAAAAGCCCCCAAAAGTTGTATTGGAATTAATGTTAAAAATATCTCATTAATTCGAACTAATTTTTATCACTTCGGTTAATTCAAACTAAAAATTTGACCAAAAAAAAAATATTTTTTCACGTTTAACGGAGAAAAAAGGAACCTGTATTTATTATTTTGTGTGTCAAAATCATCTGTATTTCTTTTCCAAGCGCGCCACCCGCAGTAGTTAGTAACTTAAACTAAAAACGATCCAACGTACTTTTCCTCCCTCTTCCTCGCCAAGCGGAATCCACCCGCGTGAGTAGAAACAGAGTGGGAGGGAAGAAGAAGCACAAGGGGAGGTGGGGGGGGGGGAGCGGTATCATTTTTTATTTGTTATCGATTTTTTTTAGAATTTCAGAAAAAAAGATTAGTCTTTACTACAGATTGTAGGGGGCTGCGTCAGTTATGACTACAGTGCAGACAAGTTAATGTGCTCTAGTTTCTCTTCCTCAGTGTGTGGTGGTGACCGTGTAAAAATTTAGGATATCTACACGTGGAAAGTACAAAACCCTAACTTTGGAGACACAGGTAGAAATTTTAAAGAAAGTAGAGAATGGCGAATGTAAAACAAAGTTAGCAGCTGACTATGGAATTTAAAAAAAAATACCTTGTCAACTTATTTGAAAAACAAGGAATCAATTTTAGATTCATGGAAAAAATCGAAATTTGCTAGAGGAAGGAAACTCATGAGAAATGCGTTCCAAGAAAATCTAGAAAAAGCTCTATTGCTATAGTTCCAGGATGCTAGAACTCTAAACTTTCCGATAAATTCATCCCTACTGCAGACGAAGGCTGATGAATTGGCAAGTCGAATGAGGATTGAAGATTTTAAATGCAGTGATGGATGGCTTTCTCGATTTAAGTCAAGGCACAATATTTCTTACCAAACTGTATGTGGCTAAAGCTCTGATGTAAACGAAGACGTATGCACCAATTTCGGTAGGATACTGCCAGGACTTTTATTTACTTACCTGCCGAAAGATATTTTTAATGCGGACGAAACTGCACTTTTTTATAAACTCTTGCCAAACAAGACATTACATTTTAAAGGAGAACTTGCGTAGGAGGTAAAAGCAGTAAAGAGAGGATTTCAGCTTTCGTTTGTGTTAATATGGAGCGAAAAGCTTAAACTAGAATCCGTCAGGCCGAAATGTCGGAGCATTGAGTGGGATAAACATAAAATATAACATTAACAATGTAAAATATATATTTTGTATTTTTATATTTACTGTTTAATAGTATAAAAGAAAAATTACAATAACAGCTGTTGAATCTTCAAGTGTTTATTCGGTCAACAGTTGCCTCAGGTACTGCTCAAATGCTAATCTATCAGCAAGTGCCCCCATTCTTCTAATTTGGTCTAGCCTATCCTTTGCGAAAGGCACTTCAATGAGAACATCCTCTAAACATCGAACCCTGCTAAACGCGACATAAGTTGCTCCAAGTGACAACTCCTTTTCACCAATGTCCACAGCTATTTTTGACAAAGTTAAACCTTGGGATTTGTGTATGGTGACAGCGTATGAAACTGTTAAAGGTAACTGAGTACGGGAGCATGAGACATTGTTTTCTTTCCAAGACTTTGTAATAGGTGTGACAGGAAAAAGTCTTTCAGTGAGAAATGGTCCCCGATAATCATCAAAATGAACCATTACTGCCTGTGGCAAGCCTGGAGGCCGTAATCCTGGTCCGTAGACAATATCTTTTACCGTACCAAGTGCACCGTTGACCAATCCTCCATCTGTCCACAGATTGGTACGCAACATAATTCTGCATCCAATTGCTAAAAAAAGTTCAGCCTGAAGTCCAGACGCGTGCTCATCTTCACTCCATCTTGCTATTGATTATTGTGGTCTGCTAATATTCTTGCCACTGGCCATTTTGATTTACGAAGTACTTCTTGATTATGTTCTTCAGCTTGCTTGTTTGTGGGAAAAAGGCGTATGGCATCTTGAAATCTTTCAAGTTCAGCCGGAGGCTGTATAGCTTTACGTCGTTGCATAAGGGATGCGTATTGGTCGCCTGTAACTTCGCCTACGGAAAGCGAATCAAGAGTCTCTCTAAACTGTATTTGCTGATCGTCGCTTTGTCTCATTGACTTTGTTAAGGTGAAACATTTTTCAAACATCTTAAGAACTGTTTGTCCACGTAAAGCCAAAATGTCTTTTATAGAATGTCTCCTATATAGAGGTGTGTCTTTTACAGGCTGTAGCTGCCTAATATCTCCAATCAGGTAAACAAATAAGCCTCCAAAAGGTTCAATGCTGTCTTGTTTACCTTCGCGACATCTTTGCTCAAGTGCAGCCATCAGACGGCATCCGATCATTGAAAATTCGTCAATAATTAGAAATGAAACTGGATTCATGCTGAGCTGTAGATTTCTTGCTGCTTCACTTCCTAAATCAGCAAACGATTTAAAACATGTTGGTACTTTTAGTGCAGAGTGAATTGTTTTGCCCTCGACATTAATTGCAGCAGCACCTGTTGGAGCCAAAACCATAATAGCTTCCGGTCCTAACTGCTCAGTAACTCTTTTACGAATTTCTTTTATTACCGTATTTTTTCCAGCTCCGGCTTTCCCAATAATAAAAGTACGTTTAGGGCAATTTATAAATCTTGATTGCAAAGACGAAAGCTGTTGCGTGCATAAGTGAAGTATTTTTTGCTGCTCATCTGTAAATCTGATCTCAGACGTATCGTAATTTTGATGCACTGTAAGTTGTTGTTCTTTACAGTAATTTAAAAATGAAGTAAAATTGCGATCAGGGTACTTGTAACTCTCACTTTTCCACTCACATGCATGATCAATCACGCGTTGCCCCAAAGTATCCTCGTTTGTCTGCACAGGAACTAATGGCAGCTGCTGCCATATATGGATCAATCTCGCGGTATTCTTCTTGCAGGATTTCTGTCTCATGTGTACTGCTAACAGCAGGAAAATTTATTTCTGCGTGTGCATCAATATTTAGATAATTGAATGCTTCCTCCCATGAGTGATACGCAGACGGCAGGCCTTCTTGCAATAAAGAGTCAGAATTACCTCTCCAAGGATAATTGAGTAATACTTGTTGCCTATAGTATTCTTCGGCTAGAGTTGGGTCGTGGTTGAGTGATGTAAGAGGAAAAACTCTGACAACTGCATCTTTTCTTCTTTGGTGATAATCGACTCCTCTGACTGAGAAAGATTTTGCAAACTTAAGAAGCGTGCAGGAAATAAGTTTATCCGGCCGCGCGCAATATTTCTGAAGCATGCTTTTTGATGGTCTTTCGTCGCTTGAAAAGTTGACTTCTTCCCAGTTCTTATCATGAAGCCGTATTGTAACTACTTCCCGACTACTGTGATACATTGGCCATCCCATTAATATGTGTACTACCTCTTGGGATGAGTAATCCCTTTCAGAAACAGAAGACAAAATAAGTTTTTGGACTGCTTGAACTGCTGGATTTGTTTCGTTCATCTTATTTAAAATCTCAGATAACAATTCCTTGTAAGGAACAGAAGCTGTTTCTGATTTTGAGGCATATTTGGCAATGTAATGCAAAACCGCATCCTTTGATGTAATAGGACTGAAATCCGTGTTAGCTCTCCAAACTTGTGACACGAAGCAATTGTAGGTATTCATTTCAGAATCGTTTCTTTTTGGCAAAAAGCTAATTATGCCATTTTCTACTTGAAGCTTTGGAGAGTCGCACTCTGCTTTTGGAAAACCAAATCTGCAGCTATAACTATTTGTACCTCTTTTTTTCCTTAGGCAATAATCTCCATGTCTTGTGTGACGTTGGACTTGATTTAAGAGCTGAGCGAGATCTTTTTCACGATATTCACTGGAAATGTCAGAAAAGCGAACTCGACAGCGGTGTATATCATTTACGAGGACGTCCTTTTCAGGATTAACAGCACTGCATAGTTTTTCAAAATATGCTGTTACGGCTGCTACATTTTCAGCGTTAGTCATGTCTAGTGTTTCCATGTTTGGCGCCCCTCTTAACCACAACAATCCATGCATGTGAGGACTTCCACGCCACTGCCATTCGAAACGAAATCAGTAGTCGTTTATTAAAAACAACGGCGTCAAGATTTTTCTCAAAAATATATCACAACGTTTTTGAAAGAGCCAACCAGTCAACAGAGGGTTGTCGTGCATTAATTGTTTGCGTTCTGTATCAGTCAGCTCATTTGGATCTCTGTTAGGCTCTAAAAGTCTGAAAAGATCAGGCCAGTGATAATCAGCTGCAGACAGTGTAAAAAAAATTGTTGGTGCTCCAATTTGTCCTACCATGGGAAGGAGTTCCCCACAACGTGCACGCCAGTATCCTTTTGTGGATCTTAATTTGCTAGCATAAATCATAATGTGTTTTGCCATTTCTGGTTGCCTATTCAGAATATCACGCATCTGCTCTACCGTCTTATTGCTGAACCTATTTCGCTTAACGAAAAAATGCCCTTTAGCCAAAGACTGCCACCGAAGAATTGAATTCATGGCAAAGTAGCGAAATCGGGGGTCTTTAGCAAATCGCCCATCTTCATACTTCATTAGGAACTTAAAATACTCATCAGGAGAGACTGCTTTTTGACGAGGTTGTCGTAAGTCAGCTGTACCATGTGGAAAAAGATGAGGAAAAGCACGTGCTATGTAACCCTCTTCTTGAAATTCGTTGATAGGCTGTGAATTTAATGAAGGGTGAGGCACACGAATTGCGTCATTTATTAAGTTGTTTTGATCTACCGGTTCAAGTAGTGGTCTAAATGACTCGCGCCTTATTTCCTCGTTCAAAGTATCAATATCCTCAGTAATATCGGTTGCTGTTGGTAACATTTGAGATACGTCACCATTCTCAGGTAATGTAGCGATCAAATCTTCATCAATTGTGATATTTGAATAATAAGGATTGTGAGCTTTAAGCCATCTGAGTGCTTCTAGAAGGCGTTGTGAGCGAACAGAAAACTCTGCACATCCTGATAAAGTATCTTTTGTCACTAACACAGTTGAAGTCATATCTGAAGGATTGACAGGCAGGCGCGAAATAAAACTCTCAATATTTTGTTTAAAGCTGATTACATTTCCGCTGTATCCATACTGTGATCCTCGTATACGGTAAAGAGAAACCACTGGATGTATTTGAGCGATCATCATTTGTTCAATGTAGCTCAGATCTTTGAGACAAATAGGAACTGGACCTGGGTCCATCGAATTAGTGGCAGAAAACTTGAAAGCACCGTCTCTACACTTGCATGTCTGGCAGAGCCCAGCAGTATTTAATATGATATCAGGAAAAGCTCTGTGACACGTATTACAGGACACATAGGTGATTTGCGATACCTCTCTATCAAACCTGATTGCTTCATTCATTTGAGTTGTCAGTATACCGGTACTCGGCAAAAAAATCTGAAGGTAACTGACTTGTGCGACTTCTCCGCTTTGAATTACGATTCGCAATTCTTCTTATTTCAGCTGATTGCTTTCTCTTAATTGGCATCCTTGCAAATTCTATATAATAAAAACATATAATCCGTTCATATATAAAATGTTTCTTAATATATATTTTTTTTATCCTGGATTGGCTGGACTATATCAAAATAAACAGATTTACTCTCATACTTCTTTTATACAATAAGCTTGAATGAAAAGAAAAAAAAATATTTTGAAATGGAAACAAAAAATTTAATTACACCAATTGCTGAGTTCGATTTAAAAAAAACTAAATTCATGTACTTAATACGATTTAAATTTCATTGCACGTGTTTTAAGATAAAAATGTATGGAGTCCTTATTTCAGAAAAGTAAAATATATGTAAAATATATAAAAGTAAACTATATGGGACCGAGATTAAGAGCTTTTACTAAAAGGTTGTTTCCGAGTATATTGTTATTTAAATAAGTTTCTCATGATAAAAAATGGCAACAATATAAAATATTTCAATTTTCTTTTTATTTAATTCAAAAGTTTTTCATGATAAAAAATGGCAACACTATAAATTATTTCAATTTTCTTTTTATTTAATTCAAACAATCGCAATGTTATCTCTATGGGGAAATGGAAAATTCTAGAGCAGATGATTCCGGGCGTTAGAGTTGATGAATATTTCTGTTTTTCAATCCCCGGCGAGATTTTGCCACTACCGACTTCCAGTCCAATTTTGGTATCAATGCGGCAAATATTTTGGCCGCTATCGTGTACACAAAAGTGTAATTTTTCATGGGAAGCCGGAGCTTTGCTCCGACAATTATTAGTGATTGGAAAGTCCAAGAATCCACGGTGTTTTAAAGGAATTAAAATACTGCCAGTTGATTATGTATCCAATGCAAAAGCATGGATGACACTAGACATCTTCAGTAGCTGGTTAAAAGGAATAGATAAGCAGTTTCAGAGACAAAAGCGTAAATTTCTCTTATTTGTGGATAACGCAAGCTGCCACAATAACCTTACAGAACTGAGTTCCATACAGGTTGAATATTTGCCCCCAAACACAACTGCGAACCTACAACCAATGGATCAAGGAATCATCCAGAATATTAAAACAAATTATCATAAGAGACTCTTAAAACATATAATTTTTTCTTTAGATTCTGGTGAAAATTACGACATTACTCTGTTGACAGCTATAAATGATCTATTCGCCGCATGGGACGCTGTTAAAGAAAGCATAATTAGTAATTTCTTTCGTCATGCTAAATTCATGCACGCCGAAAAGACCAATCATATTGAAGAATGTGACGATACTGATAGCGATTTTTCTGAATTCAAAAAATGTAAATGTAATAACGTTACTTTTTCTAATTATGTAAGGATAGATGAAAACGTAGAAGTCTGTGGAAAACTGAGTGAAGATGACATAATAAAAACTATCCGACAAGATGAAAAAGCAGATACCTTATCAGATTCAGAGGAGCATGCAGAGACTGTTAACCGTCCTAATGACCAAGCCATAATGGACTCTATAAAAACTCTGAAAGCATTTATTCAGATGCAACCTTCCTCTGAAAATGAATTGAAATGTTTGCTTCAAATCGAGAAGCTGGCTGAAAAATGTAGGCACAATAAACAAAACCAAACATCCATTTTACAATTTTTCCCAAAAGTGTAATTCATATTTTTAATTAAAGTTTTCTTTCTACTGCGCGCCTACTGCTTCATTTTATGATTAAGGTAAGTCTTTATTGCTTTTCAATGTGTTTAATTTTAAACAGCATAGTTTAATATATATTCTGGGGCTATACATACTACAAGATTTTCCTTCTTCAGTGATACACTTTGTAAGTTATATTTTCTCTTAACATCGGATAATTCGAACTTATTTCTGAGAACCTTTGAGTTCGAATTAACGAGCGTCCAATGTATTAATAATTATCTTATTCCAAATCTTAATCTAAAACTTTAAGTTCATTCGTAACTTTAAAACTCCACAATCTATAAAATTCTGAGAGACACTTGTTGTCATTTCGAATGTTTTTAAAAGTCATTTTTTTTATTTCCATGCTTCGCTTCACGCGCTGGGTATTTTTAATGTCAAAATCAATGCGCAGCTACGATAGGAATTATTTCGTGTTAAATCTTCTCCATCGCACCTCATTAGCTTAGCTTAATTTCGTCTGTCACTCATGGGTTCCTGCATACCTCACGTCGTTTTCAGTAACTCTACGCGCCGTTAACAAAACACGCTTGCAAGATTTTGGAGAGCAGATTTTTGACGTGTTTGGAAGTGTTGACCAAAGCGTTATCTGGTGTTCCACTGACTTAGAATTTCACAATAGCCTTTTAAGATCTATAAAATGATGTAGTGAGTTATCGTCAAGCCTGAGGGCTATAAGTTTATACCTGCTACTGTGGAAACTGTTACTGGCATCGCTCCTGTTCATTAATAAAAAATTTACCTGGAAATTGGCTGCTCATTATTGGAGAAATTCTTATGGTGTTTCATCATTGCCTAACCTCCTCGCCATGATTCTTGATAACGACTACAATCATTCTACATCTGTAACAAACTGCCATTTTCTCGTGGAATATTAAATCATCTTCGTAAAAGTTTACATATATATATTATAGATTTTAATATTACTTATGTTTCGATATAAAAATACATATTGACTTCTTTATATAAAATAAATTGTATAAATTATTGTATCTTATCCCATCACCTAATTTCCAGCCGGAGTCTGATGGTGTGGACATGAAACAGAGTATATAACACAGTGCCGGAAAATATGTTGCTAAATTTCCTTTTCTCGGCAAGACCATTTTCTCTATCTCGCCAATGCTCCTATACTAAAAAATCTGCATGAGCCCATAATTTGTACCTGAGTCAATGGAACCGTATTCATACTTGCCTTGTTTCCCACAGATAATGCAGTCTTTACTGTCACAATCTTCTATATGATTGTCATCCTTGTTATCTTGACCCAACAACGCTATATTTGTTTGAACTAGATTTATCAATAATCCTTCAGTTTAAATAACCTATATTTCATACGAATTTTAAGTTTTGAATTGTATTTTGAGAATAGTGAGGGGTATAAAACACTTATCACCGATGAGAGACCTTGCACTGTGAGGTCCAAAAAAAGTTTCAAAAATGAAAAGTTATTGACAAAAATTGACCTAAAACTTCAAAAACCGCCATTTTCTGATATATTAATTTATTTTATATATTTTAGATTTGGACTCCAATTAATATAATATATATTTCAGAATTCATGAGATTTTATTTTTGTTTCAAATAAGTGCGTAATCACGTACACCGATTTACTGTGCAAACCGTACATTGTGAAATTTGGAAGAGGTCATAATTGACATTATTTAATAATACCGGGTTAATATCTAATAATTTAATAATAAGAGGTTAAATAATATTGATTGGTTATAATTGTCTGAGTGCAACGAAGACTCATACACAGCGCAGTATTACTTTGCCCCATATATAGCTACGATGGATATTAAAACCTTTCGTCAAGCATAACTCAAAAAATATTTAACGGATTTCGTTCAAATTTTTACATCAGCTACCTATAAAGGTGACAACGACGTCTATTTATTACCAAGAATAAATGTCAAACCGTTTGGAAATTATATTTAAAAAATAGATAAAAAAGCACAATTAAAGTACATACGTCACGAAAATTTTGTGCGTACGTCATTTTCACCGGCGGGAGATTTTCGTAGACAATCGGAATTGAAAAGTTCATGGAGTACATGGAGCAAAAAAATATGCACGCACTAATATTCAGCACAATAAAATATATTTCAATTTAGTAGAAATCGAAAATTAATCTGGATTTTTTTCTGTTTGAAATAAAAACCCCGCAATAACTTGGTAGACTTGGTATTAGAGATTTGGCGCAAATATCAGCAATAGCAGTTTTTTAATTTCGCGTGTGTAAATTAAAAAAAAAATTCTTTTGTGTTTAAATAAAAGGTTTTGATTTATGGCATTATTTCTTTTTTTTCTCGTTTTAGCATTTTAAATGGGATTAATGAAAGGCATGTATTTTAAATTAAATGAGTGAAAGGTTTATATTTAAATGAAATGAATTCAATATGTAAATGTTATAGGAACAATATTTGGCGATTTATCAACTGTGCCAGGATAACATAAAAGTACCAATATATCAAACGGTATGTAGTATGTGAAATGAAACAATTATATTTTAATCACCCATCGTACAAGAAAAAAAAATAATATTCTGCATTCAGAGGGAAAAATCCATCTCCTGTGCCGTAAGATTTGGCGAGTTCTTTTTTGGTGATAAGTTTTTCGATGTGATTGTTGGGATCTGCAGGATATGGCTTACTTTTTCTAAATCTTATTTTTTTGCAGATGTAGTATTATGTAAATATATTTTTTGCAGATATTTTTCTATTTTGTATATTTGGCATTCTATTTTGTATATTTTCTATTTGGCATTTGGAAAAGAGATTTTTACCTTTTTATCTGTGCCTTCAGAAATATTAAAAAATAAAAAAGATTTACATATATCAAGCGTATAATGTTATGTTTTGCATTTTTATACGGACCACGTCTCCATTTTTATATTTTTAATGCTATTTATTATTTACTAGCCGTTTATTAATTGTTTACAATTTACTCCCCTGACAATAACAATTATTTATCCCAAAAATGCCTCTTAGGTTTGTTAAATAAGTTTGTTTATGTATTTTCATTACTTATTAAAATATCGAAAATGGCGATAAAATTTTATTTTAGCATCGTGCTTAAATTTTTAAGATGGTGCAAAAACAGGCTTTAATAAACGTATGTTTGTAAATATTTGAAAAACATGTTTTACCGCTCTCTTGAAAAATTTTGTAAGATGCTAAAACTACATTTTGTCACCATTTAAAATTTTTTTTCGCAAACCGACATAGGATACGAAATTTTTCCTCATTCAGATACACAGGCAAGGCTGGTCTCAAACAAGAGTAAAGCTAGCAACAATATTGTTTTAACTCTATAAGAGTTACAATAATGATATTAAATGCTCCGATTGGCTTTGGGCCCAATTACGAAAGTTTCTCCTAAAAAAAATGGAGAAGAAGTCTTTTACATTTGTTTCAAATGAAGCTCGGTCTACAAGGTATTAATTAATAATACAAACAACACTAACGGCATGGAGGCAAAAGTTTTAATTTAAATGCATATATTTGAAAACCTTCCCCAACTACCCCCCCCCCAGAAAAAAAAGAAAAGAAAAGAAAGTTACAGTAATGAATTTAAAATGGCGTTAAGCCACGCTTTCTGACATAAGCAATTGGCCGCAAACGCGATAACGAAACTTTCACTTAACTTAATAACATGTAGCTAATATAGCCCTCAGGGTACTTTGCAGTTATACAGACCTTGTGTTTTTTTTAAAAAGCTTGAGACAATCCAGGTTTAAGAAGTTGAGATTTACTGTCAAATGATATAAACAACTATGAACACAAAACTGATGAATTATTATTCAGGTTTATGTATGTATTTAAAAAAATGCATCTGATTACACTTATTAGATAAATTACTTCTGTTTGCATTTAATAACTGATAAACGGCTTCTGTATATTAAATGAATTGTTTAAATATTGGGAAGAGGTGGCGAGAGGTAGAAAGACAAGTAAACAAACGGGTAGACAGACGTGTAGTGACCCGAGGCTGACGAGTAGCGAAACGGATAGACAGACGGCTAAAGAGAAAGGTAAAAAGAGGGTTGACAGAGGGGTAGCGAGATGGGTCACGAGACGGGTAGCGACACCGGTAGACAGGAATGTAGCGAGAAAGGTTGCGAGACGCGTAGCGTGGTAGATAAAGAGACGAGTAGAGAGATGAGTACAGAGACGAGTTGACTGACGGGTAATGAGATTGGTAGCGAGACGGGTAAATAGTCGGGTACAAAAACAGACGGATAGTGAGACGGGTATACAGACGAGTAGAGAGACAGTAGATGGGTACGAAGATGGGTAAGAAGATGGGTAGAGAGGCGTATAGCCAGACGGGTAGAGAGACAGATAGACAAGTTGTGAGACATATAGACAAATGGGTAGCGAATTGGATAGAGACACGGCTAGACATACAAGTAGTTAGACAGATAGACAGACGGTTAGAGAAATAGATTGGCGGGTAGCGAGACCGGTAGAGAAATATAGAGACATATAGCGAGACGTGTAGAGAGATAGACAATCGGTTAGAGAGACGGGCAAAAGAACGGATAGGGAAGCAGACAAATTGTGTAGAGACAGACAGACAGGCAAAAGAAAAGTCTTCGGATTGGCGCAGTAAAGGCGCATTAAAGGCGCAGGGGGCAGAGCCACGTAGATAATAATCAAGAAGTATCTGTTAAGCTTAACTTTGTAATATATATAATTTTTAAATTTTGCCGGTATGGAGATTTAATGTAAAAGTTATTTTACAGAAGTCATCGAAAGATTTTTTGTATACTTTAATAGTAATTTTGACTATAGTTTTGCAATATGGTTTGTAGCAACGCATGCTATCAATGTAGTTTGAAGTGTATTAGTTTATATAAACAGTTATACAAATAATAGATATATAATCCAGGAAGAAAAATTTTAAATTCACACACAAAAAAAGGTGCAACAATGAAATTAAATTTGCGTTAAGCCACGCTTGATAGAATAATCTATTGGCTGCAAATCCAATTACGTAACTTTAAAAAGCTTGGTGTTTTAAAAGATCCGCGTTTTTTTCTTCTTTTTTTTTCAAGTTTTGCGCAATACGCGCTTAAGAAAATGAGATTCTTTGCCACATGTTAAAAAAATTATGACAACACATCTGATGAACAGTACTTCTTTTCTATTTTTTTTAACAGTGTATAGGAATTTATGTGTGATACTAGCAGAACTACCCGGCTTTTCCCGGGTTAACATAAATTAAAATATAATAATACGAAAATAACAATGACGACAATATGATTTGTGCATACTCAACCATACATCGGTAAAAAAGACAATTAGAAAAAAAAAAGCGTTACTTTAATTCAACCATAGTAAAATTTGTGAACTTTATAAATGAGAATGCGCGTTTTCTTTGTGCATACAATATAAAAATATGCGATTTTCCTGACAATGAAAAAAAAAATTACCAAATGTCGTAACATTTTGCGAAATTCGCTTTCATATGGCATCTATCTATATTATAAAACAAAAACATATCCGTGAGTAATGTCGACATCATATTGACGGTAGCAACGACCTAACCATTAAATTTTGCTTGTACTGCATATTTGTAACTACTAAATATCGCATAATTTCTTTTTTAAAACTATCAATTAGAAAAAAATGCTCTTTCAAAGTCTGAAAAGTTTATCTCAATTTACTGATTTTTTATGGATTTTAAAGTAATTTGAAAGCATGTACATTTTTAAATCTGTGTCCAACCCAATTACGAAAGATGAACTTATTTTATCTTTATAAAGTAAAGACATTTATTTCGAAACATAGCACATTCAATTTTTATGCGGTCGAATAAAATAAATGTACTCTCAATGCTATTCGTTGGAAAAGCGTATCTCCATTTACGGATGTTTTACGGATTTTAAATTGAAAGTAATTTTAAAGTATTTAATATTCTGGAAAATTGTACGGTAAAAGGATGTTAAACTTATACTTTAACGACCAATACATTCTGTAGAAATTACACTACTTTGTGAAATTGTTATAAAATACTAATATTTTGTGAATGAAAACCGGCACATGATTTAAAATAACGACACTTTCACCGGGATAGATTTTCCTCTGAACCGATACGTATCTAGTTAAAACAAATTCTCTCACTTCATGAATCATGTACAAATATGCATTTATATTTATAGATAATGTGCATGTTTGTCAACTTAACGTAGGCAAAACGTTGAGCTAAATCGCTTAAAGTTTCGCCAAGTTTCTCGTAATTTTCAAATAGTTAAAATACATTATATTATGTGTAGGAAATAATACATTATGAATTACTAACTCCGCAAGAATTGTTGATTTTCGCCTACAGTTAATTGAGAAAAACGACTTTACTTGAGTGCGTGACGTCACATGCACATTTGTATTTAAAACATGAAAGCGATTAAAGAAATCCAATACTACTGTACTCATAGAAAAATTTTAAACAATATTCTTAAATACTAAATTTAACTCCGAAATTATATTTACAATGTAATTTAAACAGAATTTGCTAAAATGGAGGATATTCCATCTACGTCATGGTCTCGTGGTTCAGGCGTGGAACTTCTAGGGTAAAGAAGGGAAGGCTCCGTAAACGTAATGTAAATCTCCACCAGCCAACGAAACAATTCATGGGAAAAAGCAATAATAGTTTCCCTTCTTATCAATTAGAAGTTCTGTGGGTAAATTACCGGTGCCACGTGACCTTTTTCAGCCTCGAACCAGGATTTGGAACATCGTCCATTGCGTTTTGAAGCTATGTGATTTTTGATACAAAACATTATTTTTCAAAAATATAGTGTTCTCTTAAGAATTGGATAATAATTTCGAAGCTGGTGAAATGAAAATGTCGCCACGTTGTCGAACGTATAAAATATATATATATATATTTTTTAATTAAAATAAATGTTTTATATTTAAAAAAATGCATTTATTTTTTTTAAACCATTTTACTTTTAATCCCATTTGTTTTAACACCCATTTTTGAAGAAAAAAATAATGGAAAATACCATATTGTTTTCTTTAACTTCAATTTTTATTAATAGGACATCTACTGTCCACTTACATCCAAGGAATTTAAATATGCCTCCTTGGTTGAGGCTCAAGCTGAAAAAGGTTACGATGTTATGATTATGATTGCTAAATGTCAATTGACAGACGATTTTTGATTATGTTGAATAAATTGAATCATGAAGTTTGAATGCGCAAAAAATATGTTTTTATTTCTTAGAAAATTTACTTTAATATTAACAAACCAGTGGAAACAATTTGCCTTTGTAAAATTAGGAGGTAAGTTATTTATTTTTCTCCAAACACATTTAAATATATGTACTATTTCGTTTAAAGCACTTATAGTACTTATAGTAATCTTTGTAATATGCAAAAAAACCACAACTGACAAAATTGACGTCACTTTCAGATTTCAAATTATAGCGAGTTAATCTGAAATTGGTTTAGAAAAATATTGTCCATACACAGTTCCTTTGAATGGCAACGGGAAAGAAATTGAATTAGAAATTGAGGGAAAAAAATAGATTTCTGTAATGATAAACTATGGGAAATGTTTGAAAAAAGGGGTAAAGAATGGTCTGAGAAATTTTTAAAGTTGACAGTAATTTTACTCGTGTTCTAAAGTATATGTACATCAAGTTTTGTTCCAATCGGACAAAAACTGTAGATTTGTATAAGGAACATACATACCAAGAACGGCTTTTATATATATAGATATATATATATATATTTTAATTAAAATAAATGTTTTATATTTAAAAAAATGCATTTATTTTTTTTAAAACCATTTTACTTTTAATCCCATTTGTTTTAACACCCATTTTTGAAGAAAAAAATAATGGAAAATACCATATTGTTTTCTTTAACTTCAATTTTTATTAATAGGACATTTACTGTCCACTTACATCCAAGGAATTTAAATATGCCTCCTTGGTTGAGGCTCAAGCTGAAAAAGGTTAAGATGTTATGATTATGATTGCTAAATGTCAATTGACAGACGATTTTTGATTATGTTGAATAAATTGAATCATGAAGTTTGAATGCGCAAAAAATATGTTTTTATTTCTTAGAAAATTTACTTTAATATTAACAAACCAGTGGAAACAATTTGCCTTTGTAAAATTAGGAGGTAAGTTATTTATTTTTCTCCAAACACATTTAAATATATGTACTATTTCGTTTAAAGCACTTATAGTACTTATAGTAATCTTTGTAATATGCAAAAAAACCACAACTGACAAAATTGACGTCACTTTCAGATTTCAAATTATAGCGAGTTAATCTGAAATTGGTTTAGAAAAATATTGTCCATACACAGTTCCTTTGAATGGCAACGGGAAAGAAATTGAATTAGAAATTGAGGGAAAAAAATAGATTTCTGTAATGATAAACTATGGAAAATGTTTGAAAAAAGGGATAAAGAATGGTCTGAGAAATTTTTAAAGTTGACAGTAATTTTACTCGTGTTCTAAAGTACCGGGTGTCCCAAAAATGACTGATGGATTTTAAAATTCAATAACTAGCAAACGGTGACAGATATTTAAAAAATTCTTGCAGCAGGGTTATGTATGATGTCGGGAGTTTTTTTACTGTGATTCTTGATTTTAGTTCGAATTTTAAACAATAGATGGCGCCGACAGCAGTTGTCGCTCATTCGAGGCCGAAACTGACGTCACTCAGCATTGATGGGAAGAAAGGAGATTAAGGCTATGGAGTGAGTCTCATTCGCCAGTACAATCTTGCTCTTAGGCCCCGATTCTGAACTCATTCAATATGATTTTAACGTTGCTGCCATAGAAACAACAAATTCTTTGATAGTGGAATACATCGTTCAGATCAGGGCATGAATTTAACAAGCAGTATTCGAGTGTGCTGGCGATTTTACATTTATGAGTATTTATAGGAATTTTATCTAACCAATATGAAAATTTAGTTTCGCGAGATGACGGCAATGCAGGTATGTGAGAGCTGCACAGAAATCGAATCCGTCACATCTTCATTCATTATTTTGCTACGCAATCTGCTAGTGAGTACTTTTAAAAGAGTGTACACTATTTATCGAAAATGGTTTATTTCACCTAGTAGTTTTAAAATACGATGAATAAAATATTCTTTAAATCAGGAAATAAAAAGTAATTAAACCGGGAAAATAAAAGTTCACAAATGTAAAATCGCCTGCAACTCGAATACTGCTTGTTAAATTCATGCCCTGATCAGAACGCTGTATTCAACTATCGAAGTATTTGTTGTTTCCATGGCAACAACGCATTCTATTGAAATCATATCGAATGAGTTCAGAGTCGGGGCTAAGAGCAAGATTGTACTGGCGAATGAGACCCACTCCATAGCCTTAATCTCCTTTCTTCGCATCAATGTCGAGGCTAACGAAAAAGAAAGGCTACCGCGGTGCTTTTCGCGTATCTTTTTTTACAGACCGCGGGAGTCACATGATGCTCGAATCCACCAATGCAGGTGCACGAAAAGAGCATCACGTCACACTAGCGGTCTGTAAAAAGAGATAAGTGGAATGTACCGCGGTAGCCTGTCTTTTTCGTTAGCCTCGATCAATGCTGAGTGACGTCAGTTTCGGCCTCGAATGAGCGCCAACCGCTGTCAGCGCCATCTATTATTTGAAATTCGAACTAAAATCAAGAATCACAGTAAAAAAACTCCCGACATCATACATAACCCTCCTGCAAGAATTTTTTAAATATCTGTCACCGTTTGCTAGTTATTGAATTTTAAAATCCATCAGTCATTTTTGGGACACCCGGTATATGTACATCAAGTTTTGTTCCAATCGGACAAAAACTGTAGATTTGTATAAGGAACATACATACCAAGAACGGCTTTTATATATATAGACAAGAACGGCTTTTATATATATAGATTTTGTAATTCTATCATTTAATTTGCTCTTTTTCTTTATATTGTAATTGTTAACCCTATGTTCTCAGCAATATCACTCAGACTAATCCCTTTGAGGGAAGTCCTAGTGTATAAAAATAGTTTTATGAATGTGTTGAAAACTGTTTTTAAAGTTTAATAGTTAGATATTGTGAAATATATATTTGCTTACTGAGTTAGTAACATTCTATCGAGTAAATAGTTTGAAGGTATCGAATTAATTTTGATTAGTTGGTTGGGTGTCTGTGGCTCTGAGGAAGTGTTTAAACTACGCACTGGAGTGCTGAAATTGAACTTTGAGATGGCGTATTTTGGAAAAGGCCGAAAGGAGTACCTGAGAGTTGTTGCAGTGGAATTGGGAGAGGAGGTTACGATAGCATGAGAGTTATTGATTTACGGGAGGTAATAACGAAAACTGCTAATTAGGAGGAAGAGTTTGTGAAGGAAATGCTTATGTCAGTTGTAAATGAGAGAATAAAGTGAGAAGAGGCGGAAGAGAAAGAGAGAGAGGGGGAAAAGAAAGAGAGAGAGGGGGAAGAGAAAGAGAGAGAGGGGGAAGAGAAAGAGATAGAGAGAGCGGAGAAAGAGAGACAGAGGGTGGAGAAGGAAAAAGAGAGGTCAGAGGAAAGAAATTTTGAATTGGAAAAACAAATGTTGGAGTTGCAATTAAGGGAGAGAAAGAGCCCTGACGATTCGGTTAAATCTAGTATATGTTTTGAATCGAGAGTGGAGATTCAGAAATTAATGCCGAAATTTGATGTGAAAGAGAATGATATTAGTTTGTTTTTGGAACTTTTTGAACGACAAGCAAAGGTTCTTAAGATTTCCCCTGAAAAGTGGGTTACTCAACTAATTGGTGTTTTGCCATCTGAAATTTCTCAGTTGATAGCTCGTGAACCTGTAGAAAACGCTAGTATGAACATTCTTATGTGCAAATATTCACACAGTTATGCGAATGTACATTAAATGCTATGCCAAAAATATTTTTTTTTCTATGCGCGTTATTTAGAAGTAAGAAAATACCCGAAAATACCCTAAAAATCAAGTTTATCTTGAGAACATCCAGTAAAAAACATTAGCATGAACGATCTCGCGAATGAAATGTTAAAATCAGTTAAACTGGAAAAACTGTAATGGTTAAACACTAAAAAACACATGCTATATTTATGAAAGTATATTATTAGACATTATTATTATTCTTTAAACTATCTGTAATCAACCGCATTCATTAAAATCAAGTTAAATAAAATTATAGCAAGCAGGGCTTTAGAAATTTGATAAAATCTGGTAGCCAACAAAAATTTCCAATCGCTAGTAACAACAACAAAAAAAGCCCCCCCCCTGAAATTAATTTTCAAAATAGACAACGTCTTTAGATAAATTAATTGAGAAAAAATAATAGCAAGCACAGTATAGAATTATTAGATATATATCGTTTAGAATAGTGCATTATTTAGAAAGGTAATATAAACTAGATTTTCCAATGAAACGTATCAAACTTATGGAAAACTCTATGGAAAAAAAAGAAATACTGTAAAGGAATCTTTAAAAATGTAATAAATAAATCAATTTTAATTCTGAACACAAAATGATTTGAAACTTACAAAAAAAAATGACCCATTTTTGGGCATTGTATCCAATTTCAGATGCCTAGGAGGCTGGATTGACACAATTTCTTACTGTTTTAATGAAAACGCACTTTCTCCCCCACATTCTAATCACGTGACCTGCTGGCTAGAGCAAAAAAAGAATGAAAGTTTATATGCATGAGATGGGAAATGCCTTCTAAACTTGGTTCTTTCATTAAAAGTACAACAGAATAAGAAGATTACTGCTTACTGTTCACAAAAGAAAAAATTCCGTTTGTGCTAAATTCTTAGGTTAAATTTTGTAAAAGAAAAAAAAAAGAAAAAAAAAACACGCCAGGTTAAAAAAAACTTGATCGTCAGTGACGGCCTTGAGACCGCATTTGTCAAGCCCTGATAGAAATTCACTAGGGGACTCTGCCCTCTGCTTGTTGATGCTCGGCAAAACCTTGGAATCGTGCTTTAAAAAGCACCTCTGAAAAATTCACATAAATAAAACACATAACAGAAAATTTATTTTTTATCAGTTTCTACTAATTAAAGAATTTGTTTGTATACTGCATTTTTACTTTTATAATTTATTCACCAAGTATGTGTACCAAAGAAACGTGTTACTCCATGCTACAGCTCCTAGAATATACTATTTAGACATGCTTTCATAATTGAAAAAAAATTATAAAAATCACTAAGTCAGAGAAGAAAAGGATATAATTTAAGTATTTAAAATACTTACCACCAGCCGAAACATTCTAATACAACGTGTACGTTTAGAAGAGCTTTCAGATGGCGCTGCAATCCCATCATTATCTTTTCAGCAACGTTGTACATTTATTGGATTCAATTTTTTAGTATTATTTTGTAGAAGATTTCCACACTATGTATTCTAGACGCTGTACTCCATGCATAGCAAAGATCCTTATGTAAATAATAGTAGGTTTAGCATCTTTAGGTGTAGAAAACAGGTTAATGAAGATGACGTCATATTGGCACAATCATTGTAAACTATTTTATTTTCATGGATAAAAATGCTTCTTTTTTGGTCTAAAAATGACGCCATTTTCACCGTCGGAACCATTCTGTCATTTCGGTATTAGGTCATTACTTAACTAAGTCTTTGGAATATGTTTGAATTTTATGTATTCTAATAAATTTTTTCATCTAACTATAACATCATTTTTACTGATAGAAGTCTGCTTCAGATTGTTAGATATTAGGCAAATTGAATTTTATAAAATAGAGAGATAATGAGATTGAGAGTGAAACTGGTTGAGACCCAATGTTGAAAAATATTTCTCACGAGATCCCATTTAATCATTAGATCTTATACTCGCATTAATTTTATTCACGAGAACAATTAATTTTTATTTCCATATGAGTTAATTCCATTAAAAAGAATAAATTCTTGTTGCCTAGACGGAATCTTAAAGATATATATAAACAGGACAAAGTCATTTCATCGAGTTTAAGCATGGATAATGGTAATATAATGTTATATTATTTACATTTCTATAGGTAAAAAATATAGCACAAGTCAGAAAAAGCAACTTCACTATCGTGAAAGAATCAACATTAATGATTTGTATATCGCTAATTGCGAAATATATTATTTGCTACTGTTTGCCACTGTAGCCCAGTAGGCTTATTAGCCACTGTAGTCACTTTTGTTTAACCTATAAGTTAAGCTATTTTATTGTTTTATATCTTTAAATACTTGTTATAAGAAAGGAAAAAAGTAATTTAAAAATGAATTGGCATCTACGAGTTAACTATAACGTAACGGTTCTTAGTTTTACCAATTAAGAATTATTATTTTTTTATCACAGCTTAGAACTATTTATAAAGTGAGAACTATTAAAAGTTAATATTAGAATTAGAATGAGAACTATTTATAAAATGATGCTGCTTGCGTATTATCTGCGCCAGGAAGATAAGATCGCAAAAGATGTTTGTTAATCGTCCATCATGTTCGCAATGGCTATTCGCGTTCAAAACACTAGTTTAATATACATTTATTAAATATATAACATCGTTAAAAATGGTGGTGCGATCCAAGGGTTCACCACTGCTTGGCGCGTTTTCAAAAAATTGCCAAATTTGTGCGTTTCTGCCTGTTGTCTCCCGGAGTGGCAACCTCCAGAAGACAACAGACAAAAGCGTGCAAATTGAAATGGCGATAATCAAAATAAAGCAAAAATACATATTTTAAAACATTTAAAAGCAAAATAATGTCAAAATAACGTTTTTAAAAACACAGATTTTTTGTTTAAAAAAAAAATCCACTTTTTGGAATGGCTAGGTAAGAATTAAACTCACCTGCTTTTGTGCGGAGTGTTCCGAAAACCACGCAAATTGAAATCGCGAGAATCAAAATAAAAGCAAAAATAATTAATCTAAACCTTTAAACAACAAAATAACATCAAAATACATTTATGAACAAGAACGAAAAATCATGCGTCAAGCATAGATTATATAGCACTTTCCAACGCTTCCAAAATAATTTTACAAATCATACCGTTTAATAAGCTAAAAGCTAACATCTAAGTAAACAATTTAGAAAACGCATAACATATTTAAAAACATAATTTCAGGAATTTCCAACATATACAATATTCGGAAAAATATCCGAATACTTTTATTCAGCCCTGTATAGGATCTATAGATTTGTATATATACTACATAGGATGATAATTTTAGTTCAGTTAGGAAACGCGTAGCACAGTTTAAAATTCTCCGTCTGGAGTTTGTCAATAAACAGAAATGTGTTCGCGAACTTTTGTGCTGCCCTGTATAGGATCTACAGAATTTATACACACCACGTAATAGACAAAAAGCAAGTTAAAATTAAAATCGCGTTCAATAACTTAAAACGCACTTCCAGGAATTATTGTTAACAGACAGTAGAGAATTCTTTTGCGTATCCCTGTAAATGAACGATGACTGCTATACACACAATATTCCGTAGTAAGTCTCTTGTAATGCACCTTAGTGATCTATATAAATTTCAATGCGTTTAAAATAGTGAAACATTATTTAAATAAACCGCAGACGATTTTTCTCCATAGACGTAATGTAACGGAATTATTTTTACTGTCCCTGTAAAGTAACTATAAGTGCTATGCACACCCTGTTCCATATTAAGCTTCTTCTAATGCACCTTAGTAATATATATAAATTACAATGCGCTTAAAATAGTGAAACATTATTTAAATAAACCGCAAATGATTTTTCCCCATAGACCGCAATGTAACGGAATTCTTTTGAGTGTCCCTGTAAAAAAACTATAAGTGCTACACACTTCCGTTGAAATAAGAAACATGTTATAGATAACGACAATAACATATAAAAATTGCAGAGCAATCCGAGTATATTTACGGGAGTTAGAGCACGGACAGACGGCCAGACAAACCGAAGTCATAAGCACTTTTCAACTAGGTTGGAAAGTGCTAAAAATAAAAGAGTACCAATGATATCGACCTAATCCTTACTCAAGCCACCATTTAGCGCTTTTAAAAAATGATGCCACATTGGCGATTTCTAAATTGTTTACTTACATTTATCGTATTGTAACCCACAATAAGCAAGTGGTAAAATGTTGCCATTCTTAATTTTTAAATAGTTACACTTAGGAAAAGTAATGGATTTAGCAATAAAAAGGTCTCTGAAAAATAGATTGCATTTATACGAGAGTAAAATTTTATTTGTTCAAAACAATTTGGACAAAAGACATAATTTAAATACAGAATTATTAAATTAAACCCTACAGAGTTGATTTTTTTAGATACTGCATTTATGAGTGAAATAAAATATTTTATTTGACAAATTTAATAAGATACATACAAAAAAGATAATACGAGCAGTAAAAAACAACGTTTTCATCGATATTACATAAAAGTTAACGATTAATGTGAAGTTGAAAAAACGAAAATACACGAAATTCCTTAATGCCGCAATCACTGTACCGCACGTATGATCGCTTCGCGAACATGAAACCGAAAAGAAAACATCACTGGATACAGCAACCTCGTCGTATCGGAATCCCACGAAATACACGAAATTCGTTAATGCCGCGATCACTGTGCCGCACGTATGATCGCTTCGCGAACATGAAACCGAAAAAAAACATCACTGGATACAGCAACCTCGTCGTATCGGAATCCCAAGAAAAACACGAAATTCGTTAATGCCGCGATCACTGTACCGCACGTATGATCGCTTGGCGAACATGAAACCGAAAAAAAACATCCCTGGATACAGCAACCTCGTCGTATCGGAATCCCAAGAAAAACACGAAATTCGTTAATGCCGCGATCACTGTACCGCACGTATGATCGCTTCGCGAACATGAAACCGAATAAAAACATCACTGGATACAGCTACCTCGTCGTATCGGAATCCCAAGAAAAACACGAAATTCGTTAATGCCGCGATCACTGTACCGCACGTATGATCGCTTCGCGAACATGAAACCGAAAAAAAACATCACTGGATACAGCAACCTCGTCGTATCGGAATCCCACGAAATACACGAAATTCGTTAATGCCGCGATCACTGTACCGCACGTATGTTCACTTCGCGAACACGAAACCGAAAAAAAAACATCACTGGATACAGCAGCCTTGTCGTATCGGAATCCCACGAAATACACGAAATTCGTTAATGCCGCGATCACTGTGCCGCACGTATGATCGCTTCGCGAACATGAAACCGAAAAAAAACATCACTGGATACAGCAACCTCGTCGTATCGGAATCCCAAGAAAAACACGAAATTCGTTAATGCCGCGATCACTGTGCCGCACGTATGTTCACTTCGCGAACACGAAACCGAAAAAAAAAAACATCACTGGATACAGCAACCTCGTCGTATCGGAATCCCACGAAATACACGAAATTCGTTAATGCCGCGATCACTGTACCGCACGTATGATCGCTTCGCGAACATGAAACCGAAAGAAAACATCCCTGGATACAGCAACCTCGTCGTATCGGAATCCCAAGAAAAACACGAAATTCATTAATGCCGCGATCACTGTACCGCACGTATGATCGCTTCGCGAACATGAAACCGAAAAAAAAAATCACTGGATACAGCAACCTCGTCGTATCGGAATCCCACGAAATACATGAAATTCGTTAATGCCGCGATCACTGTACCGCACGTATGTTCACTTCGCGAACACGAAACCGAAAAAAAAAACATCACTGGATACAGCAACCTCGTCGTATCGGAATCCCACGAAATACACGAAATTCGTTAATGCCGCGATCACTGTGCCGCACGTATGTTCACTTCGCGAACACGAAACCGAAAAAAAAAAACATCACTGGATACAGCAACCTCGTCGTATCGGAATCCCACGAAATACACGAAATTCGTTAATGCCGCGATCACTGTACCGCACGTATGATCGCTTCGCGAACATGAAACCGAAAGAAAACATCCCTGGATACAGCAACCTCGTCGTATCGGAATCCCAAGAAAAACACGAAATTCATTAATGCCGCGATCACTGTACCGCACGTATGATCGCTTCGCGAACATGAAACCGAAAAAAACATCACTGGATACAGCAACCTCGTCGTATCAGAATCCCAAGAAAAACACGAAATTCGTTAATGCCGCGATCACTGTACCGCACGTATGATCGCTTCGCAAACATGAAACCGAAAAAAAACATCACTGGATGCAGCAACCTCGTCGTATCGGAATCCCCAAAAATACATGAAATTCGTTAATGTCGCGATCACTGTACCGCACGTATGATCGCTTGCGAACATGAAACCGAAAAATAAACATCTCTGGATGCAGCAATTTCGTTGTATAGAGATCACAAAAATACACGAAATTTGTAAATGCGGCGATCACTATACCGCATGTATGGTCGCTTCGCGAACATGAGACTTCCATGAAAACTGCAATCAATTAATTCACACTGTTCTAAAGTAACAAAAGTAGCCACTCACATACATAAATTAAAAAAAAAATCAAGATTTAAATAAAGAAGCAGATGATGAATATCATGACATAAGTGTTATTTAACTGTATTAAAAAAAACATGTTTTAAATAACTAATAAATCATTAAATATCATTAAAATACAAATAAAAGTCGAATAATCATTTGATGACGTAACAAATACGTCATACGTAACAAACGCGTCATCACAAAAAATATCATTGCTCAGCCTTTCCAACAATAAAAAAGCTACATCTGGCTAACTATCGACGATTTGGCACGATTGAGAAATGATGAGGGTTGCAAGAGTCAGTCCGCTATCGCGCGCGCGCTAGCACGCCAATACAAACGGACGCCAAGCAGGGGTGAACTCTTGGATTCACCCAAAATGGTAAATAATACAAAAGCAAACTAAAATAATGAAAAACAGTATTATAGTATACATTTATAAAACACATAACATCAAATTGACGGCTTTTAGCTATAAAAGATAACTACGATCGTAGTTTTATTTTTGGCTGTATGTTATACTTGCCTGAATGAATATTATATATAGTATGTCCTAATCACATATTATACATCTATGACTATAATATACATATCTATATCGAATTACGTTATACGGTTATATACAAATGCTTCGGCAATTGCCTTTATTTCTGTTTCATTATATAAACTATAGAGTTACAATTTAAAAAGAAAAATAATGCCTACCCTAATTAGTATTATAGGCGCCATTGTTAGCGTGGCGTGCTTACCTTGCATGGATTACACGTAAATACCAAAATGATTAATTTATATTCATAGAACAGTACAAATGTTTTATCAGATTTATTCACATTTTGGAACAGATGTCGCAGACGCACCGGGGTTCGCACCATATTTTTGGCTCTACACATTTTTATTGAACACTATTTCCTTTATGGTACAGGTGTCTCACAGGCATCGGGGTGCATTTCTGGAGCCAAAATGGCAATTTTTTACCTTGCGTGACATCGCGGTATACCAGATCGTGTGTATTAATGGAAGTCCTCCAGTATTATTGGCTGAGCCAGTTGCATTCTTGAGATTGTGTGCGTGTAAATATTAAATTAAATACCTATTGTGCGTGTTTTATAATCAGTTTAACATTGTGTGTGCTTTATAATAAAATAAATTGTGTGTGTGTTTCATAATAAAATAAACTATTTCATAATAAAATAAATCTAACTGGCTGTTTTCGCACGTTAGGGCTAACGGGCATTCCAAAATTGGATTTTCTTGCCAAAATGGCGCAAAAACAAATATTGGGCCAACCCCGATGCGTCTGCAACATCTGCTCCGTTATATTTGGTGGCGACAAGTGTGAACGTTGTCAGTAGATAATATTTAAAATATCTTAATTTAATCTTTCGTTAAACGGGTCAAGTGCCAAGGTTTGGTATCAATGTTGTTCAAATTGAAGGTGAACACTATTAAAGAGTTGCAACAGAAAACACTGTTGCACCAAATTATATTCGTTAAAATACATTAATTGGCAAAGGACCCGGTTACGAAAAATGAATTTTCTTGAATCTGAATGCTGACGATATACATATTTAGGTAATTTTGGGTTACAGTGGCCTCCATAAGTACGATTACGGCAAGTTACAGTCAATTTCGACTGAGTCATCGTCAAACGCACAAAGCGAGAACGTTAGCACGCATGTATATTACAGATATAAAAATAAATAATATTGCATTCAGCAATATAATATTTTACATTAATAAAAATATATAACAACGTTTCTTAACAAATTCATAACCATTTCTTAAATATTTCACAAAAATAACAAAATTTTAATGTTACGGCTTACATTATAGTCCATTTTTCCGAAATTGCTTTTAATAATTCATCAAAAATATTCATTTTTCATAGGTATTTTCTCCACATAAATTCTGTTAGATACGATTCGAGGTGACGGCGATCTGTGCCTCGTTGTTTTTATTGCGTCGTTTAGCCGAACTTCGCATTCTTTCAACATGTTGTGTATGAACACCCGTTATTGAATAAACAAAATTGTTCTTATGGTTCAATAAAGCGATTGTGACCTGCTTTTTCAAACTCTTCTGAGTTGTACCCTTTCCAACAGTCAGTTTAGATTATTGATCCATCTTCTACGTGTTTACAATTTTTTTTGTATTAGCATACTAACATTCCTATTTGGGATTTGAACTAGAAAGCATTCGTCATTTTCCCGGCTTATGTCTTCCAAAAATCCACAGTTGTAGAAGCATAATACCGCTGTTGTATATTGGACGTTCAAACAAACTTTCATCAATCTCAACAATTTTATTGAGACCACCAATTCGTCCATTAAATCGTCGTATTGGGTGTAGGGAAGACACTTCTCTCATGTAACTATTCCAATGAATTGTCGCATTTTCACTCATATATAGCTGTTTCTTACACCCTTTTATGAATGTTAATTCCTCTGTCCATCAGTACATAAACATTAAGCTGCTAACAATGGTATTCTTAAAAAATAAATAAACGGAGGCATTTTAAAAACCATTTTACGTTGCATCTCCATTTAGCTTCACCATTGGTAACATACAGTTTCATATAATGGCCCTTTTCACATATCTGCTTGTTGGGTAAATGCCCTCGCTTTTGAAAAATATGTGATAGCCAGTTTTCGGTAAATCAAAGATTGTTTCTATATTTATAAAAATAAATGCAGGTTTGTATAAACATAACAAATCATAACACCTTGTAATTATATACTTATTTTTAATTGCTAAAGTATATTTTACATATTTTAGCAATTAAAAAGAAGTATATAAATGCTGGTTATTAAAGAAAAAACAGTGCCACAAACAATTTAAAAAACAAACAAAAATGTGAAATATGTTCTGGAACATCAAAGAAAAATTAATATAATAATAGTATAAACGCGACTAGCTTTGCTACTTTTTTAGAACTGCAAACATTTGCCACGTAACTTGGCGATACATCTGTGTCATTTGGAAATTTATTGTTGGGGGCCGCTATAACCCATAAGTACCTACATAAGCACCCAAAGAAGTGCCAAATTCTGAGATTTTTATCAATTAATATACGCTTTTCTTTTGAAATAGATGAGATGTCAGAAGCATTAAACTGGTTGCCTAAATGTACCGTGTGCAGCAAATCAAAGATTCAAGATCCAGATATCGTCTTCTTCCTCATGAAATGTGGCCATATCATATGTAAGCTGTGCTTAAGGCGTGAAATGAGGCAGATTGTGCCTCAATGCCGTACGGATTTCAAACGCTTGTTCTGGCGACACAACAGAAGAATTTTTATTTAATTTTGCCTAAAACACTCCTGCTGCCAAATTTCTGAGAGAGCACATTGATTAATAAACGTTTTATGTTTATGATAAACTTTAATATTAATTATTGATAAATTAAAAAATATATTAATGATGAATTAAAATATCCATTTAATGATGAATTCTGATGATTATGTGAAAATGTGAAAGATAATTTGATGATTGGGAATGTTAAAAAATTCATAATATTAAATAAAGGATCTTGCATAAAACCGTATTTTGATTTAATAAATTTCGACGGACATTTTTATAGTAGTATTTATTTGCGTTTAGAGTTTTATTTAAATACACTTGTATATAACCCCCGTCAAAAATGACGGAATTTTGATATGCGTTTTATTTTCATAAGACTTCAAACAAACAAATAACATGAAGATTTTATTGTTGAAAGATTTATATTGTATCAAAGTACATTTTAAAAAGTCCTTCCGGCCTGTACCGGGAGCAAAAGGTAGCTTTCCTATATCTTCGTTTTAAAATTTAAACTAATGTTACACGAACACAGCAAGTTAAAATGCAAAGAAAATGTTTTCAAAAGATTCGTTAATACTGAATTTGAATAAGAAATTCGCCAAATTATTGAGCTATAACCAAGTTGGATTCCTTTATGAAGACTTATTTTGGTCGCCAAATGTCACCAAATTTGGCGAGAATTTGGCGCTAACGGATATGAATATACAGTTTTATGCGTATGATTGGGAAAATTATTACAACAATGAAATTTTTTGTAATGTCTTGTTTCAAAATGTCCGCCACCCTTGAATTTCAAACTGCTCTATCTCAGCCATTTTTTAAGATAGAGGTAAACTAAAAAATGCTCTGGAATTCTCGTATCAAGGCCTAACACTTCATTAAAAAATAAATTTGAATTTTTAATTTTTATGTACATTTATTTTAGTTTTAAATTTTTAAATGGCCGCCATCTTGAAACAAAATGGCGGACCAAGCTGGCCAACGAACTCGGTCAAGACATTGGTGAGCTTAATACACGCAATTAGTTTCATCAAAATTGATTTATAAATACGAGTGTTATCGTATGACATAGGTCAGATATATATATATATATATATGGAGATATATATATATATATATAAATCAACATTTGAACGGAGGGTGGTTTTGGCGTCTGGGGGTCATGATCGGTGAAAATATATCAAAATTTTCCGGAACTGCTTTCCTCCGAACGGCTGCAATAGGTAGCTTTATACTTTTTTGTATTGAAAGCTACCTAAAATGACAATGATTTCTACAAATACAAATGATGAGAGTATTTTTTGATAACTATTTACTCAATAGTCAATTTCTGATGTAGTTCAACAATTAGACAAAACATTCAATATTAAAAAAATAATCTATGTGCGAAAGATTTTGTAAAAAATGTTATCAATGAATTTCTGAAGAGTTTGACTCACCACATAGCTCATCGTTTAGTTACAAAAGCATAATTCAATGCAAATTCTGAAATGTTTTCACGATTGCACAAAACATTAAAATTTTGTTATTTTTAATTTATTGATTGGTACTAATCTGAGCTCGTTCATTTTGAAGACGGTGGCGATTTTCTTATTTCAAGCTATCATAACGTCATTTTCACCGGCGCAAACTTTTCACACGTACTTTATATACGTACTTTTATGCTTAACCATCATGAATGCAAATAAAAATATACTTTCTATTTAATTGTAATGAAAAAAATGGTAGTCATAAAGTTATAATGCATAAAGATAAAATAAACCCAATAGACTCAATTCTCGTGAAGTCACAGTAAATATGATTTTTTATCACTTATAAAAAATTACGTACAGAGTTACACGTACAGAAATATTTTTTCCAAAATTTAATCTGCAAATTAAAAAATATACGTAAAAAAAGCCACGTGTTGAAATATTTTATCTGGAGGCACGGCAGTGGCTCCGCCAATTCGAGAATACACAGCCGCAAGCATTCTTTTCTGGAAGCAACTCTAGGTACTTTTGACCTCCTCTTCCCCATATCTTTGCGCTGGAGTTTCACAAAAACCTGAAACTTCGTTTGAGTACGTTCAAATGGGACCAAATTTTGAAATTTTTGAAATTTTACGTTTCTATATTTTCTAGTTCAGAAGATATTTGAGCTCAGTCTTTATTTTTTTACACTCACTCACTCACCGATCATGAAAAAGATAAGGTATATCCCGTAGACATAGAAACTTGAAATTTGGGATAAAGGTAGTGTGTAGGATTCAAAATAAGAAACAAAATATAAATCCGGAAAATTCGAAAATTTGAAAAAAAAATCGAAAACTTGAAAGTAATTTTATCTCTTACTCTTATAAACTTAAAATTTGGTGTAAAGGTAGCGTTTAGATTTTAAAAAAAGAAAAAAAAGAAAAAATCCGGAAAAATCGAAAATAAAATAGAAGAATCGAAAAATTTGAAAAATTGAAAAATAATTCGATTGTGAAGTCATAAAAATTTTAAATTTCGCATAAAGGTAGAGTTCAGGATACAAACAAAAAACAATTAAAAAATCCGAAAATTTCGAAAAAAAAATAATTGAAAAATTCGAAAAAATTCGAAAAATCGAAAATAGTTCGATTTGTTGGAATTTTCCGGAATTTTTAATTTTGTCTTTTTTGTATCCTAAACAGGCACTTTTATGCCAAATATCAAGCATCTTGGGCTATGAGTAATACGTCAGATCAGTAGCACCTTTCCTGGAAGCAATTGAGAGCAAATACCCCCCCCCCCCCCCATAACTTAGTGCTTGCCTATAAGAACTTGAAACTTCTTTTTATCTAGAAGACTTTGCAAACGGAACTGAAGCTCCAAATTTTTGGTACCTTCAAATAATAGGGACAGGGTGTGGTGGGCTTGGCGAAAAACAGTGAATGATGTCCAAAAAGCGGCCAAGTTTAAGAAAAGGAGGATTACCTACAAAAAGAAGTGAAATTCCATCTAAAACATCACACGTAAAAACTGTAGCCAAGTCTCGATACTCTTTTACCGTAAAAGGATACGAGATCATCTAGTGCCAAGTTTATGTATCTTATTAACACTGAAAGTTTCATTCATAAATCTCTCCTAATCTCTACATCTTCAATTAATGATTATTTTGTGACTTGGAAATTACGCAGCACATTGAAGCAATTACACCTTACTATGTTATGGGACGGGATAAGATTATTTTATTAAAGCTAATTATATACAGACGTCACATTCTCGTGTTGCGTATATAATTAGACTTAATAAATTTATCCCATCCTATCCCATAAAATAGTATTAATGGAACTTGGCTACATATTTTACATGTGATGTTTTTGATGGGTTTTTCTTTTCTCAGCAACAATGAAGATAATCCATTTTTAACCATCGATTGTTTGGATGGTTACCAACACTTTCCTACACTTGGATTTTATATAAGTAGATGATATAGCAGTACACTGTAAAAAAGAATGAAATATTATATACTACATAGAATGCTAAAATTTTGTTCAGTTATTATGTAACGCATAGCACAGTTTAAATTTTCCCTTCTGGAGTTTCCGACATTAAACCAAAACATACTAGAAATCTTCGCCCAGTTTATGATCTATAGAATTAATACACACCAAGAAATAGGCAGAAAAGTAGTTAAATTTAAATACGCGTTCCGAAACTGAAAACGGACTTCCAGTTTTCTTGTTTACTTCCAGCAATTATTGTTAACAGTTAGTACTTAAACCGAACTCTTTTGTGTGTCCCTGTAAATGAACTATGAATGCTGTGCACACAATATTCTATAGTAAGCCTCTTTTAATATACTTCAGTGATATATGTTAATTTCAATATGTTTAAATAGTGAAATATTATTAAAATAGTGAAACATTATTAAAATAATCCGCAAACGATTTTTCCCCATAGACCCTAATGTAACAAAATTCTTTTGAGTGTCCCTGTAGAGGATCTATCAGTACTACATACTTCCTTTTCATGACCAAATATGCCATAGTAAACCTCAATAACATATCAATTGCATGACAATCCGAGTATATTCACGTGAGTTAGGGCACGGACAGGCAGGCAGACAGACAGATAAACCAAATACATAAACACTTTTCAACAATGTTTGAAAGTGTTAAAAGCTGACCTCTAAGCCCTTGCGTCCTTTTTCTTTCATCTGCTGCCCGTCAATATTTCCCCCATTTGCCTTATCGGCAGTCTTAGTATAGAAAATTTAGTCCCTCCTTTTTCAGATCCTTATTGATTTATTAATATATACAATAAGTACTGAGCGATTGGTTCAGCAATCGCATCTTAAAGTTAGCGTTTCGCTTTTGTTATTTTTCCGCCCTTCTGAGACTGTCCGAGCGTTTTCCACCTAGACTTTGTATTTTCTTGTTATTATTTTTATTTACTCTTACTAGGGGGGCTCGGCCCCCCTGCTCGCTACGCTCTCTAACCCCCACGTAATCGCGCCCTAGACAACCCCAGACAAAAACATTTTCATCGCTGAGTTTGTTTTACCCTGTAAAAACGAATTTTCTTGTATTTGGAACCTCGCTAGATCTTTTTCTCGTGCTCGATTTAGTATAGCGGGCAAGTCTCGCGAAAATCTTCCCAGTCGTTTACGATATCATTTATAATCGGGAAAATCCCTTGCTCGTTTAATATATATGAATAATCGGGAAAATCCCTTGCTCGTTTAATATATATGAATAATCGGGAAAATCCCTTGCTCGTTTAATATATATGAATAATCGGGAAAATCCCTTGCTCTTTTAATATATGTGAATTTGGCGACAGTAATTTGGTCGACAGGATAACTAACAAGTCCCAATTGTATATATAGTGTTACGAATGTTGTAAATAGTTAGTGTTTGTGCTTAAAAATAATGTAAATAGTTCAATTAAGCTCTATTCATAAGCTAATATTAATTTTTGTTGCATTGCAATATCTCAGTTTGTAGATTTTTTTGCAAACGAGTAAACGCTATTGGATTTTAATGGAAGTCTATGGAAATTTGGCGAAATACTGGAAATAGCGCCACTTTTGGCAGCTAATTTTGGCCGCCAAATTTGGCGATATATTGCCAAGTTTGCGCCAAACGTGACGACAGATTGGCGATATATCGCCAAGTTGGCGCCAAACTTGGCGAAAGACCCGGGTCTCTTCCCCTTGGTAACCCCCCTAACAACGCCCATCCTATCTAAATTCTCTACTTTCATGTTAATTCCCCCTAAGAAAAGTCAGAAAGCTCTGACGTCACCCACCTTGAGGACCCGCTTGTGGCATATGGTCGGGACAAGCCCCGAGCTCAAGAAAGCTCTGACCAATCAAATACGTTTCGCGGTATCTATGCAGATTTTCATTGGTCCATTTCCAAACCATTACTTTTTTTATATAGAGAAGTATACTCCACCTGTGCCCTTGCGAAAAACCTCTCCCTTGTAGTCCTTCTGCACATTCACTTCTTGTTATGAAAATTCCTCACAATACCCGATTGTCTTTTTCCCTTTTAGGTAGCTTTCAATACAAAAAAGTATAAAGCTACCTATTGCAGCCGTTCGGAGGAAAGCACTTCCGGAAAATTTCGATATATTTTCACCGATCATGACCCCCAGACCCCAAAACCACCCTCCGTTCAAATGTTGATTTATATATATATATATATATATATATATATATCTCCATATATATATATATATATATCTCCATATATATATATATATATATCTCCATATATATATATATATATATCTCCATATATATATATATATATATCTGACCTATGTCATACGATAACGCTCGTATTTATAAATCAATTTTGATGAAACTAATTGTGTGTACTAAGCTCACCAATGTCTCGACCGAGTTCGTTGGCCAGCTTGGTCCGACATTTTGTTTCAAGATGGCGGCCATTTAAAAATTTAAAACTAAAATAAATATACAAAAAAGTTAAAAGTTCAAATTTATTTTTTAATTAAATGTTAGGCCTTGATACGAGGATTCCAGAGCATTTTTTGGTTTACCTCTATCTTAAAAAATGGCTGAGATAGAGCAGTTTGAAATTCTAGGGTGGCTGACATTTTGAAACAAGACAGCACATTACAAAAATTTTCATTGTTGTAATAATTTTCCCAATCATACGCATAAAACTATATATTCATATCCGTTAGCGCCAAATTCTCACCAAACTTGGCGACATTTGGCGAAATATCGCCAAATTTGGCGACCAAAATAAGTCTTCATAAATGAAGCCAATTTGGCTATTGCTCAATAATTTGGCGAATTTCTTATTCAGATTCAGTATTAACGAATCCTTTGTAAACGTTTTCTTTACATTTTAACTTGCTGTTTTCGTGTAACATTAGCTAAAATTTTAAAACGAAGATATAGGAAAGCTACCTTTTCCTCCCGGTACAGGCCGGAAGGACTTTTTCTATTGAAGTTATTTCACAACTCTTTTATTAAAAATCCTTTCACTGGCATTTTATTACATTATACGGCAAAACGTCGAAACGCCTGAATTTTAAGGTTATTATTTGGGGAGCTACAGTCCTAAGATATTATGATCAAGAATGCCTTTTCTGTATAATGGGTGTCCTAAAATTGGATGACTGATTTTAAAATTCAATAATTTGCAAACGGTGACAGATATTTAAAAATTTTGCAGAAGAGTAATATATGATGTCAGAATTTTTTTACTGTGATTCCCGGTTTTTATTTCAAATAGCAGTGATAGAAGGCGCTGAAAGCAAGGGGTGACAAGGGATGACAAGCCCGGGAACTCAGATTTCGCTTTAGAGTACAAATACAATCCCGGAGCATAGGCGCTAAATCAAGGCAAGAACTGAAATCACCCAGCATTGATACGAAGGAAGCAGGTTAAATATATGGAGTGGTTCTCATTCGCCAATACAATCTTCTTCTCGGGGCCCGATTCCGAACTCAGTTGGACCCACTCCATATATTTAACCTCCATCCTTCGTATCAGTGCTGGGTGATTTCTGCTTCTGCCTCAATTGGACGTCTATTTCTCACAGGGCCATCTAATGCTGGTAATTCGAACTAAAATGAGGAATCAAAGTAAAACAAAAACTCAATGATATCTTACATAATACTCTTGCAAAAATGCTTTCAATATCTGTCATCGTTTGCAAGTTATTGAATTTTTAAATCAGTCAGTCCATTTATGAACACCTGGTAGCAACTCTCTTTCTGTGTGCTATGCAAGTTCATCATCTGCGAAATTCATCCACAAGGGTTAATTCTGTCGAAATATGAAAACGCTTCGGAATATTTATTTCCAGTTCCATTTTCTTGCTTTACCTCCTAGTCCTTGCTCTTTTGGCCTTCTCCCTGTCTACCCCTTTAACCCTCTCGCTGTTCACCTTCCTTATGCTAGCTAACGGAATACTGGGGATAACTGGTGGATGCTCCAACAATATATATGTAATTCATTACCTAAAGTAACTTGACACTAACCAACTTAATACTCTTCACCTTTCAATTTTGACTAAATGCTAAATTTCAAAAGTAAATACATATTAGTTATTACAAAAAAGAATAGTCACTTCAACATTCTTAGCAAACTTATGGACAACCATCATAATACATCTTTAATCTCTTATTTACTCTCTACTTCTCTGGGATCATTCTATTTAATGATCTTTACCGAGCCATTCCCTCGTATCATATCCGGCGCTCTTGGAATGAATGAAACGACAATACATTGGCTCTGACGTCTGCATCACTCGGGTGCATCGCTGTTTTGTAGTGCTGCCATCTGCGTAGATTGGAGGAATTCATTGGCGCTGGTTATAGAATAGATCCCAATGTATAATGTGAGAGTGTCTACAGGTGGAGTTACTTACGAGTATATCCAAAAGACCGTAAGTGACCGGTGAATCCGTGTCATCTTTCACGAATGCGTTAATTATTTAGTTATTCAATAATTATTATGATGTTTTAACATTTTTTTTAAAGGAAGATAGGCTATGATGTGTTACACTCACGCACAGTTTTCTTATAAAATCGGTTATAAAAAGGAAAAAAGTCTCCAAATTTAGGGGATTTTTATCTTTTTATGGCAACCTAGCAATTGTATTTAGTTATTGGTTTGGCGCGGGCTTGAAAATCACGCCAACCAAAAAATCGCCAAACAACGCTACGTGAGTGTAAAGCATCTGTTCCGGATGATAAATAGTTATATATCATAAATTGTTTTCCATCGTCTACAAGCAAAATGATAATTCATCATTTCAGAATTTCTAAACCACAAGACTTTGTGTTCTTCAAACATAAAACTTATTCACAAATTATTTTCAAACAAATCTTCATTAAAAATTTAAATTTCTTATCCTCTGGGATATTTTCAAAGTTAGAATTTTTAATTAGTATAATCATAAAATAAATTTTTAAGAGCATTTAGTCATCATTTTCAGTTTCAAATAGAATATGATAAATTGCAAGACTGAACTTTTAAAACTTATATCCTCTTGTAAAGTAGTCTCCATCCAACATCCAGATTCTTATGACTTGTACTTTTCATAATTGTCCCAATGAGGAAATTCTTTATAGTCTCTTCAGTTAATTTTCATAATTAATTATTCACAAAACATTAATTTACAAACATATATAACAAATCCAAAAGTATGAATATATTAATGAAGTATATTTTTTACGCTTTTAGTCGCGAACAATATTCAGTTGAAATTTTTAGAAGTAACTAATCTTACTTACAATGCAAGAGTAATACTGGGGCTGTATAATATGGTTTAGATACTCATTCCATTGAAGGAGTATTATTTCTTTAAAATATCCATTAGTTAAAAAACGTCTCAGATTTCTATCATGCATTTATAAACATTGATAGAATAATGTTCATGTATACTTACTTACATTACATATATTTATGTAAAACAGTAATTAATGAATAACATTGCACAATAAAATTTAACATCATATGTTTAACAGAAAACAATTTATTCATTCCATATAAAAAATATCAAGAAATGTTCCTGGGAAATACTGGGCTGCTGCCCCCCCCCCCTCCCTCAAAACAAAATCCCGGAATGTTATGGCTTACTATTTTGAAACGTCCCTTATCAAAGTTGACTGCAATAGTATGGGAATGGAACTCCTTAGAAATTTCTGATATTTTCAAGAAACGTTGAAACTGTAGGGCGACTATCCGATTAATTCCCAGTAACTTTTATTTTACATTGTTCTTTAGAGATTATTTGTTGCTAAACCGAAAAATGACAATTAACACTTTGTCATTTATGATGTATGCTGTGTATATTATGACATTATCGAAGGTCACATCTTTATTTACACCAAGTATATACAGGGCCTCATTATCAAAAAGACACGTGACGCATGAACTTCCCCTCTAAAATTTAAGAAGGACCTCAAAATGACTATAAAGTGGGGCCTCTAATTCCCATTTTTATTATTTTACATTGCATATTAGTATTATTATTATTGGAGAGAAAAATTTGTCTAATACAAGCGAAAGTCCACACTATTCTTTAGAAGACGCATCTAACAGGGAAATCTGAATGTGATCAAAATGTTGTTAACCAATCACATGGCCTTCTGATGTGCTGGTTAGAAACTACCCGAGTAACTGCACATACAACTACATAGTATAATGCAAACATATTAAATCTGTAGTATAAAAAGTTGTATAGTGAAATTTATGTGAATCTAGCTGAACCACTTATGGGAATACTAATTATAGAATTGATCAGTTTTCATGTATGTGTAATTTAGAAAACTTTTTCCCAAATGAAAGGGGTTATCAAAATTATATTGTGCTTCTCCTAGTTTAAGAGGTTAATCTTGCTTGTGCATCATGCGTTATTGTAAAGTCCAGAACTGTCTCAGTTTGGCTTTCTTCTATTTTTACAAGAAGAGAGTATTGGATTTATGAAAAGTTTCGACTTCCGGTTTTCGACGGATTTATACGTTTTAGAATGTCCTGAACACGATTTGGCTGTTTTTAGAAATGCCTGTCTGTATGTGTGTCTGTTTGCATGTCACAAAATTTTTGAGCGCACTCTATCTCCAAGAACTAATGTATGGGATTTAATAAATCTTTAGATTCAGTTAGACCTTGATATAAATTAGTGCTGATTAGTTTTGGTGTAAATCGCCCAAAATGTGGTTCTGCAATGCTGTATTATTCTCGATTTTCAAGATCATCAAGCTATATCAAAAGAACTAATACACGGATTTTCATCAATCTTCAAATTTAGTTAGACGTTGACACAAGTTGTTGCTTATTAGGTTTTGTGTAAATTTCTCAACAGGTTGCGCTGATATGCTGTATTTTCAGGGTTTATAAGATTTTAGCGATAGTCATATCTCAAGAACTAATGCACGGAATATAATAAAATTTTAGATTCTGTTAGACCTTGAAATAAATTTGTGCTGATTTGTTTTTGGTGTAAATCCTCCAACAGGTGGCGTTATAATGCTGCATTTTTCCCGATTTCGCACATTAGCTCTATCTCAAGAACTAAATGTACAGAATTTCATAAAACTTTAGATTCAGTTAGATGTTGGCATAGGCTGTTGCTGAATAGGTTTTGATGTAAATAGCCCTACATGTGGGTGGTGCTTCTATGCTACGTTTTTCAGGATTTATACGATTTTAGCGATAGTCTTATCTGAAAAATTAATGCACGATATTTCACCAGACTTCACATTCTGTTATTTTCAAATATTAACATGTATAAGATAAAAGAAAGGGACTAGTTTTTTATGGTAAGTAACTCAGTTATAAATAGCCGGTGCCTCAGTCTTATCCGAACTCTGATGTTAGCTCGTAAATTTTACGATAGACAATACAGCCATTTGAATGAAATCTGAAGCAGACTTACCTTCTTTTATTCGAAATACGGGGCGATTATAAAAAAACTATCCCGACGTATGAGCCCCTAAAACTGTCATATCGTTCACAGACACTGAATGAAATTTTGGTTAAAGTATTTTGAGGTATGCGCTCAAGAATCATATGAAAAACAACAGTTAAATTCTAACAGTTACGGTTACAGTGACAAAATTTCAAAAATTTCAAATGGCAACACCTATTTTTTTTATTGGAATGTGATCTTCATAGTGAAAAACCATCAAAAGCGTTGAAACGGTACCTGTAGCACGAAAATCGCCAGCGCTAGATAGACTAAGAAGAAAATTGCAAACAACCAATAAAGGACAGAGAAGCAACAGAAAGTAAAACATTTTATTGTTCAGTAGTATCCACCATCTGCCGCATGTAAAGTGTCGTCGTGTGTGAAATGGAAAATGTATGAAACACAATAAAATGTTTTGTTTTCTGTTGCTTCTCTGTCCTTATTGGTTGTTTTCACTATTCTTCTTAGTCTGTCTAGCGCCGGCAATTTTCGTGATACAGGTACCGTTCCAACGCTTTTTATGGTTTTTCACTATGAAGATCACATTCCAATAAAAAAATAGGTGTTGCCATTTGCAATTTTCGAAATTTTGTCACTGTAACCGTAGCTGTTAGAATTTAACTGTTGTATTTCACATGATTCTTGAGCGCATGCCTCAAAATACTTTAAACAAAAATTTCATTCAGTTTCTGTGATCGATATGACAGTTAGGGGCTCATATATCGGGATAGTTTTTTTATAATCACCCTGTATAACGATTTCATGGAAAGTGGCGGAAGTGCTGACTACCGATCTCAAAATGTCAACATTTTGGCATGTAACTTACATTACATACCAATGTCACCGAGCGCAATAGATTGCACTTTCTGTGCCGTATTTTAATTTCAAACAAAGAAATGTAAGTCTGTTAAAATTGTCTTTAAAATATCTTCATTATTCTACACGTTTTGAATAAAAATCAATGTTCGGATTGTTGTGATATATCACGTATTTTTGAATAAATAAATGGATTGCGACCCTGTTTAACTATACAAAAGTTGTTTGTTGTAGTGTGCTCCATCACCTTATAAATTTTCGCCTATGTTTTTTTAAATTTCCTGTATAGAATGACTTACGTAACAAACTTGTTTAATAATCCATTCTAAGCAATACGGCACTGTCAGAAAAACTATTCTAAATACACTAAATTATTCCCCATTTCTCAACAAATAATTTCCGTACTTCTAGAAAACATGCTTTTTCCGTGAATTCTTCCCGAAGAAGAAGAGGGAAAAATTATGTTTCTTACCTGCACGCATGTGTATTGGCTCTATTAATACTAAAGCTCAAATTTATTTAAAAAATGAAAAACTAGAAATTCAATTTATTAAAAAAAAATAGTGCTTTTGACTTAAAAAAAAACCAATTAATTTACTTATTCATTTAAAATTATTTGTAATTTATTTTTTAAGCGTATAATAAACTATTCGCACTTATAATATATTCTAAACAAACAGATGGAAAAAATATATATAATAGTCAAATTAAATGGGAAAAAATCAATTTTACTTAAAAAAGCTACAAACAAAAGTAGTGCTTTCGAATAAACAAAATAATAATTTTCTCATTCATTTAAAATTATTCGCAATTTATTTTTTAAAGTTAAAAAAAATACTCGGACTGAAAATACATTCTAAACGAACACATTTAAAAAATATATAATAGTTGAAAATAAACATTTTTTCTTGATTTTAGTTAAAAATATAATATTCATATTGTATATCCAACAATCAAATTAAGAATATATATATATATATATATCATGTTTTTATCTTCTTTTAATATTAAAGTGTTGAAACCCCAACCATCATCTCATACCGACCCCCAACGCAGCCAGAAAATATTCTTGAAATATATCAAATAACAAATACTCCTGTAGTAGTCCATAGATGGCGGCACAAAGAAGGATGTTATTTTTTAAAACCGACGTTCTTCAAATAACGGAAAATTTCTCTCCTGTAACGGAAAAAAAATAAACGGACATTCTTCAAATTATGGAAATATTCCAGCTGCAGTCCTGCCAGGAATATTTCCGTGATTTGAAGGAAGTATTTCTGAGAGTGTACTCCTATAGTGAACTACACTGTAAGAAATACAATTTTTTCCAAAAGTATTGCAAAATTTCATACGGCTTATGGAAAAATAATATAACCTCTTTCAAATTATCCACGAATCACCCCTATATTTTGCGAAGCCCCAGAAATCAATAGATTCCTAACAAAAAAGTTTATTTTCCTTAATGTAATTTTTAGAAATGTTTCTGCATACTTTTTGTAGTTTCTTAATTATTTTTTATTACAAGAAATGTCGGTTTTTTGCATGCTGTGAATTCTCAAGTAAACATTTTCAGCTGCGTAAAAAAATTTTTACATGCAAGAGTAGGAAAAACAACTAATGTTAATGTTAATAATCTTAATTTAGCATGTTTGTCTGTTGAATAATCTTGTTGAACATGAAAATGTGTACTTGAATGTATCAATATAAACATTGGAAAACCGATATTTCGTGTTGCGAAAAGTGATTAATACACAATAAAGCTAGTCGGAAAGTTTTCGAAAATTATAAGTGGAATACACTTTTGCTTCGGAAATGGTTTTTTAAAAATTTTAAAAATTTAATGATTTCTGAGGGTTTAGAAGATAAAGAAACGTTTTCCGAAATCATGAGTAATTTGAAAGAAACTATATTATACTTTTATAAAGCGTATTGAATATCGTATTAGTCTCGGAAACATTTTTTTCCTTAACAGTGTGATATTGTCAATATTAATGCAATTGAAAAGCTAGTCGGATGTGTCAATCCCAAAACTTTCTTCTATCTCACACAGGTTTCGCATACACTAAAAAGAATCAGCACCAATTTATATCACGGTCTAACTGATTCTAAAGTTTTATTACATTCCGTGCATTAGTTCTTGAGATATGACTATTGCTAAAATTGTGTAAATCCTGCAAAATACAGCATAACAGCGCCACTTTTTGGGAGATTTAGATCAAAACCTAATCAATAACAACTTATATCAAGGTTTAACAGAATCTGAAGTTTGATGAAAATCCGTGCACTAGTTCTTGAGATATAGTTATCGTGTTAATAATGAAAAAAGTAGCATAGCAGCGCCACCTTTTGAGATATCTACACCAAAACGTAACCAGCGTCTATTTATGTCAAGGTCTAACTGAATCTGAAGTTTGAGGAAAATAAGTGCATTAGTTCTTGAGATAGAGCTATTGCGGAAATTCCGAAAAATGCAGCATAGCATCGCCATCTGTTGGGCAATTTTCACAAAAAACTAATCAGCTCCAATTTATATCATGGACTAACTGAATATAAAGTTTTATTAAATTTCGTGCATTAGTTCTTGAGATAGAGCGCCTACAAAATTTGTATCACATACAGACAGACACACAGACAGACATTTTCTAAAAACAGTCAAATCGTGTTCAGGACCTTCGAAAACCGGAAGTCGAAAATTTTCATGAATCCAATACTTTCTTCTTGTAAAGATAGAAGAAAGTAATAACTGAATGTTGTGAATATTTAGATTTTGTGATATCACACGTAATTTACGGCAGATTTGAGATAACTGCGACCGATTGCATATGTTGAATGAATAGAGTGACTTTTTATCGGATGCAGCTTTTGAAGTTTTGGTTGAAATAATGAAGTATTATGATAAAAATTGCAATTTAGACTTGCAAGAAGTAAATTCCTTTACTATTTTATTTCCCAAATTTATCCTTTAAAAAATTAAAAAATACTATATTAACTGATATTAATATTTGAAAATATAACGATATTTTAACTAGAGTAGCGAAAATCGTTGAGACACGATAAGAAAAACTTATGTATATTTCCCTTTTATGTTTATTGATTAAGATAGAAAAATAGTTTAATAGTAGAAAATTGCGAAAAGTTTATATAAGCCATAAAAGAATATTCAACATTGAACGCTTCAATTAAAAGTTAACATAATTTTGTAATGGGCGATCATACATTCATTCTTTCTTTTTTTTTAAGTGTTAAAAATGTTATGTAAAACATGTATTTTTCTATGAGTTATATAAATGTAGAAAAATCGCATTTTTGAATTGATTTTAGAATTGATAGCATTAGAAAAAACGATATTTCGTGTTGCGATTGATTATTATTGCGATATTATTATTATAAATATTTATTTTCAGCTATCATTCATAAAATTGAACTAGTCGGATGTGCCAATCCCAAAACTTTCTTCTATCTCAATCATGTTAATACTTCTAATTTCGTCCTCACATCGCCAATAAAATCAATATTTTTCGTCATTCTGTTGTACGTCAGCTGCTTGCGAATCATCTGCTTACCGGGATGCAATCAATTGATGTATACTAAACAACGAAAAGTTCTTTTGGCCTGTACCGACCGGAACAGATAGCCTCCCTATTCCTTGGTTTTACGATTTTAGATAATTTTACTGAAAAACACGAAGCTAAAATGCGTGGAACCCAATTAAAGAAGATTCATTCCCAGTTCTCGTCAATATTGAATTTGAATGAGGATATCGCCAAATTAGTCTTCTATAGCTAAGTTGGCTTCATTTGTGGCAACCTATTTTTGTCGCCAAAGTTGGCGATATTTCATCAATTGCCGCCAAGCTTGGCGAGAATTTTTACGTTGGCGAATATAAATATATAGTGTTAAGCATTTAAGAATGGGAACAATGGTTACAACAATGAAAGAAAATTTGCTGAAACCCTGTTAACTAAAACTCATAAATTAAACCCGTTTATGGATGAATTCTGCTGTCTTGTTTGAAAATGTCAACCACCCTAAAATTTCAAACCGCTATATCTCCGCCATTTTTTAATATAGAGACAAAACAAAAACTGCTCCGGATTCTCCGGATCAAGGCCGAACATTTAACGGAAAAAACTTTTAGGTTTTCTAATTTTTTAATACATCTTTTTGAATTTGAAATCTTTAAATGGCTATCACAGCGCCCCCTTCCGACGGAATATCCCCATATTCTAGTAGGACCTGCTGGCTACAGCCAAAAACATATTAAAAATTTTTGGTTTAATTATCTGCATAACATCATACACTTTTCGATGATACAATAGTGAAAATGGAACAAAAATATCGATCACAGTGCCCCCTTTCGTCGACATATCCCCAAATTCTGACAGAATCTGCTTGCCATAGCCAAAAACATAGAAAAAAAATTTGGTTCAATTTGAAGCATAACTTCATACACTTTTAGATGGTACAATAGTGAAAATGGAACAAAAATATCGATCACAGCGCCCCCTTTCGTCGAAATATCCCCAAATTCTAACAGAACCTGCTTGCCATAGCCAAAAACATAGAAAAAAAATTAGGTTAAATTTGAGGCATAACTTCATACACTTTTCGATGATAAAATGAAGACACACAGACGGACAGACGGACAGACAGACATTTTGTAAAAACGTGTTTTTCGGAATCTCTGACCCCTAAAAAGTGTAAATCCGTCGAAAACCGGAAGTCGAAAAAAATTTCGATTACAATACTTTCTTCTATTATAGATAGAAGAAAGTAAACAGTGAAAGATTTAAATTAAAAAGTAGCGGTTTTGCAAGAAAATATTTTTATTCTTGTATGATGTACATTATTGATATAAAAATGATGATATAAAATAAATTATCGTAAAAAATACTTTGTAAAAATTTATGAGGTTGTTTTAAAAAACATGATAATCAGCTCATATTTTTCATCATATATTCTAATACGAGCAAATCTTGTGTGTGGTTATCTGAAGGCACGGCAGTGCCTCCGCCAAGTCGAGAAAGCACGGCCGTACGCATACTTTTCTGGAAGCAACTCAGGGCACTTTTGACTCCCCCATATCTCTGCGCTGGAGTATCCCAAAAATTCAAAACTTCGTTTTTCTAGAGTATTTGGCACACAGGACCAAAATTTAAAATTGCAACTTTCTGTTTTTTCTAGTTCAGACGATATATGAACTCAAACATTCGATTTTTTGTCACTCACTCACTCACTCGTTCAGCGTCATCAAAAATATTAGGTATAGATCCCGTAGCCCTAGAAACTTGACATTTGGAAAAAAAAGTAGTGTTTAGGATACAAAGAGAGGAAAAATTATAAAATCCGGAAAATTCGAAAAAAATAAACATTCGAAAATTCAACAAATTCCATCAAAATTGAGAATTGAAAATAAGACGATCTTGTAGTCTTAGAAACTTAAGATTTGGTGTGAAGGTAGTGTTTAGCAACCAGAAAAATAAAACATCAAACACACCAAAAAAATCGAAAGTAAAATTGAAAAAATCGAAAAGATCGAAAAAAAACGAAAATTTTCAAATAATCTGATTTTGTTGCGCTAGAAACTTGGAATTCGGAATAAAGGTAGTATTTAGGATGCAAAATAAGGAAAAATTAAAAAATCCGGAAAATTCGAAAAAAAAATTCAAAAATTCGAAAAATTCGAAAAAAATTGAAAAAATTAAAATAATTTGATCTTTTAGCCTTAGAAACTTAAAATTCGCGGTAAAGATAGTGTCTAGGATTCAGAAAATGTTAAAATAAAAAACGCAGTAAAATTCGAAAATAAAATCGAAAAATCGAAAAAAAATCGGAAAAATCGAAAAATAAGGAAATTTGAAGATAATTCGATTTTATAACGCTAGAAACTTGAAATTTGGAATAAAGGTAACATTTAAGATACTAAATAAGGAAAAATTCAAAAATATGGATAATTAAAAAAATACCCATAAATTAGTGCAGACGGTATATGAACTCAAAGTTTCGATTTTTTGTCACACACTCACTCACTCTCGCGTCATCAAAAAGATTGGGTAGATCCCGCAGCCATAGAAACTTAAAATTTGGAATAAAGCTAGTGTTTCGGATACAAAGAAAGGAAAAATTATAAAATCCGGAAAATTCCAAAAAAAAAAAAAAATAGATTCCTAACAAAAAAGTTTATTTTCCTTAATGTAATTTTTAGAAATGTTTCTGCATACTTTTTGTAGTTTCTTAACTATTTTTTAGAACAAGAAATGTCGGTTTTTTGCATGCTGTGAATTCTCAAGTAAACATTTTCAGCTGCGTAAAAAAATTTTTACATGCAAGAGTAGGAAAAACAACTAATGTTAATGTTAATAATCTTAATTTAGCATGTTTGTCTGTTGAATAATCTTGTTGAACATGAAAATGTGTACTTGAATGTATCAATATAAACATCGGAAAACCGATATTTCGTGTTGCGAAAAGTTATTAATACACAATAAAGCTAGTCGGAAAGTTTTCGAAAATTATAAGTGGAATACACTTTTGCTTCGGAAATGGTTTTTTAAAAATTTTAAAAATTTAATGATTTCTGAGGGTTTAGAAGATAAAGAAACGTTTTCCGAAATCATGAGTAATTTGAAAGAAACTATATTATACATTTATAAAGCGTATTGAATATCGTATTAGTCTCGGAAACATTTTTTTCCTTAACAGTGTGATATTGTCAATATTAATGCAATTGAAAAGCTAGTCGGATCTGTCAATCCCAAAACTTTCTTCTATCTCACACAGGTTTCGCATACACTAAAAAGAATCAGCACCAATCTATATCACGGTCTAACTGATTCTAAAGTTTTATTACATTCCGTGCATTAGTTCTTGAGATATGACTATTGCTAAAATTGTGTAAATCCTGCAAAATACAGCATAGCAGCGCCACTTTTTGGGAGATTTAGATCAAAACCTAATCAATAACAACTTATGTCAAGGTTTAACAGAATCTGAAGTTTGATGAAAATCCGTGCACTAGTTCTTGAGATATAGTTATCGTGTTAATAATGAAAAAAGTAGCATAGCAGCGCCACCTTTTGAGATATCTACACCAAAACGTAATCAGCGTCTATTTATGTCGAGGTCTAACTGAATCTGAAGTTTGAGGAAAATAAGTGCATTAGTTCTTGAGATAGAGCTATTGCGGAAATTCCGAAAAATGCAGCATAGCAGCACCATCTGTTGGGCAATTTTCACAAAAAAACTAATCAGCTCCAATTTATATCATGGACTAACTGAATATAAAGTTTTATTAAATTTCGTGCATTAGTTCTTGAGATAGAGCGCCTACAAAATTTGTATCACATACAGACAGACACACAGACAGACATTTTCTAAAAACAGTCGAATCGTGTTCAGGACCTTCGAAAACCGGAAGTCGAAAATTTTCATGAATCCAATACTTTCTTCTTGTAAAGATAGAAGAAAGTAATAATTGAATGTTGTGAATATTTAGATTTGGTGATATCACACGTAATTTACGGCAGATTTGAGATAACTGCGACCGATTGCATATGTTGAATGAATAGAGTGACTTTTTATCGGATGCAGCTTTTGAAGTTTTGGTTGAAATAATAAAGTATTATGATAAAAATTGCAATTTAGACTTGCAAGAAGTTAATCCTTTACAATTTTATTTAAGTAATTTCTATACATAGACATCCCAAATTTATCCTTTAAAAAATTCAAAAACACTATATTAACTGATATTAATATTTGAAAATATAACGATATTTTAACTAGAGTGGCGAAAATCGTTGAGACACGATAAGAAAAACTTATGTATATTTCCCTTTTATGTTTATTTATTAAGATAGAAAAATAGTTTAATAGTAGAAAATTTCGAAAAGTTTATATAAGCCATAAAAGAATATTCAACATTGAACGCTTCAATTAAAAGTTAACATAATTTTGTAATGGGCGATCATACATTCATTCTTTCTTTTTTTTTTAGTTGTTAAAAATGTTATGTAAAACATGTATTTTTCTATGAGTTATATAAATGTAGAAAAATCGCATTTTTGAATTGATTTTAGAATTGATAGCATTAGAAAAAACGATATTTCGTGTTGCGATTGATTATTATTGCGATATTATTATTATAAATATTTATTTTCAGATATCATTCATAAAATTGAACTAGTCGGATGTGCCAATCCCAAAACTTTCTTCTATCTCAATCATGTTAATACTTCTAATTTCGTCCTCACATCGCCAATAAAATCAATATTTTTCGTCATTCTGTTGTACGTCATCTGCTTGCGAATCATCGTGTTACCGGGATGCAATCAACTGATGTATACTAAACAACGAAAAGTTCTTTTGGCCTGTACCGACCGGAACAGATAGCCTCCCTATTCCTTGGTTTTACGATTTTAGCTAATTTTAGTGAAAAACACGAAGCTAAAATGCGTGGAACCCAATTAAAGAAGATTCATACCCAGTTCTCGTCAATATTGAATTTGAATGAGAATATCGCCAAATTAGTCTTCTATAGCCAAGTTGGCTTCATTTGTGGCAACCTATTTTTGTCGCCAAAGTTGGCGATATTTCATCAATTGCCGCCAAGCTTGGCGAGAATTTGACGTTGGCGAATATAAACATATAGTGTTAAGCATTTAAGAATGGGAACAATGGTTACAACAATGAAAGAAAATTTGCTGAAACCCTGTTAACTAAAACTCATAAATTAAACCCGTTTATGGATGAATTCTGCTGTCTTGTTTGAAAATGTCAACCACCCTAAAATTTCAAACCGCTATATCTCCGCCATTTTTTAATATAGAGACAAAACAAAAACTGCTCCGGATTCTCCGGATCAAGGCCGAACATTTAACGGAAAAAACTTTTTGGTTTTCTAATTTTTTAATACATCTTTTTGAATTTGAAATCTTTAAATGGCTATCACAGCGCCCCCTTCCAACGGAATATCCCCACATTCTAGTAGGACCTGCTGGCTACAGTCAAAAACATATTAAAAATTTTTGGTTTAATTATCTGCATAACATCATACACTTTTCGATGATACAATAGTGAAAATGGAACAAAAATATCGATCACAGCGCCCTCTTTCGTCGAAATATCCCCAAATTCTGACAGAATCTGCTTGCCATAGCCAAAAACATAGAAAAAAAAATTTGGTTCAATTTGAAGCATAACTTCATACACTTTTAGATGGTACAATAGTGAAAATGGAACAAAAATATCGATCACAGCGCCCCCTTTCGTCGAAATATCCCCAAATTCTAACAGAACCTGCTTGCCATAGCCAAAAACATAGAAAAAAAATTAGGTTCAATTTGAGGCATAACTTCATACACTTTTCGATGATAAATTGAAGACACACAGACGGACAGACAGACATTTTGTAAAAACGTGTTTTTCGGAATCTCTGACCCCTAAAACGTGTAAATCCGTCGAAAACCGGAAGTCGAAAAAAATTTCGATTACAATACTTTCTTCTATTATAGATAGAAGAACTCAAACATTCGATTTTTTGTCACTCACTCACTCACTCGTTCTGCGTCATCAAAAAGATTAGGTAGATCCCGTAGCCCTAGAAACTTGACATTTGGAAAAAAGGTAGTGTTTATGATACAAAGAGAGGAAAAATTATAAAATCCGGAAAATTCGAAAAAAAAACATTCGAAAATTCAACAAATTCCATCAAAATTGAGAATTGAAAATAAGATGATCTTGTAGTCTTAGAAAATTAAGATTTGGTGTAAAGGTAGTGTTTAGCATGCAGAAAAAGAAAACATCAAAAACACCAAAAAAATCGAAAGCAAAATTGAAAAAATCGAGAAAATCGAAAAAAATCGAAAATTTTCAAATAATCCGTTTTTCTTGCGCTAGAAACTTGGAATTCGGAGTAAAGGTAGTATTTAGGATGCAAAATAAGGAAAAATTAAAAAATCCGGAAAATTCGAAAAAAAAAACATTCGAAAATTCAACAAATTCCATCAAAATTGAGAATTGAAAATAAGACGATCTTGTAGTCTTAGAAAATTAAGATTCGGTGTGAAGGTAGTGTTTAGCAACCAGAAAAAGAAAACATCAAACACACCAAAAAAATCGAAAGTAAAATTGAAAAAATCGAAAAAAAAAACGAAAATTTTCAATTAATCCGATTTTGTTGCGCTAGAAACTTGGAATTCGGAATAAAGGTACTATTTAATTTGCAAAATAAGGAAAAATTAAAAAATCCGGAAAATTCGAAAAAAAAAATTCAAAAATTCGAAAAATTCGAAAAAATTAAAATAATTTGATCTTTTAGCCTTAGAAACTTAAAATTCGCGGTAAAGATAGTGTCTAGGATTCAGAAAATGTTAAAATAAAAAACGCAATAAAATTCGAAAATAAAATCAAAAAATCGATAAGAAATCGGAAAAATCAAAATATAAGGAAAATTTGAAGATAATTTGATTTTATAGCGCTAGAAACTTGAAATTTGGAATAAAGGTAATATTTAAGATACTAAATAAGGAAAAATTCAAAAATATGGATAACTCAAAAAATACCCATAAATTAGTGCAGACGGTATATGAACTCAAAGTTTCGATTTTTTGTCACACACTCACTCACTCTCGCGTCATCAAAAAGATTGGGTAGATCCCGCAGCTATAGTAACTTAAAATTTGGAAAATTTGATCCTAAGAAGACGGATAAAAAAATTACTATATTGGCATGACAATCAGGTAACTTAGAAGTAAAATCGAAAAATCAATAAATTTATAAAAAGTCAAAAATTTGAACATAATCCGATTTTGTAGTCCTAGAAGCTTGACATTTGGCAGAAAGGTAGGGTTTAGTATACAAAGTAAGAAAAAATTAAAAAATCCGTAAATGTAAAAAAAAAAAGGCAAAAAAAAATTTAAAAAAATAAAAAACATCGAAAAAATTAATATAGTTTGATTTATTAAAAATTTCCGGAAATTTTAATGTTGGCTTTCTTTTTATACTAAAAGGTTCTTTTATGCTAAATATCAAGTTTCTAGGACTGCGAGTAATATCTCAGATGGATAGCACCTATCTTGGAAGCAATTGAGAGTACTTTTGACACTCCCCCTCCCATAACTTAGGGCTGGCTAGGAACCCGAAATCCCTTTTTATCTACAGTACTTTTCAAACGAAACTAAAGCTTCAAATTTTTGATACCTGTAAATAATAGGGACAGAGTGTGGGCTTAGCGAAAATCAGTGGATGATCTTCAAAAAGAACCCAAAATCAAGAAAAGGAGGATTACTTACAAAAAGAAGTGAAATTTCATCAAAAACGTCACCTGTAAAAAATGCAGCCAAGTCTCGTGACTCTTTTTCCGTAAAAAGTTCTGAGATCGTATAAAGCCAAGTTTAGCTATCTTATTAACTCTGAAATTTTCATTCACAAATCACTCCTAGTCTCTACATATTTTAGTTAAATATTATTTTGTGACTTGGCAATTACGTAGCACGAGAATGTGATGTATATAATTAGTCTTAATTAAATAATACCATGCCATCCTATAACATATTAAGGTGTAATAACTTCCCTTTGCTGCGTAATTGCCAATTCACAAAATAATATTTAACTAAATATGTAGAGACTAGGAGTGATTTGTGGATGAAAATTTCAGAGTTAATAAGATAGCTAAACTTGGCTTTATACTTTCTCAGAACTTTTTACGGAAAAAGAGTCACGAGACTTGGCTGCATTTTTTACAGGTGACGTTTTTGATGAGATATCATATATTCTAATACGAGCAAATCTTGTGTGGTGTGTGTGTGTGTGTGGTTATGCAAATTTTATCTTGAAAACGGCTCTAACGATTTTGACGAAATTTTGCATCCTACCGTTTTGGGGCACCAGAAAACGATTGGGCTAAGTCACATGTTCGAGAAAATTCGATTAGTGGGTCATTTTGGGTCATTTTGGATCAGCTAATTTTATCTAAAAAACGGTTCAAACGATTTTGACGAAATTTTGTATCCGACCATTTTCGGGCACGAGAATACTATTAGGCTGGGTCACATGTTCGAGAACTTTCGTTTAGTTGGTCATTTTTGTGTCAACGCGGGTCAAATTAATTTTATCTAAAAAACGGCTCTAACGATTTTGATTAAATTTTGTGTCCTACGAGTTTCGAGCACGCGAAAATCATTGGGCTAGGTCACATGTTCGAGAAAATTCGATTAGTGGGTCATTTCTGGGTCATTGTGGGTCAAGATCTAAAAAGCGGTTCAATTTACACTAAATTTTGCATCCTATGGTTTTCGGGCACGAGAAGACTATTGGGCTAAGTCACACGTTCGAGAAAATTCAATTAGTGGGTCATTTTGGTCATCGGTCATGATATTTGAACTTAAATTTAATTTTGTTCGGTCTTCCCTGCTCGTATATATATATATATATATATATATATATATGCAAATTTTATCTTAAAAATGGCTATAACGATTTTGACGAAATTTTGTATCCTACCGTTTTGAGGCACCAGAAAACCATTCGGCTAGGTCACATGTTCGAGAAAATTCGATTAGTGGGTCATTTTCGATCATTTTGGGTCATGGTCAAGCTAATTGTGTCTAAAAAACGGTTCAAATCATTCTGACGAAATTTTGTATCCGACCATTTTCGGGCCCGAGAAGACTATTGGGCTGGGTCACATGTTCGAGAACTTTCGATTAATGGGTCATTTTTTGTCAACGCGGGTCAAATTAAATTTATCTGAAAAACGGTTCTAACGATTTTGAATAAATATTTTATCCTACGAGTTTCGGGAACGAGAAAATCTTTGGGCTAGGTCACATGTCCGAGAAAATTCGATTAGTGGGTCATTTCTGGGTCATTGTGGGTCAAGTTAAATTATCTAAAAAGCGTCTCAAACTATTTACACTAAATTTTGCATCCTACGGTTTTCGGGCACGAGAAGACTGTTGGGCTAGGTCACATGTTTGAGAAAATTCAATTAGTGGGTCATTTTGGTCATAGGTCATTATGGGTTCACTATTTTATCTTAAAAACGGTTCAGACTATTTACACTAAATTTTGCATCCTATGGTTTTCGGGCAGGAGAAGACTGTTGGGCTAGGTCACTTGTTTGAGAAAATTCAATTAGTGAGTCATTTTGGTCCTGGGTCATTATGGGTCAAGCTATTTTATCTTAAAAAAGCGTTTCAAGCTATTTACACTAAATTTTGCATCCTATGGTTTTCGGGCACGAGAAGACTGTTGGGCTAGGTCACATGTTTGAGAAAATTCAATTAGTGGGTCATTTTGGTCATAGGTCAGTATGGGTCAAGCTATTTTATCTTAAAAACGGCTCAGACTATTTACACTAAATTTTGCATCCTATGGTTTTCGGGCACGGGAAGACTGTTGGGCTAGGTCACTTGTTTGAGAAAATTCAATTAGTGGGTCATTTTGGTCATGGGTCATTATGGGTCAAGCTATTTTATCTGAAAAACGGCTCAGAATATTTACACTAAATTTTGCATCCTATGGTTTTTGGACACGAGAAGACTGTTGGGCTAGGTCACATGTTCGAGAAAATTCAATTAGTGCGTCATTTTGGTCATGGGTCATTATGGGTCAAGCTATTTTATCTTAAAAACAGTTCAGAGGATTTGAAATAAATTTAGGAAACCCTACAGGTTTAGGGAACGAGAAGACTATTAGGTTCGGTCACATGTTCGAGAAATTTCGATTAGTGGGTCATTTTGGTCATGGGTCATTACGGGTCAATCTATTTTATCTTAAAACGGCTTAGACTATTTACACTAAATTTTGCATCGTATGGTTTTCGGGCACGAGAAGACTATTGGTCTAAGTCCCAAGTTCGAAAAAATTCAATTAGTGGGTAATTTTGGTCATGGGTCATGATATGTGAACTCAAATTTAATTTTGACCGAGCATAACTCGGTCTTCCCTGCTCGTTCATTATTATGTGCGTTGTAATTAATAATTGCATTACATAATGCAACATTTAGTAATGTCAGAGCTATATGCATAAACATTTGCAATAGTAGCCAATTGACTTAAGACAATTACATTTCTGAAATTCCCCCATTAATAATAAAATCTGCATTATAGTTTAATTTCTCTATACTGCAGAGCTGTATTTGAAAACGTCGTCTACAAATACATAATAATTGTTGTTAACTTTGTAACATATTTTACAATGATTACTTAAATTACAGATTATGATGACTTTACAAATATTCATATATCCACTTTATGAATACTATTCGCTAATATTTGGCGCAGATAATTTATTCTATAATACGTAAATTAAAATTCTCTTGCGCCAGACAAGCTTTGAATTGCATTTCAACCGAGAATGATTTTATGAAATAATCTTTAGGGATAACTTTTGAAATAAAGCATGCGTAATACTTAAAGTGTGGAGCTTTTGAGCTTTATTTCTAATTTAAAGATTTTTAAACTACTGGCAATGAAGAAATGTTGACTGTAACAAACAAAACTATCTCTGTTTGCATTAACAGACTTCATTATTCAGAATGCTTATTATTTTATTAAAATCGTACCAGTTCTCTACCGGATGTAAAATGTAGAATTATATATTTTCGAAGTAAATCATTAAAATTCCAGTGGACTGAAAACTTTTTCATTGGTAAAAAGAAAAGTACATTTAACACAGATTAGTTTTAAAGTTGAGATATAGGTATTTGTAGGTATGCGCTCAAGAATAATATGAAGGATAAAAATGAAGCTCCCGTAGTTGCGGTTGCAGTGACAGTATTTTGAAACTTTTAAATAGCAACATCCACTTTTTCGAAATAAGTTTACGTAATGAAAATTCATAAATAGCTTGTAAGCGGTACTAAAACTGGTGACACACACACACACACAAAAAAAAAAAAAAAAAAAAAAAAAAAAAACAGTAAATGTTCCGCGAATTTTCCTACAGGTCTTTGTTAAAAATGCCATCTACCCCGTTTCCTTCTTTGAAAACATCATATTAATATAATTCTAGACAGGACCCGACAAAACTTGTCTGAAACAAATTACTATAACAATATCAGTAAAATAAGCTTCTTTAGTATTAAAGAGAGGGAGAGTATGAAACAGTGTTTCAAAAATTTTATTTTAAAATTTTTATTTTTCTTAGTGAAATACAGAACTATTTTTGATACAAACTCTAAACAAACAATCCGTAAACAACTGTGTAATGCAAATCAGTTCCACATTACCGCCATATTAACCACTGTAAGAAAGAAAATTTCATGGACCTATGAAGTATCATACCCTACTTTCATCTCATATTCATTATGAAGTATTATATAAATATTATATTCCTACGTCCATATCATAGTCAGTAAATAAAAGAACATAGTAAATAAAGCACACATCTCTTCCTCTGTAATAATGCAACCGAGTGAGCTCCTATGCGCATGTGCATTGCATCTCTGCCCAAAGGCACAGTTGATATTCGACGTTAAAAAGCTAATCAATTTTTACGTAAAGATGGAGATTTTTTGTACAATAATAATATACCATCAGCAGATGAGGCAGATTTATAATGTTTTTAAGCGTAATTCATTTGTATGGTTTCTTGTGTCTCTTTCATCAGGATGATTATCCCTTTTCCACAGTCGGGGATCTTTTCCCTCTTATACAGTGAAATACCCAATGGATCTTTAAAAAAATTTTAAAAATACAATTCCTAGCATATTTTGATGCAACACATATATCAACGAATTCAACATGATATCAATTTTATGTTCAATATAAACTGAAAATCGTTTTTTTTTTTTTTTTTTTTTTTTTTTTTTTTTTTTTTGTTGATAGATATCAGTTCAGCGTCAAAATGGATAATCTGATCTTATGATTTATCGGGTTTTTTAAACTTTTTATGTTGGTTAAGGAAATCAATTTCCAATTGTGGCAATTTTCCCATGGGCTATTTTACATTATTGAAGCAAACTGGTGGTCATTGTTGAGACAGATTTGAAAATTATTTAAAAAGTCGTTAAATTAAGCTTCAGTTTTCAAATAAATTTCACTCGAAAGTTAACATTTTTCTAATTGATGATGTAAGATTGGAAATTGTACGGTATTTAAAAATGATGTAAGCGCGATAAAAGTGAAGGCGATAGTGCCGTTTGTGGTCACAATCGCCATATATTTCTAAAAATTGCTACTGGGTTTTAGCTGGCGTCCAAAAGTAGAAAATCATTTTTTGACGTCCACAGAGAAATTCGCAGTGAAAGAAATAGGACTTTGCCGCTAATAAGGAACATTTAAATGAACTTACAATAAATCTACAAAAATAATTCCTATAAAATAATAAACTTACATTGTTTATTCCAACTCAAAAAACAATCATTATATCAAGCCTTTTTATTTATTTATTTATCTGGAGGCACGGCAGTGCCTCCGCCAAGTCGAGAGAGGACAGCCGTAAGCATACTTTTCTGGAAGCAACACAGGGCACTTTTGACACCCCCATATCTCCGCTTTGGAGTATCCCAAAAATTTTAAACTTCAATTATAGAGAGTATTTGGCCCACAGGACCAAATTTTAAAATTACAACTTTCTGTCTTTTCTAGTTCAGGCGATATATGAACTCAAACATTCGATTTTTTGTCACTTCTTACTCACTCGTTCACGCGTCATCAAAAAGATTGGGTAGATCCCGTAGCCCCAGAAACTTGACATTTGGAAAAAAGGTAGTGTTTAGGATACAAAGAAAGGAAAAATTATGAAATCCAGAAAATTCGAAAAAAAAAAAACATTCGAAAATTCAACAAATTCCATCAAAATTGAAAATTGAAAATAATACGATCTTGTAGTCTTGGAAACTTAAGATTTGGTGTGAAGGTAGTGTTTAACATCCAGAAAAAGAAAACATCAAAAACACCAAAAAAATCGAAAGCAAAATTGAAAAAATCGAAGAAATTGAAAAAAACCGAAAATTTGAAGACAATCCGATTTTGTTGCGCTAGAAAATTCAAATTAGGAATAAAGGTAGTATTTAGGATACAGAAAAAGGAAAATAAAAAAAATCCAGAAAATTCGAAAAAAAAAAAAATTCGAAAAAAATTGAAAAAATGAAAATAATTTGATACGATAACGCTCGTATTTATAAATTAATTTGGATGAAACTAATTGTGTGTATTAAGCTCACCAATGCCTCGACCGAGTTCGTTGGCCAGCTTGGTCCGCCATCTTGTTTCAAGATGGCGGCAACGGAAAATTTTAAAACTAAAATAAATATACAAAAAAGTTAAAAAATCAAGTTTATTTTTTAATTAGGTGTTAGGACTTGATACAAGGATTCCAGAGCATTTTTTGTTTTACCTCTATCTTAAAAATTGGCTGAGATAGAGCAGTTTGAAATTCTAGGGTGGCTGACATTTTGAAACAAAACAGCACATTACAAAAAACCAACGATAAATTTATGGTCAATAATGGTCAAGCAGGTGCAATCCCGAATGAATACACCGTGTTATTATAACTGTAACTGTAACTTTGACTTCGAAATTTTGATACGTTGCATTTTCTATTTGTTGATATTTTTGAACTAAGTGAAATGTTGTTGTTGAAGAGGGATTTTCCATGTAAATCCGAAACGTCCAATTTTAATATGTTTTTAATGTTTTATGAAAGTGTATTGTAATGTCTGTAATTTTAATGATTTTAATATAAATTTATAAGTTTTAGTGAACGCGATTTCTCGCAAATTATTTTCTTTCATTGTTGTAATCATTTTCCCAATCATACGCATAAAACTATATATTCATATCCATTAGCGCAAATTCTCGCCAAACTTGGCGACAATTGGCGAAATCTCGCCAAATTTGGCGACAAAAATAAGTCTTCATAAATGAAGCCAACTTGGCTATAGCTCAATAATTTGGCGAATTTCTTATCCAAATTCAGTGTAAACGAATCTTTTGTAAACGGTTTCTTTGCATTTTAACTGGCTGTTTTCGAGTAACATTAGCTAAAATTTTAAAACGAATATATAGGAAAGCTACCTTTTCCTCCCCGTACAGGCCGGAGGACTTTTTTATGAGTTGTCGGATGCAATCTATGTTTTGCATTAAATAAAGTAAAACATTGAAAAACAAATCCCACAGGATGGGGATAGTTTGTTTTAGATAGATTTTAAGATAATTGTCCTATTAGCTAGTACACCTTCCGTTATTGTTTTGTGTTATTTTCCTCGGATTATGCTTTTCTTTTCTTTTGTTTACGTATTTTGTAATAGAAAAGTTCCGCTATATACTGGCTACGTTATAGACCTTTTTTTTATAGACAGGTTCATTTTCTTTCACAGGCTTTACTCTATTTAATTTATATATGAAATATTTGTTGTTAAAATATGTTGGTCGCACAAAAATTTTCACATCTCTCCCTCCCTCCCGACATTACTGGTTGGTTATGGCTTGATAGTCCTTTCTAAATAAAATCATGGTGATTCTAAGATTCTCTTGATTTATCTCTAAATTGAACATAAACGATCCTAAGAAAACGAATCAATGAATTACTATATTGGCATGAGGATATTTAGTTGCAGAAAAATGGAGCATATAGCTAATATTAAGTCTAATAGGAAAACCACAGCCTTGGCAAGATCTGGAGGCACGGCAGTGCCTTCGCCAAGTCGAGAGAGGACAGCCGTAAGCATACTTTTCTGGAAGCAACTCAGGGCACTCAGTATCCCAAAAATTTGAAACTTCATTTTTCTAGAGTATTTGGCACACAGGACCAAAATTTAAAATTACAACTTTCTGTCTTTTCTAGTTCAGCCGATATGTGAACTCAAACATTCGATTTTTTGTCACTCACTCACTCACTCGTTCACGCGTCATCAAAAAGATTAGGTAGATCCCGTAGCCCTAGAAACTTGACATTGGGAAAAAAGGTAGTGTTTAGGATACAAAGAAAGGAAAAATTATAAAATCCGGAAAATTCGAAAAAAAAAAAACATTTGAAAATTCAACAAATTCCATCAAAATTGAAAATCTAAAATTATACGATCTTGTAGTCTTAGAAACTTAAGATTCGGTGTGAAGGTAGTGTTTAGTATCCAGAAAAAGAAAACATAAAAAACACCAAAAAAATCGAAAGCAAAATTGAAAAAATCGAAAAAACGAAAAAAATCGAAAAATTTCAAATAATCCGATTTTTTTGCGCTAGAAACTTGGAATTCGGAATAAAGGTAGTATTTAGGATTCAAAATAAGGAAAAATTAAAAATTCCGAAAAATTCGAAAAAAATTGAAATAATTAAAATAATTTGATTTTTTTAGCCTTAGAAATTTAAAATTCGCAGTAAAGATAGTGTTTAGGATTCAGAATAAGTTAAAATAAAAAACGCAATAAAATTCGAAAATAAAATAAAAAAATCGAAAAAATCGGAAAAATCGAAAAATAAGGAGAATTTGAAAATAATTCGATTTCATAGCGTTAGAAACTTGAAATTTGGAATAAAGGTAATATTTAAGATACTAAATAAGGAAAAATTAAAAAATATGGAAAATTAAAAAAATACCCATAAATTAGTGCAGACGATATATGAACTCAAAGTTTCGATTTTTTGTCACTCACACACTTACTCACTCTCGCGTCATCAAACAGATTGGGTAGATCCCGCAGCCACAGAAACTTAAAATTTGGAATAAAGCTAGTGTTTCAGATACAAAGAAAGGAAAAATTATAAAATCCGGAAAATTAAAAAAAAAAACATTCGAAAATTTTAAAAAATCGAACAAAATTGAAAATTGAAAATAACACGATCTTGTAGTCTTAAAAACTTAAAATTTGGTGTGAAGGTAGTGTTTAGAATTCAGAAAAAGAAAACATCAAAAACACACAAAAAAAATTGAAAATAAAATCAAAAAATCGAAAAATTTCGAATAATCCAATTTTGTTGCGCTAGAAACTTGGAATTCGGAATAAAGGTAGTATTTAGGATGCAAAATAAGAAAAAATTAAAAAATCCAGAAAATTCGAAAAAAAAAAAATCAAAAATTCGAAAAATTCGAAAAAAATTAAAATAATTTGATATTTTGGCCTTAGAAACTTAAAATTCGCGGTAAAGATAGTGTTTAGGATTCAGAATAAGTTAAAATAATATTATTTTAACGTTAATTTATTGCGTTTTGCAATAAAATTCGAAAATAAAATAAAAAAAAATCGAAAGAAATCGAAAAATAAGGAAATTTTTAAAATGATTCGATTTCATAGCTCTAGAAACTTGAAAATTGGAATAATGGTAATATTTAAGATACTAAATAAGGAAACAATAAAAAATATGGATAATTCAAAAAAAAAAAAAGAAAAAAAAATAGAAAGAAAGAAAGAAAGAAAGAAAAAGAGAGAAATTGAAAATATCATGATCTCGTAGTCTTAGAAACTGAAAATTTGGTGTAAAGGTAGTGTTTAGGATTCAGAAAAGAAAAAAATAAAAACACAACAAAAATTGAAAATAAAAAAAAAAAAAATCGAAAAAAAAACGAAAATTTGAAAATAATTCGATTTTGCTAGAAACTTAAAATTTGGAATAAAGGTAGTATTTAGGATACAAAAAAGAAATAAATAAAAAATCTGTAAAATTCGAAAAAAATCGAAAAATTGAGAAAAATTCGATTTTGTAGCTTTAGAACTTAAAATTCGGCGTAAACTTATTGTTTAGGATACAGAAAAAGGAAAAATTAAAACACAATAAATTCGAAAATAGAATAAAAAACTCGAAAAAGATCGAAAATTTCAAAATAATTTGATTTTGTAGCGCTAGAAACTTGAAATTTGTAATAAAGGATACAAAATAAGAAAAAATTAAAAAATCCAGAAAATTACAAAAATAATTCGAAAAAAATCAAAAATTGAAAACAATTTTATCTTGTAGTCTTAGAAACTTAAAACTTGGTGTAAAGGTAGTATTTACTATTCAATAAAAGGAACAATTAAAATATTCGTTAAATTCGAACATAAAATCGAAAAATCCAAATATCTTTAAGAAATCGAAAATTCGAAAACAATTTGATTTTGTACTGCTAGAAACATTAGTTTTAAGATAATTGTCCTATTAGCTAGTACAACCCCCTAATTGGTTTATGTTATTTCCCCCGGATTATGGTTTTCTTTTCTTTCGTTTACGAATTTCGTTATAGAAAAGTTCCGCTATAGACTGGCTACGATATAGGCGATTTCTTTATAGACAGGTTTATTTTCTTTCACAGGTTGTACTCTATTTACTTCACATATGAAATATGGATTGTTAAATGATGTTAGCCCCACAAAAATTTTCACAGCTCCCCCTACCCTCCCGACATTACTGGCTGGTTATGGTTTGATAGTCCTTTCTAAATAAAATCATGGTGACTCTAAGATTCACTTGATTTATCTCTAAATTGAACCTAAATGATCCTAAGAAGACGGATCAAATAATTACTATATTGGCATGACAATCAGGTAACTTAGAATTAAAATAGAAAAATCAATAAATTTATAAAAAGTGGAAAATTTGAAAATAATTCGATTTTTTAGTCCTAGATGCTTGACATTTGGCAGAAAGGCAGGGTTTAGTACACAAAGTAAGGAAAAATTAAAAAATCCGTAAATAATAAAAAAAAGACTAAAAAAACGAAAAAAAAAAAACATTGAAAAAAGGAATATAGTTTGATTTATTGGAAATTTCCGGAAATTTTAATTTTGGCTTTCTTTTTATACTAAATGTTCTTTTATGTTAAATGTCAAGTACCTAGGGCTGCCAGGAATATCTCAGATGGATAGCATCTATCCTGGAAGCAATTGAGAGTACTTTTGACACTCCCCCTCCCATAAATTAGTGCTTGCCTAGGAACCTGAAATCTCTTTTTATCTACAGTACTTTTCAAACGAAACTAAAGCTTCAAATTTTTTATACCTGTAAATAATAGGGACAGAGTGTGGGCTTAGCGAAAATCAGTGGATGATCTCCCAAAATCAAGAAAAGGAGGATTACTTACAAAAACAAGTGAAATCTCATCAAAAAGTCACCTGTAAAAAAAGCAGCCAAGTCTCGTAACTCATTTACCGTAAAAAGTACTGAGATCGTATAAAGCCAAGTTTAACTATCTTATTAACTCTGAAATTTTCATTCACAAATCACTCCTAGTCTCTACATCTTTAGTTAAATATTATTTGGTGACTTGGCAATTACGCAGCACAGGGAAGTTATTACACATTACTATGTTATGGGATGGGATGGAATAATTTAATAGAGGCAAATTATATACGCACAGGGAAGTTATTACACCTTAATATGTTATAGTATTATTTGATTAATACTAACTATATACATCACATTCTCGTGCTACGTAATTGCCAAGTCACAAAATAATAATTAACTAAAGATGTAGAGACTAGGAGTGATTTGTGAATGAAAATTTCAGAGTTAATAAGATAGTTAAACTTGGCTTTATACGATCTCAGTACTTTTTACGGTAAATGAGTTACGAGACTTGGCTGCTTTTTTTACAGGTGACTTTTTGATGAGATTTATTTTACCATAAATTATTATTTTTTAATTTTTATTTTCCTGAAATCTTTTACTTTTGTGTTTTTTTTATTAAAAAATGAAATTTTCTAACCTATACTCTAACTTAAAAGAAAAAGTAATTGGTAACATTTAATCAACGTATGCAATCAAGAAAAAAGCAATCAATAAAGGCTCCAATTCTAATCTTTATAATTAAGAATTGAAAAATCAGTTAAAATTACGTGATTTTGGCAGAAATATATAAATTTTTCTCTTTACTTTATTAATGTAAAAATACATTTCAAGCTAAGCATAACATCATTTTCACTGGCACAAACTTTTCACAAGTATATTTACTATACGTCACTTTTATGCTTAACCACAAATAAAATTATATTTTGTATTTAATTGTAATGAAAAATGGCATCATGAAAGTTATAATGCATAAAGATAAAATAAACGCAATGGACAATATTCCTGTGACGTCACAATAAATATGAATTTTTATTCGCTTATAAAAATAAAGTGCACCTGCATGAGTACTTTTACCAAAATTTAACTTGCAAATTAAAAAATTCGGTCAAAAAGTCACGTGTCTGATTATTTTCCATCATTTCTCTTTTATCCTCGCAACAATGGAAGTAATCCGACTGCCACCATTTTGAAGAAATTAAAAAAATTAATTAAAATTAAAATTAAGCTGATTAATAAAAGTATTGAACAAACGAATTAACGATAAGAAATCTATGGCCAAATAATATCTTTCATTTAAAATAAGAATCATGGAATTTGATGAAGTAGTTTTTTCTCATAAACTGTCGAAAGAAAACACTTAGCGTTTTAAATGTATAGATATGAAGTTATTTCATAAACGCACCCCAGTAATTCTCGTAAAAATCTCTAAGCCTTTGAGGGAGTTAGTTCGTCGCTAATAAATCTCTGAAAAACATCAGTAGCCAAACTACGTAGAATATTTTTTAACTCTAATTTGAAAACTTGTGGTCTTTTAACGAGCTTCCACTTCAGGTAAATGAAACAGTCGTTCAGGATTTGACGTTGACACAATTAATTGATCTTCAAAGTTTAAAAAGTAGATTTTTTATCCGTTTTAGGAATTATTCGTCGCATTTAGGGAGTTATGGGGGCGATCGATGAATAATGAACAATGTGTATTTTACTGGAATTTTTTTTTAAGAAAACGTTTTTAATGTAGTGAAATTGGATTGTGTTTTGTTCCTGAAGTTCGAATCTTTCATTGTATAGCATTTATATACAGGGTGTTCTAGAAAGGACTCCCCAACTTTGAAATGACATAACTTCGAAACAGTGAGAGATAGAAATGTGAAACAAGTTGAATGTTAGACAGATAGGTCTTGAATTTTTTATACATCAATTTTAAAAAATAGTTCCAATATTGGACACGAGAGGGCGCTTCAATCACAAAGCTGTGTCTTTGAAATAGTTCCTGAAAGTGAGCTGTTTGAACTGAGATAAAAATCACATTACAATGGTTTCGATATGGTTACCTTTTTCAGCAACAACATAACGCAACCTACAGGTAAAGTTCGAAATCACTTGTTGCAATACTTCTATTGAAATGGATGCACATGCCTCACAGATGAATTGTTCACGCTGTTCCAACGTTTGGGGATTCTTAGAATAAACAGCGTCCTTCAAGTAACCCCACAAAAAGAAGTCGCATGGATTTAGGCGCGGGGAATATGGTGGCCAATCCATACCAATACCTGTCACTTTGAGATAATTTAAAGCAATGGCTCTCTCACTGAAGTATTCCTCGAGGAACTCAAACACTGCAGTAGTACGGTGAGGTCGGGCCCCATCCTGCATAAACCATGAAATCTCTGGTGCATCCTCTAGAGCTTGAAATGTTCCAATAAACTGCTGTAAAATTTCAATATATCGAGATGCGTTAATCGTTTTCCTCCTGAAAAAGGGCCCAATGATTCCTTTATTGGACAGTCCTGCCCACACTGTAATTTTTGCTGAGTGCAGTGGTTTTGAAAGACACACAAACGGGTTTTCAGTGCCCCATATTCGCCAGTTTTGTTTGTTCACATATCTCTCTAAATGAAAATGGGCCTCATCGGTGAACTATACATGACCGACATCAATTTTATTTTCATCAATCATCTGCAGTAACTCATTTGCAAAAGCTTCTCTTTGTTGTAGAGCTGTATTTGTGATCGCTTGATGGCACTGTATTTTATAGGGAAACAGCTTCAGGCCTTTTCGCATTATACTGTACATATTGGTGTTTGACAATCCTGCTTCAGCAGCGACTCGCCTTATGGATTTTCGAGGACAACGTCTAACAATTTCTTCGACTGCTTGCACATTTTCAGGTGTCATGACTGATCGACTGCATCCCACATTTCCGCCTAAATCATCGGTCACACTGCCCGTCCGTTCAAACTTGTTGAATAAATTGAGAATTGTTTTCAAGTCTGAACCTTTTTTAACATTAAATTTTTTTTGAAAACTTCGCTTTGTCATCGTCGGACTTCGATTTAATCGATGGTATTCAAGTACAATAAAAATTCGTTGTTCCAAGGAATACGGCATGATATTCTTGAATTCCGAATTAATCTCTAATTCTATACAACTTTTTTACACGTGTTAGCAATGAAAAAGACGCACGAATGAAATTTCTGGACTTCTGAGTACCATTTAAAGTTCCATGTGCTTGTGCTGCCACCTATTATCCAATATTGGAACTATTCTTTCAAATTCGTGTATAACAAATTCTAGACCTATCTGTTTAACATTCAACTTGTTTCACATTTCTATCTTTCACTGTTTCGAAGTTATGTCATTTCAAAGTTGGGAAGTCTTTTCTAGAACACCCTGTATGATTCTTATGTTAATATTTTAAGTAAAAGAAAATTGTCACATTTAGGCACATTCACCTTGCACATATATACATATTTATTTGTATATATGCATGCAGGTTGTTTCGGTACTAAGTTTACAAACATTAACAGGTGGAAGGTGCACTGTCATAAAAAACTTTTGTATAGGCATCCAGGTTTGGAATCCATGTTAGAAATACAGGGTGTCTGCCTACAATCCAAACCTATTCATAAATTTTAAATAGAACATTTTAGATAAAACTATTTTGAACGAAACATTCATCTGGATTTAACTAATACAAAAAAAAAAGTTTCATATTTATTTGAAAACTTATAGATTCGCTGGATTTAATTCACAAAAAAATTAAATCTAGCTACGATTTTTTAAAATATTAGAATTCCTAGATCATGGGTGGAAGTAAAATGCGAATTTCCGAAGAGTGATATTTTAAAGTTAATGCATTATTAGTTATCATGTGAAACATTTATTTATTTCGTAATATCATAGATAACACAGTATTGAATTTTTAAATTGCTGTGTATTTTCGCATTTTTAAATTTACGTATAATACTATGTCAAATGTTTTTTTTTCTTTTTTAGTCCCAACTCTTTGGGCAAAAACTTAAAGCTGATATGAATGTCGGTGATATTCAAAGAAACGATTTTTGGATATTTTCACGTAAAATGGGTGACGTATATAGAGTCAAGACATATTCAACGAAACATGAATAATCAAAATTGGTCTGAACGACTAAGCTCTAGAATCTAACATTTATACATCAATACATTGACGCTAAATACACGTATGTTCCTTTGGTATTTGTTGAATAATAAAATCAAAATAGGAAAACTTAAGCACAAGTGTTCACACTAAAAATTTATTAGTGCTAAAAGTGTTACTGTATGATTAATCTTTTCTTCATTCCTTTTAGTATAGGTTATTTTATTCTATAATTTCACAACTATGAACTTCTATCATCGTTTATCATTTTTATAATTTATCTAACGTAATTGCTAAAATTTAAGCAAACTAAATTAACTAGACTATACATCAAGCTTAAAGAATATTAATTTTCATTTGGCTAACGACCTAATTTTATGTTACTACAAGAGATTACTTTGAAAATATTAAATATTTTTAGCTATTGAAAAATATAATAGAAACATAATCTAAATTTTCTAAGATTAGTGATGCAATTCTACATGTATATATTAAATACTTAACGGTGCTAATTGATTTGAAAGATTAATCAATAATTAATTTTGTTTTGGGAATATTTAATACTATCTGAAGTACTCGACTTTGTGCGGGGTTTTAAGAATGTTTGTTTATAAAAATCGATTTCAAAATTAAACATGTTGTATAAAACCATAATACAAGAAATCAACCGAAATGTTATACAGGGTGATTTTTTTTTAATGTTGTGAAAGTAAAACCCTATAACAAAAGAACCACTGATCCAAATGACCTGAAATTTCACCAGTATGCTGCCAAAGTAATGGGAATTTTTTAGGTGTGGTTAAAAAAACTTGAAATCGCACCAACCGAGGGCGCTGTATATGAAGTAAAGTCGGGAGACGAATTTGCGCACGACACACGCACAGTGGATACTCTTAGCTCTGTTGTGGAACATGAGGTTTCACGTTTCCAACTCGTAGCTGAAAACGGTGGGCAGCACATTGAAAAACTTTTGAGTTAAGTTGTGCAGTTCCGTACAAATGCTTTATTCCATATTTTTATTTCGTTCCGTTACTGCGAAGGTGTTCGCAGTTCCTTTTCCCAATTACTGCATTCTGTATGTTTTTGATATGCGTAACAACGTTTTCTTTTTCTAAAAGTACAGTCCATTGTTTTCCTCCCACTGACGATGTTCTTTGTTTCTGTTAACTTACAGCGCCATCTGTCGGTGCGATATTAAGTTTTTTTAGCGATACCTAAAACATTCCCATTGCTTTGGGAGCATACTAGTGAAGTTTTTTCTCATTTGGATCAATGGTTCTTTTGTTATAGAGTTTTACTTTCACAACTTTAAAAAAAATCACCCTGTACAATTAAATCTAATGAAAACCCAATCTAAAAATACGTAAATATATAATAAACTCATCAGAATTCAGCTATAAATTAGCTTGTTTCCATTCATCATTGGAAACAATAAAAGCTAAAACGGAAAAATGTCAAACTGTCTTGGAACTGTACATGATGGAACGAACTAAAAAACAACTACTTAAAAGCTCATTTTTGTCAACAAAGGTATCTATTCATTTGTACAATACGGCTTCTCCAGGTAACTTCTTGAATCTTTAAGTGGATGTTGTTTACACTATCATTTTTTAGTGCAAGGATCGCCCGTTTGCAAAGTCATTTATGGTCTGTAAAATGTCGAAAGGATTTGGAAATACTTTCGCCTTGAGTTCTTGAACAGACACAACTGTGTTCCAAAATGCTTATCTGATTTTGAACAGACTAGTTACTGGATGAAGTGGTATTAAACCATTCCCCATATTTAACAAATTGACCATCCAATATGTTTCCATCCAGATGAACGCTCATATTTTTAGTTAGTCGCAAACTATTGTTTTCATCCGCCATTGTTCCTTTTAGAATGACCGGCAATTGTTGTCGGAAATCTCCAGAAAATCTAACACTAACTCCCTCCATTAGTAAATCATTGCCTCTTAAAAAATTAAACGTCTGATTGAGGGCCTGAAAACTAATCTTGTATAACATGGTGCATTCATCCCATACATCCTCCCCTGACATAAAAAAAAAATCTGAAATCTTTATTTCACTTCTTCACTAAGAATGAGATCTGGGAAATTAAAATTTGTGGAAATTCTGATATACGCGAATGCACATACATATACATGGAGAATATATTTAAAAATAGCGAAAACGAATTCAGAGAACATCAAAATGTTAAAATATACCACTATTTCCATAATTGGGATTTTATCATGATTCAATACGTTCTTCAAACTAATATGACGATATATTCACTTACTGACATTATATCCACTTGCTTTCTGTTCTTACTCTTATTGATACTCTCTTTGTATGATTGTCAAATATTTGAAACAGTTCATTAAACTTGCAATATGACGACATATTAATTTTCTTTTTAATTCTCTAATAACATCATACTAAACTACTTTCTGTACTACTTCTTGTACTATTGAGAAATGTTTGATAATGTCCGTTATACTTCCAATATGACGTCATATCCATCTTCTTTCTTAATTGTTGAAACTTTTTATTTCATTTCAATTTTTCACGGAAAAATTTTTCAATAGAAAATTAATTTCTGTGGAAAGAATTTTATTGCGAGTTTTGAATTTTCGGCAATGAACTAAAGCGAAAACTGATTAAATTTAATAGGTAAAGGCTGCTAAATTGTTGGATATTTATTGATTAAAAATTAACTATAACTTATTTTGATTCCGGATTACTTAGTTGTCTTGGCTGTGTATACTTCCGTACTTCCGTACCACACCTGTACGTAACATCTCACAATTCTGTCTTCCAAACTGTGTATTTGCATAGAAATACAGACAGACAAATTTTCATTTTTATATATTAGATTATACTGTATAATAATTAATTGACATTTTAAAATGATTGTCCTATATTTATTTTCTATTTTCTTTTTCATTTTCGCAATTCAAATTTCGAAATTATTTTTGCTGTGATTGGAAAAGATATTTTACTCAGTTTTTAAACATTTTGCAAATAGATAAATATTGGTTAATTTAAATCCTTATATTGTATCATTATTTTTAATAATTTTAATTGAGAACATCAAAGTATATATGGCACTAAATTCAAATAAACTAAGGTTTCTAGATTTGACATTTATTTTAAAAGGAGCTATATATGTGTTAAAATAAAATATTTTATATTTTATACGGTCCACTTAAAAATATTGCTCTGTGCGGTTAGATAAACTTTACAAAAATCATCTTTTTTTTTTTTTTTTTTTTTTTTCGGCAAAAACTTATGAAGTTATTATACTTTAAATATTTCGAATTTGCATCTCTTTCCAACATTAAACACGTGTTTTTAGTCTTGTTTATGTTGACTGTATAAAATTACAGTACTCTGTCTGAATAATTTAGATATGCTGTGCTTTATTAATCTTTTTAAATTTTACTACCATCTTGCCTTAAAAGTCTAAAATAAAACCGCAGGTCGATCCAGTTAAAAGTTGAGGCATATTTAGGGCCCCGCTGCAAATTTCAGCTTAATAAAACAGGCTCTATCACAAACTCCCTCTTAATAAAACAGGCGCCTTCACAAAATTCCTTTTAATAAAAAAAAGTCCTTCAGACAATTCTTTTTATTGAAACAGGCCCCTTGAGAAAATTCCGTTTAATAAAATAGATGCCTTCACAAAGTGCCACTCCATAAAAATATATACTTTTCATTAACTATTTTTATTTTATGTTTTAAAATGTCTAATTTGCAAACGAAACAAGGTCATCAAAAAGAAAAACTTCAGTAGAAGGACTTAAAGAAACTATTATTAAGAAATGTTTGGTTCGAATTTCCGTAATTGGATTTCATCTTTTGTTACAAAATGTTGCTTTTTACACAAAGATAAGACATTACACAAATATAACTTTTACTTTTTACAAAATTTACCCCAAGAAAAAACTCTGCATCAACCCCTCGCAATATACTCGTGCATAATGAACAATTTTAGTGGTGAGCAATTGGGGGTGTATTATAGACATATGAAACCATGCATTCTGTCTCTGATTGAATACAGCACATAAATATAAAATTAAAGTTAACAAATTTAGGAGTAGTAAGTGATATATGTACCAACTAGTATGTCACCGTATAAACTAAAATTAAAGACAATAGCTATCATAATGTTACTAAGACATTTTGCACCTTATAAAGGTCTGTTCGATGGTACAAGACTTATAGTTAGTAGTTTGCAGAATAATGTTACTGAAGTAAGAAAAAATTATTCCAATATTTATTAAGCTTTTCTCTTTCCTTGAATACTACTTATTCCTCCAGACAATAATATGCCTTTTACATTTAAGCGTATACAATTTCCTATCCGATTAGCTTTTTCAATGACTGTAAAAAAGCCCAGGGACAAAAGTTTGAAAAATATGCTTAAATTTGTCAAAATCAGTTTTTAGCCATGGTCAGTTGTATGTGGATCATTGAAGAGTTAGATTTTTTTTATTCAGTTACTGTAGTATCTCCGAGATCTGAAATTTACAATTGTGTATATAAAGAAATTTTCGATGCTTAAAATAAAAATAAGTAAATAAAAATATTTTCATAATTGTGAATGGTGTAGATAGTTTCAATATATAATATTTATACACTTTTTTAATTTAAAAGAGTATCCAGTAACAATTGTGTGTATACAAAGGTTTTATTAGCATGATGCTGAAAAAGACCTCTGATTTCATATTTATAAAGGGTGTCCATATGTTACGATGTACATACACTACGCGACATTTAAAATGCAACAACAAGAAGGAGTGGCCAAAAATTTATGCAAATTTTAGGATAGACGCACGTCACCGAGTTATTCACACGATGTGAAATGCGCAGCTCTCTAGCGCACGTTGAATGCGATATAAGGGCTGGAACCTACAGAATGGGCAATATTCGTGCCGTTACTTATGCTAGGGAAATCATCGTAGAAATTTTGTTCTTGTCTCAGAGGACGAGTGTAATAGTAGATAATGCCAGGCCATCATCAACGCAGGCAGTTACAGCAGGCAGACGCTTTTACAAGGGGCATGGTGATTGGACTGAGAAGGGCAGGTTGGTCTATATAGCAAATTGCAGTTGATACACACCCGGATGCGTCCACAGTGCACCAGCTGTGGCGAAGATGGTTGGAACGAGGAAATGTGGCAAGTTTGAGTGGTGCCGGTGCAGCCAAAGAGTGGATCAGCACGCGTGGATCGACGCATCCGCCAACGAGCGGTGACGAACCTGCAAGCACTTTTACCTCCATTCTACAGCATGTTCAAGACAACCTGGAGGTTCCCATATCAGCCAGAACCATTTCCCGTCGATTGGTTGCTAGTGGCCTGCACTCATGGCCTCCGTTAAGAAGACTGCCATTGACCCCACAGCATAGACAACAACGAATGCAATGGTGCCGGGCTAGGGAGATATGGACGACAGAATGGCACAGGGTCGTGTTCTCAGATGCGTCACGCTTCTGTTCTTCCAGTGATAGTCGCCGCGTGCAAGCGTGGCGTCGACGCGGAGACAGGTTCAATCCGGCAGCAATTGTGGTACGCCCCACCGCACGACAACGTAGGATCATAGTTTGGGGCGCAATTGCGTACGATTCCAGGTCACCTCTAGTTCGTATTCAGGACACTATGACGGCCCAACAATACCTGGAAGATGTGCTGCTGCCGGTGGCACTCCCCTACATTCAGAGAGTGCCCAATGCCCTTTATCATCAGGATAATGCCCGACCGTACACTGCTCGCATCAGTCAATGTGCGCTGCAAGATGTACAGATTCTTCCCTGGCCAGTGTACTCTCCTGATCTCTCACCAATCGGACACATTTGGAATGTGATTGGACGCCATTTGCAGACGCCATTTGCAGTTCGTCTTTTGAACACTGCCATGTTCAGAAGACGAACTATGGCAAACGGTTGACAGGGAATGGAGAGCAATTCCTCAGGACTTTATCCGTACTCTCATGTACCCTGTGCCTAGACGTGTTTCTTCGTGTACACTGTAAAAAATATTGCAGTAAAATTACGGGCAGAGGCCGGCAGCAGAGATTCCTGTCATACCCCTTAAAAAAATCCATGCCCATCATTTTGTGCAGCCCCTAATTTTACGGGGCAAAGCAATATAGCATTATAATGCACTTTAAAACACAATAACACTTTGCTTACTGTTCCGTAGCACGTAGCACGTTAGATAATTATCACAGAATCGCAGTTTTGGCGGGTTAAAATTTTCGAAACACGAGTAAAATGAAGGGTTATACCCTAGCGGAGGACAATGTATGGGGTCGTGAAGTATTTTTGCTAACTTATGGACTAGAACTGTAAGAATATGTGATTTGCTCTCAATTTTCTAAGTATCTAAGGGATAAGGCCGCTTATTTAGTGTATCAGACCATTTTTCATCAAATAAGGCTGTTGCTCGTGAAAATTGAAGGGCAAACGCTAATAAATTTACAGTTTTTCTGAGAGTGTATCGCCGTCCACGGTAGTCCTACATCCTACTGAGCCGACGCTGTTCTCGCTCTGCATTATGAATATCACTTCGAAATAAAGATCACTTATTGTTTGTTGCTGTCGCTCTCTGTTTGTCTAGTTTCATCACTTTCTGACCACTCCTTCTTGGTGTTGCATTTTAAATGTCACGTAGTGTATATTAATTTCAAAATACCCAGTCCTAAGTGGAGAAGTATTTATGCATAGTAGTTAAACTAACAATGCAAAAGTTCGTGTATTTGAATATGCATATATTTAAAAGAGTAGACATTAGAGCGCAAATGCTCTGCACGGGATCAGCTAGTTTTAAAAGTAAAGTTCACAATGAGAGAAAGTCGAACATTTCAGAAACCTTAATTTTATGATTTTACTAGTATTTTATATTTACAATTTTGCGAAATTTTTTTTTCTAAGCACGCGAAAAATAATTATTTTCTAAATACTTATTGCAAAATCTATATATTTAAAACGCTAAGCGATTTCTTTCGACAATCCGTGAGAACAAACTACTGCATCAAATTACACCATTCTTTTTTTAAATGAAAGATATTTGGACATAGATTTGTTATCGTACATTCGCTTGTTCGAAAATTTAATTAATTAGCCGTAATTTTCATTTAAACTTTTACTGCTGCTTATGATGTCATAAAGTCGGCAACTCCCACTGTTGCAAATTATAGAGTTATTTTCTGAACTCTGTGGTTCGCCAATCTTTTGACATTAGCTAATATCAACTAGGTAATATTTTAACATTGTAATATTAAATCTTACTAAAAATTAGCTAAAATATAATCATAATAAAATATCTAAACATAAACATATCAATATGAATAACAAATCTCACGTAAAATATTGCAATTTAAATTATTCCAATTGGAAAAAGATTTGGAGAGTTATCCCTGACGCCCAGCTAACATAAAAGTACCAATTTTATTTTATTTATTTACACACATATTCAATTTTATTATAAAACACCAGGTTGCCATACAAAGCAAAAATCGTCATTTAGGCATCAAAAATTAACCCACTTACAGCGCCTAGAATATATTATGTTTATAGAATGACATACATGTATATATATATACTTCACTGGCGCCCGGCTAACCGAAAAGTACCCCAAATTATTCGCCAAACTGTAGCGCCCAGTAAACAAACAGAAGAATCTTGCCATTAAATCTCAAAAATAAAAAAAATAATAAAATAATAATTAGGAAAAGCCCCATTTACTATAGAATCATTTATCAGTAACTTTAAACAATAAAATTTACAATATATTAATGAAAACAGTATAAAAAATAGTCTTGAATATTTATTTATTTATATTATTTCTCTTAATTATCCCTTTCGACTGTTGGATAAATGTTTGTGACGTCAGTTGAATTTTATCGATTGTACGAAACTACGCATCACAACATTTTTTGGTACTTACGTATTATCCGTGCCAGTTTTAAGCCAACTGCGCCAAGCATGGAGCCAATATTACTAATTATAGTAACCCTTATATATTGTTTTAATTGCTGCATGGTACATGCCTGAGAATAATCTATAATATTATTCTTTCTTATTTACTATGCTATATACCATTTATTAATTTTACTAAAATAATGTTATTTACTATTTTTAACAATGTTATACAGTTAAAAAACGTATATTACATTTTATTTATTTTATATTAATTACCATTTTTAACAATGTTATTTGATAATGTTAAATTACTGCGTTTGAAAACATGATTGGCAATGATAAACAAGATTGGCAATTTGGCAACCATATTTGGCGAACAATCTCCTGGCACGGATAATACGTAAGTACCCATTTTTTCAAAGCTTTTTCTATTTTAATATCATGGTTTCGAAGACGTAATTTTTATTTTAATTAATGTAATAACTAATAATTCAGTAAAACATCATTATAAATACATTTAACGTCGAATTAAAAATCACTTGATGAGAACTTTTAGGCCGAATTTTTTAATTTGCAAGTTAAATTTCGGTGAAAATATTTATCCGTGTGTTTTATAAGCGAATAATAATTCATATTTATTGTGACGTCACCGGAATATTGTCCATTAGGTTTATTTTATCATTATGCATTATAACTTTGTTGATGCCATTTTTTCATTACAATTAAATACAAAATATATTTTTATTTGTAACATTGGTGTTTAAGCATAAAAGTAACTTATACAAAGTACGTGTGAAAAGTTTGCGCCGGGGAAAATGACGTTATGCTTAGCTTGAAATGCATTTTAACATTGATAAAACTAAAAAGAAAAAATAATTGTGTCAACATGACGTAATTTTAACTAGTTTTTCAATTTTTAATTTTAAAGTTCAGAATTTAAGCCTTTATTGGTTGCTTCATCTTGATTGCATACCTTGATTACATGTTACCAATTACTTTTTTTTTTAATTATAGGTTAGAAGATTTCAATTTTTTTTTTAAATTCACAAAAGTAAAGAATTTCAGGAAAATTAAAATTATTAAAAATAGTGTTATGGGAAAAAAACTTGAAATAATGATTGTATTTGTAGCTAGAATAAATAATGTAAGGCTAATATTTTATAGGAATTATTTTGGTAGGTTTGTTATAAGTTCATTTAACAGTCACTTATTAGTGGCAAAGTCCTATTTCTTCCACTGTGAATTTCTCTTTCGATGTCAAAAACTGATAGTCTACTTTTGGACGCCGCGCCAGCCAAAACACAATTTTTAGAAATGTATAACGGTTGTGACAACAAACAGCCCTATCGCTTTAGCTTTCATCGCACTTACATCACTTCTAAATACTACAAATTTCAAATTTTTACTACATTTTACTACATTTTACAATTATCTTTCGATTGAAATTTATTTTAAAAATGCAGCTTAATTTAACGACTTTTTAAATAATTTTCAAGCATGAAATATTTTTCACTTCTATCTCAACAATGATCACCAGTTTGCTTTAATAATGTAACATATTCCCTGGGAAAGTTGCCCCAATTGAAAAAAGATTTTCTTAACCATCATAAAAACTGAAAAAGAAAAATAATAAAAACCCACGATAAAACATAAGATCAGATTATCCAAAAGAAAGAGCATTTTGACGCTAAACTAAAATCTGTCAAGAAAAAAAAGTATTTATAGTTTATGATTAACATAAAATTGATATGCTGAATTCGTTGATGTATATGTTGCATCAGAATATTCTAAAAACTGTATTTTATTATTTTTTTTAAAGATCCATTGGATATTTAACTGCATAAGAAGGAAAAGATCACCGACTGTGATGGAAAAGGAATAATCATCCTGATTATGTAAAGGAACCGAAGAAACCATACAAATAAATTCCACTTGAAAACATTAAAAATCTCCCTTATCTGCAGATTGATTTATTATTGTAAAAAAAAAAAAAATCTTCATTTTTACATAGAAATTGATTAGCTTAAAACAATGGATGCGTTTCAGAAGATATGGATTTGAAACGAATAATGATTAAAGAAGATATTTTAAAACTTTTAATTTAAACATTTTAAAACTTTTTTTTAACGTCGAATTTTGACGGTGCCTTTGGTGAGATGCAATGCACATGCGCATAGGAGCTCATTTGGTTGCAAGGGGGGGGGGGAGATGTGTGCTTTATTTACTATGTTATTTTATTGACTGAATATGAGATGAACGTAGGGATATACTATTTATATGATACTTCATAGGTCCAGGAAATTTTCTTTCTTGCCGTGGGGAATATGGCGGTAATGTCAAACTGATTTGCATTACACAGTTGTTTACGGATTGTTTGTTTGGAGTTTGCTTTGGAAATATTACTGTAATTCACTGGGGGGGGGGGGGAACTTTTAAAATAAAATATTTGAAAGACTGTTTCATACGCACCCCTTCTTATGCAATAAAGAAGCTTATTTTACTAATATTGTTATTGTAATTTTTTTCCGTCAAGTTTTGACGGGTTCCATCTAGTAATAATAAAAAAGTTAATTTAATTTTTTTTAAATGTGACTTTATTTTGAAATAGTAACGTTTATTTCAATATAGTAATCATATGTATTATTTCACAGGTATTTTATTTATATACGTATTCTTTGGATACATAAAAAGAGAAAGAATTTAGATACAGAATTAAGTATAAAATGTAATAAAACTATATATTTCAAAATATTTCTCTGTCATACTTCAAAATCCATAACAAATTTTGATTAAGAGAACTTAAATTTCAAATTTATTTTAACAAAATAAAATAAAGTCATATTTTATGTTTTTACGATACCATAAATTATATATAAAATCATGTCGTTTAAGGAAAGTGAATTTTAAGAAACATTTGAAGGAATGCTCCCATAAATAAAATAAAGTTGAAATTTTTATCAAGAACTTTCTGAAAGATAAAAATCAAAATATTCTCTCTATAATTTAATGAATTGTGAAGAAGTTTTGCTTTAAAGGATTTTAATATTTTTTTTCGTTCGTTACGTATATTTATAATATTTGCACCATTTTAAAAATATGTTATGTTTTTAATACTTTCCAACATAGTTCAAAAGTGTTTATGAATTGGGTTTGTATGGCTGTCTATCTGACCGACTGTCCGTCTGGCCTTCTGTCTGTCTGTCTGCCTGTCAGAGTTTTAAGTCGCGTAAATATACTAGGATTGCCATGTAATTTGTGAATCTGATTGAAATTTACTAGGGTATGTCCGGCATTGAAAATGAAGTCTGTAGCATTCATATCTTATTTACAGGGACACTCAAAAGAATTCCGCTACATCATGGTCTATGAGGAAAAGTCAGTTGCATTGTATTTTAATTATGTTATACTATTTCATACATATTAAAATTGATATATTTCGCTGAGGCCTACGGCAAGATCCTTACTATAGAATATGGTGAGCAGAGTATTTGTCGTTCATCTACAGGGAGTCAAAAACTTTCATTTACAGTAATGTTTATGAGCGATAGTAGCTTAACGTGCGTTTTCAGTTGTGGTATGCATTTTTTAATTTAACTAATGTTTTAGATAGTCCTTCATGTGTGTAAATTCTACAGATCATATACAGGGTTCACAAAATAATTCGAGTACATTCCTTTTATTGACTACAGGAGAATTTTTAGCTGTGTCATGCATTTCTTAGATGAACTAAATTTTAGCATAATATGTAGCATAAATACGAATCGATAGATTATATATACAGCAATTCACAAAAGAATTTGAATTATTTTCTGACTGTAGATGGTAATTACCGAAATTGGGTTTTAAAATCATTTATGCGTTTTCCAAATTGTTTACGTAGCTATCATCTGTCACCTTATTAAACGGGAAAGTTTATTACAGTATTCTGAATGTGTTGGAAAGTGTTTCAGATTCCAGCAAGATTTCTTTTCTTGTTAAAATAATGGAATAAATTTTTAGAAAGAACTCTAATGCTCAATCAAAAATTTTAAATTATTATTTCCCAACTGCTCGCAGAAAAGAAGGGTAACATTTTTTTGTCTTGCACAATGTAAGTTTATAGGTAGCTTTCAATACAAAATAGTATAAAGCTACCTATTGCAGCCGTTCGGAGGAAAGCAATTCCGGAAATTTCGATATATTTTCACCGATCATAACCCCCAGACCCCAGAACCACCCTCCGTTCAAATGTTGATATATATATATATATATATATATCCATATATATATCTATATATATATATATGATCTATGTCATACGATAACGCTAGTATTTATAAATTAATTTGGATGAAACTAATTGTGTGTATTAAGCTCACCAATACCTCGACCGAGTTCGTTGGCCAGCTTGGTCCGTAATCTTGTTTCAAGATGGCGGCCAGTAAAATTTTTAAAACTAAAATAAATTCACAAAATACTTAAAAATTCAAATTTATTTTTTAATTACGTGTTAGGCCTTGATACAAGGATTCCAGAGCATTTTTTGGTTTACCCCTATCTTAAAAAATGGCTGAGATAGAGCAGTTTGAAATTCTAGGGTGGCTGACACTTTGAAACAAGATAGCACATTACAAAAAAACCAATGATTAATTTATGAGTTTTAGTGAACGCGATTTCTCGCAAATGATTATCTTTCATTGTTGTAATCATTTTCCCAATCATACGCATAAAACTATATATTCATATTTGTTAGCGCCAAATTCTCGCCAAACGTGGCGACATTTGACGAAATATTATCAAAATTGGCGGTCAAACTAAGTCTTTATAAATGAAGCCAACTTGGCTATAGCTCAATAATTTGGCGAATTTCTTATTCAAATTCAGTATTAACGAATCTTTTGTAAACGGTTTCTTTGCATTTTAGCTTGCTGTTTTCGAGTAACATTAGCTAAAATTTTAAAACGAAGATATAGGAAAGCTACCTTTTCCTCCCGGTACAGGCTGGAAGGATTTTTTTATTCTCTGATAAAACGGAAGTGGGTAGATGGAATTTATTAACACTTTGTTGACAGTCAATTTTGTATGAAATCCTGATTTTAAAACTGTGGAAGCTCCGCCCTCTTCTGAAATTCTCATTAAATGTATTTGTAGATATGTTTTTCAAGTTTATGCATCAGTAAATGGGCAATTCCATGAAAGTGTCAACTTTTATGAAAAATTTATTTTAATAATTTTTATAAATTAAGTTAAAAAATATATCGAAATATATTCCAAGTTTTCAAATTAATGTTTTAGATTAAAAAGTTTAGGTTATAGCTGAAAAATAAAATATTTGCAGTTTTGTACAAATAGTACCTTTGAAATAAATTGTAAAAAAGAATATAATTGCTGTTTATTTTGTATTTTCTGAAAAAATAAATACATATAGTAAAATATTTAATGGTTTACAATAGTATTAAAGCCATATACTTGATAATAATGAATGCAAAATAAACTACGTAATCGTGCTCGATATGCTTTTGAAAAAGCAGTTGCATGTGAATAGTTAAATAATATAATTTCTTATGACCATTCTGGATAATAAAAAATATATAAAAATTATTAATTTAGTCAATTGTCTTTTAATAAATGTTTAAGAAACGTTTCATCATTCCGTCACGTCAAATGATAGTTAATAACTACAACCCTAGGAAAGGTAGGTTGCTCTAAATTATAATTTTATATTGCGTATACATCATATTTAAGATATGTGTTAGTTTAAATAGTGAGTGGTTTCTTAATTCACAAAAGTTACCAGTTTGAAATACCAGGTTACAGTCATGGTAGCAAAAATGTCATTTCGTCACATAATAAGAAATTGCTAAAGAATAAAAGAATAAAATAGCTAAAAAAATTGTTTCATATATTTTTTTGAATCTTTTAATCAATATTAGGCATGTGCAAACTGAAAAGTCAATTTTCATTTGAAAATAGATTCAAGGTAATTGCTTTAACTTATTTCTATAACTCAAAATGTCATTCCGTCACATATGGAATTGCCCAAATATCATCCAATGTACGGATTCAATATAAGAGTCCTACAACCTAAAAACGTATGGAAAAAATAATATAAATGCATTTTCTGTAAGGGAAAAGCTCCGTCCTTAGTCAATGATGCTTGGTTGAACAAACACGAGTTAACTCGTAATCGGTCAACAACGTGCTAAATGCTCTACCAAAATATTTGTCTTTCCTCCCCGAGTGTCATTTACTGTAGAAAAAAGAAATGATTCTTAATCTAGCAAAAAATAATATAACCCCGGACAAAAACACAGGATAACCTCTTCGGAGTTACCCATGATTCCGAAAAATGGTCTTTATCTGGAGAATCCTCAGACCTAATATTTTTTCGAAATTTAATGAAGTAATAATTAAAACAAAAATTTCTTTTGATGCCACCAATTTTCGGAAACGTTTCCTGGATAGATTTGTTAGTATGTTAATCAGTTTTCTCAATCCGGAATATAGGTTTTTTGGATGCTATCAATTTTCAAATTTCTCAAGTAAACATTCTGAGCTGCATAACTTATTTTATACATGCAAGAGTAAAAACAACAAAAAACATATATTAATATAATGCTTCTAATTTATCATGTTTGTCTGTAAAACATATTTATTGAACATAAAAATGTTTACTTGAACATGGATAGCATCCGAAAAACCTATATTTCGGGCTGTAGGTACTCTATATAAAAAATAAATAAATCCGAAACGTTTCCGAAAATTAGTGGCAGCAAAAGAAACTTTGCTTTTATTATTGTTTTTTAAATCTCAAAAATATATTGGTTTCTGAAGATAAAGAACGCTTTTCGTAATCGTGGATAACTCGGAAGAGGCTATTCTATATTTTCGTGCATTGTTATATTATTTTTTCCTAGATTAAGAAGCATTTGTCCTTTTCTACTGTGTAGGATATGATTATATAGACTGTTTCCTGGAAAATTGAATTTCTCCAAAATGCTTATAAATGGTTGTTCTGTTAAATAGTTTTTGTCACTATGTACACAAGCCTCTCGTGGCTTGATGGCACGCTTAACAGCGTGTCCAGCAACCAAGATAAAAAAAGTCCTTTCGGCCTGTACCGGGAGGAAAAGGTAGCTTTCCTATATCTTCGTTTTAAAATTTTAGCTATTGTTACACGAAAACAGCAATTTAAAATGCAAAGAAAACGTTTATAAAAGATTCGTTAATACTGAATTTGAATAAGAAATTCGCCAAATTATTGAGCAGTAGCGAAATTGGCTTCATTTATGTAGACTTATTTTGGTCGCCAAATTTGACGATATTTCGCCAAATGTTGCCAAGTTTGGCGAGAATTTGGCGCTAAAGGATATGAATATATAGTTTTATGCGTATGATCGGGAAAATTATTACAACAATGAAAATTTTTGTTATGTGCTGTATTGTTTCAAAATGTCAGCCACCCTAGAATTTCAAACTGCTCTATCTCAGCCATTTTCTAAGATAGAGATAAACCAAAAAATGCTCTGGAATCCTCGTATCAAGGCCTAACACTTAATTAAAAAATAAATTTGAATTTTTAACTTTTTTGTATATTTATTTTAGCTTTAAATTTTTAAGTGGCCGCCATCTTGAAACAAAATGGCGGACCAAGCTGGCCAACGAACTCGATCGAGACATTGGTGAGCTTAATACACACAATTTGTTTCACAAAAATTGATTTATAAATACGAGCGTTATCGTATGACATAAGTCAGATATATATATATATATATATATATATATATATATATATATATATTGGATATATCTATATATATAAATCAACATTTGAACGGAGGGTGGTTTTGGGGTCTGGGGGTCATGATCGGTGAAAATATATCGAAATTTTCCGGAACTGCTTTCCTCCGAACGGCTGCAATAGGTAGCTTTATACTTTTTTGTATTGAAAGCTACGTAATACTGACTTGGTTTTCCATCGTACCATAGAATGTTCGAGTAGCACTCGAAAAAAGGGTGTTTTCTTAGTCTTTCATTTTCCATTCTTATATTCATATTCTGGAAATTTACAGAGCAGTCTTTTGAGCATTTGTCCCAGAGGATTCTTTAGTGCATTCGACTCAGAGCTTTCTTTAGTGTATTCAACTTAGAGCAGTATGTAGTGCATTCCACTCAGAACATTCTTTACTGAATTCGACTCAAAGCTTTCTTCAATGCATTCGACACACAGCATTACTTATAGTGCATCAGAGAATTATTTAGTGATATTAACTCGGCTCATTATATAGTCCATTCCACTCAGAACATTCTTTAATGAATTCGACTCAAAGCTTTCTTCAATGCATTCGACACACAACATTACTTATAGTGCATCAGAGAATTATTTAGTGATATTAACTCGGATCATTATATAGTGCATTCCACTCAGAACATTCTTTACTGAATTCGACTCAAAGCTTTCTTCAATGCATTCGACACCCAGTATTACTTATAGTGCATCAGAGAATTATTTAGTGATATTAACTCGGCTCATTATATAATGCATTCCACTCTGAACATTCTTTACTGAATTCGACTCAAAGCTTTCTTCAATGCATTCGACACACAGCATTACTTATAGTGCATCAGAGAATTATTTAGTGATATTAACTCGGATCATTATATAGTGCATTCCACTCAGAACATTCTTTACTGAATTCCACTCAAAGCTTTCTTCAATGCATTCGACACACAGCATTACTTATAGTGCATCAGAGAATTATTTAGTGATATTAACTCGGATCATTATATAGTGCATTCCACTCAGAACATTCTTTACTGAATTCGACTCAAAGCTTTCTTCAATGCATTCGACACCCAGTATTACTTATAGTGCATCAGAGAATTATTTAGTGATATTAACTCGGCTCATTATACAGGGTGATTCATAAAAGATGGGCAGAACTTTAAGGGGTTATAGTACACTTAAAGACAAATAATATTAAATAGGAGACTAAGGGTCCCAGACGTATTCCCAAGGAGATAGGGGGCATTAAAGTTTAGGGTCCGAAATTTCAAATGATTATAAAACATGGAAAAATTGGTCGATTCGTTTGCGGTTTTTGCAAAAAATTTTCTTTATGCCAGTATTTTCTTGAAATAAAATTTTAAAGTTCAATTTCAAAAAATGCCGATAGGGGGCGCTTTAGACTTTGGAGTAACAAACAACTATTTTTTAACGTTATTTTTTGTATTTCTTTAAATGATTTCGAAAGCTTAGACTTAAACTTAAATTTTGATCTAAAAATCTGAGTCCTAACGAGTAGTTAAGTAGCGTAAACTGAAATTTGAAATTTGAAACCCTTCTCCCCCCAGAACAAAAATCAGTTATTCCCGATCTTTGTGTCGTAGATTAGGCTCTAACTACTGCCGCGTTTTGCTAAAATTATTCTTTATGTCAGTATTTTCTTGAAAATAAATTTTAAAGAAAATTTTCAAAAAATTCCGATAGAGGGCGCTTTAGACTTTGGAGTAACGAACAACTATTTTATACCGTTATTTTTTGTGTCTCATTAAATGCTTTCTAAAGCTTAGACTTAAACTTAAATTTTCAGCTCAAAATCTGAATCGCTGAGCGTGGTTCAGTAGCGAGGGGAGGGGGTTCAAATTTCAACTTCTGAACATAGTTCAGTTTGCACTACTTAACCATGCCCAACGATTCTGTGCTGTGATACGAGGCAAAAATACAACTTTCGTCAAGGACTGCATAGTCGGAATTCACTCATAAAGGCACTGGCACAGTTGGAAACGTCGCTCATGCAAACGTTAAAGCTCCATTCCTGACGCTAGTCACCGGGTGAAGAAGGAAACAGAAAGTATGCAAATGTCAAATGGGGAAGAAGAAGAACACGTATGCAAAATTTCGACACGATTCAGGCATAAAAACCACTGAACGGTGAGTCAAGTGTAAGTCGCTGTAGTAATGAATCGGAAGATGGTGCCCTTCACGAATAAGGAAAAGGCTGAGATGCATTTAATTTACGGAGCGGCAGATGGAAATGGTGCAGAGGCACAACGAATGTACGGAGAGCGATTTCCTAACAGGCGGTTGCCTAACCGCAAAACTTTCGAGCGCTTGCACAGACAGTTGTGTGAGACGGGATCATTTCTCGCTTCCCGGTCGAATGCAGGTCGTGCAAAAAAGGACGAATCAGTAGTTGTTGCAGAAGCCATTCTGGATGTAGTAGCGGCGCAGCCAAGTACAAGTACACGAACAGTGGCTAGCCAGGTGGATACCTCACAGTCCACGACTTGGAGGGTACTGAAGGATGAACATTTGCTCCCGTTTCATGTGCAACGAGTCCAGAAACTGTCTCCAGGGGATTATCCAAATCGTATTGAATTCGCCCGCTGGTTTCTGCAGCAGAACGCGCTAAATCCACATTTTGGACGAACTGTGCTTTTCACCGATGAATGTACCTTCACACGTGAAGGTACATTTAACACACACAATGCACATGTGTGGGCGGATGTCAATCCACATGCTACGTATCCACATGCTCATCAGAGACGCTTTTCCATCAATGTTTGGGCAGGAATCCTCGGAGACCACCTAATCGGACCGTACCTTCTTCCTGAACGCCTCAACGGTAAAACATACCTCACATTTCTGCAACATGTGCTGCCAGACCTGTTAAACGTTGTTCCTCCACGCATCCGGCGGGTCATGTGGTTCCAGCACGATGGAGCGCCAGCCCATTACGTACGAGACGTCCGCAACTATCTGGACATCACATTTCCGAACAGATGGATTGGTCGAGGTGGTCCTGTTGCTTGGCCTGCTCGCTCGCCAGATCTTTCACCCCTCGATTTCTTTTTTTGGGGACGATTGAAGGCTCTTATGTATGAGACACCCATTGAATCCCCCGAGGAACTGGTCGCCAGACTTTCCGCCGCTGTAGGGGAAGTGCTCGAAAAGCCTGATGTTTTCGCGAATGTTCGCCGTTCCATTCGTCGCCGTTGTTCTGCGTGCATAACCTCTGGTGGTCACAATTTTGAACATTTATTGTGATTACATGTTAATAAATATGCTTTGGTAACATAATCCTAATTTGTGTCTTTTTACCTCGTATCACAGCACACAATGTGTGGACATGGTAAACTGAACTGTGCTCAGGAGTAGAAATTTCAAACCCCTCTCCCCAGAAACTTAACCACGTCTAACGATTCAGATTTTGGGCTGAAAATTTAAGTCTAAGCTTTAGAAAGCATTTAATGAGACACAAAAAATAACGGTATAAAATAGTTGTTCGTTACTCCAAAGTCTAAAGCGCCCTCTATCGGAATTTTTTGAAAATTTTCTTTAAAATTTATTTTCAAGAAAATACTGACATAAAGAATAATTTTAGCAAAACGCGGCAGTAGTTAGAGCCTAATCTACGACACAAAGATCGGGAATAACTGATTTTTGTTCTGGGGGGAGAAGGGTTTCAAATTTCAAATTTCAGTTTACGCTACTTAACTACTCGTTAGGACTCAGATTTTTAGATCAAAATTTAAGTTTAAGTCTAAGCTTTCGAAATCATTTAAAGAAATACAAAAAATAACGTTAAAAAATAGTTGTTTGTTACTCCAAAGTCTAAAGCGCCCCCTATCGGCATTTTTTGAAATTGAACTTTAAAATTTTATTTCAAGAAAATACTGGCATAAAGAAAATTTTTTGCAAAAACCGCAAACGAATCGACCAATTTTTCCATGTTTTATAATCATTTGAAATTTCGGACCCTAAACTTTAATGCCCCCTATCTTCTTGGGAATACGTCTGGGACCCTTAGTCTCCTATTTAATATTATTTGTCTTTAAGTGTACTATAACCCCTTAAAGTTCTGCCCATCTTTTATGAATCACCCTGTATAATGCATTCCACTCAGAACATTCTTTACTGAATTCGACTCAAAGCTTTCTTCAATGCATTCGACACACAGCATTACTTATAGTGCATCAGAGAATTATTTAGTGATATTAACTCGGATCATTATATAGTGCATTCCACTCAGAACATTCTTTACTGAATTCGACTCAAAGCTTTCTTCAATGCATTCGACACACAGCATTACTTATAGTGCATCAGAGAATTATTTAGTGATATTAACTCGGATCATTATATAGTGCATTCCACTCAGAACATTCTTTACTGAATTCGACTCAAAGCTTTCTTCAATGCATTCGACACACAGCATTACTTATAGTGCATCAGAGAATTATTTAGTGATATTAACTCGGCTCATTATATAGTGCATTCCACTCAGAACATTCTTTACTGAATTCGACTCAAAGCTTTCTTCAATGCATTCGACACACAGCATTATTTATAGTGCATCAGAGCATTATTTAGTGATATGAACTCGGATCATTCTTTAGTGCATTCGTTTCAAAGCATTATTTAGTGAATTATACTCAGTCCATTAGTTAGTGCATTTGATTAAGAGGATTACTTAGTGAATTCTCGACTCAGAGTTTTCAGAATAATTCTTTAGGACATTCGATCAGAACATTCTTTTGTGCCTTCGAATGTAGAATGGAAAGTAATTTCTGTTAAGCATCAGAATGTTCTCTTGCATAGCACGCTTGTAAGAACACTTAGTTTAATTAATCTACGTTTAATTAACCTGTGCGAGCGTCATTATTAGGTAGCTTTCAATACAAAAAAAGTATAAAGCTACCTATTGCAGCCGTTCGGAGGAAAGCAGTTCCGGAAAATTTCGATATATTTTCACCGATCATGACCCCCAGACCCCAAAACCACCCTCCGTTCAAATGTTGATTTATATATATATATATATATATATATCTGAGCTATGTCATACGATAACGCTGGTATTTATAAATCAATTTTGATGAAACTAATTGTGTGTATTAAGCTCACCAATGTCTCGACCGAGTTCGTTGGCCAGCTTGGCCCGCCATTTTGTTTCAAGATGGCGGCCACTTAAAAATTTAAAACTAAAATAAATATACAAAAAGGTTATAAATTCAAATTTATTTTTTAATTAAGTGTTAGGCCTTGATGCGAGGATTCCAAAGCATTTTTTGGTTTACCTCTATCTTAAAAAATAGCTGAGATAGAGCCGTTTGAAATTCTAGGGTGGCTGACATTTTTAAACAAAACAGCACATTAACGCGATTACTCGCAAATTATTTTCTTTCATTGTTGTAATAATTTTCCCAATCATACGCATAAAACTACATATTCATATCCGTTAGCGCCAAAATCTCGCCAAAATTGGCGACATTTGGCGAAATATCGCCAAATTTGGCGACCAAAATAAGTCTTCATAAATAAAGCCAATTTGGCTATTGCTCAATAATTTGGCGAATTTCTTATTCAAATTCAGTATTAACGAATCTTTTGTAACCGTTTCTTCGCATTTTAACTTGCTGTTTTCGTGTAACATTAGCTAAAATTTTAAAACGAAGATATAGGAAAGCTACCTTTTCCTCCCGGTACAGGCCGGAAGGCCTTTTTTCTTGTTCATTTCATCGCATCAATATATTGAAGTTTTGCAACTTTAACAATTATTCATCACCAATAATGCCCAGCTAGAAAATGTTTGTACTTTTTTTACAAAAAAGTATCGATATTGCACAATTTGTGCAAAAAAGTGAATATTTGTGAATATTTCCAAAAGTGTACACTTCGTGTGCACATTATATGCACCTTTTTATGCATACAAAAAAGTGCATATTTTTTATTTTCAAAAACTGTGCACATTTTGTGCATAAAATAACTGCATATTTCGTGTTCGTAAAACGTGTGCATTTTTTATGCACAAAAGTCTTTATTTTTTATAGATATAAAAATTTGTATATTCCATGTTTTGATTATTTCTATGCATAATGATGCCAATTCAAAATCTGTAAATTTTTTCAAAAGTGCATGTATTTCCTATGATAATACAATATTACCTAAAAAGAGCATTTTAACGTCACAGATTGTGCCCCCTTCCACCAATATTTTTCGCCTCACCCCCTCGAGGGATGTGAAGGAGGGGGGTAAAAATATATGTTGATATGTTGATAAATGATAAAATGTTAATAAATAATAATAAAAAAATTAAACAAATAAATTAGGAATGAAACATGAAAATGTACTGCTCTAAATATTCTAATTATTATATTCTATCATACAACATAGAATCTTTATATTTTTGTTTTGTTGCCGTTGAATATGAAGTTAATGTAATGATACGTGTCATTTTTTGCAGTCTTTTTTTATTACTAATAAATTGTTAGTAATTATTAATATTTTTTTATAGACCTAGCTTTGGAAAAATGTAACTGAAATTTTAAAGGCAATGTGAGAAAAGTTTATGGTGAGAAGGTGTGTTTTAAAAGCCTGATATTTTTAAACAATACCGCGAATTTTTTATAGCTTTTTTCTTGAAACAAAATAACAGATTCATATCAAAAATGTGATTACAAAGATTTATTTCTATATTTTCAACCCATTCAGTGTGAAAAGAAAATAAACTGTACAGGAGAGCATTTCTTTTCGATTATTTCCTTTTTATCTTGATCAAAAGAGTTTTCTTTAAAATCTAAATTTTCATTTTCTACGTCCATTAGAATCTTAAAATCCCTTTTTTTCATAATTTTCAGAAAAAAAAACAAAAAAAAACGATTTTATATATATATATATATATATATATTGCCCCTCGATCACAACAGAAACAATCCCGAAAAGTTTTTTCTCTGAGAATTCTGCTAAAATTCGAGCATTCCTGCACTAAACTGTATTTAGTTCCATCAAATATTGTTTTATAAACTAACATCCGGCAGGCCAAAATGTCGAAGCATTGAGTCACTCAAAATTAAGAGACAATGTTTTAAAATTAAAGAAAAAATATTTTATGGTTAATGTTTAGCAATATAAAACTAGGTTTGCAATAACAGCTGTTGAACTTTTAATATCAAGCATTTGTCTCTCTGTTGCTTCGGGTAATTCTCAAATGCTACTCTATCAGCAAGTAGATCTAGTCTTCTAATTTGGTCAAGCTTATAGCTTGCGAAAGGCACTTTCATAAGAATATCCCCCAAATCTATTTGTCGCGAAAATAGCACCTAATTGCATGACTACAATTCATGTATTTGTTCTAAAAAGTTGGCGTGGACACCGATTTCGATTATACAAAATTCATTGCGTTTTTTATGATGATTACGAAATTTCATCTTTACATACAAAAATCAAATTGTCTTGCAAAAGACTGTAAATAGTAAAAACGTAAATTTCAAAAGGTAAAGAAGTACCAAAATTTTTATATCGGAATTCGTATCATAAATACAGTCCGTATATTTTAAGGTTCGAAAAATAAAAAGTTTTACTAAAGCGAGCTTTTGCATATATTGAATAATTATAATTTTCCGTCTGTTTCTTTTTAGTGCTATGACAACGGGAAAGAAAAAATGAAACATTTAAACCAAGGCATGTGTAATAAAGAAGGCATACCTTTTTGCTTATAATGTGTGAAGCCAATCACCAGAGGGCTCTATAACATTTCTGACCTATCGTGCAAACCCTGAAACAAAACTGAATTCTGACTCTCACCAATCAGCTATCTGGGTAAATTAGAAATCAGCTGATTCAAAGATAATTTAGGAAGGATTTGTTTTAAACCACGTGGCTAAATCAAGCTACGCTTTTTGCGTGGTTTTCAGCGAAATGAATTGGCCGTTTTTAGGGTTTCGTTCATCTCATGAAACCCTATTTGTCTGGCTCTCTGTTTGTCCGTCACAGAGTCAGTTGTCAGAAACTGTATAAATTAGAGACTTGAAATTTTGTGTACTTACAGCTGAATACCTACTGTCTTGCTAAAAATCATAAAATTTTGAAAAAGTGGTATTATTTTAATACATAGAGATAAAATACCAAAAATCCCACTTCCTATTAAATTTAAACATTTTTCGTTATAGCAGTTGCCAACAATTAAAAATCCACAATAAAATTCTTTATACACTAATTAATTTTCTATTGAAAGATTTCTACGTGAAAAATGAAAATGAAATAAAAAGTTTCACCAATTGAAAAAAAGATTAATATGACGTGATATTGGTAATAAAACGGATATTTTCAAAGATTTATCAATAATACAAGGAGTATGAGTATGTGTACGTACAGAAAGCAGGTTAATATGACGTCATTAGAGAATTAAAAAGAAAATTAATCTATCGTCATATTGGAAGTTTAACGGACTTTTTCAAATGTTTGAGAATCATACAAAGAGAGTATCAATATGAGTAACAGAGAAAACAAGTAGATATGACGTCAGAAAGTGAATATAACGTCATATGTGTTTAAGGAACGTATTGAATCATGATAAAAATCCGATTATGGAAATATTAGCATGTTTTAACATTTTGAAGTTCTCTACGCTACATGTTTAATTTAGAAATTGATTTTTCTACACAAACATTCTTAAAATTCCGGACAACGCCGGGTACTTCAGCTAGTAGTTATAAAAACAAGGAGGAAAAATTTTAAGTTCAAATGTGAATATTTTTCACAAAGAAAATTTGTAACAATGAAATTAAATTTGCGTTAAGCCACGCTTGCTAAAATACGCTATTGGCTGCAAATCCGATAATGTAACTTTAAAAAGCTTCGCGCTTTAAATTTTCTGGACTATAATAATATATATAAAATATAAGGAACATAATATAATATGAACGTCTATGGATTTTTTGGGCTGACGTTTTTCGAGGAGTGGTTGATGAATGTTTTCCATTTTTAGAACCCAGAGAGATCTTGACATTATCAACTTCTATTCCAATCTGGGTGTCAATACAAGTCACATTTTGGGAACTATCGTGTTAACAATAGTAGCTTGATGGGAAGCCGGTACTGCAATCCGATAAAAAATATGCGAAAATTATCAAAATGAAACATCTTTAAAGTACATGGGATTTTATAATATGTTTTATTTTCAACGAATGAAAGCGACTAATGATGCACCTTGTATAATTCTAATTCGCAACACAGCAATCCCTGCAATAGTGTTTTTTTCCCTCATTATCTGGGTGCTTTTATCATTAATGATAAGACGTTTATTTGACAATTGAAATCATTAAGCAACTCTGTCTCATACAAGATATAAGTCATCGATACCAACTGAAAAAAAAACTATTCATTCGCATTCTGTCTGAAACTCTCTTTCAGCAAAGTTTTCTGAAAACTATTACGTTTATCTATAAGATGAGATTACGACTTTCTTTTTCTTTATTTAAAAGTTATATTTCAATTTTACCCAAAATTCTATTCCGTTTCTATTCAGTATTTCGTTAACGTAATAGTTTCATCTTTTATCTTAATCAAATAACATTACTGAATCAGGATACATAAAAAATCCATTTATAATGATTTCTCTTCATACCGAAATAAAACTTTGAAGATAAAGTCGCCTGCAATTAAAGTCAATATGTCATTTTATTGAAGAAAGCAAACAAAAGTAGTGAATGGAAATGGAAAATTTCGGTCAACATTGACGTCCTTTCTAATGTTTAAAACTTTATCGTGAAAGATTAAATAAATACGAGCTCCTAGAGAAACTTTTATCATACCGTTAAATGAAGCTTATTAAGAAATAAACAAATCTTTTATCCTATCTCCACAAATTCACAAAAGTTCAATATATAAATTTTATATTTAAAAAATTCTCTAAAATGCTTTTAATATAACGTTTGAAAGGATGAAATAAAATATTTTTGAAAAACACTTTTGTTAAATATATTTTCTTCTGATATTTAATTTTTTCTGATATTTAAGTCATCTTAAAAAGATTTATAATTTTTAGCATGGTTGAATTTTTTTATTCAAACTGCTTAAATTTTTAATTGAATGTTTTTTTTAAATTCCAGTTAATATTGAAGGTCGTATAACATTTCTACAAAAAATATATACATTCATTTCATCGATGATGTTTAAATAAAGATAATTTTATTTTCTTTCGTCTCCTGTTTGCTACAAAATTGTGGATCATGAAGATATTCTATCTTGTGCTACAAGGTGCAGCCTTAACAACATATAAGAGTGAGGAGTGCCAAACGGTCGTCCGGGTAACTCATTTGGTAGATTTTTGCAAATGGCTAGGAAAATGCAAGGAGGAATGCAAATGGCTAGGACTCCTGGCCTGGACACTTTTTCACTTTGTTAATTTCACGCATTATAAAAAATTGTCATAAAAAGCCAATCCATTAAAAATGAAAAATAATATAATACGGGGTGTCCGAAAAGTCCGGAAACGGTCGAATAACTCGAGAAAAATACATCGGATTGAAAAACGGTAAATATGGGTTCTATATTTTTAAAAATATATTTAGGGATATCAAAGTTGTACCCCCAACTCTTCCACCTCGGGGGAAAGGGAGGCAATTTTTAAATATTTAATGATAAATTTATTGCAGATTCGGATTCTACAAGAAAAAATATGTAACTTTTGTATTTAACATTTTCTTCGGAAAATCGTAGATGGCGCTATAATCGAGTGAAGTGCAGCGAGAATCGTTTCCATTGAAAAGTCTGGAAACGGTCTAATAACTTGAGAAATATGCATCGGATCGCAAAAAAAAAAAAAAGAAAAAAAAAAAAAAGAAAAATGATTGTTCAGTATTTTTGAAAATTCCATTTAAGGGTATCAAAGTTGCCCCCCCCCCCAAAAAAAAATGCCTCCTGGGGGAAAAGGGATATTAAAGTTGCCATTTTCTATAATATTGAACACGGGCTTTTCTGTTTTTCAATCTTGTGTATATTTCTCGAGTTATTTGGCCTTTTCTAGACTTTTTAATGGAAACGATTCTCAATGCATTTTACTCGATTACAGCGCCATCTACGATTTTCAAATGTGAAATGCGAAATTTGCGTATTTTTCACGTAGAATCCGAATCTGCAATAAAAAAGGGGGTTATCATTTATGATTTCAAATTTGCCCCCTTTCCACCCAGGGGTAGATTTGGGGGGGGGGGAACTTCGATGTCCCTAAATAATTTTTTCAAAAATATTGAACATACATTTTTTCATTTTTCAATCTGATGTGTATTTCTCGAGTTATTCGACCGTTTCCAGACTTTTCGGACGCCTTGTATATGAATTTTTATGGACTTTTTGGGTAGACTTTTTTCAAGACGTTTGGGTTCTTGAATGTTTTTGATTTTCAATACCCGGCGAGATCTTGACACTATCAACTTTTATTCGATTTTGGGTGCCAATACGAGTAATATTTTGGTGTTTATCGTTTTGAAAAAAGTGTAGTTAATGATTGTAAGTAGTAGCTGTGCGCCGACAAAAATTCTACACACATCTTTTTCAAAGTAAAACATCTTTAAGGTTTATGGACTGCTTGGAATACTATTTGTTTTTGCAACAAATGAAAGCAAACAATGATGAAACTTGCGTAATCGTAATTCGAATACGTGAATCTCTGCAATAGAGGTTTGTTTCCATTATCGGAGTACTTTTATCATTAATTCCAAGACATTTTTCATACAATTAAAATAATTAGGAAACTGTGCCATGCAACATATAATTCAGCGATACGAACTCAAAAATAAATAAAATTCATTCACATTCTGTTTGAAACTCTCTTTCCTCTAAGTTTTCTGAAAATCATTACGTTTATTTAAAAGATGAGATTACAGCTTTCTATTTCTTTATTTAAGAGCTAGATTTCGATTTTACTTAAAAATCTATTCAATTTCTATTCAGTATTTCGTTAGCGTAAAATTTTCATATTTTACCTTATTGAAATAACATTACTGAATCAGGATATATATAAAAAAAAACATTTATATCATATTCTTTTCGTACTGAAATAAAACTTTAACGATAAAGCCCTCTGCAGGTAAAGTCAATATGTCATTTTATTGAAGCAAACAAACGAAAGTAGTGAATGGAAATGGAAAATTTCAGTTAACATTGACGACATTTCTAAAGTTTAAAATTGCATATTAAAAGATTAAATACGAGTCCAGAGAGAATATTTTATTTTAACATTAAATGAAGTTTATTAAGATATAAACAGATCTTTTATGCTATCGCCAGAAATTTACAAAAGTACTATATATATATATATATATATATATATATATATAGAGAGAGAGAGAGAGAGAGAGAGAGAGAGAGAGATCTAATTAAGAAATTCTCTAAATTGGTTTTTATGTAATGTTTGAAGGGATTAGAATAAATTTAAAAAACACTTTTCTCAAATACATTTTTTTCTGATATTATTTTTACTTTTTTCTATCTATACAATAAGAAAGTATTGAATTCGGAAAACATTTCGATGTCCAGTTTTTGACCGATTTATACATTTTAGATGGTCCTGAACATGATTTGACTGTTTTTACAAAACATCTGTCCATGAGTGTGTGTGTCTGTTGGTCTGCTTGCATGTGACACAAATGATGTGAGACAAATGTTGTGAACCCTTTAAGAGCCTATGCTAGTCACGCGAAGAAACGCTCCAGCTAATGTTAAGTCTATGGGAAGGTTATTGCGCGATTTCTCGCTCGCATTTTAATATTTTTAAATGCTTTTTTTTGCATAGGATAGCTGAAGTCAATCTCCAACGTTGTTAGTTTTTACTTTTTCGATTTTTGTTGCAGTTTTTTTTTCTAAGCGGGCATTTTCAATTTTTGAACCGATTGGAACCACTTCTGAAAATGAAAGTACCTTTATATACAATAACTGGAACCAAAATCGAAAAAGTAAAAACTAACAATGTTGGAGATTGACCTCAGCTATCCTATGCAAAAAGAATTCTTTAAAAATATTAAAATGCGAGCGAGAAATCGCGCAAGAACCTTCCCATAGACTTAACATTAGCTTGCGCGTTTTTTTGCGTGACTGGTGTAGGCTCTTAACTCATGAACTACTACGCAGAATTTGATGAAATTTCATATGAATATCTGTCCTTATGTGAAGTGGTGCTGATTAGTTTTTGGGCAAAATCCCCCAAGAGAGGATATGAATTTTTATGGACTAATCGATGATTTGTACGATTTATATTAAACTTATACATCCAGTTTATGTGCGCAAAACTCAACGAAACATCAAATTTAAAATTCTCATAATAGGAAGATTGTTTTTTTTTGTTACGGTCATCTAAGCAGTGGTGCCGAAATTCGACGATTTGTTCGATATATGCGATCACAAGTTTAAATGCATAGCATTCAATGAAACTTCACGCTTAACATCTTATATGGGAATACATTGTCATTCAATTTTGGTTGCAGACATTTAAGAGGGGTGCGTTTAGATATAAAAAGTCCTATTTGCCCAATCGATCTAATTTCTTGTGCTATTTAAGTCATTTAATTAATTTATTTTATATAGATGAATGTTTTGTGATGGCCACAACATATTATTTTTCTTTTTATAAAAGTATTCTCAAAAGGATTTTTATGCTTTTTAACACATATTTTTAACAGCATTTATATTAATTTTCACAATTTTGAATATGACTGCGATTCATCTGTCAGTTTGTTCTAAATGTTATGTTCTAGAAACGCTATATATACTGAGTAATTCAAAATTCATTTCATACTTCAGAAAACACATTTTGTGAAGAAAACATGGGTCGCAATCGACTGATTCAAGCTGTAACAATTAATTAGTAAACATAAACTCGAAAAAAAAATAAAAATAGAATTAACAAAGATTCCATTTTCATGGTATATTCAAAATACTACAATATTTAGAACCGTACGATTTCGTGTAGAATTATTCCAAATATTTTATTTAATTTGTTTATTATTTATTTATTAACCTTTTAGGTACTTTTGGGTTATCATGAATCGCCAAGCGAATAAGATTTATCGCCAAATTATAAAGCATGTGTATGACGTTATAATAATAGATGATGTATATAACATTTCGTGACGCATATGTCCCAGTTATAGTCGTATATATGTGAAATGTGCATAAGATGTATATGATGTATATATGGCATATATGATGCAAATAATATGTATATAATGGTATAAAAGGCACATATATGGTATAAAAGTATATAAAGTGGTATAATGGTATAAAAGGCACTTGGATTATATATATGCGTATATATGATGCACATGTAAACTTTGCTATGGTCTTGGCGAAATCATAACTGCAATCTTTCCATAATCGTACTTTTGATAGCCCAAAAGTGCCACATTTTACTGTGATTAGCGATTAATAGTTGTTAAATTTTCATAACTTAAATATATACTTTATAATAGAGCAACCGGTACGTCTTTGTTATAGGGACCTTGGCATAACTTAGTCTTAAGAAAATACGATTTCGTGTCAAATATTATACACAAGAACGAAAGTGACCTATGCAAAAAATACTAATCTTAAACGGCATTTTTATGTTAGATATTTTGTATTGTATTTTTATATCGTTTATTTATGAGTAAATTTAACAATTTGCTGCTCAATATATGTATTAAATATCGTAAGCATGAAACAAGTTGTCTGCGCCTTTGGTACATTTACAATCATTTCATAAAAACACAACAATCTCGTGACGTTTTTAAAGATTACCAGAAAGGGCTTAAAATTTCTCGACAAATTCAATCTCGATGTTTTCCCCCGCGCAACCAGATCCCTGTAAGGAATAATTACCATATTTTTTAAAATTATTATTTATTTATTAACCCCTTCACAACGAGCGTCCTTTACAGAATTTTCATTTTTAACCTTTTACCACCGGTTTTTCAAAACAGAAATTTTCGCCCAATTGAATCGCAGAAATGCTAAGATTTAATGAGGAAAAGCTTACAATAAAAAATAACTGGTGGTAATAATCGAGGATGCGTCACGCATACGTGTCGCTCGTCCCTAAGGGGTTAACATTTTATTGGAATTGAATATGAATATTTGTTAAATATAGTATGACAATCATCTATAAGCATTAACATGGGTGAGATATCCGGTTATTCCAGGAAAAATAGGCTATGTAACTATAATCTATGGGACTCGGGGAGTGATAACAAATTTTTTTATAATTTGGAATGTAGCTGAATGTACAACCGTTCCCACCAGGAAAGCAAACAAAAGTATTGAAAAGACATGGAATATTCTAGTCAGTATTGCCGTCATTTCAAAAGTTTAAAAATTTTACATGGAAAATTGTATATTAACGTTAAATGAAATTTATTACGAGGGTCATTCTCAGATAATATTAAATTTGTTGCCCTTGGCTAAAAAATGTGGTTTAATCAGGTAATCCTTGAATGTTTATATTTCTTGTGAATATTTTTTTCACGTACTACAATGTCACTAGTTTAAATATGAAAAAAAAATTGAAATTTCAATATTTAAAAAAATGTAAAATTGTAATTGCCATTATCAAGGATTATCCCAAAACTTTGCACTATAGATAGATCTTACATTTTTGTCCCTCTCTACTCAGCCGTAGAATATTTTTCGATAAAAATGGGCAAATATTCCAATAAGCATACAAATATACCATGTATCAAGATTAGTAAATTTTGAATCTGCAGTTCTCCAGATACAGTTTTGTCACAGTGTGACAAGGAGATGTTTCACCGGAAAAGGTCACTACACATCTCCGGTGAAATACTCGTATTTTTAACAAATACATTGCTGTTTAGATATTTTTATGTTTAAAAACTTTGAACTAAAGCTATATCTTACATTTTTTAATTCAAACCTTTATTTTTAAGAATTTGACAACAAAAACAACGAAACAACGATTATCTGGGTACGTTCCAAACCTCTATTTTTTATATATTTGGCACTTTGGATAAAACATAAAACATTTCTTCTAATTACGCTTATTTTAAATTCGTCTTTAGACGCAATTGTCATTACCATGGGACAAAACAATTATCAATCAGTTCTCCACTAGTTGGCGTTGTCATAAGATACCATCAATGTTAGATGGTACAGTTCCACATGTTCTTACAACCGGTAATGTCTAGTTTTTATATGGTACTTCAATTTGTGTATAATTCAAATATGAGATTTCAATTTGTTCCTCTTGCTTCAAAATTTCAGTCAGTCTATTTATTATTTGTTTTTACCAAGTTTATTGTTGCTGAAATAAAAGTTTATAAATTTAACTTTCCTGTATGAGTTATTAAAAAAGTTTGGTAGTACCTTCATAACAAATACGCCATAAGCAACCAATTACTATAGTTTAGCCCTAAAATAGCCTTTACTTTGTGTTATTACTGATATGTTTTAGAATTATGGTTTCCTGGACTTAGTAATGATATTTTTAACAATTCATTACTATACATTAGCAAAAATTGCTGTTATTTTATTATATGGAGTAAGTAATTGGAACTAAAAATCAGGAATAAAAACAGTATATATATATATATTTCTTTTTAAACCAAAATTTACCATTATCTGAGAACGACAAACGACATAAAGAAATATTTTATCCCATTTTCAAAAATTCAACAAATTGAAAAAACTGAAATTTGTTTTTGATTAGAAAATGCTTTAATTTATGTTTTATAATGAGAAATGATACCGATTAAATATTTTTGAAAAAAAATATTTTCAAATATATTTTGAAGTTTATTTTTTGAATGACAACCAATTCAAAAATTTATGCTGCTACAAAATTTTCCATAAATGTTAAAAATTTAGTCTATCAGTTCATCTTTCACTTTTGTAAGATGGTTTGACAAAAACGAAATTTATACAGTGTAACCTAACGTGGAGTGAAAGTTTTTTAAATTTAATAACAAATAAACAATGACAGTTATTGAAGTTATTCTTGCCGAAGAGCAGTGTGTGAAGTCATTGAATTTCCTTATTACACTTCATTGTTATAGTTACAAATGTCACCGATGTAGGACACTGCACTCCATCAAACTGTAAAACAGCTCAAAACAAGCAATTTCGAAATGCGAGCTATTTTTTATGCTTCAACAATTAAATAAAATAAAGATTAAAGGATTTGTTGAAATCGATTTTTACACATTAGATAGAGTGTTCTAGCAGTTTCACACCACTCAGCTCTATCTATCGAGAATAAAAACAACGAAGCGTATTAAATAAATTCTTAACAGCACACATTAGTCTATGCACCGTTTATTAGTTATTATTTTTTTTAATGTTCAGCTGGTTTTAGGGCATACAGTTTATGGTATACAGAATTGCACTGCATCGTTTTCCTTATAGATAATACTGTGAGTAGCGTTTATTTTTCGCTTAAAGGGACACGCGAAAAATTTTGTATACTCAACTATCTATTGGATGATAATTCTTCGATGTGCATTGTATTATTTTATTCAAACATAAAGGCATAGCGTATATTTTTTAAGTGTTTTGATTGATTCAATTTATAATAACCTCAAAGTTATCCAATGGAAACCCGAATATTAGCAGTAGCATCTAAAACTCACTTCAAACATATTCTAACATGGTTGTCGTTTCGGAACTAATTTAATAGTTTTTGTAAATACGAAAGTACAATGCATGCACTTCTTCAGTTTAAGAGAAATGAATTTATATGAATTTTTTTAAACAGCCATTTTAACCAAAATTTTAGATTAAAATTGGTGTCCAATTTAATCATCAAATTTAACTTAAATGAACAGCTCTAAGTCATAGTTCCGCACACTTACCTATCCAAATGATAGACATTAAAGACACTAAACAGATCTTACTTGCCGAATTAATAATTGATATTTTCTTTTGCTACCAAAAAATTCAAGTTTATCAGAACTATCAATGCTGAAGATTTCGCTAATCATTACTTCTAAATTAGCATTCATGTATACATCTGCATCTGACATCTGGTTTTCATTCTTGCAATCTAGCATTCTACTTATATCAGGTAAAGTAGAGTATCTATATAACCAGGGCTTGACAAATGCGGTTGCCAGGTCCCCGCTGACGACCAAGTTATTTTATCTTGAAGCGTTTTTTTCTTTTTTTTTTTTGTATAAAAATTGACATAAGAACTGAACACGTGACGATTTTTCTCTTTTCCCAATATTAAGGAATAAATTTATAAACTATACTCAAACAAAAACTATTTATAAATTTTATTTTTAATTTGGTAAAAATAAGTCCATTAACTGCAGATATCTAATCAGAATAATTTGACTGACATCGACTGGAAAATAAACAAAAACTGCTTTCCTGCTTCACTATTTTATCAATGTCCGGCAAATTCTCCCCTTACCTCATCAGATACAGATTTTATAGCACTCAAATAGCCATATACTTGAAAATCAGCATTTTCGGAACATATCGGATAATTCAGCCTTTCGTTTCTTTTCTTTTTCTTTTTTTTTTCTAGAGATACTATGTAATTTTGATAAATTTCATGAGAAAACTTAGATAATCTTTCTAAATTATGTACTATTCTAAACTATGTAACTAATAATTCTAAACTATGCTTGTTATTATTTTTTTCAATTAATAATAATCCATAAAAAACCTTTTTGTTTTGGAAAATCAATGGCAGGGGAGAGGGGGGGGGTACTTTTTACTGGCGACTAGAATTTTTTGCTGCCAACCAGATTTTATCAAATTTGTAAATCCCTGTATACAACAATTAGTCAGCTAATAGACTTTTTAAATCTTTGAAATAAATGAATTACAAGACCCAAATTTTCCAAACATTTTTAGAAGAAATCTGTTGTAAAACTCAGGTTGTATGACTCCTCACGAATCAATGAACGCATCGTCAATAAAAATTATTTATAAATGACTTCATTAACTAAAAATTGTTCACATTTTTTCGTAGCAATACGCACTTTCAGCATTCCATCATCAGCTTAAATACAGGAAAGTTCCTTATTTTCCCGAAATAATACGCTTTTTCCCTTTAATACTTTTTAATTTTCCCTTTTCTTTAACATTTCACTGATTTCCGTGTCAGTTGCAATTACCTTAAAGATTTATTTCCGAATAAATATAGTCGTATGAAAAGTTTTTCTTTAAATAACTTTACTTTCATAAAATTGTATATTTATATTCTTATTAAGCAGTAATATTTTGTTATTGAAGACATTTTCGTATATTACAATTCATCTTATAGGCATGAAATCTAGTTTTGTTGAATTCCGTAAATTACAAAACTAGTTTTGTTGTTAAAACTATATATAAAATTAAAATTTATGATATAAAAACATGTTTACACCTAAATTTTCTCTTCTAATCTCTTTCAATTATTTCTTTATTTTTATATCTCTTTCCCTGAATCCCATTCATCCAGTTTACAACTTTTTATCCCCATTTGTTTGTTTTTTCAATTAATTTTAAAAGTTTTAGTGAACTTTGGACACCTTTTGTTTATGATATATATTAACTCTTTTGCTTTTAAATTTTTAGTAGCAAATGTCGTTGATGGAAAAGTCCTTAATCCTCTTAAACTATTGTAAAGATAATTTGCAAGAAAACTTTAGATTTCAAGATACAGAATATTTTATATGCACTCGTGTCGTTTATGTAAATGTAATTTTTTTAGATACTTCTAGATTACAGAATAAAATTGATTTTTTGTTAAGAATGTTTCGAAAATGAATGTTTAGTCTAGTTCGTCAAATTTGTTCACATTATGTCTTCAGTCACTCTGTAAATTACATCTATAGGTAACTTTTATTCTATTACATCAAAAAACCTTCATTGAACAATAATTATTATTTCTAATGAAAATGAAAAGAACTACGCGATTTTAATTATGTATTTCGTAAGTAAAATAGTTATATAATACGTAAATGAATATTTTTTCAACGAAACAGAAATACAGTAATCTCTTAACATTCGCGAGTTTTGATTATTCGCGAACATGAAAATGCGGAAAATCTTAACATTCGCGAGAATCTGATTTGGTCATTCGCGATTTTTTTATTATCTCTTTCTTTTTCAGAATTTTTAGTGGTTAAAATTTATTTCCCCTGTATTTTCACAGTATGTATTTACAAATCAATTTTCAATTCTCAACTGTAAAAGCGAGTATTGTAGAAAAGTAAACAACAGCAGAATATTCATTGCAATGGTGATATTAGAAGTGGTAAGGTAACGGCATCTTTAATCTATTAATTTAACATGTCCAGGTTCTCCTATGGATGGATTGGAAACTGCTCTTAGATGTAAAATAAATGAAAGCAATTCTGAAGCACTTAGCTGTATTTAAATATCGTACTTTAATATTGTATCGCATATCGATCCACTAACACATTATCATCTCTTTTCGATCAGAGAGAGTCGATATTACCTTATACAAAGCCATATACCTTTTTAGCTGTAATTATTTCTCTAGTCAAGTAATTTGAATTATCTTTCATAAATAAATTTTATGTTTATGAATATGTGCGTACATTTAACTTCTACATATATGTTACGCATAACATATTATTAATACAAATTCCTTTTGTTTTTTAAATGCTGTGCCATTCTATTTAAAATTTTATAGAACGTAACTCCCTTTTTAGTGCAAAAAGACAGACTCAACATTCGCGAGGTTTACTGGAACGTAACCCTCGCGAATGTTAAGGGATTACTGTACTTTTCAGTTTTTTCTCACTTATAGAAAATACGTTATATAAATTTCATTTTTTGATTTATCTTGTCATTTTCAGACATTTTATTCTTTTGTTTTATAAAGAAAGAATTTCCTTTTTTTCTATTTAAATTTTAAACATAGCGTAAAAATATCCTAAAGTGAATACATAATAAATGCGAACTCGCAGATATACTATAATTAATTGGTAAACGGTATTAAATAAAACAGTAAAAAAAGTTTTACACGCAATCTATCTAAATATTTCGACCTCACCTAAGCCATTTTCAATACGAATGAGAATATTCTACAGATGGACGACCTATATTAGAATGCTTTAGAACGCCACCAGTCATGTTTTTTTTTTTTTTTTTTTTTTTTTTTTTTTTGCATTATCTCTCAAATAACACGAGGAGAAAATATGAAATAATTGAGAGAATGCGAAAAACGTGAATGGTAGTAATTTTAATCATTGCATTATTGATCGTGGACTGTAGAAAAGTCTCATTTGTCTTGAATGTGGCTTCGATGAAGTCGAAACATATAGAAAAATTCTATATAACACTTTTTTTACTGTTTTATGTAACACTATTTAGCAATTAATGAAGTACAGCCTAAAATAATTAACAAGTAATATAAAAACTTTCTTTTTAAAGTCAATTCCTACTTAGGTCAAATAGAAATTTTTTTTCCAGCGATCTACACGCTTCGCCACTGACGGTATTTATTCCTAAATTTATATCCTGCTAAATATCTTCCATAAGAGAAATTTTTGAAATGTATTAAAAATTAAATAAAAAATAAATAGCTAAAATACCAAAAATTAATAGTTCGAAAAGTATTTCTCACAAAATTGTTAGACAAACTGCGTTAGAAAGTTAAAAAAATTGTATTTTTCTTGATATAAATTTATAATCTAATAATTATGCCGTTTTTCAAATATTGAATTTCAAAAATTACCAAACTTCACAATAAAGTGCCATAGCGATGTTACAGTTAACGATAATACAGTTTTTTCAAATACTAATTAATTAAATTTTATTATTTAATTTTAGTTTTATACTTCATTTCTATTTAAAAGTATAGACTCAGTCCACATTTATAGTCTCCATCGCCCGTGAGTCACCTGATCTTCGTCTGTGAACAGCCCCATTATCTTTTTACGTGTGAAGGTGATACTATAAATATGGAGTGAGTCTATACTTTTGAACAGAAATGAAATATAAAATTTAAATTAATTAATTAAATTTAATTAATGAATTAATATTTGAAAAAAAAAACTGTATTAACATCAATTGTCATCCAGTACAAGTTTAAAAAATTTATTTGAACTTGATAGGATGAATAGAAAATATTTTATTAACGATTGAAAATTTGAACAAGATATATAAATATATAGAGAGTGTGAGCAGGAATTGAATGAAAAAATACAAAAAAATATGATAAGGAATTCGTGCTGTTTTTATATTGTGATAAAGTGTTGAACTGCAAACACAACATTAATATACATAATGAGATTTTATGATTATTTGAAAAAAATCGCACAGACACATAAACATACGCCATTATAATCTCCTGATAATTTATAAAAATTTTAATCATTGTGACTTAAAATAAGGAATTTCCCATTTTGAACTATTTTGGTATATCACATTTCATTTTACAGGTATGAAAATTTAAAGTGCCAGTTTATTTTCGAATATTTATTCTATCATGTTTTCAGTATTAATCTTGATATTTAACCAAATTTAAAATATACGTTTTTCAGTAGCAAATTAAATTGATAGAAAAGTTTTTACCTACTTTGCTATCAGTATCATAAGTTTTAAAAGCACTTTAGCTTTCAAGATGCAATTGCCTCGTTTAAGTAAATGTAATTTTTCAACAAGTTTTAGATTCTTCCATTTACGAAAATGAAATTCAATCTTTAGCAAAACTTCAGCATTTAAAAAAAAGTAAATGAAAATAAAAATTACGCAGAGTACTTGTGTTCGGATTGGAATTGCAAAATTCTTTTTTTTTTTCAAATAAAGTTTCCAACTTAGTAATAAAAATAAGACGTGTATTTGCTTTATTTTTCAATTTCTTACAAAGTTAAAACATTTATCTTACAAAATAACATTCAGTATAGCTTACTTTGACAGCGATAAAATGTTTTGATTTTTTTTTTTTTGGCTTGAATAAAATTATTTATTGAAAATGATTCCAAACCATTGGTTTCTTTTTAATTATTTTTAATACTATAGAATACGACAACATTCATAACAGTTTAAATCATACCATCTTAATGAGATGCGAAAGATGTGCAGAGACAAACATAAAATTTTAGGTATTTTTTTTATGTTATATGCATTCATACTGTAGATAATTTAAGAATAATTATACAAAGAATATCAACATCTAAAAATGCAATAATTTCATCTAACTAAGATGTAAGTTTGATTTATGAGATTCATTTTCAAATGCTTCTCTAATATTAACTAGTCGGATGTGCCAATCCCAAAACTTTCTTCTATCTCAAACAGATTTTGCATACACTAAAAAGAGCCAGCACCAATTTATATCAAGATCTAACTGAATCTAATTAAACTCCGTGCATTAGTTCTTGAGATATGACTATTGCTAAAATCGTGCGAATCCTACAAAATGCAGACTAGCAGCGCCACCTGTTGAGAGATTTAGATCAAAACATAATAAACAATAACTTATGTCAACATCTAGCTGAATCTGAAGTTTGATGAAAATCCGTGCATTAGTTCTTGAGATATAGTTATCGTGATAATAATAAAAAAAGTAGCATAGCAGCGCCACCTGTTGGGAAATTTACCTCAAAACGTAAACAGCATCTATTTATGGCAATCTCTAACAGAATCTGAAGTGTGATGAGATTCCGCTCATTAGTTCTTGAGATATAGCTATCGTAAAAATTGAGAAAAAAGTGGTATAGCAGCGCCACCTGTTGAAATATCTACACCAAAACGTAATCAGAGTTTACTTATGTCAAGGTCTAACTGTACCTGAAGTTTGATGAAAATAAGTGCATTAGTTCTTGAGATAGAGCTATTGCTGTAATCGCGAAAAATGCAGCATAGCAGCGCTACCTGTTGGACGATTTTCACCAAAAACTAATCAGCACCAATTTATATCAGGGACTAACTGAATATACAGTTTTATTAAATTTCGTGCATTAGTTCTTGAGATAGAGCGCCCACAAAATTTTTGTCACATACATACAGACAGAGTCACAGAGAGACATTTTCTAAAAATGGTCAAATCGTGTTCAGGACCTTTTAAAACGTATAAATCCGTCGAAAACCGGAAGTCGAAAATTTTCATGAATCCAATACTTTCTTCTTGTAAAGATAGAATAAAGTAAAAAAATCGATAAATCTATTTATTTTCTTAAATTTAAGTTAAACATTTTTACTTTCTTCTATCTTTACAAGAAGAAAGTATTGGATTCCTGAAAATTCCGGTTTTTGACAGATTGATACGTTTTAAAAGATCCTGAAAACGATTTGACTGATTTTAGAAAAGGTCTGTCTGTCTGTGTGTCTATCTGTATGTGACAATATTTTTGTGGGCACTCTATCTCAATAACTAATGAGCGGAATTTGATTTGATATAATTTGGTGCTGATTAAATTTGTGTGTAAATCGACCAACTATCTACCGTCCCTGGCCAAATTATTAGACGCAGTTGTTTTTATTATAATTTATTAAATATCTGGAAAGATACATGAGGAATTATCGTGAAACTTCAGGAGTGTAAACAACATGATAAACGTCATATATTTCCGCGAAGATTTATTTCCGAAACCCCATAAGGGGCCGTCAACAAATTGAAGAAAAACGAATATCTTTTGGATAACGCTGTAAAAACTAATATTGCAAAAAGCATTCAAACTGCAGATTATGATTAAGTGGCTTATTGTTATAATTTGGGTTCATATTTATAAAGATGGCGTGTATACTCGAAGTGAAATTCACGTTTTTATAAAAACAGTCCCAAATTTTACCAAGTTTTTTGCTTATAATTTGCAGAGTTTTTAATATAAAAACAAGTTATTTTCAGAAAATATGAGAAACAAAATTATACACAACACCCTGTAATCAAAATTAAAAAATAATAAAAATTGTATGAAAAATGAGCAGGTTTACTAAATATTGTTTCACTGCGCATGCGCGAATTCAATCTCTATAATAAAACTGTAAGTCATGTGACTGTCCTCAACAGTTCCGGGATGCCGCATCGCTTTTTCATATGCCAAGCGGCCATTTTTATTCAAAATTATTTTTTCGAATAAACTGCATAAAAGTTACATTTTAAGAAAGATCGTTCAAAATAAATTAATATTTGAGAGATGACTTGCGTTCAATTATGTATATATTCTGCAATAACTTCAGTCGAAAGATTCGCAGTTCAAATTCTCTATTCATAAAAGTAAACAAAAAAAAGATTGATTCGTCGTGAACATTTAAAATATTAAATCATGGAGGTAATCATTCGCAAAGCAAGTTCTCCGCGAATGAATTTTTGGACCGCTGCCTCGCGTCAAAAAAATAATTCGCACCAGTGAGACAATCAAAGTTTACCATAATTATGTGCTATACAACTCAACTTTCGGACCTTTTCTTGACGTAAATTGAACTCATGTAATAATATTTAATGAATCAGATTTTTAGCATTTTTAAAATCGCTAATACAGCTTTTATTTATCGCGTGTACAAATTAGAAATGATACTTTGATTTTGAAATCAAATGTTTTGATTTATGATATTATTTCTTATTTATTTATTTATTTTGTCTTTTAAATGAAAAGTGTGAAGTATTTTAAATTTATGTAATATAAGCATTTTAGATTAAAGTTAAGTATTTTAAATGAAATGAGTGACAGGTTTATAATTTAAAATTAAATTAATTGTAGTATGAATGACGGTGATGGGAACGATATTTGGCGAATTATCATCTGCTCCCGGCTAACAAAAATACTCATAATTAAAAAAAAGAATAAAAATAAATAAATGATAGTTTGTTGTAAATAAATATTGATATACATATCAAAAATAATTTATAGAATTAAAATAAAAAATAAAAGTAAATAAACAACAGTTTCCATAACAAAGTTTTCGCCAAATTGGCGGGGGAGGGGGGGGGGGGAAACGCCAACGTGCGTATGTGACATTTGTGCCCAAAACATATGCGAAATGCTACCATGATCGCAAAAGTTCATGATTTGTCTATTAGAATCTTCCGATTTGGCGAAGGATTAAGGGAAAATTAAATTATGAATAAATGTAACGTGTTGCAATGTTTAACATACATTTAAGGGAGACCAAACTGGTCGCCAGTGGCGGCTAGTTAAAATATACTGTGCATAATATATTATCTAAATATATATACCAACTTTTATGAAAGTTTCAACAACATAGATTAAAAATTCTGATAGTAACCGTCGATAGAATAAGCTCGAATTTCGCTGTTCCCAAAAGGAAGCAAAAAGATGAGGGGTTGTATCAAATACTAGCAAGCTACGCCCGCTACGCTGGTCAATTTCTCTTAACGAACCTTTAATCAAACAAAATATTGACATTTCATAATTCACTTTTATATTTTAACAGAATAATAAGGATACTATAATTTGTGACTCGTGCTATAGTCAATATACACGTCAGGACACGTCGCCCTTATCATTATCTTTCTACCCGTGAAGGTTTCGCTATGGTACTCTATTGTGAAATTTGGTAATTTTAGACATTCAATAGTTGAAAAATCGCAGAATCATTAGATCATTTTTCTTTAGAAATTGTTCTTAGAGCGCATTTAGATCTTATAAATAACAATCATGCCAAACTTGAAGTTTCTAGCTCCTTCAGCATCGCAAAAATCGCAATTTTAGAACGTTTTTCGCTTCTGCACCCCCCTCGGGGTAGTGGCACCGACATAAAATATAGCCTATGTTGGAGCAGGGATTGTCACCATCCATTTGCCACCTTCACTTTTGAAATCGCTTTAGTAGTTCCAGACATTCCATACAAATTGTAATTTATAATGTTTTTAGAAAATTTTTTGCTTATTTCAGCCTTTTAAATTTCGAATTTTTTTAGATTTTGTTCTTATAGACCATTTAAATCTTGTAAGTAACGACCATACAAAATGTCAAGTTCCTAACTCCTTCATTATTGAAAATATAATTTTGGAAAGTTTTTCGCTCCTGCACCCTCTGCGGGCAGTCGCACCGACAAAAAATTTAGCATATGTTGGAGCAGGGACTGTCACCATCCATTTGCCACCATCACTTTTGAAATCGGTTCTGTAGTTTCAGAGATTCCATAGAAATTGTAATTTAGAATGTTTTTAGAACGCTTCTTCCTCATCTCACCCTTTTAAATTGCGAATGTTTTTATAATTTGTTCTTAGAGAGCATTTACATCTTATAAGTAACTACCATACCAAATTTGATACTTCTATCTCCTTCATTACACAAAAAATCGAAATTTTAGAACGTTTTTCGCTCCTGCACCCCCCTAGGGGTGGTGGCACCGACATAAAATATAGCCTATATTGGAGCAGGGATTGTCACCATTAATTTGCCACCATCACTTTTAAAATCGCTTGAGTGGTTCCAGAGATTACCCCCTACAAACAAACAAACAATCTTTACTACTTTATATATTAGTATAGATAAGGGGGAATTAGCCCCTTGTTCCCCCGCTTTATACTTAACCAATCAATCCCGAAAACTAATCAGAGATGCGCCTTAACACAGTGAACCTATCAATAAAATTTGAAGGAAATGGGATAATTCTGCATGAAAAACCCATTTACATAAATTAAGGGGGGTATTAGCCCCCCGTCCCCCCCCTTTATACTTAATCAATCAATCCCGAAAACTAATCAGGGAAGCGTCTTAACCCAATGAATCTATAAACAAATTTTGAAGCAAATAGAATAATTCTGCATGAAAAACCCATTTATATAAATTAAGGGGGGGATTATCCCCCCGTTCCCCCCCTTTATACTTAACCAATCAATCCCGAAAACTAATCAGGGAAGCGCCTTAACACAGTGAACCTATAAACAAAATTTGAAGGAAAACGGAATAATTCTGCATGAAAAACCCATTATTATAAATTAAGGGGGGATTAGCCTCCCGATCCCCCCCCCTTTATCCTTAACTAATCAATCCCGAAAACTAATCAGGGAAGCGCCTTAACTCAGTGAACCTATAAACAAAATTTGAAGGAAAACGGAATAATTCTGCATGAAAAACCCATTTATATAAATTAAGGGTGGGATTAGCCCCCCCCCGTTCCCCCCTTTATACTCAGCCAATCAATCCCGAAAATTATCATGCAAGCGCCTTAACACAGTGAACCTATAAACAAAATTTGAAGGAAAACGGAATAATTCTGCATGAAAAACCCATTTATATAAATTAAGGGGGATTAGCCCCCCGTTCCCCCCTTAATACTTAACCAATCAATCCCGAAAAGTAATCAGGGAAGCGTCTTAACCCAATGAACCTATAAACAAAATTTGAAGGAAAACGGAATAATTCTGCATGAAAAACCCATTTATATAAATTAAGGGGGGAATTAGCCCCCCAATCCCCCCCTTTATATTAACTAATCAATCCCGAAAACTAATCAGGGAAGCGCCTTAACACAGTGAACCTATAAACAAAATTTGAAGGAAAACGGAATAATTCTGCATGAAAAACCCATTTATATAAATTAAGGGGGGGGGGGAATTAGCCCCTTGTTCCCCCCTTTATACTTAACCAATCAATCCCGAAAAGTAATCAGGAAAGCGTCTTAACCCAATGAACCTATAAACAAAATTTGAAGGAAAACGGAATAATTCTGCATGAAAAACCCATTTATATAAATTAAGGGGGGGATTAGCCCCTTGTTCCCCCCCCTTTATACTTAATCAATCAATCCCGAAAAGTAATCAGGGAAGCGTCTTAACCCAATGAACCTATAAACAAAATTTAAAGGAAAACGGAATAATTCTGAATGAAAAACCCATTTATATAAATTAAGGGGGTGATTAGCCCCCCCCCCGATCCCCCCGCCCTTTATACTTAACTAATCAAACCCGTAAACTAATCAGGGAAGCGCCTTAACTCAGTGAACCTATAAACAAAATTTGAAAGGAAACGGAATAATTCTGCATGAAAAACCCATTTATATAAATTAAGGGGGGGGGGAATTAGACCCTTGTTCCCCCCCTTTATACTTCACCAATCAATCCCGAAAACTAATCAGGGAAGCGCCTTAACTCAGTGAACCTATAAACAAAATTTGAAGGAAAACGGAATAATTCTGCATGAAAAACCCATTTATATAAATTAAGGGGGGGGGGGGGGAATTAGACCCTTGTTCCCCCCTTTATACTTAATCAATCAATCCCGAAAAGTAATCAGGGAAGCGTCTTAACCCAATGAACCTATAAACAAAATTTGAAGGAAAACGGAATAATTCTGCATGAAAAACCCATTTATATAAATTAAGGGGGGGATTAGCCCCCCCCGATCCCCCCGCCCTTTATACTTAACTAATCAAACCCGTAAACTAATCAGGGAAGCGCCTTAACTCAGTGAACCTATAAACAAAATTTGAAAGGAAACGGAATAATTCTGCATGAAAAACCCATTTATATAAATTAAGGGGGGGAATTAGACCCTTGTTCCCCCCCTTTATACTTCACCAATCAATCCCGAAAACTAATCAGAGATGCGCCTTAACACAGTGAACCTATCAATAAAATTTGAAGGAAATGGGATAATTCTGCATGAAAAACCCATTTACATAAATTAAGGGGGGTATTAGCCCCCCGTCCCCCCCCCTTTAAACTTAATCAATCAATCCCGAAAACTAATCAGGGAAGCGTCTTAACCCAATGAATCTATAAACAAATTTTGAAGCAAATAGAATAATTCTGCATGAAAACCCCATTTATATAAATTAAGGGGGGGATTATCCACCCGTTCCCCCCCTTTATACTTAACTAATCAATCCCGAAAACTAATCAGGGAAGCGCCTTAACTCAGTGAACCTATAAACAAAATTTGAAGGAAAACGGAATAATTCTGCATGAAAAACCCATTTATATAAATTAAGGGGGGGATTAGCCCCCCCCCCGTTCCCCCCTTTATACTCAGCCAATCAATCCCGAAAATTATCATGCAAGCGCCTTAACACAGTGAACCTATAAACAAAATTTGAAGGAAAACGGAATAATTCTGCATGAAAAACCCATTTATATAAATTAAGGGGGGATTAGCCCCCCGTTCCCCCCTTAATACTTAACCAATCAATCCCGAAAAGTAATCAGGGAAGCGTCTTAACCCAATGAACCTATAAACAAAATTTGCAGGAAAACGGAATAATTCTGCATGAAAATCCCATTTATATAAATTAAGGGGGGAATTAGCCCCCCAATCCCCCCCTTTATATTAACTAATCAATCCCGAAAACTAATCAGGGAAGCGCCTTAACACAGTGAACCTATAAACAAAATTTGAAGGAAAACGGTATAATTCTGCATGAAAAACCCATTTATACAGGGTGATTCATAAAAGATTGGCAGAACTTTAAGGGGTTATAGTACACTTAAAGACAAATAATATTAAATAGGAGACTAAGGGTCCCAGACGTATTCCCAAGGAGATAGGGGGCATTAAAGTTTAGGGTCCGAAATTTCAAATGATTATAAAACATGGAAAAATTGGTCGATTCGTTTGCGGTTTTTGCAAAAAATTTTCTTTATGCCAGTATTTTCTTGAAATAAAATTTTAAAGTTCAATTTCAAAAAATGCCGGTAGGGGGCGCTTTAGACTTTGGAGTAACAAACAACTATTTTTTAACGTTATTTTTTGTATTTCTTTAAATGATTTCGAAAGCTTAGACTTAAACTTAAATTTTGATCTAAAAATCTGAGTCCTAACGAGTAGTTAAGTAGCGTAAACTGAAATTTGAAATTTGAAACCCTTCTCCCCCCAGAACAAAAATCAGTTATTCCCGATCTTTGTGTCGTAGATTAGGCTCTAACTACTGCCGCGTTTTGCTAAAATTATTCTTTATGTCAGTATTTTCTTGAAAATAAATTTTAAAGAAAATTTTCAAAAAATTCCGATAGAGGGCGCTTTAGACTTTGGAGTAACGAACAACTATTTTATACCGTTATTTTTTGTGTCTCATTAAATGCTTTCTAAAGCTTAGACTTAAACTTAAATTTTCAGCTCAAAATCTGAATCGCTGAGCGTGGTTCAGTAGCGAGGGGAGGGGGTTCAAATTTCAACTTCTGAACATAGTTCAGTTTGCACTACTTAACCATGCCCAACGATTCTGTGCTGTGATACGAGGCAAAAATACAACTTTCGTCAAGGACTGCATAGTCGGAATTCACTCATAAAGGCACTGGCACAGTTGGAAACGTCGCTCATGCAAACGTTAAAGCTCCATTCCTGACGCTAGTCACCGGGTGAAGAAGGAAACAGAAAGTATGCAAATGTCAAATGGGGAAGAAGAAGAACACGTATGCAAAATTTCGACACGATTCAGGCATAAAAACCACTGAACGGTGAGTCAAGTGTAAGTCGCTGTAGTAATGAATCGGAAGATGGTGCCCTTCACGAATAAGGAAAAGGCTGAGATGCATTTAATTTACGGAGCGGCAGATGCAAATGGTGCAGAGGCACAACGAATGTACGGAGAGCGATTTCCTAACAGGCGGTTGCCTAACCGCAAAACTTTCGAGCGCTTGCACAGACAGTTGTGTGAGACGGGATCATTTCTCGCTTCCCGGTCGAATGCAGGTCGTGCAAAAAAGGACGAATCAGTAGTTGTTGCAGAAGCCATTCTGGATGTAGTAGCGGCGCAGCCAAGTACAAGTACACGAACAGTGGCTAGCCAGGTGGATACCTCACAGTCCACGACTTGGAGGGTACTGAAGGATGAACATTTGCTCCCGTTTCATGTGCAACGAGTCCAGAAACTGTCTCCAGGGGATTATCCAAATCGTATTGAATTCGCCCGCTGGTTTCTGCAGCAGAACGCGCTAAATCCACATTTTGGACGAACTGTGCTTTTCACCGATGAATGTACCTTCACACGTGAAGGTACATTTAACACACACAATGCACATGTATGGGCGGATGTCAATCCACATGCTACGTATCCACATGCTCATCAGAGACGCTTTTCCATCAATGTTTGGGCAGGAATCCTCGGAGACCACCTAATCGGACCGTACCTTCTTCCTGAACGCCTCAACGGTAAAACATACCTCACATTTCTGCAACATGTGCTGCCAGACCTGTTAAACGTTGTTCCTCCACGCATCCGGCGGGTCATGTGGTTCCAGCACGATGGAGCGCCAGCCCATTACGTACGAGACGTCCGCAACTATCTGGACATCACATTTCCGAACAGATGGATTGGTCGAGGTGGTCCTGTTGCTTGGCCTGCTCGCTCGCCAGATCTTTCACCCCTCGATTTCTTTTTTTGGGGACGATTGAAGGCTCTTATGTATGAGACACCCATTGAATCCCCCGAGGAACTGGTCGCCAGACTTTCCGCCGCTGTAGGGGAAGTGCTCGAAAAGCCTGATGTTTTCGCGAATGTTCGCCGTTCCATTCGTCGCCGTTGTTCTGCGTGCATAACCTCTGGTGGTCACAATTTTGAACATTTATTGTGATTACATGTTAATAAATATGCTTTGGTAACATAATCCTAATTTGTGTCTTTTTACCTCGTATCACAGCACACAATGTGTGGACATGGTAAACTGAACTGTGCTCAGGAGTAGAAATTTCAAACCCCTCTCCCCAGAAACTTAACCACGTCTAACGATTCAGATTTTGGGCTGAAAATTTAAGTCTAAGCTTTAGAAAGCATTTAATGAGACACAAAAAATAACGGTATAAAATAGTTGTTCGTTACTCCAAAGTCTAAAGCGCCCTCTATCGGAATTTTTTGAAAATTTTCTTTAAAATTTATTTTCAAGAAAATACTGACATAAAGAATAATTTTAGCAAAACGCGGCAGTAGTTAGAGCCTAATCTACGACACAAAGATCGGGAATAACTGATTTTTGTTCTGGGGGGAGAAGGGTTTCAAATTTCAAATTTCAGTTTACGCTACTTAACTACTCGTTAGGACTCAGATTTTTAGATCAAAATTTAAGTTTAAGTCTAAGCTTTCGAAATCATTTAAAGAAATACAAAAAATAACGTTAAAAAATAGTTGTTTGTTACTCCAAAGTCTAAAGCGCCCCCTATCGGCATTTTTTGAAATTGAACTTTAAAATTTTATTTCAAGAAAATACTGGCATAAAGAAAATTTTTTGCAAAAACCGCAAACGAATCGACCAATTTTTCCATGTTTTATAATCATTTGAAATTTCGGACCCTAAACTTTAATGCCCCCTATCTCCTTGGGAATACGTCTGGGACCCTTAGTCTCCTATTTAATATTATTTGTCTTTAAGTGTACTATAACCCCTTAAAGTTCTGCCCATCTTTTATGAATCACCCTGTATAAATTAAGGGGGGGGGAATTAGCCCCTTGTTCCCCCCTTTATACTTAACCAATCAATCCCGAAAAGTAATCAGGGAAGCGTCTTAACCCAATGAACCTATAAACAAAATTTGAAGGAAAACGGAATAATTCTGCATGAAAAACCCATTTATATAAATTAAGGGGGGGGGAATTAGCCCTTTGTTCCCCCCCTTTATACTTAATCAATCAATCCCGAAAAGTAATCAGGGAAGCGTCTTAACCCAATGAACCTATAAACAAAATTTGAAGGAAAACGGAATAATTCTGCATGAAAAACCCATTTATATAAATTAAGGGGGGGATTAGCCCCCCCCCGATCCCCCCGCCCTTTATACTTAACTAATCAAACCCGTAAACTAATCAGGGAAGCGCCTTAACTCAGTGAACCTATAAACAAAATTTGAAAGGAAACGGAATAATTCTGCATGAAAAACCCATTTATATAAATTAAGGGGGGGGGGAATTAGACCCTTGTTCCCCCCCTTTATACTTCACCAATCAATCCCGAAAACTAATCAGGGAAGCGCCTTAACTCAGTGAACCTATAAACAAAATTTGAAGGAAAACGGAATAATTCTGCATGAAAAACCCATTTATATAAATTAAGGGGGGGGGAGAATTAGCCCTTTGTTCCCCCCCTTTATACTTAATCAATCAATCCCGAAAAGTAATCAGGGAAGCGTCTTAACCCAATGAACCTATAAACAAAATTTGAAGGAAAACGGAATAATTCTGCATGAAAAACCCATTTATATAAATTAAGGGGGGGGATTAGCCCCCCCCCGATCCCCCCGCCCTTTATACTTAACTAATCAAACCCGTAAACTAATCAGGGAAGCGCCTTAACTCAGTGAACCTATAAACAAAATTTGAAAGGAAACGGAATAATTCTGCATGAAAAACCCATTTATATAAATTAAGGGGGGGGGGGGGAATTAGACCCTTGTTCCCCCCCTTTATACTTCACCAATCAATCCCGAAAACTAATCAGGGAAGCGCCTTAACTCAGTGAACCTATAAACAAAATTTGAAGGAAAACGGAATAATTCTGCATGAAAAACCCATTTATATAAATTAAGGGGGGGGAGAATTAGCCCCTTGTTCCCCCCCTTTATACTTAATCAATCAATCCCGAAAAGTAATCAGGGAAGCGTCTTAACCCAATGAACCTATAAACAAAATTTGAAGGAAAACGGAATAATTCTGCATGAAAAACCCATTTATATAAATTAAGGGGGTGATTATCCCCCCCCCGATCCCCCCGCCCTTTATACTTAACTAATCAAACCCGTAAACTAATCAGGGAAGCGCATTAACTCAGTGAACCTATAAACAAAATTTGAAAGGAAACGGAATAATTCTGCATGAAAAACCCATTTATATAAATTAAGGGGGGGGAATTAGACCCTTGTTCCCCCCCTTTATACTTCACCAATCAATCCCGAAAACTAATCAGGGAAGCGCCTTAACTCAGTGAACCTATAAACAAAATTTGAAGGAAAACGGAATAATTCTGCATGAAAAATCCATTTATATAAATTAAGGGGGGGGGGATTAGCCGCAGGTTCCCCCCCTTTATACTTAATCAATCAATCCCGAAAAGTAATCAGGGAAGCGTCTTAACCCAATGAACCTATAAACAAAATTTGAAGGAAAACGGAATAATTCTGCATGAAAAACCCATTTATATAAATTAAGGGGGGGATTAGCCCCCCCTCCGATCCCCCCGCCCTTTGTACTTAACTAATCAAACCCGTAAACTAATCAGGGAAGCGCCTTAACTCAGTGAACCTATAAACAAAATTTGAAAGGAAACGGAATAATTCTGCATGAAAAACCCATTTATATAAATTAAGGGGGGGGGAATTAGACCCTTGTTCCCCCCCTTTATACTTCACCAATCAATCCCGAAAACTAATCAGGGAAGCGCCTTAACTCAGTGAACCTATAAAGAAAATTTGAAAGGAAACGGAATAATTCTGCATGAAAAACCCATTTATATAAATTAAGGGGGGGGATTAGACCCTTGTTCCCCCCCCTTTATACTTCACCAATCAATCCCGAAAACTAATCAGGGAAGCGCCTTAACTCAGTGAACCTATAAACAAAATTTGAAGGAAAACGGAATAATTCTGCATGAAAAACCCATTTATATAAATTAAGGGGGGGGGGGAATTAGCCCCTTGTTCCCCCCTTTTATACTTAATCAATCAATCCCGAAAAGTAATCAGTGAAGTGTCTTAACCCAATGAACCTATAAACAAAATTTGAAGCAAAACGGAATAATTCTGCATGAAAAACCCATTTATATAAATTAAGGGGGGGATTAGCCCCCCCCGATCCCCCCGCCCTTTATACTTAACTAATCAAACCCGTAAACTAATCAGGGAAGCGCCTTAACTCAGTGAACCTATAAACAAAATTTGAAAGGAAACGGAATAATTCTGCATGAAAAACCCATTTATATAAATTAAGGGGGGTATTAGCCCCCCCCCGATCCCCCCGCCCTTTATACTTAACTAATCAAACCCGTAAACTAATCAGGGAAGCGCCTTAACTCAGTGAACCTATAAACAAAATTTGAAAGGAAACGGAATAATTCTGCATGAAAAACCCATTTATATAAATTAAGGGGGGGGGGGAATTAGACCCTTGTTCCCCCCCTTTATACTTCACCAATCAATCCCGAAAACTAATCAGGGAAGCGCCTTAACTCAGTGAACCTATAAACAAAATTTGAAGGAAAACGGAATAATTCTGCATGAAAAACCCATTTATATAAATTAAGGGGGGGATTAGCCCCCCCCCCCCCCGATCCCCCCGCCCTTTATACTTAACTAATCAAACCCGTAAACTAATCAGGGAAGCGCCTTAACTCAGTGAACCTATAAACAAAATTTGAAAGGAAACGGAATAATTCTGCATGAAAAACCCATTTATATAAATTAAGGGGGGGGGGGAATTAGACCCTTGTTCCCCCCCTTTATACTTCACCAATCAATCCCGAAAACTAATCAGGGAAGCGCCTTAACTCAGTGAACCTATAAACAAAATTTGAAGGAAAACGGAATAATTCTGCATGAAAAACCCATTTATATAAATTAAGGGGGGGGGGGGAATTAGCCCCTTGTTCCCCCCCCTTTTATACTTAACCAATCAATCCCGAAAACTAATCAGGGAAGCGCCTTAACACAGTGAACCTATAAACAAAATTTGAAGGAAAACGGATATTTCTATGAAGAGTTATCGGATTACGTACGTACATACATACATACAGAACCGGCTGCCAAGCTCTCAGGGCTTGACAGCCAGTGTGATAACTGAAAAATCGTAATTTTAGAACGTTTTTTGCTCCTGTACCCCCTGGGGTTAGTGGCACGGACATAAAATATAGACTATGTTGGAGCAGGGGTTGTCACCATCAATTTGCCACCATCACTTTTGAAATCGGTTCGGTAGTTCCAGAGATTACCCCCTACAAACAAACAAACAAGATTTACTCCTTTATAATATTAGTATAGATAGAATAAGAGACACTTTATTCATATTAATGTCAACTTTCATCAGCTAGTATATTTGGATAAAACCCCTCATCTTTTTGCTTCCTTTTGGGAACAGCGAAATTCGAGCTTATTCTATCGACGATTACTATCAGAATTTTCAAGCTATGTTGTTGAGACTTTCATAAAAGTTGGTCTATACATTTAGCTAATATATTATGCACAGTATATTTTTATTGAATTCGCGCATGCGCAGTGAAACAATATTTAGTAAACCTGCTCATTTTTCATACAATTTTTATTATTTTTTAATTCTGATTGCAGCGTATTTTGTATAATTTTTTTTGTCATATTTTCTGAAAATAACTTGTTTTTATATTAAAAACTCTGCAAATTATAAGCAAAAAACTTGGTAAAATTTGGGACTGTTTTTATAAAAACGTGAATTTCTCTTCGAGTATACATGCTATTTTCATAAAAATTAACCCAAATTATTACAATAAGCCACTTAATCATAATCTACAGTTTGAATGCTTTTTACAATATTAGTTTTTACAATGTTATACAAAAGATATTCGTTTTTCTTCATTTTGTTGACGGCCCCTTGTGGGGTTTCGGGAAAAAATCTTCGCGGAAATATATGACGTTTATCATGTTGTTTACACTCCTGAAGTTTTAGGATAATTCCTCATCTATCTTTCCGGATATTTAATAAATTATTATAAAAACAACTGCGTCTAATAATTTGGCCAGCGACTGTATGCTACATTTTTCACGATAGCTATATCTTAAGGACTAATGCACAGAATTTCACCAAACTCTAGATTCTGTTAGACCATGACATAAATAGATGCGGATTACGTTTTCGTGTAAATAGCCCAACAGGTAGCGCTGCTATGCTACTATTTTCATTATTTAAGCTATAGCTTTATCTCAAGAACTAATGCACAAATCGTTGTCACACTTCAGATTCAGTTAGATGTTAACATAAGTTGTTGCTGATTAGAGTTTGATGTAAATCCCCCAACAGATGGCACTGTTGTGCTGCAGTTTTCGATTTACATCATTTTAGTGATAGTCATATCTCAAGAACTGATGTACGGAATTTCATTAAACTTTAGATTCAGTTAGACCTTGATATAAATTGGTGCTAATTCATTTTTGGCGTATGTGAAACTTGTATCAGATAGAAGAAAGTTTCGGGATTAGCACATTCGACTTGTTTTTTAATCTTCCTTGATTATTAATATTGGTATTTAAGATTTCTTTAGGTACGAATTATGCATCCAAATTTAAACTATCGCACGGAATATTTAAACTGGCTAGGATTTCTAAATTCCCTTGATCAAAGTATAATCAAATTTCATTAAAATTAATCTATTATTTGATTATTAATGTATGATAAAATAAAAATATTCTATTGTCAACGAGAACATGCAATTTTACATATTTTCTAAACCTAACACTGCACGGATTTTCCTTTTGGAAGTATGTTTTTATACTCATATATATGGTTAGATACCACAGATTTTAAAAAGTAATTCTTCACTTTTTTTACGATCAGACTTCTGTGATTGCATAAGGCGAATATTTTTATTTAAGTATTCTTTATTTAAGTATTCTTTACTTATTTATTTCCAGTGTGACATCTTAATGTTAATTTAACACAGCAAATCCCATTGAACGAGTTAATTTACTAGAGTTTTTCCCACCTTTTGTACGCGTTGCCACAAAATTTTAACTGTGTACTAATTCTAATAAAATTTGAAATTTGAAATAGTTTTAATTCTTTGGCTGACGTCAGGATCAAAATGGATTAAATGCCGTTGCATATAGATGAATTATAATCCAGGAAGTAACATAGGATATGTTTTATTTACGTTATTCAAATATTTTTCTTAATAATTCAAAATTTCATAATTTTCACTGGGAATCAATGGACGTTTTTCCTATAAAATTTAACTATGTTTCTTTATTGTTGCCAACAATTCAAAAACCATAATAATAATTTGACCACAGCAATAATTTTTCAATTGAAAGATTTCCACGATCAAAATAAAACTGAATTAGATTTTTTTACGTTTTAAACTAGTCGTTGGGGGCCACCGTAATACTTACCCATCATGGATATGCATAATGTAAAATATTAAAACAAAAATGTGTAAAGTACTTATAAAATGCATAGCAATTCAAATAAAATCGTGGCTTGATGACGTCAGAACTTTATAGGCTCGATTACTGAATTGCTTGAAAGAGGTTTTTCCTTATAACTCCAAAAATAATAATCCTATTAACTAGCGGTTTATTGCATCTGATTAAGCGTCAAATTTCCAATTAAAATAAATCTTTGAAGTGAAATTTGGATGAAATACAGGGTCATGAAAAATCGAAGAGTGTGGAAAATAGGATTACAAATATCTCGGCAACTAATTATCCGATCGACTTCATGCTTTATGCAAAATTTATGTTTTTTTATTGTCTTTTATATTCATTTCTTAAAATAAGCAATTTCGAAAATTTTTATATACCTTTTATCAGAACGAATATTTCGAGAGTCCGAAAAAAATTGTTCCGGTTAATCGAGGTTATTGAAATGAAATAGGCTTCTTCCCATTATTATATACTAAGTACATACCAAATTGCAAGTCTCTATCTCAATTTTTTCGGGAGATAGAGCGTTTACAGACACACACACACACAGACACACAGACACACAGACGGACGGCAAATTTTTTTTTTCTAAAAATATGTTTTTTGGAATCTCCAGTGTCTGAAACGTGTAAATCCGTCAAAAAAAATTTTTCGATTTTCAAAACGATTACAAGACTTACCCTATACTACGTATGATGGGTAAGTAAAAAAAAATTTTTCGATTTTCAAAACGATTACAAGACTTACCCTATACTACGTATGATGGGTAAGTAAAAATGGAACAACACGACATCATACTCTAAATAAACGGACATTTTCAAATATTTGGTTATAATTCAAGCAAAAAGCAGGTGCGTATGTCGCCACATTTGTAACAAAAAAAGCATTTCAGTATACATTTGTTCATAATACAAGGAGCATCAATATGAATAAATACAGGAAGCAATTGCATATATGACGTCATATTTATAACAAACAATTGAAATAATTTTCACCCATAGTGATTAATAAGTATGAATATTAGTTACATACAAGAGCAAATTTTCTGTCAAATAGTTTATAGGAGAATTTCGCTAGGGAGAAAGTTGACGTCTTATTATATATTAATTGCGTAGATGGTTATTATGAAATAGATTGTACTGGTTCAACACAATTTACTTTTTCGTTTATAGCGCCCCCTGGGAGGAAATAAGGTAACCAAATTTAAATAAAATTGATTCTTTTAATGTTTCATTGTATAATAGCTATATTGAAATTAAAAGTAGTTGGCAAAGATTCAACACAATTTTCTTTTGTGTTTGTAGAGTCTCCTGGCGAGAAATAGGATAACTAATTTTTTTTAAACTTTATTTTTTATGAGTTTGTATAAATTATTTAAAATGCCATGATCAAATTTATGTTTAATAAACATTTTCGCATGATTTTTTTACACTGGTAGCGCCCATGGTGGAACATTGCCTAACTATAACTTTAAAATCCATTTTTCTTATGTTTTTTCATATGCCTACCTGCTTTTCATGCTTCAAGTTAGAATTAGGTAATACTGATACAATAAAATTTATTCTTGCATGTATAGCGTCACTGGTGGAAATAGCGTAACCAAATCATATATTACAATACGAGCAAATCTTGTGTGTGTATTAGAGATCTCTTTTCGGAGCCCGGGCCTACCCGAGACCCACGATTTTAAATCCGAGCCCGCCCGAGCACGAAACATTTTGCATCTTTTGAGCACGAGCCTGGCCGATGCCGATACCGAAAAAATTGCATATTATTTAAAAATTGTTTTAAAAGTAATATCTCATTTTTAAAAATCTTCATACAAGAAAATAACTGTTAATCCCGTGCTCATAATTAATTTTATAGAAATTTACATTCAATTTTATCAAAAGAGAAGTTTGGTATGAAATAAAAATATACTTCTTTAAAAGGATCGATGTAAGGGGGCGAACACAATTTGGAAATAAAATAAAGCGATCTGTTTTAAACTTTACGATATTTTATAACACAAAACATAATTTTTTTAAATGAAGCCGCGTCAAAAATTATGGGGAGGGGTGGGGGTGAGCGCGTTCTGCCGACACGGGGTGGGGGGATTTTATAAATTTTGCCGAAACCCCTCATGTAATATATCGTTTGAAAGGTCTGAGACCGCTTAATCATATTATGCATCTCCAGTGTCCATACCCCCCTTTGCCCCCCAAGGTGGCACTTTTCTAAATTTTTCCGATACCCCTCATGTGATATATAGTTGGAAAGATCTGAGACCGCTTAATCATATTATGCATCTCCGGTGTCCATCCCCCCACTTTGTCCCTCCCCAAGGGGGGTACTTTTCTAAACTTTGCACACATCCCTCATGTAATATATCGTTGGAAAGGTCTGTGACCGCTTAATCATATGCATATCCAGTGTCCATCCCCCCACTTTGCCTCCCCAAGGGGGGTACTTTTCTAAATTTTGCACACATCCCTCATGTGATATATCGTTGGAAAGGTCTGAGACCGCTTAATCATATTATGCATCTCCGGTGTCCATCCCCCCACTTCCCCCCAAGGGAGGCACTTTTTTAAATTTTGCCGATACCCCTCATGTGGTAAATCGTTGGAAAGGTCTGAGACCGCTTAATCATATTATGTATATCCGGTGTCCATCCCCCACTTTGCCTTCCCAAGGGGGGTACTTTTCTCAATTTTGCACACACCCCTCATGTGATATATCGTTGGAAAGGTGTGTGACCGCTTAATTATATTATGCAGCACGTGTGCAGAACGACTGCTATACGGTGCCTCAGGCAGCGGGGACCCGAGCCGGAGGTTCGTTCAGTTAGAGGTTTATACTGTTTGATGTGCAAATTAAGGGATCATCCTGTGCCGAAGGCAGCGGGGACCCGGGTCGGAGGTTCGTTCGGTTCGAGGTTTTACAAGATTCGAGGCACCGATGTAAGTTAAGGGCGCGCTAGTTGGCGAAGCCAGCTGGTTTTCTTATTATTTGCATTATATAACAAAAATTCTTGACACGTTCCCTGTTTACAATTATATTCAAGAACATTCTGCTCATATATACTCGTTATTATTTTTATACTTCTTATTATGTGATAAAACAACATAAGATTTTATCGATAGCTTTCACACTCCACTTACTCTTCCACTGTTCCATCTTCCACTGTTTCTTTCCAAAGTGGTTGAAACGTATTTTGCACAATGGAATAAAATTATTTGCAAAAATGAACATGATATGTTTATTATTATCATTATGAAGATGAAAAACAATCCGTTGAAGTCCGTTATATGAATATATATTTTTTTTTTTGTAAAAAATTACTTTTATTTTTTTAATTGTTTCAAGAATAATCAATGTTTGAACTGTATATTTCATATTACCAATACTGATTTTGATTTGTGCAGTCTTTTACATACTTGCCTCGTGTGAATCTTATCTGCTTCATATTAATTTGTTATTAAAAAACTTGAGATATTAAAAAAAGAAACTTGCAAAGCAAATAAAAAAAAAATTATTTCTTTATTGTTAAGCTCGAGAAGGGACAGATATTAAAATTATTTTATTTAGTCAATGCTACAATAATGTTGCATTTTTATATTAAATCTTGCTCAGTCTATTTAATCTTAAAAAAGTAAATTTAAATTTGAAATATGATATTAAAGCAATTTTAAAACATTTCATTTAGTTGAAATGAAATCTAAATAAATATTCAACTTTTTTTTTTCAGTTTTACATGCATTATGCAAAATTTGTATTGTAGCAAACTCTAACAGACAAGAAACATGAGAAGTTCAAATAATTCAAAAATTGAAGATTTATTTAGATTTCATTTCAACTAAATGTAATGTTTTAAAGTTGCTTTAATATCATGTTTCAAATTTAAATTTACTTTTTTAAGATTAAATAGACTGAGCGAGATTTAATATAAAAATGCAACATTATTGTAGCATTGACTAAATAAAATAATTTTAATATCTGTCCCTTCTCAGGCTTAACAATAAAGAAATAAATTTATTTTTTTTAATTTGCTTTGCAAGTTCCCTTTTTTTTAATTGAAATATTGTGGTAGTCGGGAATTAAATTTGTTTATTAAAGGTTAAATTTTAAATTGATTCATGCATACATATCTGCGCAATGTGGCGTTAAATCAAGTACCGTAAACCGGGACAACTTTGCCACTTTTTGAAAAATATGTTTTTTGGCGCTCTGAAAAGTTTCAGATCTAATTAAAAGATGATAGTGTTTTAATTTCACAAAGAAGACATTGTGTAACCTTGGCGTATTTTGTCTTATTAGTTGTTTTATGGCCATTATCAGTGAAAACATTTTGTAACTGGGAAACAGGCGATTTTGGACGTCTAAAAAAATATTCCGTTTCACCTTTTTAATCCATACGTAAGTAAAAATTGTCCACTTTGTCTGATAAAGTATATAATAAGCTTTCGGAATCGCTTTTGGAACTTGATCTAATGTTATTTTTATGGTTGATAATATTAGTTGGCAAAGTTGCACCAGGAATCTTAGGAAGAGTGAGACAACTTTTCCAACCTAGAATTTTGTCATTTTTTCCTAGATTCTTTCCTATTTTTTGATAAATCGGATTGCGCGTTTTCCTTGCATGACACACCTGAATCAAAATCCGGACAAGGTGCAGTACCAGAGGAAAAGCAGAATCCGAACAAGATGCAGAACACAAGCAACCTGACGAATCCAGTGACATGTTAGTGCAGAAAATTATTCCTCAAGATGATGAACAATCATCAGTGACTGAAGACATCACGTTAGCCGAAGATTGTAAGAACTCCGTAGAATTAAAGGTTTGGTTATTTGTGATCGTTAAGTTCTTGACGAAAAAAAGTATGGAAAGTTATGCTGCAAAAATCGCCCATTAATACGGACATTAAGACTTTGCGGTGTCCTATCTTAAAACGAAAGACAGTGGGTGGAATTTCTATTTTCCTACTGTTCCGGATGAGGTGTTCGTCAACGTAGCCGATGTTGTGTGTATTGTTGAACATCCTTACATAGAAAAAAGGAAAAATTTCGCTTTCTGAGAAGAATATTCGAATTTTTTGTTAACTGCTCTTCTATTTCTTTTCTTTTTTATTGAAATGTATATGTTATGATTTAAATACATTATTTGAATTATAAAATTCAATTTTCCTGTGTTTTTTGATGATTTTCACTGGCTTTTAGACAGTTGGTAAAGTTGCCCCGTTTCCCAGGTGATTTTGCTAACATGGTTTTATGTGGGAAAAAAGAAGAAGAAGAAGAAGAAATGCTTACTTAAGTTACCACATATCACACATATTCCTAAATTAGAGTTCAAGACTAATGTTTTAAGATGATTTTGAAGCAATATTGAACATTATGAGTAAGCAAAAGATGTGTAGAAAATCGATTTCATTTTTAAATACATGAATTAAATGATTAAAGTTAAATAAAATCGTGTAATTGCTTGTCCATCATTAGTTCCGGAAACTCTTTGCTAAGTGGTTTCAAATGACAGCGAAATATAAGCCCTGTTGAAAGCATCACTTTAAACGCTTTAGTTTTATGAATGAGAATGATGTTTGGGAACTCATGTCATACAGTGAGTGGGATTTACGCGTATTTTGATGTCAGAAGGATGGATTATTTCCCAGCAGCCGCAACATGTATAAGGCGCTGGGAAAAAGTTTAAGATCATGGAAAAAATTAGTTAAAAAAAATGTCTAGAAAACATAAGGACGAGAAGTAAACAATCCAGTTTATTTAAGTCAAAATTAATAGAAATAGGCAGTTTTGAAAACTACAAATTGCAATGAGTCAAATAATGACATATTTTAATTTTAGATACAATTTTTATCCTAAAAATACGTATAAGGTCGACGATTTTTCATACATATTTTTAAAGTCAATTTCTTATAAATGCACTATTTTTTTTTCATTACATTTATCAATCGATCCGTCAATGTTGTAGTAAGTTTAGATACACTTTCGTTTTTCATATTACTCCATGGTGCTATTGATGAGTTTACGTTTGATTCGATATTGTCAAAAAACTTTATAAACAGACTGCACTAAAATATTCCAACGTTTTTCCATTTTATTCATGTGATGACCCATGAAAAGCCACTCAACAACGTGGACGCCATTAGCTTCAAACCACGATTTTGTTGACTTAGGAACATGGATAAGGGCGTTGCCTTGTGGAAATATCCACTCTCCAGAAGTAACAAGTGTTGAATTGGGTAGCAAATGTTCCCCCAATATGTCTTGATAGTTTTTGTTGTTAATTTTATAATCAATTACAACAATGGTTAGGGTTGCACATGCTGTAAATGCTCTTCTTAAAATAACAGACCCAATTACGAATTGGCGTTTACAGAAGTAAAGCTTTACTTTTCGGATATCATGCCAGCACTTCGTAAACCCACCAGGCACATCCAAAGTTTAAACAAAATCGTCAGAAACGACAACTTCTTTCTCTTTATCTCCAAATGAAACATATTTTTTTTTGCAAACCGCACGCGAGCAAGTTTCTTTTCTAAAGGTGGGCAAGCTCTCAATTTTACATACGTTGCCTTTCCACATGAACTTCTGAACTTAGAACACTGCGGGCAGTTCGACTGGTGCATGGTAAGTTTAAATCATTAACTATTTGAGACGAAGACATATTTTCCTCACATGCCAATCGAAATAAAGCTGATTTTTGGCGTCTTGAAGTAAGGAAGGTTTACCTGTGCGCTTGGTTTTCCATAATTTGAAGAATCTTAAAAAAAACAGACTTTATTAACTACAGTTTTTGACCGGCCTACAGGTCTTGCAATAGAAACCTCACTCATTCTGCATGTTTGTTTACTTTAAATAAAAAAAATAAAACAATAAACCTAAAAATAATACTTCCCTTAACATTTTAGTTTCTTATTACTCGTCAATGCTAAGCATGAAGACAAAACTGAAAATTAATTAAGATCGGAAGAAGGACCTATGTTGCACTAAGCGGTCAGGACATCGCGCTAACTAATGACATTAATAGTTTTTTCCTCATTTGTGTAAATTATAAATTTGTAACATAGGCCCTTCTTCTAGACACTCATTCAATTATATATACTACAAATGAACTTTATGGTTTTGTATAAAGAACATTTGAAAAAAAAAAAACTATGTAATAGAATGGAAATTCTACCAATCCTCTCCCGAGGATAATAATTACAGCAATGATGAGTTACCGTTCACGTGGAATATAAAAAACTGTACCCGAATCAAAAGAGACTCCCTAAAATATGCTGTGCTTCCCCTTACTTTCGAGATTAATCGGTTCCTGATATCGTCCTGTAATATTCTTACAGACATACAGATCTATACATACCATAGTTTGGTACAATCACTTATAAAAAATTATGCACGTTTGAAAAAGGTAGCTTTCATAGTCCATGTTTTTAAAAATTCAACTCATTTTACTCAAACATCCGAAGCTAAAATGCTTGGAATCCGATTAAAAAAGATTCAATCCCGGTTTTCGTTATACTGAATTTGAATGCGAATTTCAGCATGAGAGTTACAGTATAACAAAAATAAGATTGTTTCAAAATGTCAGCCATCCTAGAATTTCAAACTGCCATATCTTAGCTATTTTTTAAGATAAAGCCAAAACAAAAAATGTTCTGGAATCCTTGTATCACTATCTAATGCTTAAAGGAAGCAACTTTTTCCATTTATAATTTTTTATACATCCTTTTGAATTTTTTTTAAAAATTAAAAAAAAAATTAACTGTCCGCAATTTTGAAACAAGTTGGCGCATGAAGCTGGTCAACGAACTCGGTCGAGACCTTGATATGTTCTGTACACATGATCAGTCACATTCATATCGGTTCATAAATAAGAGAGTTACAGCCTAACAAATATCAGATTGTTTCAAAATCTCTGCCACCCAAGAATTTCTAACTACTATATCTCAGCAATTGTTTAAGATATAGACAAAATCAAAAATGTTCCATAATCCTTGTATCACGTTCTAACACTTAACGGAAACAATTTTTTCAATTTATAATTTTTCGTACATCTTTTTGAATTTTCAAAAATTAAAAAAAAAATTTAACTGGCCGCTATTTTGAACAAGATGGCCAACGAACTCTGTCGAGATCTTGGTATGTCCCATACACATACTCAATCACATTCAGATAGGTTCACAAATAAGAGAGCATGACAAATTTCAGATATATATATATATAAATCAACATTTGAACGGAGGGTGGTTTTGGGGTCTGGGGGTCATGATCGGTGAAATCATGATCGGTAATATTCAATTTTTTTTTGGAATTGCTTTCCTCCGAACGGCTACAGTAGGTAGCTTTTTGTAATGAAAGCTACCTAATATACATATATATTGATTTTGTATGTGACTTGTCATTTTTTAATTTGATAGAACCTTGATGCATTGCGGAAATCAGAAACAAGTATAAATCAAATGTTTAAGAATATCTAATTATAACTGTATTCAAACTCTTAACTAAAAAAAAAAGAAGAGTATTTTGATATAATCTATATATTTAGATTAGGCTAAAATATCATACCTTAAAAAATATAAAAAGATTACTCGATTTTTCCTTTATACTCCGAGTTAAATTTAACATAGGTAATTTTTTTTTCATCGGGCAGAGCATGTCTGCAGTTAATGTTGCATAAAATTTAAATGCATTAAAAGTACATCAAACTAAGCAGAAGGATCTTAGAAATACATTTTTTTATCGCTTTAATACTTTTTTTTTTCCTCACTTCATAAAAACTCTTTTAATGCCAACTTTTTATTTGCATGCTATTTTCTATTCGAGATAAGCTGTCGATATACATTGTCTATAAAAATGAGGATAAACAAATCTTCTTTCACTTTATAACGTAATTTTTTTACTTTAGTAAAGCAAGATACACGATAAAAATACTACTAGAACATGTTTTAAAATAAATATATATATTTTTATACAATTTCATTAATATTTATTTTAATTATTTGTTTTCATTTCTTAACAACTAAAATCTATCACATACATATAAAATCCTGATGAAACGACTTTATGAAACAATTTTATGAAATGACTTTATGAAATGATATTATAAAAATACTCATTACACGCAATTAACATATGCAATTAACATATGTTAATTGCAGGATTTCTAGAACGCTGACTGTAATGTAATTTTAGAATGTTGTTACACTCACCTACAGAATGTTCTTTTTGATGAAGGTGTATATAGCATTCATATTTATTTTACAGGGCCAAAAAAAAAATACGAATATATGAAACGCATATATTTTAAATGCGGGATTTGGGAATGGAATTTTAGTATGTTGTTACAGTTATCTAGAGCATGATTTTCTCGAAGGAGGTGAATGCAGTATTTATAGTTATTTTACAGGGCCACACAAAAATACTAATATGTTAGAGCTATTTTAATTAATAATTTCTCACTATAATTAATTTTCACTTTTAATAATGTATACAATCCATGTAATTAGTTTTTATCGGCTTATATAAGTTAAATATTCGGCTTATAATTTTATTTTCTTATTTTCCATTGTATCCCTTGATTAAAACAAAGTATATTTCGTTTTTTTCCCCTTTCATATTCTCAGAGTCCCCCCCCCCACACCACCACCATATATTAAAGAAAGACCCCTTAAATCTGAAAAATATTTTCCTTTTCTTGAGAGAAAAAATTACTTTGACTCTGCTTTTGAAGCCTCTTTCTGAGATATGTAACAAGTTGTAAATTGTACGTCAAACGTGAAAAAGGAGGTGCGTTCAACTATAACTAGTTTTATAAATATTCAGATCTTCGCTGTTGCATTCTTATGCAAAAATGCATGAATACAAAATTTATTTTATGTGCAGATTTTTATACTATCGATATTAATTTTATTTTATGAAATTAAGCTGCAATGCACCTTTACCAACAGTTAATTACAATTATGTTACATTACAATATGCGCAAATATCCAATACAAGACAATGTAAACAAATCCATCATTATTATTTCAGAGAAAAAATGAATTTCACCGTCTGTTATTAGGATACGACAAATTTCCGTAATAAATAAGTACATTTTAAGTTGGATACATTTTTTTTTCACATTTACAGAAAATTCCAGTGGGAAACTTAAGCCTAGCTTTGAAATTTTCAGAACTTGAAATCCATATTTAGACTGTTTTTCCATTTAGTATTTATTTCTCCGGAAACATCTATCCAAAAAACTGTGGTAGATTATACGATTGATATAATTAAATAATTTTATTAAACAAATTATGTTTTTAAATTCAGTATTACCGAAATAATATGACTCAATCTTAAATATGACGTAATAACCATGGCAACATAGAATCATTACCTATCATGGGATATCATTGAATTAATTACGGATGATAGTATATAATAGAATGAATAAAACTTTTATTAATATATTTTAAACGTTGATTCGATTTCCAAAGAAGTAAACAGATGTGTTGGTCGTATTAGCCGTGATCCTGCTTTTATACCTCGTAAAAAGCGAGAAAATCTTAGTATAATTTAAATCATGAACCATTCTTTACATCCATATTCCTCATTTTAATAGTGTCCTTGCTTTAGCCGTGAAAGTATTAAACGAGTTTGACTGTATAACATTGGATGGTTAAGGCATCAAGCAGAATTCTATTAAAAATCATAATCCTCATTTTCGTCAATAGGTGAAGGGGGAAAGGGGATTTTTTTATAAATGGCTGTACGAAATACGAATAAACTTTATTGAAAAGGGGAGCAATTGTAATATATTGAAGGAAAAGATTGAATTTGGATTGTTTTTATGAGCAGATCAAAATCGCCGGACACGAATTTTTCCTTTCAATAATAAATAACAAAAAATCTAATTTAAAATCCAAAATCCGAGGCCCAAGTGCATTGGGATATAATGTTGTTTCTCCGGAACCGAATTTGAAACCAATGTTTTCCCTAGCCATCGCCAACAAACTAAAAAACAAACAGATACAAACACAGACGAAAACTTTTATTTATATAGATAATTTTATATTTATGTATTTAATATGCAAAAGAAAAAAATTAATTTTTTTTTATTGCTTTGATATTAACATATCTGGATCTGTTATGAACTTTACACTGAAAAAGGAAATAATATATTCTGAAAATACAGTACATGCTTATCTTACGATAAACTAAAATCATTCAGTGTTAACAAGTTATCACTGAGTACATCGTTAAGGAGGTTCCGTTTGTAAGCATTTTTCGAACTCTTTCGAGCTTGAAATTATTCAAGAAGGGAAGTGATTATTAAGAAGAAAAATGTTTTAATTAACTTTCTCATAGAAGCTATTTCTGCTGACGTTGCTTTATCTCAGGGCATTAGATAATAAAGATAATAATCAAAGGATACTTTTGATAACTGGATATCAGCACTATTGGCGATTCTTAAATTCTTTATCATGTGTAAAATTAGTTAGTATTGGAATAAGTTCTTTAATATATTCTATATTAGAATTATATTATGCTACGAAGTTGTATGAATAAATCAAGCTAGAAAATTTATTCATCCAAATACAAATGACTATTGATTATTTCATCCACAAACATGTCCGTACTTCTGCGGGTAGCAACTAAGCTGAAATTTAACTCTAGCTGTACACATATGCGATTGCATTCTCTTTTATCATACATATATTCGCTTCCAAATGTCGCAAAATTTTTGTTTCATCGTATAGAACAAAGCATTTACTTAAAAAAAATATTTATAAACGCTAACAAAATTTACCTGATTTTGAGGATTTAAAAAAAATGGTAATTTTCAAAGATGAAACGAACGCGAGACGTAATAAGAAACGTTTGTTTGCTATAACAATGCGTAACATACACTATATTTCCAATAAAGATTGGTCACTTGCGATTTTAGACGTTTTTTAAATATCTGGTAAGATACATGAGGAATTATCCTGAAACTTCAGAAGTGTAAACAACATGATAAACGTCATATATTTCCATGAAGATTTTTTCCCGAAACCCCATAAGGGACCGTCAACAAATTGAAGAAAAACGAATATCTTTTGGATAACCCTGTAAAAACTAATATTGCAAAAGCATTCAAACTGTAGATTATGATTAAATGGCTTATTGTAATAATTTGGGTTCATTTTTATGAAGATAGCATGTATATGCGAAGAGAAATTCAGGTTTTTATAGAAACAGTCCCAAATTTTACCAAGTTTTTTGCTTATAATTTGCAGAGTTTTTAATATAAAAATAAGTTATTTTCAGAAAATATGACAAACAAAATTGTACACAATACCCTGCAATCAGAATTGAAAAAGAATAAAAATTGTATGAAAAATGAGCAGGTTTACTAAATATTGTTTCACTGCGCATGCGTGAATTCAATCAAAATATACTGTGCATAATGTATTAGCTAAATGTATAGACCAACTTTTATGAAAGTCTCAAAAACATAGCTTGAAAATTCTGATAGTAATCGTCGATAGAATAAGCTCGAAATTCGCTGTTCCCAAAAGGTAGCAAAAAGATGAGGGGTTGTATCAAATATAGAATGAGAAACAGTTCATTCTTATTATGCCAACTTTCATAAGCTACTATATTTGGATACAACCCCTCATGTTTTTGCTTCCTTTTGGGAACAGCGAATTTCGAGCTTATTCTATCGACGATTACTATCAGAATTTTCAAGCTATGTTTTTGAGACTTTCATAAAAGTTGGTCTATACATTTAGCTAATATATTATGCACAGTATATTTTGATTGAATTCACGCATGCGCAGTGAAACAATATTTAGTAAACCTGCTCATTTTTCATACAATTTTTATTATTTTTTAATTCTGATTACAGGTATTGTGTACAATTTTATTTGTCATATTTTCTGAAAATAACTTGTTTTTATATTAAAAACTCTGCAAATTATAAGCAAAATACTTGGTAAAATTTGGGACTGTTTTTATAAAAACCTGAATTTCTCTTCGAGTATACATGCTATCTTCATAAAAATTAACCCAAATTATTACAATAAGCCACTTAATCATAATCTACAGTTTGAATGCTTTTACATTATTAGTTTTTACAGGGTTATCCAAAAGATATTCGTTTTTCTTCAATTTGTTGACGGTCCCTTATGGGGTTTCGGGAAAAAATCTTCGCGGAAATATATGACGTCTATCATGTTGTTTACACTTCTGAAGTTTCAGGATAATTCCTCATGTATCTTTCCAGATATTTAACAAAACGTCTAAAATCGCAAGTGACCAATCTTCATTGGAAATATGGTGTATATTGCTCAAGCACGATTCGAACGGAAATTATACCGTACCTCCTAAGACGGAAATCAACATTTTCCCTGGTCCCTATCGATTATGTTTCAACAAGTCTTCAAACGACTTAACAACAATTTATATACATTATTGAGATGCACTAGAAGATGCTTACCGTAAAATATGACGTGCTGAACATATATAGATATCTACATATGTTAAGCACGTCATATTTTACGGTATACACACAAAATATTTCGGGTACAGTACTGTAAATGAGCAAAAAATACTGTATGTGCGTTTTCAATTGTGGTTTGTGTTTTTAAGTTTAACTCAGATTTAGCATACTACGTGATGTTTATGAATTCTATGAAGCATATACAGATCTACAGATTATAATTCGTAAGCAATACTGTGTGTGTGGGCATGAAATGCTTAAGGGCATTTTCCATTTGAACCATATATTTAGTATATCAAAATATGTTTGTATACTATATATAAATTTATATACAGTCTTCGCAAAGCATACATTGCCGTCTATAAAAGGGAATTTCTGTAAATATGTTTTCAGTTGTGTTATATGTTTTTCTTTTCTAAAATTAAATTTTAGTTTAATATGAAGTGTGTATAAAAATTTGTAGATAATATACAGGTCTATGCAAAATCATTCAAGTACATTTTTCACCTATTAGTGGAAATTGATGAAGATTAATGTTCGACTGTGATATGTGTTTTGTAACTAAGCTAAATTGTTGCACACTATTATGCAATAAAGAGTTCGAGTATCTTACCGTATATGGACGATATTTGCTGAAATTGGGTTTTCAGATGTACTACGCGTGTTCTAAATTGTTTACTTAGATATCTTCGTTCACTTTATTAAGACGTAAAGTTTTGTTACAGTGCTCTGGAAGTATCTGAATGTGTTTCATAATCTATGTATGTTCTACCTACATGTTAATAAATTAATCATTTAGGTCTCATTTTAAAGCAATTTTAGTGACTACAATATTCGATTTTGTAAAATATGTTTCAATTTTACGATTTATTCTTGAACTTGGAGGGGTAGTTTGTATAACAATACTTTGAATGCTTTGGGAGATATGATTTTTATTTTAAAAACTAGCGCATGCATAAAAAATAAACGGGCGAAGTTGAGTTTGCAATAACAATATTCGGTCACATGCTTCAGGAAGGAGATTTGAAGGTGGTTAAAGAGAGTTTCGAAATGTTAATAAATACTAAAATCGTGGTTATTAAATACATACAAAATGAGTGTTTTCAAAACTACAATAAATGTCTAAAAACGAGCTTTTGTTATATGTTTTTAATGAAAGGGCCTTTAAATATATTTTTTCATTTTCTTACTAGGCTAAAGAAAAATGAATTGGGACGTTCACTTTGTCTGTAATAAAGGAGGTGAAAGATAAATGTAATTTCAACATAGACTATATGTCTTATGACTAATTGCGACACACATGTGATACCGACATGCACACGTTTGTGTCACGACACCCTTTTGAGGAGCACTGTTAAAAAACAATAAGATAAACAATTTCAAAGGGATTTAGTAGTATTGATAGTAAGGGATAGTAAGGGATAGTAGAGAATTTCAAAATGCATTTTATTTTAAACTTTTTTCGAAAATCCTACGCAAATAGTAAAAAAAAAAGTTAAAAAAGAATTACAGGCCCTATTACATGAAAAGACAACTCTAGTAATTTTAACATAAAAGAAATAGGATTTTTTTCCCTTTTCGTTTTACGCATCCTTCTTGTGACCATATAGGCATTGACACACTTCTCGTCGTTTCCTGAGTACCATATATAGGTACAAAATATATATTATTTGGTGTTAGTTTATTTTATTTTTTTATTACTATTTTTAATACATATTAACATTTTGATTGACAAAAACAACGCAACAATTATGAAGAAAGCAGATGTTAGCACATATTTCTCCACAGTCCAATAGCTCTCTGTAACAGCTTAACATCTAAGCTCCGACCATGCATTTTTATTAAATTATGTTAATTTGAAATGTACCACCCCATAGAGTATATTTTGTTCGTTTTGAGCGTGCATACTTCAATATTCAGCAAATTCAAAAAACATTTTAATATACAACAATAATAGTAATAATAATATTATTAATGTAAATTCTGTGGATATTATTTCATAAAAAATCAATAAAAGCAAAAATTAAAAAAAGGTATCTACTTATTACGAATTATTTTAATTTGTTTGAAATTGCAAGAGAAATTGTAAGTGAATTGGGAAAATAAACATTATTTTCTTCACTTACATAAACGAACAGTACGCTTTCCTGCATTTAATATTTAAACACATAATTATATAAAAGAAATAATCCAAGCATATATATTTTTACATATTCAGCACATCACATTCTAAACATAATAACATAATTTATTTAAATAAAATATAATATAAAAACATTAAAAATATACAACACAACTCATAGCATTTTGTGGAAGACATTTTACAGCTTTAAAATATTTTAAATGAGATTTGAAATGCGTCGTAAATCTCTTTTAAAAAATAATGGCTTCCAAGACAATATTTGAATTCATTTGTACAGTCTGTTTCAAAATCTGAATTGCTAATTCGCTTTGCATTAATGTATCATAAACTAAGCTTAAAGTAACAATTTTCCAGCCATAATGGAGCTGAATGTCAAACGCATCTGTATTCAATTAAGGGACGAGTGAATTTAAAATTTAAACACACCAACTTATGAAAGATGTTAAATAAAATAGTAAGGAAAATTATTTACTCTTCTAATATTTTTCTTATACTCTGATTGTATTTAATTCTACCATATTCGATAAAAATTAAAAAAAAAGTCTTTTTTCAGTATCAGAAAGTGAAACAAATTATTAAAATTCAAAGTATTCTAACTCCGTACGTTTTGGTTGTAGAAGAATAAAATTTTTATTTTTACGTGTCCGTATGTGTAGAAACTATTTCTTCTAAGTATAACGTATAGGATCCAGGGACTGTATAAATATTTTTAATTCGTAAATTAATATGTATACAAATCCTTGCAAAACAAAATGCCATATCTAAAAGCTATACTTCATTTGCACACTTCTTGTAATTGGAAGTATTTGGTAAATTCAGCACGTCACATTTAATCGAATAAGATAATCCCTTTGAAAAGAATATAATGCAAAAACATTTAAAGCGGAATAATACAATTCATTAAACGTTTTGTGGTAGAAATGTTGCAGACTTAAAACTTTCAAATGAAATTTAAAATGCATCTCTTATTTAAAAATAATAGTTTAGAAGAATATATGAGCATTCATTTTTGCAGGGTTTTTTTTCGAAATCCGAATTTCTAATTCCCCTTGCGGTAACGTATCATAATCGAAACTTAAAGTAACGATTTTCGAGCCATAATGGAGCTGAATGACAAACGCATCTGTATTCAATTAAAAGGAGAGTTAATGTAAATTTAAAATATACAAACTCGTGAAAGACGTTAAGTACAGTAGTAAGGAGAATTATCGTCTCTTGAAATATTTTTCTGACATTCTGAATGTATGTAATTGTAGCTCACTAGATGAAAATGAAAAAGAAAACCCCCCTTTTTAGTGCCAGAAAGTGTCGAAATAAATTTCTTAAAATTTAAATTTTGATAACTTAGTAAGTTTTTGTCATAGAAGAATGGAATTTTTACATTATTACTTATCACAGCATCTAGAATAAATATTGTGATTGAATATAAATTCAATCCTTTGTGAAACAAATGCCATATTTAAAAGCTATACATGATTTATACACTTTTTGTCAATACGAGCATTTATTTTTGTAGTCTGTTTCGAAATCTCAATTCCTAATTTTCTTTGAATTAATGGGTCACAACCAAAACTTAAGGTGCCAGGTACCTTTTAAGATATCAAAAAACTTAATTTTTGTTCTAATAGGTTATATTAAACTTTGATTATTTGGAAACATTTTAAAAGAAACTCCATGCAAAAATTCGATTTCAAAGCTAAGTTATGTCAAGACAAGAACGAAAAATCATGTGTCAAGCATAGATTATGAAGCACTTTCCAACACATTCAAAATACTGTAACAACAAAACTTTGCAGTTTACTAAGTAAATAATTTAGAAAACGCATAACACGTTTGAAAATCCAAATTTCAGCAATTACTACCAATAGTCACACAAACTAAACGAATTCTTTTGTGCAGCCCTGTATATGATCTATATATTTGCATACTAAACAGTATGTTGAAATTTACTTAAGTTAGGAGATAAATAGCACAATTGAAAGTGCCCCTTCAGCAATTTCCTTCAGTAATCGGAAATGTACGTGATATCATTTGAGCCGCCCTGTATATGATCTATAGAAATTATATGCATCAATTAATATGCAAAAAGTTAGTTACTTTTAAAAACGCGTACCACAACTAGAAACGAGCTACCAGCAATTATTGTTCATCGACAGTTCTGTAACCAAATTCTTTTGAGTGTCCCTGTAAATTAACGATACATTCTATGCATACCATGCTCTACAGTCAGCGCCTTGCAGAGCACCTCAGTGATATTTATCCATTTGAATATGTTTAAAATAGTGAAACACAATTAAAATACGCCGCAAACGAATTTTCTTTCCGCTACACACTTCCAAACATGCCATAGTAAATACCAATAACATATATCAATTTCAAGGCAATCCGAGTATTTTTACGTGAGTTAGAAGGTAATAATGTTGAAAAGTATTAAAAAAACTTTGAGCTCTTTCTATATGATGAAGGGGTAATTTGATTTATATATGCTACTGGAACTCACTACAGCGTTTTTCTTATTGATAAAGTAGCAATTATCTTTCGTTTACAGCGGCGTATTCAAGAATTCGAATACGTAAAGATCATTGGGAGGTATATCTTGGATATGCTTTTTATTATGTTACACATAAAGGCACTTTTAAAGTCTTTTGCAATATTTATTTTATAATAACCACGATGTAATCCATGAAAATCCGAATGTTTTTCAAAGATATTAAAGCATGGTTATGATTTTAAAACTAATTAAATAGCTTCTATATATACCAAAGTATAATCCAAACAGATTTAAAATCTAAGCAATGTTTTTTTTTTTTTTTTTTTTTTTTTTTTTTTTTTTTTTTTAATAGCTACTTAAACCAAAACTTCAGGATAAAATAAAATTACATTTTATTCATGAAATATAATCACAAAAATTAAAATATCTCTTTGTCATCTAACTTAAATGAACTGAAAAATCAGAATCGACTTTGAGGATATTTACCAGATCTCACATGCCGAATCGGTAATTTACAATTTTTTCACTCTCAGAAAATTAAAGTTTATCAGAATTATCAATACTGAAGATTTCTCAAATAATTACATCTGATTTAACATTCATGTATACATCTGGATCTGACATCTAGTTTTTGTTCTCGCAGTGTAGCATTCTCCTTAAATCAGCTGACGAGGAACATGCGTATGTTAAAAAAAGTCTGCTAAGAGATTTTTAAATCTTTCAAATCAATTACAAGAGACAAATTTTACAAACAGTTTTAGAAAGAATATTCCGGTTGTATGACTCCTCCTGAATCAAGGAGTGCATCGCCCCATTGAGGCGAATAAAAACTCTTTATAAATAATGTAACAACTAAAGTTTGTTCACATTTTTCGTAGTTATACGCGCATTCAGTATTCCAAATTGCTTAAAATACAGGAAAGTTCCTTATTTTCTACGAAATAGTAACCTTTCTTTCTCTAATACTGTTTAATCTTAACCTTTTTCTTAACATTTCATTGATTTCCTTGTCAGTTACAATTACTTTAAAGATTTATTTCCGAATCAATATCGTCGTATGGGAAGTTTTTCTTCAAATAATTTTACTTTCATAAAAGTGTATAGATATATTCTTATGTAGAACTTCTACGATCAAGGAATAACAAGAAGTAATTTCGTTTTTGTTAATGAAGACATTTTGGGATATTACATTTCATTTTATAGTCATGAAATTTAGTTTTGTTGAATTCAATACATTACATAACTAGTTTTGTCAGTTAAAACATATATAAAATTAAAATTTGGGATGTAAAAACACATTTACATTTAAATTTTCTCTCCAAATCTCTTTCAATTATTTCTCTCCTTTTTTTTACTTTCCCCGATTCCATTCGTCCAATTAGCTAGATTTTATTATCAATTTTACCTTTTTAATTAATTTTTAAAGTTTTAACGGACTTTGGACACTTTCCGTTTATGATATATATTAACGCTTTTGCTTTAAAATTTTAAAGTATCGTTTAAGGAAAAGTCCTTAAACATCTTAAACTATCGTAAATATAATTTGCAAGAACATTTTGGATTTCAAGAAACAGAATATTTTATGTGCACTCATGTCGTTTATGTAAATGTAATTTTTTAGTTGGTTCTAGATTACAGAATAAAATCGATTTTTTGTTAAGAATCTTTCGAAAATGAAAGCTTAGCGTAATTCGGCAGGTTTGTTCAGAAGGTATCTTCAGACACTCTGCAAATTATGTGCATCTATAGTTAATTTTTATATTGTTATATCAAAAAACATTCATTGAATAACAATTATTATTTCTAATGGAAATGAAAATTTTAAATACGCGATTTTAATTATGTATTTCGTTAGTAAAATAGTTATACGAGGGGCAGTCGTAAAATAAGTTTCCCCTGGCGACTGTGGATAGAGGTGTGTATGAAAGACAAAAAATGTAATGAGACATTAAAGATAAAACGTAATTTTATTTTTCCACATAAGTACCAAATACATTGAGACATTTGTCATACCGCTTTATAAGCTTCAAAAAGCCCTCCAGGAAAAAATCAGGGATTTGCATATGGACGAAGTGTTGAACGGCTATGGGCGAAAGACGACACAGCAGGTGAACGCGAACGTGCAAGACACCGATACACCATTGGGTAGAGGTCGACCGCGATCAAGCAGATGGCGCTGTTGCAGTCAACAGCGCCATAGTTTCCAACGCTTCGTCTCAATGTACTTGGTACTTATGTGGAAAAATAAATTTATGTTTTATCTTTAATGTCTCATTACATTTTTTTGTCTTTCATACACACCTCTGTCCACTGTCGCCAGGGGAAACTTATTTTCCGACTGCCCCTCGTATAATACGTGAATAAATATTTTTTCAAAGCGATGGAAATACTTTCCAGTTCTTGTTTTTTTTTTCATTGACGTATAACATATCCTATATAAATTTGATTTTTCGATTTATCTTGACATTTAAAGACATTTTATATTTTGTTTTATAAATAAACCATCGTTTTTGTTTAAATTTTAAACATAGTGTAAAAATAACTAGATTAATTTTAACACAATTATTCTAATTACTAAATAAATCAAATGGTATATAATTTTCTTAACTGAGTGAAAAATGTCCGGTTTAGGTTTCGAACAAGGGATCTCTTGGCTAACGCTCATATTCACGAATAACTTCGACCGAGAGTTGAACCGACGGTCCAGTAACCCCAGGTTGAGGTTTTCAACCGAGAGTTGAAAACTCGTATTCACCGTCTACTTCGGACGAAAAGTTACCCAACTCAGAGTTACTCGACCCCGGTTGAATAAAGCGTGCTAATTGGTTAAAAAAATCAGGTGACGTTTTCGGTTTCGCGTTGAAGCATTGTTTGTTTATATTATGGAAGAAAAGTGCCGGAAAAAAAAGGAAATTAAATGTAGTACTTATTTTATTTTTTACAAAATATATGCACAAAATAAAAACTTGTAATTACTAAATATGGAGATGAACTTATTTTAATTTCTTACAAAGTTTAATATTTTGTTTAACAATTTATTCAAATTTTATGTTTATTATTACTTTTAAACATATATGTGAGTTAAGAAAGGGATATGAAATGTGCTAATTGCTAAAGTAAATTTTATAAGTTTATTTTTCAAATAAAATTTAGCTTAGTAGCTTAACGAAAACTTGATTTGATCAAAACGAAAATTATTTTATTTCAACAGCAATTATGTTGATTTCTATTATTAATAGCTATAATTAGTAATTAATTAAACAATTTCTAATTAAGAAAATATTAAAATGGAGAAAAAGAAAAAATTCCAGAAAGTAGCCTCTAGTACTATTTTTATTTTGTCGAATCAATTTATATATTAAATGATATCCAGATGTATTGATTTGATTGTTTTTATTTTCAGCAATCTAATTAAAATGATTAATTCTAATTGAATTAGATAGTAATTAATATGCACATTGACAAAAACAACAACAACAACAACGAAAGAGTGGAAATAACATCAACAGAGCTGCTTAAAAGGTGGTGTTTGTGGTTCTAGCAGTGCCCTGGCACCAGGCACCCAAGTTTTTCAGGAGCTGCAACGGCGCATTCAATTATCTCTTCCGATCGGTTAACAAACATTTTATTTTAACGAGTCGCTAAATAATTAACTCCAAACTTATTTTTAGTTTAAACTGTCTACCATGGATATATTGCTATTATATTATTAGATGTTATTTTAATGAACACTAATATGTTAAACCTTTTAAGGCTACTATATAAATTTTCATTCAACACAGAATCGAGTAAAGTCTTTTCTAAATAATGGTAAATGAATTCTGTCTACTACCTGGACATAAAACTATGAAATATTACAAAAAGTATTTTTTCTTTTGTAGCTTTTAGAAGCCCCCCCCCCCTCAGCCCTTTTGTATAAGAATTTTTCCATTATCAGATTTACAAGTTCAAAGGTATTCACTTGACTGCCTTTGAATATTTTTTAATAAATTAGCCTAAGTAATTACAATATATTATTACATGCATACAGACACCTATTTTTCGATCCAGTGCATCATTGAAAAAGATGTATTTATACAGAAAATTATACTTCATTTTCTATATTCTTTCTAGTTTTTAAATTTTATTTTTTTCACTCATTTTGATGTCACTTCATAGATTCAATTACAATTTTATTTATGAAAGAGAGAGAGAGAGAGAGAGAGAATAAAAAAGTATTTTTTTATGAATGAATAGCGATAGATTTCTAGACTAGATAGGGAGAATAATGATAGTTGGTAATCTGATAAAACAATATGAATTTATTAACGATAATTTCAGATAATTTTATAGTACCGAATTTTAAGGAATATAACTTTTTTGAATGTGACTTAGTGGAGAAGAATAAGTGCCCCATTTGCCCCACCCTACCCATGCATCTCTCCGTCTATCTATCTTATTTCTTTCTTTTTTTTTTTTTTTTTTTTTTTTTTGTCAGTGTCTTAAGTTAATTAAAGTAAATTAAAACGTGATTCAAGATTCTGTGTAAGATATAGAAATAAAAAGAAAGTTTAAAGTATTAAAAATAGAATGTATGTAATCTCATATATATATATATATTATCTGCAAACTTTTTAGCTGGTTTGTTTTTACTTATACATACAACTCATATATTATATATTTAATTATTTGCTTACATAAATATTCAAGATCATGAAGAGTAGAGTTTATTTGCCTTAAAAAATTGTCAACATTACCTAAAGGGCTAATAAAACATTACTAAAATATCATATTTTGCATTTAAGGTTATTTTTTTCAAATTTTCATTTTAAAAAAATTAGGAATAACGAATGTATTTTAACAGTAGTGAAATGACTCCTGTTTACATAAATGAAATTTCTGATATCAAACTAATTAGTATTTTTGATTTACCAACTAAAATAAAAAATCAAAAGTTTTTTTTTTTGGTTTTTTTTGGGTTTTTTTTTTTTTGGGGGGGGGGGATTTTTGTGAAAAGTAAAAGAAGTTATTTTTGTGAAATTTATTATATTTTTGTAAAAAAAAACATTTTGTAACAAAAGAGGAAATTCAGTTATTAAAATTCAACCAAGCATTTATTAAAAATAACTTCTGTAAGTCCTTCTGCTAAAGTTTTACTTTTTGGTGAATTTGTTTTGTTAGTAGATTACACATTTTAAAAGCTAACACAATAAAAATAATTAATGAGAGTATGTTTTTGTGGAATTGAATTTTGTGAAGGGAACTGTTTAATTAAAAGAAGTTTTGTGAAGGGAATTGTTTAATTAAAAGGAGTTTTGTGAAGGGCTTGTTTTATTAAAAGCAATTTTATGAAGGGCCCTGTTTTATTGCATGGATTTTTGTGAAGGGGTCTGTTTTATTGCATGGATTTTTGTGAAGGGGCCCTAAATAGGCCCCAAATTTTGTCTGGATTGACCCCTAGTATGTGTATATGTGAAAACATGATGGGAAAAGGGGGAGGGGGTAAGTTTGATTCTGAAAGTTTATTATATATAGCTGTTATAACTTTTTATATACCGTACAATCAATGGTTTAAGTCATATCAGTTCTGTCATGATAGACAAAATTGGAAGTGACAAAACGTTTATTTGAAGAAAAGCATTAATTTAAAACAAAGGTGTTTCTGGATTTTTTGCCTGGTGTTATTTTAAAAATGAACAATTTTTTATCAATGTATTTGAGCCCTTTACTTCTATTGTAATATTTTAAATTATATATAATTTTGAAATTAAAACACAGTTGAAACTTAAATGTAATTAAATAAATAATTCAAATTTCCCAAAAATTGGGAAATATAACGTAAAGCTCAAAAACAGAAATAACAATAGTGTATAGTGTTAATCAATGATAGAATTGTTTAATTTATATAAAGATATTCGTGATTTAAAAAAAGAATAAGACTACAAAAAATCTTCAATAGGTAAATACAACTCAGATGATATATTGTTTAATTTTAAACCACAATATCTAATTTATAGAGGCCATCTTATATTTATATAACAGATCGTACACACATAATGATAGTGTATGTTTCACACAAGATCCCAAATTTAACTTTTACCCATATTCTACGAGTACCAAAATCGAAACCTTTATTGAGTCTATGGATACTTGAACATAATCTAAGTATGTTTTACTTAAAGAAAAATTCAAATTAGTCTGATGTCTCAAATTTTAATTAGAACTTACGTAAGTACTACATTTATTTCGCAACTATTAAAATACATTCATAAATTATTTTTAAGATCAAAATTGCAAAAACAAATAACCTTAAATGCAACAGTTTTTATTTTAATAGCAATTTATCTGCCATTAATGTAATGTTGACTATTTTTTATGGCAAATAAAATTCTTCGCGACCATGCGTATTTATATAAACAAACAATTGAACATAAAATATAGAGGATTTATATATAAATATAAACAAACCAAATAAAAAAAATCGAAGTTAATACATATATATGAGATCACATACCTTTGCATATTGTTCTTCTGTTTTATAATAGTATTAAACTTCTATTATATCTTATACACATACACTTGATTCAGTACGTAGGCCGCCATTATTGTAAAATGTGACCAGACGTGCTCCTCTCTCGTCTTGTTTTTTGTTAACTACGCATGCTCGGTTGAAAAACTTCAACCTCAACCCTCTGTAAAGCCAGGTTCAAGTAACTGAACCCAGTGTTAGATTTCGGCTTCAAACCGGTCCAGTCAGGTAGACGATGAATACCATTTTAGCTTTCGACCCGGGTTTTCGGCTTAACTCGGGGTCGAAGTTATTCGTGAATACGAGCGTTATTTTATCAATGCTCTGCCAACTGAGCTATCCTGGGAGAATCGGAAGGGTCTAATTCAGCCAAGAGGTCCATTGTTCGATTCCTGATCCGAACACTTTTCAGCCAGTTGTAAAATTATATCTCATTTGATTTATTTACACAATTAGAATAAATGTGCTAAAATTAATCGTGTTTGATTAAGTATTCAGCGTTTATTGGAGTTCCATTACCTGCGATTTAATCTTTTGAGCTGATTCAGATATCAGACCAGATGCTATGATTAATAATGGTTAGCTGGATGAATTAGGTTGTCCAGATTCATCCGGGATAGCTGAGATCGCAGATCATTGGTAAGTTCAGCCAAGAGGTCTCTTGTTCGAATCCTGACCCGGACATTTTTCCGCCAGTTGGAAAATTACATCTCATTTGATTTATTTACCAATTAGAATAATTGTGTTAAAATTAATATAGGGTAATTACGTATCTAAGCGTTTATTGGAGTTCCGTTACCTGCGATTTATTCTGTTGAGCTGATTCAGATATCAGACCAGATGCTATGATCAATAAGGTTAGCTGGGTGAATTACGCCAACCAGATTTGTCCGGGATAACTCAGTTGGTAGAGGGTTGGTAGTTTCAGCCAGGAGTTCCCTTGTTCGAATCCTGGTCCGGACATTTTTCTTCCAGTTAGAAAATTACTCTCACAGTGCAAAAAAACTTAAAATATCCTAAATTATATAACAAATCCGAACACCCACATATATTATATACTTCATTAACTGGTAAAAAGTATTAAACAAAACAGTAAATAAAAGTTTTATATACAAACTGCGACATCACCGAAGCCATTTTCAATACAAATGAGAATATTCCACAGATGCGCGACCTATAATACAATGTTTTAAAACGCCATCACTCGCGGTTTTTTTTAACATTATTTCTCAGATTAAAATAACGCGAGAAGAGAATATGATAAAAGTCAGAGAATTAAAAAAACGTAAATGATGGTGTTTTCAAACATTGTATTATAGATCGTGCATCTGTAGAATATTGTCATTTGTCTTGAATGTGGCTTCAGTGAAGTCTAAACATGTAGACAGTTTGCATAATAAAACCTTTTTAATGTTTTATTTAACACCTTTCAGCAATTAATGAAGTACACCCTAAAGTAACAAAAAATGCAAAAAATTATGATAAGAAATTTGTGCACTTTTTATATTGCGATAAAATGACGGAACTCCTATACAAAAATAATATATATTATGAGATTTTTTGATTCTTTGAAAAGAAAATTGCACAGTCACATAAACATATGCCATTGTATTCTCCTTTCTTATTTATACAATTTTCGATCATTATGATTTAAAATATTGAATTTTCCTTTCTAAAATATTTTGTTATATCACATTTAATTTTGCAGGTATGAAAATTTAAAGTGCCATTTTATTTTTGACCATTTATTTTATTACGTTTGCTGAACATTACACTTAATCTTGATACCTAACCAAATGTAAAATATACGTTTTTTAGTAGCAAATTAAATTGATGGAAAAGTTCTTACCTATCTTGATATCAGAAAGATGAGATTTAAAAGCACTTTAGCTGTCAAGATGCAATTGCTTCGTTTAAGTAAATGTAATTTTTCAGCAAATTTTAGAATCTTCCATTTACGAAAATGAAATTCAATGTCTAAAAAAAACTGCAGCATTTAAAAGAATTAAATGAAAATAAAAATTAAGTAGAGTACTTCTCTTCCAATTGGAATTGCAAAATTTCCCCCTTTTTTAAGTAAAGATTCGAACTTAGTAATAAAAATAAAACGTGTGTTTTCTTTATTTTTCAGTTCAAAGTAAAAACTGTTATTTCAGAAAGACACATTTAGTAGAACTCACTTTGATAGAGATAAAATGTTTTGGTCTTTCTAAGCTAGAATGAAATTATTTATTGAAAATGGTTCCAAAGCATCGGTTTCATTTAATTGATTTTAATACTGTAGCAATATTTTAAAATATTAAAGATTTACACATGGGAGCCTTTTAGAGAGGTAATTTCAATTTAGGAATCATTTTTAACACTTTCCAACCTAGTTGAAAAGTGTTTATGACTTCGGTTTGTCTGGCCGTATGGCCGTCTGCCGTCTGGCGTCTGGCCGTCTGTCCGTGATCTAACTCCCGTAAATATGCTCAGATTGCTCTGCAATTTTTATATGTTATAGTCGTTATCTATAGCATGTTCCCTATTTCAACGGAAGTGTGTAGCACTTATAGTTTTTTTACAGGGACACTCAAAAGAATTCCGTTACATTGCGGTCTATGGGGAAAAATCATTGACGGTTTATTTAAATAATTTTTCACTATTTTAAACGCATTGAAATTTATATATATCACTAAGGTGCATTAGAAGAAGCTTAATATGGAATAGGGTGTGCATAGCACTTATAGTTACTTTACAGGGACAGTCAAAAGAATTCTGTTACATTACGTCTATGGAGAAAAATCGTCTGCGGTTTATTTAAATAATGTTTCCCTATTTTAAACGCATTGAAATTTATATATATCACTAAGGTGTATTTCAAGAGGCTTACTACAGAATAGTGTGTGTACAGCAGTCATCGTTCATTTACAGGGACACACAAAAGAATTCTCTACTGTAAGTTAACAATAATTCCTGGAAGTGCGTTTTAAGTTACTGATCGCGATTTTAATTTTAACTCGCTTTTTGTCTATTATGTGGTGTGTATAAATTCTGTATATACTATACAGGGAAGCACAAAAGTTCGCGAACACATTTCCGTATTATTTAACTCCAGACGGAGAATTTTAAACTGTGCTACGCGTTTCCTAACTGAACTAAAATTTAACATCCTATGTAGTATATATACAAATCTATAGATCCTATACAGGGCTGAATAAAAGTATTCGGATTACTTAGATGTTATCTTTTAGCTTATTAAACGGTATGATTTGTAAAATTATTTTGGAAGCGTTGGAAAGTGTTACATAATCTATGCTTGACGCATGATTTTTCGTTCTTGTTTTAAATTGTTTTAAAAATAATATGTCAATAGCAAAGACTATGATTGTCAATATAATGATTTGAAGAAAAATTTTAACTGTGTTTTAAGCATTTGTCAACATGCTTAGGAAGCATTTGACAAGAATTTCATTAAAAGATGATAAAGCATAATTTAGATTTATTTGCTGTACATCCAAAGTGATGAACAACAAATTTTAACATTACATTGCAAATTTTGTTAGACAAAATATATGTCTTTTAAAAGTTAAAAAATAAATATATAAATAAAGCTTAATTTTGGTCAATTGACAACAGCACGAAATTATTGAATGAAATGAGTTTTATTCTAAAAATGTAGGTTTTCGAAAGATGCGTACACTTTTTGGAATTACAAAGACGTCTGACATTCCTATGTCTGATTAGAAAATTTCTGTTTAATACGTAACGCGTAGCATTTCTAATCGCGTCTTTTAGTTTCAGAATTTAATATATTATTCTGCAATAAAATAAAGCGAAAATGCTATTAAAGAATTGTGGTTGAACTATACGCACCCTAGGTTTTCGATTTTGAAAACCTTTTCAATTATATAGCATTTTATATGATTTATAATTTTAAAAATAATTTTTTTTTATTAATTATGAGTTACAATTTAACAGGAAATGATTTTTAAGCTTATGGGATATATGTTTCAGTAAATGTCAACAAAAGATAAAATTTTGCCAACTTAAAATATACTTATTTTATTATACAAATTAATCATATAATAATAACAGACGACATAATTCATTTCACTGAAATAATAACAGTACGAACGCACCTCATTTGTCACGTTTGACGCACAATTTCCAACTTGTTAATTGTGTTACGCTATTCCCTGCTTAAATATATTCTGCAGCCTAATAGAACTTTCTGGATTATAAATAAATTCATACACATGGGTACGCAAAGAACAAGATACAGTGCCGCTTACGGTTCATTATTGCTGGAAGTGCGTTTTAAGCTGCCTTATGTGTTTTTTACATGAAATATATTTTAGCATAATATGCAGGGCTTAAAATGCGCCGTAGCCCGGCTCCGGTACTTCTCTGTTTTTAGTAAATATTTAAATATTGGTCGGAATTCACCGGAGTCCATAAATACTGAGCTCCGGAGCCCAGTGCAAGCGCTTCCAAAAAATCGAAGCCTAAATTACCCTTTCCTTTTCCTCCCATATCGAAGCTTTTGTATTCTTTTCTATCAAAACACTAACATATCGGTTTATAAGTTCCCGGTCTGGCACACAAATGGCGTTGCAATCGACAAACCGATGCTTTTTTTTAGTAAATGCTAACCTTTAAAAGGTATCAGAAAAAATTTCATGACGATTTGCCGTGCGGATAAAACGTTAGTATGGTTTTAGTTGAACGACTTTGTTGATAAACAAAAAAATGGATAAACAATAATTTCAAGAAATGTTATTTGTTAGAAAAAAACACCGTTCAAACAAAAGCTTGGCTTGATAAGCGTTATCCAGACAGTACACCAGGTAAATCAACCATTATTGACTTGTTTGCTGAATTTAAATGTGGTCGTACGGACACCAGTGATGTACCACGCAAAAGAGGTGGTTACTCCGGAAAACATCAAAATGTCCACAAAATCGTTTTGGGGAACCGTAAATTGGAGTTGGAGGAGGTAGCTTAGACTCTGAAGATATCCAAGGAAAGTGTAGGTTTTATTTTGCATGAACATTTGTTTATGAAAAAGCTGTTGTCGGAGTGGGAGCCGCGCGTGTTGATTTTTGACCAAGTACAACAACGAGTCGATGATTCTGAGCACTGTTTGGAGCTTTTTAGTTATAAAGTTGTGTTATTCCTTATTAAATTATTATTATTATTTATTTATTAGATTATTATTATTAAATTATTACTATTATTATTAAATTATTATTATTATTATTAAATTATTATTATTATTATTAAATTATTATTATTTATTATTAAAATTATGTTATTTATTAAAGTTATAAACTTATAAAATTACAAATATATAAAGTTATGTTCAAAAGTTGTGTTTTCTTTATTAGACGGGGAACTTATCAGCCCATGTGTTATATGTGACATAATGCATTGCACGCATAGGAAATGGGGATGAAATGGGCTCAATTTCTATATCACTCTTCGGGCTAAATAATATTAGAAATTTTGTATATAATTATTAGTTACAACAAATCATCTTTATTGTAAAAATAACATGAAAATATCCATGATGATGCATTAAAATAGAGAAAAGAATTCCTGCATAAGATATGTCTATTCAAGAAATTATCTAAAACTCGATGAAAACATAAATTATAAGAGTAAAATTTGAAAACACATTGCTTTTATGTTATTCTTACAGTCAGCAATTGAGCAGTTCTCCTTTTTCTATAAAAGCATCAAATCTTTCCGATCACGGTGTCAAATGATTAATTTTATCTGATTTTCAAGGACTCATCACGAAAGACTGTTATACGGAAGGAATCGATTATAGTTTAAGATATGCACCTTTTATAGGAATTTGAAAACCTTTGTTCGATTCTTCAGCATATAAATATTAATTTTTGAAAATTTCATTCATTTTTTCATAAAAATACATAGCTGCGAACTATTCTTTTTTTGTGTTAACACTATTTCCTATACTATAACACTATTAGAATCCTTACTTTATTTAATCGCAAAATTCTGCAATTAATTAACATTAAAATTAGGCAAAGACTTCTATTCGGTCGGAGTGATAACTAAAAAGTGGAATAATTGACAGCTAAATAGATAGATATATATTTTAATTTTTTTTATTTTGCTAACGAAAAAAATTGCTTTACATTTTGCAAATACATAATAATGTATGAAATATAAGTATGCAGATTGGAGTGACGGTGGAAGGGGTGTGGGGAGGGGCACGCTACCGTTATAAGTACTACAGAATATTAGGGCTCTGGTACATTTTTTGTTAGAAATTAAGCCCTGATAATATGTGGTGTGTACAAAAGTCATTGCTTAATATGCAGGGCTGCACAAAATAATTCGAGTGCATTTCCATCGATTGGTGAAAATTGCCAAATGTGATTTTTCTAACTAAACTAAATTTTATCATGCTACATAGTATATATCTAAATCTATAGATCATATACCGGTCTGCACAAATAATTGGACAACTTTTTGTACTGTTGAAGATAATTGCTAAAAAGGGATTTAAAGTGTGTCATACGTTTATTAAAGTGTTTATTTACATATCTTCATTCACCTTATTTGACAGTGAAGTTTCGTTACAATTTTCTGGATGTGCTGGAAAGTGTTTTATAAATTATGATTGACGCATGATTTTTCGTTCTTGTTTTATCTTGAGTACCAGCCATCATGTAGTGGAACAAAAAAAAAATCAAATTTAGTTAATATATATCTTTCTAGATGGTGTTATTGGCTTAAATTTTTAGTGATTTCTCTAGATAGATCTTTAGTGGCTTAAGTGACTTTAAATTACCCTATCTATTTAGAGTATGGTTGTCATATAAAAATACATAAAAAAATGCATTTTAAAGTTTTAGTAATGTAATTTTCAAGCAGAGGCACGCTACCAACATAAAAAAAAGTATGAAATTGTCTTTCTTTTTTAATCAAAACTTAAAATGTACGCGGCAGAGGCTCATTATGAAGATTTATTTTTAAAAAAACGATAAAAATCAAATTTAATTAAATTTAGCTACCTTATTTCTGGCCATGTGAGAAAATAAACGAAAAGGAAAATTGTGTTGAATCTGTATTACCTAACTTTAACTTGAAATATGTTTCACATATGAGGAAAAAAAAATCCATTTTAAAGTTTCAGTTCAGCCCAACTAGGGTGCTACCAGCATAAAAAAAATATCATGTGTAAATTTTTATCAAAACAGAAATGTGACCTGTCAGAAGCTAATTCTAAAGATTTATTAAAACAAAAAAACATATACGAAAGCAATTTTACTAAAATTTGATTACCCTATTTCATTACAAGCAGCGCCAGCGCTTTAAATGCAAAATAATATATTTTTGATTCTATATTACATAATTGAAACTTGCAGTACGATTGCCATGTGAGAAAATATAAAAATATCTATTTTAAAGTTTTGATTATGCAATTTCCCACCAGGAGCACTACCAGCATAGAAAAATCTTATGTGAATTTTTTTATCAAAATATACATTTCACCATGGCAGAAGTTTCATTTGAAAATTTATTTAATAAAACATGAAAAATCAATTTGTTTCAATCTTAGTTACCATATTTCACTTCAGGGGACGCTATAAATACAAACGAAAATTGTGTGCTACATAGTACGTTTAACTGCAATACAGCAATCATACAGTGAAACGTAAAAAATCTATTTTACTTAAATTTTGTTACCCTATTTTCCCCCAGGGGGCGCTGTAAACTTTAAAAAAAATACTGATTCAACACAGTATACTCTTATCTTGAATACGAATATCATGCAATAAAAACTTACACATTTCTTTAAATTTCGTTAATATATTCCTAGTTAGGGGGCGTTATCGGCGTAGAAGCATGTCGAGTTTAAATTATTCTATTTAACTTAATTCTTGGAGTATGGCTGCTACATCAGAAAATAACATGAAAAGTTACAGTTTTAAAATTTTAGTTAGGAAATTTCCAACCAGGGAAATTTTCCAGCGGAATTTTTCCAGCGTAAAAAGGCTAATGACAAAATTTTATCAATATACATATATTACAACGAGAGAAGCTTTTTCTGAAGCTTTGTAGGAAATTAGTTCCCGGTAAGTGAGTTTAAAATGCGTTCGAAAAGTTGTGACAAAAAAAGTGAAGACAAAGTTATACACATAGAGATACATGAAATATCATTAGTTAAATAAGCGTTGTAGAAAATAGCTCTTTCAACAGTAATCTATACTAATAAATGAAAAATGTTTGTCTCTCTGTGTAAGTGTGTGTCTATATGTTTGTTGGAGATCGCTCGCAAAATCTACAGCCCGCACAGGTCTGGAAATTTGGATTTGGTAGTTCAAGGCATGTACTGATGCACACTGAGTCTCAGAAGTTTTAATATTTTGATAATTATCCGAGATAGTAATTAAAAACTCATCTTTTTGTTTGCGAGCCGGCCATAGCATTCTCGCATGTCCAGAACCCGATTTACACATCAGGAGCAAATGAAGTAGAGAAATCACGTTTTTGGTGTTATTTCGTAGTTTTAAATCGGCCTAAATAGGCAAAACCATTCGGTACAGTTAAAATTGGACAACATATTGAGAGAGATAGTACTCTTACGTCTCAAATGCTATAATAAATTTGTAAAACTATTGTTGTTAACCTTTTGAAATCTTCAAAAAGGGTAGATTTTCCCGAAGGACGTTTTTCTTCCTAATATCAACACACCTCATGATCGCAATTTTAAAGGTATAGGCAAACCAAAAATAAGCTCTAAAAACTAAACCAATCTTTTAATCAACGGTGAAATTAGTTTTTAAAAATACGAATTTTAACACTTTCAAAACGCAGGTCACTTCGCGCTTCACGGATATGGTATTTTTTTCTACGTTAAAAGTAACTAATCGTCCGTATTTCGACACAATCTTTTTAGAGCATCTCGGTAGACAAGATTTACACCATCTACAATATTTCCGAAACATTTGGACGTGCAAAAGTTTTAAAAATAAAATAAAATCGTGGTTCGCTCTGCTTCGAATCATGTTTTCTCTAATAAATAGACATATTTTCCCTCAAAATTTAAAGAGAGCTTGGATACAGTTATATTTATAACAGACTGAAATTTGAGAGAGTTCGGAAGATGAGAACTAGTTGTTTATTGTAGGATTGTGTAGCCGAAGCAAAAACTAACAAACAAACAAAGAAGAAGCGTGAAGAAAATATATGTCTTCCACAGATAGACAACAATATTTTTTCACGAAATTTTTACACAGGCTGTAAAGCTTTTGTATTTTTAACCGATAAAGATTTCAAAGAGTTCGGACAAGAGATTTTTTTTCTAAACTATAAAACGACTCAACGTGAAAAGAAAAACAAGTAATTTCTTCTTACGATCACTTTTATCACGAAATATCAATACTTTTTCGCGTATTTTCCTTAAAAAATATAATATCATACAAAATCAGGTTAAAGATATAAAATCATACAAACTTGAGGTTTGTTTAAATTTATTATCATAGGTCCGGGAAATGCCGTGCTGGTCAGCTAGTTAGCAATAAAGTGCAATGAATGTGTATTGTTTTGTGTTGCCCAATTTTAAAGAAATATAAATGTTACAACGCATATATTCAATGGAGAACATGCCGCAGTAAACCTTAGTAACATAAACAAATTTCGAGGAGTTTGAAATTGAAAGACACTAAAATGCATTTTGAGTAGTTACCGCTCATAGACGGTAGTGTACTCGAATTCTTTTGTGAGGCCTTGTGAAATAACAATAAATGTTATATGCATCCGTTAAAAAAACATGTTGTAAATCACTTGACAACATACTAAAATTACATTACCGCAAACCTACAAATTTCTCATTTAACATACATTCGTATTCTTTTTACGGACTTCTAAAATAACTATAAATGCTATCTACACCCTCGTCAAGAAACCACATGCTGTTAGGTGATCATAACAATGTACTAAAATTAAGTGTTCTACAAATCTCGCATTTAAAATATATTCGTTTCATATATTCATATTATATTTTGCTGCCTTGTAAAATAACTATAAATGCTATCTACACCTTCTTCAAAGTAAAACATGCTGTACGTGATTGTAACGATATACTAAAATTACATTAACGTCAGCACCCCGCGTTTAACATATATTTGTTTCATATATTCGTGTTCTTTTGTACGGTCCTCTAAAGTAACTGTAAAAGAAAAACACACTTCCTGAAAAAAACTGGTGTATGTGACTGTAACAACATTCTAAAATTACATTACCGCCAGCGTTCTACGAATCCCGCATTTAACATATATTATTCGTTTAATCAGTTACTTTGTTTTTTTCATAAAATCGTTTCATTAGGATTTTATATGTATAGGGTATATAAATATACAATTAATAACAATAAAAAATAAAATTTATATATGTACCGATGATGTCATTAATTTTTATTATAATTTTCATAATTTAGTACCTCAAAATCTAACCAGAGTGTTTACAGCTATATAAAGCGAACAACAATGATGATGAAGTAACCTTTTGTAGAAATTTATTTTTATCGTTTTCTCGTACTGGATTTAGTAAAGGAGGAAAGTTTCACGAAAATCTTTCCTGCCGTTTTTTATATTATCTACTGCTGTACTTTTTGTTCTTTTCTGTGTAATTTACGTTTAAATATTTATCATTTTACGATCAAGTTTCATCTCCTGGTTAGAAACAGACCACGTGATTGATTATACGACAATTACATGTACTACAAATGTATTCTATGTTATTTTTTACAAGGACCATTAAAAAAAAAAGTTGTTTAATCGTATGAAAATTCTACCAAATCTCTCCCGGGGATATTAATTACCGCAATGATGGGTTGCCGTTTATGTAGAATTTAGAAAACTTTACCGCAATGAAAGGTCTTCACTAAAATATGCGGTCTTCCCCAAACTTCAGAGGTTAATCGGGTCCTGATGTCATCCTGTAATATGCTTACATACATACAGATCTATACATACCATTAAAATGTCACTTGTTGAAATTTATGTACTTTTGAAAAAAAAAAGTATATATATATATTAGGGTGTCCCAAGATACAATGGCAAAATTTTTTTTTGCAAAATCGAATACGCATACCCTCTATTTTTTTTCTATTTGACCTCAGTAACATAAATAAAAAGTATTATTGCAGTAAAATAATAGTAACCCGTGCCGACTTTAGGTCAAACTTGAACATGAAATCTTATACGGGGAATACTATGGAAAGATTTCAAAATGTACTTTTCCTTGGTACTTAAGACACCATTTTATTAAAATCAGATATTTATTAACATATTACAGTAAAAGAAGCATTAATGAACATATTTCCGTTTCAATGTTTGCTTTTTACAGTCAGGATAAAGCTTAGTATGTTCTTGTACGCAACGTAACAAAAATTGTGTTTGATCCTCCTCAACCGTTATTAAACCATGAAAGTCCTGCATCAATTTTACCGCTCTTTCAGCTGTATCATTCACTGCTCTAAGCATTGATATAGTCTTTTTCACGTCTAGAAAAGAAACATTATTCTCCCATGAAGAGGGACTCTTTTTGAGAAAACTATCATCGATTTTGAGTCTAGAAAACAAAGAAAGGCTTTTGACTGATATGAAATCCTCCATTTTTTTTTCTGTAAAAAAGAATATAATAATAAATAACAATTGCATGATATAAATGAATAAATAAATATACAACTACAAAATAAATGTATCAAACTCACCATACAATGAACCACAAAGTTCTTCCTTCGATGGAATGTATCTTTTCTCATGGGTCAAAATATCTTCTCTGTTTAAATTTGCCACCCTTTTTAATTTTGTTCCTTCGTCAACATCATCATCAAAAAGTGCTAATATTGCTATTTCATCAGTCAAATACCATAAATGCTTGAGAAATTTCTGTAAAGCAACTTTCGAGATACTTTCATTCACATTTTCATAAGCTTTCAAAGCTTTCAAAAAGCACAAATCTTTGTAGGGAACTTTAATTGCTAAAATGCATTGAATCCATGGTTTAACGTAGACAATCACGATAAATAAGCAGACATCTAACAGTGCCTTTTTATCCTTGATGTTTAATTTCAGTTGAGAACTAAATAATGATAGTTTTAAGGAGTAAATCGCTCGGACCATCCATCTAGCTTGGTGCATGGCACCTGGAGGTCTGATTAAAATTTTTTTCTGCATTTCCACCTAAAAATACGATAGAAAGTTCGATCAATTCTCGATAGTCCTCTCGGATCATAGTATTTTTAAGTTCAGTGCGGTAAAAGTCAATCAAATTTTCAATTTCGGATACGGTTCGGAACGATTCCACTATTTCTCTATAGCACTGTATTTTGGTGGGATCGATGTTTTTCCAGTTCTCTTTAAGCTTTTTAAAAAGAGGAATATCGGGACTTGTTGTCACTTGTTTAATTTTCGCTTCGAATACGGCCTTTAATACCAGTTCGTATACATGATGGCGGCAAGCGAAAAAAAGCATTTCTCTTTCAAATTTGTGCTCTAGGAGCGCACAAGCACCAATAAAACGACCTGTATTCGAAGCCGTAGTATCACAACAGAGAATTTGGACTTTGTTTTCGAGATTCCAATCTAAGATCGCCTTCCAAATAACCTGCGCTTGTTCTTTGCCTGTAGAATTATCCAGTCTCGGCACAGCAATGGGTTGTTCTTTAACTCCATATGAAATAACTATGGGCAAGCGTTCTTCTTTCGATTTTCGAACACTCAAAGCAGGCAACAGTTTGCCATCCCGATGTAAAGTCACTACATCCGGTACCTCATTTTGGAAATCAATTTTTATGTTTTCCGCACGTTCCTTCCGTTTTTCTGTTCGAATTCTTTGAATTGAAGATTTACTTATTGGAAATTCGTCAGTGTTAAATCCAAGTGCATCAATAGTAGCTTCAAGAATAAACACAGAATCTCGGACACTTAACTGACACCTGTCTAACGCAGCAACTAACTTTGGAGTAATAAAATTACTCCTTACTACTGGTTTTGAGCTTTCATTGTTCGGAGCTTTCTGACTGTTCTGAACTTTCATAGATATAAATGTTGGGATATCTTCTTTATCCGTATTTTCGGTAGAATTTGAAGAGGAATCTTCTTGCAATGTTTCGTATGTTGACGAGGAAGTTGAAGTGAAACCATATTTGATTCGCCGATTTTCTTCTTGGACAGCTCGAAGTCGCGCCCTTTCTTCTTTTTTGGCCAGTTTTGTATCCACTCCACCTAAGTGACCGGGTCGGCCAGCAGGGGCGTAGCGAGCGGGGGGGCAGGGGGTGCAGCTGCCCCCCCAATGTTTGGTAAAAGGATTCAGTCGGCTTATCAGCAGATTTAATTAGTGTCTCTGTAGTATGTCAGTAGGCCGATTAATAAAAGTAATTCGGAAAAATTCTGGTTGGCAGGACTTTAAGTCTTCAGAATGCATTTCACTACACCCTTACAATCATATGGCAAAAGCTAGTCGGTCAGTCAACCTATCTAGGTTATGAGTAAAAAAAAGTAATGATTTCAATAGATCTATCTGGTCAGCCGGTATGAAAGGCACGTGTTCTGTCACATTTTCGAATCACATAAATAGCTAGTCGGTCTACCCACTGAAAAAAAATTATGTATAAATTTTGTCTGCAGAGCCGGAAATGTTGGACATATATTATACCTTACCCACACATGGAAAATCTAAGTCGGCCGTCGATACATGGGCCAATAGGGGAAAAAATGAATCTGATCTATTGATTGAAAATATCAGAAATTTGTCCTACAGTAACACTCGCAACTTACATAGATAAAAACTATCAATATACACTGGCCTCCAAAAGTTAAGGTACAACCGGTTTTTTGCGTCTAATTTGCAAATGAATGAATATATAAACAACAAATTTGGAGGAAATGTGCGCTAAACCGTTATTTATTAAATGCGACATAGAAATTTACTTAAGTTAAACGTATAAATGAAACTACAACAAAAAAGCCCTCATGGTGGAAAATTCCATTCTTGGAGAAATCGGTACATCGCAGTATTATGCAGTAAAATGTGACAGAAACATTAAAAAACTGGTTCTAATACGGAATATGCCCACCCCGGACTTGAATGCATTGGCGGCATCGACTTTCCATGCTCTCAATTAAATTGTCGGACACCGAAATAGGTAACGCTGACCAGACTTGGAGTAAGCCTTGTTCCAGCTCATTTAATGACCTTGGAGGAGGACTTAAAGCCGCAACCTGTCTTCCAAGATAGTCCCAAAGATGTTCTATCGGATTCAAGTCTGGAGAGGGAGCTGGCCATTCCATTCTCTCCAAACCGTGATCCTCAAGATAATCCTCAACAACCACAGCTCGGTGTGGTCTCGCATTATCATGCATTAGAATGAAACCATTGTCAATAGTACCGGCATATGGGCGCATATATGAATCAAGGATCTCATCCCGATATCTCGCACCAGTCACAGTTCCTCCATGGAACACATGCAGGTCAGTGTGGCCTCCGAGTGAGATCCCAGCCCAAACCATGATTCCACCGTTTCTGTACCTGTGTGTTTCGACAGTGTTTGATTGATGGTATCGAGTGCATTGTTCTCTCCAGATCAGAAGACATCCTGAATCGCTCTCCAGTGTGAATCTGGACTTGTCTGTGAAGAGTACAGAAGCCCGCTTTTGTCTGGTTCAGGAAACATGTTCTCTTGCCCAACATAAGCGGGCCCTTCTCTGTCGTCTGTTGAGGGGGGAAACACACAACTGGTCACCTTGTATAGAGACCTGCATTGTGAACACGTCTTCGCAACGTAGTAGGAGAGATTCTTCTCCCTGATGCTGCAAAGTGGTCTGCAATGAGTTGCGGCACAGTAGTGCGTCTTCTCCTTCGGGCCGAAAGAGCTAGAAACCGGTCTTCTGCAGGTGTTGTAACACGTGGGCTGCCTGGAACATGTCTTCTGGACACAGAATCTTCGGATTCATACTGATCCCAGAGTCGTTGGACTACACTGCGAGACACATTGAGCCGTCTAGCAGCAGCGGCCTGTGACAACCCCATTTCCATCCATCCTACCGTCCGCCACCTTAATGAATCGGACAAACGACTTCTTCTAGACATTTCTAGACTAGTGGCTGTTGTGAACAAAACTGACAACAATAGTTCGAATGCAACAAAACTTACACGCGAAATTACGAAAGCTTCAGAATTGCATATTTTTCTCTCATTCAGAAGTAGCTATTCTTTTCTATAAAATAAAAGTGGTAGCGGTAATTTTTGCATAAGTTTTTTTAAAGCTTATTGTCATTCATATAAACTATGAAGATTAATCTGACTGCCATTTTTTGTCTGGTGAGCTTCGAAAAACATCTTGTACTTTAACTTTTGGAGGCCAGTGTATAAACTAGGTCGACCGAATGCGAAAGTCGCTTAAGAAAATTCAAGAAATTTTATACTTGTTAAATAGTAGGTTCTAGCAGCGATATGATGTTTACGGCCTTTGGAACTGTTTTAGGAACGTTTGGAAAATAAAAACGAAGAATTTTTAAAACTATTTAAAAAAAGAAGATGAATAAATTAAAAAAATATCCGTGCATTTAACATTTAATACCTAAAATCTTCTTACTTTTTTTTTTTTTTTTTTTTTTTTTTTTTGATAAATCTAAAACTAAATTTATATACTTGTGCCAACATAACATAATTACATAATTTTCACTGATTTTTCACTTGTTATTATAAAAATTAGAATTGGAGCCTTTATTAATTACTTAATATTTATTGTATACCCTGATTACCGTAATTTCCGGCGTATAATCCGCGGATCAAACAATTATGTTTCGATCCAGAAATTTTATTTTATGTAATGGAACATACTAGATCGCTGTAAATATTTTACTTCAATTATTAAATAAAATTTCTGGGTCTAAACATAATTGTTTGATCCGCGGATTATACGCCGGAAATATGGTACATGTTAGCGATTACTTTTTTTAAAAACTAAATCATACGTAAGATGAATTATTTTTTTAATAAAGAATTCAGAAAGTAGAGGATTTCAGGAAAAATTAAATTATTAAAAGTAGTTTTATGGTAAAAAAAAACTTGAAGCGATTGCGGGACATTAACACATTTGCACTTAAAACAATATAAATAGTTCAGCGTTTCAGGCCCGTAACTACCGCCGGGGCACTGCCCCGGGGCCCCAAACTAATGGTTAAAAAATTATTGTATTTTAATATCTAATCTAACTTCCTATAAAATACCCAGCACCTAGCTAAAAGTTAATAATAAAAAAAATTCATCAAAGTGCTAGAGTAAATGTTTTTGCGTATCCGTTCAAATACTCCATACGCTTCGCATGCAAAAGCATCTCTAGAGCAGACAGCAGAATGTCGAGTCAAATGTGTCATGTCGCACCTGGTGCCTGCCGAGTGATGAGTCAAGTGCAAGCTAGGACGTGCAGTGAGCTAGTGCTATTCATGATGAGTCATTCGTTTACTAACTGCTTATCAATATCGGACTGTCAGAGCAGTTGAGAGTCGCATAGTAGTGATAGTACGATAGTTTATAACTTAACCCCTTCGTGACGAGAGTCTTTTACGGAATTTTTCCTCTTTTACCACCAGATTTTCAAAACAGAAATTTTCCCCTAATTGAATCGCAGAAATGCTGTCATTATATAAGGCAAAGCTTACAATAAAAATTAACTGGTGGGAATAATCGAGAATTCTGAGCATCTTATGCGTCACGTAAACGTGTCGCTCGTCCCCAAGGGGTTAATCTTACTTTGCTTGTGTTGAGATAATAGTTTATATTATGAAACGCCAAGTGGAAATAAAAAAAGACAGACTCTAAATAGAAGAAACTGGAAGGCTGCAAAAAGTTCGAAGAAGTTATCAACATGGCTGCACAGTGGAAACCACTCGACAGGGACTGGTGATAAGAAAGGTATGAATGGTTTGCTTTATTCAGTGTGATGTGTAATTCATGTAAAAATAGTACAGTCAAACTTGAATAATTCGAACGTGTATAATTCGAAATCGTGGATAATTCAAATGTTTCTGTCGGTCCCTTGACATTCCTATAAAACACAATCAGTGGTGGATGAAGCACTCAAGAGGCCCCAGGCGCAATTAAATTTTGAGGCCCTCCGAATATTTTCAGTACCCCTAGTGTGCATTTTTAGCACTTTCCAACCTAGTTGAAAAGTGCTTATGACTTCGGTTTGTCTGGCCGTCTGCCGTCTGTCCGTGCTCTAATTCCCGTAAATATGCTCGGATTGCTCTGCAATTTTTATATGTTATTGTCGTTATCTATAGCATGTTCCCTATTTCAACGGAAGTGTGTAGCACTTATAGTTTTTTACAGGGACACTCAAAAGAATTCCGTTACATTGCGGTCTATGGGGGAAAATCATTTGCGGTTTATTTAAATAATGTTTCACTGTTTTAAACGCATTGTAATTTATATATATTACTAAGGTGCATTAGAAGAAGCTTAATATGGAACAGGGTGTGCATAGCACTTATAGTTACTTTACAGGGACAGTAAAAATAATTGGCAATGTTCCGTTACATTACGTCTATGGAGAAAAATCGTCTGCGGTTTATTTAAATAATGTTTCACTCTTTTAAATGCATTGAACTTTATATAGATCACTAAGGTGCATTACAAGAGACTTACTACGGAATATTGTGTGTCAATCATCGTTCATTTACAGGGACACGCAAAAGAATTCTCTACTGTCTGTTAACAATAATTCCTGGAAGTGCGTTTTAAGTTATTGAACGCGATTTTAATTTTAACTTGCTTTTTGTCTATTACGTGGTGTGTATAAATTCTGTAGATCCTATACAGGGCAGCACAAAAGTTCGCGAACACATTTCTGTTTATTGACAAACTCCAGACGGAGAATTTTAAACTGTGCTACGCGTTTCCTAACTGAACTAAAATTATCATCCTATGTAGTATATATACAAATCTATAGATCCTATACAGGGCTGAATAAAAGTATTCGGATATTTTTCCGAATATTGTATATGTTGGAAATTCCTGAAATTATGTTTTTAAATATGTTATGCGTTTTCTAATATGTTTACTTAGATGTTAGCTTTTAGCTTATTAAACGGTATGATTTGTAAAATTATTTTGGAAGCGTTGGAAAGTGCTATATAATCTATGCTTGACGCATGATTTTTCGTTCTTGTTTAGTTTTACAATTAGAATTACTGAAAGTGTATATTGTTAATTCCATACGATATTATCTCTAATTGGAATATAAAGTTCAAATTATTTTCTATCGCATGCTAATAAAATATTGAAAGTACTTCCCATACATTACATTATCATAATTTTTAGAACTAAGAGATCACATTTTTATTTATCTTTTATGTTGAAAATCACTACGTTCTATTTACTAAACTATCACTTCATTCTATCATTCTAAACAAATGTGTTTTTCACAAATATAACTATAGGATTTTTTCTTATCAATACATATTCTTTTTTTTTTCCAGTAAAGTTCTTGGTAAATCTTTTAAATAATTACTGAGTTATATCAAAGAAAATTTTAGTAATACAAAATCATATATTTTATTTTTAACTATCAATTATAATTAATCAGTTAAAATTAATTGTAAAAACTATTAATTAAGAAATAATGCGACAGATTGACTATTTTACATTAGTCGGATTTGAAACATTTTTGAGTCGACCAATCTTGCCTTTTGCCCCCCCCAAAAATTTTCTTTCGCTACGGCCCTGTCGGCCAGGCTCTCTTTGGAGTTGCAAGAACATCCTATCTTCCTCTATTTTCATTATTTGAAGTGCATCAGCATGTGCAATGTGAAACAAATTTTCTAAATTACTTACAAAATCCTCTTGTCGCCTCTGAAATACGTCTTGTAATTTCTTTGCATTTTTTTGTAAATCTCTCCAAACTTGATACATATTAACAAGCTTCCTCACGCAATTTGGCAACGATTTGGTAGGTATGCGTGCCTTTTCCCAAAAGATAATGCATTCGCGAATAGCGAGATTTGCACTTTCATTAACAGTTAAATTCGCTTCCCTAATATTGTAAAACAAGGCAGCGAGAACTTGTCTATTAGACGGAAGTTTTGAGCCCGTTATTTGATGTTTTACGTTCCCTACTAAAAATATAACATTTTTAGAACTACGCAATTCTACTGCCATGTTCTGTTCACTGATTCAAAACTGTACAAACATTTGCTAAGAAAACAAGTTGGAACTATAAGCACATTGACACGTAGATGTGCGCTGTTCTGAGTAAACTGCGCGTTATGACTGTCGAAGCATTCTAAAACCTTTCTTTTTTTTTTCTTTTCCTATTGCAGATGGTGGGTGCTCCTCTACGGTCACGTGACAAGCTGACACGTGAAACCGTTCGTTCGCTTAAGTACACAAGTACTCGCTGCGATGTTTAGCTGGAAGTCGGCACGGGTTACCGTGGTTCAAATTACATGAAACTTTATTTACAATTGTTTTGACATAAAAGGAAAAAAATAAGAGGGTATGCGATATAAAAAAATGACTTTTATTTTTTTGGGACACCCTAATATATATATATGGATATTGTGTCATTTTTTAATTTGGCTGAACCTTGATGCATTTTAAAAATCAGAAACACGCATAAAACGAATGTTTAAGAATATCTAATTCTAATTGCATTCAAACTCTTAACTAAAAAAAATATATAAATAATGTATTTTGATGATCGATATCTTTAGACTAGTGTACACAGAAAAAACTGTTTGGTTGCGATAACCAAATTTTTTTTGTTACGCTCTTTGGTAGAATGCATTAGTTGTAGGAACTAATTTTTAATTGTGGCAAACATAGCTGTTTGGTTGAATTATCTAAATAATTTGGTTAGTTTATTTGGTCGTATGTTATTCCTGGATTAGTTGAAAGAACCAAATTATTGTCGGACGGACTGAATTTGGTTGACTGTGATTGAAACACGTCGTTAGGATGCGCGTGCGCTGCTCAGTAGCCTTCTTCCTTCTTCTCTTCCCCCTCCCGCTACGTCAGGCGTGCGGCGTCACGTGACGTCAATTCAATGGCAGTGACTAGAGCTCCTATTATAGGAGCCTTAGCAGTGACCAGCCACTGAAATTTGAATCGCCGCAACGAAAGTCATCTATTCTTTGACGAAAGAAATTATACTTTGAAAGGTAAGTGATTCAAGTTTTTACTTTTCATTTAGAAATTAGATTGATACATTCATTGCACCTGTGATGGGAATATCACAAATGAAATGAATATTGAAATATCATAACGACATTTTGTTTACTAATGGCGCAGGATTACGATTGGATTTGTTTTTATAGAACTTCTTTGAAGTGTGCACGTGTTTTGCTAAACTTTGTTTCTCGATATGAATTTGATTCACAACACCGCATCGCTTGTTTAAATGCATAGTTTTGTTTATTGAAAAGTGCTAGAATTACTGCCAATTCTGCTTAAGAATCGCGTATTTATCGCGTGATATATATCTATAAACCGAATTGAAAGTAATTTCACGTTAAGTTGAACTTGGTCACTATTCCTAAGTGAAACAAGAATTTAATATTTAATTAGAAAGAGTTAGTTGAATTTTAAAATTAAAGTATTTAAAAACTATTAATAAATTATTAAAAGTATTTAAAAATTATTAATTAATAAATTATTATTAAAAGTATTTAAAAATTATAAAATTCATAATAATATGGAATTATATTATTTAAAAAATGAGGTAATTTCTCTGATATTTTAAAATAAAAATATATTTTAAAAAATATCCCTATTTTTAATCATTATTTTAGTTAAATAATTAATGCAATATGATTGCAAAATACATTCCAAATTTTACATAATAAATCAGTCATTGACTGAACACGAAATGTTGATGATTGCTTGCAGGTTGCTAATGTTAATATTGGTTGATTAAACCAAGCAAAATTAACATATTTACATTTTTATTTTTTGTTTACTTAGTGGTCAGTCACTGGTGCACTCACCCTATTTTCTTTCTTATTTATGTTATTTTGAATTTGTAACTAATGGAAATTTTGGATTAATATGCATATAGTCCCTTTTAGATACAGAAACGTTATTTTTAGGAAGAAATTAAGATTAAGCATTTGTCTTTACTCAATTGCAGTATGATTTATGGTATAAAATAAATAATAAAATTTTACCTTCACTCAAATAATCTTCGACCACGAACAGAAGGCGGGTGTGACGTGAAAGTCACGTGGTGCCAGAGGAGTCTATTTGACTGATTTAGCGAAAGAAGGAGGATTGAGAGAAGAAACTTCAGGACTAAGTTATTTGATCTCGGATTACCATATCTGGCTAGTTAGCGCCCTTTGATGCAGAATGAAAATAAAATTACATGTATAGGTGTTATACAAGAATACAAATTCGAAATTCTTTACCATCGTGATATGCCAAAAAATGCTTGGAAAATAGGAAGTAGTGAATTTTTATTGGGTGAATTCATTGTTGAGAAAATTTTTTGTTAGGGTATTTTAGGTAAGGACAGTTTTTACACAGTGAGAGACTTTGTGAATTAAATATACAAGCTAATCCATAAGCAATAAATAAAAATTTTCAGTAAAATGTGCTTTTTTATTCAAGATACTTTTCGCATAATGTTATATCATATGTATATATATATATATATATATATATATATATATATATATATATATATATGTATATGTATATATATATTTTTTTTTATAATTTTTTTTTCAAATAAAAGTTTGAAAACTTTTTCACACACCGAAACTTTAAAAGTATTTGAATATTATGTATTATTAAATATTAAGTTGCGATGGAGATATTTGTATAATGTTTCGGTGTTATATGAAATATTCATGATATTTTGGTCAGTAAGATCTCTCGGCTAAATCATATTCTAAAAAAATCCCTGACGCCTCGACGTACAGGCAGAGGTAGATTTCGAAGACGCAGACCTTAGGGCGCCTGTCTGTTGGGAATTGTGGAAGAAATCACCTTTTTGCCATGATGCAGCATTTGGAAACGCCCACTTCGAAACCTAACTTGTTTGCAGGCGGAGCCGGCCGGGATTTTTTTTTTTTTTTTTTTTTTTTTTTTTTTTTTTTTTTTGTAAGGGTTGGTCCTATAAAAAAACTTGTCAGTATAAAAGTTTTGGATAACATTAAGAGGATTTATAATAAATTTAAGCGGATTTGATATCTTCTGAATTGATGAAGTTATGAATTTTTTCTTCTAACCCCCCCCCCCCCACACACACACTCTTTCCCCTCCTCCTTGGGGCCATTTTTAATAATATCAAAAATCTGTCATACATAAATTTTCGGCCTTTTTTCTAGAAGTAATAATAACTTTAAACGGATTCGATACGTATCATAATTAAGACGTTATGGGTTTTTTTCTGTTTTCGCCAAAAGCAGTTTTCAAAAATTCTAACTTAGGTGAAAATGTGCCTTTTCTTCGTAGGTAGATTTCTTACGAAATCTACCTAAAAAATTGTTTTTATAAATTATTTTCTCATAATATTTTAACTAGATTTTATATACACTTATATTAAAATACAAAAATTCGATACCTGAAAACATTGCCCCACCAGTGGTTGAGAGGTTCTGCTCTCAAAGCTGGTAGACAGGAGGTGCTGCGTTCAAACCCCTGTCGCGCTCGTCGGCCTAAGCGTTTGGAGTTTTCCGTAGATTTCTTTGAACCTTGCGTAAATACGGGTTAGGGTTCCAATCCCTTAGAAAGACCTCCACGGAGGGCATGCTCCTCACCGGCCTACATCCCTAGAGCAGATAATCGGCCGTAACAAGTAACCAACCAATCAATCTAGAAACATTCTGAAAACGAGTATTTCAATATAATTTAAAGCGCTGAGAATATAACAACCTTCTAGGGCAAAAGAAATTATATCAGTGAGAGGAGAGGACAGACGAGAAAGAGAGAGGGGAATATATATCGCCAAAGGCAAGAACGCTCGAATATGTTACAACCCTAAATACTTGCTCTTCCACTGTCCGAACCTTTGAGAAAATGAACTCTTCTTCCAAGCGCCGATCTCATCCGCCTTCTCGTTGTGGTCGCATTATACAATGTTGAAATAAGTATAAAAGTAAAAATAGTTTTTTAAAAACACAATCATTCAATGTTTATCTTGAAAATCAACGTTTAACTTTTTAAATGCAATTCATGTTTATTTGGGAAAATGTCCGATACAATAAATGAATTTGGCATGGGCATGATTTCTCAACATATAGTCGGAAATTAATATTAAACTATTAATTGATAAAAGTGCCCTTTGGTCGACAATGCCACAAAATGGGAAAGATTTCTTTCAGACAATATTTTTATTTGGGAAGAAATACATATTTTTGGGAGAGAGTAGAGATACATGCAGCAGCAAAAATATATTCTGTGTCAGTTTCAAATCTGCAGAACAATATTGGTAAGAGGTGCAGAGGCGGATCCAGCTCTCCATTTAGAAGGGTGGTCATGTCTATTTTGGAGGGGGGGGGAGGAGCACGTCTTCATGACAATTTTTGTATCTTAAGTCCAAATTGGCTATTTTCTAACCTACCCTGTATTCATTTTCATTCCTAAATGCATGAAATTTGCAGTATATTCGTAAATCAGGGTTGCTACTGGTCAGAATTTTTTTCAGTTGATATACCAGTAATTTTTTATTAAAAAAACTCTCCATATTTGATCGTGCGACTAGGCAAAAATTTCAATAAGAAATTACTACTATTTTCTCTGAAAAATTCCTTGAGCCATAGCATACCAGCCTTGGTAAATGTATAAAATTTGTAGGTTCTTATGTTCTATTCAGATGCCAAGAAATAGGAGTTACCATTTTTATTTTATATTTAATGTAATTTTGCAGAAATTTTTACCAAAATTCACATTTTAAGCTGACTTTTAAGGTTGCAATTGGAAACAATTTAAAATGTACATTTATAGAAAAATATAAAACATTTTTCGATTCTTTGATGCTTAAACAATAACTGCAATTTTTCATGCATTTCTGTATAAAAATAACTCTGTGAATGTATCAATAAGATTAGCATTTTTAACAGAGAAAAAAATATATATCAAAACACCTTTTTATATATATTTATATTTAAAAAAGTATTATTTTATAGAAATGTTCTTCGTTTAGAAGGGAGTCATGACCCCCATGACCTCCCCCAAGGATCCGCGCTTGAAGAGGTGTGTCTTCTGTATTTCGGCAGATTTTTGTCCCTCCACCCCTGAAATTTTTGTTTGCAACCTCCTTAAACTTTAAAGTTGAAAATCTTTATAATTGTTAAACTCTTAAGTTCTGCTCAGTTTTATAATGGAGTTCTGTTGTAGTTTTATTTGTTACTAAATTTTAGTTTTCCTCCCCCCCCCCCTCCTTCTCTTTCTCTCCAGCATTAACCCTGAATTGCTGTGACAAACACTGTTGCATAGACACTGTGAGCAGGGTTCAGTGATATATATCCAATATTTATTTTCAAAATATCATGAAGTTTGATATTTTCACATACCTGATATTTATTTTCAAAATATTATGTATAATATTTTTGATATTTTCAGTCATAACAAAGGAATTTTTTTAACTGTTATTGGCTGTGTCGTTCTTTAGATAGATTTTTTGCTCTTATCGAAACTTTTTAGCCCCCCCCCCCCACCCACACGCACAAAAAAAAAAATCCAAGCTTCTTTATGTTTGATGTATAATCAATAATTAAGTTGGACAATATTTACTTAGAAAAGCCACTAAAAGATGAAATGTCTAATTTAGATAAACTTGCAGCTTCATTAGAAATAATTTTTTCTCGTTTTTGTTTTGTTCAGTTAAGCAGACCAAGCTTACTATATTTATATTCAAATTTTTCAATAAAAACAAATTATTTTGTTGTATAAAACATAAAAAAATTTTAAAACTTGATAACTAAATCTTAATAGTTTGTTTTTGTGTGTGTAAAATGCAAATTGTGTCTGTTTTCAGTTAATTGATCTTAAATTTTATAAAATAAGTGACAAAAAATAGAAAAAGACATTTAGAACATTGTTTTTATTAAGTTTTCTTGCTAAATGACATATGTTTTAATGTCTAATTTATATTAACTCTGAAAATATTGGATATATATAAAAATATATTGGATTTATATCAGAATATTGGATATTTTTGAAAATATATTTATGACCCTGACTGTGAGCGATCGCTGAGACTGCTTGATCAAAAGGTTAATAAAAGGCTCGATTTACTCATAGAAACTAAACTTTAGTACAAAACTCTTATAATTAAAATTAACCTATTCAGAATTTTCTAGTGATAGTACTAGGGCTCCAAACGAAACAAAATTTCACTATAGTTAAATCATAGTATCTAAAGTTAAACTGTGAAAATTAAAAAAATAATAGTAAGAGTCTAAGAGACAGCTAACAACGGTTAACGTTGTCCTGTTTTAATGTTTTGCTTTAGCTCTATTACTTTGAAATACTTGTTACTTTTGCTTTAGTTCTTGTTACTTTAAAATACTAATACATAAATTATATATCCATCTAGATCCACCCACCCCTTGAAAATTCTAATCAACTCCTGTTTACCAATTTTTTCTCTCCGACATCCCTGTGCTCTGGACCAACAGCACTTGTTCAGATACTGTGCGTGCATCTCACAGCAAGTTCAAAAGAGAAAACATGTGCAAAACAGTTGAAAGAATCAGCAAAAAGCAGACCCTGTCTGTAATCTCAAAATTCATCAGTCTGTTACAGGAAAAAATCGTGAAACTCTTCAGTTGGTCGCAGAAAAAATCCCTGAAATTCTGCAATCAGACGCAAAAGAATATCGCAAAATAAGTCCATAGGTTGTGGGAAAATATTGCAAAATGCGTCAGTCACGAGAAAAAATTAAAAATATTTGCACTCGGAAGCAGGGAAAAATTGTAAATTTTGTCAATCTATTGCAGGTAAATAGCAAAATTTGCCAATCGGTCACAAAACCAATCTCAAAATTGTCCGCTATCACGAGTAAAAAAAAAAAAAAAAAAAAAAAAAAAAAAAAAATGCAAATCTCACCTGTAAGGTGCGGGGGAAATGTCAGAAATTTGCTTTTTGGTCGCCAAAAAAAAGCAAAATTTGTAGCAGGAAAATATCAGAAATTTCTTCAATCGATCGCAGGAAAACAATCGCAAAATTCGTCAGTCGGCTACAAGAAATAAACAAAATTTATCAATATGTCGCGGGGAAAAAAAATCGCTCAATTTGCCAATAGGTTGCTGGAAAATATCGAGAAATTAAGTTAAAAAATTGCATGTAACAGTAATACTTTACTAGATATTAATTATTGATATACAGTAAAAGACTTTTATGTTGTACTGTTTCATATAATATGTGTGATATTTAATGTAAAATTTCACATATCAATGTAGTATTTGAGATTTTTGATCGATGGTGTTTTGGACATAACAGCTTAAATTCTCAAAAACAGACACATGTCAAAGACCTGCCAATCCTGAATTGTAACATAGTTTACCTTCAGATTATTTTCTGCCGCTTAAATATCCGTCGCAGATGGAGAATTTTCTGCTACTGGGATTTTTGCCACCAAAAAATAATAATTCTAAATTTTCCAAGGGGAATTTCTAAATTTTGGGAGGGAGGGGGGGATATTTCAACTTTTTTGTAGTTTGGCCTAATATTTTTTCAGTCTTCTTTGACTTTAGGGACTGTTCCTGCAGAAAGATTTTGCTTCGTAGTACAATTTGTTGAAGAAAGCACAGTAAATTTTGCCACAGGGTAAGCATATTTTTAAATATCATATTCTTAATTTTCTATTTAACTATTTATTGAAGCACCTAAAAGCATGTCATATAAATTATCTCAAATAAATACTGATGGCTGTCAAATATTCCTTCAAAATTTCTTTTTGGTTTTAAAATATTAGTTTTAGAGTATAAGAATAAGTTTTATTCATTTATTTTGGTTCACACAAGAAGATGTGGAGTTTAATATTTTATTTTATTAATTAAAATAAGTTAGAAATTGTACGTCAAATGTAACAAATGAGGTGTGTTTGTACTATAGCTTTAGCTAGTTATATAAATATTCAGATCTTGATGATTTTTAATTCTGTGAAATGAATTATATCGTCTGCAGATTAATTTCTCTAATAAAATAAGTATCTCTGTCGCTTGACGGTTAAACGTCAGAAGCTCCTATAACAAGAAAGCACCGATTTTTAAAAAATCAAATTTCTTAATAAATAGTTTTATTCATATCTTCTAAAGTTTTGATTTGGCACTTATTTTAATTGTTAAAGGTATTCTTTTGGTTTTTAAAGTGTCTTTTGATATTTAAAAGTCAGGGCACTCTTTTTAAGACAACACTGAGGTAGTTTTTGCTATGAAAGCAAATTTTTTAATGCAAAAAGGAGAAAGGGAATTTTTTTACTGAGGGGCAAGAGGGATTTTACTAGAGGGGGCCAGAAGGATGCTAATTATTGTTATGAGGGGCAAGAAGGGTGCTATTTGGTAGATCAAAGGGCAGGCAGGTTGCAGGCCCTGCCTGCTGTGGACATAGGATGCATTCGTATATTTAAAATATATCCTCAGGAAAATTAATATTTTAAACTTTTGTTTTCTGAGTACTGTTCTTAAAGGATGTCTCTTTTTTTTTTCTTAGTTTGCAAAATTTTTTAAAAATATAACTTAATTTTATGTGTTTAACTTTTTTAACTTAATATTTTGGTGTATGTGTTCAAAATAAATTTCAAAGATTTTGTAGATTTCAATTGTTTCTATCTAATACCTTCTAACCTTTATTGAATATCTTTGTATTGTATTACTAATATTATTAATAAATATTCCATGGCGTGGAGTCATAAAAATTTGAAAAATGTTATAGTTAAAAAAAAATTTCATAAAATTAATTGTACTTGAAATCCTTTAAGAAAAATTTTAGATGTAAAATGATGGAGATTTAAGAATATCTATAATATTTTGCATAAATTGAGCTATGCGAAAAAAGCAAACAGACTGTGGCGGGGACAGGCCAGCATTCTGTTTATTAACTTTTATAATGGAAGGGCCGAGCCAATAACAGTTTTGTGCAGGCCAAAAACAGTTTTGTACACAGTTTTAGCTGTTGTACCAGGACAGTCCTTGGTCTGAAAATTGCTGTTTATGCAGATCTCAAATTGATACACACTCACTCTGTTATTGAAATTGGAAATGAATCGCTGGAGGTCAAACGATTTTTGTTTAAAGCACACCTGGCCGAAAGAGAAAAAATTGCTACCTATAAATAAATGTATATATATATATATATATATATATCTAGAAGCTTAAAAATGTGTGAAATCCAATATTACACCAAGTAGTTGTTTAGTTATGCTTAAAAAATTACCTGCATTGCTTAAAAAATTACCCGCATTACAAATGAATTTAGTATTATGATTCCAAACTTTAAACCTGGGTAATTCATAAACTATAAACTATTTGATCGATTGCCTGCCATTTGGTATTCTAAGGTTAAATGAATTGTAAAAGCCAAATATCATGCCAAAATAAGGTGTTTGTATTGCAAATTTCAGAGTTTGGTTTAATTTCAATATCAAGATGACCCTCAAAGCTTATTTTTTAACATAAAGTGGAAAAAATATAAAATTTCTTTTCTTTTTTTTTTTCTGTGTCAGTTCAGTGATTAAAATAATGTATGGAATATTTCTTTTATTATTTTTTATTTATTTATTTATTTATTTATTTATTGGTGGGGGGAGGGGGGGATAGCTCTTTAGAAAGATCTAAAAGCCTCATCATTTATATCAAGGCAAAATTTGCCTGGCAAATCCACATTGGCAACATTGTAGAGATTTTTTTTTTCTAGTTTCCCACAATGTTGCCCTGAACATCATGTGACAAATGATTGTGGGGAGGGGGGGGGGATAGCTCTTTAGAAAGATCGAAATGCCTCACCGTTCACCTCACCATCATTTATATCAAGGCAAAATTTGCCTGGCAAATCCACATTGGCAACATTGTAGGGATTTTTTTTTTCTAGTTTCCCACAATGTTACCCTGAACATCATCTTGGGTTTGGGTTAGCTCTATCTTTTTTCTATAGAAGTCTTGAGTCTCTTTTACTTTATTTTTGATAAAGTGGGTCAATTTCAAAATTTTGGGCGCAAATCCTGCCATCCTGCCCAGATTTATTGGCTGTATTTTGCAACTCTCCAAATTACTGTGATGTAAATATGGTATTATGTTCTATCATTTACTAAACTTTTCTCTATTGTATATATTTCTTAATTTTATAGGGGAAAATATTAGAAAAATGTATTGTAATAATAGTAATGAACTATTTTTGTGTAAATTCTGTCATAACAAATTTTAACTGTAGGCTTGCTGGCTGGTAAAATAAATGATTGGTAAAATTTTCTGAAAATTCCCCACTCCTGACATTTACTGTTTAGTGTTTTAAGTCTATGTTAGTAGTAATGCAATGAGTGAGAATGTTTGAGTCAAGGTAGTTTTTATAATAATTTTAGTGTTCAAAAATTTTTAAGAATTTTAAATCCAAGGACAGAAAAAAAAAATCTGTTCTTATATTTACTATTATGATTTGCAAAGTTTTTTAATCTGTATACGCACTTTTGTAACTTTAGCACATGCATGGGGTAAATCTCACAGAGTTTTGTCTCTTATTACATTTTATAGACTCAAAACGTTTAAAGAACAAATCTGATTTATATTGTAAAATGCATCCGTTCTGCTTCTTTATAGGAAAAAAAAATCATGCTTTTATATTTATTTACAGATTTTCTTGCAGTTTCTGTAAAAATAAATTTTTTATTGTTTTTAGAAAAAGTGTTATACATTTGCAAACATTTTACATCTTAAAACACTAATTATTTCATAAAAATGATATTAATTGCATTTAGTACCCCTCTATCCACTATGTATACGAATAGTGTTTATGTCACTCTTTCATTAAAAAAACTATTTCACATCAGCTCATGAAACATAGATCTTGTTTAAGGTTTCAAGAAGAGCTGTAGAAGATAACCAAAAACTTAAGGGAAGATTCATTTACCGAAAGCTGCCAAAAATGGAAGCTGGAAGACAATATAAAAGCCAATACAGGAAATTGCAGCTCCGCTTGGAATTGAGAACCAGAACTAAAATAGTGGTGATGGGGGGAGTGGGCGGGAGAGAAACCAAGATGAATGGTCAAGGTAGAGGATAGTCCATAGAACCCGAAATATTGAATAAAGAAGAAATGTGCTCTATGCAGCAGAAAATTACAGTGCCCCTAGCAGAGAAAACCAGAACTTAAATGATGGTGATGGTAGTAGTAAACAAACCAAGACAGATGGTCTGTGTTCTATGCAGAAGAAAATTACAGTGCCCCTAGCAGAGAGAACCAGAACTTAAATGATGGTGATGGTAGTAGTAAACAAAGACAAATGGTCTGTGTCACAAAATGTATTGTTCATCTTTTTATCCCTTTCAAATCAGCAATGTCATCGATTCAGTACTTTGATACAGGTATTATATATTGCTCATTTAAATTTTTGTTCAAATTGTCACTACAGTCGATACCTTGATACAAGGTAGTATTGTCATTTAATTTCCTTAAAATCATCATTGCAGATTGATCTCTCCTCTCCGTGAGAAGCTAACGGTGATAGACCAATATTTTTGTGCTGTCTTAGCAATATATTTAGTCTTTCAATTTTACTATTTTAGCAGCATTGCTGCTGTCAAACTTCGTATAAAGGCCTTTTTCTTTTTAGGTTAGGGGCTGTCCACAAACGATGTCACACTTGGAGGGGGGGGGGGGGTCATGAAATTGTGACACTTTGTGACAAGGTGGTGGGAGGGGGTAAGAAGAAGTGTGACATCACACATTTTGGTTAAAATAAAATCATTTAAAATCAGCAGATTAAATTGTGAAGTTATTTTGAAATTACCAGAATTTTAGGGTATTTTTTTTATTCAGGGCTAAAATAACTTTCATGTGGTTTGTTTTCACTTATATTCCTTTCTTTTCAAAAAATATATTAATATTTTATTACTAATTGTATTGTATATTAATTATGTTTTCTGTTGTAAACCTTGTACTTATTTCATACAAAATAAGTACACGAAACATTTTTATTGTTATGCTCACAAATGTCTAGTTAAAGTTTAAAAATAAAATTTGAAATGTGATCTATAACATAGTGCTTTGTTTCTGAACTGCAAGTATATGTCTATGTAATATAGCGTGACATGTGACAAGGGGGGGGGGAGGATGGGGTGTGGTGAAGTGTGACTAAGGGGGGAGTTGGGTCAAAAATATTGAAAAAATGTGTGACATCATTTATGAACAGCCCCTTAAGAGGCTACTTCACTCAAGTGAAAACACCTGCTCGCCAATGTTAATCCTATGGGACAGTTCTTTTTTAATATCTTGTTTGCATTTCAATATTTTTAAATGATTTTTGCATTGGATAGCTAAGATTGATCACTATGCAGACTTCTTTTTTTAACTTTTTCGATTTTGTGTGCAGGTATTTTTTATCAGCATTACTTTTACTTTCAGAACCAGTTTCAAAAGTGAAATGTCTATGTTAATAATTTAACATATCATTTAACAACTATTTTTTAAATTTTATCGTCATTAAAAAAAATCTGCAAACAAAGTAAAAAAAAAGTAGAAAAAGGCCAGCATAGCACAATCGATCTCAGCTATCCAATGCAAAAAAAAAACCTTTAAAAATATTGAAATGCAAACGAGATATTATAAAATAACTGTCCTGTAGTGTATGATTAACATCAGTGAGCGGATGTTTTTGCATGAGTGAAGTAGCCTCTTAAATTGTTATATTTTAGTTATTTGGGCTACTAGTTTAAAAAGTTGTATTCTTCAAGTTCGTCCCCTCTTCCCCAAATCATATCTTTCTTAATTATGGTCTAATTTTAATGGGGCCTTTTTTGGGATTCTTCCGAAGTCATTTGGTTACTTACTAAAAACATTAATATTAATTCTGCAACTCTTGGTGAATACTATTTATGAACGATTATCAAAATTTTAAGATTTTTTACAGTTCAAACATTTCCATCTATAGTTTAAAGCCGCATTACTCTGGGTTCTTGTTAGTTAAGTTGTATATCTCAAGTTTGCTTCTCTCTCTCCCCCTCCCCTAGATAGTCCTGTATAGGTCAAATTTAACCGACTCAAACCTGAAAGTTCTATTTAAGGTCAACCTGCTACCGACCCAAACTTGACAAAATAACTTTCTAGCTGCAACCCAACATATTTCAACCCCGAAATAATTCAGCTGAACCCAACCCACAACTAAATACCAATTTTATCTTTTGCGTATTTTGTATATAAAGTTATGATTTGGTGAAAAGGAGGGGGGGGGGAGACAAACTTGAGAGATACAGCTTAACGCCTTGGGGACGAGCGACACGTATACGTGTGACGCATGGCATAAGATGCTTAGAATCCTCGATTATTCCCACCAATTATTATTATTTTGTAAGCTTTGCCTTATGTAATCCTAGCATTTCTGCATTTCGATTGGGCGAAAATTTCTGTTTTGAAATACCGGTGGTAAAAGATTAAAAATTCTGTAAAGGACACTCGTCGCGAAGGGGTTAAAGGTGGAATGCTTGAACTGTAAAAAAGCTGATTTTTTTTATTATTGTTCCTAAATAGCGGTCACCAAGAATTGCAGAAATAATAATCAATGTTTAATAATTAACCAAATAACTTGGGAAGAACGTCAAAAATTTTCTGTTCACATTGGACAATAATTCAGAAATTTATAGTTTGGGGTGCAGGGGACAAACTTGAAAAACACAACTTAATAAACTAGTAACCAAAACAACTAGACTGTAAACTGAAAATATAACAATTTGACCTGGAAAGAAAAACGCCCTTATGAAATTTGACAGCAGCTCTGCCTCTAAAATAGTAAAATCGAAGGAATAAATGCTATGAAATTTGCTCCAGAAGCATCAATCTATCTCCATTATCACAATTCACAATTAAATTTCCTGCCAATTGAATGCTAAGTTTTGGAATTACTGTTTTTAAGCTTATCTGTGTAATATTCATTCTAGAACATTCGATATTAAAATTTGTTAATTGACTCTTATTGTGATCGATGCTGATTTATAAGATATTGATGTTTATCAATACTCGATTTTCCAAAATCGCCCATTACTGATATCACTACTATTCAAGTTCAGATTAATTACCATGTAGTCGACTATATTATCTATAGCATTGTGTAAATTCTACATTTGTTTTTTCACTTTATTGGTTACATGTTGAACATATAAATCTTTTTCACAAGGCAATTTAAATGTTTTGTTTTCTTTTTCTTTCTTAACAAAGTTCTTGCAGGGTGTTTAACCACCTGGATAACCTGGTAAAGTCAGGAAAATTTTTATGAACTGGAAAAGTCAGTAAAATTTACCATTCTTGAGAAAAAGTCAGGGAAATTTATAATTTCTGAAGAAAATTCAAGAAAAGGTTTTGGATTAAAAAATTAATGATTTGAAATTGTGCTGTCAGGGAAAAAGTTAGCTCTTCATAAGCATTGTAAAATGTATTTCATCCTTAACAATTATTGAAATTATTTTTGTCCTCTCCTTTTTAATCCTTTCTTGTAACCAGAGAAAGAAGTTTCTGTAGAACTTTTTCTTCTTTTGTGGCTTGGGGAGTGGAGTGTTGCTTTTCAGCTTTTACTATGCAATGCTTCATAGCAGTTCATTTATAAATGTAAAAAAAAAAATATATATATATATATATCATCCACTGTCACCTTTTGGTATATATAATTTTGACTGTTTTCGCTGTGTGAAATTTAATTATTTTGTTCATTATATTTCTCAATATTTATGTAAAATTATGTTATAGCTGATAATTTTCTATCTTAAAAATTTTACCCTTTCTTTGTTAAAACAGGTCAAGAAATTAACCAGATGCTTGGAGCAGTTCCATTTTACCCAACTCTGGAACCTGATACAGCCTAAAGTCTATCAAGCTTGAGAACCCTGCATTTTTTTTTTTTTTTTTTTTTTTTTTATGATCCTCATTTGTGCAAGAAGGAAGCTATTTTTTAAATAGGGCAGATGGTGTGCAGTACCCATCTGAAACTGTGTACTTGATAAATATTAATCCGATATATATATTTCTTATAATTATATAATTTGCACTTTCAATAAATGGAGCGGCATATACCGCAAACCAACTAAATTGTGTTACTATTTCATTATGTCTGTGATAAATTTTTTTTTTCAGTTAATGCAGCACTGCCATTGGCGACTTTTTTTCTCCCCCTATTACTATATTTGAAAAAGGATTCTTCGTTGTAGTTTATTGTTTAGAAATACTGCGTTAAAATTTAAAAAAAATAACAATTGTCTGTGGCAGCACCTCTGTTAAAGTAAGCCTAGCAGAAACAGTATTTTAATATATGATATGGAAAATCAAGTGTATTTTAAAACATAATTTCAATATGGAATATTAGCCGAAAACAAATTCTTGAACTGGTGCATGTTTTTGCTTTAATATTCATTTTCTTTCTTTTTTTAAAGTGGGGGGGAGGGGGGGCGCACTATCCAAACTCTATACAGAATCTCTCATTAACACATTGAGTCAGCAACCACTTCCAATTTATGGTAGTGAGTAACCAGGAATTTTTCGTACAGTTGAAAGATGAAGAGAGATGCTTCACAGATGGGGATTTTAAAGTTATAATTTCATTAAATGTCTGTATCTTTTGGATTCTTTTTCAGATTTCCAACACTGCTAATGTAGACATTGCTAAAATTGGACAAATTAGAAAGGGATGAATGCAAAACTTATGTTAAACCTCAATAATCTGTTAATTTTTTCAAAAAAAAATTGATTTCAAAATAAATTCAATGCAGTAATTGCAATTTGAAATAAAATAAATAAATGATGATTAAATGCCCTAATTTGAATACTTTAAATGAATAAACAACATTCAAAGCATGGGGTTCAAATGCTTATCTTGCTTGTCATTAATTTTAGCTACTGAATTGAATCTGAAAAATTATGTATGCTACTGTATTTTGAACAACTGAGTTGTATTTGAAATTATACTGGTACATATTGTTGAACAATTGTTCATTACATTTTTTTATCTGTTAAAATTTTTTTTACAGAAAACAATTTTATCTGAAAATTGAAACTTATGTCAATGTAACTTATTTAAATTTTCAGATTTCTCTTATCATTAACCAAAAAAAAAAAAAAAAAAAAGATCATAATAAATTATCTTTTTCAATATCAATTTTATGTAAAATTTTGGACAGTTTAGCGTAAAAGATAGATCAATTTATTGAAATATTCATTTCAATGGCTCACACTTAAAGTGTGAAATTCAACAGTGTCAGGAGTGATTGTGTTAAGGTTATATACTTGAATTCAGATTTTTTTTTTTTTTAAAGCACTGAAAATAGTTTTTCTGATAGTTAAATACACGAAATAACACTAAAATAAATATCAATTTCATATGATTGCTAAATAGAATTAAAATTCATATTTCTCTTAATATGACCTCTCTGTATTAAATTATATATTCCCTCTCCCCTCTCTCCATACAGAAATGTTTCCTCGCTAAAATTTCAGGTATTTTTTCATAAACCCACAATCGCCCCTTCAGTGTATTGGGAAATTAAAAGTGTAAGACTACAAACGAAAAATAATTTTAATTGCATTTTAAAACAAACCTTTAAGTCACACGAATTTTGATAACATTTCTTTTAAAAATAATTTTGAAATTTTGAAACATGTAATTAAATTTGATGTTTGCATTTGTAAATATTCAAAAGAATAAATGATGAGTTTTTTTTCTTTCCTTTTTACTAATAGCATAGTGTTTCCGACAAATTTTGTTATTTTTAAGATTTTTTCATATTTTTAGAGTTAAAGTAGAGGAAATTCATTTAAATAAAAAGGAAAATTTGTACTTCTCTGTCCTAGTTTTTATATTACAATATACTCTAAAACAGGGGTTCTCAAACTATGGTACGCGTACCAGTACTGGTACGCGAAGGTCTGGCTACTGGTACGCAGAAGTTCGATACTGATCCGTAGAATAAAATACAGAATGCCGCATATTATTATGAAATCAAAAACGCTTTATTAACTTGGAAATTTTCAAAAGATTTTCGATTGCGATTTAGGATCTGTAAACGATTTTCCTTTTTTTTTTATTTTTTCGTTAGGAGAATTGTTTGTTGTAGCAGACTTGCTGAAATTCGCACACACCGATAATGATATAATCAGTTTTCCAGAATTAAAAAGCATAACTATTAGATTTATATGGATAAAAATCGAATTTTTTAATAAAGACCTAATTTTAAAATTAAGGAATGAAGTATTTTTAATTAGTGGAAGAAATGTTTTTAAACATGCTTTATAAATTGATTATCTGAAGATAAAGCTTGTATGGTTGGAAGTAGGAGGAGCTTGTGTGAGTAGGAGGAATTAAAATAAAATTCCAAGTGTAATTTATAACCCATTGTTCTCTCTGTACTAGAAGAGCTTCTAGGAGGTGTTGAAATAAAAGTTTTACTTCAAACATAATTTATAAATTAATTCATTCTGTTGATAGAAATATTTTTCTTCTTTTGTACAAAATGTGTAAAGTTTATTTCTATTTTATGAAAATCTATTTTTAACAGCGTAAAGTTATTTTAATTGGTGAACTGAAATCATACAAAAACTATGGTCATATGCAGTGCGGATTTGAGGCAAAGCATTCTACGTACATATGTATTGAGGTGGTATATACATCAATGTATGAAGATATTTGCAAGTGTTTGCCTACTGCGCGGTATTATTGTCGCATTTAAAGGTATGCGGTTAATTAATACAGTTGTGTTGAGCCTATGTTAAATGCGCTAACTAAGCTTTGGATAAGAAATTCGTTTCTCATTTGAGACATCCTATGCCATTGTATCTTACGAAAGATGAAAGAAGTCAACGTATTCAGCTCTCCTGCGATGGATTACTCGAGTCCACATTCAGAAGGATGAATGTTACAGAATTTCCATTGGCGAGAATATCAGAGTACCCTCTGATATATCCAAAGTCTGCTTGTGTTGCACAACATATCCTTGTGAATGTGCTTTTTTCTCCTTCGTTATATGAAAAACAAATACAGGAATAAACTAAACATCGAATCTGACTTATGACTAAAGCTACCTAATATTGAGCCAGAAATGTGGAACCTGTGCTTGATAAAACAAGCCCACCCTTTTCGTTAGCGATAGAAGCAAATTAATGCAATCAGCCTACTATATAACTATATGAATCAGTGTGCACTAATATGTCATTAAGTATTATTGTTTTTTTTCTTATACCAAAAGACTGCATTTTGATATTGCATGTATTATTAAAATTATAGATGATACTACTTTTTACTTGGAATGTCATTATAAACGGTATTTAAACCGTAAACCAATTTAGTAATGTAATAATTAATTTTTAAATACAATAAAATCTACTATGACGAAAATGCAAAACACCGGAGATATATTTCGTTTTAGGCAGGTTCCTTTTTACAGGTTTTTCTAGATTATCTTTACGTTTGTTACCTGGTGGTACGCTTAAGTATGAACTTCGATTTAGTGGTACGTCGGTCTAAAAGTTTGGGAACCCCTGCTCTAAAAAGTAATCTATTTTTAGCCATCAAATAAAGGTTTGTGGATCTACCAAATTTTGGATATAACGAAGAAAAAAGAAAGATTGGCTAACATTTAATTTCTTTAAAATGTTATTGCTGCTTTAAATGCAGAAAATAATGCAAAAGTTAAAACTAAGTCATTTGGTCAATCCAATGAAAAATAGTAAGCCAACCAATTCTGTGAAAATCCAGTTTTTCTGATATTTAAATTCACAAAATAGTCAATAAGATTAGGTAAATTATTTTTTTGTTGTTAGTTAATAGAGCTGGTTGCAATTGCAAGAACAGATTATTTGGTTGCAATAACTATTAACCAACTAGATTTGGTTGCAATAAACATTGATTTGGTTACTGATACAATCAAATCCCTTTGGCTGTTTCAAATCTATTATGGTTACAAGAACCAAATAAATTTGGTTTTTGTAACCAAAAACAATTGGTTATAATACCATTAACCAAATTAATTTGATTGCAATAAATAAATCTATTTGGTTCTATCAACCAAATCTATATGGTTAATACTTATCATAACCAAAAAAGTTTGGTTGCAGTGACTAAATCAGTTTGGTTCTATGAACCGAATTTATTTGGTTGATACTTATTGTAACCAAGTAAATTCTGTTGATACAACCAAATGGATTTGGTTCTTGCAACCAAATTCATTTTGTTGCATCAACTATTAACCAAATTAATTTGGTTCCAAGAACAAAATGAATATAGTTACTGCAACAAAATTTATTTGGTTACGATAAGTATCAACCAAAAAAGTTTGGTTGCAGTAACCAAATGGATTTAGTCCGTTTAACCAAACTTTTTTGGTTATGATAAGTATTAACCAAAATGATTTGGTTGAAAGAACCAAATTCATTTGGTTCTTTCAACAAAATTTATTTTGTTACGACAACTAAATCATACTTTGGTCCCACCAACCAAACATTTTGTCGGGGCTATACTGAAAAAAAAATTTGGTTGGTACAACTATAATTTTGTTCTTTTAACCAAATCGTTTTTTCTGTGTAAAAGCATCTACCTTAAAATGATAAAAGTTTCCTCGATTTTTTCTTTATTCTTAGAGTTAAATTCAACATGGTAAAATTATTTTTTCTTACCTGTGCAGATCATGCCTGCAGTTAATGTTGCATAAAATTTAAATGCATTAAAAGTATATCATACTAAGCAGATTGATCTTAGCAATATTTTTTTATTGCTTTTATTATTTTTCCCCCTTTTCATAAAAACTCTTGCTGCCGCCTTTTTATTTGAATGCTATTTTCTTTTCCAGATAAGTTTCTTTTAAGCAACTTGGCTATAATAAATGTGGGTAAAAAAAATCTTCTTTCACTTTATAAAGCGACTTTTTTCCCTTTAGTAAAACATCATACACGAGTTAAGGTATTCTAAAAGAACATTTTTTAAATTAACTATATATATATATATATTTAATACTTTTTATGCTAATTCATTACGAGTTTATTTTGCATAACAACGGGGCGTATAAATTTAATTCTTCATTTTCATTTCAAAATAATTAAAATATTCTATATTTATAAAAAAAAAATAATGATGTTATTCCAACATGTTAATTTAAATGGCATTGTCACATGCCAATAAATACATATTAGAGTGAATTTCTTTCAATTTAATTTGAAGTTACAGCAGCGATCCTGGAATTAAAAAACACACAGTTCAACAGAACCCAATATCTGGTATTCAAATACAAAATTAGATCAACATAGATATTTTTAATTAATAACTAAATATATAAAAATTGGCGCATTTCTATCCAATAGAAATCGAGATATCGTTATAATGTTCATCTTAAAAATATAGCATAACAGCGGCCTCTGTTGAGTGAATAAAGTCTAAATTAAATCACCTTTATTTTTAATAAATATTTTACATATTAAATTCGGTGAAATTCCATGACACAGAATCCGAAATATAGCTACCGCGCAAATTGTTCAAACCACAGTACTGCAGGGCCACCTGTTGAGCAATATGCACCCAAACCTAATCAGTACAAACTTATGTCAAGGTCTCATGAAGATTCCATACCATAGATGCCGAGATATAGTTATGACATGTAGCTATGGTGGATATCGCACAAAACATAGCATAGTAGCGACAACTGTTGAGCGATATACACCCAAATCCAATCAGCGGCAGTGCACGTCAAAGTCCAACAGAAAAGAATGTTTCATGAAATTCTTTGCATTAGTTCTTTAGATACAGTGGCCACAAAAATTGTATCTAACTCACTAACAGACTGTTAGACAGATAGAGAGAGATACATTTTTCAAACATAGTCAAATTGTGTTCAGGACATCCAGAACGTATAAATCCATGAAAACACGACAGTCGAAAATTTTCGCGATTCCAATATTGTCTTCTTATGTATATAGAGGGAAAAAATACTATCCTGTAAATTTCGATTGCCATTAAGTCACATGACGAAACACTTATCTCTGACTCATAACATCATGCTATTTATGAGTAAAACGGTTAGAATAAGAACACAGAGCGGAAAAGTTTCATTTTTAAACTGCTTTCTGCTTATCGTGAATATGTCTTTTTCTTAATATTAGGGGGCTCAGTCCCCTACTCGCTAACGCTCGCCAAACCCCCGTGAATTGCGAAGCAATTCACATTGAGACCGCTACGCGGTCACAGCTCGATTCGCTCGCTTGCCCCTTTTTATTTTTCAGCAATTCTAGCCGGAATAAGTTCTACCATAAAACATTTGAACATATGAAATTGACAATTTTTTTAAAAGTTATTCTCCGTTGAAAACACAACAGAAAATGCATTTAGTTGGCGCTACCAATAGGCATATAAATCATTTAAATACTACGAAAAAAGGATCTTTTGTACAGCACGACTTAAATTCATTAGAAAAAAACTACGTGATGGGAAGATAGTTTATATATATCATCAATCATTGTTTAAATTTCGTTCGACATTTTATTGTTTTAATTGATTATAGATTTTTACAAAAGAAATTATTTTTTACTTCATCAATACAGCAACAGATGGCGGCAGGTGCAATCTAGACAGTTGTTTTTTTTCTCCGACTTTTGAGTGAGTGAAATTCGTAAATGAATTCTAAATAAGAGTTGAGAATTCATTTGAAATTAACGATATTACTCATAATTAAAATGAGGAATCATCTCAGACGCTTTGGATTACGTACATGTTATTTTATTTTTAATAATTGCTAGTTTGAGTTTCATTCTATGGTATCACTGCACTGCTCTCACACTGACCGCCATATTGGAGGCGGAACTGATCTAACACAATCTAGTCTGTTCATTGGTCTGAGCTCTATAAACTACGGTTGTTACCAAACCATAAGTTACAAATTCAGCCCTATTTTCGCGCCACGTAAGAGAAATATATATATAGATCTTTAAAATGTTGTTTAAACTCAAATTATTAATATATATATATATATATATTTGTTTAAATGATTCTTGAAAGTTTGGTCCATATGAGGATATAAAATATAACATTGGATTGTTAAAGTATCAAATAAGAATCGATTGATAATAAATAACCAACGTCCTCATTTTCATCAAAAAAGTGTCTTTTTTTTAAAAAAAATTGTGAAAAATTAAAAAATCCCTCTACGAATACCGAATAAAATTTATTGAAAAGGACAAATTTTGCTATTTTGGGTTAAAAGGTTGAAGTTGGATTATCTTTAGGAGCAGATCAAAATCGTTAAGGAAATATGCAAATTTTCTCTTTCAATATAATGTAACAAAAAATCTTAAATTTCACGCTCAGGTGCATTAGGACTTATAGTCTATCCGGAACCGGAATTTCATTATTTTACGCCCAATAGATATCCCTAGCCATCGGTAAGAAACAAAGAAATAAACAGATACATACACACACAAAAACTTTTATTAATATAGATAGCTTGAAATAGATCAATTGAATGTCCAAACGAAATAAAATCTTTTTTTTTTATCGCTTTGATATTAATATATTTGGATCATTTATGAGTTTTGCACTTCAAAGAGAAATAATATATTCTGAAAATGTAGTATATGCTTAACTTACGATAAACTAAAGTCATTCAGTGTTAACAGGTTATCATTGAGTACATCGTCTAGGAGGTTCCGTTTGTAAGCAGTTTTCGAACTCCTTCGAGCCTGAACTTATTAAGGAAGGGAAGTGATTATTAAGAAGAAAAATGTTTTAATTAACTTTCTCACGAAAGCTATTTCTGCTGATGTTGCTTCATCTCAGGGCATTAGATAATAAAGATAATAACCAAAGGATACTTTGATAACTGGATATCAGCACCATTAGTGTTTCTTAAATTTTCTATCATGTGTAAAATTAATTAATATTCTTTATTACGTTCCTTAATGTCTCTAAGAATAATATATCAGAGTTATATTATGTTACGAAGTTATATGAATAAATCAAACTTATTTATACTTAAATCAAAACATTCAATCAATTTTAAATGACTATTTATTAACCACAAGTGTATCCACAATTCTGTCGGTAGCAGTAGGCTTAAAATTAACACCAGTGGTCAAAACCTACGCGATTGTTTTCTCTTTGATCGTACATATATTCGCTTCCAAATGTCGCAAAATTTTTATTTCATCGCGCATAGAATAAAATGTGTACTTTTAAAGGAAATTTATTCGTAAACGTCAACTAAATGTACCCGATTTTGAGGATTTAAAAATATATTTTTCAAACATGAAATGAAAGATTGACAACATTAAATCGAACATTTTCTCCTGGTCTCCATCGATTATGTTTTAACAGGTTTAATTCTATCTACAAGTGACTGAAAAACAACGTATATATATTATTGAGGTGCACTAGAAGATGATTACCGTAGAATATGACGTGCATAGATGACGTGCAACAGATATAGTTCATTTGCATGGACTCACAAAAGACGGTTACAGTACCGTTTATAAGCTATAAATGCTGGAGATGCGCATTCAAATAATATAATAAAATCACTTGTTAACGTTAAATGAAAGATGTAATTAATGCTTAAAGTGATAAAAACATTACACAAAAGACATAAATACATTTTAATATAAAGATGACATGTTTCATGTGCACAGAAAAAACGATTTAGTTGAAAGAACAAAAATATAGTTGTGCCAAACAAATTTTTTGATCACTATAGCTCCATCTAAATGTTTGGTTGGAGGTACCAAATCATTTGGTTAGCTTAATTTAGTTGTCATAACCAAATAATTGGTTCTTACAACCAAATCTATTTGGTTAACCACATGAATTTGGTTGAAAGAACCAAATCTATTTGGTTAATTGGTATTTAACCAAATGAATTTGGTTGTAAGAACCAAATCAATTTGGTTCTTTTAACCAAATCTATTTGGTTAATCGTTATCGTAACCAAATGAATCTGGTTGAAAGAACAAAATCAATTTGGTTCTTTTAACCAAATCCATTTGGTTAATAGTTATAATAACCAAATGGATTTGGTTGAAATAACCAAATCAGTTTGGTTCTTGCAACCAAATCCATTTGGTTAATAGTTATAATAACCAAATGGATTTGGTTGAAATAACCAAATCAGTTTGGTTCTTGAAACCAAATCCATTTGGTTACGATAACTGTTAACCAAACTGATTTGGTTCTTGTAACCAAATTATTTGGTTACAACAACAAAATAAAGCTAACTAAATAATTTGGTCTCTCCAACCAAACATTTGGATGGAGCTATAGTGACAAAAAAATTTGGTTGACACAACTATGTTTTTGTTGTTACAACTAAAGTTTTTTCAGTGTAGGAAAATTTGGAAAAAACTTCATGCTCAAAAAACTTTGCAAGCTGAATGAGGATTTCCATTTCCTAAACAGCGACTGTATTAACTATTATTCCAGATAGAATATGGCTACAAAATGAAACAGTGATCATTAATTAAATGAAACAAAATTTATATTTATACTTTATGACATGAAATTAAAACTTTTAATTGCAAAAAAAAAAAAAAAAAAAAAAAAATTAATATTTGCGTGACATTGTTTTTAAATTATTTTCTTAAGAAAAGATTCCACTTTGTAAGGCCAAAAATGTATGCTTTTTAACAATTTTTTCTCGGCGAAGAATGAAAAAAAAAAAAGAGATATTTCCTTCCAAAATACTCATATTTTGTGTTTAAAAAATATAAACTTGTTGTGGTCTTTTCGCGGTACTGGACTCTGGACTTAATTTCATGTACCTGTTTTTATGGATGCTGAAATTTTCATACACAGTTGAAATTTTACCTTCTTTTCACAAGATCAATAGTTGTACATATAGAATTTTTTTGTATTTTCACTACTTTAGGTTTTATACATTTTAATAATACAATTTTAGACTTAAACCCAAATTCTGAATTATTATTCTTACCAATACATTTATTTTGAAATTAAAATTAAATAAAAAATTTTAATTTCCCTATAAGATTATTTTCTTTGAAATCTATGCAAGTAAATGTATAATAATTTTTCTTTTATGTTATTACATTCTTATTTATATTAAAGCTAAAACATGCCCCAGTTCAGAATTTGTTTCCAGCTAATATTCCAAAATGAAATTTACACTTCGTCAATAAATAAACGAAACAAAAATTTAAGATATGTATTTCACCCCTTCAGCACCATATTCAATTTAGTGATAGTATCCTGAGAATAGATTTATTAAATTTCATCAGTAGTTTATGTCATTTTTAAATACACGTGAAATATTCAATTACATGTAATATGATATAAAGATTTATTTATATAATGCAAACAGAAATAAGGCTTGAAGTTTCAATGTTCATCACAGCGAGAATCTTTTTTTACATGTAACGCCATCTATGCTGTGCGAAAACAATCATTGCTGTAAAGCCCAGGGTTCGTAAATATCATATTTTCAAAAATATAAAAATTATCCGATATTTTCAAAATAGTCAACTTACTGCAGATAACAAATATTTTCAAGCATAATATAGATCAGAAACTAAAATTTATTGCACTTAACATGAAAACAAACAATGTACTAAAAATGCTTTTTTTTTTTCCTTTTCTTTTATTGTTCACTTTGAACAAAATTGAAGATCAACTAATCAACAAAACAGAAACAATTTGCTTTATACACTTATTTATAAAACAAAAAATTAAATTACACAAGTTTTTTTTTAATTAAAAAATTTAAACATAAATGTAATTTTTTTTTTTTTTAATTCCCTAACATGTTGAACAATTTAAGCTCAACAACACCAAAAAAAGAAAGTGCTTATTTTCTAATGAAGCTGTATAGAACTGATTACCTAAGTTAGACCGTTTGTATTTCTACATCTGTCCTGAATTAGTTATGTGCCATATAATAATCTACATTTAAAGTAAAAACTTCAAACAAAGCTTGTATAAGATTTTTGTTTTTTTTCTTTAGCTAGAAAAGTCACTGCCAGAGAAAAATGTTCTTTATCTACAGTCAATATCAGTTGAAAATTTCATTTACACTTGTTTTGACTTAAAATATCTCACACAGTGATATTTATTTTGAAAAAAAATATCAAATATTGAAAATTACAAACATCTTGATATTTTGAAAATAAATATAAAAATATCGAAAATCTTGATATTTTGAAAAAAAATATCGGATATATATATCAACGAACCCTGTGGAAGCCTGTATAAAACAAACCACAATAGCAATTAGTGCCGTAAAAAAACAGATGCTTAAAACATTGCAGTCGTGACTTAAAGTGAGGATGTACGCAGGTACATCCTGTTATTTCAAATAGAAGAGTTCATGATGTACGCAGGTACATCATGATGTTTAAAGGGTAATTTAAAAAAGGGCAGTAGCAAGCAGTGAAATCTGTATCTTATTATTTCTGCCAAGCAGGTAATACAAAGGTAATTGCTTTTAATAAATTTCAAAATACACTTTACTTCCCATATATATATATATATTAAAATACTGTTTCTGCTAGGCTTACTTTAACAACAGGGCTGCCAAAGATAACTTATTTTTATTCGGTATTTTCAAACAACAATAAACTACAATGAAAAATACTTTGTCAAAAGTAGTAGAAAAAGAAAACAAAAGTCGCCAATGGCAGCCCTGCATTAACTGAATTAAAAATTATAACAGACACAATAAAATATTAACACAATTCAGTTGGTTTGCGGTATATGCCGCTCCATTTATTGAAAGTACAAATGATATATTAGAAGTATATATCGGATTGATATTTATGAATATAATCATATAGCATTTCTCTCAAACAATTTCAGATGGTTGCTGCACACCATCTGCCCTATTTAAAAAATAGATTCCTTCTTGCACGAATGAGGATAATAAAAAATAAATGCAGAGTTCTCAAGTGCTAGACTTCAGGCTGAATCAAGATCCAAGTTAGGTAAAATAGAACTGCTCCAAGCATCTGTTCAATTTCTCCACCTGTTTTAATAATGGAAGGGTGAAAAATTTAAGATATAAAATTGTCGCACATAACACAGTTTTACTTAAATATTGAGAAATATAATGAACAAAATCAAATTTCACACAACAAAAACAGTCAAAATTATATATAGGATTACCAACAGGTGACAGTGGACAATTTTTTACATTAATAAACTGCTATGAAGCATTTACATAGTAAAAGCTGAAAATAAACACTCCACTCCCTATGCTACAAAGGAAGAAAAAGATCTACAGAAACTTCTTACTCTAGTTACAAGAAAGGATTAAAAAGAAGAGAAAAAGAATTTCAATAATTGTTAAGGATGAAATGCATTTTACAGTGCTTATGAAGAGCTATTTTTTTTCCTTGCAGGGATCGATGCAGGTTTTTTTTCTTGGGGCCCATTTAATGAAAAATAAAGGTTATTTTTGTGAAATTTGTTACATTTTTGTGAAAAATAATACTTTGTAACAAAAGTTGAAATCCAGTTACTCAAATTCAATATTTGAAAAAAGCATGATAAAAACTTTTTGCTCAGGTTTTATTTTATTAAAAGGAATTTTGTGAAAGGTGATATTTTATCAAATTTATTTTTGTGAAGGGACCCATTTTATCAAATTAATTTTTGTGAAGGGCGGCATTTTATTAAATTACTTTTTGTGAAGGGTTCCGTTTTATTAAATAGATTTTTGTGAAGGGACCCTAAATTGGCCCCAAATTTTGCCTGAATCGACCCTTGTCACCTTGTCCTGACAGCACAATTTCAAATCATTTTCTAATCCAAAACCTTTTCATGAATTTTCTTCAGAAATTTTAAATTTCCCTGACTTTCTCATGAATGGTAAATTTCACTGACATTTCCAGTTCTTAAAAATTTTCCTGACTTTTCTAGATTATCCAGGTGGTTAGACACCCTGTAAGAGCTTTGTTAAGAAATAAAACAAGACATTTAAAATGCCTTGTGTAAAAGATTTGTACGTTCAACATGTAACCAATAAAGTGTAAAAACAAATGTAGAATTTAGACAATGCTATAGATAATATAGTCGACTCCATAGTAATTAATCTCAAATAGTAGTGATATTAGTAATGGGCAATTCTGGAAAAATCGAGTATCGATAAACATCTGTCTCTATATACCTAAAATAACAGATGTCTGCCTGCCTGCCCGCGGATAGCACCGTAATTATAACACCTATGACTCTGAAATTTTTGTCATGTGTAGATGCGGTCACTAGAAAGTGCACCTCGCAGCAGGATTTTTAAATTTCAATTTAGATTTTTTTTAAACTATTAAAACGTGCATATGAAATTCCGGGTTTGAGGCTTTTTACAGCTCTCTGCCAATCCGCAGCAAGGAAGCAATAAGTTCGTGCCAACGAAGCAGCCAGCCAATGAGAGCAGCAGTAAATACAGGATATAGCGACAGCATTTCCTTCCTTACCAGAGTTTGGCTAGCACGGAGCTTTTGTAGAAGCAAATTGTACAGTTTATTTTATATATTTATTTATTGCTCATTACTATCTGTTATGAATATAGGTTCACGTAAATTATTTTCAAATGTATTTTTTCTTATGCGTAGTCGCCCCCATATATTATGAGATATATATATCTTGCAATTTATTAAAAGTTTTTATAGCGCTAGGCATATCAGTTCAAAGCTATGAAATTAAAGCATTCAGTAAATAATAATTAAAGTCTTTATTTAAATTCTTGGGTGAATTTCTTATTTACTGAATGTTTTCACTAAAATGTCACTAAATTTGAGTAATTATTTATTGTTATTTACAATCTTACTTCCTAGTACTGTTTTTGACTACATTTTTAGTCAGTCTGTTTCATTTAAAAAAGTCTTATTTTTTTGTATAAACATACCTAGTCTATTATTCTCAGATCTTAATTCTAGACAAATAATTTAAAAAAGGTATTTATGTAGTTAGCTACATAAGCATGTTGTATATAATTTTTCTGTTAACGTATTTTAAAAATTAAAATAGATCAGAAATTAATATCTGAAGTTTATTCAAAATAATACAAATTAAAATATTTTTATTTAGTTCATAAATTACTTGTTTACTATAACTCATTATATATTTTTTCAAATAAATATTCAGTGACAAATGTACTTACTGGCTACTAAAAAATTGTGCTCAGTAGCCAGTAACTGGCGAATCAAAAAAACAACCTTGGCTACTAAGCAAAATTCCTTATTTTCATCTCACTTTTTTTCAGTCAGCACTAAAGTAAAATGTGATTATAACTGTAAAAAACTTGTGGTGCACAGGAAGAAAATATATTCCCAAACTCCAAAGAAACATATTTAGAAACAAACTAACTGATCCTTACAATTCACCAAAATTAGGACTTTACATTTTAAAGTCAACCTACATTTGTCATGCAATAGAAAAAATGAATCAATGTCATTTCAAACATTGGATGCGGATTTAAAATTTCAATGCATAGAACCTAGTTCAATCAAAGAAAATACTGAGGATTCTGGTTTTGGCTTTATTTAGTTTGTATTTTGGTTAAAACAGCTCTGTTCAGAAATTGATATCGACAAAGCCCCACACTAAATATGCATTGCTGATGCAAGTAATTAAAATTGAGTGCACATCAGATTTTGCAAAATTTTCTGAATTTTTTTTAAAAGAGCATAAGTTTCTGAAATTTTCAAAAGTTATAAAAGTTGCTCTTGTGCTGCATGTCACAAGGGTACCTTGTGAAAGAAGCTTCGGCTAAGCTTTGGTATTCACCTGCGGTCAGCCATCTTGTTTTTTAAATAAAAAATTTCAACTTTTATTGTTGTATATAAATAAATTAGCCAATAAATTTAAATTACGTGTTTATAATAAGTACATATGGATGAAAATTATTTTGGAAATGAGAAACAAAACAAATATGTTTTGATTTAAAATACACTGCGAGTGAACACCAAAGCTGTTCTGAAGCTTCAGTACCGAAATTTGAATACACTCTAAATTCAGACATTTATTTAACAACCCAATTGTTAAGTGTCCATAACATTTGGTGAGAAAAATAGATGTATACATAAAGCTGATTTTCTTCCATTTTTAAAAATAAACATTTTGCATAATTATTCTGAGTTGTCAATGTAAAATTTTTCAATAATATTTTGTCATTATTAATGAAATTCATAAATTGAACATAAAATAATAATGGGGTTTACAGATACTTTTTTCTCCCTCCCAAACATTTCAACTCCCCTCCATTTATAAATGTTGGGAGGGAGACTCCCCTCTTAGGAAAAATCGAATTTCAAGCCCTGTAAATAAAAAACATCTTTTATAACCTGCAGTTTTTTTAAGACTGTTTAAAAATTCATCGCCCGGCCAGAAAATTTACTAGCCACTAATGAGTAAAGTGGTGTAATTCCCTGCTCCTGGTAGAGGTCTGAGTACTCAATATATACTTGGTACCTGGCCAATTTGCCAAGTATTCTACATTTGTCCCAAATTTGACTATGTACTCGCTTGTCCAATACTGAGTAGTAGTAAAAATAACTTTGTTATAAAATAAGCCTAGTTTGTTAGACAAACAGAAAAAATATACTCAAAATATTGCAAGTACAGTCAACTCCCTGTAATCCGCACAGCTTGGGACCAAACGTTGTGCAGATTATAGAATTTTGCGGATTATAGGTCATTGCTTCGTTTACATTTTTTTCTCCTGTAACTTTACAGTAAATTAATTATTAATGTATAAATTAGTTGGTAAAAAAGAAAGATATTGTAAAAGATTGGATTATTTAATTAAAAATCCCATTATGTTTAAGGAAAAATGTCTTTAAATTTTATTTTACAATTTCTTTTGTTTATTTTTACAATTTCTTTTGTTTATTTTTACAATTTTCAAACATAGTAATAATTGTCATTTGTTTGAGAACTTTTGACTTTTGGTCTAGTATTTTTTCTTGGAGTCTTTGTATAGTCATTGTTTCTTGTTCTGAGACAAAACTCTTTTCTGAAGAAAATCCAGATATTTATAACCCACATCCAAGACCTGCTCAAGAGTTACTTTTTCACCTTCATCATCATACTCTGTGCCAGAATTATCCTATTTTCAGTAGAGTTTCATGTTCAGTAGAGACATAGTAGTACTCATAATGTCATTTGTGAAATTCTCTTTATTGCAGCTTCATCTTAGGAGGATATCCATCCATTTACATTTTCACCATTCAAGAAATCCAGCACAACACTTAGTAAATTTTTTAGTTTTAGTTTTGTATTAGTGAATTTTTCTGCAGATTTCTGTTTAGCACTAACCAAACTGAGGCCAACTAAGTCAACATCATCACCATTACTGTCTATAACTAAAGATGCTGGCCACAAATTTTGCTTTGAACCTACTAAAGTGTTTTTGTATACAGAGACTCATGCATCAGCTAAGAGAAATATACAGCCCTTAATTGTAAATTGTCTTCTATACTCCTCCATATTAGCTGATAAATCAGAGGTTATAATTTTGTGCATAAATTCCATTTTGTATTGGCATTTCATGCTACGAATAATTCCCTGATCAGGGGTCGATCCAGGAAAAATTTGGGGCCTATTTAGGGCCCTTCACAAAAATCTATTTAATAAAATGGGACCCTTCATAAAAATAAATTTGATTTAAAAAGGGGCCCCTTCACGAAATTGTATTCCATAAAAACTTACTATTTATTATTTTGTGATGTTTTAAAATGTGTAATTTGTAAACAAACAAGTTTGCCAGAGAGGAAAACTTTCGCAAAAGGATTTAAAACAGGTTTTGTTTATAAATGCTTGGTTCGAATTCGATTAAATCGATTTCAACTTTTGTTACAAAATGTTATTTTTCACAAAAATATAATAAATTTCACAAAAACAAACTTTACTTTTCACAAAATGGGCCCCAAGAAAAAAAACCTGCATCGACCCCTGCTGATCCATTGGCTGAGTAAGAGAATTTGTATTCGGGGCTAAAAGTAATGTAGATAACATTGCCTTTTTGTAATAATTTTGGATGTCTAACACAATTCTCTAAGAGCAATAATATTTTACAGTTTACAGGTAAACACACCTTTGTACTACAATGCGTATAGGCTTCATTTACAAAATGATTTTCAAATCATTCTATGAAAATTTGCTGGGTGAAACCACGCTTTTTGATTGTTACAACATGTAATAGGCAAGAAAAAAAGTCTCCTAATTTTTTACTTTTTTTTTCAATGTGAAAAATAAGTTTAACTTCATTGAAATACAAAAATTTAGGGGGGAGGGGACGGTCCTACTGATAATCAATCAAATTGCTGCCATTCCGGAATTTCTCTCGCACAGTTAATGGTAACCAAATTTTCATTGTTTACATCTGAAACAGTGTGCGGATTAGTGGGAGTTGACTGTATACTGTCCACCCAAATGTTTTATAAAAATTAATTCAAACATAAATATTAATATATATAATATACACAATAATTCACAAAAACTATTACGGGATACATAAATAATAAAATAATAATAATAAAAGCAAAAATTTTACTATTTTGGTATTAATTCTGTTCTGACGGCTTCATAAAAAGGGGCAAAAATTTTATATATTCAGCATTATTAATTGTACAATTTTGGGTCCTGCAAACCCAAAAAACCACATATTGAAATCTAAGTAGAAAACAAAATGGATATTTACTATTTTGGATCCTGCTGACTTGGTAAAGAAAATACAAAAAATTGGAATTTGAGTTATTTTGTGTCCTCTTTCCCCAGATGCAAAAAATTCTGATCTAAGGGCAGAAAAATAAAGATAAAAGTATTTTGAAAATAATTCGGGTTCTGCAAAGAAATGGTGAAAATTTTATATTTTCGACATTAATTTTATAATTTAAGGGGTTTTTTTGTTTGGGGTGGGGGTGGGGGGGTCAAATCTTTTGAAAATCAAAAAGGGGAAAGGTAACGTAAATTTCACTATTGCATCATTATTTCAGGTACTGTTTGTGTGTATGTTGGGGAGAGGGGGGGGGGGGTTCCGTGCACATGAGAAGGAGGGGCAGAAAAGTTACAATTTTGGCATTACTCATGGTCCAAACAAACTGTTTTTTAATTTTAAAATATTTAATAAATGAGCATTTTTAAAGAACTAGAAGCATATTGCATTTAAATTAAAATGACTAAAAGGAAAATTTTAATTGTAAACAGAAATCGCGTCTTAAAAAATTGCTCCTATGGGCGAAGGCCAAATTCGGAATGACGCTATTAGTAACTAAGTTCTAGGTCCTCTTTCCTTCCAATCAAACAGGTGAAAACAGATGGAACAGAGCATGCACGAAAACAGAACACTTGATAAATTTTGATTGGACAAAGAGAAATATCAACCGGAGGAAGTACGAGTGTTGCAAGATAAAAAGTGCTGTTGTGCGCGCACTAGCAAGGAAAAAAAAAACACGCCATGCAGTGGTAAACACTCCGATTTACACCAAAAGTTTCTTTTTGTTTTAAGCATCATTAAAAAAGACAGAAGAAAATATATATACAGTAGACTCCCTCAAATCTGCAGATGCCAAAAATATACACATTGTTTCAGATGTAAACAATAAAACTTGCAATTAAGATGGGAACAGATCAGGGCTGGGTTTCTGCCGTGCCAGTGGCAGAAAGTGGTTATAACCGGCAGAAACTGGCATAAACACATTTCGTGACATAATCTGAGACTATTTTAGTAATATTAAATTCCTTAAATACATTTTATTCAGGATAAATAACAAATAAAATACTCTGGGTAGTTTTAATTTAAAATAAATTTGTATTAGAAAAAATGAGTAATGTAACAGATAATCTTTTTTTTATAATATGGTTGTGTAATTTTATATGTAAACAATTATTAGAGTATTTAAAATCTGAGTTTAAAATTCAAAATAGAAAACTATATCCAATACTTATTTCAAATTAAACACTGAAAAGAAAAGAAAAATAATCAATACTCACTCAAAATACTTTTTTGTAATTTAACATAATAATTTAATAATAGCTGTAAAAAATCTTTCTCATAGAGATGTTATACAGCTCCAAATCAAAAAATTAGAATAATTAATTCCATTTGTATATTTGGAATTGCATTTAGCTTTATTTCACTGTAGTACAATTGAAAAAGAACAGTGGTGGATGTTTTCATACATTTGCATGTTATTAAAGAAAATTAAAACTGTAAAATATTAAATTTTGAGTGAATATTTTATTTTTGTAAAATTATTTTCATTATTCAAAATATTAGAATAATACTAAAATAGGTGGTTCAAAAAATTAGAATACTTATGAATTTTCTTGATTGGTTCAGAAGGTTGCATAAAATAAGCATTTTTGGCACAATAGATATTGCAAAAAGAACAAAGTTGAGCTTCTTTCCAGCATAAAGTCGGCATGGTCATGTCTGGGCAGAAAACATTGTGAACCACTTGTAGAGTTTGTGCTGTTATAAAATGTAAAGGTGATGCTACAAAATATTAAAGAATAACTATTTTTCCTTTTTTTTAAACACATTATTTACAATGCATTATTCTAATATTTTGAACCAGGTTCGTCAATGGTTATAATAATATTTTGATTTTTTCCAAGTGTGAATAATTATTTTAATTTTTGTATTATTTCCTTTAATTTTAATGCTAAAAGATTCTACAATCTATGTAGATTCTTACAGTATTAAGTTTTATCCTGTATTACTTTTTGTATAAGCGATACATAAAAAACTTGTTTTCACAATTCCTTTTTTTATATCCTTCTAATTTTTTAACTTGGAGGTGTAGTTATATGTGGATCTTGTAATTCCGTGGATTTAAAAACATTTCATTTAAATACAGTATTCAAAGAAACTAATCTGACTCCATTTTAGGTAGATTTCGTAAGAAATACTACCTATTACATTCTCACCTAAGTTGGAAATTTTAAAAAATTTTTGCAGATCTACGCCGATCATGACTCCCAGAACCCAAAACCACCCCCAGTTCAAAAGTTTATCTATCTATCTATCTCACTTTTTTCTGACCACGATAACTGGAAAAATTCTGCATAAATCTCTTCCAAACTGATACATAAAATCAAGGGTCATAAAATCTCGGTCAAGTTCGTTAATGGGCAAAATCGAACCAAAAGGGGGGGGGGGGAATGGGGGGGGCTTTTTGTGAAAACAGAAAATTCCTCATACTTTCTTTATTATTATACATATCGAATCCGTTTAAAGTTATTATTACTTCTAGAAAAAGGGCCAAAAATGTATGTATGACAGATTTTTGATATAATTAAAAATGGCCCCAAGGAGGGGAAAAAAGAGGGGTTTTAGAAGAAAAAAAATCATAGCTTCGTCAATTCACAAGATATCAAATCCGCGTAAATTTATTATTAATCCTCTTAGTATTATCTAAAACTTTTATATTGACAAGTTTTTTTATAGGACCAACCGTTATAGCAAAAAAAAAAAAAAATTAAAAACAAAAAAAATCCCTGCCGGCTCCGCCTGCAAACAAGTTATTTTTCAAAGTAGGCGGTTCCAACTCCCGCATCTTTTCGAAACTGATACATAAAATCAAGGGACATAAAATGTCGGTCAAGTTCATTAATGGGCAAAATTAAACCAGGGGGGGGGGGCTTTTTGTGAAAACAGAAAAAACCCCATAATTTCTTAATTATGATACGTATCGAATCCGTTTAAAGTTATTATTACTTCTAGGAACAGAGCCAAAAACTTATGTATGACAGATTTTTGATATAATTAAAAATTGCCTTAAGGGGGGGAGGGAAGGGGGGTTTTAGAAGAAAAAAATTCATAACTTCGTCAATTCTCAAGATTTCAAATCCGCTTAAATTTATTATAAATCTTCTTAATATTATCTAAAACTTTTATATTGACAAGTTTTTTATAGGACTAACCGTTATAGCAAAAACAAATTAAAAACAAAAAAATCACTGCCGGCTCCGCCTGCAAACAAGTTATTTTTCGAAGTAGGCGGTTCCAATTCCCGCATCTTTTCGAAACTGATACATAAAATCAAGTGGCGTAAAATCTTGGTCAAGTTCGTTAATGGACAAAATCGAACCAAGGGGGGGGGGAACTTTTTGTGAAAACAGAAAAAAACCATAATTTCTTAATTATGATACGTATCGAATCAGTTTGAAGTTATTATTACTTCTAGGAGAAGGGCCGAAAATTTATGTATGACAGATTTTTGATATAATTAAAAATTGCCTTAAGAGGAAGGGGGGTTTTAGAAGAAAAAAATTCATAACTTCGTCAATTCCCAAGATTTCAAATCCGCTTAAATTTATTATAAATCCTCTTAATATTATCTAAAACTTTTATATTGACATGTTTTTTATAGGACCAACTCTTATAGAAAAAAAAAAAAAAAAAATCCTTGCTGGCTCCGTCTGCAAACAAGTTTCGTTTCGAAGTAGGCGGTTCCAACTGCAGCATCATCGCAAAAAGGTCATTTCTTCCGCAATTCCCGACAAACAGGCACCCCACGTTCTGCGTCTTCGAAATCTACCTGTGCCTGTAGGCCGAGCCGTCAGGGATATTTTTTAATTTAAGACTGTTAGTTGAAAATGTTCCACCCATATATATATAACCATATTCCATATAGTAGATAATCTTTAAGTTATTGCATTATATTTATTTAAAATTTCTCTGAACAGTGACTTGTTAAAATATCATAGAACTTTTTGCAAATCTTTTTTTACTTTTAAATAGAAATTAAACTGTAAATAATAATAATAGTTAAACTTGTACAGCATCAGATTACCACTATGAAAATTTTTGTTTTTAAATAAAAGAAAATTAGTATTATATATAGGACAAAATTAGCACTCGCCACATGCCAATCGGCGAGTAATATTGAAAATTTGGTGATTGACTTTATTGCCACCACTGGTCAAACTTAATTGTCACACTCACCAATTGCGATGATTGAATGGAAAAGATTTTTTTCCTCCGTTGTTGCTCGACAAATTTCGAAACCATTTGGCGAATTTCACGATTTTTTCCACGAAATTATTTGACGAATTGTGATTTTTTTCTTCTCGAAGCCATTCGACGATATTCGAAATCCCCACCCCCCACCTCCAAACCAGTTGATGAATTTTGCGATTTTTCCACTATTGATTAATGAATTTTGCGATTTTCCTGTTATCAACTGACGAATTTCGCGATTTATCGACTATCGATTAACGAATTTCACGATTTTTTCCATGAACGAACAAATTGCACACTTTCTTTCCACTGATGTTCGACAAATTTTGCACTCTATTTCTGCTGCCGTTCGACGAATCTTGCAATTCTGTTCCACGATTGTTAGACAAATTTCACTACTTTTCTCCTGAGATCATTTGAAGAATTTTGCGATTTTTTCCCCTCGAACCTATTTGACGAATTTCTCAAAATTTTTCACGACAGTTAGACATAGTTAATTTTTTTTTCCTGCAATGCCTGATTTCTTTCCCGAGATCATTTGGCGAATGTTGTGATTTCTTTCCCGACACCATTTGTCGCATTTCGCTGTTTATTCCACAATCGTTTGACAAATTTCGCAAATTTTTTATCAAGTATTTGTAAATTTGTTATTGGCCAGTGCTGAAAAATACTGGCGAGTAAAAAAATCCATGTACAGGCCAGTGGCCAGTGAGTAAAAAAGTTAAATTTTTACTTATAGCAGAGTTTCCCTCATGTTTAAAAAAGGGCAGGATGCCGCTGGTGAGAAAAGGGCACTTTTTGGATTTTTGAGGGCACTTTTCAGATTCTTAAGGGCACTTTTTTAATTGTTAAAAGGTATTATTTTGGTTTTTAAAGCCACTTTTGATATTTCAAAGTCAAAACACTCTTTTTAAGACAACATTGAGTCAGTTTTTACAATGAAAGCAAATTTTTTTAATGCAGAAAGGAGAAAGGGCACTTTTTTTACTGAGGGCAAGAAGGGTGCTAATTATTTTACTGGAGGGGGCAAGAAGGGTGCTAATTCTTTTGATGAGGGGCAAAAAGGGTGCTATTTTGTAAACCAAAGGGCAGGCAGGGTGCAGCACCCTTCTGAAACTCTCTGGGGGAAACTCTGCTATAGTATTACATAAACAAAGTATATTTATATGATCATTTTGAAGCTTTTTGCTACTTTGAATAACATTCATAATCTTTAGTTTTAATTTTTAATTTAATTGTTTACATATCAAATACATGTGTGAATTATATGAATCATTACAGTTAAAGTTATTATTATTATTATTTCTTAGTTTCTGCCAGTTTTTGCCACTTACTGGCAGAAACTAGTTTCTGCCATGCCGGTTTTAACCACCCCAGCAGAAACTTGCCAGCCCTAGAACAGATGTGTTACACTCACGCACAGATGTTTGGCACAATTTCCCAAACCAATAACTTAATGCAATATCCAGGTTACCATTAAAGGAAAAAATCATAAAAATTTGACAATGGTTTTCTTTTTTATAACGGATAAAAAAAAAAAAACGGTGCATGAGTGCAACACATTAAAGCCTTAATTTGTAGGTAAAAAATTTCAGTTTTTTTTAATATTTATATCATTCTGTACACATTTTAATATGGATTTCTCGTTAATATGATTGAACTCATATTTTCTCATGAAGGAAGCATAAATTTGTTTCTGAAAAATTTCATAGTAACACTGATATCAGTAACGATCACGATCATTTTATCAAATACATTTATATGTTTTAATCAAGCATTTTGGTTATTAAGTATGGCTAAACAAGAAATAAAACTTTATGTTGATTTTGATGTGAATTATTAGTGTATATTTATAAGCAAAGTTTCATTGAATAATTGAAGAAAAAAATTCTCATCATTATGCATATGCATTAATTATTTACTTGACCTTTACTTTTAATGTTTAAAAAAAATAATTTTCTTTTTTTACTTAATTTTACTTTATGGTAAGCATTCATTATAATTTCAAGTGCATTATTACATTCAAAATACTGTTTAAAAATGTAACCGAAACAGTGACCAGAAATCTGCAAAATCAGTGTTGAATTCAGGGGGTGGCCCGAGGGGGACATCCCCCCCCCCGGAGCATTGAAATGTCCCCCCCGGAAGATTTGAGATTGCATGCTTTTAATGGTCAAAAAGGGCAATTTCCCCCCCCGGAACTCAATATTGTCCCCCCCGGAGCCACAGAAATCCCTCCCGGAGAAAAGTGTCTGAATTCAACACTGTGCAAAATTCTAAAATCCACACAACCTCTGGTTTTAAGGTAGTCTACTGTATATGTATATATTGTGAGTACAGTAGACTTGGCCTCAAATTCGCACAGCTTAAACTATATATATACATATACATATATGTGTATATATAGTGTTCACATTTCTTTTAAAAAGGTCAGGGCGGATTTGCTGAAAAGGGCATTTTTGTCCAGTAAAACGGCACTTATATTTAGTGTTCACATTTCTTTTTAAAAGGGCAGGGCAGATTTGCTAAAAAGGCACTTTTATTGAGTAAAAGCACACATTTTGTTGAGTGAAAGGACACTTCTCATTGGATTTATCATTTGTCAGTTCTGATGAGTGGGGATTTCAACTCTAAACCATTAATAAGTATTAAATCCTAAATTCCCTGGAGAGCATTTCAAAGGAGAGGAGGGGAGAGGAGGGGGGGGGGGGAATCCACTTAGTATACATTATCAACATCAAGGTAAGCTGAAATGGTGCTGTATTTTTAAGAATCTCATAAAATAATCTGATTAAAATAACTCCATTTTTAGGTAGATTTCGTAAGAAATACTACCTCTTACATTCTCAAGTAAGTTGGAATTTTTGAAAAATTTTTGCAGATCTACGCCGATCATGATTTCAGAACCCAAAACCACACCCAGTTCAAAACTTTATATATATATCTATCTATCTATGTCACTTTTTTATGGACACAATAACTGCAATAATTCTGCACAGATCTCTTCGAAACTGATACATAAAATCAAGGGGCATAAAATCTCGGTCAAGTTCGTTAATGGGCAAAATCGAACCAAGGTGAGGAGGGTGTGGGGGCTTTTTGTGAAAACAGACCCCCCCCCTAATTTCTTAATTATGATACGTATCGAATCCGTTTAAAGTTATTATGTCTAGGAGAAGGGCCGAAAATGTATGTATGACAAACTTTTGATATAATTAAAAATGGCCCCAAGGGGGGGGGGAAGGTGGTGTTTTAGAAGAAACAAAATTCAGAACTTCGTCAATTCACAAGATATCAAATCCACTTAAATTTATTATAAATCATCTTAATATTTTAATTTTAATTTTAATGCCTGAGGAAGACCACTCGGCTGAGGGCGAACCCAGCCGTTGAGCGTTTAATGTCTTCCCCGGCTAGCTCCCCGGCACGCAGGGATTAAACGTGGCAGTACAAGCTTCGCCAATGGCTGGTCCTGCCGGGCAAAGCCCCACGCGACAGGTGGCAGGAACTAAAGACATACAAAAAGAAAAAAAAATTACAGGGTCTGCCGCTGGAACCAGGGTTCCTACGCGACAAGGAGCGACAGACAGGGTGAACGAGGTCCACAGGTGCGCCTGCACCAGTTGTACAGTCCGCTAATTTAATAGAAGTGTGCAGTTCTTAGATAAGACTGTACCAATTGTACAGTTCGTAAATGACGGCACTTGAGATGTGGAGGTGCCAGTGTGAGATTCCGACGCGACAAGGAGCGCCACACAATTGCGCTGGAACCCTCACACTGGATGGAGGCTGGATGCACTTCGTGTTAGAGGTGACGATACGTTACTTGCTGACCAAACTTGCGGTTCCCGATAAGAATAAATTAATTAATGGGGACTCAGCCCCTGCAAGGAAGAGAACAATACTTGCGGATGAGAGAAACTATTAAGCTGCAAAATAGCTAAATGGAGAAAGCTAAACAGATAAAAAATGACGGAATGATAACGTTAATGACTAAAATAAGCGAGTTATTATTATTAATTTATGGAGAAAGAAAACTGCTTTGAATGATTAGGTTATGTTAGATAGGTGTGTTAGTAATTTGTAAATTTCTGAAAGTTTATGAGTTAAGATGGGATGCGTAATTATGTTCAGCAGCCAAGAAGGAGGTGGGTTAGAAGGAGCAGGCCTAAGATGCCAAGCAACAGTCAGTGGGCAGGAGAAGTAATAATGCATGGGGGTACCACTATCGCCGCACTCGCACACATCGGTTCGTGAAATTTTAAATTTGAAGAGGTAATTTTTAAACGGGCCATGCCCGGATAAGAAGGCACTTGTATAAGGAGTGAGGTTAAGTAGCTCTCTGGAAACTTTTGGAATTAGGTTGTAAGTGTGTCTACCTTTTGTGGAGGTGTCCCAGTAGATTTGCCAGTTGGGGAGTATTTTAGATTTGAGTTTTCTGCGAATAGAAGATGGGGGTACCGGAAGAGAGAAGTCTATTGATTGGCGTTTGGTGGCTTCTTTTGCAAGGCTGTCCGCCAGCTCATTGCCTGCGATACCAATGTGTGCAGTGACGTGGCCAAGGGTAACTTTTTTGTACAGTTGGTGAAGTTTGATTTTAATTTCCAGTATGAGAGGGTGTTTTGTCCGTAGGGCAAAAATTGCTTGAAGTCCAGACAGACTATCACTGAAAATTTTAAAATTTTCCTGCGTGGGGGAGGCAGCAATCCATTCCAAAGCCTTCAGAATTGCAAACAGTTCAGCTTGATATACTGAGTTATCGTCTCCAATTCTGGAGGCCCACTCATAGGTCGGCACTCCATTTACCATGGCGCAGAAGTCTGCGGCCACGCCAGTTTCGGTGCGCGACCCATCAGTGTAGATGGTTGGATGCTGCGAGGGTCTGTGACTGTTCTTGGCGATGCATACCTGTAATTGTGATGTCTCCTCCGCGGGGTGCAGGTGCCAACTTGGAACTTTTCTCTGTATTATTGTTTTTGGGAAGTGTAGCGTAGTAGTTGGTTCATGTTCTAGGTGTTGGATTCTGTTTTTCTGGTGCTCGTATTCTAGTGATATTAGGATTGGAGGGATCCCCGTTAGTACTGTGAGTGCGTCCGTTGAGATTGTCCTATACCCTCTCACCATTTGCAGCAAGAACATCCTTTGGATCTAAACCAACTTTTCCTTGACTGCCTTGGTGAGATTTCCTCCCCAGACGCCCACACAGTAAAAGAGGATCCGTTCTATGATTGCGTGGTACCAGATTTTTAACATTGCAGGTTTAATTCCCCAAGACTTAGAAGTTAATCTGCGTGCATTGAGTTGATACTTAGCTAGTTTTGTCTTGAGGGTGTTGATGTGTTCCGTCCAGCTCCTGTGTTCGTCTATGACGATTCCTAGTAATTTAAGGTGTGTGACATGTGAAACGCTTTTCCCATAAATTCTCATTATGGGTTTGCGCTTAAGCTTCTTGGGTTTTGCGAATGTTAGGGATTGTGTTTTGTCTGTAGAGAGCTGGAGGTGGAGACGTTCCAGGAGTTGACAAAAGACCGGGAGAGCTCGAGCTGCCGAGTTTTCCAGGTCCAAACGCCTACGGCCCGAGAATACAAAACTGAAGTCATCTGCAAATGCATATAGAATGAAGCCTAATCTTTCTAGTTCTAAAAGGATGACATTTGCAATAATTAGCCAGAGAACTGGCCCAAGGCAAGACCCCTGTGGGCATCCTTTCTGTATATTGTGGGATGAGGAGTCTGCACCCCAATTTATTAAAATGCTTCTATCGCTGAGGTAGGAGGCGATGACTCCAGCTATGTTGCTCGGGCAATGAATATCAATTAGTTGAAGTAAGATGTCCCGCCACTCCACGTTATCAAAAGCACCTTTGATATCGAGGGAGACGAGTGAGGTATAGTTGCCTTCCTCTATACTTTGTGTGCATGTGGAAAGAATGTCAAATAGGGCCTTGTCACAAGACCGACCCTCTCTGAACCCATACTGTCTGTGATGGAGTAGGTTGTTGCTCTCCAGAAAATGAACCAATCGGGTGACTATTAGTTTCTCTAGGAGTTTACCTAGAGTCGGGAGCAAGCAAATTGGACGGTAAGATGTGTGTTCAGAGGCATCCTTTCCCTGTTTGAGGAAGTATACCACTTCACCCTGTCTCAAAGTGTGCGGGAAGTAGTTGTGCTGTAAGCACATATTGGCCCAACTGGTGAATACCCCGGGAATAATTTTGTGTGTTAGTTTTAGAATTTTGAAATCTACGCAGTCTGGGCCGGGGGCTTTCTTATCGTTTAATGTTTTTAGCGCATGTGCTATTTCTGATTTGGAAAAAGGTTTGTCTGGTGGTGAGTCAAAATGAAGATCTGAGTTATCTACATTTGGATATTGTGAAGGGCCGAAAAGGGTTGTTGTGAGGTGCTCCATATTATGCTGTCTGGATGATCTGTTTGGCGGCAGTTCGAGCTTGATTTCATCAGGCGTGAAAAACTTGCCTGTGAAGAATTTTTGAGCTGTGCCGAAAGGGTCTGTTTGGTTGCTACAGAATTTCCTCCAGGCCGTGTTCCTTGCATCTAATACACTGCGTTTAAATTTAGCCGAAAGATGTCTGTACTTGGCACTGAGGGTGCGATAGTATTCTGTGTCGTGATCAGTGTTTCTAAGATTGCGAAGTTTCTTCCTTAGTGCCGTGAGATGATTACGTTTAGTTTTTAGTTCGGAGGTCCAAAATGAGAAGATTGGTGTTCTCCGAGTGTTCTTTAGTCTAAAGGACGCGCGCGCTGCATTTTGCATTGTTTCAATTAATTTTGTTGTGAATACATTGAGTTGTGTTTTGTTTGTTACGTCCCTTAGAAGGCTGGTGAGGAGTGATTTCTGTGATTTGATTATGTTGTTGAACTTTTTGAAGTTGCCTCGGGTTGTGTTAAATCTTCTCTGTGTTGTATAGAGTGGTGAAATTTCAAAGCCGAATTCTATGTATTTGTGGTCCGAGGCAGAGTGAACATCTGATACATGCCAGTTCCGAATCTGTTGGAGTGCTTTTGTGTTCGCCAGGGTATGATCTGGAAAACCCTGGGCGATGACATCTCCTCGAGAATTTGTTTTGGCAAAAGTGTGTGTGGAATTGGCTATGTTAGCAATGGAGAGTTTATGGACTGTCAGATGTTCGATGAGGAAATCCCCGCGGAGGCTTTCATGATCATAGCCCCATAAGGTGGAGCTAGCATTAAAGTCACCTCCGCAGATAAAGAATTGCCTCTGTGTGATAAGGTGGCTCCACTCCTCGAGGGAATCCTCAAAATTTGTTTTTGGTGCTGCGTAGGTTGAGCCAATGATTAGTTGATTAGTTGCAGTGATTGTGGCAAATGCACAATGTGTGCCTGTGTAGAGATGTGCGTATTGCAGTGCTGTGTTTGAGATTACTAGATGTGCACTATTGGCTTTTGACTGGAAGATGGCCCAGGAAGATGGCAAACTCCCAATAGTGCCGTCCGGCCCGCAGTATGCATCCTGTAGCAGGGCTAAATCTATTTTATTTTCAATTATATGTGCCTTAAGGGCTTCATTTGCTGCTCTGCAGTGGTTTAAATTAATCTGAAGAATTTTGAGGTGGCCGAAAGGGGGGGGTTCCTCCTGTGTCTTGGAGGAGGCTGGAGAAGACATTAAACTAGTAATTTAAGCTATATAAAACTAAAAAGATTACTAAAAGGATAATTTAAGTGTACTTACAATTGGCTGTGGATACCCGTCTTACCAGTGGCTGCGGGAACCGCCCTGCTGGTCAGGTGGAGGTCTAAAATAGTTCGTCATCCTTTGTTCTCGGTAGTATGGGTGGTGAAAGGGGGACCAGTAGTTATACCAGTCCTCTTGGTGTGGTGTAGGTAGTGGGAGCATGCCGTCTTGTGTACTGCTGACGGTGTCTGGGTGGCGTTGGCCTCTATGTCTTGAATATGTTGGGGCTCTTTCTGGTTGTGTTGACTGTTGGTGTTGTGGCGACGGGCGTTGTTGTGATGTGGTGGTTGGTGGTCTGTACGTGTGGTTGAATTCCTCGTCCAGCCGTCTTCTGGTTTCTCGATATAGTTTTCTATATGTGCTGCAGAGCGGGTCGGATGCCTGGTGATGTGTGTTGAAGTCTGTGTCTTCTTGTTCATTATGAAATTTGCAGTTAACGCAGCGTGGTGACTTTTTGCAGTTAGGGTCTGTGTGTTCTTGGCCACAATTGACGCAGGAAGGCACTTCACGCTGGCAGTGTCTTTCCACGTGCGTGAGTGCCTGGCATTTACGGCATCTTGGAACTGTAGTGTGTGGGCGTAGGATGTGTGTGGATAGTCCAATTGTGAGACCACCATCCTCTATTATTGAGTGTCCGAGTGCCTTGGGCATCAGAAGGATGAAGTCAGATTTTTCTTCGGCCTGCGGTTTGGAAGTGTTTTGAGGATGGTGATTTCATGTGCGTTAACTTCATAATGTGTGGTGATTGATGTCTTGAGTTGTTCTTCTGTTGTGTGGGATGGGACTTGCAGGAGGATCATCTTTTGTTGTGGGAATGCTTTTGGGACCGCGCTGAGTTTCTTGTTAAGGGCTTGGTGGTGGTGAATGTCGTTCTTGAGTATGTTTAGGTCGTTTGCTGATTTGCATATGATTTCTATTTGGTTTCTTCTTCGGGTGATCTGCTGTGGTTGAATAGGTGCTGCATATTTGTTTTGTTGTAGGGTCTTGTCTATGTCGGTGCTTGTGATGGTGTGAACTCCCTTGATGATGAGTGTGTTCCTCTCTGTGTGATTTGATAGTTTCTTTCTTCTTACTTGTTGTGTGACTGCTTGGCTGTAGGTGCTGTTTGTGTCGTTGCTGGAGTGTGTGGCTTGTGCTGCGTCAGTTGTGGATGTTACTGTGGGTAGGGGTGTTTTTGCAAGTGCTTGCTGTACTGCTTCGGCGATATCTGTTTTGTTGGGGATCTGTTGTAGGAGTTGTTGATAGTGATTTCTGTGTTCGTGTATATGTTCCTCCAAGCAATTGACCCGTTCTGATAGTATTAGGTTTCTGTTGATGAGGTCCTTCATTTCATTATGCCTGGCTTGGTCAAGTTCAGCAATTTGTTGGAGTGCGGTGCGTATTGTCTTGATTGGCTGTTTCCCAGGATTAATATTTTCGTCCAGTTTTTCTTCCATCTTTTTGAGGATAGCTTTTACTCTTTTTGTGTTTACTTCAATTCTAGTAATCGATTCTCGGTTGCAGGTGGCATCATTGGATGCCAGTGAGCAGATGCTCGTTGAGCGTTGCATCGGCGTGGCTGGAATAAGAAAGCCTTCTTCCTTTGCAGTTTCTTCCTTGGTGTTAACCATGCTATTTAGGAGGCTACGAAGAGGTTCTGGGAGATAGCGGGGCTTACAAAAAATTATGCTAAAAACAAATGGAATTAACTAATACTTAATAAAAAAGAACTAACAAACCCTTGGGCTCAGGCAACACTCCTCCTGTCCAAAATGTCTCCAGAGGCTTGCAGCATGTTTCTAATGAGAGAAGATGATTGAAGAGAATTTTGGGTGTTTGCCATGCATTGCTAATGGGAAAGATGGGGTCACGGGAAGCCGAAAAGGCAACACTGAAGGGGTGAGAAAGAAAGGAGGGGGAGGGAAACAAGGGCCAACACCAGTGAGGACCATGCCCGCAGAGAGACCGCTCGAAAGGAGTTGAGAAGGGGAGGAGGTACTTGGGATGTGTTCCATTTAAGAAAATTCAAAATTTGGAAAAAGTGTGAAAATATGGCATTATTGTGTCACTAAAAAATGAAAAATGATGAAAAATATTGCTAAGTTTTGCAAAACGACTAAGAAACACAATATGTACTGGGGGAAAAAAAGAGTTAACATGAAAAAAAGATTAAGTCAAAAATTTGTTGAAAATAAGTTAAAGTCTTCATGGGTGAAAAAAAGACAAGTTCCAAATTATGTTGAAAATACTTAATGTTTTGGGGCAGAACGGTCATCAGAAATTTGAGGTGCAAATAGGTTAAAATTTTTATGGGTGTAAATAAAGTTGAGTCCAAAATATGTCAAAATTTTGTTAGCGTTTATTTGAGTTATGTGTTCGAAATTGATTTCTAGTGAAAAAATGGCTAAGTTATTTTTTATCGAAAATAGGTTAGTCTGAAATGTGTGATGAAAATGTTTTATGTTTTATTTGAGTTAGGAGTTCGAAACTAATTTTTTGAAAAATGACAAAGTTATTTTTTGTTGAAAATAGGTTAGAGTCCGAATTGTGTGATGAAAAGTTTTATTTGAGTTAGGTGTTCGAAATTGATTTTTTGTGAAAAAATGACAAAGTTATTTTTTGTTGAAAATATGTTAAAGTCCGATTTGTGTGATGAAAATGTTAGTTTTAATTGAGTTAGGTGTTCGAAATTGATTTTTAGTGAGAAAACGACTAAGTAATTTTTTTCGAAAATAGGTTAGAGTCTGAAATGACTGATGAAAAGTTTTATATGAGTTAGGTGTTCGAAATAATTTTTGTGAAAAAATGACAAAGTTATTTTTTGTTGAAAATATGTTAAAATCCGATTTGTGTGATGAAAATGTTAGTTTTATTTGAGTTAGGTGTTCGAAATTAATTTTTGTGAAAAATGACAAAGTTATTTTTTGTTGAAAATAGGTTAGAGTCCGAATTGTGTGATGAAAAGTTTTATTTGAGTTAGGTGTTCGAAATTGATTTTTAGTGAGAAAACGACAAAGTAATTTTTTTTTTTTTTTGACGAAAATAGGTTAGAGTCTGAAATGTGTGATGAAAAGTATAATTTGAGTAGGTGTTCGAAATTGATTTTTAGTGAAAAATGACAAAGTTATTTTTTTTTTGTCGAAAATAGGTTAGTCTGAAATGTGTGGTGAAAATGTTATGTTTTATTTGAGTTAGGTGTTCGAAACTAATTTTTGTGAAAAAATGACAAAGTTATTTTTTTGTTGAAAATAGGTTATAGAGTCCGAATTGTGTAATGAAAAGTTTTATTTCAGTTAGGTGTTCGAAATAATTTTTTTGTGAAAAAAATGACAAAGTTATTTTTTGTTGAAAATATGTTAAAATCCGATTTGTGTGATGAAAATGTTAGTTTTATTTGAGTTAGGTGTTTGAAATTAATTTTTGTGAAAAATGACAAAGTTATTTTTTGTTGAAAATAGGTTAGAGTCCGAATTGTGTGATGAAAAGTTTTATTTGAGTTAGGTGTTCGAAATTGATTTTTAGTGAGAAAACGACAAAGTAATTTTTTTTTTTTTTTTTTTTTTTTTGACGAAAATAGGTTAGAGTCTGAAATGTGTGATGAAAAGTATAATTTGAGTAGGTGTTCGAAATTGATTTTTAGTGAAAAATGACAAAGTTATTTTTTTGTCGAAAATAGGTTAGTCTGAAATGTGTGATGAAAATGTTATGTTTTATTTGAGTTAGGTGTTCGAAACTAATTTTTGTGAAAAAAAAATAAAGTTATTTTTTTTGTTGAAAATAGGTTATAGAGTCCGAATTGTGTGATGAAAAGTTTTATTTCAGTTAGGTGTTCGAAATAATTTTTTGTGAAAAAAATGACAAAGTTATTTTTTGTTGAAAATATGTTAAAGTCTGATTTGTGTGATGAAAATGTTAGTTTTATTTGAGTTAGGTGTTCGAAATTAATTTTTTGTGAAAAAATGACAAAGTTATTTTTTGTTGAAAATAGGTTATAGTGTCCGAAATGTGTGATGTATGTAAAGTATTATTTGAGTTAGGTGTTCAAAATTGATTTTTAGTGAAAAATGACAAAGTTATTTTTTGTCGAAAATAGGTTAGTCTGAAATGTGTGATGAAAATGTTATGTTTTATTTCAGTTAGGTGTTCGAAAAAAAATTTTTGTGAAAAAATGACAAAGTTATGTTTTGTCGAAAATAGGTTAGAGTCTGGAGTTAGGTGTTCGAAGCTAATTTTTGTGAAAAAATGACAAAGTTATTTTTTGTTGAAAATATGTTAAAGTCCGATTTGTGTGGTGAAAATGTTAGTTTTAATTGAGTTAGGTGTTCGAAATTGATTTTTAGTGAGAAAACGACAAAGTAATTTTTTTGTCGAAAAAAGGTTAGAGTCTGAAATGTGTGATGAAAAGTTTTATTTCAGTTAGGTGTTCGAAATTGATTTTTAGTGAAAAATGACAGTTATCTTTTGTCGGAAATAGGTTAGAGTCTGGAGTTAGGGGTTCGAAATTAATTGTCATAGACGAATTTGGCACGCTAAAGACTTTGACAAAAAACAACTGACTTGAAATTTTTTTTTAAATGAAGTAAAAAGAGAATGCTTTTGTGAGGTGATAGAAAACATGATAAAAGATAATAAAAAACGAATTGTAACTTAAATATCCAGAACATAGCCATATTTTTGAGGTGATAAAAAGGTAAACATTAGAAATTTAAATTGTGATAAAAACTAAAAAAAAAACATAGAATCGTTTTAAAAATGTTGGTGTATAGTGCAAAGAATACATATAATGTGAAAACCAGTTTGCAAGGGAATTGTATGTGCGGATGTTGAGAAAATTTAGAAAGTTTAAAAAAGTGCAAAAAAACGCGAAAGACGTGAAAAAATAAAAATATGAATAGAAAAATTTGGGGGAGGGAAGTGATTAAGTAATGTTTAAATAGAAAGAAAACCACTTAATGAGAATTTTGTATGAATAGTTTAATTATTATCAGTGTTTGAAGTATGAAAGTTGATGTTCCGTTGTACGACGCACCCATCGAGGTCGGCGGCAGGGACGGCTAGAAGTCCCCGATCCCCGGTGGATGACAATCGCCGTACTTGAAAAAAAAGTTTGAATTTTAAGAAAATAATTGGAGAGATGAATTTAATTAGGTTAATTAAATGAGTTACAAATTATGGGTGACGAGAAAGAAAATTTTTAATTTTTGAAAAAAAGTGTGAAAATATGGCAAAGTTCTAATCATCTTAATATTATCTAAAACTTTTATATTGACATGTTTTTTATAGGACCAACCCTTATAGCAAAAAAAAATTAAAAACAAAAAAAATCCCTGCCGGCTCTGCCTGCAAGCAAGATATTTTTCAAAGTAGGCGGTTCCAACTCCCGGATCCTTTCGAAACCGATACATAAAATCAAGGTGCATAAAATCTCGGTCAAGTTCGTTAATGGGCAAAATCGAACCAGGTGGGGGGGGGGGGGGGAGGGGGCTTTTTGTGAAAACAGAAAAAAAAACCTAATTTCTTAATTATGATACGTATCGAATCTGTTTAAAGTTATTATTACTTCTAGGAGAAGGTCTGAAAATGTATGTATGACAGATTTTTGATATAATTAAAAATGGCCCCAAGGGGGGAGGGGGGGTTTAGAAGAAAAAAGTTCATAACTTCGTCAATTCCCAAGACTTTAATTTATTATAAATCCTCTTAATATTATCTAAAACTTTTATATTGACAAGTTTTTTACTTAACTCTTAAAGCAAAAAAAAAAAAAAAAAAAAAAAAAAAAAATCCCTGCTGGCTCTGCCTGCAAATAAGTTAGGTTTCGAAGTAGGCGGTTCCAACTGCCGCATCATGGCAAAAAGATCATTTCTTCCGCAATTCCCAAGAAACAGGCGCCCCACGGTCTGCGTCTTCAAAATCTACCTGTGCCTGTAGGCCGAGCCGTCAGGGATTTTTTTTTTAATATTCCACTTATGGAAACATGTGCCATTCTGTGACGATTTTGAAATGGAAAATGCATTACAATTTAACACACAATACAATATGCAGTTGCTGTATCTTTTTTTTTAGCATTGATTTAAAATTTACAACATGCGAGTTAGAGTAACAGACTTCTGTTTTCAGAAATCGATGCGATTTCTGGGAGGAAAGGGAGGGGGCAGTAGGAGAAAGAAAAGTCAAATATTTTGAAAAAAAAAAAAAAAAAAAAGACTAAGCAAAGAAGCTATTGGGAAAAAGGGAACGGTGCTTTTACCATGTCTAAAAAGGACAGGGTGCATCGGCAGTTTTAAAGAAAAAAGCAGGGTGCAGTGCCCTTTGAAAAACATCAAATGGGAACACTATGTATGTATGTATATCACTGCCGCCCAGCTAACATAAAAGTAGTTTCTGACATTGGGGTTCGTCAATAAAGAAAATTTAATTTATAGGTTGGTCAGCAGTAGGTGCCAAAAAAGCATCATTAATATTAAAAAAATTTGTAAAAAGACAAAAAGACTGGGATTGGTAAATAATGGGTATACATAACAATAAAATAAAATGTGTAGCATTAATTCAACAAAATTTTAATAATTAGATTAATACCTATGAATGTTTTCGTTTTTCTTTAAAGCATGGGTGTTTTGATTCTGCAACATATTATAGGTGCAGATTCACGGTCGCCAGTCGCCACTTCACGTGGCGACTAAATTTTTTGCTGTGGCCACTAATTTTCGGTGTTTAAGTCGCCATGTGATTTAAAAGTAATCAATTTCTGGTATTCCCAGTCCACATCGTGAAATGTTGATATTTTTTTTTAAAGATTAAGACCAAAACACATAACAAACATTATTATTATCTTTTAATAACATTTCAGAATGATCTGTTTAACACAGCAAACTATTAAATATATTCGAATAGCAATGTTATTCGTAACAGTTTGATTCTGATAATTTTACATAGACTGTGATTTAAATATATATATATATAAACAAATGTTTGAAGTGTGTTTTGATTTTTATAGTTCAAAATAATCTCACAAATTCAAATTGTCTTTCATATGTACTTTTGTCTGGCAAAATCAAAATAAGAAATATTGTTTTTATGATATTCCCCGCTATCATGATTGCTTAGCCTTTTTTTTTTTAGTTTTTTTACCCCATATAAACACTATTGTTTTTATGTGTTTGTTTTACAACTGTGGCCACTGGATTTTTTGGGTTTAGGAGCCAATTACTCCTTCCAAATTTTGGGAATCAACCTAATACAACATATGCATTTTGTTAATCTAATATTTTAAAAATGAATTTTAATAACATTCATAACTTTTAAAAAAGGAGATTTTAGTCAATATTAACATGTATTATGTATGTTTATACATAATAATTGAACATGTATTATGTATGTTTATACATAATGCATGTTAATATTAAACATTCAAATATATCACTTCAATTTTCATGTGCATTGTTTTAAACCAGCAGCATTATTTTAAAAGTTATGAATGTTATTAAAATTATTTTTTTTAAATATTAGATTAACAAAATGCATATGTTATTTTAAGCATTCCAGATGTGTATAACTTTAGCATATGTGTATGTAAGTAAGTATAATACTTTCTAATCAATTATACTTATTTTAGCTAAAATGTTTATTTTTAACCCTTTAGCGGGCGGTGGTCACAAAAAAGGACACCTAATTTTAATTCCAAAACTGACAAACGGCACCAAGAATATTTAATTAATTTTTTCCTTTTATAAAGTATAGGAAATTTAGCAAGTTTTTATTTTGTAATACATTCTTTTGTAAATTCTGGTGTCAGTCCATTATTTCATCATTTTAAAAACAGAATTACTCCGCGCCGGAAAGGGTTAAAGAAGTATAATAGTCAATGTTTACATTATGTTATGCTACAAATTAAATCAATTTGTGAAAAATAAAATCCTCTTAATATTGCAGCCAATACGGAAATTTATAATGTTACGCTATATCAGAATGAATGTTTTTAACTAAAACCCTTTCGGCACAGCATGAAACACTGAAGATGAAAATATTTTAGCTTTTAATAAGAGTTAGTGGCAGTCGTTAAATAACAAACTAACAGCAAAAAAAGATAGAAAATAGATAGTATATTACACAGTTTGATCAAAATTAACAATTCATTAATTAAATGATTTAAACAATAATCAGTTTCCTTACCTTGAATATTTCAGTCAGAAAGATAGCTCATCGTTGTAGCTGGCGTAAATATGTAATGGCGTACTTCTTCTTCCTTGAGTCGCGAATGTGTTGCGCAGTCTGTGTTGCGCAGTGCAGCCATTTCCGACTTCTGAGCAGAGTGGAGCGGAGAAAATAGGGATTGAAGCTTCAAGTCAACCAAATAATAGTTGATTGAACAAAATTAAGTTAACCAAACTATTTGGGTGAATCAACTAAACGGTTATACTTGCCGCAACAAAATTTTAGTTCAGACAACTAGTGAAAACTACCAAACACTGTAACCAAAAAAATTTGGTTGTCTCAACCAAATCGTTTTTTCCGTGTGCTCTGACGGTGACTTCTTCAAGATCAAAATGATAAATAAACTATTTTCGCAAAGTTTTGGAAAATGATGAACACAAACCACGAGATCACATGTATAATGCAAGTGGGTGCTTAACTTGGTCAAACTGGAAACTTGAAAATTATTATTTTATTGTTTTTTAATCTTCTCACCGCCGCGACCTGATATATCCGTTCACTATGCTGTAGGTGTCACGGCAATAAAAGGTTTGTTTAAATTAATATAGTTCTACAAATATAATGCATTTTTAAAACATCAAATAATGATTGATACTCTCAAGGATTGTACTTATATACGTAATTAAGTTTTTTATCTCAAGTTTAAAAATTCAGATTTTTTAAGCATTTAAAAAAAATACAGAGAAAACAACATTACAAATTTGCCCTTTTGCTCGGCAGTCAGGGGGTTAAATTTGAAAATCATCGCGTGCCAAATTTTAAGTAATTCAAAAGAGGTTGATTCATTGCATATGTTCTCGTTTTGCAAATATATTTCTATTGATTCACGGATAATGGATGAAAAATAAACTCTTGATGGAAAATTTATTTTAGTATTCCTGAAATCAATCTGCAAAGGATTCTATGTAGTATGGCCAAGGCTGTAGTTCTTCTGTCATATTGTCATGAGTTTTTAGTTGTAGTTTGTGTTTTAATGTTTAACTCAAATTTTGAAAATTGCGTGGTGTTTATAAATTTCATGCATCATATACAGTGCTATAGAAAATATTTCGTACGCATTACCGTCTTTGAACATAAATTGCTTAGGTGTATTTTTGAGGGCAAATCATGCATTTTCCAGTTGAATCATATTTAGTATAATAAGATATGTCTGTACAGTGTATATAAAAATGATTTCTGAAAGTGTGTTTTCAGTTGTGTTATAGGTTCATTCCCCTGAATTCAGTTTTAGTTTAACAAGAAGTGTGTATAAAACTTTGTATATAATATAAAATATTATAAAAATTATTCAAGTGCATTTGTCATCTATTGGTGGAAATTTCTATAGAGTAATTTTCGATTGTGTTATGTGTTTTGCAACTAAGCTAAATCGTAGCACACCTATTATCCAATAAAGAGTTCGAATATCTTACCTGATATGGACGGTAGGGGAGAAGACCCGGAGCTCGGCATTGCGCGCAGTAGCGTCGACACGACGGGAGCCGGTGACTGACGAATCTCCACCTTAACGTTGGTGAGCGGGTGGTAGCGTGGTGGCGGAGTAGCCAACTTCGCTTGGTGGTGAGTCGACTGGCGGCTCACAGAACCTGGGTTGTTCCCCCTTTGGGCCGGTTCTCGGCTGCGGGGGATTCAGGGCTTCGGGCGGCAAAAAACCACCACATAGGCTGAATTCTCGCACCTAGTTGGTTGACTGTGTGTCGCCGACTTGGATGGTGATGTGAGAGCAAAGGCTAGCGAACGGAGATAGGACAGTCACCACCATTGTCTAGGGCAAGAAGGAGGGGAAGTCGGACTCTGTATGACAAGGGAACGCAGGAGGTTTCGTAGTGACGCTTGTCAGTGCGCGAGGCGGCATGCAGCAACCCTCGGTACTGTGCAGGCGGCGGAACGTAGGCGAAAGGTGTAGTGTGGCTCGTACGAGTCATAGGCATCTCTGCACCCCATGCACCCCCTGTGTGTGGCACGTAGGTGGCGGGTTAGAAGAGACTCGCAAGTCGAGTCTGTAGGCCCTTCGAACCCATACACCCACTGTGTCTCCCCTTGTAGCTGGAGTAGTTGTGTGCCGCCCTCAGGGTCGAGCAGGAAAGAGAACGTTCAATCCGTTCGTACCAAGAGCGTGGGCGGTCGTCGAGGTGCCGAGACCCAACATGACCCAAGCGCCTTCTCTGGGAGGATTCAGAACCATTCTCGGAACTGCCCGACTGCGAGGAACCGGGCCGGTGGCTTGTCTTTTGACGACGACCGAACCTCCCTTCGAACCTGGGGCCGAAACCAGTCCAGCGCGTCTATGCGTAGTCAGAGCTTTCTGTGCCTGACGGTTGGGACTAGCAGAACTCTCATAACAATACCTTCTCGTTACTAATCTCCAACCGGGTCCGTCTCTTTGGCGCATTTGAGGGGATTTTCCACGTCCCTCAGAGTCCGGTAGTGGTCCTTCCATTCTTCCGTTATTAGTGCATTATATGTGCGTGATCTCCAGGAGTACCACGTCGCTTGGATCTCGATGCCTCGCGGGTGCTCCTTGGAGGGACAACCCAGCCAGACGTGTCTATGCGTTGAGACCAGTTTTCTTCGAGGTTCCGGGTTGGCGAGAAGCACCTCCTGCTAGCCGCCCCAAATGAACTAGTCGCTTCTTCCTTCCCTAGGATTTGATATTCAGAAGGGGCGGTAAATTAATGGGAAGTGGGAGTGTTCTCCATTAGGCTGAGGACCCGTTTTCCCTTATGGGATTTCGGCAACGAGGCTGGGGTTCACTCTCGCTATCCGCCCAAGTGAAAAGTTAGTGGGCCTTAGAGGGAAGGTTCCACTAATGTTGCTTCGACCTATATGTCATCAAATCTCACTTGGGAAAGGGTCGTAGAAGTGCAGGTAGGCGTATTCCCCCGCTTCTCCCCCCGGCCGAAGAGCACCACCTAGGAAGTCCCCGGGTAAAACGGATCTTCCCTGGTCGTGACTCGCATGGGTTCTTCAAGAGCCTGGAATCGGCGGTGACGCGTGGACGCCTTCGGCGGTTGCGACCTCTGTCTTACCTGATATGGACGGTGATTGCTGAAATTGGGTTTCAGATGTACTATGCGTCTTCTAAATTGTTTACTTAGATATCTTCGTTCACCTTATTATGACGTAAAGTTTTGTTACAGCATTCTGGAAGTATCTGAATGTGTTTCATAATCTATGTATTTGGATTAATGATTTATGATACATTTTAGGACTATTTTAGTGACTGCAATATTCGATTTTTTAAAAGATTTTAAAATTTTATGATTTATTCCTAAACTCGGAGGTGTAATTTGTATAACGATATTTTTAATGGTTTGGCAGATATGATTTTTATACTAAAAACTTGTGCATGCATAAAAAATGCACGGGTGAAGTTGAGTTTGTAAAAACAATGTGGTTACAATTCTTCAGGAAGGAGATTGAAAGGTGGTTGAAGAGAGTGTCGAAATGTTAATAAATACTAAATTCTTGGAAATTGAACACATAAAAAATTGAGTGTCTTCAAAAATTTAACGCATGTCTAAAATTGAGCTTTTATTATATTGGGTTGTCCAGAAACTTCGTGCCGGTTGGGAAAATCAATCCGTACTTGAAAATTCTGCCCGTAAATTATTGAACATTATATATCGGAATCAATGTCTAATAAGTAAATGATAGAATTTTCCTATACGAATGGATTTTCCCAACCGGCACGAATTTTTCGGACAACCCAATACATTTTTAATGAAAGGCTTTTAAATATATTTTTCATGTTTTCACTAAGTTGAAGCAAAATGGATTGGGATAGTCCCTTTTTCTTTAATAAAGTAAAGTAAAGATAAATGTAATTTTAACATAGACTATATATCGTATGGCCAATTGTGACATATCTGTGTCACTGACACGGCACAGTTTTGTGTCGCAACACACTTGTGAGGAACACTTTAAAAAACAATAATATAAACAACTTCAAAGAGATTTGATACAATTTAAGAAAGAGCAAACAATTTCAAAATAATTGTATAACTGTTACAATATCCGACTATTAGCAAAAATCCCACGTAAATACACCGTAAAAAAAATTGCAGTAAAATTACGGGCAGAGGTCGGCAGCAGAGATTCCAGTCATACCCCGTAAAAAAAAAAAAAAAAAATCCATGCCCATCATTTTGTGTAGCCCGTAATTTTACGGGGCAAAGTAATATAGCATTATAATGCACAGGATATAATGCACTTTAAAACACAATAACACTTTGCTTACTGTTCCGTAGCATGTAGCACGTTAGATAATCATCACAGAATCGCTGTTTTTGCGGGTTGAAATTTTCGAAACACGAGTAAAGAATAGGGTTACACCCTATTGGAGGACAATGTATGGGGTTGTACCGTATTTTTGCTAACATATGGCTAGAACTGTAAAAATATGTGGATTGCCCTTAATTTTCTAAGTATCTAAGGGATAAGGCCACTTATTTAGTGGATCAGACCGTTTTTCATCAAATAAGGCTGTTGCCCGTGAAAATTGAAGGGCAAACGCTCATAAATTTACAGTTTTTTCTGAGAGTGTACTCAATCAGATTTAGGTAAAACATAATTAGAGGTCCTACTACATGAAAAGGCAACTCGGATAATTTTAACTTAAAAGAAGTAGCATTTTTCGTTTTAGGCTTTAATTGTTTGACAATATAACTAACGAGGCGCATTGACACGCCTCTCATCGTTTCCTGAGCACCATTTATAATTTTTAAAAACATATCTTATTTTGTATCTAATTTTTACCTTTATTTGTTTCTATTTTTATACATATTTATATTTTGATTGACAAAAATAACATAAAAAAGAAAAAACCCATATAATTTAAAAGATATTGCGAAGAAACCACGCATTTCTCCCCAGTCCAAAAGCTCTCTGTAACGACTTAAAACGTTAAAGCTCCAACTACGCATTTTTTGTTAAAATAAGGCACTTTGAAATGTACCACGCCATAATGTTTATTTTGTTACTTATGATTCTGCATACTTTATTAAGCAAATTGAAAATGAATTTCAACATACAATAACAACAACAACAATAATAATAATAATAATGTAAATTCTGCTCACCTAATTTCATAAAGAAAATCTATGAAAATAAAATTGGCAAAGAAATCTGTATATTACGAATTATTTTAACTTACTTGAAAATGCAAGAGAAACTCTATATGGTTTGGGAAATAAATGTTTCCTTATACATTAAAACAAACGAAGTTTACGTTCTGCTGCATTTAATATTTAAACATATAATTATATAAGAGAAATAATACAGGCATATACATTTTGACATATTCAGCGCATTACATTCTAAAGAGAACAAGATAATCTACACTGCAAATCCCGGCAACACAATACAGAACGCAAAACTAACACAAAAACGGGCCGACTTTTGCACGCATAAAATGCGTTCATAATGTGTTTCCAAGTGTTCTTGTGTGGTGAAACATGTTTTACTCCTGGTGCTAAATAATGTGTTCGTGAGGTGTAGTTTTAAACACTTTTTACACGCATCGCTTTTTTAAACACATTCACAACACATGTTTTTAAACACTTTAAAACACAATGTTATGCATTTTGGAATGCATTTGAAGCAGATAACGTGATGCGTATGCATCGGGAGGCATATTTTCTTTCTTTTCTCCCTAATTTCTTCTGGTTTTATTACCTTGGGTCGCTGCCCACAGTAAATTTATCCTTACAATTGTAGGCATATGCAGTCTCTAGGTACCCCCTTTTTTCAGCGTTTGCTCCGTTTCTTCCCGCAGCACCCCCCCCCCCCTCTCCTTTTATAGATATTCTTTTTCATTACATTCCACTTTTCTTCCGTCTCCTTTTTTTTTTCCGTTATCACAGCCTTGAGAGCTTAGACCCTCCTTACCCTTCCCTTATATATATTTTTAACATTATCTTTACCCTTCATTCCATTGTGTTTCTGGGGTATCCCAAACAAGTACCGTTTGGTTGTTCTCCTTAAATATGCTTTTATTTTTTCGATAGGGGTCTTAGTTTCTCAGATAATAAGGGCTTTTGCTCCTTATTTTCAAATTTACTCCCTTGACTCCTTTATATTTTTTTCTATGCTGTGTTTTTACCTTTTTAGGCTCATGGGCCTATGCCCTCTCTTTCCCTAAATTTGTTTCATTTGAACATCGTTTGTAAGCTTTAGCAGATTTTTGCCCCCACCACCATGTGGCACTTTTGTTATTTGTATGTTTGTACACATAGTATTTCTTGTTTTCTATTTATGAAACTCTCATCTTTGTACCTGTAATCTTTTCCTCCTCCACATCACTTTACATCTTTTGCAGTAGCGGAAACTCATTCTTTCCTTTTTATTATCTTACCAGTATCTGGCCTTTTTTTGCTAGTTCTATTAGCATTTTGCATATTCCCCGGCAGAGGGCGCCCTCTTGCGCATTTTTAAAAAAACATTTAAGATCACATTTGTTTCTTACTTATTTTAATGATGTTTATTACTGTATGTTCTAAACCAACTGCGATCTTATTTATTGTTTTTTAAGCGCAAGAAAGAGAGCGCCCTCTAGCGGGCAGAATGATAACTAAAGTAAAGATGGGGGAGGGGGGGGATATGCAAAGTCAATAATGCCAGATGCAAGTAGAACAAGCAGGACAGATACCGGAAAGATAATAAAAAGGGAATACTGAGCGCCCTCTACTGCAGAAGATGGGAAGTAATGTGGAGGACGAAATGACTACAGATACAATGATGACAGCTGCATAAAAATTGGATAATTAGAAAACAAGAAATATTATGTGTACAAACAACATACAAATAACAAAAGTGCCACACGGTGGTGGGGGCAAAAATCTGCTAAAGCTTACAAATATTATCTAAATAAAACAGAAAATTAGGGAAAGATAGGGCATAGGACCATGAACCTAAAAAGGTAAAAACCCAGCATAGAAAAAAATATAAAGGAGGGAAAGGAGTAAATTTGAAAATAAGGAGCAAAAACCCTTCATATTTGAGAAACTAAGACCCCCTATCGAAAAAGTAAAGGTACATTTAAGGAGGACAACCTAATGGTACTCATTTCAAATACCCCAGAAACAGAGTGGAGTGAAGAGTAAAGATAATGTGTATATAAGGGTAAGGAGGAGCTAAGCTGTCAGCGTCTTGGTAACGAAGAAAAGGAAAGAGGAGTGAGATGAAAAATAAAATCTATAGAAGTAAGGAGGGGGCTGCTGGAAGAAACGAAGCGAACGCTAAAAAAAGGGGGTACCTATAGAAAATGCATATACCTACAATATTGTCAATTGTCGGATAAATTCACTGTGTGTAGCGACCCAAGGTCATAAAACCAGAAGAAATTAGGGAGAAAAGAAAGAAAATAAAACCCATAAAGCTATAACTGTATTCAGAGACTATGCCTCCTGGTGCATATGCATCAGATTATCTGCTTTAAATGCAATCCAAAATGTATAACATTATGTGTTAAAGTGTATATAAACAGGAGCAGGAGGATAAACTGGAAAACTGCTGGAAGAAACTGTGCAAATGCTGATAAGAAAGGCATCTATAGAAAATGCATATGCCTACAACTATAGGATAAATTCATTGTGGGCAGCCAATCCAGGGTGATAAAATCAGAGAAAGTTACAGATTAAAGGGAAAAACCCTCCAAAGCTAGAACTGTATCTCGAAAGCCCCTTTAGCCTGAATAATAAACACTCTGCTTCCTCATATTTTAGTTAATAACAAAAAAGATAGGAAAAGCCATTTCACTGAGAAATTATGACTTAAAATTAGAGAGAGAATAAGATAGGAGTAACAATTTATAGACTGGTATCATTGAGAAATAACTAACACACTCGAGATGTCCATACAATTGAGAGAAATGCTTCTTGAAAAGCATTCTTGTCATCGCACAACACTAAAGTGCATCATCTGTGTTGCAGACAGATTTTTAAAATAGCCTGTACAATGTCATCAATTATCTATGGTTTCGCGTATCCTTTTAGTAACCTTATAAACTTTCAGCATTTTAGCTTTAAAGAAAATAATTCTAGCTGTAAAAAAAATCCTCAAAATGGCAAAAATCAGTAATATTTTATAGAAAATAAATAAAATGCTGAATTTGGTATTTAAAATATTTACGTGTGCTACTAAATTAAAATATATGAAATGTTTGAAAATATTCACACGTACTGCCAATAGAGGCATTTTTTCAAAGATTTTATTATGTATGTTTTCAAAATTTTGATAAAAATATATTTTATTAATAAAGCTCAATTATTACTACTAACACTTAATATATAAAATCCCATTAAATGTGCTTGTCTTATCAAGATTTTAAAAATATACCTTATTTAATTTTCCATACCTTTATAGAACCTAGGAATATTATTGGAAATTTTTGCTATGCCACAAATTTTACCTTCTGTTACATATATTCTCAAAATAAAAATGACAGAAACACTCAGAAATCTAACTTTTATTCGATTTAATCCAATATATATTGCTCATTTTTTATTTTTTAAGAAACAACTTTGATTGGAAATTTCTCCATTCACAATAGTTTTTACAATAAATCCTTTCAGACCTATTGTGCATTCTAATAACCTACTCTTTAATTATAAGTATTATACTACAGAGGAACATTTCTCTTTTATAAACAATAATATAATACTGAAGAATTTGAATATATTCATGCATAGTGTGGAACCAATAGATATGCAAAATTTAGTGAAAAAAAGTCAGGGATCAAACAATTAATTATTACCTTTCATTAAAACAATTCATTCATTCAAATTTTTTAATAGCACACGTTTAAAGTTATCAATAGTTCATTTTCCAAATATTTCTATAAGTAAACTGCATTGGAAATTGAACAATTTGTTATTTACATGTTAATAATAACTAAATAAATTGTAGTGAAAATTTTAGATAAAAATAAATAAAAATACTTTGGAAAGGTCTATACTTTTTCTCAAGTTTTCTATATCTTTGCAAAAAGTCTCCATGTTTTTGTATTAATTCTAAAATTCCCAAAAGACTTAAATATTTTCTAATAGGTAAATACTTATGGTAATCTTAAGATTTTAATTTAAATTACAAAAGCATCGACTTTGGGTTTTCAGTCTCTCACATTCCTAAATTTTCCAATGCATTTTAGGCAAAACATAACATTTATTACAAAATACCTTGATCTAAATTTTTAAAAGTTGAGTAAAAGAAATGTTTTTTTTTTTTTTTTTTTTTTTTTAATATGTGGTTGATTTAAATCATGATTAAGATCAAGCTGATTCAAAAAAAAAAAAAAAAAAAAAAAAAAAAAAAAAAAACCTTGCACTAAACAATGTTTCTAAGGGCTTTTTGTTTTAAAAAACACAAATCAAAATAACTAGTATTCTTTCAATTTAACTTGATTACATAAAATTTTACTGAAAGTACAAAAACATTGAACACCAATACAAATGGTGTGTTTGTATGGTAAATTTTTGGTGTACAAAATATAAAACCAGATTGTAAAAGCATAGAAGTTTTAAATAAAAATTTAATTCAGATAGACATCTTTGTATTAAACTTCACAAACTTTGCTGATTTTTCCACAGAAGGTGTATTTCTAAATTTTTTATGCATAAATGAAGAGTTAGAAAATATTTACATTTGCTGCCAACAAATGCATTTTTCAAAGCTTTTATTAGTAAATATGTATATTCGCTATATTTTGATAAAAATAATTTTTACCCTCTGTAACATATAATTTTTATCAAAAAGATCTTTCATTATGGTAAATTCACATGGTGGAAACCTAAAAAGTAATACGAATGACAAGTAACGTCACATAGTGTTAAGCTTATAAAACAAGTAATAATGTTATCAGTAATATATTTTTAATATAACCTTATAAATGAAATGAACTTTATTTTTGCATTTATATCTAAAAGATTCCTTTTTTTTTTTGTTTCTTATATTTACCTTGGTGTGAAACAAAAGTAGTATTTCATGGTCTGTACTTTTATCATGACAAAATTTCTTGAAGAGACTTTCGCATTTGGAATTAAATATGATAGCAATGATATATTTTGTGATTTAATTTTAGCACCTCGTTTATACATGTGAAAAGTTTTGGGTGCTAATATCTTTGCATAATACAATCATAGCTGCCAACTGCTAAGATTTTTTTAGCATCACTATTTTATTTAAATATTCTTCATCTTATTGTATCACAGAATTCTACAATATGAACAGGGAGAAATTTCTGTCCGTAATTATTAGTGCCAAAGAATCAGAGCAGTTGGCAGCTATGAACACAATAAACAAGAATCATTTCTGGATAACTTTATTAATTTTAAGCAGTATTTTAAATATTATTATAATGCATTTTCTTCATTTCGAAGAAATATGTCTATTGTCTACCTCTTCCTTGTGCACTGTTTGCAATTGTTTCCTATGCAGCAAAAGGTCATGTCTGCTATAATGTATATTAGTGTCTGCCGTACACTAAATTTATAACTTTTCATATGAAAATCCTGATGTTTTTAGCACTAAATTTGTAATTGAGGAATCAAACAGAAATCCATGATCTGTGTCGAAACTGCATTTAATAGAATTTTTTGAGTATTTTGCCAAACATGAGCAGGGGCCGATGCAGGTTTTTTTTTTTTCTTGGGGCCCATTTTGTGAAAAATAAAGGTTATTTTCATGAAATTTATTATATTTTTGTGAAAAATAACATTTTGTAACGAAAGTTGAAATTGAGTTCATCAAATTCGAACCAAGCATTTATAAACAAAAACTTTTTAAAACCCTTTTGCCGAAGTTCTTCTCTCTGGTGAACTTGTTTGTTTACAAATTACACATTTTAAAACATCATAAAATAATAAATAGTAAGTTTTTATGGAATAGAATTTTGTGAAGGGGTCCATTTTATCAAATTGATTTTTGTGAAGAGGCCCATTTTATTAAATAGATTTTTGTGAAGGGGCCCTAAATAGGCCCCAAATTTTTCCTGTATCGACCCCTGATGAGCATAAAAAATCTGTACGAAAAACTTCTTCATTTGAAAGAAATACAAATCATCTTAGGCTATGTTAAATTCTGATATACCTGAGCTACAAGTATACATATTAACAATTGCTTCTTTCTTCTTAATACTGGTACTTATAAATACCACTTCATAAAACATCTTAAAAGTAAAAAAAAAAAAAAAAAAAAAAAAAAAAAAAAAAAAAAAAAAAACATACTTAGCATTGCATATCACGCAGGAAAATGGAAACTAGAATGAGATACATAGGCAAGAAAATCTCATTTTTTCATTCACAGGACTATTTTTGTTATCTATCGATGTTAGAGTAAAGTATTTAAAATTGATCCTGAAACATACTGTAGGTAATGGATGAATCAAATAGTTTTTATAACATTATGATTCAATTTAAAAGGACTCTGAGCATAAAGGGTTAAAACAGTCAGTTTTAACCACCTGCATGTATGTGACATACACAGCACTCAGAATCCTGAAAACTTTTCATATTTAATCAAGAATAGTGAATAAATTAGACTTAGTGATTATATTTGTAATTACATTAGGCAAAATTTTCTTACCAAAATTACTGGTAATAAAAAATTCAAAATTCTGTAAAGGACGCTTGTCGCAAACATGTTAAATATGCACTTGAATAGTTTCATTTGTAAAAGTTTCTTTATCTAACATATTGCAGAATGAAAAGACATACAAGACTCATTAAATGCAAAGTCAAAAAAGTTGTCTAAGATCATTAAAATTATAGAGTAATTTTAATATACAAGTGTCTAAAGGTTTTCATATAATTATTCTGGTAGTGATTGTATTTTGAACTTCTGAAGGTATACTTTCCAAAAATTGAATAAAAAACTTTTTTTTTTTTCATTTTATTTTTGAAATTTGAATGTGTAACATTTATTTTTAGTCTACAACATTACTTTTACAAAATAACTAATAAGGGAATGGGAGTATAGCAAATATGGAATTGCCACCCTAAAAATTCAAATTACCCTCCTGTGTGTGTGGGGGGGGGAGGGGGGGGGGATGCCCCACATTAGGAACCACTGTTTTAGAGTAAAAATGGAGAATAAATTAAATAATTTCCAATATTTATGTTTTACTGTTTACACTCACAAAAAAAAAAAAAGAAAAAAATATATATATCCAAATATAGTTATAAACAGTGTTTGATTTATGGCAGGGCATTCGGGACACGGGCCCCCAAATGCTACTGAAGATTTTTCAATTATTGGCTATAAAAGTTTTAACGGTTAAAAAACAAAATATCGAAAAATGTGTTTCTCAAAGATTATCTATGATTTGTCAAAGTAACTTTATTTTTTCCTGATTGTTTTTTAACAATTTATGTGCAAGAATGTACAGAACTCTGTCTGTGGGGTCGCCATATTATTTCATTTTTATTTATTTTACCTGTTATGCCTCATGGTTAAAATGGACAAAGGCATGTGGTTCTGCTAGTTACTTTTATAAATTTAGTTTTTTTTTTTTCAGTGAAATCTTGTATTTGAAAGAAAAAGTTATTTTATTAATAGGATATGCTAATATTTTAAATAATTATAGCTTGGTACTGCAGTAAATTTATTATTAGTTGCAGCATACTTTATCATTCCAGATATGTGGACTTGCATAGAGAAAGGTAATCAGCACCACACAATTTATTATAAAATTCAATTGAAATTTCATAATTATGAAATAATTATTTAAAAGTAAATTAATGATTATCAAATTAATTTTTTTTAAACTGATATTTTAAAGAAATTCTTAAAGTCAATAGTGATTATCTTAATAAGTATACTGCTTTCAATATAATATATATATTACTCAAGGCTGCTGTAAGCATCGGTGCAAGGGGGGGGGGGGGGGCATACGCATCTGTGCCCAGGGTCCCCAAATTTGTAAATCCGTCCCTGGTTATAAAGAATAAACATACATTGCTTAAGTACAAATTAATGACAAAAAAAAAAAAATAATATTTTATGATAATATTAGTTTTCTAGAAAAGAGAAAAATAAAAACCTGTAGTTTATTAGGAAACTTATTTAAGATATTGGCCATTTCAATATTTATTTTTTGTTTGTTTATTTGTTTCCTTCAATAGTACAAAAAAGTCTCTAAGAATGGTTATTACTATTATTCAATATTTAAATAAATTTACACAATATTTTAAAATTTATTCATAAATTCAAAAAGGTATATTAAGAGCAAATTAAAAAAAACATGGTGCAAGAACAGTTCTTAATTTTTTTCAACTCTTCAAAAGAAAAAAAAAAAAAAGAAAGAAAGAAAAAGATATGCATTACACAATAAAATGCTAATCACTTACTATAAAGCTTAAAAGCAATATTTACATGTACAATATCAAGATTTGCATACTCTATTTAAAAAAAAAAAAAAAATATATATATATCCAAATACAAGTTTTAAATATATCAAATCGTAACTGCCTTGTTTATTCATAGAATTTACAATATTTTTCTACAGTTAAAAAATTGTGGTATAACTGCGCGAACCCTGCATTATATAAAATAATGAATGTAAATTTAACTAATGATTGCAAAAACAGACTTTTTTTAATTCAATAAATAAGATGAATTTCTTAGATTACTGAAGCAAAACATTTTATTAAATCCAAAATTCTACAACAAGAATGAATTATATAACAAAATATTTAAAATAATAGTGATACAAATCCTAAGGTGCTTCAAAGGCCAATTTGTAGGATACTTCATTATATTCTGCAAATAGTCATTGCTATCTGAAATTAAAACCATAAGTAATCAATTAAATTGAAAACTCTCTACATGATAATAAACATGCAAATACTTTACATCCTAAAAAAAAAAGGGTATTTTTTTTAACATCTATTAAACAAAAACTACTACATTTAATTTTTTAGTTATTAAATTGTATACTTAATATCTTTCCTTACACATTCAATGTGTAAATTATGATACAAGATTGCCAGTGTTTTAATTTTAGATACTTTTATGTATTAGGGGCTGTACATATATAATGTTATAAAGCTATCTCCAGGAAGAAGTGAAATAATTCTCTTTGATATCTTTATTATTTTTTATCTAACCAAAATCTTTTTTTTTTTTTTTTTACATCAAAAGAGTTTTATATATTTTTATTAAAATACAAAGTTATTATTTAAAGCCAATTATGATTACATTTATGATTTTAAAGTAATTTCATTACAAAATAGGGAATACCCCCAACATCCGGCATTCAAAAAAACTAAAAAAAAAATTTGTAAAATAAAAAAGAATTTGTAGACATTGATAGTGACATCATTAAAGGAAGGGGAGGGGGGGGGTCTACAATTATCATACAGTCAAAAACATATATGCAATGTACTGCCACTTAACTCTATTTTATATAAACAAGATTGGATTTAAGTACAGACCTCATGACAACTAAAATGAGAGGGGGGGGGGGGTTAAAATTGAGAATATTCTTTTACTTTTGAAAAATTTTTAAATGCCTTGGGTGCGTTAGAAATAAAGGCGAGGTTAAATTTGGCAGGAAAAGCAAAGTTTTCAAAGTCACTTTCTGACAATCTTTATTCACATTTTTAAATCTCATCATATTGTTAAATCTTTATAAGTAGATTTAAGAGTTTTTTCCACAATCAGACTAAAGTCCATTCCTTATTCTAGTAATACATAAATCACAATTCCGAAAGAAAAAGGTATTTAAGAGCCATTGAACTAGTTTGCCTTGTGAACACATTTCTTCTTTTTGCAACATAGTACAGTAGACTCCCTCAAATCTGCACATCATTTCAGATTTAAACAATGTAACTTAAGATATAAACAATGAAGTTTTTTTTTTTAAATTTATAACATTCTGTACACATTTTAATATGGTATTCTAGTTAATATGATTGAACTCATGTTTTCTCATGAAGGAAGCATAAATTTATTTCTGAAGAATTTCAAGATAGTCCTAATATCAGTGGCGATATCTTTTTAACAAATACATTTATGTATTAATCAAGCTTTTTGGTTATTAAGTATGGCTAAACATGAAAGAAAACTTTGTTATTGTAAGATTTTGATGGGAATTATTAGTGTATATCTATAAGGAGAATTTCACTGAATGATTCAAGGAAAAAATATCTCATCACTATGCATATTTAGTTATGGATTATGAATTATTTACTTGACCTTTACTTTTAATATTTAAAAAATATAATAATTTTGTTAATTTTTATTATTTTACTTTATTGTAGGCATTTATTATAATTTTGAGTGCATTATTAAATTCAAATTACTGTTTAAAAATATAAACAAAACTGATCAGAAATCTGCAAAATTCTAAAATCTGTCCAATCTCTTGTTTTTAAGCTATGTGGATTTAAGAAGAGTCTACTGTATTTCCAGATATTTTTTCTCTAATATATAAGTTGCATATTATGATGAGTTTCACAGAGATTCTTTCAAATAGTAAAATGATTTTTTTGGGGAGGGGGGGGGGGAGTTTCTTTCATTGGTAAATTAAAAATAGTAAACATGTTTGAAATTTTAGAAATGTCAATTTTTTAATTTATCAGAGACAAATTTTGTGTGCAGGAGAAAAGCAAGCTAAGCGCAGATTAGAAAATTTGTTTCATTGGTCGCTGTTTCATTTTCATGATTGTTTATATTTGGTGCAAAATTGCACTTTCTTACGACTGAGTTATGCCAAGACACCTATAACAAAGAAGTACCTAATGTTCATTACAGATTTGATTACTACCAAGCCATTATTGCTACATGATCATACAATACATTTGGCATTTTTATAATAAACTGGTTAGGTCCTACACATCAGTCACCAGACATAAAACATTTATGATATGTGACAGACATTTCTTAGAAATTTACTTTACAAAATACACTTAGCTGAAAAAAAGAGGCCACACAAATACAGAGGCTGCAAACAGACCAAGTTATTGCGACCAAAGAAAAAAAAAAAATCCGTTGAATAATATCACACTAGTTGACAAGTTTTTAAACGAAAAAGCATGAGGCTTGCAAGCATTATTAAAATTATTTGTAATTTAACAGTTTTTTTTATATATATTTCATTAAATTACAACTCAAGTTCTAAACGATTGTTGTTTCTTGACAAATGTTTTCCCTCTCCTATATTGTCGTATCCAAAATTCAATTCAAAACACTAACTCAAACATCCTTAATCATTTTTAAATTTAATATTGTTACTAAGAAATAATAGAGTACCTGCGTATTATCCGGGCCAGGAGATAGATTGCCAAAAATGGTTGTCAATCTTATTTATTGTTACCAATCATGTACAAAACAGTAATTTATTATTAGATACATAACATTGCAAAAAATGATAAATATAAAATAAATAAATAATTATAAATGAGCAATAATAAATTAATAACAAAAAAATATTACCGAGTGGACATGGACAGTATTTAGATGAAAGATGTTAGCTCAGATCAGCCATGAAGCCTTTATGCCAAATGTCATACTCTCTTCAGACTTTGCATTCTCCAGGGGCTTGGAAAATTAAACAAATGTAGCATACCAGTCTGTTTTAATTGCTTCCATCAGTCCTTTTAAAACTAGCTCATAACTTTTTCAAAGTGATCTGACACATAAATAAATAATAAAAGGCTTTACATAATGCACAGATATTAAAATTATTAAATATAAAATAACATGACTGAGAACAGCATTTTCAATTTGCTTGGATTTATACTTTGATTTGATGGATATTTAATTTCCCAATACAGGAACCTTGTTTTCTTTTTTTTAAAGCTTGGCACAATTTGGGTTACAGAAAGTAGGATTTGTTGCCAAATAATATAAACATATATAAAAACAAACTTGATTAACTTTTATGCTTGTTTATATATGTTTATGTACATATATATTAAATATTTTATACATATATAAATATATATATATTTATAAATTTTTATATATATATACAATTTACGGTACTTTTCAATTAGCCGGGTGCCGGTGAAATATACATAGTATATGTATATACACATATATGTATATATATGTCCTTTTACTAAAGATGTAAAATTTCCAAAAATCTTACGGTGATGGAAGAAAAGCATCTTTTCTGCAAAAATTGATTAAGCTTTTTAGCATAATAAATTTTGTTCTAATATTTTTTTACAAAAAATAAAATAAAAAGTAACTTCAAAATTAATGCAAACTAGAATTTTTTTTTCACTTTAGATTAATATATTATAAATATAAATACAATATATATATAAAATAATGATTTTCGTACACTTAAGGGTTATAGTGGCCCCCACAATTATGAATTATGCCAAGATTGTAGTTATGATTTAGCCAAGTTCATCACAAAGCTTATATATATAACCAAACAATCATATATGTGCCATATATGAGGGGGTTAGAATGACAGTGGAGTAAGTAAAAAAAAAAAAAAAAAAAAAAAAAAAAATCTAGAAAACCATATTTTCTCTGAGCGTATATATTAATTTCTATTCAGTGTGACAGTCAAATAAGTCATAGTTAACATAGGGAGTCGCTAGAGGGAAAAACAAGTTGGACCACTTAATGCAACGGCAATGCAAGAAGCTTCATAAAATCCTTCAATTCTCAAATGACTAAATATTGACTTACTCAACTGTCATTGTAACCCCCTCATATGTTATTATATAGGGTAGATGTGCCAATAATGGACCTCCTTCCAGTAATGGGCCACCTTCAACATTTTTGGTTTAAAAACAAAAAATAAAAATTCAGCTTTTTTAATTTCATTAATATGTTTTCTTTAAATTCTAGTTTTAAATACAATCATAATATCAATTACCTATTACTTTTTGTGGGGTGTCCATTACTGGAATTTAGGGTGTTTTGATTTATTTCTGTTATTTACAATTAAATTTCGATTCACATTGGGAAATGTGACTATGAACATGGTTAAATAGTGTTGGTAGATTAATATAATATTATGAAATGTGGAATATAACAATTATAACTATTAATTAAAAAATAATTTTTAAAGAAATTCCTTAAGGGTGTCCATTACTGGCACATCTACCCTACATATTATTTTAAGTGCTGATCCAAGGGCTAGATCATGGGGATCATGACCCCCCATGCAAATAGAAAACATTTTATAGAACAATACATTTAAAAAATATATAAATAAGTGTTAAAGGTGTTTTCATTTTTTTCTTTTTTTACTGCTTAAAAAATCTAATCATTTTCATACTCTCATGGAGTTATTTTTTAATAAAGATGCATGAAAATTGCAGATATTGTTTAAGCACTAAAGAATCGAACATCTCTTTTAATTTTCCTATAAATGTGGTACATTTTGAATTGTATTTGATTTCTCCCTCAAGACTATGTTTTCAAGATTGTCAAGCCTGAAAAATTGCCGTAAAATGCAAACTTTGAGAAAACTGTCTATAAGATTCTTTGCATTTTTAAGAAAATGCGAAACTCTGATTTCTTGGTATGTGGATAAAACATGTAAATTTTACATATTTACTAATATGCCTGCAAATTTCATGCACTTATGAGAGAAAATTAATTCGGGTATATGTCAGAAAATAGTCCATTTGAATCTAAGCTAATGAAGACATATGCCCCCCTCCCCTTCTCTCTCACACACACACACATGCCGAAGAAAGAAGATATGATTCCCCTCTAAATTATAGGTGCAGATTATAGGTCACTGGCTCCTATACCCAAAAAATCCAGTGGTCACAATTGTAAAACAAACTCATAAAAACAATAGTGTTTATATGGGGTAAAAAACTAAAAAAACCCTCAGGAATTCAAAGTGTAAAGTAATTTATTTATATAAACACATGTACAACAAAATTTGAATATTAATTAAATCTTAAATCATGTACAGTCAGAAGATAAAGTTGGGCAAGATACGGTTTAAAAAAAATATGTATAAGCTAAGCAATCATGATAGCGGGGAATATCAGAAAAACAATATATCTTATTTTGATTTTGCCAGACAAAAGTACATATGAAAGGAAATATGAATTTGTGAGATTATTTTGCACTATAAAAATCAAAACACACTTCAAACATTTTTTTTATATCTATGTATTTAAATCACAGTCTATGTAAAATTATCATATTCAAACTGTTACGAATAACATTGCTATTCGAATATATTTAATAGTTTGCTGTGTTAAACAGATCATTCTGAAATGTTATTAAAAAATAATAATAATGTTTGTTATGTGTTTTAGTCTTAATCTTTAAAAAAAATATCAACATTTCACGATGGGGACTGAGAATACCAGAAATTGATTACTTTTAAATCACTTAGCGACTTAAACACCAAAAGTTAGTGGCCACAATAAAAAATTTAGTCGCCACATGGCGACCGTGAATCTGCACCTATACTCTAAATGGGGGAGTGGATCCTCCTGTGTATTATTTACGCCATATATACATCATATTTGACTATAACTGTATCATATGATTCACAAATTATATAATATATATCATATATTATTATAATGTCATATATGATTTATAATTTGGACATAAATCTTGGTCGCTTGGCGATTCATCCTCGGGGCCACTATAACCCAAAAGTACCATAATTTTTTTCTATTAAAAATTTAACCTTTCAGCATTATAATTTCCTCACTAGCTTTTCCTAAATTTAACATTATGGTTCCTAACATATCATTCAATTTAATAATCATTTCAATTGTATTTTTCATTTTCAATTGCCAAATATTAATTTATGAAAAAATTGTGAAATCTTACCTAGCTTCACCCAATGGTTCTCTATTATAGTTGAAAAGCAAATTTTAATTGTATTGTATATTCTATCTATGCCTTTTAAACAATATAAACAAAGTAAAAAATATTGTTGGGATATATCACCATTAAAAATATAATATCATTAATTTCTATTTCTATTATAACAGAAAATAAATATTATGCAAAAAATAAATATTTAATTACATTCGTTATTTTTCATTTAATAAAAAAAAATTAAAGGGAAAAAAATTAATAGGAATTTTTAAATGAATTTCTATGATAAAATAACAAAAGCAATTATGGGTAAAGTGTTTGAAGGACAATCTCTAATTAACAAATAAATTGTAAACAGATTTTTTAGAAATTAAAACGAGTCAGAACGGCATTCTAGTTGGATAAATACATAAGGTAAAGAGAAAAAGAAATAGGTCTATATAATATTTTGATCATAAACATAGTTAAAAATCTAATATTAATTAATAACTGTTTAAAGTTTGCAAGAAATTAAAAATAAATAAATAACCATGCATATTATGTGTATTTATTATACCCTTATGTAAATATTAAGAACTTCAATAAATAATTAAATTAAAAAAAAACGTAGTCATCTTCAGCATGCATTTTTACACGTTTGACGATCAAATTTCAGTCAACATCAAAACATAAGTCACAAGGTGCAAAAAATAACACTATTTTATGTAAATCATAAATCATCTTTTTTACATCGGTTTATCAAAAAACAATAATCTAGAACTTTAATATCCATGCAAATGTAATTCCCACGACAAAAAATCTAAATAATATAGAAAAAACTTACTCTGCAAATGTTTTCCCGGGAAATTATCAAAACTTCTTGGCGCGACGGTTGACACTTCATGCACATGGCGATAGCAGATCAATGGCGGACCGGAAGTGAGCAGTGTTTGCAATCAGCTTGAATACCATAATAGTACGTGTGCGCATGCGTCTGAACTTAGCTAACTGGAGTCGTTTTTTATCAGTGGATTTTGTATGAGATTTTTTCTTTTTTAAAGGTGCTGTGCAATGTTGAATTCAGACACTTTTGTCTGGAAGGGATTTCTATGGCTCGGGGGGGGGGGGGGCAATTGCACTTTTTAACCATTAAAAGCGTACAATCTCAAATCTTCCGAGGGGGATATTTCAATCAGTGTTGAATTCAGACAGTTTTCTCCGGGAGGGATTTTTGTGGCTCCGAGGGGGGGGGGTGGCATTATAGAAATCCGGGGGGGGGAGATTCCACTTTTTTACCACCATTGAAATAATAAAATCTCAAATCTTCCGGGGGGGGGATTTTAAAGCTCCGGGGTGGGAATATCCCCCCCGGGCCACCTCCTGAATTCAACACTGATTTCAATGTTCCGGGGGGCGCTGAATGCCCCCCGCCGGGGTACCCCTTGAATTCAACACGGATGATGGTTATCAGCACGAAAATATTAGTCCCCTCCTTAGACGATATTGAAAATTCTTATGCTATCATTTTTTTATGCAACAATATTTTGGCAACCGTCAAAAATTAGCGACCTATCACGAAGATTATTTATTTCGGGGAGGTTGACTGTGCGGCCTGCGCAACATAGCGCGGAGCCCTGGCAAAGCACTTTTAGCTATACTTAGCGAGAGCCAACGTTTCTCACTGCAACACTGCACTAATAACATTTATTTTTAAATTTTATATATCATAGTACATAAAATATAGATAACAATGTGGAAAAAAATATTTTTTCACATTTAATGTGAAAAATTATAATTTCCCAAAATCTTCTATTTTTTCCAATATTTTAAATATTTATTTTTTTAATTAACTTTTATTTTTAGGATTATCAAATGTATACATTCCCCGACAATGACGTCATCTTTGGCTGTAAGAAATAAAGTTATTACGCACTTTTTCTCCACGTAGAAACATTTAAAACAAATATACAGCAAACATTTCAGATTTTTTTTTTTTATTGTTTTGAAAGTGCAATTTCCTCCTGGAGTTTCATGAATCCTAGCCGAAGAAGAATGTCTGATTATAGCATTGAACATGGCGTTTACTGAAATGTGTTTTGAATGTGTTCTGTTATACGCATGTGTTTCGCTTTCCATTAAATCTTTACCAAAGTGACAGCCGAGTTTCGGTAAACGCATTTTACCACACATTTTCAAACACCTGAGAATGCCTTAAACAGATTGGAAACACATCTTGACACCTCAAGCGTTTATAATGCGTTGTATTTTGAGTAAAATGTGTTTCAGGGATTTGCAGTGTATTTAAAGAATATACAATATAAAAACATTAAAAATATACACTATAACTCAAAGCCTTTTTGGAAAAACATTTTACAGACTTAAAACCTTTTACATGAGATTTGAAATGCTTCGTAATTCTCTTTTGATAAATGATTGCTTTCAAGACCACATTTGAATTCATTTGCGCAGTCTGTTTCGAAATCTAAATTGCTAATTCGCCTTGCATTAATGTATCATAACCGTAGCTTAAGGTAACAATTTTCGAGCCATAATGGATCTGAATGACAGACACTTCTGTGTTCAATTAAGGGACGAGTGAATGTAAATTTTAAATAAACAAACATGCGAAAGAATTTAAATATAATAGTAAGGACAAGTATTTTCTCTTGAAATATTTTGATGACATTCTGAATGTATTTAATTGCAACACGTTCGATAAAAATGAAAACAAAACAGTTTTTTTAGTGTCCGAAGGTGTGGAAATTTATTGTAATTCAAAGTATTTTAACGCATTACGTTTTGGTCGTAGAAGAATGAAATTTTTACATTTTTACTTGCCAGAGAGTTCATAAAGTATTTCTAAGTATAACATGTAGACCCAGGGACCATATACATATGTAAATTTGTATTTTAATATGTATAAAATTCTGTGAAAAACAAATGCCATATTTAAAAGCTATACATGATTTGTACAGTTCTAAAGTGGATTTTTTTTTTTTTTTAATCAAAGGTATAAGAGATGATCGCCTTAAACTCTATTTTGAATCAACCAGTGCAACTTGGCAGTTTCAGCACATCACATTCAAGAGAATAAGATAATCCACTTGAAGAATATATAAAGCTAAAACTTTTAAAGCCGAATAATACAACTTATAAAGAGTTCTGGTGTAGAAATGTTACAGCCATAAACCTTTCGAATGAAATTTGAGATGTATCGTAAATCTCTTTCTATATTTTTTTTTAATAATATTTTCCAAGACAATATTTACACTCCTTTTTGCAGTTTGCTTCGAAATCTGAATTGCTAATTTACTTTGAATTAATGTGTCATAATCGAACCTTAAACCAACAATATTCGAACAAAATCCGAAATGAACGGTAATCGCATCCGTATTGAATTAAGGGGCGAGTGAATGTAAATTCGAAGATACAAACTTGCGAAAGACGTTAAATGTAATGGCAAGATTATTTTCCACTGAAATGTTTATGATAAATTCTCTATTTAATTCTAGCACGTAAGATAGAATTTTATAAAAGCAGCATTTTTAATACAGAAAGAAAACTCATGCGTCAAGCATAATTTATGAAATACTATCACACATTTCCAGAGTACTGTAACGAAATTCCACCTTTTAATAAGGTGAAGTTAAGGTTAGGATACATCTAACTAAAACAAGTTGAAAATTTTACGTCAAAGGTGACAAATTAGGTGCGTTTGTACAATAACTAGTTTTATAAATATTCAGATCTTCGTGCAATAGCTGTTGCACTCTTATGCAAAAATGCATGAATACAAAATTTATTTTATGTGCAGGTTTTCATATAATAGATATTAATTTTATTTTATGAAATTAAGTTTCAATGCACCTTTACCAACAGTTAATTACAATTATGTTACATTAAAATTAGAGTATGCGCAAATATACAATACAAGAGAATGTAAAAAAAATCATCGTTATTATTTCAGTGAAATGAATTATATCGTCTGTTTTTATGATATGATTAATTTCAGTAATAAAATAAGTACATTTCAAGTTGGCAACATTTTATCTTTTCATGATATTTACTGGGACAGTGGGAAACTTAAGCCTTTGCTTTGAAAATTTCAGAATTTCTCTTTTTTCCATTCCATATCTATTATTATTTATTTTAATATCAAATTCGGTTTTTAAATTCAGTAATACGGAAATAATATGACTCCATCTTAAACAGGAAGTAATCATAATGGCAACCTAGAATCATTAACTATCCTGGGATATCATTGAATTGATTGCGTATGATAGGATTTAATAGCATGAAGAAAACTTTTATTAATATATTTTTAAAGTTTTGATTTGATTTTAATAAAATTTCAAAAAACTCAAAAAAATTCTGCTACGATTATACGACGGCATTTCGAAAAGTAAAGATACAATGGCTCGCATTCCTTAAAAAATATATTTATTTAGAAAACGTAAGTTACATCTTATTAACTGGATTATTTATTATTTTTCGACATAATCACCCCCGTTATCCAAACATTTGTTAAGTCGGGGCACAATTTTTTGTATCCCACAGTCATAGAAGGTTTCCGGCTGTTGTCGGAACCACATTTCAACTTCATCTTTGATCTCATCATCGTCGTGGAATTGTCATTGACACTTCCGGTATGATCTGATACAATTCTTTCAATTTGAGACGTCTATTCGCACGAATTGCTTCCTCTGTTCTCTGAAGAAGGTCATCGGAGACCACAGATGGCCGACCTGTTCTTTGTTCGTCATAAACATCGGTCCTACCTTCAGAGAAATGAAGACACCATTTCGTTACATTTTGTCAATTCATAATGTTCCCATAAACAGAAACAATTTCTTTGTGAATATTCGCTGGTCGCTGACCTCTTGCATGAAGAAAACGTATGACGGAGCGCACTTCGCATTTGGCGGGATTCTGAATCGGCGGAACCATTTTAAACACAACCTACTCCAACCAGAATCAACATTGAAATGCCGAACGACCCATAGGAGAAAGCTAACGGTTCAAGGTTAACACCTGGGTTGCCAACTTGCTTGCCAAAACTTTTCTTTTCGTCCGGCGTACGATGTATCTTTACTTTTCGAAATGCCCTCGTATATATTAAATTTCAAACCATTCGGTTGGGCAGTTTTTTGCGCTGTTATATGCGAATGAGCGGACAGACTGACGGACCAGACGACGACTATAGGTGCTACGTAGAGTCCATGAGAAGAATCTGTAAAATCACAGAATAAAAACATCTTCTCATCTTAAAAATTTAAGTTCTCCAATTTAAGTTCTGGAGCAACTTTAAATTAACGTCTTTCATTGAAGAAAACTTTTTTACATTTTTTATGTTACTTCCAACATAACATCTTACTCTTATACTTGCTACTATAATACTGATACTTCACATACATGATACAAAACGATTACAATATAAATTTACATGTGTAAGCAGTTTGGCTGCCTCTTTGAACAATCGGAACTTCGTTCAATAAACTGAGAGAGAGATGTATCCATAGAAGCCCCATTTGCATGTTATGCACCTTCTACTAGCAGTTGATGGTCTTTGGAGGTCACACGAGTGAGGGTTGTAAATAAGGTCCATAAATTTAAGTGTTCCACCATTGTGATATAATTTGAAATCGACGACACAAAATCTGGCCCCCATAAATCTTTCTTCGCTCTGGCCATCTTTTGGGTAAAAGTAACAATCCGTGACGAATCACTGTTAATTAACCTTTGTTTATTACATTTTAATCGATAATAATTAGGAATGCATGAGTCTTTTTATATATTTTGTTGAGTGCATGGTTGTTTTTACATAAATAAAACTTTGTGCAGGGACAGGGGTTTTACGTTGAATTGCGTTATATAAGTACACAAAAAATGTTAGGTTGCTAAATCAGGTATGAGCATCCCAACATGAGTGTTGAAACAGTCGTAGATATCGCGTTATCACTTTTATTTTGTGTAACAATGTTAGCCTGAGAATTTTTAAATTCATGATTTTCATTTTGTTTCTCGCACAAAAGTGTATTGTGTCAACTTTCATTGCATATTTCACCAGTATTTTTTCGCCAACAATCTTTAGCTACTTGTTTAGCACAAAGGCATTTAAAAGAAAGTAAAACGTTTTATATCAATGACATTATTTTGCTCAATGCTAATAGGACACTGTTCCGAGTCATGTTCCCTTGAAACACAAAGCACACAGTTACGGTTTCCATGTGTTGTGAACGCAGCTGTGTTTTTTTCTTTTTTTTATATCTATCACTTTAAATCTTTCGTTTCTGTTATTTTGATGAACTAAAATTATATTAGCTCTTTTGTTATTCATAGAAAAAATATGTTCCCTACATTGTATTTCAATCTTAAGAAATTCCAATAATTCCACAACATTAAATTTTGAATTTTGTTTTCTACTAAACTCCAATGTGAGATCTTCGGGTAATAGCTTTAATAATATCGGGTAAAGAAGATGACTATAAGAACCCGAAACAACATTTAGATCTAATGTTAACCTCTATTTCATCATAAAGTTCATCGAGAGTCAAACAGTGTTAAAAACTCTCTTAAGAAATTCATGTCTATAATTACAATAATGATTAAGTTTTTTTGCGCATCTCTGTGTATGATCTACAAAATTTACACACACCATTTAATATGGAAAAATTTAATCACACTTAAAAATGCGTACCGCAAACTAAAACTCATTTCCAGCAATTATTGCTCATAGACATTACTGTAACAGATTTCTTTTTGTGTTTTTCCCTACGAATGAATGGAAAATCCTACATACACCATATGTGAAAGTAATCATGTTGCAGTGTGCGCCTGTAACTTATATTAATTTGATTATGTTGGAAATAGTATCATTAAAATATATTACAGACAATTTTTGCCCATAGACTATTATGTAAATAAATTATTTTTGTAGTCCTGTCAAAATAACTAATAAATGCTTTGCACTTTACGTCATTCAATTAACATAAAGCGATGTATATATGTGGAAAGTTTTAAAAATATCTTTATATTTTTTAAAGAGCATACTTTACTTTTGTTATTAACAATTTTTTTTTTGTTATGTAAACTTTTATCTGTATTTTGCGAACTTTAATTTTGTTATAAACTATATTTATATTTGTGTTGGAGTGAACAATTGTATTTCTGACTAAGTAAACTGATTAAAACCGGGATTTCCGTTACAAAAATAGTTTGCTTCTTTGTGCTCTACCACCTGTTAGAATTTGAAAACGAACTTTCGGCACACCCTGTATACGGATGAATTTTACTTTCAAATAATATATGCAAAAAGAAAACTTACGGTGTTTATAAAAAGATTTTAAACATCATAACAGATGATATAGTGCACTACAAGGATAAGGAAAATTGTTTATGTATAAAACTAGGGTCGTATTCTCCGAAATATAATGACATCTCATGCGAAAGGCAAGAATTTGACACATTTTTGGGTCTATAACAAAGCTGAGATAGACAAGTGAAATATGCTGCGAAGATAAGCAAAAAATACAGGGTGTCCCAAAAAGGAGTACCTATCTTTAAAAATGAATAAGAAACAAACGAATAGAGTTATTGAATAAATTCTTGCAGGAAACGGTTGTGTGAAGTCTGGAATTTTGTTTAGAGTGCTTTATTATGTCACTTAAAATTCTTACCGTCAGATGGCGCTGCGGCTACTGCATTCATCAGCAATAGTTGAAAATTAAATGACAATATTTTCAATATGTCCTCAATTCATCACAATAACATGCCGGAGTCTTAGAATGAACTTTCACTGACCACGTCTGCTTCTGTCTGGTCTTCACGCATGCTCCGTTTGTTCATATAGCCACCAAAATGTGCTGTAGCGCCATCTGTCGGTCAGATTTTAACTATCATAATAACGTGTTCTAAACAAAATTCCAGACTTCACACATCCGTTTCCTGCAAGAATTTTTTTAATAACTCTTTTCGTTTGTTTCTTATTCATTTTTAAAAATAGGTACTCCTTTTTGGGACACCCTGTAGATAAGTAAAGTATGCTGATAGATAGGTAAAAAATAGATAAGTAAAGTATGCTGAGGTAGGATCTATACAAAGCTGGATAGAAACATTCTATAATTAGGATTGCTGCGGTCAATTTAAAAAAGTTTACTTACCGAATTATATTGCGCTTCCAGCACTACCTATACGATGCCATCACTTTCTAACACAACGTAAACATATTCTTTTGAATGTTTTGTAAAAATGCTTCAATTTTTATAAAAGTTATGAACGCAATTGCGGTTTCGGCTTTGATTGAGACACACTTAAAATAATAATAGTAATTAAAAAACTCGAGGGCTATGATCCCGTTTTTCATATCCAGAAAAGATGTATTATCGTGTGTTTCTTCAGAAGGTTCTTAAAATGTATCCATTTGTTTGGCCAAAGTGAGAATCGAAATGAACTGAGGAAATTCTAAAGCGATTGAAAAGTAAACTTATCATTATAACATTTAATCGTTATTCCTTCTATTTCATGGCACTGTGTCTTTCAGCGATTGATTTACTAATGTCTCTATAGAAAATTGCCAATTGCATTTTTGTATCTATATTTTTAGTATATAATACTACAATAACTTACTAAACGAAAAAAAATCAACAATATTTTTTTACCTAATGATAGAAAGCAAATGATTTCTTTCGACTATTTCACTGAAAAGATAACGTTAGGGAGAAAGGGTTGGTTAATTCTTTCACACGAACGACGTCAATATTTCATTGAATGACTAGCGTAATTAATGGAAGACAACGCTATCTACGATGTTCGAGTGAAAGTAGAATTATATTTCTAAGAGATTGTAATAATAAAACAAAAATGTAGTTTCTATAAGATTTAGAAATGTAGAACATGTACGTTTTACTTATTATATATGGAGACCCGTTTGCTTGATGATACCTTTATAAACATTTAAAACAATTTTCTACATTATATTAGTAATTTATTGTTAAAAAAAATTTTGCAATACGCATGGAACCTTTTCCCAAATAGTTGTTATAATCTCGTGGTTGTTCTGCATACTCATCACTTAAGTTAAGTCACAAAAATTTGTTTAACGGGTCTCAGGAGGCTTACTTTTCCTCCGAAATTGCAAGTTTGCATCATGTCACATTTTATTTTATTTCTGATTAATAAAATGAAATAAAATAAAATAAAATAAATACAATACAATAAAATTTTTACCACTAATAGATCAATATTTGCTTGATTCAACATACTTATTTCAATGTTGTACAATTCATATGTAAGTATTTAAAAAAAAAGTTTAAATTAAACGAAAAAAGTAAAAAAAAAAAAAAAAAAAAACTTTTTCGCCTGGTATCCACTGCGCGCAAGGTTGTAGAAAAAATATTGCTTCAAAAATAATAAAAAAAACTGATACTGATGTAAAATTTTATGTATCTTGAACTTATACTTCAATTTCAAGTAATTAAAAATTTATTTTTATTTTTAATTAAAATTAAAATTGTAAAATGTTACAATGTATAATTTAACAAATTCATTTTTTCGTTGAAAAATGCCAATTTAAAAAAAAATAATTTTTTAATTGCTTGAAATTGAAGTGTAAGATCAAGATACACTTTTGGTAGGTATGTTCGTGAGGTATCCGGAATTAGCTGTATAGTTTTTAGTTACATTTGGTTCATTCGTTCGAAAAATATAGAACATTTTGTTTTAAGTCATAATGCTTTTCAATGGGAAGTCAGGCGATTTTCTAATTTTAACTTTTACCGAAAAGAAAATCACTCATTGGAATAATTGTAAATGCTAAATTTACGAAATGGAGATCTTAAATTAATTCGATCGCTTTGAAAATTTGCCAATGCATTGATCAGAATTTCGAAAATAATTATACAAATTATTGTGAAATTTTACGTATTAATTTGAAAGATATGAAACATTGCTAATTACCCTATACACGATAAAAATCATGTTGCTATCCACTTCAGTAATGCATATTAATTTTATTGTGTTTGAAATACTGTAATATCGGGAAAATGCACTTAAAAACCTTTTACCCCGTTAATTGCAATGTTACAGATTAATTTTGAGTCTCCCTGTACACGAACTGTAATTGATATGTATCCTATACTCTACAGGACACATTTTCTGGTCCACCTCAGTGATGCATATCAATTTCATTATATTTGAGACAGTGTAAAATCATTTAAATGCACTGGAAATTTATTTTCCTTATTGACTTTTTGGTAACGGAATAATTTTGAGTGCTCGTGTACAACTAACCAGAAATAGTACACACTTTATTCTCAATACCGAACATGCCATGAAAAACCTCAATAACATATATCAATTACATGGAAATTCGAGTATATTTATGCGAGTAAGAGTATATACAGACATACAGACGGTCACACAAACAGACAGACAAAACCGAATTCATAAACGTTTTTCAACTATGTTGGAAAGTGTATAAAATGAATGAAAAGTTATTGAGGCAGAGAATGGGTTAATCTCTAAATATGCTTCGGAACTCTATGCTTTGAAACTATGCTTTGAAAAGCTTAGCTATTTCATCTGAGGAGGGACACGGTTATTAACGCCTATGAAACTCTACATTTTCTCATCCTTAAATACCTATCCACGTGGTAAATAATCTGCTTTTCCGTATACGTCTTCTATTTACACATATAGAATTACCCCCCCCCCTTTCCCCGCGAAAAAAAAAAACATTTTTGCACGATTTTCACATTTGACGAAGGTTTTCTTTATAGAGAAACTTCAAGAGACGTTTTAAGTTGTGATAATGAGTATAAAAATGCACTAAAGAAGCTAAACATAGACATAATGCATATATTGTTATTCTTAAATTTATGATAGTTGTAGAAATTAACTTCTTTTTCTAATTCTTTCTCGACTGCTAATAAAGTTATTTAAGAATTTAAAATCTTAAATTTGTTAAAGTACATTTAATATCTATAAGCTTTCTTGAAAAAAAAAATTCAAACTTTCAAATGCATGTTTCTCAAAATAATTCGATTAAATGTTACCAATAAAATATAAAAATTGATAAACATTAATGACAATTTTATTTTATTTTTAATTGATTAAATATTTCTCGTACTAAACGGATTTCACATGAGGAAAATCATCTGAATGTCATTTTAAATAAACTACACAGACTTGTTTAATTTTTAATGTAACTATGTAAAATAATAAAATAATAGTAAGGGTTTAATTAATGTTAATTTAAAACATTACTGTAAATGTTATTAAAACAATGTACAGCATGCAGTGATATTTCGGTCAACGAATGCTTCTTCGACGAAAGTTTCGCCTAACGAAAGCTTTTTTTCCTCGGCTAACGAATGTTCTTTTAGATGTGTTCGCCAACATAATGTAACCGCGTTCCATTTTAACTGCAGGAGAACTCGCGATTCATTTAACAAAAATTTTGGCTAACGAATGTGATTCCAATTAATATTATCTTAGGCAGTTGAAGGTAAATATTTCTATCGCACATAGAGGTGTGCAATTTTAGTTTCGGATAGACGACTACAGGCCCCAATGCACCTCAGCTTCAGATTTTTTATATTTATTATTATATTTTTTGTAATTTTACATTGAAGATGGAATTTAGGATACTTTTCCGATTTTCCAAATTCGTCGGGAATTTTGAGTCAGTCATAGAAGCAATCCAAATTCAAACTTTTAGCCCATAATAGTAAATTTTGTCATAGTTTCAATAAAGTTTATTCGGAATTCGTACAGCGATTTTTGGAATTTCTTACAAGTGTTGTTTTAAAGACTCCTTCGCGGCAAAAATAAAAACTTTTTTTATTACACTATTTCTACGAAAAAAATCTTTTCTTAAAATATATATAAAAAAAAAAAAAATATTTTTTTTACAAATTTAGAGTATGTAATGCTTCTGGATTTTTTTTTCGAAAAGGGAAAGAAGGAGATTCGAGCAGATTTTTAATACTTCCATTATTGAATCAGAATTCTACATATGCCAATGCAGTTGCTATAGCAACAAATGATGGAGCCTCTATTAATTTGTCTTTCGTTAGGCTACCGTTCTACAAACCGGTTTTATCGTATTCACAAAAACACAGTTATTGTGATTGTCCTTATTACGATCGCTAAGTTCAGTGGCAAAGGATCTGAAGCCCCCCACTACTGAGTTTGTTTGTGTATTATATGTATGGAAATTTTTGGTATATTTAAGTTAACTGTGCCGTCTTTACGACGGCTTAATACATTAAGGGAGGCAGTTTGGTTCTCACCATTAGGTTTGTTTGTATATTACATTAAAGATAATTTTACATACTAGGGGGTTCTGCCCACTACAAGCTACGATTGCCAACACCTGTTTAGACGCCACAGGCTTTATGCTAATTTACACGCTAATTTGCTCTGTTTTAAAAATATTATCGAAGATTGAATTATTTTTATACTATGTGGCGATTTTCTGTAATATAGTTTCCATTCATTTAAATTAATTACTTTAAATATGACTTTTAAATATATCGTTTTCAATAGGATGTAATTTTCACCAAACTTTTCTTCCTCTTTTTAATATTAACGTGAAAATACAGTTTTTGATTAAAAAGAAATATTATTATTTACGGTGTTTAAAAATTTGCAACAATAGGTAAAAATTGTTTGTCTTATAACAATATTGTACATAATACTCTGCTATCAGAATTAAAAAATAATAAAAATTGGATGAAAAATGAGCAGGTTTACTAAAAAATGTTTCACTGCGCATGCGCGAATGCAATCAAAATATAATATGCATAATGCATTAGATAAATATATAGAGCAACTTTTGTGAAAGTGTCAAAATCATAGCTTGAAAATTCTGAAAATTATCGTCGATAGTATAAGCTTGAAATCCGTCGTTCCCAAAAGGAAGCAAAAATATGAGGGGTTGTATCCAAATATAGTAGTACGTGCAATATTGTGTACGCTATCTTGGCACTAATCAGCAGATATTTGATACAACGCCTCATTTTTTTGCTTCTTTTTGGGAACAACAGATTTCGAGCTTATTCTATCGACGATAATTTTTAGAATTTTCAAGCTATGATCTTGAGACTTTCACAAAAGTTACTCTATATACTTAGCTAATACTTTATGCATATTATATTTTGATTGCATTCGCGCATGCGCAGTTAATTATTTTTTAGTAAACCTGCTAATTTTTCATCCAATTTTTATTATTTTTTAATTTTGATTGCAGAGTATTATGTACAATGTTGATGGTCATATTTTCTGAAAATAACTTTATTTTTATATTAAGAACTCTGCAAATTATAAGCAAAAAACTAGGCGAAATTTGGGACTGTTTTTATAAAAACCTTAATTTCTCTACGAGTATACATGCTATCCTCATAAAAATGAACACAGTATATTACAATAAGCCACTTATTAATAATCTCGAGTTTGAACGCCTTTGCTACATTAGTTTTTACAGGATTATCCAAGATATTCATTCTTTTTCAATTTGTTGACAGTCCCCTATGGGGTTTCGTGAAGAAATCTTCACGGAAATATATAACTTATACTATACTGTTTACACACCTGCAGTTTCAGGTTAATTCCTCATATATTTTTCTAGATAGTTAACAAAACGTATGAAATCGCAAGTGACCGGTCACCTGTGGCAATATAGTGTATTTTCCTTTTCTCAGAAATTATTAAAATTTCTTTTCTTTCAATTATTAGTTTTATCCTCGTTTTATCTTTGAAACTCGTTTGCTTCCTTAGTATTTTAGTTTATTTATTTATACTCTAATAAGATTGTGAACACAATTTTTTTCTGTATTCCACACTTCCCTATTAAAAGTTTATAAATAGAGTTTATTCATTAATTTATTATCCTGCTCTTTTATAGTTAACCATTTTTTTAACAACTGTTTAATTCGTTTCTCTCTGTATTTTTCATTTTTCGGTGTTTAATTTTGTATGAATGTCCAGATCTTTTTTATACCTCTTTTATCTCCCCTCGTGTTTGCGTTTTTGACATCCACGCCCTCTGTCGCATTGACTGTTTTATTGCTTGGTGCGTATTCTGTCTCTCTTTTCAATCTCATATTTACATCAAAGAATTAAATATCTCGTTGCAAAATATGCTTAACCCCTGTTGAATTAACTACTGTTTGGTATTAATCACCGGATAAAGAGCACTTCTGTTTAATTGTTCCGGAAAGCATAGTAGTGTGATTTTTTACTCATCATTTGGGGAGGAAAAATTTACTTATGTATATTTCTCAACCCCAGTGTGAAAAAATAAGTTACTTTATTTTCCTTTTCACTATTCATATATTTCAACAGCAGAATATTGAACATATCATATTTACAGGTGAACACATGACATCAAATGAATTTTAGAAATTTTGAAAAATAACACGAATTAAACAAACAAAAAAAAACCCATTAAAGGTTAGATTAATCACACAGATGACTAAAACTTCAGTTACCTAAAGAAATGTAAGCTTTTAAAAGTAATTTTACCAGTATTGCTTTTCCTCAGACGCTGAATTTTTATTTTTCATACAACAATATTTTTTAATAAAAATTATTTTTGTTCATATTTATTTAAAAAATATTTATTAGATATTCTGGAGTGAAAAATATTGTACATATAGTTTACTCTTAAATTAAATTTGAATATTTTTTTTAATTGTTACACAAATATTAACAAAATAACGTACGGAATCAAATTTTTAGCATTCTATTTTTTCACAAATTATAGTACAAACATAAATCATAAGTGAAGAAGAATTTTAAGGAAACAAACGTCTGGATTTATGATTTTTCTTACTGTTCGAAAACGACAACTAGCTTTGCTGAATATAAAAGAATGATCATTTTATTCTGTACCGTACCTTTTTCTATCCATATATAACATTAACAGAATAATATGTATATCATATTTTTAAAAATATGTAAGACCACGCATGTTTTACAAGTAATGAAAATTGTCACAAAAGAAATCAATAAGTAAGTTTTAACCTCGAATGTTTAAACAGTTTCACGAGTTGGCTGGAATTCTGATTGATATTCACAGTCAGCTTTCATGAATTTTTGTTTCATTTTCTGCTTACATTTTTGACAGCGTTCAGTTTTTAAATTAATTTTGTGATTATTAAGTTTATGTATTCTTAAGATAAAGAATTTTGTGATTGTTCTTTTTGTTTTCTTAGTAATTTATTTGACGTCGATGTAAGAAATTAAGGCAAGCATTTCAAATAAATGAATTTTTCTTAGAAAAAATAAGACTGTATATTTCACTGAATTAAGTTAATTAATAACTAAATTTCACGAGCGTAAGTTTTTAGAATAATTGTAGATTTTTGAAATAGGTGGATTGATCTTTGTGCCGTTATATTAAAAATAAATTATCAACGTAAAATAACACAAATAAAAATATATAAAATGGCAAACAGCTGTTTCGGAGCCCCTAAAGCTCCATCATCAGTGCCAAGTTTAAAAGATTAAAAACGATTCAAAAAGTTTAAGTCATGTAAATATGTGCTTGCGTCTCTGCACGCGTCTAAGACTGAATGGGTCAATTTTAATCTTTTAAATTTGGCACTGATGATGGAGCTTTAGGGGCTCTGAAACAGCTGTTTGCCATTTTATGTATTTTTTTGTGCTATTTTACGTTGATTATTTATTTTTGAGCTGTAGATTTGTTACATTTATCTATATTTCAATGAGATTAAATGTTTCAGAATTTTTCAGATCGCTTCTATTTTTACAATATAAGTGTACTCACGTCTGTATTCTGAACACATGCAGCATATGAAAACTTCCACTAGTATTTCAGAATAGTAGTTTTCTTCTTGCAACATGTGCAAACTTCATTATTTATAACATCTCACTTATAAACAAGGGCAAAATTACTATTTAGAAATACATGGGAAGTTTGCGCTTCTTTAACTTGTTCACAATACTGCACTGGATGTACTAATCTAATTTTATAAAAATAAGTTTTTTTCTAAAGTTTGTAAATTTACTTAATTTAATATTTTGACTGATTGTGAAAGTGTTTTCTTAATGTTATTTAACATTTTATAACTCTGACGATTTTCTTTGATTTCACTAAACTCAGACATTTTTTAAATTTCATAAATGTAACTTTTTAAAATTTTAGACACATTTCTACTAAATGACTGTAAGGTATCTTTTTAACACACAGAATTCACAACAGAAACACAATGAGTATGTTTTTAGATGTGAATTACATTTATATGTATTGTCATAATTACTTTTATATCTTTTATTTTGCCGATAAAAAACAATTTTTACAAGAACTATTTTTAAATGAAGGATCATTTTGCCCTTTTGGTGAGGGTAAAGTGATACTTTGGACATAATTTTAAAAAGCTAACTTTTTCATTACTCAATTTTGGTTTAAAATATTATTAAAATATGTTTATAATGCAAAATGTAGTGTAAAACATTCTAGCAAAGGGCAAAAGATTTATTTAAACAGTTATGTTATTTTACACAAGTTTTTCCCTTAAGGGGATCATTTTAGACCACCTTCCACTATATAGTTATATTTAAAAATTGCAAAAGCTTAATAATGTACGATTTGAATCTCTGTAAATATATTGGAAGAAAAGCGATACACTCTTAAATGTAACGTTTATGGTTTAGAATACTACGAATAAATAAAAAATAAATAGGAAAAATACATGTATCCAAATAGTCAAAACCCTCATTTAACAGAATACATATTTTTGTATTTGTAATTCAAAATATTTGGAAACAATTAATGTAGTATATTACATATAACGGATGCAGTGTAAATGTTCATTGTAGTATAGTTTTGAAAAAAGCAATGAGGTTAATTTGCTTCTGAATGGATTTTTATTATTATTTTCGTTCACGACTAGGATATAGAATGTTAAATTATGTAATCATCTTTGAATAGTTTGATAAAAAATGTTTATAGATACAATTATTTTATTTTTAAATTTTAATAAACTTTCTTTAAGTTGAGATATCTGACTTTATTAAAAAATATATCAAACATTTCATATAATGACACAACTTTTGTATATTAGGAAAAAAAATATTTTGCCTGTTTGTAACTAGTAAAATAGCAGCAAGTTGGAACTGCATAAAACTAAAATTTTGTTTCTTTTCCAGTGGGAACCTGTTATAGTAAAATCAAGAAAGAAAAATTATGCGTCAAGCAAAGATTATAAAACACTTTCCATCACATTCAGAATACTTAACAAAACTTCAATGTTTAATAAGATGGAAGATGGCGTCTAAGTAAACAATTTGGAAAACCCACAATAAATTTGAAACCCGATATCAGGAATTACCACACATTTGTTTGAAGAACATTCCAAAATGTATTGTGCTGCCTTTCCCTGTATACGACCTACAGATTCGTATATATACTACTTTGTATATAAAGAAAAACGCATAATACGTTAGAAATTCTCCTTTAACAATTTAGAAATGTACTTGAATTCTTTTGTACAGTCCTGCATATCATCAATATAGTTTATACACACCAAATTTCAAAAAAATAGTTAAATTGAAAGACACATACCACAACTGAAAACGCACTTAATGAAATTATTGCTCATAAGTAAAGCTGTAACAAAATTGTTTTGTATGCCCCTGTAAATGAACGAAAAATGCTATGCACACCATATTCTATAGAAGGCATCTTGTAGTTCAACACAGTATGCACAACTCTAAATGATTTTTAGGTGCGTTCGTAATTATATAAATACGTAGCACCTATTGTCGTCGTCTTGTCCGTCCGTCCGCATATAACAACGCAAAAACTACCCAACCGAATGATTTGAAATTTAAGATATATTATCTTTGCAGAATTTTGTCGAGACATTTCAAATTTTATGAAAATCGAATCAAAAATTTTGAAAATATTAATAAAAACATTTATTAAGAAATTTGATTTTCTTTTTTTAATCGATGTTTTCTTGTTATAGGAGCTTACGAGGTTTATTCGTCAAGCGACCGAGATACTTATTTTATTACAGAAATTAATCTGCAGACGGTATAATTCATTTCACATAATTAAAAATCATCAAGATATGAATATTTATGTAATTAGCTGTAGTACGAACGCACCTCATTTGTCACGTTTGACGTACAATTTCCAACTTGTTTATTAATGTAATGCACTGAATCAAAATGATTTGTTTGTTCAGCTGAAAAGCGCATAATTCAATTACAAATTTCTTCATTTTTCTTTTTCAGCAATTCAAGCTCATACGCAGTAATGCTTACGAATTAATTTTGGCAGCCCAGCACATGATCTATAATATTTAAACACACCACCTAGTATGCAAAAATATGGTTAAAATTATATACTCTTACCACAACTGAAAATGCACTGCCAGCATTTGTTTCTTATATAAAATATAAAGTAAACCGAAATCTTTCGTGTGCCTCTTTGCAAATGAATAATAACTGTTACGCACTTCACATTTTACAGTAAGCATCTTGTAATGCGCCTCAATAATGTACATGAAGTTCATTTTGTTTGAAATAATGTAACGTCAGTACGCTGCGAGAAATTTTCCCCCGTAGACCATTATGTAACTGAATACTTTTGTTTGACCCTGTAGATGAATGATAAGTGCTGTATACTCTATATTCTACAGATATCATGTTTGAGTGCGCCTCAGAAGTACAAATCAATTTTTTTTATGTTTGAAATTGTATAGCATCATTAAAATACACCGCAAACAATTTTCCTCCATGGAACGGAATGTAACGGATTTCTTTTGTGTGCCCCTATAAGCGGACTATAAATGTTACGCACTTCATTTTCAATACCAAACATGATACGATAAACCTCAATAACATATATCTACTACATGACAAGTTATTTATGCAAATTAGACCATGGACAGGCAATTTGTCTTTCAACTGTGTTGGAAAAGTATTAAAAACTGCTCTAGCGTTTTCTGAATGGTCAAACTTTAATTATAACAATTGAGATAAAGATAATTTTAAAATTGCTCATACATAGTTGATGAAAGTCTGATTTGAGGTTTCGTTTGTTTAGCTGCGTGATATTACAGATTGTATGTTATTGCTAAAAGGTGGAGTAAATTATGTCGATATTAGTTGTGGGAGATAGATCAGTTTGTAAAGGTTTGGAATATTAGGACAGATGTCCCAGGTTCATCGTTTTGCCTGGACATTTTTCACTCAGTTAGAATTAACAAAAATTCTCTCATATGATTTCATCAATGTATGAAGCCATGCTTGAAGAGAAAGCCATGCTTGAAGAGAAAGCCATGCTTGAGAAGCACCAGACAATGTTGCATTATCTCTTTGAAACATGTCAAGCATATTTTCCAAAGGTTTTAACTCTATTTGCAGTTCTTTTACTTGTTGGTATGAGCTATAATTATCCAAAAGTTGTACTATTCAGGATTCAACCGCATGATCTTGAAAGCTTTTTTCCAAAAAATGACCTATTTTCGATAAAGGTGTTAATGCAAGTGAGTTGGCTATTCCAGCGAATGTCATTTGGATGCTGAGGCTTCACAGTGTCTTGCAATTCATTTAGCCATGCAGATAGAAGGTGGTAGTTGCGAAAGCATTCTTGTGGAGTAATTACTTCCCAAGAAGATTCATCCAGTGGGAACTGCACCCAGATACATATTGATTCATAAAGATTGGGTGAGAAAAGGAGTGTACAAAAATTTCGATCTTCTTATCTTGTTCTTTTGTTGTTATTAAAACATTCATGTCCTGATGTACAGAACAATAATCTAAGAAAGAAAGTTACAAATTACTTTAGGTGAAATCTCAGATATTCAAGCATTTAAAATGTCAGTTTTTAAGCATTACAAATAATATTTTTTTTCAGAATTAAAAGGTATTTTTTCGATTTTTAAATAAATTTTCTATGCAATGTTTTAAAAAAATGGATTTTATAAACTTTGTATATAAAGTTACAAAAAGATTCTGATTTTTACAATATAATTACAAAAATAGCACAATAAAATACAGTTACTATTATATAATTTTATTTAAATAGTTTAAAGGTTAAGAAATATATATAGGATTTCCATATGTAAAATTAAAAAGAAATAAAATTACATAAAAATAATTATATTTCTTGGCAATTCTAAGAATAAAATTATTGCATTTCATAATTGAGTTTTTCATTTAAATTTTCATATTCGAATACAGTGTTCATTTATTATTCATAATTAAACAAAGTCATGGAATACTTTATTAATTATGCATTACGCAATTTATTTTACTTATTTTTTTGAGAAGTAAAAATGATTTTGCAATTCAAATTAAAATGTAAATTATCCGTGATGGTAAATCTCATGAATATAAAGTTTTTGTTTCATGAAAAGCTTATTACAAACTTTATATTTTGCATAATATATGAGACTCACGTAGCTTTTTACAGTTCTCTTTGGGGAAAGAGTTAATTACATAAACTGAAGTACAAAAAGTTATAATGTTATAAAATATACTTGAAATTAGTTTCTTATCATTTTGTGTGTTTAAAAGAAGGATGGCAGAATTTTCTGATTCTTAAATAACATTTACTAAATAAGTGAAAAAAATTATAATATTAAAAACTTGACAGTATATAAGTTTTATTTTATACAGGATATCTAGAAAAACATTATTAAATGGCTATGTACAATACAACAAACAATTTTTATATAAACAAGTTGGAAATTGTACGTTAAGATTGGCGATTTTTCTCCAAATTTGGCGACAAAAACAGATTGCTACAAATGAAGTCAATTTGACTATAGTGGGCTAATTTGGCAAAATTTTGATTTAAATTCAATATTGACGAGAACTGGAAATAAATTTTCTTTAATTAAGTTCCACGCATTTTAGCCTCGTGTTTTCCAGCTAAACTAACTAAAATCTTAAAACCAAGGAATAGGGAGGCTGTCTTTTCCCACCGGTACAGGGAAATAGAATTTCCAGAAGGATTTTTCTTAGTCGTGAATTTCAGATAATATTCTACACTAACAGAAAAATATATTTTGATAAATTCTTTGTTTGTTTATATCTTAGGTATAGACAGTGGCATCTCGTGACTGGCTTTGTTTGGGGCACAAAATGCATGGCTGCTAAATTTAATCATTTCTTACCACTATTTTTAGAAATATTTAGCCAATTCATTGCAAATATTTAAAAAGTAAAGCTGATATCTATAATGCAATGCAAAATCATGTCAGTGAGTAATGCTGACGTCATATTGAAGGTGTGAGCACCTGACCCATAAATTTCGCTTTTACTGCATTTTTAAAAACTTCTAAGTATAGCACAATTTTACACCGTCGTATAGGGAAAAAACTGTTCTTTCAAATGCAATTGGTTCGAAAACTGATTTTTATGGTATTTTTAAATAATGTTCAAGCATGTTTTTTTAAAAAAGCTATCCTTATCGCGCGCAGTTCAATTTCTAAAGATTAACCCGTTTCTACTTAATACAACGTAAATGGTTCAACATTTCTTTCAGTTAATATACCATAAAGAAATTAAAATTTTATCAATAAATAAATAAGATAATATAAATAAAACACAAATTTAACAGAGACATGTAATCGAACTACGAGCTCAAACCACTATAATTACCAGAATCAAAAAGCCCGCAGTAGTAGAAATCTTCGTAGATGTCTTCGGCTATTATCTACTTACATGCGACTGGTATAAAAGTATTGTTTTTAATACATTTCAAAAATTTATTTGAATACATTATTGATATTTTTCATATAAAAATACTTTTTACTTCAGTCTATAATTACAAGAAGAAAGTATTGCATTTGTGAAAAAAATCGACTCCCGATTTTCTACGGATTTACATCGAAGTTTTAGAAGGCCCTGAACATGTTATGACCAGGGCTTGACAAATGCGGTCGACAGGTCGCCACTGGCGACCAACTTTTTTTTTATCTGGCGTCTAACTTTTTTAATCTGACTTTTTTTGTTTCATTTATTTATTTATTTTTTACAAAAATTGAACTAAAAAATGAGCACAAACGACATTTTCTCTAAAGCGAAGTTAAAAAGGCATTTTCCATTTCATGCACATAAAACGCCATTCTTTTCCGCTCTAGTCGGATAGTCATGTGATTAGAATGTGAGGAGAGGGGGTGTTCAATAACAAATAGTCTTATGTGGCTTCTAAAAATTGGATGCAATGATAAAAAATGCTTACTTTTTTGTATGTTTCAAATTTTTGTGTTCAGAATTAAAACTTTTAATCTATTACATTCATTTTAAAAGAATAATAACATATAAGTGATTATAAGTAATTCATTCGAAGTAAATCTATAAAACTTAATTAAAATTTCAAGAATAATTCATTTTAATAAAAATATGTATTATTATTTTTAATATTTTTTCCCGGCTTAAAATGCTTGGCGCCTCGCGTCTGTTTGCACCACACGCGTTGGACATTGCCGTCACTCTGTCTTGGCGACAAGTGTCTGGTTTAGAGTTGTTTCTCAATAGTATTTTATAATTACATTGTTTGGATTATTATCTGCAGTAAATGGAAATAAAAAATCATTGATTGCACTTCAAAAAGTTTTTTTTTTTTTTTTTTTTTTTTTTTTTAATTCTTATCGTAGATCGTTGGATCAAAATAAACCTCAGCCGGCTGCTGATTTCGATTTAATCCAGCGCGGGAAAATATATTTTTTTCTTTCCTTTTTAGCTTCGAAAACAAACGTTTACGTAATAATTCGTAATATTACGCGTTAATAGCCCTCGAGTTTGCGAACATCACAACGTTTAATTAAATTTCTTGTAAGCTATCTCATTATAGATGCTGCAAAGTTACAAAATATTAAGAAATAAATTTGAAATTATATTCACACACACACAAACAAACAAACAACAACAGAAAAAATTAACTTATTTTTAATTTGGCAAAACTATTGCAAATGTCATTAAATGCAAATTTTGAAATAATTAAATCAGAATTATTTGAATTTTTTATTTTGATAGGCTAAATAGGCATAAAATCGTTTTCCGGCTTCACTATTTTATAGATGCCCTCTCATCCGATATAGATTTTGTAGCACTCAACTATTTAAACATTTGAAGCATACGGCAATCAGCATTTCCCGAACATGTCGGTTAATTTAGAGTTTACAATATTTCCTTTATTATTATTTTTTTCACAAATATATAACTTTGATAAGTTTCCTTAGAAAACTTAGTTATTATGCACTATTATAAACTATGTAACTAATAATTCTAAACTATGTTTGTTATTATTTTTTCTGACTTAATTCCTAAGCAAACGTTTGTACTTTTTAAAAATCAATAACGGGGAGGGGAGGGGGATGTTAAATTTTTTTACTGGCGACTAGAATTTATACCTGGCTACCAGATTTTTTCAAATTTGTAAAGCCCTGGTTATGACTGTTTTTCGAAAATGCCGTTTTGTAAGTCTGTCTGTCTGTATGTACGTGACAAAAAAATTGTGGGCGCTCTATCATGGAATTTAATAAAATATTTAAATTTAGTTATATCTTGACATAAATTCGTGCTTATAACTTTTTGGTGTGAATCGCCCAACAAGTGGCGCTGAATGCTGCATTTTTCACGATATCCACAATAGCTATATTTCAAGAACCAGTGCATGGATTTTCATCAAACTTCAGATTCAGTTAGATGTTGCCATATGTTGTTACAGATTAGGTTTTCGTGTAAATAGTTCAACAGGTGGCGCTTCTATCCTACATTTTTCACGATTCTTTAAGGCTCTATCTCAAGAACTAATGCGCAAATTTTTATAAAACTCCAGATTCAGTTAGGCTTTCACATAAGTTGGTGCTGATTATGTTTTGGTGTAAATAGTCCTACAGGTGGCGCTACTATGTTGCATTTTTTTAATTCTGAAATGCGCAGTTAAAAATATACGCATTTTGTAATATTAATATGTTTGAGATAGAAGAAAGTTTCGGGATTAGCACATCCGACTAGTTTTACATTGCGCAAAATTAAACAAAAACTAAGTTAAAAAAAACGTAAACAAAGATGAAATTCAAATTGAATATTAAAATACAAAATATAAATTTCAAATTGTCCGGTTCTTTTTTCAAATTTTTTCTGCGTATTATTTTGCTAAAAAAAATATATTTAACATTTTTCAAATAATAATAAAAAAAAATGATTGATCCCTTCTCTTAGTAAAACAAATGTAGGCAAAATTAGTTTGCTACTGGTTTATATTCGTAAATGTTTAAAGAAAATTTCATGCTGAATAAAAGTTTGTGTAAAATTAATTCTCTAGAGACCATTTGAAAAAATTCTGTACGTGAAAAAAAAAAATAAATAAAAAAACATTAAGCATTGTAGAATGGAAAATCTTTTTCAAAAAAAAAAAAAAAAGAAGATACAGGAAAAAATAAGCTTACTGAAGCATAAATTCTTTTTTAAGTAAGACAAATTTTCCAAAAATTCCTCCGACCGTATAAAGGACAGAAGAATGAGCAGGAAATCCACACATTTCATGCTTTACTCCATTACAAAAAAAAAAAAAAAAAAAAAAAAAAAAAAAAAAAACACAATACTTCCAACAAAGCACAGATTTGAGTAGAAAAAAATAATAAAACCTACCGGAATTTTCATGTTTTCTAGAAAATTAATTTTTAAAGAATGAAATTTATTATGGCTGAAAACTTTCAGAATAATTTGCTTATTATTAACAATTGTTTTAACACAAATTATAAATCTCTTCCATTTATGTTATATTTTATGTATATTTTTCTTTTAAATTCAAATATTATGTGAAGCAATAGTTACAATAATATGCAATTTTCCATTTGATTAACTGGAGTGCGAGTTACATGCAATCATAGTTTTTGAATTAATATTTAGCTATTTACAGGGCTCGTTATAATACCCCCATTAAATTCGAAGTGCCTCTGAATAAGTTTTAAAGTAATGGATTATATATTAAAATATGCTGCTGAAATATCTGTTTGTATTTCACAACTACTCGTCCTAGAATATTGAACGTTGGGCGATACAATTAACACCAGTTATTCGCATGAACCCGACTATGTCATATAAGCTCTTAGAATATTGAAATTTGATTTAGTGTCCAAGATATATATATATATATATATATTTGTAAATTTTAATAACATTTCTGTAATTGTTGCTCCATTTTTGGAGAAAAATGGGAACATTGGGGATTATTAGATGTTTGTTGATGACATTTTCTCATTAAAATAGATTTTTTTTTTTCAATTTCTATGGATGGTGAAAGAAATAACTTGATTAAGTTACATTTTTCAACAATATTCAAAGGAAAAAAACCTAACCTTTTGTATTTAAGCTTCGTTGATTAGTTTTTTTCTACAAAACACAAAATCGTCTGTCGGCAAATTGACAGCAAAAAAATCATTCTATCATAACTATTTTGAGTT